>OZ020619.1:29733842-32133842 GCA_963971575.1 Liopterus haemorrhoidalis | reverse complement strand
TTTCTGATCCACACCTCTGATCCACATAAAATTTCTGCGGCCCACTTGGAATCTATTCTCAGTAGTGTACCGCGGCACGCAGTTTGACAAACACTAACTTAACATATCTGGTACAAAATAGGTAAACTTTTTGCCCTCTCTGTGCTTACTATCTTTTTAGGCTTGCTTCGCAATACTAATAGAGTTTACTCCTGAAATTTATATATTTTCTGTACCTTCATTCAAGTTGTAGGATTCTAATAAGATATTATTACCAGTAAAATATTGCTAGTAGTTATCAGTGAGTGTCTGACAGTCTGTCGTAAAATAACTTATATAACTTTCAATAGCAAAGAGACAATTTTATATGCGAATTTATAGTCTTGTCGTATTTATATGCAATGTTTTCAGTACCTTTTATGAATTAATAATACATTGTGAAGTACCAGCATTAAGTATTCTTCAAGCTTTCTTCATAGAGAATATAAAATAATCACGCCTTATAGCAAGTTCGCAAGTTTTTTATGCAAAAGAGTAGACGTGTATTAATCAGTGCTCCTTTATTACTTAAAATCCGCAGAAATATTTAATTTATTTAGTGAATTTTATATCATATGAAGCAGTATTTTATAAGCTTCTATTAAATAAACTATCTTAGTGTTTTATTTTGTTTATTTGTATAAATAATTAAAAAAACATTTTTTTTACAACATTAATTCTTAAAATAAGTGTACTTATCAAAATTAAACCTGTTCAGTTTGGCTAAGTGCGGTAACGTTCATATACCAGTGACTTCAAAACAGTGGGTTATAAGTTACTTTCATACGAAAATGCCGCCTAAAAAAGTAATAGACTCTGAAATCAACAAATGTTCCTGCCAACAAGACCTAAGTGATATTAGACGAAATATTGAAGATATCAAATATCAAACGAATACGTTAAATGGCCTAAAAAATACTGTTGATGGGCTTGTAAAAACTATTACATTCCTGTCGGAACAGTATGACGAGGCAATAAAAACTATGAAGGAAAATGACAGACGTATACAGGTCCTGAATAAGGAATTATTGGATTTAAAAGATGCTAACTTAACTAAACAAAACACTATTAAAGATCTAAGTATCAAAATAAATAACTTAGAACAGTATTCCCGTAATAGCAATGTAGAAATACATGGAATTAAGATAACAGAAAACGAAGATTGTAAAGATATTATAGTTAAGTTAGCAAATAAGCTACAACTCCCAATTGAAAAGGACGATATAGATATTGCCCATCGTATTACCACATCTAGAAATAATATTCCTCCTCCAATAATTGCTCAGTTTAGAGCCAGGAATAAGAGAGATTGCTTAGTTGCTAAAAAGAAACTATGCATAACTGAAGACCCCCTACCCGGAACATCTTTTGGCTCAAACATATATTTTAACGAACACATGTCTCCATATTATAAAAATCTCTTTAGATTAGCTAAAATACAAGCAAAAGCTAACAATTTCCAGTACGTTTGGTTCAGAAACAACAAATTATTTGTGAAGAAAAATCAAGGTACTCCAGTCCTGCGCATAAACGTGGAAGATGACATCAATAACTTTATGGCACCCAACAATGATAAGTAGTATCTAGTTTTATTGTTAATAATTTGAATTTTTGTCTTTTGTACGTATTATGAAATATTATTAATTGTAAAATGGATATTAATCTTAATTCAGATTGCATTAATAGCATTAGATGTCAATCTTTAGATGAATGTAATAATGTTATTGGTAATTTTTATTCCAAGTACGCCAGTTTTCAAAACATTTCTGTTTTTCATACGAACATACGTAGTATAAATAAAAACTTCACTACTCTTGAAGTATATTTAAAACATTTTAAACACTGTTTTAACGTAATTGTATTAACTGAAACTTGGGACTGTAATATTGACTACTTTGGTATTGAAGGATATAATATTTTATACAACGAAAGTTCGTTAAATAAGGCTGACGGTGTTGTAGTTTTTGTTAAAAATAATCAAATTTATTCACATCAAATAATCAGTGTTGGATCTATTAAAATTTGTAGAATTATTATTACGCTTGCTGGCAATGTTATTGCAATATCTGCAGTCTACAAGTCTCATCAAACTAGAGATCACGAATTTCTTGATTGCCTTGACAATTATTTTAAAAATCATTGTAATCACACTACCGAAGTTTTCTGTGGTGACTTAAACATTGATATTTTATCAGATAGTAGAACTGCAAATGACTACATAAATTTGTTTTTAGAACATGGCTACCGATCTTGCATTAATGATTATACCAGAATAGTTGGAGAATCGAAATCATGTATAGATCACTACCTTATAAAATGTAAACTCTCAAGTGAGAATATTTCTCCAATCATTCTCGATAGCAAAATTTCTGATCATTCTCCAACTATTCTGAATATTAATTTTAATACCATCAAGAGTAACAGTGTTAATATTAGTAATAATTCTGGTAACGTAAATAGCCAATTAACATATATAGATTACGAAAAATTAGAGTCCTGTCTTAGTGAAGAGAACTTTGTAGATATTGATAGTTACTCTGACATTGATACAAATTTTAGTTATTTTCTGGAAGTATTAAATAAACATTTAAAATCATGTACAGTTACAAAAAAATTAAACTTCAAAAAAAGGAAAAAATGGATTAGTACAGGAATTATTAACTCTATTAAACATAGAGATTCTCTATATATTTTGTACAAAAATAGTCCAAATGATGTTGAATTGAAAAATAAATTTATAAAATATAGAAACAAATTAACGTCAATAATTAAGAAAGCAAAATCAAATTATTATAAAAACAGTATTTTTAAAGCCGGAAGTAACACCAGTAAAATTTGGCAACTGTCAAAAGAGTCAATAAATATATTATCGAATGACTCTCGATTAATCAATCAAATGTATGGGCCTGATAATAATGTTGTTACAAATAGCAATGATATTGCTAATAATTTCAATAATTATTTTATAAATATTGCTATTAAAATGGCCAATAACATTCCAAGGAACAAAAGTGTTAACAGAATATCAATAAATTACAATCCTGCAACATGTTTTTTTGGTCCGATCACTCCCGATGATATACTATCTGCAATTAATTCACTTAAGTTGAGTAATTCAGCAGGCTATGATGGGTTTACTTCTAAAACTATTAAATGCATTAAAAATTATATATCTCTTCCTCTGTCTAAAATATTTAATAAATGTTTAATTAATGGATATTACCCTAGTAAACTAAAAATAGCAGTGGTTAAAATTATTTATAAATCTGGTGCAAGAAACCTTATGAGTAATTATCGTCCTATTTCTTTAGTATCGACATTCTCAAAAATTTTTGAAAAAATTATTAAAAATAAAATGGAAATTTTTTTAAAAAAGAATAATATTCTGTCCTCAAATCAGTTTGGCTTTAGATCTAATTATTCAACCGAAAATGCACTTTCTAAGCTGTTAACAAATATTTATAGAAATTTGAATCAGTCTAAATGTTCGGCCGCAGTTTTTCTAGATTTAGCCAAAGCCTTTGATACTGTCGACCATAAACGGCTATTAACTAAACTTGAAACATATGGTTTCAGAGGTAATAATTTGAATTTATTGGAAAGTTATCTTACCGAACGAGTTCAAATGACTTCAGTAAATGGTGTTCTGAGTGATATAGGTTATGTTACAACAGGGGTCCCACAAGGAACTTGCTTAGGACCGCTTCTATTCATAGTATATATTAATGACCTACTTAATTTAAAATTAGATGGTTTGATAACATCGTTTGCCGATGATACGGTCAGCTATGTCTGTGGTTCTAGCTGGAATGAAGTATTTAATAATATATCTAATAATTTAACCAAAATCAAAGAATGGCTAGATGATAACTTATTAACTCTAAATATATCTAAAACTTATATCGTTCCCTTTTCTTGTCAAAAAAATGCACTACCGAATATACAAAATGTATTTTTTCATAACTCAAGTTGCCAAGCAGCAACATGTAACTGCAACAACAAAATTAATATTATTAATTCCATAAAATATCTGGGTGTTTATATTGATAGTCTGTTACGCTGGAATATTCATATAGATTACATCTGTAATAAATTACGTAAATTAGTTTATGTTTTTAAAAATTTGAGAAATGTTTTAAATACTTCCACATTGAAAATAATTTATTATGGACTCGTTCAGTCGGTTCTAAGCTATGGAATATTATTTTGGGGTGGTGCATTTAAAAATGTTCTTTCCAAAATTAAAATTACTCAAAAATTAATTATCAAAGTTATGTTGCATAAACCGCGAAGATATTCCTCTAGTAAATTATTTGAAGAAATTGGAGTTTTTAATATTACCAAGTTATATTTATATAATATTTCAAATCACATTTTTAATGAAAAAACTAAATTAAATGATACTCTTGAATTTGCAAATCATAATTATAGTACAAGGCATGCTTCTAAAGGACTATGTAATCCATTTAAAATTAAAAAAAGAAAAGATTATACAAATTTTATTAACTCAATTCCTAAAATATATAATGCGTTTCCTGATAATATTAGATCAAACTTATTTAGAATGTCTAAACTGTCATTTCAAAAACAGATTAAATCATGGTTATATAATGCTTCCTCTACATTGATAAATCAAATTACCTTCAATACGTAGTATCTAAGTATTTATTGTATTTAAATATATAACAATAGTGTGAATAGCTGAGCACTCAATTCAAAGTTTGCTTTTTTTTAGGATTATAATGTATATAAATTTATATGTATATCTTTGAGGTCTACTCTAACATAATGTTAATCACTACAAGATACATAGTATCTTTTGTGATGGTATTTTTGTATATTCTCCTTATTGAAGACCTTTTTCTATTTCACTAATTTATTAGTAAATAATTATTTTGTTTAATTTCTTTTGTTAGGTATTCAAATTGTAATACTATATTGTATATGTTTTTCGGAAAATATATTATTATTATTATTATTATTATTATAGAGTAATCACCAAAAAGCATACAGAACGTGTTTTTTAAAAAAAGGTCTTACGAATCACCTGGTATTGAAATTAATAAAATATTTTATATTTATATTTATATTTATTATATAACTTTAGTACATGTGAATTAATATGTTTATATTTAGAGTTTGTATACTGTATGGAATTGAAATGCTGTTGACAATCGTACGTGGGCGAATTTCGTCTTTAAATAACTATTTCCTCGTATAGATTTAAATTAAAAATATATTTATAGAAAAAGTTAAATGGCTTCTTCAAACGATGGACATTATCGATGATTAGAGCCTTGCATATTGGCGGATATCGGCAGATTATCCGCCAATTTGCTGCGGATGACAGACGGATGTAGATCAGATGCGGATTTTGAATGTGTGCTTACGGATCGGATGGGGATATAGATCACTTATCCTTTTATCCACTTTACTATTTGTATATTTTAAATCGCGGTAGAAATAATGACTAATAACCAGTAATATCTCTCTTCATAAATGCTTGCGCAATAACAAGTATTAACAGGTGCAGCGCATTTATTTTTGCGTAATTCCTTGAACTTTGTTACCATTTTATACGTTTTTTATAAAATAATTATTTAAGTTTTGGTTTTGGACTAAAATTTTTAGAAATATAACTTCTATTATATAACGTTCCACTGGTTTTTAATTGATTAATTTTTTACTGGTTACCTGCCCCGATTAGAGTATAGGTATATATATGACTCTGTATTTAAAGTCTGTTGGACAATCAATGAAAATAAATGCCAGATGCGGATCGGATGCGGATGAAATGCGGGTATTGGATTTGCGGATATCGAAAAAATTAACCGCGCAAGGCTCTACTGATGATTATTATTAATTTTATCACATTTAATAAATTTGTAGATATGTAGTAAATGGAAATGAATAGCAGAGGGAGTCATGTCGAAATTACTTAAATAAATGGGGCGACGGGGAAAATGAACTCGGAAGGGCGCTTGATGTATGGGCACTGTTACAAGAAATTACAACGCATTATATGACTGGTTCCCAACCTTTTACTGAAGCTATAAAGTCCGAGTCGTGCCTACTAGAGTAGTTTTGTATGTATGACCACCAAAAACGATTATAATTTTAGTGACCACATAGACAATATAGTGAATAGTGTCCTAAAAACTTTAGGATTTATACTAAGAAGTTGTAGTTTTAAAATATCTACAACTTGGTTACTGTACTGTGCACTATACTCTATCTCAGAAAGACTGATAGTAATAAAATTTTTGATTTGTAAAAAGTTATTTTTTTTTCACAACGAAGCGGCAAAACAAAAGCGACAAAATATGAATAGTTCGAAACGAAATATTATTAAAAACAACCGAGTGTGCCGCACATATTATATGGGAATACAAACTAGGGTTAAACACAATTGATCATAAAAATTTGACACTAAAATTTTGAGGAAAAATATGGTCACAGGGGTGTGTTTAATGATATGATAAATATGGTCACAGGCGTGCGTTTAATAAAATGATAAATAGTAATATAGAAATACACAAAACCAATTTAAACGTGTTTAAAATGTGCACGCCACTGGTAACTGCCTGACAAAATGATTTATTACTATCAGTCGTTCTGAGATAACGAGTATAGTTTGACATAAAAAATTGAGATAAAAAATAAGCTGTGTGCCGACCGCCATCATAAGGTACTTGTGTAAAATACATTCTAGCAGCAGAGTAGAAATAACTTGGCCTAATATTTTCTAACAGAGATATTATTTATCATGACCATGGAAACGTTACATATAAGTATGAAAAAATTGAGACTTAAAACAACTACAAAAATTTGTCGAAATTTTTCGTTTTATCAAAAAACGTCTCAAATAAAAGTTATTAGTTATTGCATTTATAGCAACTTTTGTTCAATAAATTTTTTCGAAATATTTTTCTGTTGCTAAAAATCTTAAAATCGACACGAGTAAACTCACATTTATAGTCAACCAATTTTTACCGAAAGTTGATCAACTCGTGTCATTGATGTCAAAAGCTTAAATATGCAGTTTCCTAAAAATCGTTATAGCCGAATTTGCTCTGCACGTGTACACAGACAGACGGACAGACAGACAGACAGACGGACAGACAGACAGACGGACAGACATACAGACCGACAGACATCATGCTAAAAATATCAAAACGTTATGTAGGGACCTCAATTCGTGGAGATCCATCGAAATCTCGAAATGTCAAAATCGGTATGTCACAATACCTCTCTTATATATGTTGACGGTCGGTAATTAATGACAATTGGCACTAAAAATCTGTTCTTTTATCACTCATGTGGCTTAGGTCTCGACTAGGAGCTTGCAAAATAATAAAAAAAAAAAAAAAACTCAACTTTAGTGCCTTGGTACACAAATTCCATAGTAATAAATAATCTTCTTGGGACCGATTCGTGCTGACCAAATTTTAAGACATTCAAAATTTCACTTATGTCCAAACCGGGATTCTAGCCCATGGAGTAAATAAGCTCTAGCAATTCCTTCTTCATTTTATAATCAAATTAAAAATTAATGAATTGTTGAAATAATTCATTAAATCAAATTCAAATGAATACAAAAATAAATAAACAAGCGTGAAAAATTCCCAGAACTGGTAACACAACAATGTCAAAAATAAAACTGAAAAATAACTCCAAACCAAACATTGAGAAGTATTTTAATGTAGGTATTCATTAAAAACTCCAGTGTAATCCTAAAAATGTTCATGCTTCAATTATTAAATATTCAATAAAAACATTCGTGGAATGTCCCAAGGCATTTCCAATTGAAATGAAACCCAAACAAAAACACGATCAGCAGCAAGAAGCAAACATATAAGATTGTCGGCATCTCAATTGTTACATATTCTTTTTGTGAAATGGTTAGCAATGAAAGGGCTCTGTTACCCAAGCAGGAGGGCATCTGCTAACCAGAGAGGCGGCTGTAGAGCAACAGCAAGATGCAAGCACGTCGTCTTCCTGAAAGGGCTCCATTCATACACCAAGATGCTTCATTGAGAACTAACAGTGCACAGACCAAGCAGATGTCTGTTGTGAGACTCCAGCACACCATACCAGATCACAAATCGCTAGATCATTGCGCCATATTTGTGAATGTTTTTATTTAAGAATAGGGTGGTCAACACGTGTTCACAAGGGGGATAGTGTCTTCTCCTCGACTTACCAGCAATGTTTGATATTTCGACAGATGTAAATATGGGAATCTATTATCAGAGATAACTCACAACTCGCATAAATCCATCATAATAGATTTTTTATAAAAATGTATTGTTCATTTTAAGGAATATTTAGAAAACTAAACCCATCTTCCGGGAATATTCATTTCAAATTTTAAACTGATTTTATTATTGTGAGTATAAATATATGGGTTATTATCGGGAACGATTGAAGCATTGATAAGTTCTTTATTACCTATAATAATCTATTTAGACTTCCAAAATAAGCTTTAATCGCCAACGGAGTGGCTGAGCTAGCTAAATCATGCAGTTTTGACTGGTTACAACAGTCAGAATTGTGAGGTTATTCGGGCAAGAATAATATGTTTAACATTACTCCCATCTTCACAGTCATTCACCCCTCATCCAGGTGCTCACCCCCTGGCATCGGCGATTAGCCTCGTTGCAGAAATAGACCGATGTAAAATAGATAAAAAAAAAATAAATAAATAAGCTCTAATCGGTCTGAATGTTTTTAGTTTCAAATTATTTAACTGCCTTGGAAAACCACAGGAACGTTCTGTGTAACAAATTAGTGTGCGGTTTAAATGTACTTGTACTTGGTAATGTATTTTTAAGTTCCACAATTTTATGTACATCGCATATATTTTAGTTAAAACTACTAATTTGTACCAATCACAAACCTGGAAGAAAATATTAATTTTGACCGCTATAATTAATATTCGTTTCAGCGGAACCAAATGGAATCTTAATTTTCTTAAATTGTCACGAGCTGTTTTTAGGGTTTTGTAGGTATGACCAAAAAACCCTTATACCGTCACTTTGTCGTCTGTCTGTCTGTCTGTCTGTCTGTCTCTCTGTCTGTCTGTCTGTCTGTCTGTCTGTCTGTCTGTCTGTCTGTCTGTCTGTCTGTCTGTCTGTCTGTCTGTCTGTCTGTCTGTCTGTCTGTCTATCTGTCTGTCTGTCTGTCTGTTCGGTAAAAAATGTAGCCAAACGGCTAAACCTAGAGAGTTGAAATTTGGCATGCTTATACAACTCTTTGACCCGCACATAGGAAAAATACTAAAACATCTAAAAAACATATCCCCCTAAAAATATAAACAAATATGTGATCATCGAAAACAAAAATATTTTTTTTAAATTCTGAGTAGGGTATCAAATGAAAGCCCTTAGTACGTGGATTAACGATCAAATTTTTATTTTTGCAAAATAAATTATTTTGATGTTGTTTTTGCCAAAAATTGTGCAAAAAAAAAATTTGTCCCACACCCTGTAGCCCAGATGGTTTAAACTAAAAATCTTAAAAAATTCTAAGTAATGTATATTGGTGTGAACCGAAATAGTACAACAGGAATTTTTGATCAGATTATGTTTTCGGAAAATACCGCATTTGTGTGGTTTTTGGTTCACAAAGTACAAAAGTTATACCAATGTAAGACACCCACATGCAAGGCGTGCCTTAGCGTAATGGCTAGAGCACTGGTGTCGTAAGCTAAAATGCACTGGAAACGAGGGGTTTCGAGTTCGAGTACGGAGTGAATTTTATTTTTTCTGTTTTTGTTTGCATTTTTATTATGTTGAAATTATTTTGTCAAAATTCTAGTTATATTTTGACAAATGTTGCATTTAATTTTTAAGAGCGTAAATTTAATAACCAGTCTTATTATATGATTAACAGACGATAAATTATTTTAAAAATATCGTTCATTTTGCCGTGATTACTACAAAGTAAAATTTGTCCTACACACTCAGCATGCCGCCTTCACTTATTATAACCTGCGAAACCCTGAAATGTGTGAATATTCACACTTCACATCAATTTTTTTAATGTTTGGCTCTTACTAAACAAAATTATCAAAAGCTTCATTTAACCGATCAAAATTACTATTTGTCAAAATCTAGTTCCGCTTAAAAAAGACAGGCTATATGTTTTGAATATTCTGTGATTATGGAGGCATGTTTGTGCGGAATTTTTGCCTTGGTAACTTCGACTATAATTTTAAAAACTATAAATAAACTATTTTTAGTCCTCACTTGTATTTTAACAAAAACACGTAAAACCACGTGTTTTTTTAGTTCCTTGGGGGGGGGGGGATAACCGTTAACCCACCTTGAGTGCGCGCCTGAATCAGTGCTATTACATAAGCATAGCTGTTCTTCAGTTTTTTAAGCTCGTTCTAACTAAAAAAATCGGAATTGATTATGATCAATAGTTTAAGATTTATACCGAATAAACTGATTTTTTCTTCGTTCCCACCCCCTAAAACTTCCTTTACATTTACATTTTGATATGAAAATAGCCTGTAACCTATTCAGGATTCACCAGGTGTGCTGAAAATCTCGTAAAAATCGGTCTAGCCATTTTGGCGTGATAGATGGACCGACAGACTTTTATATTTATGCCTCTATATTATATAGATAATTAAATATCTATCTTTTTCATTACTTTTTTTCAAATTTAGGTTTACTAACGAAACCATGTAATGTGTGAAAACTCACACATATCACATAGATTTTTTTATTAAAAACTACACTAACAAGACCATTAAAATCTCACTTTTTTGCGTAGCACCTAAAAATATATTAGGATGTTTAATGGTTACATAGTACGTCCTCCCTTCAAAGGCCCTTAAATCTGCCCCTGATTAAATCCAAGTCACGGTGTTGGGCTCGCGTCACGCGGTACACTCAAACACACGAATACACAGGAAGTGTATTTTACAATTATGCAAATAGGACATTTTAATATTCACCTGCAACTGTTTAGGAGGATGTACACTTTGCATTGTCATGCGAAATATACGGCCGAAGTTATGCAATATTAACTGATTGTGGATGCTAAAAATAACCATGAAGTACAATATTGCAACTTCAGGGAATACTAAAAAGATAAGTGTGTAAAAGAATAGTGTGTAATAAAATAAATCAGATAAATATGTTTGCTGTCGTGTTAATGATATAAAACATATATAGTTTTGTTATTTTATTTTCCTATTGTTTTTATTTATCTAATAATAGTTGACCTTATGTGGATGGTATAAATAATGCACTTACCTGTAAACAACGCAGGATTTACGTACAAATAAGTAGAGCCCTGCGCGGATACGTTTTTCTGTATCCGCATCCGCATAGACAGGATCCGCATCCACAGCTTTGGTAAATATAAAATCCGCATCCGATCCGCATCTGCAAAAATATCCGCACAATCCGCACAGAATTTGCTGTCTGTTTGGAAATATCTAACATGTTTCGCCTTATTTGGCATATCGCTTTTTTAAAACACTACTAATATTTTTAATTTAATCACATTAATATTACTTGGTCCAGAAATATGTTTTCTATCTAACGTCGTACTGAGACTATCTAGATTAAAAATAAAGATAGAAATTACAATTATTCGACTCTTAAACCAAGTTTATATAAAATGTAAAACTTTAAACAGCAATATCTCAAAAACTTTTTTTAAGATATCTCACTATTGTTTTAGAACAGCGATATTTAGAAATAATTAAACAGATTAATTTATCACATTTATGACCAATAAATAACAAGGAAAGTCCTATAAGATAAATTCTTAAATTCATCCTATTATTAAAAGATGAATGTTATATGACGATTTCAAGAATTTTAAGATATTTTTATTTTTTTAAATTTGATATGAGCTTCATATGTTTTTAAATGTGGTAAATTATCATGGTTAATTTTTACTAATATTTCCAAAAATGCAAAATACGGCCGATACATTACATAATTATTTTTAAATTAATAAACTGACAATAAATCCAAAGAAATTGTTTTATCTACGACTGTTATATAAACTCTACTATATTTAACTACATATTTAAGTAAGCGTAAAATAGGTCTTTATGGGAAGAGTAGAAAGATAGATTTTTGGGGTTCTAAACGCGTCTTCCGTAGGAAGAGGCGTCCAACCGAAGAGTCACGCGGATATTGCGGATAAGCGGATATGATATATAAATCCGCATCCGCAGAAAAACGGCGGATATCCGCGGATTTGCAGGGCTCTACAAATAAGCTACAGCCTTTATATTGGTGACTCAAATTAACGCGTATCCTCTACCGGCAGTAAAGCGAAAACTTGAAAAAGATGGTCTTTTGAAAGATGAAAAACTTGTCTTGTATGGTTCAGCATGTGTTTTTTCGTTTCGAACCATTCTTACGTATGGTTGTCATTCAAAGCAGAGTTTACCAACCTTTTTGGCATCACGGACCCCCTACAATGTCCCCCATCAAGGAGACCGATAGGGGAGCGGGGTTAAAATATGGATATATTTGGGTAAATAAACAAACGAACACATTTGAATAATTTTATAAAATAAAATTCATAAAAAATAACAAAAATATATATATGATAAACGCTTTCTAACGTTTGTAATAATATCAATTGAAACACAAATCCGAGCACAAACAAGCATTTATTACCACGTCTATTTACAACCTGTCACATATATGTCATCATATTATAGTTGCTAACGTAACATATTACAAAGGACGTCCAAGAACTAGTCGTGAATCTAATACGACCGTCCTGATCTTGCCGCGTCCACAAATCTACAAATTTTAACTGCAAAATAAAATAACTTGCTATTAATTCAACAATTAATTAAAGCAACCAACTGTCAATCTTTCTGTCATTTTCACTTTTCAATCATTTTCAAAATATTTTATGTATAGAACAACAAAAATTGGCCAAAATTAGTTGTAAGTGTATCGTAAGTGTAAGGGATCCCACTTCTGATGATAAACGCTTTCTAGCGTTTGTAATTATATCAATTAAAACACACAAATCCGAGCACAATAACCACAAGCATTTATTACCACATATATTTACAATCTGTCATTATGTTATAGTTGCTAACGTAACATATTCAAAAGGATGTAATTGCAGGTGTAATTAATTAATCACAGCATGGCAGGAAATCAACTTAATTTGGAAGAGAGGAAGTTTGTCCTGAAATGTTATTGGAAGACCGAAAACGCCATTAAAGTGCAAAGACGATTCAGAAGGGAATTCGCAAAACCGCCACCAACGCGCCGGACCATTGCTCGATTGATCAGAGACAAATTTGAAGCAGATGAAACCGTTCAGAACGTTTCTTGTTGACGTCAACTTGAGAAAAAAATTGGAAACCTGATCAAAATTTTTCTACAATATTAGGAAATGAAAAATTTCAGTTTAATTGGTTTAAAAGATATGTATACATGGCTGGTATATTCTCGGATTGAAAATAGTGCATATTGTAAGTTTTGTGTCGTTTTCGCACCTCCAACACACACGTACACACTATATATGTCCATGTAAATTGTAGCCCCCCCCCCCCCCCCAGCATGAAATCCTGAGTGCGCAACTGCCAACAAGTACAGAAAACATGTGCTTATAGTCACCGATAAGCCGGCGCTAGAAACAATCTTTCTACGTTTTCGTACCCTAAAGCCTGATTTATACTAACTCAATAACATAAACGCATATGCATTGAACAATGGATTTGACCCTTCAAAACATCTGTTTGTTATAAACAGAACAAAGAGAGTTGTGTAATTTTTATGCTTATGTTCCATAACATATCTATTATAAACCAGACTTAATGCTTGGTTTATATACGGAACAACAATAAGGAATAGGAAATAAGAATAGTACACAAGATGTTAAAACATGGCTGCGCCGTATATCGGTTAATGTAGGAATGAAATTTAACTTAAACATAAGAATAGTTGGTAACATTCAACTTCTATTCTTATTTCAAGAATAAGACACGATAAGCCTGCGCACAGCAATCAAAATGTCTGCCGTAATAAAGTTTGTTCAACAGATGTTTTTCAGTTGTGATCAGAGGGTTGTAAACAACAATAAAATGTTTTTATTATTTTTATTTATTCTTCTTGTAAGTTTTAAGAACCTGTCAAGTGACAAACGTTAAACACAGGCCAACGCAAGTACGCAGGCGCAGCGACGAAATGTTATGTCCTATATAAACGGTTTAATATTTTTTATTCTTGTGTACTATTCTTATTTCCTATTCCTTATTCTTGTTCCGTATATAAACCAACCATAAGAGTCAGATAATTCGTATGAACCATTCTAAAATATAAAATTCTTGTAAACTCCCTTGTTATAGTATACAATTATGATTTCTTGAAAAAAATACTACCTTGAACTAAAATCCATTACGATCTTAAGTGCTATCTTACATTAATAACAATTTTAGAAAATCACAGTGATGTATCAAACTTCTAACTTATCCGTCTAAATTACACGAAAAGGGCGTTACCTTCACTTTAAAAAAGTGAACTGCAATAAAAACACCCTTAACCTTTTAAATTTATCAAACACCATAATAACCCTTTTAGAAAACCCTAAATCAGAAATTCTCCCAATAAAAAATTTCAAAAATCGAATGCTTATTAATTCCTGATTCTGAAAAGTTATTTTAAAGAGATACTTAACTAGTATTTAAGCTTTGCAGGTGGATTCTTTTCTAAGATACATTTATAGCAGGCGGTATCCCTAACTAATAACAGGATAATTTGAACAAAATTAACTATAATTGACCGAATCTGTGAACAGACGCCTATTTCAGGGACCATAGAGATATTTCCTCCACAAATTAGGTTGCGAACAGTGGTGGAGATTGATCTGGGTTAACTTAGCCTTGTCAACTTAAGTAGATGGCTATAAATATTACAAGAAACTAGTTGCTGTCGGAGCTTTTGTTAATAATAAGGAGAGTCTTATTAGGAAAATAACTAATTTTAATAATAATTTTCTTTACTATGCAATTAACCCTTTGACGGAAAGGACGGGGAGCAGACCTGATATGCAATACTGCATCTTATTGTTAACTTCAGGATATTGTTATTATTATTATTATTGTAACAAATAAGGAACTGAAGGTGCAAGGCTTGTGCTGTCCCATTTACAAAAATAAAGTCTATAAATATAAGCATATTAATATTAAATATTATATCTCTAATATAGTTACTCTCTAATTATTTGCTAAATCTATACAGTTTTTAAAATAGTTTACACTTAAAGTGATGGCACTGGCAGGCAAATTGTTCCTGGATTTAAATATTGTATTACTTAAAAAAAATTGCACCACGCACATTTGTTATGATTTTTTCACGTTTTAACTTTAGACCAGGGTTTCCCAAACTTTTTATCTTGTGGAACCTTTAGAAAATTTTTTACGGATCATGGAACCCTTGCCATACCTAAAGCCAGAGCCGGCGCTGCCAAGTATGCAAGGCATGCGGTGCATGCGGGCGCCACCGCGAGGGGGGCGCTGACGTGAGATTCGAAAGGGCGTTAAATGAATATAAAAGTAAGTTAGTGAAATGTAATTTTAGAAGTGAAGTGAGGACCTTTTTTTAGGTCTTTACGTAAAATTTAGAAATGAGGACCTTTTTTGTTAGGTCTTCACTTGAAATTTATAAGTGACGACGTTTTTTTTTTAGGTCTTCACTAGAAATTTATAAGTGACGACCTTTTTTAGAATGTTGCAAGTGACATTTCCTCAAATTTAGATTTTAATTGGGTATCAAAAACAATATCAATTAATTTTTCATAATCCAGTGCTGTACATTCAATGGGCTTTTCATTACCAAGTTGACTGTATTTGACAGATTTATTATAAATGTACGCGTAACGCCTTACATTAATAGTTTAATGCGTTTCTAAGAAAATATTGCAGCTAATCTTATTTTAATATTATATCACAACTTGTCTCGCGGAACCCCAAAATTATCTCGGGGAACCCCAGGGTTCCACGGAACCCACTTTGGGAAACACTGCTTTAGACAATGGCCAAGGCGCGCACCCTGGTGTTGGGGGTGGGGGTCACTTCTAAACAACAAGTAGTGATGACCTAAAAAAAAGGTCTTCACTTCTAAAATACCAGTCATGACCAAAAAAAGGTCCTCACTTATAAAATACAAATGAAGATACTAAAAAAAGTCCTCACTTCTATTTTAACAACAACACGTACAGCCATACAAACCATATGTTTTTGCACCTCTGGGGGAGGGTGGGTGGTGGTTCATCACTATATTTTGATAAAAACACGTAAAAAACACGTATTTTTGAAGATCGGGGGAGGGAACTTAAGCCCCTGAGCTCCCCCCCCCCGCCGAGTACGCACCCCTACGCGCCTGCAATGGCCCCTTAACTTAATGTCCATGCACTCTTTTAAACATTGTTATGAAGTCCCCACGATAGCGTCTGTAAGAGAAGTACAAATATAAGTAGGACACGTAGAGTTTCTTGAATATATCAAGAGAAGACCGATAAAAGGATTTGGACAGAATATATGACATACAGTTTGCACGTTTTACCACCCTTTTAACCCTCCGGCTCCAGTTTATATCAGACGTTATTGTAACTCCCAGATCAACCTATTCTTCAACCACTTGAAGCACTACATTGTTAATATAGTAACAGCTAAGTGTTGTCCAGTCGCAAATTTTATTAAGATCGTCCTGGATAACTAAAAAATTGTTATTGCATATTTTAGTATCACCAGCATACATAGAATATGGAAAAGAAACAGTTTTTTTTTTTTTAAGTTGTATACATGCCTAGGGAAAGAAGAGGGCCTAAAGCACAGCCTTATGGAACTCCGCTTAGGACTGAATGTGATTTTGACGAAGAGTCACCAATGCGAATCTGGAACTACATTTCTGATAAAAAATTTGATTATTTGTTTGATTTTATCTCTGCCTGTTTAAAATGAATAATAGAAATCAAAGATCAAAATTCTTCTTAGATCTTTTTCTTCAAGTGTCCTCTCCGCTTCGAAGATTGGTCACTAGCATAGCAATCTTAATGTTGGGTGCTACTGTCCTGAAAAGATACTTGACATTGACATTTCGAACCACTCTCTCAAGTTCCACAACCAGGATATTCGACGCCTTCCTGTTGATCTCTTGCCATTTATTTTTTCTTCCATAGTTAATTGTAATGGATGGTATTTATATACGGCCAAGATATTCTAACTTCCTCTTTTTAATTTGGAACGTTAGTTTTTTTCTCAACTTGATAAGTATTTCTTCGTTCTTCGTCCTTCTGGTCCACGAAATGCGCAATATTCTTCTATAAATCCACATTTCAAAGTCATATGTACTCCTACTTATCACTAAAAGTATTAAAATTAGTGTGCACCTTGGTATCGAAGCTCTTTTTTATCACTCACATGGTTATTTACCTCGGCTAACGCTTCGGAAAATAATATCCACAATTCCTAAAACTCGACTTCATTGTCTTGGCACGAAAATGACTATTTTCTCTCTTTCTTTTTAAATGAAATGATTCAAATATAATTAAAAAATACAATTTTTATAAGATAATTTACATTTATTAACAGCATGGATGGTTGATAAGTTTTTATGGAAGCCAAATTGATTACTATTTAGGCCCGGTCTTTCCACCTTCAGATAAAGTTCCAGGTAACTATCTGACAGATAAGGTTTTTTGTAACTTCATCTGCTGAATAAATGTCAATACCAGTCAGTGAATCCAATACGTCAGTCTCATTATCTGTTAGATAACTATCCGATAGATACATTTGTATAGAAAGAAGGGATGACATTTACTCAGCAGATGAAGTTACAAAAAACCTTATCTGTCAGATAGTTACCTGGAACTTTATCTGAAGGTGGAAAGATCGGGCCTTAGTATTTTAAATTTTATATACAAGATATCTGAAAAACCTGACACTTAATAGATAGAGACACTTCACAGATAAGACACTTAAGATATACATGAAGAGAGGGAGGAAAAGAGAGAAGTCTAAATAATGTATATTATGAAGCATATGTATTTTAACATTTGCACATTCCCAAATATTTATACACATCATAAACATGTAAGCGGAAACATCTTGCAACCAAAAATAGATTTACCACCCTGTTACCAATTATAGTGATTAAAAAAATTTAACACTCTGTCGCTAATTTTTTTACGAGCACACCACTGGTTGCAAACTAAACGTTACGTTGCTATCATATTTCAGAGGTTCAAATTCCGCCGAAATTCAGTCCATCCGCACCCCATATGGTGTCATCGCAGGACGTGTTGCACTAAATCATCGTAGGCGGTTATTGCCACTTTGTCAACCCACATATGAATACGAATTTCGGTGACATCAATAGAGGGTTTGCTACGTTTTTATCAATTGCTTTTTAAGAAATGTTTGACGTTTGACTTGTATTTGGGTAATATACTGTCGTGTTATCTATTCTGATAATTTAGGGATTTTGTTTTTTACTGTTTTGACACTTACATGGAGAAATGGATGAAAATCTAATAGTCTCCTTTGATGTATAACTTGGTTAAAATCATAAAATTATATTTTGTTTTTTTTTTTTTAAATATAATTTTATGAGTTTAACCAAGTTATACATCAGAGGAGACTCTTAGATTTTACTGTAAGTTGCACAATTCTATATCATACATTGTATTAATTTAAATACAATTTTCAGCCCTTGAAAAAGGTCTAAAAATTTAGACCGAAATATCGGGTATGAGTAAATGTTGAGTTCTTTTCTCCACCGCTACTCCCAATAAGTTTTACTACTATAATATTGGAACGGAATATTAGAAATACAAATAATATAAGATGGGATTCTTCAGTAATATGTTAAAGAATTACGGCAAAGAAGTAGTTAGACTTATAAAACTATGGATTAAAGAACAACGTAGGAATATAGGAATCAAAAATAGACGCAACTTTTTGATCCTATGTAAACACAAACACATAATTTAATGTTTAATTTTATTTTGTTTTTTTTTTAAATATAACTTTCAGCCCTTGAAAAAGGTCTAAAAATTTAGACCAAAATATCGGGTATGAGTAATTATTGAGTTTACTTTTCTCCACCGCTACTCCCAATAACTTTTACTACTATATATATATATATTGTCTAATAACTAATAATTTTTGCATATTAATTTTAGTTTAAAAGCCAGTTTTCAAATTTTACAATTATCCAAAAAAAAAAAATTGTTTTAATAAACTGACGAATCAAAATACAGGGACTCAGAGCTGGATCGAGGGTGAGGCAAGTGAGGCACTTGCCCCATTCACTCACCACCCACTCACCCACTATCCACAAATTACCTTGCCGTGTATAAAACGGTCATTATTCACGGCTAAGTACGCATGCTCGTCCCATTATACACAGCGTGTAATGTGGAACAGCTTTATGTAGTTACAGGTGGATACAAGTGAGACACTTGCCTTAGGTGATCAATGTAAAAGGACGCCAAATTAATGAAAATAATAACCGTAATGTAATTTTGTAGTTTCTGTAGTGAGGACCTTTTTTTTAGGTCATCACGTTATATAATATGTACGAGGGATGTTTCCTAAATTCTGGGAATTATGCTATAATTAAATTACGCACAACTTATAGGCAATGTTTTTGGTGCCAGATAAGTCCTGACATGTTTATGCAACTATCTAGTGCAATATTGTTCAGTCTGATTTAGGTGTTCGACTGATATAGACGCGTTTTCATAGCACTGTTTTTGTAACCATGGAAGACGCAGCAAAATCTCAAAGAGCAATAATTTTCTTTTTGTGGAAAAAAGGTGTGAAAACATCAGAAATTATTCATCGTCTGCAAGGAGAATTTGGTGAGTCTGCAGAATACAAAAGTACTGTTTATCGGTGGATCGATCGTTTTAAAACCGGTAGAACATCACTAGAAGACGATCCACGCAGTGGGCGCCCAAGCACGTCGGTAAATGAAAGAAACATTACTGCCGTCGAAGACCTACTGAAAGAGGACAGGCGAATGACTATTCGTCAAATTAGTGTGCGCCTAGGGATAGGTACACGACAAGTTCATGACATCTTGCATGATTGTTTGGGCGTTAGCAAGGTTTCGCCGCGCTGGGTACCAAGG
Organism: Liopterus haemorrhoidalis; assembly: GCA_963971575.1. Lineage (NCBI taxonomy): Eukaryota > Metazoa > Arthropoda > Insecta > Coleoptera > Dytiscidae > Liopterus > Liopterus haemorrhoidalis. The sequence goes on along the minus strand of OZ020619.1, from coordinate 32,113,683 downwards.
CTGTTGGAATAGGTGGATTGAGGAGACACCGAAAAAGTTCTTTGAAGACGGCTTAAAAAAATTAGTTTATCGTTGGGATAAATGTATTCAGTTAAATGGAGATTATGTTGAAAAACTACATTGTAATATTGACGAAAATTAACAAAATAATAAAAATTATAGCTAAATTCCCAGAACTTTGGAAACATCCCTCGTAAAAGCTAGTTACGGCCCTGCCTAGGGGAGCTGAATTAAGTCTTGCCTAGGAACGTCAACAACCCTCGCGCCGGTCCTGCGACGACTGATACAAAAATATGAAATACCTAATAATAACAGAGGAGGAACAGCGACTTGTTATGATGCAGCCTTTGAGTTTATTTTGCTAAGATATTTTACATCGGCTTATGTAGTTCGATTATCTTTACTCTGGCAGTTTTTATAATGAACTAGAGATGGGTCGTTCATGAACGAACCGGCTCACTGAGCCGGCTCAGTACACTGACCGAAGTGACACGGTTCACCAAATTGAAATGAGCCGGCTCACGGCTCACTGTATAGTTTCAAGTTTCAAGGATACGATTGGTCGGGCGATTGTGAACAGTGACCGGAGTGATCCGGATCTGGATCGATGTCATGTTGAACTTCGCGAGAACTTGGCTTGTAATGTATTATCATAAAGTGTATTTTGTCATCAATTTGTAGGGGAGTTTATTTGAAACTAATAGGGTTAGTCTGTATTTTCTTACAACCATACTATATAAAAATATTAAAAATATTGCCCAAATCCCAGATGTCCGATTTATAAGGGCAATAAACATCGCCATAAACACATCTGGTTTAAAATACGGTAGCTACATAAAGTGAATTGCTTGTTTCAAAAATGTTAGATAAGAGTCGGGGCTAAGCGACGTTCTACCTACGACCGGACGACCGGCAACTGACTGACCTGTGTCTCGGGATCATGTTTAAAAGAACCGGCTCTAAGCAAGAGTCGGCTCTAAGCGACGTTCTACCTCTAAGCTCTAAGCGACGTTCTACCGAACGACCGACCGACCTGTGTCTCGGGAGCATGTTTACAAGAACCGGCTCTGAGCAAGAGTCGGTTCTAAGCGACGTTCTACCTACGACCGAACGACCGACCGACCTGCGTCTCGGGATCATGTTTACAGTTCATATATTGCAAGAATCGGCTCTAAGCAAGAGCCGGCTGTAAACGACGTTCTACCTACGACCGAACAACCGACTGACCTGTGTCTCGGGATCATATTTACAGTTTATATATTGCAAGAACCGGCTCTAAGCGACTTTCTACCTACGAACTAACGACCGTCCTGTATTTCGGAGACATGTTTACTTAACCGGATCACTGAGCCGGATCAATGAACCGGCTCAACAAACTGAACGACCTCCACTGATCCGGTTCCGCAAACTGAGCCGAAATTCCCATCTCTATAATGAACCTGATCATAAAGCAGCCTGTCTGTGAGAAATTTTTGTTTTAAAATCGGAATAGCAGCCACAGAAACACTTGAACTTTTAAAACAGCTTTTGGAAACGATGCTCTGAGTCAAATTGAGTGCTTTAAGTAGTTCAAGAGCTTTAAATATGGTAGAAATTTAATCAAGATGATGAATTAGGTTTTTTTGATGATGAAAGGCTAAACAGACGATCCTCCATTTGTAAAATATTCTGTGCTTATTTTGATATTTTCAACCCAGACTTTCAAATCAAAATCGAAGCGTATAAATACTGGGTTGGATAGAAGGATGGGCAAACACAGCGAAACTAATAGGCGTTTTCTAAAACCCGCCTGTAACCATTTCAGAAATTTTATAACTGCTTCCGTGTCTAAATATGTACATATGCGTGGCAAAAATATAGACAGACACTATCCAATTGTTGGATGCTGTAATTAATGTCATGTTTTAATTGTCTCTGTGATTTAAATTATTATATTGTCAATTTTAAATTATATGGTGTAGATGAAGTAATATGTACATTGGGACATTGGATCCTCGATTCATAGCTTTTGAATAATCAAAAACGATGAATACAAAAAATAATAGTTGCGGGAAACTATTAGAAACTCCTTGTTTAGGTCTATAATCTGTTCATTATAGCTCGACTGTCTCAGTAGTAGTAATATTTATTAATTTATTGCTGCCTTTCGGCTTGAAATCTACCTTTAATTTACAAATTTAAATTAAATTAAACTTTATAATAATCTCTATTTACAATTCTTCATTTTATTACAACATGTCTTTGTTCCAGTTTTTTTCTTCTTTCTAGAACTTCTTTTATTTATTGCCAACCTGTTCCTGAATGCTTCAGTACTTCTTCCTTCTCTATTTCTAATTTCTGCGCATTTTTAAAGAAATTTTCAGTTGTCTCCCGCTGCACTTTACACATTCTGCACATTTTTTGTTCATGTTTTTTCCAGTATTCATTATCCATATCCTTATTCCCATACCTGAACCTCGTATATCAATTTGGAACAAAACGTGAAAAAAGATTGCAACTCCGGAGAGCTGAATGGTCGAATCTTTTTGAAGTTGAAAAGTTCGAATCTCGTCTTTTTAAAATATGAAAATGTTGCAGCTTAATAGTTTATTCTTCAACTAGGTGACAACTGACACTAACTAACTGAGGTAGATATAATTTCCAATTATATTTATATACGAGGTGATCAATATTGATAAAAGGTACTATTTTATGCCATTATATATAAAATTTTACTCCACGGACTGAATTTTGTGCGAAATGACACTTCTGCGCATGTGCAAGTAACATGTGTTTCCATGAGAGGAGTACCGTCCATTTCTTTTATAACCTATTTTTTAACATCCATTAATCAACAATTATGTATATTAAAAATTATGCTCCCGAGTTCATTATTAGGTGTATCTATTGAATAATATTTTAAATTAGTGGGTGTACCCGTGCTTCCCTACGGCATTTTACTACTTTAAAACGAAAAGTACAAAGTAGAAGTTAAATATATAAAACGACAATATAATTTGCAATTAATTATTAGACGATGGGAAATACAGAAATCTCCAGCACTGCCATCTATAGGTAAGTTCGGCACCAAATAGCGACATACATGTCTGTGAACTTTAAACATGTCTGTGCATGCGTACACTTTACTCTGTGATAACTCCGTTATTATTAATCTCTGAGGTATAGTGTGCAATACATTACGATTCTACGTGAAATGCTCTAATTTGTTATTCTAAAATAACTGATACATCACTATAAAACCCCAAACTCCAAAACTGATGTTATGCACCCACAAACTTTATAATACAAAAACTATTACGTTTAAAAACAGAAAGTTTCCCAATACACCGATATTTGATATCGGTGCATGAAAGGTATATCATCTCGCGGTCTTTCTTTTTAGATCTAATTAAGATCTACTTTTTTTACTTCACGGATACACAAAAAACAGAGAACAGTTGTACTATAGCTACTGTTCACAACGATGAAAGTAAAACATATCAATTACCAACAACCAGTAGTGTTTTCGAAGCAGAAGCGGTAGCAATCCTGAAGGCGACCGAAATGGCATCTCATACCATCCACAGACACATAGCCGTATGCACCGATTCTTTGAGCGTACTACAGGCCCTCAACAACAACTACTCAAAGGAAACTGTTATTCAGCAAATACAAGACCAACACCTCATCTGGGTTCCCGCCCATATTGGAATAAAAGGCAACGAACATGCAAACACAGCCGCCCGAGAGTCCACCAATCACGAAAAAACCTTCCATTTACCCCCCAACAAAACTTATGTAAAAAAGAACATTAAGAAGAAACTCAGTATAACCAGACTGACCAAATGGTGTGACACCACTAACAACAAATTACGAACCGTCAAGGACGACATACAGTACTGGAACTCAGGCACGAACAGACGAGAACAAATAATAATGACAAGACTTAGAATCGGACACATCAGACACACACACGAACACCTCATGGCAAGACTAGATACTAAAATATGTGAGACATGTAACGAAGCACTTACTGTTAACCATATACTAATAGACTGTCAACTCTACACTAACCTACGTATAACTACAACTTACCACAAGACCTTAAAGACATCTTAAGACTAGACTCAACAATGACTAACAACTTACTTAATTTCTTACAGGCAGCCAACATAAATAACCTAATATAAGTTATATATATACAAATCAAACACAATGTAACAATACTGTAACCTTATTAGACAAGTAGCTGATGTGTCTTTAAATAAATAAATAAAAAAAATTTAAAAAAAAAACTATTTTTTTTTGTCTACTTTATATCGATATATCTATTAAGGTTAGCCTACGTAATTGATTAAAACTGCACGGAGAGTGAAAATAGGGGGACACGGACGAAGTTGGAACCCTCACTATAACCTTCCTCGGATTATTTTACCTCCCTGTACTAAATTTGGTGAAACTCGGTCCATCCGTTTGGCTTCGCGTAAAGGACAAACAAACAAACAAACAGAATTTGTTTTTTATATATAAAAATAAAATGACAAAATTTACATATGTATGTACGACGTGCGGTCTATGGATTTAGTCTAGCTCACCAAAAGTGGTAAGCGGCTGAAAAAAATATTACGATGGTGCGGCCAAGACAATCAATATTGATCACCTGGAACATAGACGAGTAATTTCAATTTTTACAATAAATATTCAGATTGTTAAAAATTAAAATAGTTACTTACTGTAAGTTATTACCTTGGTACAATAAAATAACATCTAAGACCAGTCCTTCTAGCCCTTAGTGACCAGGCACTGTAAATTGTACAAGAATGGAATTTTATTTAAAAAATATGTTACATAACTTTTATTTTCCATCTTATAATTAATTTGCTATAGAATTGTTTTTGCGTGGTAATTAAAAGAACTAACATTCTTCTTTGGCGCCTGTTGTGTAAATATAAATGATTATATTTACATTGAAAAAACGACCTTCACCTGACTTCGCTGTTTTATTCCTATATAGAGATAGTTTTACAGTGATTTATAAATAGTTGTATTTAAATTTTATACTATAAATCATTCTGTTTTTAAAAATATAATCAACACTAATTAAAATATTAAATATTACGGCTTGTAATTTAAATGTCTAACATTTTAAAGCAATTATTTTCTGTATGCCGGTGAAGGAAAATACATGTAAGCATTTCATAGGTCGCTTGAAAGTGAAAGAAGACTAAAAAGCTAGATACTTGGAAAAATTTGTAGGGTTTTGTCTTAATCCTTATAACCCTCATGTGTCTGTCTATTTTTCTGTCTGTTTGTCTATCCGTGTTTCGGAAGAAATTGTAGCCAATCGGCTGAACATAGAAAGTTGATATTTGGCATGCATGTACAAATCTTTGACCCACATATAGGAAAAATATAGAGAGTACAAAAAAACATCATGGAATAAATATAAACAAATATGCATTTAATGAAAAAAATTATATTTTTTAAATTCTGAGTGGGCATTAAATGAAACCTCTTGATGCGTTGATAAACATATTTCTATTTTTGAAAAATCAAGTTTTTTTATGGGATTTTCGACAAAAACATGACAAAAAGCGTTTATTCCTCACCCTATTTCCCAGAGCGATTGATCTAAAAATCTGAAAAATATTTCAATAACGTACATTGATGGGAACCGAATTAGTTCATCAGGATTTATGTATTTATCGGGTACTATGAATTTTTGAACCTTTGACAGTTTTATGATATATGTAATACTGGGTGGGCCAAGTAAGACCTACCAATGTTAAACACAAATAACTTTTTCATTTTTTGATATAATTATTTTTTCTTTTTTTTTTTTTTTTTTCTTGAGGAACTGGATTCAATGGCCGACCGTCCTGGAAGAGGTGGACATCGAAATATTCGCACTGAAGACAACGTGAAAACTGTGCGGCAGAGTATTGCAGATGATCCATCTGTCACAATTCGTCGTCGTTCCAGCCAATTGGGCATTTCAAGAACGACATTGCGTAGGATTTTGATCTTAAGATGTACCCATACAAAATTCAAATTGTGCAAATACTGCTACCGCAAGACCACCAACAACGACTACAATACGCGAACGCCTGATTTAAAAAAAATCAGATTTCCCTTGGCCACCGCGCTTGCCAGATTTAACTGCGCCCGATTTTTTTTATGGGGATATTTAAAAGACAAAGTGTAATAAACCAGAGACTATTAGACAGCTGAAGCAGAATATTCGAGACGAAATACTGAGCCTTCAACCAGAAACATTACGTAGAGTAATGAAAAACGCGTTAAAAAGAGCCAATCTCTGTATCGACAAAAATGGTGGACATTTGTCTGATGTCATATTTCATACATAATTTCCATTTCCATAATATATATTTAATGTTGAAAAAAAATTAATCAAAATAAATGATTATTACAAGAGTTATCAGTGTATAACATTAGTAGGTCTTATTTGGCCCACCCTGTACTAGTATCCTCAACTATGTGGACTACTTGCAAATATTTACTACGTTAGTGAGTGAAATAAAGAAACCAGGACACTTAAGCGTCCCGAAGAAATCTTTCGGGACACTGGGACGGCTTCCTTGCAACCGGGACAAATCCCAGAAAACCAGGAAGTATGGAAATCCTAGTTATAAGTAATAATTCGTTATGAACCTGTCAAGAATCTTGGGATCCCGGGGTTGTCTCCGGTAGGTCCTATTCGCCTACCGTTTAATCCGTATAATAATGTATCTACGAGGCATGTTTCCTAAATTCTGGGAATTGTGCTATAATTAAATTACGCAGAACTTATAGGCAATGTTATTGGTGCCAGACAAGTCTTGACATGTTTATGCAACTATCTAGTTTTTTTTTTTGCTCTTTACTTGAATCTGGGGGTGAGGACCTTTTTTTTGCTTTTCACTTGGATCTGGGAGGTGAGGACCTTTTTTTATTTTTTTTGCTATTCACTTGGATCAGGGAGGTGAGCACCTTTTCTTTTTTTGTTCTTCTCGCACATGGCCCCGCAAATCCTAGCGCCGACCCTGGATACTTTTTATAGTATCTAGATACAAATTAGATACTTTTTGAAATATGTATCTGTATCTGTATCTAGATATTTAAATTTAAGTATCTTGTATCTGTATTTTAGATACTTTGATCGTTACTTTATTTCTATACCATGATACCGAGTTGATATAATAGTTTAATTATAAATTGTCATTTTAAATATTTTATTTTTACTATAAACAAAATTCAGAAAACAATTGAAATTCTGACGTGTACAAATTAAATTGGCATTTTTTTTTGACATGGAAGGTCAAAAAAAATCTCACTCGTTTTGTCGTAGCTTTTGAACAGCAGTAAAAATAGTAGGTATTTAGGTACCACAATAGTAGGTACAACACTTAAGAAAAATGGGTCATTATTAATGAAAACTAAGTTTTTGAATAATTACATATGAAAAATTATATCCACACAAATGGTTTGGGAGTGGACCGTGGTTTTGTGAAGCCTTGGGAAAAACAAATTAAGGCCCTTCAAAAGTATCTAGTGATTGAAAATACACTTTGATTTTTTCTTGAGTCAATTCTTTACTTGAGGCCTGGATCTAGTCCGCTTCGCCCAAGGGCCGACCATGCTAGTAGGGATATTAAGTTCACTTCCTAATTGAAATCAGTAAGATAACTAAATGTATATCCTAAAAGACGTAAAATTGAATAAACTATTAAACGTTCATAAAATTTTAATTTGTAAGCGAGAATGTCAACGGAAAATTTGTTTATAAATTAAATTTGTATGGAATGAGAAAAAAAAATCACATATTTCTTATGAATAATTTTTTATTAGTAATCAAAAATGATCGTGACATTACACGAAGTCCACTTCAATTATGGCTAAAATTTGATTGAAAGGAACATCCTCTTAACAAGAACATAGTGGCGTATCTATAAGACTAACCTGTCTTAAGCCTGGTTTATAATAGATATGTTATGGAACATAAGCATACAAATTACACTACTCTCTTTGTTCTGTTTATTACAAACAGATGTTCTGAAGGGTCAAATCTATTGTTTAATGCATATGCAGTTATGCTATGGGCTTATTATAAACCAGGCTTTATAGATATGCAGCTCATACGTTAGCACATATGTCTAACATAATACATACCGTTATTTAGTACAAATTTATTCCGTAGAATAGTGTTTTACCTTGAATTTTGTGGGCTTTATGGGACGTACGGTCATTTTTGAACAGCCTGTATAATACTGATTAACATGCACTGTTTGTTTGGTAAAAATATGATATTTTCATTTTTCAGAGTTTTTTCAAAAGTATCTAGCTGTATCTAGATCTAGATACATTTTTTCTTAGGTATCTGTATCTGTATCTAGTTTTTTTTTAAATGTATCTATTGCAACACTGCCCGTCAGTCAACATGGAAATAAATAATGTGAAAATTTATAACATTTTTCATTCAAAACATTTCCACTCCTGAATTACCTCCTGAATGTAAAAAATATGTACAGTATTTATCTGTAAGTATTAATATCATCTGGCAACATAATTTCCTTATATTTGTTTGAGTGTTCGAGAAGTGACATATGGCGATCACTTTATCTGCTGAGATTGCTGCTGTAATGTTAAGAGTGTAAATTTCACGTCATCCTGACAGCAAATGTGTTGGGAAGTTGTAGAAAACGTGTAGGACACATGACACATATTGGAAACACACACGTTGAACATCGAGGTGTCTTCTGGGAACCACGTTCACCAGATACTCTCTTCCTTGCAGCTACAAACACTTGTTTACCGCTCATCAGAAACATCATGGAAATATGGCTCTTCAAAAACCACCTGCTTGTTTTTATAAATACCGACATTTTGGCAACAGAATGTTGTTAAGAATGTTGAATACTTGTTTAGTCTTATTAGAATTTTATTTAGTTGAACAGTAAAAATTTTATTTGCATTTTTAAGAATTTAAATTATTTAAATGCATATAGGAAATATTTTTACATAGATTTTTAATACTAAAATTATCAGAAAGTATTTTAACCTTTTTGGTATTTCATAGTTATGTCTGGTATTTTTTTTATAAAAATTTTTTTAAATATTTTCAGTTTAGAATCATTCAAATGAAAAATCAACTCAGTGTCAGTGTATTCTAAACCAGCGTTTTTCAACCGGGGGGCCGTGAAGGCTTCGTCGGGGGGGCGCGATGTCATACAAGATCAAAACATGAAAATATAATAGCAATGCGCTCAATCTTGCAAGATACAAATTTTATTCATATTTATAAATACGAGTCTTATATTTATATTCAGAAAAATATACCTTTCATAACATAAATAAAATAAATATTTTATTTATTACTCTATCTAATTACTTATTTTGACAACTAATTTAAGCTACAGGCTATTTCAAACGTTTAAGCGAAACTAAATGGAGTATTAATTTTCTAAAGTTGTCACTAGCTAACTTTATATTGAGCAAAATGGGCTTTTGCTAAACAAACTGATGAAAATTCAAGTTGTACTTTGAAGTAGATACGACTTGAAAGTGCAATATTTTTTATTATATTTTTTTTATTACTCTCCGAGCTACAGATAACTCAAGAGCAAGGATGCGAATGTGTTTAAATCAAAATATAAGGCACTTTGAACACTTGTAAATAAAAATACTTTACTTCAAGTCGTTGTAGGGAATATAATCGTCATATATATTACAGTTTTTCGTCAACCGTAAAAGTACTGAAAAAATGTTTAAGTAAAAGTTGTTTCTTTTGAAAAGCTCTATCCAAAGATACTCAATATGACATAGTCCCCATATAACAATTCGAAACTATCCATAATATCCTGTACTTCCGGAAAATTTCTTACTTGCTTACTCGTTGCCTTTTCGAGAAAAATCATGTTCCCTCTATCTTGATACACCATATATATATAGGGGGGCCGCAGACAATATTGATATAATTTCGGGGGGTCCCATGCCAGAAAAGGTTGAGAAACACAGTTCTAAACCAATTGTCGGCAATCGGCGGCTCGTGGGTCGAATGTGGCCCACCAAACGATTTTATTCGGTCCACAAATAAGAAATTAATGGTCGCCTAAAAAAGTATCTTTTGGGACCTATTTATATTTATCAGTCGGGTATTAGTTGCTGAAATGTACAAACCATATCAAATGAATTTAAGAAAAGAGCAAAAATAGACACAAAATAGCATTAGAGAAAATATAATTCCTGTGAACAGATAAAAATAAAATATAACTGTTTAATTGAAATTGTTAAATCCAATACAATCTATCTATCAGTCAATGCAAAAGTATGTATATATATCTATCAATGTAAAACTGTAAGTATTTTTGCAAAAACTAAGAATAATTTTTTTTTTTAACAAACTTATATTTTTTTTTCAAAATATTCGCCTTTAATATTTATAAACTTTGCATGCGTTTAAACCAATTCTCGAAACATTTTTTTCCACTCTGAATTTGGTATCTCAAAAACATGGTTTCCGAAGGTATCTCAAAAACTCGGTTTTCGAATGCTTAAAAGATTCTTGAGGTGATGAAAATCACTGTCCACGCATTTTTTGTTCGACGTTGGGGAACAAAAAAGAAGTCGTTTGGGGATAAATCAGGTAAATATGGGCAATGATACATTAATTCGATGTTTTTCTCCTTCAAATAAGACGTGTTGTGTGGGAGTTTGTATTGGCAAGATGAAGAATGATGCGATGTTTTTGATTATTTTTCCTGATTTTGTCGATAAATTCTGGCAAACAAATTGTTATATAACATTCAGCATTAACTGTTCTCCGATCCCCTAAAGGAATGGTTGCGACATATCCAGTAAAACCGAAGAAACAAGCGATCGTTTTCTTGGAAGTGCTTCGTGAACGAACAACTTTTGTGGGTTTCGGTTCATCTTGGAAGACCCAAACAGTGGATTTTTGCTTAGTTTCCGGTTCATATGAATAAATCCTAGTTTCGTCATCTGTAACAATGTTGTATACAAATTTTGCAGCGCCTAGGTTGAATTTTTTTAGCATTCCCTTACATCAATCAACACTAGCCTTTTTTTGAGCTTCGGTCAAATTATGCGGAATCCATCGGGTACAGATCTTTTTCACAGCTAATGTTCATGCAAAACCGAATGTTTTGCAGTCTGTGATATGCCAAAGTATGCCTCTCTCTCACGGTAAGTCACATGCTGATCTTCTTCAATCATTTTGCGCACAGCATTGATGTTTTTTTGAATCACAACCGATTTTGGTCGACCTTCACAAGATTCATCACTGACGGACGCACGACCACGACGAAAATCTGCAAACCAATTGTAAACAGTCTTTTCTGATGATGCTTCATTACCAAATGTTGAACGAAGCGAATCTATGCATTGTTGTTGAATTAAGCCTTTACTAAAATCTTAAAAAATCATCCAACGAAAACCTTCACGAGTAATATTCATTTTTTCACAAACTTGTTTTTTAAAACGCTCCCTGTCAACAAACTACTCGGTCAATTTATAAGCTGCCACTGATTTCATAGTAACAAATGTCAAATTTTACGAATATAGTAACGATACATTTCAATACTGCCATCTAGTGGTAAAAACATAACAGGTAACCCTCGTATTTATTCATGTAAAATCGTACATTAATGTAAAAATCAAAAACGTTGTATTTCAATGTTCCAGGATACTAGGGATGGGAAAAAAACATGTTTGTTTTATAAACATCGATGTTTTTACCATCGATGGTCAGCTGGCGATAGTATCGATAAAACATCGATGTCTACTACCGATGTCGATGTTTAAACTTTGAAATTCAGATACTACCGCTAGAGGCGCTGGAATCTTACAAATTTAATTTTTATTAAAATTAGTACACAAAATATAATCGCCATCTATTGTGATATAACAATACTAATAGTGTTAGTTCTTATTCTTCTGAGCAGTTAGCAGAATACGAAAAAATAAGAAGAAACTTCTAATTTTTACAAACAATGCGAACGACCAACGACGCCAACACACTTTTTCTTTTTGAGTCTTGTTGACACTTTCCCAGTTGTTATTCCTCCAATCCCTGGATTTTTGTAAGTTGTCATTGGCTATTTTTTTATATATTGAAGTTGACTTTTCCTGAACAAAATGATCAAAAGCTTCAATCAATCGGTAAAAGTAACTAGAATTGAAAATCTAGTTCCGCCTAAACCAAAGGAACAGACTTTATTTCAACTTAAAAAAGTATAAAAATAATTGTCTATGACAGTGTTATTTTCATGTTAAATAATATAAAATTAACATTCAGATTACTATATTAGTATTGTAATAAAATCCAATATTTCATTTTAGAAATATAAAAATAGTAAGGTCTGTTCCTTTGGTTTAGGCGGAACTAGATTTTCAATTCTAGTTACTTTTACCGATTGATTGAAGCTTTTGATCATTTTGTTCAGGAAAAGTCAACTTCAATATATAAAAAAATATCTAATGACAAATTACAAAAATGAAAATTGCGGTTAGTTCCGCCTAATCGTTTGGAATAGACTGAAGGTACAAATTAGGATTCTTATATTGGGTATAATAATATTAATGTGAAATTAATTACTATTAAAAAGGAATATTTCTATTTCAAAATCTAATAAATGCTTTTTGGTTATTGTGTGTTACTTTTTTCGTATTTTATCTTTACATTATTAAAAAAAAACCTATATAATATAAATAAATAGCTTTTTTTAATATTAATAAAACATCGATGTTTCCAATACATCGATGTTTTTCCTTCGATGTTTTTTCAACATCGATAGTAAGCGCCGATGTTAACATCGAAACATCGATGTTTTGCCTTCGATGTACAACCCTACAGGATACTAATAAACTGTAGTAGTTGATGTATCCGTAAATATTTAATAAAAAACAACTTATAAACATATTTTTACACTAAAATATTACGTGTATTGAAATGTACCAACCGCTCTAAAAGTAAGTAAGAATATAGGTAAACAAAGACAAAAGGCATCATTAGACAAACAAAGAAACCAAGTATGCATTCATTATGTTCTCATTTGTTAGACAAAAAGAACAAGCTTTGGAATTCAATAAATATTTAATGTTAGGTTTGTAGTACCAAATTATGTTATTTTTGAGTAAAAGCTGCAACACATTGTGTGTCATGTTGAAGACTAAAACACTAAATGTGTGGTCTTTCTAGCTCCCAGTAACCGCATGTCATCTTTGCATGCTTTTAACTAAGTTGTCAAACATCTCTCAGGATATTTCCTTCCATAATTGGCCAAATAGTTCTCTAAATTGCTCTGAACACTCATTTATGCTAATATGCTTACATTTGTGAATATAATAGAATGCTCAGCACGCAATCTTTACCCAACAATAGGTAAAGACTTAGATTTGCCAATTTTAGGATATTTTAGCAACAGATGTACAGCACAGAATTGTTTCGTTAAAATACATCTTATTTAATGAGAAGAAAATTAGGTTGGATAATACAATAGAATACTTTGGAAACAAATATAAACGAACCACATGCTTGTCGTGTATAATTTTTAGCGTTTTGTAAATTCTTATGGAGTGTCTAGACCGGTTCGATTATTGTCTGTTCTTTAAGTTTAAGCGGAACTAGATTTTGAATACAGTAGAACCTCAATATAACGGACTAATGCGGGTGAGGAAATGTCCGTGAGAAAAGGTCACTGAAGTTTCCATAAATGGATTGAAAATATTATATAATTTAATCCATGATGAGGTTTCAAAAAGTTTAAAAAAATATATAAAATGTTTGTTTTTTTGTCTAAAATGATGATATATCTTTATATTTTGAGCAGAGCTTCGAACCAGAACTGAACCGAAAACCGAAAAAAAAAACGTTATTTTTGTCGGAACAAAAACCAGAGCTGAACCGAAAAAATTTTGGGTTTATAATGTTTTTGGGAGTGAATATAAAATACATTTTATTTAAGATTATTTTTGAAACTGATGAGCAGAAAAAAAAATCGTAATTTTTTTAACTGACAAGTAAAAATTTCGAGTGGGGTATGAACACCCAGAACCCCCCCCCCCTCTGGCAGCGGGCTTGGTATGATTATTACAAAATAAGGAATAAAATATTCCTCTAAAATATAGTAGGAAAAAAAATCTAAAACAAATAAAAGCAGATATAATAAAATAAAAAATATGTTAATGAAATAAAATTTATCACTCGGAACTGAACCGAAAAAAAAACGTTATTTTTGCCGGAACCGAACTGATATATTTTTTTACTTGAACCGGAACAAAAACCGAAACGAAAAAAATAACGTTTCGTGCCTGATTTTCAGTGAGCAACACTATTTTTTCCGGACAAAAATTTTGTCCGTTATATCCGAAGTCCGTTATATCGAGGTCCGTTATAATGAGGTTCTACTGTACTTGTAATAAAAAAAATAAAATAAAAACAATAGGTTCCCAACGCGTATAAGGGCAGAGAAGGAAAGTTCTCCGTTTCTAGACCGTCGGTCATAGATATGAAAGTCACGTGGTCACTGTGACGTTTCGATTGGTCCTAATATCCTTTTATGAACAGGTACTCATTTATAAGTATTAAATACTTGAGGCTGAGTCGACCCCAAAGCTGTCTGCACAATATCGGAAGATAAAAATCCAAAGGAAGTGGGTGGTATCGAACCAGCGTCTTTGTGCTCCGTAGACAACCGTTTTACCGCGGAACCACGACAATTTCAGTAACATTTACTGATTAAGTGAGGCTTTTGATCATTTTATTTAGCAAAAGCCCACTTCAAACCTTAAAAAGAGGGCTCATGACAGGAATATGAAAATTACAGTTAGCTCCACTTAAACGTTTGAAATAACCTATAGCAGCGCTTATCTGAACCGATTTTAATCAAACACAACCGAAAATCTGACCAGATAATGTGATGAAAATCAAATCAGCTGTTGGAGGTAGTGAAAAGCGCACACACGGACAGACAGACAAACAAACAGAGAGATGTTTACATTTTACATATAGAGATAGATAGAGATAGATAACTATCGCTTCCTACCTGCCTTTGTTCTTTACCAATAGTGTCTCGAAACGAGCAATATTGTCGATTGACTTAGTTATCTCTTTAAAAAATCTAGGTCAATTATTTATTGCTTGATATGGTCGTATTTGTAAGGAGGTGATAAGGTGTGCAGTGGACGAATATTTTCATTCCAAGTTTCTCTATTTATTTGGACGATTCGAAGATTCCACTAGTACTTAGACAAGTTAATTGCCAACCAATTGCTTTCCAAAATCCTTGGAAAACAGTTTAATTTTAACTTATTTTCACCACAATGTGAATAAAATTATAAAATAAGGTAGTTAAAAGTAGAATTTATTTATATAAACATATAATTATGTAAAAATAAATAAATAAAAATACATTAAAATATCTTGCTTATTAAAATTATGCAAGCTAATTAACAAAAATTTAAATTAATATAAAATTAAACACCAGTAGCTAGCATTTAACAAATAGGCGCCCATTTATAAATTTCCCATAAAATTCCAATAAAAACTGTCAATCAAAAACCATTCACATCCATTACAAAACAAGTTTTCTAGTTTTTTATCAATACCAACATTAACGAACATAAAAACAAATAACGCAAAAATAACAAAAAAATTTGCCGTGCGAACAAGACTGGACCGGCAAAGATTCCACGAAAGCGAACATTCGTTTGGTCCAAACAAGGCCTGGTATTTTGTCCATCAAATGTTGAGCCGTTTCCTACTGAAGGTTAGCCTGTACGTAAGATAAGGCAACTAAACAGTGTGAGGTATTCATAATACACCTGCACTGGACCTGTGAGAATCGTATCCCCCTTCTCCCCGCCTAGTAAACCAGCGTTTCTCAACCTGTTACAACAACTACCACACCTTTGAAAAGTGTTGAACATTGAATTTTGTTATTTAAAATAAGATATAACTTGTGAAAACAATAGAAAAGCTAAGAAAATAATGTAATTAACGATACATATAACCCCCACAGATTATAAGTTATCTGTACAAAACTAATAATGTGAAATAAAATTAGTAACAATCTATATATCAAAACTTGCAGCGAATTTTTATCTATATAATTGGATATTTTTAATTGTAGATAAAATTGTTGCAAACGTGTTATTGCTCAATAACTTAATAATAGATATCGGACAACATTTATTATTTTTTTTTTTATGTATATCCTTAATAAAAATTTATTTATTTTTTTGTTTTCAAAATGTGGAAAAGGAAAAATGTTTTAAAATTTTTGACATATATCATTCGTTTCCATGGTTTCACTGTTGCAATTTTAAATTTTCACATACCAAACGTGAAACATGAAATAACCGAAGCAATGTCCCTTCTCGTGATAACCTAAAAGAACGAAATTTCCATTTAGTTCCGCCTAAAATTTTGGAATAGCCTATAACTAAAATAACGATTTTTTTAAATTTCACGCTAGTGATATATATAACAAGTTATGTTCAATTAAGAGTAATTAAAAATTATTACTACGTAAATTTTAATCTTTGTTAACCACTCCGTTATTTATCCTTTTTAATCATAAGTACTAGCGTAGAAGGCGTTACTTTATGTTTTTAACAAAATCTTAAAAATGTCCCGGTTTGAGAAAAAAATATTATGGTAAGTCTAAGTTTAAGCAATGCAGTTAATCCAACATGTATAAGATACTTTCTATTCTATAGTGTTTTCCAATAAAGGCATTAAGATGTTTGTTCTTGAAATAAAACGCACCATTTAAATTTCAACATAAACTTTGATCGATTATAATAATTATTATATGTGAAAGCCAATATCGGCTAAATGACCACAATGGCTCTGTTGAATCGAAATCTTTGTAGAGATGCGCATAATTGGAGTTTGATTTCATGGATTACGTGTCGAATCTCTTCTTTGAGCTTGTGAGTGGCTTGCGAATTGTTGGTGTACCTACACCGTACTTTTTACGTAGCTCCAAAGAAAATAATCACCCGAGCCCAAATAAATCTTGGCGGTCTAATAACATCACCTTGTTGTAAGATAATTCTATCTCTGAACTTCGGTCTCAATAGAGCTATTTCACGGGCTGTATGTCATTTGAAACCGTCTTATTTCTTGGATCTTCAGCCACATGAACCGCGACAATGTTTTTCCTGAATGGCCTGTACGAAGACGTACGTTTCCTCGAATTTTTTGACTAAATTACGAATTGTTTGCAACCTTGTGCTATTAGGAAGGGTCGCAACTTTAAACGTAAACCAAAATATATAATTCAATCCAATGGCGCACCCAGGAGAGTGGCCCGAAGGCCCAGGCCCAAGAAAGAAGAAAATAAAAGCACTAGAAAAATTTATTACAACCGTTCTAGGTAAATATATGTATTTAAAAATAGCAATATTCAATTCAAAATATTAAATAACCACAGTGTTTCACTCAGAAATAATACGCTATTGAGCACACCAAAAGCATGAAATACAATAGTTTATTGCAGCAATTAAAACAGATAAGAAACCCGGGAGTTTCAGTGATACAAATGGATATTGAAGAGAGTTTTAATCTATATGAAATACAAATATATAGCTGAGAGACTGTTTGTGGTCTTCTGCTGCTTGTTTACGGTCTTCTTATTTATTTTTTAATGGGTGATACTACAGATCAAAAGAAGGTGAAAAACCTTAAAACACCTTAGCAAAAGATTTATAATAAAAGATATATTAAATTTTTAAGTTTTTATTTTGATGGTATCAAAAGAAAACGATAAGCATTTTTACAGCAGATGTTATCACCCTGCTGTTGAATGCAAAGTCTTGCTCGGCATATCTATGAATCAGCGTATGCTGCCAGGCCCATGCCTTGTCGAATTTCCTTCGCTGCTGCTTCCACCCGGTTACGGAAATCCTCCAGGTCCATAATTGAAAAACAAATTAAATTTGTTAGTTCGCAGGTTACTACAAGTTTTTATA
This sequence comes from Liopterus haemorrhoidalis, assembly GCA_963971575.1. Classification (NCBI taxonomy): domain Eukaryota; kingdom Metazoa; phylum Arthropoda; class Insecta; order Coleoptera; family Dytiscidae; genus Liopterus; species Liopterus haemorrhoidalis. The sequence continues at coordinate 32,095,710 of OZ020619.1, read as the reverse complement.
ACATAAATTTAAATTTTGGTAGCCTAACAAAAAAAATATTATGTTCTTCTCAGATGAGTAAACATCGTAAATGAATTATAGATGCATCCGTAACCTAATGCAAAATTTAATTATGTATATTAAAGTGTATTTTGTTTGTAACTAACGCAAAAAGTTTTAGGACTGCTCTATACGTAGCAATAATCAGTACCAGAGCGTCTAAAACTATATGAGATCGTTGTCTGTTCTGATTTGTAAAACCAGTTTCGTTTTGATGTGAGATAACATGATGGTATTTGTTGAGCATGTATTAAGTTAAAAAGATAAACTGGATGGATTTATATGTTGTTCTTTAAGTGTAGGGATTATTAAATTAACTTTCAGTGAAATTAATTAACATCAAAATAGCATTAATTTTTGGATGAGGAATAAATTACATTTCACTTTTCAATACCACTGTATTTTGATTAAGAGTAAATTAAATTATACCGATCAGCTGGTAGCATATAAGTTAGGAATTAAATGCATTAGGATAGACAGTAAGTTCACGTATTAGTCCCGATTAATGTGCAAAATGGCTCTCTACACATAATCTCTAATATTTAGATAAATAAAAATTATACAAATCTTATTGGTAAGGTAATATAAAAATAAGAAAAATGAGGTGTTTTTCCAGAAAATAATAACAGTACAGTTATAAATAAATATTTATTTATTATGCTGTATATTTATAAAGCATATCTTCTCTTCTTTAATATAAAAAGGACGTTTGTGTGTCTATATATTAGCTTATAATTCGAAATTGGTTGAACCGATTTTGATGTAGTTTTCGTCAACATGTTGAACATTTATCGGGAAAGTTTTTGAGCTATATATCATCACAGTATGGCACCAGGATTCTGAGCACTGAAAAATATTTTGACATTATTAAACAAAATATAGCGTGCGACACATTAAAACTGTTTAATAGGTAAAGTTTTAATAGGTAAACTAAATAAATAAAAAAAATATTTATATATATATATTTATATTTATTAATAAAGAAATATTATAAAAATTTATAAAATCATTTAAAAGTATATATATCGAAAACATAACAGATTTTTAAGGTATAATATTACTACAAAAAAAGTCCGCTAAAAGGGTGGCGTAACTAGGAATTTTATTCCTTCAAACGAAATTTGTGAAGTAAAATAAGAAAACGGAAAACGGCAAAAAAAAGATCAAATATTCTTGAGCCCTTTCAACTCGTTTTGAGCCCCTATTTTCCTTGGGCCCGTAGGCATTTCTTAACTGCACTTAGTACTAGATATCCCACTGCCACGAGAGCATGTATCAGACCATTCAGTTTGCTGTCGAATATCATCGTAAACCCAAAAGATAAAGAAAAAAAATACTTCGATGGCAAGTATTTTCTAACGAAAGAAATATCTTTTGACCATATATCGTTTACAAAGAAGCCCTTACTTGTGTTAGGGTTTTATAGATATGACGAAGGAACCCTTATAGCGTCACTCATGTGTACGTGTGTGCCCGTCTGTCTGTGTCTCTGTCTGTCTGTTCGGTAGAAATTGTAGCCAAACGGCTAAAAATAGAGTTGAAATTTGAATGCTTGCACAATTCTTTGACCCACATGTAGGAAAATTATAGAAAGTTCGAAAAACATACCGTGGAAAAACTATTAATTTAATTAAAAAATAAATAGGTACATTAAATTAAAAATAATAGCTGAGAAGCGACTTTGTCCCTGAGCTACACTACGTTATGTAATGTAATGCAAGTTGCGTAGCGTTCATGTGTAAATTCATGATTCGATCTATTGATTGAATTATTTTAGTTTTTAGCTTTAAGGTATCAAAGAGGAATAAATCATTAATATTAGTGAAGGTGAATGTGTTATTTATAAAATAAATAACATATTGTTCATAGCGAGAAATATATTTCTGAAATTAAAATTATCAATATTTCACTGAATAATTTTGATACAGAATAAATCACAACAAAAATCTATGAAATAATTTTCGCAAAATATTTAAATTTGAAAAAAAAGTGAATTGAAAGCTCTTAGTAATAAATAAAATAAAATAATAGGTTCCCAACGCCTAGACAGACGTATAAGGGGCTGAGAAGGTAAGTTCTTCGTTTCTAGACCGCCAGCCATAGACATGAAAGTCACGTGGTAAGTGTGACGTTTCAGCCGGTCCTATTATTTATAGGAACAAAATATCCTGGCGATCCAGCATTCTATTGGTTTCTTATACCATGAGTTCAAAAAGAAGTTACATAAGGGCTGGCTATGGAAAAATTAAATAACGTCTACTGCAACAGTGCTGACAATTAATTCTAAAGCTTGATGTTGACATAACTTTTATTTTCCATAGCCAACCCTTATTTAATTTCTTTTTGAACTCATGATAATTATACTACTAAAATCTGATATGTGTGAAAATTCACACTTCACATCAATTTTTTCACTAAATTTAATAAATAAATGCCAATCTATATGCCTTACTTTTCACTGACATTGTGGACATACCAATTCATATATCTTTAACTAGAGTAATTTTGAAAAATCTAGTAAATTGTCCATTTAGGTAATGATGGAGGTATTATCATCATACAAAATAACGAAAATGTTTTTTATTATAACTTGAAATGGGTAATAAAATACGTGCGTAAAACAAAATAATTATATAGTTTGGATGTAATTCTCAACAGGAAATAGAGACCAGTAGTGATGTCATGTCATCAACAGGTGTCGAGTGACACAGATTCAGTTGAAAATATTCGCAATGACTGATTAGTGTCGGAATTGCGGTTTCTTGTCTCTTTAATTGATTTTTTATTCCAGTTTAATGTCACTTTTTACATGTAAGGTAATCGGAGGAGCGCTGTTAGGTTCACTTATATGATTAATGGATATAGAAATCGATGGGTGGTGAGTAAGTATGTACGTATAGGATTCAATACATATCTTAGATAAGTATTACCTTTGAGCAAAAAGACGGTAAATGATAAATGATTGTTGATAGTTACATAGGATAGATGTTCAGATCTTAAATATTCAGTACACTCTCCTTTCAATAGGGTTGTCATATGTATTGCCAGTCAAATTGGGACAGTGGTAGGTCGTTGGGAACGTGCAGAAACACAAGTACTACTATTTTTTGTCATTTATTTAGAAAATCACTTATCAAATTACAATGTATAGGTACTATAACGGGCGCCGCAAATAGGTGTGCAAAGGCCCCAAAAAAGAAAGGCACCCAGGATTTTTTCTTGGGGAGGGCCGAGTCAAATTTCGAAGGCACGCATACGGCCCTCAACCTCATTTTTTGTGGCCCCTGAAGCGGTAATCAAAATCACTTGAGCTTATTTACGGGAAAAATATATTTAAAAATGTAACATTTACTCTCTTCCCCTTTTCATGTTTATAAAAATATGACAAGAAACCCTTCGGGATATTTAAAGTTCCGTCACTGCTTATCATTTTGTATGTAAAATAGACTGGGACCCAAATCAGTTCGACACCCCTGCTGTTGGATATTGATGTTTATATCAAATAATAATTCCATTATTTACGAATATACGAATATTATCATTAAAGCGAACATAATTTACTACCAAACACGTTGAGCATAGAACAGTAGAACACGCCGGTCAAATTTACTCAATTTCATTTGAATTTCACAGCGTAATAACTGTTAAACTATCCATAGAAAATACAAAGTATAACAAAGTTTTATTGTTGCAATGAAATGTATGGAATTCAGTGGTGTAGCTGGAGGTTATGTTGCCCGGGGCGGTGAAAATTTTGACGCCCCCCCTTCCAAGAAAAAAGCTGTTAGCAGGCAGGACCGGAACGAGGGTCTTTGGCGCCCGTCTGCAAAATTTAATGGAGCGCCTCTAGACAGGACAAAATTTCAACCTAAAAAAAAGGTCCTCACTTCTAAATTTCAAGTGAAGACCACAAAAAAAAGAGTGTTCACTTCTGCGAAGACCTTAAAAAAAAAGGTCCTCAAATTTCAAGTGGACACAATAAAAAATCAGTGCTGGCGCCCGGGGCGGACCGCCCCCCCCCCATAGCTACGTCACTGATGAAATTCTTATATAATTTATTTTGATAAGAAGCCAACATATTGTTGGATGTCTTGGAATAATAGTTCTACAATCACATTAGAATCAACAGTTTCTTATAATCATACTTATTACTTAGAACTTCAATTGAATCTTTTAAACATTATTTAAATAATTTGCGAAAATATCGTCACAATAAAATTTAAACCAAAAAAAACCATCGTTTTTTTTCTGAATTTGCTTCGTATTCAAGTGTTCATTAAATTAATAAGAAATTTATTGGTATATGGCTTAATTTTTTCAATTTCAGAAACGCAGATCTCACTATTAACAATGTGTTATTTGATTTATAATTATTTCACTAAAATAATTAATTTATTCCTCTTTGATATTTTAAAAACAAGCAACTAAAGTAATTCAAACAATATATTGAATCATGGTGAAGCCTACTCTACACACTACACACCACACACATGAACTCAGTTCTCAGCAGTTAATTTTTTTTATTATATTTTATATTTCAAAAAAGACACACACTGCCTTAGCTTTAACACAAAAAATCCATAACATTGTTAGTCACAATTTAGTCATGAATTAAAATAATAATTTTGTCAAAAACAAAAAACTACAATATTTTCCAAAAACGAAATTAGATCAAAAATTCTTCTCGTACGTTTCCCGCTTAGATGAATGTTTATTACTTACAATTATTTCAGGTTAAACTAAGCGGTAAATTTTCGGAAAAATCGTATTAAAATGAAAAAAAAAAAAAATGAAAAGTATCAACCTCCTTTTCGTTCCTTAATCTACGTCTTAAGAGCTTTCTTTTGATACCACATTTTTTTGAACGACATAAAAAAATCTTTTTCGAAAAACTTATCTAATCAAAAATTCCTGTTTAACTATTCTCGTTCCCATCAATGGACATTTTTTCAGATTTAAAGCTCTAAAATACGTTTCACAGGAAGTAGTAAAATACTAACTCGTAGTTCAAAGACTGCAATACACTTATTGACGTTAAACAAGTAATGATGTTATCATCTAATTGCAAATATTTTCTAACAAAATCTGTGTCAATTCCCACCTATTTAATACCGCTGTTAGTGAGCATCCTGCGTGTTTGCGTGATTGTGGCGTTACCTAACCAGCTTATACAGCTGTGCAGTGTCAAACACATTAGCGTAGGTTTTTTCACTCTCCGAGACCAATATGCAATACTTCGAGACGATACAGCCGCAAGGTATTTATGCTGATTTCATATTCACCTCGGACATTGGACGACAGATGGATTATTAAATCGCACAGCTAAACGATCAACGTTACTCGCTATCTAAGATTAAAAAACCTATTAAACTTTTATTGCTCAAAATGTGGGAATCAGGGTAAGAATTTTATTAAAATGGTAATTTTTTACTGAACTGATCTCGGGACATGCTTCGCTAATAAATAGCAACCAATTAACACAAATCCTCCGTTTTACTCTGATAAGTTTCAGATATTATAAGCATACTATTGCATACTCGAGTATTATAACTCGCTAGATATTCTGTCCGTTGATCTCCGTAGTCAGTTGTGTTATTCTTTTTTGCCAGATCTGTTTGGAAAAGTACGGAATAATAACTTTCTGTACCCTTAAAGATTTTTTACTCTTTCATACTTTGTTTCTTGTGTGATACTCGGTTTTTAATACATTCACTTATTTTCATTTTTACGGTTATTCTTCATAATCTGTATATATAAAAATTAAACGGAAATTTAGCAAACGTCTCAAAAAAACTACTGTAATAATTTTTTGAATTATTGGACTTATTTTGATAAAAAATATTAAAATGTTATTAATTTTCCGAAGCAGCTTTTCCTATTAGCCAGGTAATAAAGGTGTGAGATTAAGAGTTTTTAAAATTACGTTTATAATTTGATATTTTCTGATTTAATATAGTTATAAATAATTTCATAAATATCTAGAGAATTAGTAGCAAGAAGCGTCTGAATATTAGTATCGTTAGTTAGTTAATTTTTTTGGCGCACAGCAACGAAGGCTATTAGCGCCTAACGCAGCCCATTTAAATGACTACACTACATATTATAAACAGTAAATGAAACAATCAATAAAAAGATAAAATCAATAAAATTACGAATACTCAATAAAAGAAATCTTGCACAGACAAACACAAATAAATAAGATAAAAAGTCTGTTCGAAAATTTGAACAGACTCAGGGTGATGGTAAGAAGCTGTAAAGGGGCCAATTACCATCGAATATCACAGTTAAGAAATAGAACACATTAAAATAAGGTGCAAGACGTCACACATAAAACAGTAAGTTCGATTCTCTCAGGAAGAGTATCAGCCTGTCTTTGAGTACCCTGTCGTCACCTAAAGCAACTGACAGGTCATAGCATAGGCTTAACCTCTCCCTGATCTACCCGAACTGTACACATTCAGTTAAAATGTGTAATACAGACAAATCTGTGTTACACGTCTTTAGTATCAGGTAGTCAAGGATGAAATTTGTAGTTAATAATATTGCCAACTTTAACAGCTTTTTATTTGATATTGGCTTAATATTATAACGTTGTTTTTTTTTTTTGTTTTTGGTAAGTTACACATCTCGCCTGTTTAAAGACACCATTGTATGCTCTAACAATATCAAAAACTTTTTCTAAAAATTAATTTTGTTGAAAATGGAACGGTGGGAAATTCGCACTATTATGAAGTATGAGTTCTTTCGTGGAACTACGGCATCGCAGACCACGTGAAACATTATAGTGTATTTGGCTCTAGTGTTACTACGCAGCAGACAATATCAAATTGATTCTCCAAATTTCGTACAGGTAACTTAAAAAGCAAAAAAACAACAACAGATATATATTGCAACCAACTGGACGAAATTATGCAAAAGCTTAAAGAAAAACAGCCTAGATTGACTCAACAGATCGACTCCCATCTTATTGCATGATATATCGCTAGACCACACACTGCACAAATGACTGTGGAAAAACTACATGAATTGGAGTTGGAACTTTTTCATTATCCTCCACACTCACCAGACCTAGCCCCCACTGACTACCACTTCTTCCGCAATTTGGACAACTTTTTAATAGGAAAACAATATAATTCCGACAATGCTGTAAAACTGGCCTTCCAGGAATTCATTGATTCTCGTTCGCCAGGGTCTATACCACCGGCCTTAACAAACTGCTGCCTAAATGGCAAATGTGTATAGACAATATGGATGCATACTTTATCTATTACTTTTATATCTGTTTTTTTCTCTCTCTCTTTGTATTATGTAATATATATAATATGTAATATATTTGTATTATGGCTTTCTGATGACTCCATGAAGTCAACTTTTGCTTTATATAAAGATTATATTTTGTATCTTGTACAATTTTGTAATGTGTGGGAATTTGTAGGAGACTTGTCTCTGTTTTATTCCCCGAATAGAATAAAAAATAAAAGAATAAAATAAAAAAAAATACTTTGATGAATAAAATAATTCCTTATATTTGTAAGTTATCAACCAACTTTGCCTTTTTTTCTACAAATTTCTTCCTTGACGACCTAATAGGTAGAATATTTTTTGGACAACTAAATTTTGTATGAATAACTTACGATTGCGAAAATTAACAGGGAGCCATTTACTGCTGCTTCTTTGGCTAGAAGATCGACTTCGATGTTGAATTCAAAATTTGAATGGCCTTTAATCCAGCATATTTTTATAATTTTACCGCTGATCGCAAGATTGTTAACACTTAGTTACATCATACATTAGCGAATAGTTCTTTTTCTCAAATCCAGGGAAACTCAATATTTGGACTGTGCCCACTCTGCTCTTAGAAGCTCTTAAGCTTGTCCCACACATGTTCAATCGGCCATTGTATCGCATCAATACCTTTTTTGTATTGTAGTTCGTTACAATTCGCGCAACGTGTGGCCGAGCATTATCCTGGGCAAGATGAAACTGATCACCAACAGCACCACGAAATGGACGGTTGAAGTAGGATTGAAGTCGGTTGAAATAGGTTGAAGAATATTATCCAAATATTGTTGTGCTGTTAAAAATCCATTGAAAAAACGAGATCAGTTCTACCATCAATGATTATCTCACTCCCTACCATAACAGTACACCTCTGTAACTGTGAACTTCCTAGACGTGCCTCAAACCTTCCAAATTACCGGATCTTCTCCATACGCTTGTTCGACGAGAATCTGGATGAATTCCAAATCTGGACTCATCAATAAACATAACTGTAGCCCAATCATTATCACACCAATATTGAAAATTGTGACACCAGTCTAATCTTGCTCTGCGATTGCCTCTAGAGAGGGGTTGACATCTGATTGGTCATCGAGATAGAATATTAGCTTCATGGAGACGATTTCTTACAGTATCTCGTTCAATTCAGCATTTAAGATCAAACATTTTGACACGCTATTGTACAGCGACCACGACCCGGATGCTGTTCGGCCGGACTCCCTGTAACGACTCCATAATCGACTGACGATAATTTGAGAAACTCCTATCCGCAGGCCTACATCAACTTGCCTGAAGCCATCTTGGAGAAGTCCCACCGCACTATTCATCTCATGGATATATAAATGCTGTCGCTTCATTATTAAAAAAGAATGCCACTACTTAAAAACGCTGCAATTTTTAATATAAACGTTTTAAATCGAATTAAAATGAAACATGTGATCAACCTACGGATCATGTACGGAATAAAATTGGGCAAAACACTATGTTTTACCCATGTCACAAAAAATAAGTTCACTTTTGTTTACTGGTGTTATTGAACATGTTATAAAATCTCGCTTTTTCAGTTTTTGCCCATACTATGTAATTGATCAATATCAAAAAAAATATATATGTATAGATCAAATATTATTTGTCGATTCTGTTGTATAATTTTTTTCTAAATTCCTAACCCTTTATGAATTATTTACAAATACAGTGTTTTCCTGGTTTGTGCAGTTTAGGATCATTTTAATGAGAGTGGTCCAAGTTTTAATGATTGGCGCGAGGGGGCCAAAAATAAAATCTTGCCCAGGGCCCTAAAAGAACTAGGTATGACACTGATAACAATAGTGGCGGAATATTGACGACCACTCAAATTTTGTTTCGTAAAAAGTTAAAATTCTGAAATTAGAAAATTAAAAATTGTCATATTACATTGTATTTCAATATGATTATCAATATTACCATGTACCTATAATTACAACATGCTCTTAAAGATTTCCACCTGCTTATAAAGTTATTTTATGAAATATTTATGCAGTTTTAATAAAAAAGGATAATTGTAGCCTAATATTATAAAATGAATGTTGTATCAAAACACATCATTTAGAAAAATTTATTAAATCGCTTAATTTAAATCTTTTCTTACTAAACGGACCCATAAATGGAATTTTATTTAAAACAAAATCTTCAGCCTTCAACAAAATTCATTAAAAATTCATAGCAATTATGTTTATAACAAAATTCGCTTTTCAAACCATCCAAAAAAGTAAAAAAATAATCGACAGGTTGAGGGATAGCAAGATAAGACATTAGTTTGATCATATCTTAGATGAAACCAGATAAGATTGGGTCTTTTAATTTGGAATTGGGTTCTGATAATTTTCGACATCGTTTTAAATAAGTTAATATAAAAGCCTTTCGGCTTATTTGCGTCAGGTGATTCGATTTTGTCTATTACTACGATTACACTTGATGGATTTATTATACGATGTACTTAGTGTAATAAAATATGCATATATTGTAGACGTTCTTTTATAATTTTTAGCTCAGATCCGCGAATTGAAAAATCTTGATAATTTACTGCAAGATTGTGTATGACCAGTTTGCAGGTAGACGGAAAAACCTTTGAGTGAGTTTGTATCTTCGTAATAAGAAATCAAAAACAAAATTATAGTTGCTAACAGGACTTATACTAACGTGTAACTGGACATAAAAAGTGTAATGAGAATTTTAAATTGTTCAGTGGGAATCCCATATTTGTGCAGTAATTAAATGTCCTATTTCCAGGTTTTATAAATATTTCTTTCTTCTGTTTATGTTAAAATATTTACCTGAATTACGCAGTATATAGCGATGTGTTTTTTGAACTCTCAGTATTTTTCCTATATGTGGGTATAAGCATATCAAATTTCAACTGTCTATGTTAAGTGGTTTGGCTACAATTTCTACCGGACAGACAGACTGAAAAACACATGAGTGATGTTATAAGGGTTTTTTGGTGGTTATAATTACAAAACCCTAAAAGCGAATCTAAAAGCGTTTCCAAAAAGTGCATACAAAATGTACTATTATAAATGAATAGGTCATTTCGAAAAGCGATCATCTCAAAAAAATTATTTTCAATATTATCGCTGAAGTATGATATGAGTATATATATATGAGTTTTCCAGTCACAGTACGCAAAAAATGTACAAGTCTAATGATAAAAACATGACATTTTGGCACTAATTATTTCACTATAGCAAAAGTTAATCAGTTGTGTGCTTCTCTTGCACAAATTGAAAAATTGTAATTCGAAATGACCGATTCAAATGTATTTTCCAGAAGTGGAAAGACGATGACAGCAATGTGTAGCAGCAGCAGAAGGAAAGTGTTTCCGCGAAATTTTTATCAAACTTCATATATCCTGCTTGATATACCCATGGTAAATACATGGAGATCTTAAGCTAGGTTCAGATTAGCGAGCCGATCCTGTAATGTACCACGTAATGTAATGTTCACTTGAAATCTACGTGACGCGAACGAATTGCAAACTTCTGTGAACTGTCTGAGAGTAGATCATTCTACGTAACTCCCAGTAACATCAATGACATAAAATCAATGGCAAGTAGATGGAACAGTGTTTTTGATAACCCATGCTCTTATTAGAGGCAGTTCAGCATCATCGCATTATGGATAAAGCTGATGATCAACACTTCAGCAAGAGCAATACTGATGGGTTACTTGCACCAGGGCGCAAGTAACCCATCGATTCTAGGCGTGGGCGAGTCATGGGGACATACTTTTCCGAACAGCATAATAAAAATAACATGCATTGGTCAGTGGGGCGCAACTTTAATTTCCCTGTCCTGGGTGCAAAAAACTATTGTTCCAGCATTGCTGGTGAATTTTGTACGCATAAAATCAGATTCGCACTTTTCGAACCCATCTGTCTATTATTACACTTCATATTTTATTTCAATTTCAGGTTAAAAAATTAAAGTCACGTTTTTTTCCAGATTTGTAGAATCTCGTGAGAACTCCTTCTCTGTGATTGATAATGTAAGAGTGAAAGGAACGTTGAGAAATAAAATTGGCAATGTTTAATGAGGATAAATTGAAGTAACGTGCACTTTTGTACAAAAAGTGATCAGTTGGAGCGAGGAAGCCAACTCACAGCTCGACACAGAAATGAGACAATGATAAATTAGTTAATTATTTGTTGAATATGTCAAATTGAAGATAACCTCATTTTCTAAATAAATCGTTCCATTATTTAATCAACAAAGTTATTTGTTACAAATATTAATGTATTGTAATTAATATAAGTAATGATAACAAAAGCAAGAAATTTAAACTAAATTTGTATAGCATTTATATTTTAATATAAATGCTATACAAATTTACATAATACATAAATTAATTTAAAATGTTATAAGCTATTCAAAACGTTTAAACGGAACTAACTGGGATTTTCATTTTGCTAAGTTATCATAAGTTTTCTTTTTACGATTTAAAGTGAGCTTTTGTTAAACAAAATGATCAAAAGCCTCACTTAATCGGTAAAAGTAAGTAGAATTGAAAATCTAGTTCCGCTTAAACCAAAGAAACAGGCTGTATAACAATTTTAAAAAAAAAATACATTTCGTCAGAGAACAACAATTTTGTTATTGCGATGCGTTCTATTCTTAACAAGTTGACAACTGTTAAACATTTGTTAGACAGTTTATAATGAAAATTAGTTCCCATATTGGCTGTAATGCTGTCGAAAATCTACCCCAAAGCAGAATTACATTTTTTCACTCCGAAAAAGATAATCGAAATGAGAAATGTCATAGCAATTTTGATAATTTGACATACAAAAATTTAATAGTGACTTTGAGATATTTTGCAGCACTTGATCAGATCAATTCTATAAAAAGTTACTGTGTAATAACGTTACTACAAGATAAAATATTATAAAAAGTATGATGCCTTTCATTCATGATAGTAACTGACCTTGCTCATAGTGACATATTTAGTTACTATTTTCATAGTAACTGAGTTACAGAATTGGTCTGAATATGCATTATATAAGCGTCCGGTCGTTTGAAACATAAAAATTAATGTTCTAACATAGAATTACACACTTCAAAAAAGCTATTTTGATCTATTAATATTATTTTACATTCTGAAAATTCTATTATTGGCGGATGGAATTATTTATTTCTTTCTGCATATCGTTTGTTATTGAGCGCCTACTCATAAAAAATACATAGGCAACAGGCGCGCACACTGAAAATTAATCTTGGGGGGGGGGTCCATTTCGAAAAAATATCCGTAAAATAATACAAATATATTGTTTTTGTTTTACGGAGAGGAGTTGGCTCATATATATTTTAATTTTGATACTAATTTAATTTTTATTAATAAAAAATGTAATTTTTTATTTTCATTTGATTAGTTTGTATTAAATATGTATATGATTGTTCCATTCCTGGGGAGGTCTGAACCCGGGGACCACCCCCTTGTGTGCGCGCCAGACAAACTAGTCTAATCAAGTTTCTTCACAAATATTATTACAGATATCGAAAGAACTCACGTAGACAAAACGAATGACGCCTCGCGTTTCATGCTACCAGGGCGCGGTCCCAAGTTGTACTAATTTTACGGTACGTGCTGAGCGTCAATTTGACCACATAACTCGCCGATCACTCTTGCAACATGTGACCTTTCACATCAGTTCGGTAGATTCTTTGGACCTACCTTTCTTCAACTCAGTTACTATATTGTTACTAGCTTTCATAATTCTCAAATTATCAAAGAAGTACTTTGGTGTACACTTGATAATTTCAGAAGATAATTTTCATCCGTTGCGACACGGATTTTTTCCGAGGGACCCAGTACTAGAACGAACCGATAGACACTCTACGTCAAAATTGGATACATATTTTTAGAGGACGTCGTGGTAGAAGATTGTTTCGCTTGTTGCCCACATAAGGTTATAAAAAGGGTTACCAACAGTGAAGATTCACTTTCCACCAAAAGAGCTAATAAAAACTACTAGATTTTTTTCTGTGTACTAGATTAAAATTTAAGTTACTAAATCAACGGTTCATTTTACCAGAAAATTGTTTGTTGGCAACACTGATTGTTGAACAGAAAGAATAAGAAGGACTTTGCAAACTGACCAGGAAACACTCTATAAATATGCACTTAACCTCAAGAAAATACGATAATCCTTCATTATAATCAATAAGCTGATTTACAAACAGTTAAACAGGTGTTTGAAGACATGCAAATTTTTCATAAATCCCACATATTTGCAATTTGATATATTTTGTAAGTAAAATCACCTACTCAAAAATATCAAATATAGCTAATCCCGTTAGTTTCTAAAGACGTTATAAATAGCAATTTTTCTTTTCTTTTTCACCGCCTTCACAAATATTTTTCAATATGACATTTTTTGTAATCCATAATAGTATTTGTTTAACTAAAACGTAGAATTTATTTCGATCGAGGTCAATGATATTAGAAATAAATAGAAATATTATGTTAATCCTGTGTACTTATTCAAAATAATAAATGGTCTCTTGCAAACATTTATGGACTGTCTTTAAAGTTTGGTATTATGTCTATTTAATGTACAGGTGGCCAAAAATTAACTTAAAAAATTTTCTTTCAAATAATTCCTATAACATATACAAAACAATAAATAATTTTATATAAATGCTTTATATGATCCTTGCAATTATTTGTGGAATACAAGGTGTCTCAAAAGAAATTTTATATTTATTTAGCTTACTGCGTGAACGCAACGTATCCGAGGGGCGCGGGGGTTATGTCAATCGGTAGCCTGACTCTTGGGAATACAGTCGCTATGGAGCGTTTCTCGGGAGCAGACCGCGCGTTATGCGTGCGAGAGTTTTACAAAAACGGTGATTCGGAGACTGTAGCGCGTAGAAAATTCTGCAGTATTCGAGGTTTTCGCCACTTAAATGATGCGCCAAGCATTCCTCTCATTCGACATTGGGTTAAAAAGTTTGAAGAGACTGGTACAACGCTGGATAAATCAAAATCCGGGCGACCTAGGTCATCAAGAACGGTAGAAAACGTGGAGAATGTTAATCAGTCTGTTCGTGACGACCCGAACCTTTCAATTCGGAAGCGCGCAAGTGCTTTAAATGTGCATAGATCATCATTACATCGCATTATGCACAAAGACCTAAAGCTGCACCCCTACAAAATTCAATTGGTGCAAGAATTAAAGCCCCAAGATGCCAGTCAGAGGCTTAATTTCGTAAATCAGGTGATTGAGCGATTTTCAACGTTTACCAACATTTTGTTTTCGGATGAAGCTCATTTTCATTTTAATGGCCACGTAAATAAGCAGAACTGCCGCTACTGGAGTGCAACGAATCCGAAACGCAAACATCAGAAACCCCTACATTCGCCTAAAGTGACCGTATGGGCTGCGATGTCGGCGCGAGGAATTATCGGCCCTTACTTTTTTGAAGACGAAAGGGGGCGTGCAGTTACAGTGAATTCAGAGCGTTATGTGGAGATGTTAGACAACTTCTTGGTACCTGAACTGCAAAACTTTCCTGGCTATAACCAAAGAACATGGTTCCAACAGAACGGAGCAACTTCACACACGTCCAATATGTCTCTGCTACGTGTTCGTGAAATTTTCTCAGGCAAATTGATCTCCCGGAGAGGTGACATAAATTGGCCTCCACGCAGTCCAGATTTAACCCCTATGGACTTTTTCCTATGGGGTTATCTTAAATCTAAAGTTTACGCCAATAAACCGACTTCACTGGCACATTTGAAAGAAAATATCCGTCACGAAATGGCAGCCATCCCTGAGTCCACCTGCCGAGACGTCATAAGTAATTTTACTGTTCGATTAAATGAGTGCCGAGAACGCGAGGGTCTACATTTATACGATATTATTTTTAAGAAATAAATCCCCAAAAAGTGTATTTTAATAATTAATAAACATTTTTTCTATATACGGCTTACTTTTTTTTAATCGATCCACTAAATATAAAATTTCTTTTGAGACACCTTGTATAATGTTGGCCAAATACTCGCCTCTTGCTCCCACACAAATGAGAGCTCTTTCAAGAGCATTTCTTATAACATTTGTATAAATTTCAGGCGATATTTCAACTGTTGTTGCTGGAATATTGATCTTTAGTTGTTCAATCGACGTTGGCAAAAATACGTATTTAAATAGAGTAGGTATCTATTGCAAATATAAAAACCTCAAAAACATTATCGAAATATCCTATTTATTTCTGCTTAATCCTTTAGCTTTTTCACCGTTAGGTGTCACGCTGTATTGGAGTTTTAATTTCTGCTATAGTTGGTGATTTTTTCCAAAATCTTTCCATTTCTTTCTGTCCATCGTCAAGGCTTTAGCGTTCCTTCAATTTGTTCCTCTTTTTTCAACCGCCCTGTCATTATTCATCCTGTATAAATGTCCATACCACCGTAGCTATTCTTCTTCAATGGTTTGCTCTACAGATGTCGTACCTAGCTTTTCTATGAAAGTCGACCTGATTCGGTCAAATTTGGTTTTACCTTAAATTTTCTCAGGAATCTCATTTCAAAAAATCGTTTCATTATTTCATATTTTCAAGTATAATACAACGGCTAATGGGAGCTACAGTACTATCTCCACGGACTTGCATAGCTCATGGGGCGACAGAATCACATCCAGCTGTCCGTGCAGTCCAACGAAGAATCAAGAGTGCACTGAAAACAATCAAACTCTGCGAAAGTTGAACCTTATTTCTCTTACAAAAAGACGTCATCTGAGGACCTTAATACAATGTTTAAAATAGTGCGTGGGGATTTAAAATGTGATTTTTCGAATCTCTATACTCTGAATATAGACTCTAAGTTAAGGGCCCTTTGTCTGAAGTTAAATAGTCAAAAATTCAAGAAAAATATGCGTGGAAATTTATTATCTAATATGATTTTTAAATCCTGAAACAATTTAGTACTTACTACTTTCAATTCCAGCTTGAACTATTTTAAAGGCGCGTACTGACTAGAGCACTTGTGCGCGCACGAACGCTGTGCGCGTAAGTTTGCTCAGGTAAGTACGAGGTACAATTTGTGTGCGCGTACACTTTTACGCGCACGAATTCTATCCCTAGCTTGTCGATCCCACCGATAAGATCAAAGAACTTGTGCGCTCAGTGTGTACGGGTTTATGCAGTCATATAATTGTGCGCATTAATTTAAGAAAATATTCAAAATGGAATGGAGTAATGAGTCGGCCCTGCAACTCATTGATGATTATGCAAAATATCCTGTATTATAGGATCCTAAACTTGAACCACTATATATTTCCCTGCTTCTATATAGTTTTGTCATCCAACACCATTTGTTTTATTTTTCTTTTTTTACTAATTATGTGCATTACGATGTACGCTGCTCCTCTTAAGGCAACAACATTACTTTCGCCTTTTTTTTCGATACTACTTAATAATTATTAATAAATATGTGCGTGGATATAACTGAAATACGTGAAGCGCGATTTTACGCGCACAAACAAGAAAGTTGTGTGTGTATTTTTTGTTTTTTACCCGCACGAAAATCCGTGCGCGCATAAATGCCCAAGTCAGTACGCACCTTAAGAATTGTATAGATTTAATTACAAAAAGTATAATTTAATTAATTAGTATGTAATTATACCATAATTAGAGGTATTGTTTATGTGGATATACATACTGCATGGTCTGTCTTTGAAAAATGCAAACCTTAAGGCTTCAGTTCCTTATTCTCTTTAATTATAATAATAATTAAAGTCCAGAAGCGTCTTTAAGGGGGGGCGAGGTCGGGGGACCGCCCAGGGCGCTAGGCCAGGAAGGGCGGCGGACGGTCAGGTCATCATTTGTATTTTAAAAGTGAGGACCTTTTTTTTTGCTCTTTACTTGGATCTGGGAAGTGAGGACCTTTTTTTTGCTCTTCACTTGGATCTGGGAGGTGAGGACCTTTTTTTTTGCTCTTCACTTGGATCTGGGAGGTGAAGACCTTTTGTTTTTTCCCTGTGTCCCGGTTTCCCTTCACTGAAATCTGGTCACCCTATCTTTAGGTCATCACTAGAAAATATACTTTTTTTCTAATTGCAAACAGACATAAAAAAAGTATTGTACGAAATGGAAATGCATAAATCGTCTTTCATCACTCATGGGATTGCTATATTCGTCTACGGTTCTTGCGATCAATCTTCCCATTAGTGAAAAAAGTACTGCTTTATGCACTTGTAGCACAATTAACTATTTTCCGAAGACTTGCAATTTTGTAACTACTTCATATGATTTCGTTTTATTCTAGAAGGTAAAAATCTTCATATTAATACCTCAAATAAAAGATAAAATCTTAAGTTAGCAGCTTGCGCGGTAGCACAGTTTTGGAATACTATACTTATCTAGAATAACATCAAAATACCTTCTAGATTTTGAATGATACTAATCATAAAAGAGCTATTTTAATAATATAATATAGGTATTTCTTCTGAGAAAAAAAAAAATAAAACATAATATAAATTGTTATAATCTATTTACGGATACCAAACACTCAAGATATAGCATGAAAATCTGCAACGGAAAAAAAAACTTATAAAACCTTCAATTTGAGATAGTTGTCACATTTAACCAGTAACTTCCAAAAGGTATCACATTACTTTGTTATTATTATTAAAACTGTACACTTTATCAGATCTAATAAGTATTGGTATAGAGGGCACATGGAAAGACCAGACAATGAACAGATCAACATGGAGGTCTTACGTGAGGCCAAATGTTAACCCGATTGCCCTAAAAAATTAAAATTTAAGTTTTTTCATGTTATTTCATATAATAACTAGTTATAACAGTTTATTTTAGAGATATTTTGTTTCTTTGTTTTGTTTTCAAAGCTTGCTACGTTCAACTTTGTAAAACTTATGTTGATTATTATTTTGTAAATAAATGGTCGCCATTTTGAAATGGTTAACATAAAAATATGATTTTTTGGTGTCATTGTAAAGCTAATTTAATGTACTTTTAGGAAAAAAATATAAAATTATTGATTCCCTATGCTAGATCAAAAGTTGACATCATTTCCGTTGAAACCGGAAGTGCCTCAGAATTCTTATAGTGACCTTTATGGGCCTTTTTGTCTAGTTTAACTTTTGTTCTGAAGATTTTTTGTATCTTTACAAATAAAGGAGATTTTCGGGGTGCCCCGTTTCAAACAAACACCCTGTATATATAATTGTACCAGTGCTGTTTTAGCTCTGAAAAAAAAAAAAAAAAAACTAATACGTATGCACACACCTAATAGTTCTATTTATTTTAGTTGTCTGAGCGGTAAATGGCGTAGTAATTATAATGTGTTTAATAAGACGCACAAAATATTTTCTTAATTAACGAATATTTATATATTTCTTTCTAAATCCGCCCACTTTCTGTCAGGTCGGTATTATTTTATCTCAACATATTACTAACCAAACAACTATAATTGCAATATCTATATTCGTTAAGTTATATAATAAACTTTAAAACCGTCCGGCTGTGCAATATTATTCCAAGTTGTTGGAAACGGAAAGTCAAAAACCCACATACACTTGTCGCGTTCATTTGAACAGTACCAGTCACTCCTCACACAGATATACATACAGACATCCCGTCAGGGCCGGATTTACCATAAGGCGCATGATGCGATAGCTGGAAACCATTCTTGACAGCCCTTGAGAGCCCCGTGCTGGACTATCTTTAAAATATTTGTTTTAAACAGGGATGGGGAGTCGGAGTCGTAGTCGTGAGTCGGGCGTCGAGCTGTCCTTTTTAGAGGAGTTAGAAGTTCGATCTCAAAAATTATCGAATGCCGTCACTTTGATTCAATTTTTATCAAAGATAAAAGCAAACCGAAAAGAAAATAACGAAATTACCAGAATTTCTTAAAAAACGGAAACCGGAGCGACTTTTTGCTTTTTTGTTCAAGAAAACGATTTGAAAATATTCAGTACCGATTATAACAGATTAATACGATGAGGCACTAAAGAGTTTTGTTTTTACACATATCCATTTTAACTTTTTCTGTATACTCTTTTTATTACGTTTAATGCTTGGTTTATATACGGAACAAGAATAAGGAATAGGAAATAAGAATAGTAAACAAGATGTTAAAACATGGCTGCGCCGTATATCGGTTTATGTAGGAATGAAATTTAACTTAAACACAAGAAAATCTGGTAACATTTAACATTTTATTCTTATTCCAAGAATAAGAGACGAGAAGCATGCGTACAACGGTCAAGATGTCGGCCGTAATAAAATTTGTTCAACAGATGTTTTCCAGCTGTGATCAGAGGGTTGAAAACAACAATATAATGTGGGACACACAAGCAAATAAATTTACAAAATCTTCTGAATCCATTTTACTGAACACAATACTTTTTTAAAGGTTATATTAAACACAACAACCTGTCAAACGACAACTGTTAAACACAGGCCAACGCAAGTACGCAGGCGTAGCGACGAAATGTTATGTCCGATATAAACGGTTTATATTTTTTATTCTTGTGTACTATTCTTATTTCCCATTCCATATTCTTGTTCCGTATATAAACCAACCATAAGATGAACTAAAAACGAATTCCATGATTACTATAGGCTATTCTAAACGTTTAAGTGGAACTAACTGGAATTTTCATTTTTGTTATCATGAGCTGCTCTTTTAAGGTTTAAAGTTGGCTTCTGCTAAACAAAATGATCAAAAGCTTCACTTAATAGTTACTACAATTCAAAATCTAGTTCCTCTTAAACCAAAAAACAGACAATATTTATGTTTCATGTTGGCAGCCAAAATCTAAATGTCAAAAGGAAAAGTGGCATATTATGAAAAATGAAATATATAAAATTTAGTCATTTTTAGGGTTTTGTAGGTATGACCAAAAAACCCTTATACCGTCATTTTGTCGTCTGTCTGTCTGTCTGTCTGTCTGTCTGTCTGTCTGTCTGTCTGTCTGTCTGTCTGTTCGGTAAAAATTGTAGCCAAACGGCTAAACCTAGAGAGTTGAAATTTGGCATGCTTATACAACTCTTTGACCCGCACATAGGAAAAATACTAAAACATCTAAAAAACATATCCCCCTAAAAATATAAACAAATATATGCTCATCGAAAAAAAATATATCTTTTTACAATTCTGTGTGGGGTATCAAATGAAAGCCCTTGGTACATGGATTAACGATCAAAATTTTATTTTTGCAAAATAAATTATTTTGAGGCGATTTTTGCCAAAATTGTGCAAAAAAAATTTTGTCCCACACCCTGTAGCCCAGATGGTTTAAACTAAAAATCTGAAAAAATTCTCAGTAATGTACATTGGTGTGAACCGGAATAGTACAACAGGAAATTTTGATCAGATTATGTTTTCGGAAAATAACGCATTTTTTGTGTTTTTAAGTAAAGTATGTAATATATTTAATCCGTAATTTAACATACTAAACGAGTGATCCTGTATAGCACAGTGGTAACATTGTCGTTTAGTGAGTTGAAACTACTGTAAGAAACTGTGTTCGAATCCCGTCAATTTTTATTTTTTCAGTTTATTTTTTGCATTTTTATTTTGTTTAAATTATTTTGTTAAAATTCTAGTTATATTTTGGTAAATGTTGCATTTAATTTTTAAAAGCGTAAATTTAATAACCAGTGGGAAGTTTTGAAATTATAATTTAATTCTATATTTGAAGGTATCAGAGGGCGAGGCTTATGATTTAAGCAACCAATGGAAGCCATAGGCGCAATTTTCAAAATCTTAATGAACCTTGCTATATAAAAAAAATACTGCACATATTTAGAAACTTAAATAATGGTATTAGGCATTCGAATTTAAATTCATAAAATAATATTTTGACATAAAATTTGTTTTGGCATCCCAAATAATCATCACATAGTTAATAAATACCTGCGAAACCCTGAAATGTGTGAAAGTTCACACTTCACATCAATTTTTTTAAAACTAATATATTTAAAAATTTGTATTGATAATTGCCTACTTCATTTATATTTAGCAGATTACAAAGTAATTTGTTGTACTTTAGTGAAAGGAGTTGGTAGTCGGAGTTGAGAGTCGGAGTCGGAGTTGAGAGTACGGAATCGGAAACGGGAGTCGAAGTCGGTTTTCTAAAATACCGACTCAGGAGTCGTTTATTTTTCTGTCGACTTCCCATCCTTGGTTTTAATACAGATTTATTATAGCATAAAATATTTGCGCCAGTATAACAAATCTTATTAATAAATCGATTAAATAGTTAAATAATAAATCTTAAATCCATATTAAAATCAATATTAAGGCCATATCACACTAGAGTTATTATTCAAGTCTAAACTTGGAAAATTAAAGTCTCTGCATTCGAATCGATGTCTTGTGTGTGTGATAGCATGACAAAAAATCTAGGTCTTTAAATCTGAGCAAATACATCCAGATATATTTCCCCTGTCTCTAGAAGACGGACGAAATCCAAGTTGTCAAATGCGCGTGCGCGGCCTCGCCCTCTCAGTCAGATCAAGTGAGATGGGTCTATTGTTAGCGTTATGTACGCAGACGCAAGTTAC
Organism: Liopterus haemorrhoidalis; assembly: GCA_963971575.1. NCBI lineage: Eukaryota > Metazoa > Arthropoda > Insecta > Coleoptera > Dytiscidae > Liopterus > Liopterus haemorrhoidalis. The sequence goes on along the minus strand of OZ020619.1, from coordinate 32,073,829 downwards.
TTTTCCCTGTTTCGCGTGTGATAGCTGAAGACGTGAATCCTCGAAAAAAAACTTGCAAAATAAAACTTGGATAGCTTTCTAATGTGATATGCCCTTTAAATGTGTGAAAATTCACACTTCACATCAATTTTTTAAATTGATTTATTAATAAAATGGCACTAAATTCATGGGGGGCACTGGGTGCACGTGCCCTCCGTAAGGTCCAATAAAATGAAAATTTAACAAATTTAAAATAATCGTACCGCAAAATAACTTATCTTACAACAGATAGGCTATATTTTATTACAATCAGTATTGAAATTAATGTAAAATACATATTTCTATGTTCGCTGCGATTTTTAAGTTTTCGTAGGTATGATCAAGTCATCCTTACGCCATCACACATAAATGAGTCTGTCTCTTTGGTAGAAATTGTAGCCAGACGTATGAATTGAACACATGTATGAAAAATACCGAGACTTCCAAAAATATATATCTTGCGGAAAAATTATGTATTTAACAAAAAAAAAATAATAATAATAATAATAAGGGATATGAAATGAAAGTTCTTGATACGTTGATTAACAATAAAAAAAAAATTATCAATAAATGAAACTAACCCTTTTTTAATATTTACATAAAAAATCACCTGCTTCAGATTTTTCTCTTCCGATATTGTGCTTTGGGGTCAATTAAGCTTCAGGTATTTAATGTGAGTACCTATTTATACAGAGATAATAGGACAGGTCGAAATGTCACACTGACTTCGTGGTTTTCAATCTATGGCCGGCGGTCTATAAACGGAGAACTATCCTTCTTTGTCTCTTATAAGCCTATCTAGGGGTTGGGAACCTATTATTTTATTTTATTTACATCAATATCCTACAGCAGGGGTGTTAACATTTAAGACACATGTAGATAATATTTTTTCATCAGCACTGAAAATGCTTAGTTTCATCATTCGTAACATACGTGACTTCACTAATATTAATGCCATTTTCTCCTTATACTATGCCTGGGATCCAATTTACGAGAACCAACAAAAAACGTTAGAGAAGGTACAGTACAAATTTTTAAAATATATATATATTACAAATTAATGGGCTCTTATCCTCCTCAACATCTTAGTTATGCTACATTACTGGACCTCTTTAGTCCTGTGTCCCTCACAGAACGTCGTAAAATTAAGTCTCTTCTCCATTTAAAAAAAAAAATATTAAATAACCAAATTGATGACTCATTAACCCTCCAAAAATTAAATTTCAATGCTCCTATTGTTCCAACCAGACATCCACTATTATTCTATCTTCCTCAGGCTCATACGAACCTTCATCTCAAATCTCCTTTAAATCGTATGTGTTCATACTATACACGTGATAATACAAATTTCGAACTCCTTTAAAGCATTTTATCGTTTTCTTTTTCTTTTTTTTTTTTCTAAATTTGTGTTTCTAAAATTATTGAAATATGTAAAAATTAGAGTATTTTGTTTATTCCTATTTTGTTTATTACAATTAATATGTATTTGTAAAAATATTGTTTATATGTATTTACAATTTTGTGTCTTTAGTTATTACTTTGTTAGTATAATATTCAAATTATATGTATATATTTATGTACCTGCCCGTTTTGGGTAATACTGTTGGGCAGCAGTAATAATAAATAAATAAATAAATAAATAAACTCATTAAGTTCGCAGGCCATTTATCATACAAAAGAATAATAAATAGGGATGGAATTTCAAATATCCCGACGTGTTTCTGATATTGTTTTATAAATGGAAAGGGAAAAATGGAATATATTGTAAGGTTTTAAATATATTTTTATCCTAAATAATACTTTATTTTATTGACACTTGATGGGCTGTATATGGCCCACGAGCCGCAAGTTTGACACATATATACTAGAGATGGGTCGTTTATGAACGAACCGGCTCCCTGAGCCGGCTCAGTATACTGACCGAAGTGACACGGTTCACCAAATTGAAATGAGCCGGCTCACGGCTCACTGTATAGTTTCAAGTTTCAAGGATACGATTGGTCGGTGTCTGGATCGATGTCATGTTGAACTTCGCGAGAACCCGGCTTGTAATGTATTATCATAAAGTGTATTTTGTCATCAATTTGTAGGGCAGTTTATTTGAAACTAATAGGCTTAGTCTGTATTCTTACAACCGTACTATATAAAAATATTACCCAAATCCCAGATGTCCGATTTATAAGGGCAATAAACATCGCCATAAACTTAACACTTCTGGTTTAAAATATAGTAGCTACATAAAGTGAATTGTTTGTTTCAAAAATGTTAGATAAGATCCGGGGCTAAGCGACGTTCTACCTACGAACGAACGACCGCCCGTTCGACAACTGACTGACCTGTGTCCAGTTCATATATTGCAAGAACCGGCTCTTAGCGACGTTCTACCTACAAAAGAACGACCGACCGACCTGTGTCTCGGGAAAGTATTTACCCGGCTCTTCATATAATGCAAGAACCGGCTCTAAGCGACGTACTACCTACGAACGAACGAACGATCGACCTGTGTCTCAGAAACTGAACAACCTCCACTGATCCGGTTCCGCAAACTGAACCGAAATTCCCATCTCTAGTAGTCTGTACTTTCTTACAACTACACTATATAAAAATATGAAAAATATTGCCCAAATCCCCGATGACCGATTTATAAGGGCAATAAACATCGCCATAAACTTAACACATCTGGTGAATTGTTTGTTTACTATTAAACCGGCAAAAATGTTAATTTCATTTTACAATTGTTAAATGTAAAATGCAAAAAAGATAATTCACTTCTATAGATTTTTATTTATTTAACTTCATTATTTCTTTGTAACAAGATAATGAGGAAGACACAGAGAGAGAGAGAGAGAGATGGGAGAACTGACGACTGACCGACCTGTTTCTCAGGGACACGTCTACTTAACCGGATCACTGAGCCGGATCAAAGAGCCGGCTCAGCAAACTGAACGACCTGCACTGATCCGGTTCCGCAAACTGAGCCGAAATTCCCATCTCTAATACATACACACACCCAACATAATTCTAACTGCCCCCTTAACCATGAGTTCTGTATACGGCACTACCATAAACCATTTGCGCCTCGGGCCTCAATGTAAGTAAATACGGCCCTGCATCCCTAGTATATATGAATGAATATATGGTGTCTGCGTGACTGTGTATGTGAGTATGTGTGTGTGTTATGAGAGACGCTGCACACACGCCTACTAGAGCAAATGGAGTCATCAAACAAAGGTAGATCCTGGCATATTTGCCCACCCACAAGAAACGGTCGGCTCGGTTTCCTCAATTATACACTGTCTAATTAGATTCAGAGCTGTGCTATGATGTAGTTAAGTAGAGCACGTTTCTATCATGAAATTTTAAGTAATTTTCCTTAATAGCTTAATGATTTTAATTAGAGAGATGCTTATGGTTCTATTCCATGGGAAAGAGATGTTATTATGAAACCTGAAGGCTCTGAAATTATTATTTGATTTAATTTTTTGGAACTAATTTTTCAATTATAAGGGTTAATCTATTGCAGTGCTTTCGAACTATTTTGTTTACGCGACACACTTAGTTTTTTTTTTTTAGGAAAAACGATAAAAAGAAGAAAATATACAAAATTCTACAAATATATAAGAAGGTTCATTATAACTTACACAGGGCTGCGAAGAAGCCGCATTTTAAAAATCGTGGTCTTATTATCTACAAGCTCGGGTACCTCATGCTTCGCTACGGTATATAACTATATTTACTCAACTTTATCGTTTCATTTTTATAAAGATTTACATGAGTTTACAAAAAAAAAAAAAAAAAACAGCTAAAAGATAAGAGGACAAACGTCCTCTATCGAATAAAAAATTATAATTTATGCCTTTAGGGGTGAAATTTAAAAGAACGGTGAAAACACTAAAAATTTTGATAGACAACTATATGCCAAAAGGAATGTTGTCAACAAACCTAGAACAGATGAAAGGTTTTATAATTCATTCCGAATCTAGATTGATCCCTTTAGTGGTTGATTAAAGCAAAATACTGAATTGTTTTTATATATGTGTATGGGTAACCTTTGTGAGCAAAAAGTCGATATCCCGTTGGTTCTACGGGATATTAAACAATCCGTGAAAAAAACATAATATATTAGGTGGTCAAGGATGAAATTTGTAGAAAAAAAGGCAAAGTTGTTTGATATCTTACAAATATAAGGAATTATTTTATTCATCAAAATATGCAGCCATATTGTCTATACAGTTTTGCCATTTAAGCGGCAGGTTGTTCAGGCCGGTGGCATAAAACCCAGGCGGACGAGAGTCAATGAATTCCTGGAAGGCCAGTTTTACAGCATTGTCGGAATTAAACTGTTTTCCTATTAAAAAGTTGTCCAAATTGCATAAGAAGTGGTAGTCAGTGGTCTGGTGAGTATGGAGGATGATGAAGAAGTTCCAACTCCAATTCCTGTAGTTTTGCAGTCATTTTGTAGTCATTTGTGCAGTGTGTGGTCTAGCGTTATCATGCAATAAGATAGGAGTCGATCTGTTGACCAATCTAGACTGTTTTTCTTTAAGTTTTTGCATCATTTCGTCCAGTGTGCTGTGATCGATGAGCCAGGTTTTATTTTTTTTTTTATTTGGTTTTTAAGTTACCTGTACGAAATTTGGCGAACCAATTTGATATTGTCTGCTGCGTAGTAACACTAGAGCCAAATACACTATTGTGTTTCGCGCGGTCTGCGATGCTGTAATTCCACGTAAGAACTCATACTTCATAATAGTGCGAATTTCCGACCGTTCCATTTTCAACAAATTTTTTTTTTTAAGTATTTTATATTTTGTAGAGCATACATTGATTTCTTTAAACAGGCGAGATGTGTAACTTTCCAGCAAAAAAAAAAAAAAAAACGTAACGGTAAAATATTAAGCCAATGTCAAATAATAAGTTGTTAAAGTTGGAAATATTATTATCTACAAATTTCATCCTTGACGACCTGATATATTATAGCTATTATATATCATATAAACATCAAGAAAAATCAACCCAAATACTTTTATTAATCAATTATAAACCTAATAATAAAACTAATTACCAAAGCAGAATCATTAACAAAGAGACAATTGCTAACAGTGAGTAGTTACTAATAATTTTAATAATAAAATTATAGCTGCAACTACAGTAATTTTCGTTTCACGATTTACGAAATTGAAATTTGTGCGACAGTATTTTTAGGTTATGTAAAGTGAGATAGCTAATGTGTTATATGTCTGTCCCATTAAAACAGCGCACTAACTACAAAATTTGAATTACTGTCTACAGTCGACAACGCATATTAAATTTAGAACTGTGAACGGTCGCTTGCGTTACTATGTGACAAACTTGTTAGTGACAATTAACAGTGCTCAAATCATAGCGTATAGTCTACTAATTTTAGAGCTGTGAATGCAGCTTAAGACTTAAGTTAACAAAAAGTAAATTATTTCAAGATATTAGTTGGTATTACACTTCACATAAATTTTTACATCGCTCCTCTTTCCATAGCTTCCGTTACAGGAAACTAAATATGTTCTAAGTAAATAGTTATGTATTTTCTTAAAATAATACAGTACATAATATGTACATCGCCCACATTAAATTAGAATACATTAATTAACAAGACATCGGAATCATCATTAATTTATATAAATGTTATATAAATATTTCTTATGTCGGCTTATCAGATGAAACGTCACATCATGAGAATCGCAAATACTTCAACTAAATCTTAAACAAACATGCTATTTGTGGTCCTGTGTGTATAGATTTTATCTCATTCCGGTACAATTCTTTTTATTTTATTCAATGGAACGTTTCACACACACATGTGGGAATTCAAGTTTCGTAATCCTTGTGAATTTTTGGCTGTTTTACTCAGAATTCAACTCGTGAGAATGAAATGTGTACATAATTGATAAAAATCCTTTTTCTACTACCATTATGAAAACCCATTGAATAAAAATACTAAAGGAAGGAGTATTACATGCTATACCCTGTTCATAATGCAGAAAAAGTAATAAAATCACGTGAAAGTTTCAAGTTGCTACCCTATTGGCTGTTGCATAAATTCAAATTCTCAAGAGCCAACGAACGGCGAGAGTTCGACAAAATTATCACGTGAACATTGCATGATTACTACTTCTTGATTTTGAACAGATTATATAGTCCGTTCGAACGTTAGAATGCAGTACAGAGCAAATGGAGTAATTCTTTTTCATACTTATTGGGTTTTCCTAATTATACTATCCTCTTCTTTCTTGACGAGGTTGCCAACTGTAAAACGTGTTCATCTTTCAAAACGCGGAACAAATATTTATTCAATTTTCTGTGATACTTTTTCCATTAAATTTCAATAAAATAGCAACAAAAAAATATAAATTTTCGCATATTTTGGATTTATATATAAATATTTAACACGTTTACAACATTTGGCAACACCGCTTCCATTTCCCATAAGAGCTATATTGCATTCTCACCTTTGAACGTACCATAGTTGAAAATACCAAGATAGTCTTTCAAAATGGTGGACGATAGATTCCGGCTGTACGGACTTTTATTAAAATAATTGTGTTTAGTGTTGTACTTCATAATCATGTTATTATTAGGGCATAAATGTATATGCAATATGACATATATGTATATGTGTAATTTTTCAGCGAATTAATAAATCTTTATAATATATGACATCAAGAGATACGTTTACCAAAAAATACACTCCACTAATCCACAATAAATTGTTATGGGAAAAAAGAAAAAATAACAATATTGATATTTTCAAAATAAGCTAAAGATAGGAGATACAAATAATCAATAAAACATTATTATTCATGTGTTATTTATTATTACAAAATTAATGATACACACAAGTAAATAAAAACATGTAGAATTTATAGCAGAAAATTATGACAGTACGCCATTGTCCATAAGTAACGCGAATGTTGAGATTTATCAAAATCTCATTAATTCAATTACATAATACGAATGAAAATAAATTCTTTGTATTTTGCGTTTTTGCTCCACATACAGTACAGCTAACCAATTTTAACAAAATACCAAATTTCAGGTTAAATGCGTATTTTTATATTAAATTATAAAATAATTAAAAACTATTTTAGCCCTGTCTTTTATTTATGATTTATAAATTTTGAATATACTTCAAATTATCAAAATAAAGGTTAATAAATACTTTTTAATGCGAAAACAACAAAATACTGGTAGCCATTGTGGTCGTTGGAGTGACGTCATTTCCGGCACAAAAATTTGTATGTAAAAATTCTTAAAGCTTCCTTCCTTTAGTATCGAAATAACATACATACATAGAGAGACAGTCTTCCCCTTTTTATATTTAGAGATTAATTAAACAGAAAAGGTTTGCATATTTATTGTAAAACACATGTTTGTTCAGTAAATAATATATGAGATATTTCAAGTTTTTACATAGCGCTCCCCATGGCCCCTAAGTATTCATCTTATTAAAAACCGCTTTGAACAGTGAAAAATCGTTTCTTCATTTTAAACAACTTTTCTTATATTAGCTATTCCAAACGTTTAAGCAGAACTAGATTTTGAAATCTAGTACCTTTTATCGATTGTATCGGGCTTTTGTCAATTCTATTTAAGCTTGTAAGTTATACTTACATTGAACATTTTAAGGTTAGGGTCAACTTACTTAGGGAGGGGGGGTATGGTTAATTTGGCATTTTTTAAGCATATTTTTAAGAACGATTTGTGGAAATCTGGTAAAGGTTAGCTAAATGGGCGAAAGTCTGTCTTAAAGAACAACACTTGAAGAGTATTGCGTTCAATTTTTATTGAAAAATATTGAAAAATGAGCCATTGGCGTCATTTTTTAGTAAACACTCAAAAAAAAAAGTTGATTTGCGGTGTACACGATATCTAGTGACACAATCATCTGAAACATATAATTCAAAAAGTTTTGGTTAGTTTAAAAGTTTCTTCAGATAGTGACGTCGAGTTTTTTTTATTAAATTGAGTTTTAAATTTTTGGTACGACTTTAAAGTCAAAAAATCGAAAAAAAACGTAAAAAATCGTGTTTGGTAATCGAAAAAATGGTTATAAAAAAAATATATTCAAAATAAAAGCAAAAACTCAACGTCACTACCTAGTAAAATGATTTATAAAGAAGTGTGCAAAATTTCAGAAAGATCCATTCATTAGTTTTTGAGTTATGATGTACACCGCATCAAAAAAAGCTATTTTTCAGAAAACGCGTTTAAAAATAAAGAATGTTTTTTTATTAAATAAATATTAAATTTTTTTCCTCGACAAAAATATTCGTCACGAGTCCCCTCTCTAAGAGTATAAAGCAGCTGATATCGATATTAAAGCCACATGCGCACAAAAGCGATACAACGCCACATACATATGATAGGCGCGAAAAAACAAATAATAGGTACTAGTATTAAAATGAGTATATCTCAGTCAATTTTGCTCCGATTAACTTGAAATTTTAATGAGATACTCTTGAAGATATATACAATCGAATAAGCCAATAAAAAAAATGGAAAAAAATCATCAAAAATACCATACCCCCCCTTAAGAAAGTGTCATTTTCATTACAATTTGATTTTTTGTATCATTCTTAATACAAATGACTCATTTCTTAAATTTTGTCTTCCAAATATTTCAAAATGAATATATATATTTTATTTTTTTATAGTAATTTTAAATGTAATAATAAATGCCAATATGAAACATAAAATAACATAGACAAATTTCCGCTTAATTCCGCTAAGGCGCGCACCCAGGAATTTTTCTTCGGAGGGGTTAAAAAGTCCTCAAAAATAACATATGGTCACCATATTATCATAGAAAGAAAAAAAAAAAAAGATTTTAGTGGTATTTGCCATATATGCCAAATTAGTACATGATAAATTATTTCTAAATTTGATTAATTAAATGTCAAATATTTTCGGTGTATCTAATTTATAATATGCATCGCCTTCATTTTTATTTCACCTTCACAAAAATAATTGAAAATTTGCGTTTAAATGTTAATGAAATTAACTTTATTGAAGTATTTAAATAATGATATACATTTCTTTCGTATCCTGCCAATTACAGCATTTTATATAACAAAGTGCAAGATTTCATTTCCGTTGTACATATTTCTGTATTTCTGCTGGTAGTAGTTTTTTGTGACCTTGTTTTTAAATTTAAAGTGCTTGATTCGACTGAAATGGAATTAAACAGCCTTGATAAACTGAAGATACATACTGAAGATGTCAGTCTCACAAATCCAAATTTCAATTAAATTTATTTTATATATTTATATAATCAGGTGAATCTGATACAGCAAGAAATTACGAACAGAATTAAAGCTGCTAGTGCATCGTATTTTGCACTTGGTCCCCTCTTGAAAACGAAACTCCTCTCTAGGAACACCAAGATCAGGTAATACCAAGTTATGATACGTCCCATTCTTATGTATACCTCAGAAACATGGACCTTAATAAACCGAGATCGACAACACCTCATAGTTTTCGAAAATAAAATATTACGCCGAATCTTCGGTCTCATTCAAATTCATAGTGAATGTAGAATCCGTGAGAACAAAGATATCCGAGAACTGTACTCAAGACCGAGTATCACACAAGAACTAAGTGGTAGACTATTACAGTGGATAGGACACGTGATGAGAATGAGGGTGGACATAATGGTTAGCGAGAAATGGGAAGGAAGATTGAACATCCGTGGACCAGTGGGAAGACCTCGTAAGAGATGGAGAGATCAGCTATCCGCAGTTCTAACAGGTATTGGTATACAGGACACATGGAAAGACCTGACAATGAGCAGATCAAGATGGAGGATTTATGTGAGTGAGGCCAAGAGTTAACCTGACTGATAGTGCCCGAAGAAGAAGAGGAAGAAGAAGGCAGAACAAAAGGACAAACACGGGCATACGAACATGTATCAAAATCTTTTATTTGATATTCCTCAAAATTTTACATACTTTTGTCTTCCATAAATACATATTTGTTTATATTTTTCGCGGGATATATTTTTGAAGTCTCATTTCTCGTACATGTGTTCAATTTTTTAAATTCAGCCGTACTACAATTTCTACCGTACTCATGTGACGGAATAAAGATTTCTTGATTATACCTATGCAAACTTCAAAATAATATAGGAATATGCATTTTCTATTAATTTTAATACTAATCATAATAAAATATAGCTTATATATTGTAAAAAGCATAAGTTATTTTGCTGTACGATTATTTTTAATTTGTTAAATATTCATTTCACTGGACCTGAAGAAGGCACGTGCCCCCAGTGCCCCATCTGAATACGCCACTACTGAAAAGTAAAGTAAAATACACAAAATTTCCATTTTCTATATAATGCGCATTTAAATATTTAAAAATCATCTGTAGCCACCACAGGACCGACCGCCATCACAAAATACTTGTTTATTTTATGCTGCTTTATCAAAAAATTTCTCAAATAAAAGTTGTTAGTTATTACTTTTATAGCAACTTTTGTTAAATAAATTTTTTCGAAATATTACATATAAAACCGACACGAGTAAACTCTTATTTCTAGTTAACCGATTTTTACCAAAAGTTGATCAACACATGCCATTGATGTCAAAAGCTTAAATATGAAGTTTCATAAAAATCTTTTTAGCCGAATTTGCTCTGCACGTGTACACGGCCGACAGACAGACCGACCTACAGACAGACAGACAGACAGACAGACATCATGCTAAAAATAGTCAAAACGTTATGTAGTGACCTCGTGGAGATCCTTCGAAATCTCGAAATGTCAAAATCGGTATGATCACAATATCTCCCTTATGTATATATGTTGGGGGTCGGTAAAAACAATATGTTTTGAAGTCTTTATTTTCGCCGGTCATAAATAATGGTCCAGCAGGCCAAAAGTATCTCGCGGAAAGAGGGTTGAGCACCTCTGATCTAAAAAAATCACCCAGGATCTTTGTAAATGAACAATAGTATGCAATTTGTCATACCAGTCGGCAACAACATCAAATGATCAAATGTAACATTATTATCGACGTACGTAATCTCAAGGATTGTTCCCAAAATCTCATTGACCTTATATGATTAACTGCGAGAGTAAGTCTGAGCGCCCACTTGAACCAATCAATTGAACTTAATCCAATACTCTCCTTAACCTTACCAAACCCGTAACACCATAAATTGTATACTTGATGACAATCCCACAAATTACCTAGAAATCAGGTCAACCGAAACAGTGAATGAGACAGGTAGTGAACTTAATAATCTGGCTTAGTTCATGTTTTTGTCAACAGATGACAACAACTTTCTGTTTCATTTAGTTGATGATTTATAAATCGCTGTCACGTAACAGGGTAATCTTGAATCATTTAAAAAAAAATCAGTAAAATGATCGTTAATTAGGTTCTCACTTTCATAGTAATTATCTTGTAGTTGTTTATGTATTACTAACACATATCTTTCGCACCTTACCATATAAAATTTCAAGAGTTAACAACACATCCTTATTTAGAAATATTTACATGCAGCACGCAAATCAGAACAGGTAACTTAATGACGTCAGCGTTAAATGATCAGTCAATAAAGATCACAACTGCTAATTAAAGGATTTACACCTGAATTTGTGCTGGGCAATTATAATATATATTTTTTTAACGAGTTGTCTCACGTATTTTTTTGCAATTATATGCACAATTTATTGCTATGCTTTATTGAGTAATATGTTAAGAAATATAGCTAGTAAGTCAGAGATTTTATTTTTTGCACTGGAAGATAAACAACGATAAAATGAAAATAAACATACAAGTTCTTTTGGAGGAGGTACTCTGGACGTACACAAATGGACAGAGTGTGGAATCAAGTGACACCTAGTCGTACCTACTTGAAAGTATTTGAAGTACCGCCAACGCGAACTATTGTCTTAGAAACGCATCAACCCGCACATACTTTATTTTACTTTTAACCAGTTTACTTATCCTCTGTTTCCTTGGACTAAGCGGAATTAGATTTTCAAATCTATAAATTTTTATCGATTGAATGAAGCTTTTAATAATTTTGTTTAACAAAACATTAACTTTACTCATTATAAAGTTAGCAAGTGACAACCTGCTTCCATTTAGTTCCGCTTAAACTTTTGAATAGCTTGTAGTTTAAATTAGTTGTCAAATATATATATTACCTAGATATAATAATAAATACAATATTTATTTTATGAAAGGTATATTTTTTTAATATAAATGTAAGATATTTATAAATATCGATAAAATTTATATCTTGCAAGATTGAGCGCATTTCTATTATATTTTCATGTTTCGATCTTGTATGCCTTCGCGGCCCTACAGCGAAGGTTTCACGGCCCCTCGGTTGAGAAACGCTGGCGTAGAGGATCTTATATGTACATGAGATCCCACGATAATTTCCAAAATCCACTTTATCTTCTTTCTTATGGATCGGACATATCACAGCTATTTTCCATTCTTCAGGAAGGTCTTCTTCTTTCCATACCATCAAAATAAGATCATCTAGTCTCTTATGGCGCGTCTACATTGAGGCAACATGGTAGCATACGACAAGTCTGGCGAGACCGTCAGACCATGTCGCATTGACAAGCTAGTGTCTACACCACTGGTGCTCCGCGAGCTTGTTGCAAGTGCTCCGCGAAATTTTTAAATCCGAATTATAGTGTTGACTCCATTCATATCTTATTACCCAGATAGAGCATTGACTCTATATATATATGTAAAATTGATTATGTATAATGTATAATCAATGTTATTTTTACCTGTTATGTAATAATTATGTTTAATTTTCAATAAAAATGATGTGTATGTTTTGATGTATTTGTTTGTTTTTTTGCCTTTTTGATTTTGGTGCTCCGCAAATTTACCTTATGGTCAAAAGTGCTCCGTGACTTCAAAAAGGTTAAGAACCACTGGTCTACACCAACACTGGGAGCGTGCTACTGTTTATTGTTGCGAGATCTGTCAGTTTACTGAATAAATATGGCGGATCGCAAAAATATTATTACATTTTATAACTATTAATAATATCAAGCTAATTTATACTATTTTATAACAAATTTTGATTCCATAACAAAAACATAACCTTACTTAATTATGTTTATCATTATTGCTTATACTCTATTTTATCAAAACTTATATTTACTCACTTATCTTAAATAAATTTAAGTTGCTAAATAATTTTTGTTGATACAGCAACACTTACAACACTACTTAATTTAAAAAACAAATACTTCTATAATAACAACTATCAAATATTAAAATGGCGAACATGTGGCTTTCAGAACTGGTAGCGTGTCGCACGAAAACTCTTTGATGTTTACCGCCAAGTAACGGGAACGAGCAACATGTCGCACGGCTCCCATCAGACCGCTGCACATTGGTAGCATGCGACATGTCGAACGGTCGCATGCTACCAAGTTGCCTCGATGTAGACGCGCCATTATGAAGTCCTTCACCGCTAAACTTAAGAAAGTCGCTGGGGATATCTATTCCTACAGCTTTGTTATTCCTTAATCTGTGATTGCTGCATTGACCTCAGATAGTGTGGATTCGTGAATGTATGGTTCGGCTGAAAGAAGATAAAGAAGTAAACTCTAGGCTAGTTTAGAGTCCCTGTTCTTAACAAACACTTGTTTGCAGATTACTTTCTAGGCGCCTGTTTTTTCATAAACCTTTTTCTATTAAAATAATTTATGCACCTGACTAAATTATTTGAGTGGCATAATGAATCGTGATGGATTCTAATAAAAAAATGTGAGTGGTTCTCTCAACGTGACTCTTTTGTTTATTGTATTTTAAACTATGTCTATTCAAATTTTTATTCAAATTTGCCATTAATATTCAAAGGTGTTATACTGCCTAAAATAGAAAGAAAGGATGAACAGCATCTAAAACCTAGTTAATGGCAGACATGTTTTGTTTTGAAATCAGTTAATTAATGATGAAATGACAGTCAAATCTATTGGCTGTCTAGTGACGTGACATAATGGTACTTTACCGTGTGGCAGATTAGAAAGCACTAGAAATTTTACACTCATTACTGAACTTCCAATACGATGTCTGCTACAAAATATGATGCCGTAGGTACTAGAAATATGTACAGGCTGGTTGCATTACCTATTGCACTACTTTTTTAATATTGAGGGTACAAAGTTAAATTTGAAGGTTGCTTGATACTACATGGTCTACAATAGTCTATACTTAGGAACATTTGACTGTCTTCTCGTTGCGGTTCTGAGGGGAGGCGGCGGCGGAGCCTGGTTCGTTAGTCCTGTGTGTCCAGACTCAAGAAGAACGACCATCAAGACCCTGTCAGACCGATGACGAGCAGAAGGAGGAGACAGGAACGGGGGAACAGGGAGACTAGTCGGAATCTTAGACCGCGGGATCGCACACGGAACCGCTTGCGGATGGTAAAGGCAGCTCAAAGGTCGGGTTAAAGACACCCGCATCCAGAGAGTGTGGGTATGCCACGTAGTCACCTAGCGACGCCCCGGGGGAGATCCGTGCGTAAAACCACGCGAGTTTTCGTCGGGGACGCTTTGTATTCGGACTGGATAACCTGGTAAACAGGTCAAGTCCGAAAACACGAGACGGACGCCTACTGCTGGATACCTGAAGTGGGCGAATGCCGTGAGTGAGCTGGTGGGGGGATTTGACAGACTTAGCAACCTGACTCTAGGACGACCACCGGAAGAAAGACACGGAAGAAACAGGAGGAGGAAGCAGACGAGAAAAAGGAAGAACCAAGAAGAACTAGCCACTCCGTCATGATGAATAGTCTCACTACGACAGTCCCATGACGGAGAGGAGGCAAGCAGGGTTTTTAGTCGGTATGCCACCTGTGGAGACTCCGACACTACCTGAATATGATGGTGTCTATAAAAGATTATCCCTGGATAAAAAAAATAAGGAACATTTGACTATCAGATATAAGAGATCTTGGATTAAATGGAACACCTATATATTTTTACTAAATTTGAAAGGTGCAAAAATTAGCATTTGTGTGAATTATACAATTATGTCACACAAATTTCATTTTGGTGTAAGTTAAAGGTTCAAAAATAAATAAATAAATGTATTAAGTAGGCTAAAGATTTACAAAATAGTAAAAAAAATACGTGAAGTGTGAATTTTCACACATTCTAGGGATGTGTATTAAGGTATTGTGATCATACCGATTTTTACATTTCGAGATTTCGATGGATCTCCACGAATTGAGGTCCCTACATAACGTTTTGACTATTTTTAGCATGATGTCTATCGGTCTCTCTGTCTATCTGCCTTCCGTCTGTCTGTGTACACGTGCAGAGCAAACTCGGCTAAAATTATTTTTATAAAACTTCATATTTAAGCTTTTGACATCAATGGTACGATTAACTTTTGGTAAAAATCGGTAGACTAGAAATGGGAGTTTACTTGTGTCGATTTTAAGATTTTTGCGAATATTTCACAACAGAAATTATATTTCGAAAAAATTTATTTGACAAAAGTTGCTATAAAAGGAATAACTAACAACTTTTATTTGAGACATTTTTTGATAATACGAAAAAAAATTGAATTTTTTTTTTGAAAAGTATCCATTTTTTCATACATATGTAACGTTTTCATGATCATGATAAATAATATCTCTGTTAGAAAATATTGGGCCAAGTTATTTCTACTCTGCTGCTAGAATGTTTTTTAAACAATTACTTTGTGATGGCAGTCGGTCCTGCGGTGGCCACATCTGATTTTTAGGGTTTTGTAGGTATGACCAAAAAACCCTTATACCGTCATTTTGTCGTCTGTCTCTCTGTTCGGTAAAAATTGTAGCCAAACGGCTAAACCTAGAGAGTTGCAATTTGGCATGCTTATACAACTCGTTGACCCGCACATAAGAAAAATACCAAAACATCTAAAAAACATAACCCCCTAAAAATATAAACAAATATGTGCTCACCGAAAATAAAATATTTTTTTAAAATTCTGAGTAGGGTATCAAATGATAGCCCTTAGTACGTAGATTAACGATCAAATTTTATTTTTGCAAAATAAATTATTTTGACGCGATTTTTGCCAAAATTGTGCAAAACAAATTTTGTCCCACACCCTGTAGCCCAAACTAAAAATCTAAAAAAATTCTAAGTAATGTACATTTGTGTGAACCGGAATAGTACAACAGGAATTTGGTTAACAACAAGGGTTAACAAATATAAAAATAAAACATAATTTACCTTTAAATGGGTTGTAATATTCTTGAACAAGTATTTTATCCGAGTAAAGTTTATCACAAATAACTATATTTTCACAACACCTCACAATATATTTAAAATTGTTAATAGTTTTAACAAATGCACTAAATTGTCTTACATCAGGCGTATATGCCATAAATATTATATTCGATCACTTTCGCAAATTAACGATTATTCCCGAAACTGGCGTTCTATCGACGAAAAAAATGTTTTTTTGCATAAAATTTTACAATTTTTACCATTTTCCTGAACTAAACCAATATGCACAACCGAAAATAGACTACTTATGTAAACTTTTTCAATACTTCAATTGTTTGATTCGATTTTTTTTAAGAATATTATTGTAAAAAATGACGAGCGATAAAGTGACAGCTAATCATTCATAGCAGCCATCTTAGACACTAATTACAATTAAAAGTATATTGGTATTGTAAATTTTTATTTAAAAAATACAAAATTAATATTGTTAGGGGTGCTAAGAAGGCAAAACAATTTTTTACTTGAAAACACCTTTAAAAATTCTAAATTTTTAGGGTTTTGTAGGTATGACCAAAAAAACCTTATACCGTCATTTCGTTGTCTGTCTGTCTGTCTGTTTGTCTGTTCGGTAAAAATTGTATCCAAACGGCTAAACCTACAGAGTTAAATTTGGTATGCTTATACAACTCTTTGACCCGCACATAGGAAAAATACTAAAACATTTAAAAAACATATCCCCCTAAAAATATAAACTGATATAAATAAATATCTGCTCATCGAAAAAAAAATATATATGTTTTTAAAGTACTGAGTAGGGTATCAAATGAAAGCCCTTAGTACGTGGATTAACGATCAAAATTTTATTTTTGGAAATTAAATTATTTTGAGGCGATTTTTGCCAAAATTGTGCAAAAAAAAATTTGTTCCACACCCTGTAGCCCAGATGGTTTTAACTAAAAATCTGAAAAAATTCTAAGTAATGTACATTTGTGTGAACCGGAATAGTGCAACAGAAATTTTTGATCAGATTATGTTTTCGGAAAATAACGCATTTTTTGTGTTTTTTGCTTGACCACGTAAAATATTTAATAACTTATCTAAGACACTGAACCAGTATGCTTGATAGCGTAATCAAATTAGATTAAGTCATAACCCCGACTTAAAACAACCAGTGGAAGTCATAGGCGCAATTTTCAAAATCTTAATGAACCTTGCTATATATAAAAAAAAAAAAAATACTGCACATATTTAGAAACCTAAATAACGGTATTAGGCATTCGAATTAAAATTAACAAAAAAAAAAAAAATTAACAATTTGTTTTGGCATCCGAAATAATCATCATTCACTTACTAAATACCTACAAACCCTGAAATGTGTAAAAATTCACACTTCACATCAATTTTTTTTAAATATTTTTGATGAAGATCCAATTAAAAATATATTTTTCAAAAATTTAAATTTGCCTGTTGATCTATGCATTAAGAGGTTTCATTTGATATCACATACAAAATTTAAAACAATATTTACATATGTATTTTTTCATTAAACACATATTTGTTTATATTAATCTCGTGATGTGTCTTTTTAACAATATATTTTTCCTATATGTGGGTTAAAGAGTTGTATAAGCATGCAAAATTTCAATTTTTTATGTTCATTCGTTAGGCTTGAATTTCTACCATACAGACAGACACATGCAGGGCCGTAACTAGGCAGGGGCAACAGGGGCACTTGCCCAGGGCCAAGATCGAAGGGGGACCCAGAAAGGCCTCTAAAAAAAAAAATCATTTCTGTTATTTTCTTTGCAGGCGTTCATGCGGCATCCACAACGCCAGAAATGGTTTCCTTTTTTGGCACCTTCCAAAGATCGTTCAATTTTTTTTCTTCTTCAACGACGCGGTGGGAAAATCTAATGAAGTGTTTAAAATTATCACTCAAAGGGTTTTCAGATACTAGATGGTCGTCAAAGGCCAATGCTATAAAATCATTGTGTTTGCAACTACCAGAAGTAAAAAGAGAACTTGAAATAATTGAAACTGATTTGTCAAACTCTGAAGCAGTATCAAACGCAAAAAGTTTATTATTTCAAATTAATTACACATTTATTTGTACTCTTTCTGTATGGAATAAGATATTACAATGCATTGACCGAACAAATAAAGCCTTACAACAACAAAATATATCTATAGACCATGCAACAAAATTAATTGATGGTCTGCGTTATACTTTACAAGGTCTACAGGATACAGGGTTTGAACAAATTTTTGTGGATCGCTTTAGAAATGAATATAGAATCTGAATTTTCAAAACAACGAATTAGGCGAGTTAAAGAAGAAAAAAGTACAAATCTAAGTCCAGAAAGTTTGTTTGCAATGCGAATGTACAACGTTTTTGACGTTTAACTTGCTGAAACAGACTGGTTATAAACAAATGAAAATTATATTTGAAGATTTTTCTTTTATTTTTAGCTCGTCCTTAGAATCAATGAGCGTTACTGAATTGCAAAAGGCGGCAGCCGATTTGTCAAGCAAATATGATAAAGTTTTGAATAGTTATGAATTCGGTTGTGAGGTTGAAAGTTTCAAGTTTCAAGTATGTGGACTGATGCAAAATCTGAAACATGCAACTCAATCTAAATGCTGCATCTAAATTTATTACAGACCATACACGATTTCGAATTACTCGAATCGTACCAGAACATCGTTGTTGCGTTAAGATTATTTCTAATACCCTTTTCACACTAAAACTTTAAGATCGGATGTTAAAGTAAATGTGTTTTTAAACGCTAATGTGAAAACGTATGACCTCGTCTAAATACAAGCGATGTTGAAGACAGAGATCTGCGTCTTAAACATCGTCCGCATTGCCAACATAATTTCTATTATAAAAAAATACTCTTTGAATTTGTGCTGTCAACATTTTGTATTATCATAAACAAGAATACTGTATTATATCGACGTTATAAGAAGTTTATACTTATTGCCATAATAAAATTATTTATTTTAATAATGTGTTTAATAAAATACAGAGCTACAATAATTGAGATAAAATGTATCGACTTACATGTTAATACAGGTGTAATATATTCTTTATTGTAGTGTCTTTATTGTAGAAAGAAATGAAATATCCATATTTGTTTATAATAATTCAAAATGTGCGTCTGCGCAGACAGTTCAAAACTGGTAATTTCCTGACGGTAACTTAACGACAAAATTACTGTAGCTGATGACAGCACCGGAGATTTAAACATCAAGTGTGAAAGCAAATCGATGTTAAACAACTTTAAGTTCACTCGTCTTAAAGTTCTAGTGTGAAAAGGGTATAACCCTGCCAGTGACCACCGCTTCTTGTGAGAGGAGTTTTAGTAAACTGAAGTTAATTAAAAATTACTTAAGATCGACCCTCTCACAAGACCGTTTATCTAATCTGTCAATTATATTTATTGAACATGATATAGTGCAACAAATAGATTTTAATGATTTTGCGGAAAAAAATCAAGAAAAATACAATTTAAATAAATTTATGATGTTTTAATTTATTATTTTTTCATAAATATAAAATGAAATTAAAATTACGGACATAAACAATTGAAAGAATATTTTGTGTTTATTTATTAAGACTGGTATAACAAACTTTAAAAAAAATTAAAGAACTGGAGCTTCAGAACTATCGTGTATGCATGGTAAGTTTTATATGTTTTTTTTTTTTTTTTGTATTAAAGGGGGCCCAATTTGAAAAACTTGCCCAGGACCCACAAAAAGCTAGTTACGGCCCTGGACACATGAGTGACGTTATAAGGGTTTTTTGGTGGTCGTACCAACAGAACTCAAAAAGAGAAGCTTGAAAGGGGCGCAAGACTGATACTTTGTCTCAGTGGAACACAACCGAATACTTCGCGGACTGGTCTTTCTAACAATTAAAAATATTTTGCCCTGTTCTGTATTATATAGAATGTTTAAGTTGTTATTAGATCAACTGCTCCGCTTGCAATCTACAAAAACATCAATAACAAAAGTTATGGGTTCACTGATTTTGGTGATCAAAAACGCCTATCCCAAAAAGAAATGTAAAATTCTAGGTGTCTCATCATTCTTGGGAAAAAAACAAACCTTTATTAAGTAACTAAAATGTGTTTTGCATGCAAACAACTGAACATCTGCTTAATTTTGCAAATATATGTTTGCAAACTTTGCAATTTGTTTTACGTTTCATCATTTGTTTGTTTTGTGAAATGTGTCCTTAAAGTGTTAACGCACGTATTTTTAATAACGGTTTTGTAAATGAAGGACAGTTTTATGGGAAGGTGCGAATTGCTTTCATGGTCTTAATTATGAGTAAAAATGCTTCTCAATGATTTGCATGTTTTCGTTTTACTTCCATACATGGTTTTGTTAATATTTGTTCTACCAAGTTACACAGATGTATGTTGAATGAGTTCAGAAGTTATACGCGGGACAGGTAAGTATTTTGAACATAAGTAAATACTTGTTTATGAACGAAGTGGAATAAAAATTAACTTGGTTCATTTATTTTAAACGTGCAGAATAATTCTGGAGGAAAGGTACAATATTTATGATATAGGCTCGTTTACATTGAGAAACTAGGGAGGAAAGTCAAGTGGGCAAGTTGATTGTCCCATACTACTAGCCCTGTGTAAAAATCTACTTGCTTCAAATTTGTGGGCAAGGCAAGCTGCAGGGCAAGTTGCAGGCAAAGGCAATGCAAGCTGCCGGGCAATTTTCCGAGCAAGGTAAGTGAGTAGAGAACCGTTCTTTTTAACGTACTTGCCTTCTCCCATCCGAAATTTAACAAGCCAGAGACTTGCGCACACTACTTGCACATAGTACTTGACTTGTTTGGACACGATTTAGTGATTTGGTGACCGTTCTTGCATTACGTGAAATACATAACTTGTAATATATACATACATTCGGATCAATTCTGTTAAAAATTACTGTGTAATAACGTTACTACAACATAAAATATTATAAAAAGTATAATGGCTTTCATTCATGATAGTAACTGACCTTGCTCATAGTGACGAATTTAGTTACAATTATCATAGTAACAGAGTTACAATTATCATAGTAACAGAGTTACAGAATTGGTCTGATTGTTTCGTGAATATGACGAGGTGAACTTGTATGTTCTTGTAGCCCTGATTATACCTTGATTTCTGGATTCTGTTTTGTTGCTCCTGTCTCTGTACCTGTCGGTCTCGTTCCTCTAATATATATTCTAGGTCTTCTCCTCCTTCTTGTCTTCCTCTTATCTCTTCTATACCATATCCGTTTCTTTCGAAATAAATAATATGTTAAATTAAGTACTTTATGGTACTTTATTAGGCTTATTATTATAAAACTGAAAATAAATAAAGATCCAGAGGTATTAAACAGGGTGTGACAAATTGATATCGACAAACTTTACCTTTAAAGTTTGTCGATATCAATCAAAGTAATTATTAAATAAGGTCGAATTAATGCAAACATCTATATTACAAAATTTAGGGTTTCGGAGGAATTTGACTCTGAACTAAGTGTCCCTAGTGCCCGCCCCCCCCTGTATACACCACTGGGTCAGCTATTTTTAATCGATTATTATAATTTTGGTCTTGATATAATTAATATGTAAACCGTCTTTATGATATTAGTGTATAATAAATAAATGGAAACAAGCTATTCATAGTATCTTTATTACAACATAACTTAGAGAACATTTACTCAATATCCGTGCAAAATTTTTAAGCATTTAACTTTTTTCACCATTTTTGACAGGTACAAGATTTATACAGCTGCGAGGTAAGCACAGAGATGTTAATTACGTATAAAGATACCTAATTAATTTTTAATTACAGAGTATAATTATAAAGTACATGCCTTAGAGAAGCAGACACTCAGTAAATTGCTTATTATATAAAGCCTGCTCAACTTACACATATGGGGAACAAGTAAGGAAAAATTAATTTAAAAGAATTTTTCTAAAAGTTGTAAATTGTTAACAGATCTTGTAAAGTTATTAGTTATTACAAGAACAGTATAATGAATTTATTATGTTACAAGATTAAATATTTGCAATAAAATTAATAAGTCTTAACCTGTGGAATATATAACCAAGGGCATTAAATCATGGAGAACAGCTTTATTAGTTTTATTAGAATTGAATTATTGTGTTGTTGGAAGATAATATACGTTGTGTGAATAGTTGGTTGTAATTAGTTATTATTTATACACAACAAAACAATCATTATTAATGCAGTGGAGGAAATATATGTAACTAGTGAGTTAGGGTTCTATCATCCAAATACAATAGCAGGATACTCGCTATTTCGCTACTGGAAAAAACTATCGTAGCCAGCCTAAACCTTGTCCATGTCTGAATGGGTTCTAGACTATAGTCTATCTCAGAAAGAGCGATAGTAATAAAATTTATTATTTGTAAAAAGTTATTGTTTTTTCCAGGGCTTCGAACCGGAACCGAACCGAAAACCGAAAAAAACCGTTATTTTTGTCGGAACGAAAACCGGAACTGAACCGAAAAAAAATATCGGTTCATTTCGGTTCAGATAATATTTATGTGAGTGAATATAAAAAACATTTTATTTAAGATTATTTTTTAAACTGATGAGCAGAAAAAAAATCGTAATTTTTTTAACTGATAAGTAAAAAAATGCGCTTCTATTATTTCGGGAGGGGGGGGGGGGAGGTGAACACCAAGAATCCCCCCTGGCAGCGACCTTGGTATGATTATTACAAAATAAGGAATAAAATGTTCTACTAAATTATAGTAGAAAATAAATTTCTAATACAAATACAAGCATTTACAAATTTATCACTCGGAACTGAACCGAAAACCGAAAACCGAAAAAAACCGTTATTTTTGCCGGAACGAAAACCGGAACCTAACCGATATATATTTTTTTAATTGAACCGGAACGAAAACCGAAACGAAAAAAATAACGGTTCGAAGCGCCGGTTTTTTCACAGAGAAGTGGCACACAAAATATGAATAGTTCGAAACGAAATATTGTTAAAAAACAACCGAGTGTGCCGCACATCTTATATGGGAATACGAACTAGGCTTAAACACAATCATAAAAAATATATAGGAAAACTATAGAGTTCAAAAGACTACAGCGCGGGATAAATATAAATAAATATGTATTTAATAAAAACATAAATGTTTTATTAAGAGTGACGTACCAAATGATACCTCTTAATGCGTGGATCAACAAACAAATTTTTAATTTTGAAAAATCTTTTTTTTTATTGGATTTTTGCCAAAAATGTCTCAAGAAACTTTTGTTCCCCACCCTACCTTCCAAAGAGGGTTAAACTACAAATCTGAAAAAATATAGGTTATGTACATTGATCTGACCCAAAAACGTATGAGAGGAATTTTCGATCAGATTGTGTTTTTGAAAAATATGACTGCTTTTGGGTTTTTGACAAAATTAATTATTTTTTAATTCATGGTTAAATTATGACTATGTTATGAATTTTATTGTATTTATAGCTAAGATCAGGGCTTCGAACCGGAACTGAACCGAAAACCGAAAATACCATTATTTTTATCGGAACGAAAACCGGAACTGAACCGAAAAAAAATATCGGTTTATTTCGGTTCAGATAATGTTTATGTGAGTGAATATAAAATACATTTTATTTAAGATTATTTTTTAAACTGATGAGCAGAAAACAATCGTAATTCGTAATTTTTTAACTGATAAGTAAAAAAAAGCACTTCTATTATTTCGGGGAAGGGGGGTGTTGAACGCCCAGAACCCCCCCCCTGTCAGCGACTTTGGTATGAATCCACAGAAAAAGTAAAAAATAAATTTCTAATAAAAATAAAAGCATTTAAAAATGTATCACTCGGAACTGAACTGAAAACCGAAAAAAAACGTTATTTTTGCCGGAACGAAAACCGGAACCGAACCGATATATATTTTTTTAATTGAACCGGAACGAAAACCGATACGGAAAAAATAACGTTTCGAAACCCTGGCTAAGATAGTGCGTGTATTTTTTTGAAATTAAAAATATTTAAAAAAAATAATATTTTTTTTAATAGTTGCGAATTGAGTTACTCACACCACACCACACTACACTCTACACTGTAAAATATTTCTTATTTATCTAATGAAGACTTGAATACGTAGAAAATGCAGAAAAAAACGCTGGGATACTTGGCAAAATAGTTCAATTTTGATTAAAAAAATTATATGTATGCTCTTAGTTTTCAAATAACGAATAAAAGTGATTATCAAAAAAAAACTGTTGATTTTGATGTGATAAATATACCTATAAAATAAAATAAAATATAAAATAGACATCCAGTATTATATTGGCTTCTTACACTTATTAAATACCTACAAAACACTGCAATGTGTGAATATTCACACTTCACTTAAATTTTTTTGTAATTTACCACATACCTATTCTTATTGCCACTAAAAATTTCAAGAAAATGCAAAATTATGTTTACTTATATGTGTATACAAATTTCCTAGTAACAATTTTTTTATTACGACTTAAAAATTGTCGTAATTACAAAACCGATTTAAATAATTCTTTCATTTCTTGCGATTCTCTTCATTGGCAATTTTGTCAATCGAATCCGAGTTGGCAAGAAAACTAAATTGTGACGAGATAATTAACAATTTTACAATAAAACATGCCAGAAGGAATTAGTCATCATTACTGGTACGGCCTTCAAGGCCCTTGAAGGCCATAACCGTCTCAATCGTCTTCCGTCATTGCTTCCGATTTTGTGTTATTGTCCTCTTGTTGTTTGCACCGATAGACCGAGCATCCTGTGTTACACAATCAACCCACCTAATACCCTTTTCACACTAGATCTTTAAGACGAGTGAACTTTAAGTTCACTGGTGTTTAAGATCAGTATGCTTTCACACTTGATGTTTAAATCTCTGGTGCTGTCATCAGCTACAGTAATTTTGTCCTTAAGTTACCGTCATGAAATTACCAGTTTTGAACTGTCTGCGCAGACGCACATTTTGAATTATTATAAACAAATATAGATATTTCATTTCATTCTACAATAAAGACACTACAATAAAGAATATATTACACCTGTATTAACATGTAAGTCGATACATTTTATCTCAATTATTGTAGTTCTGTATTTTATTAAACACATTATTAAAATAAATAATTTTATTATAACAATAAGTATGAACTTCTTATAACGTCGTTATAATACAGTATTCTTGTTTATGATAATATAAAATGTTGACAGCACAAATTCAAGGAGTATTTTTTTATAATAGAAATTAAGTTGGCAATGCGGGCGAAGTGTACGACGCAGATCTCTGTCTTAAACATCGGTCGTGTTTAGACGAGGCCGTACGGTTTCACATTAGCGTTTAAAGATCCATTCACTTTAACATCCGATCTTAAAGATCTAGTGTGAAAAGGGTATAAGCTTTGGTCCACCTCAATTCTACTACCTACTGGTACAATAAGAAAATCTCTTTGTACATGGTTTATTTCATTGGCTCCAGTCCATCCTAGTCGATTTAATTAAACTTTTTTCTTCATACCGATTAAACAGTTTGAAATTATATCCGCATCTCAATAAGGCACTTTTGCATACGGTCTAAAACGTTCTATGGGCATGTGGGTCGAGTCATGATTTCAGTACTGTTTTCAGAATGTGATTTCATAACAATAGGTTTTCTATGGGCAGTGGTCGTTATGAAATAGGTATTTATAGATCCTTTTAGCTATTTATATTATTTTGTTAAATATTAATTATAATTATTCATAAATTATTAGTGTAACTAATATGTACAAATAATGAATGCAATATTGTAAAATACAAATATTTTGAATGTGTTTTTTTTTTTTGAGGAGAAGAAGACCCCGCACAAGCATCTTGCACCGGGCCCCGGTTTTTCTTGGGCCGGCCCTGGTAACTGCACTTAAATATGATTTTAACTTTCTTAACAGAACTTAAGTTGTTATTGTAAAGTTTTCCAAATGTCCAGTTCGAACATGTTTACTTCTTATTGTAATATGCAGAACGTTCTTTCAACGAAGTGTCTAATACTTTAAGCGGTCTGAGCAAATAGTGAATCAGAAGGTTGTTTAAATGAAATATGAACAAGAGGATTAGTCAAGTCATTCAAGAGTATTAAGTCATTTGATGAATTTTTAATCTGCTTATGGTCATCTTGTTTATACCTGTTGTATTGTTGTTGACTGTAAAGAGGTTACTTAAGATAATAATTGTTTCTTTACATCTCAATTAAGTACTTGAATACTTTCACTTTACAATTTTGGTGATTTAAATGGGGTGATCTTGTTTATTTCTCGTTAAATCGATTTATAAGGATACCGTGACTAAAGTTTAATTGACGTATTTTCTTAAAAATTGGGGTTAATTGTTCGCAAATTTTGGGTTGGTTTTCACGTGAAACTGCGCTTTGTTATTTTAGCTCATTATGACATGTTTAATTCGATAGGCTCCTTTTGAAAACCTTTCAAAATGTTCTTATTAACAGTGTAGTGCAGGTGCGATAACGGAGTAAGTAATTTTTAGGGGCCCTAAACCAATTCTCACCAATAAAAAACTTTCACGAAATAAAGAAAAACAAAATAATAAATACTATACGGGATGTATTAGATCACTCGTCCACCATGTTTTCCTCGAAAATGGGATGTGTGAGCAAGTTGGAGGAAAAATGATAACAAAAGTCTATCCAAAGAAACAAATGCCAGTATTGAAATTTTCAAGATCCTCCGGAAATAAAGGACATCAAGGACTTTGATTTAGGGTTGCCAACATTGCGCTGATGCTGACCCGAAGAAAAATAATTATGATTTGTTTTGGGGGGGAGTATGTATTACGTAATTAAATATTTATTGTTTAATGTAAATAACAATATTATTAATATTTCTGAATAGTTTAACAATCAATCTGTTTTATAAAATTATAAATTTTATAAAACATTTACGTAATGCCTGTTTCTTTGGTTTAGGCGGCACTAGATTTTCAAATCTTCTAACTTTTATCGATTAATGGAAGCTTTTGATCATTTCGTTCGGGAAAAGCCAACTTCAATATATACAAAATTTGCTAATGACAACTTAAGAAAATTTAAATTCTTTTTAAAATCTATTTCTTTGGTTTAGGCGGATCTAGATTTTCAGTTCTTTTATACTTACTTTTACAGATTAAGTGACGTTTTTAATAATTTTGTTTAGCAAAAGCCTACTTCAAAACATAAAAGAAGAGCTCATGACAACTCACAAAAATGAAAATTCCAGTTATTTCCGCCTAAACGTTTTGAATAGCCTATAGTTCCGCCTAAAGATTTGGAATAGCCTATATATACATTCACAACATAAAATTTAAAAAAATATCTGTCATAAGTTACAGGAGGTACAGACTATTCCAAACGTTTAGGCAGAACTAAATGGGGATTTCGTTCTTTTAGGTTGTCACGAGAAGGGACTTTGCTTAGGATATTTCATATTTCACTTTGGTGAAAGTGAAATTTTACTCTGACGTTTAAATTAATATTTAGTCATCAAAAGTGGCCCAGTTTATAAAAAATGTTTCTGTAGTTACTTGGGGGAGTAATTTACCTACTTAAACCACTTATGCCACTTATGCCACTTATACCACTTATGCCACTTATGCAGACTACACGTTGGAAAGCAAATTCATAACAAAATAATAAAATTTATTGTGCCAATAATTAATTGTATATATATATATATATATATATATATATATATATATATATATATATATATATATATTTTTTATTCCCTAGGCCTTGCGTTCAGGTTATTAACCATTACAAATAGAAATAAAACTATCAAAAATAAATAACGTACAAAACAATACAATTTACAATATTTTGTCCCTCTCTTTCTTCCTATTCTTATTCTGGCTTCCCTCTCCGATCTCCTTCCTTCTTGCTTCCAGTTCTCTCGCCCATCTTTAATTTATTTTATTCCATTCTCTTCCCTTCCAACCATTTCTTCACCTCTCCTCCTATCTCTCTTCCTTCCTCCCCATTTTCAGGTAACCTCAGCCCCCTTCCTTCCTTCCATTTCTCCCCTTCTGCTTCCCACCGGGCCTCTTCCTTCATTCCTTCCTTTACCCCTTCCTGTTATCCTTCCCCAATCTCAATCCTTCTTGCCTCTAATTCTCTCGCCCACCTCTCCCCCCTTCCATCTTCGTGCAACAGGTCTAATGTGCTCCCCGACCATACTGTCATCTCTCTACACCTCTTCGCTTCTACACCTCTCTAAATCTTCTTCCTCCTCCCCGCACATCCAGCACATCTTATCCTCCTGTTTCCTCCAATATCTATTTCCTCTCTCTTCATTTCCGCACCTTAGCCTCGCAATCCTTCTTACCCTCCCTCCTGACCTTCCTCTTTCTCCCTTCAAGTAGCTTGGTACCCCTATAGTTCTGACCTCCTTATATCTCCCTGCGCTCCTTGATTTGTCTATTATAACTGTCCTTTCTTGCTCCCCCAATTCCTTATCCCTCCTCCACAACTCCTGAATCACGCTCATCCCGTCTTTTCTTCTCCTTTCCACCTCTGGCGCATCCACTCCGCATCTCCAGTAATACTCCTTTCTCATCTCCGCCCATGCGTACCACTTTCCTTTCTGTTCCTCTCTGGCTCTTTCCTCCCAGCTTTCCCTCATTATTATTTTGTCTGTTTCTATTCTAACTTTCTCCTCGTACTTAACCGCCCTGCTTCCTGTACCCACTTTCATCTTACACCTTTTCAGTTCCTCTCTTACAATATACCCTGGTGTTGTTCTATCTACCCCTAAGATCCATCTCAAATACCTCTCCTGTACTCGTTCTACCTTCTCCCATTCCTTCCATCCCCAAATTTCCTCCCCATATAGCAGGACGTTCTTCTCCACGGCGTCAAACAATCTCAATCTCCATCTAATATCGTCATTACACTTCCTCTCTCCTATACTCCACAGCTTCCCCATGACTATTCTTGCCTTCTTTACTCTTTTCCTTATGTGTAGTAATTGTAATTGCACATGTCAGTAATTCACAACGTCAAAGACATTTTATTAATGCCATATCAAAAAAATCAAGAAAATATTATAAACTGATTGTCAACTTCTTGTAACCTGATAAATAATATTTCAAAGATTCCTGTTACTCATCGGCGTATGTTTCAAGCGTCAACAAGCGTTACGTGCCCAGATATAGTTGATGATAGTAAAGCAATATTTATTCTCACTGGTCGGCGCAAGTTAGCAAGCGCTTATAGTCACCGGTAACAATCTTTCTACGTGTTCGTACCCTCAGTTTGCATACTTTGGTTTGTAGGAACGGCGCTATACTTTAAACTATAGCTTCTAGTTCGTTTATTTTTTTACTTGAATGCAAGATCTGTAACCGTATTCGTATTCGCGGATTAGGACACAAATAATCCGTATCCGTAACTGTATCCGCGGATCTGGCTTTTATGTAATCCGGCACTTCACTACACGTAACCCTTATAACCCGGAATTAATTTATAGTTTTCATTTAACATTAGAATCTAAATATAATTTAAGTGCTAAAAAGAAAAGATATCGCATAGTTTGTCGTGCAATCTAAGCAATATAAGTGTTTATCGGATTACATATAGTTGCAGCAGTGGTCATTAAATGTTACTAAAATAAAGCGATATGTGACACATCTGCCGTTAAATGTGCTCCTTAATTGAATCCGGATACAACTAACAATTTTATCACCGAGTATATTTGCACACTAGGCAAAGGTGCACTTTTATCAGACCGAAACATTTAATGTCTAGATTCATGTGCTCATGATCGTAAAAACTGATCTAAGGTTTTGATTTGCCTTTAACAACATTTACAGGGTCATTAGTAAAATAATTAAACAGAGAAACAAAAAAATATATTATAAATGCTACTTAAACAAGGCGGCATGTGCAGAAATCTTTGCAAAAAAGAGAAACATAAAAAAATCTTTTTGTTGGAACAATATATTCTGTGTCCAACGCATATTAGCAAAAATTTATCTATAGGGAAGTATTTTAAGATCGCAGCGCTATTGCGGCATACTTGGAACCTTCAAAATAGACATTCGTTACATATAAACAACGTGAATTTTAATGTTTACTGGTGGTTTTTGTAATTTTGCTACAATATTAATACTTGTTTTTATGCAATTATATTTTTATGCAAACATTTTTTATAAAAAAAAGAGCGATAGAATGTCTATTTCTGTAGTTGCTAAAATCCCACCAGATGTCATATCGCTTAGCACGTTTTCCCTATATTAATAAAATTGGAGGCTATATCTGCTATTTTTTTATTTTTTTCAGTCTCTTATTTGGTTTCTACACGTTTCAGTTGATTATAAAACAATATCCGCAAAAAAACAATTTTTGTCTGTTTGTCTGTTACGTTAATTTTAGATAAAGTTAAGAAAACTTTTACTAGGAACATAATCTTAGGTCAGTTTGAATCTTTCTCCCTAGATGAGCAGGATGCCATTCACTATCCAGTCGAATTATCTCAGTTATAGTATTTCCGAAATGAAATAGCCATTCTTGTTAAGAAGCTTAACAAAGCGGTAATGGGTTTATGGCAGTAATCTTAAGACTCGTTGCTGTAAAAAGAATATAAGGGGTATTATTGGTATTAAGGTACTTTTAAATTTAAATAGAATAGATGTAACACTAGTTCAATTGAAGTTTCTTAAAAACGATTAAGGATATTTTCCAAATTTATAATACTATTGTTTCTAAATTTTAGGGGTTGTTATACTTGTTTGTTAGTTAATTTTCAACTTTCATAGCGTGCATACATGAACAACATGGCTCTTTGGCGACCATTTGATTTTGCAGAAATTTCTAATTTCTGTAGTGAAAATAGTAAATCTGTGCAAGGTGATTTGGAGTGCGAAAATGTGGACATGGCACTATTTTAAAGCTAACTCATATTATTGTGTTTTAAAGCCTATAGAACTAATATGGAGCCAATTAAAAGGTAATGTGCACCGAAAAAATACAAAACCGACAGAAAGTAACATTGTAGTACAATTAATTAAAGACGAAACAAGTGAAATAAGTAGCGATTTGTGGAAAAAATGTGTAGAACATGTAAAAACAATTGAAACATTTTTTTTTATAAATCCACCAAATAAATTTTCAATAATTATTAATTTAAATGACAGTGGTAGTGACACTCTGATAGTGATATAAACAATGACAATAGTAATAATGATTAGTATTTTAATAATTTTAAATTACCATAAATTGACAAGTTCAAAAAAAAAGAATGAATATAACGACTTTAAAACAAAACGATTTTTAAACATGTCTATATTTATAATTCAAATATAGCCAGTCCTAAGCCTGATAAAAATGTGAAAGAATGGCCGTATGTGAGTATATACTGTTCATTCTAAACAGCATATAAGAAAACACGTTTATTTAAAAAAATTATTACGGTCCTGGCAACTATTTTTCAGAACCATAAACTCAGCAGGTATAATGGTTATACTATCAGTCATTATTGGAATCTACAAGTGAGAGTGGCCATTTCATTTTGTTTAATCCTCAAATACAAGTTACAATGCGGGACAAATGGTCACCCTATTCAAAGGGGAAGGGTTCGTTGGGCCCTTCAAAATTACGGGCCCAAGACAATTGTCTTTTTTGTCTTTGCGAAAGTCCGCCACTGTGAGTAAGTATATAAAATTAAGTAAAAATAAGTTCCAAAAAAATATAGATCACAAATTGTCCCTGAGCGAAGTCAGGTGGGCTGGCTAGCAATTTAATAAAATACATCAGTTTTGGTGCAATCATTAAACCAGTGGCGAAGGAAGACCTCCGCTAAACTTGCCCTCCCATAAAAAAAAATAATAATAAAAAAAAAATTACATATTTTTTTTTTTTAATTTAAAAAAAGATTTAGGTAAATCTTCAAAAATACATCAAATTATGTCCTATACAATTTTTTGTCCAAGGCTTGTTTACTAGTTACGATTTTTTTAAAATTTTAATGTTTAATAACTTGTGTTTCCGGTTTCGGATTTTAATAAAAAACAATAGGGTTCTTCCCAATTATTAGGAGAATTATTTTAGTACCAGAACGAACTCTTTAAGTTAAACCGTTTTTGAGTTATCGTGTATACACACAGACACACAGACACACAGACACACACAGACACGCACACATACGGACGGCACTTCGAAAATATATTTTTTGGATTCCCTGGACCATGAAACGTGGTCATCAGTCAAAATCTCGAAATTTTCGCGATTACAATACTTGCCCCTTATATATTAAGGTCGGGCAAGTAAAAAGCGAACCCCTACATTGTCAGCGCAAAAATTTAATTTGAAATTAACAAAAGTACTTTTACCGTATTGCTTGCTGTGACAAATGTGAACAAAAACGCGCGTGTTTCTACGAAACGAAGGGAACTTCAAAGGGAAATTTCAATCAAAATATCAACATAGAAATCCAGCATCTGTATTCTATAGGACGATGGAAAAAGCACATTTCTTAAACTTCTTTAATAATTAACTATTCTTACTAAATAACTATCTCAAGCATTTGTAATAAATCAAACCTGCTGATAACCCTATTTCCCCTTTATATTTTAAACCAGAACTTAATCACAACTAAATCATGTCTTAAATATACTATCAAGCAACCCTTGTACTCGATAAAAACAACCATATAAATCTTGGTATTTACATCGCTTAGAAAAAGCGCTTATAAAAACTATGTAAATTAGATACAAAGACCCCATATTTTCTACCTTACAAGAGCGGCAACTATCAAATAAAGCCACACAATACCCCACTTAATTACACATTAATTAAACTCAAAACAAAAACAAAATTAATTTTAAGTTTTTATTTCTTAAACTCATGTGACTTAGAGGTTAGAATGAGCATAAATATTGATATAAATCAAAGATAGAAGTTTTATGTTAATGTGTTATAAGGGTGTTTTTTCCTTATTGTCGGCTGATATCAAGTTACCCTTAGTTAGGTATAAATATGTCGAGTTCCAGCCCCTAAATATAATCTCTTTGATCCCATAAATCTGTGATATTAGTGTTATACCCTCTGTCAAAATCGAAGCTTAAGTCGATAAATATTTTTTTGGTTTTAGTTTTATTTATATTTTAAATATTTTTAATGTGTCTAGACGTATTTTGATATGAAACTGAAAATTTGGAAAAGATTTGTTTGTAATAAAACTCATGATTTATTAATTTTACTATTGACATTTCTCAGTTTGGCGAAAAAAAACCCAAGAATCAATTCAAGTAATTTTATAAGCTGTGGCGAATTTAAGAGGCAATGCCCCCCATCATTTTTTTCAAAAAATACTTCAGTACATACTAGAGATGGGAATTTCGGCTCAGTTTGCGGAACCGAATCAGTAGAAGTCGTTCAGTTTGTTGAGCCGGTTCATTGATCCGGCTCAGTGATCCGGTTAAGAAAACATGTTTCCGAAACACAGGACGGTCGTTAGTTCGTAGGTAGAACGTCGCTTAGAGCCGGTTCTTGCAATATATGAACTGTAAACATGATCCCGAGACAGAGGTCGGTCGGTCGTTCGGTCGTAGGTAGAACGTCGTTTAGAGCCGGTTCTTGCAATATATGAACTGTAAACATGATCCCGAGACACAGGTCGTTCGGTTGTAGGTAGAACGTCGCTGAGAGCTGGCTCTTGCTTAGAGCCGGTTCTTGCAATATATGAACTGTAAACATGATCCCGAGACACAGATCAGTCAGTTGCCGGTCTTTCGGTCGTAGGTAGAACGTCGCTTAGCCCCACTCTTATCTAACATTTT
This sequence comes from Liopterus haemorrhoidalis, assembly GCA_963971575.1. Classification (NCBI taxonomy): domain Eukaryota; kingdom Metazoa; phylum Arthropoda; class Insecta; order Coleoptera; family Dytiscidae; genus Liopterus; species Liopterus haemorrhoidalis. The sequence goes on along the minus strand of OZ020619.1, from coordinate 32,039,714 downwards.
TGAAACAAACAATTCACTTTATGTAGTTACTGTATTTTAAACCAGATGTGTTAAGTTTATGGCGATGTTTATTGCCCTTATAAATCGGACATCTGGGATTTGGGCAATATTTTTAATATTTTTATATAGTATGGTTGTAAGAAAATACAGACTAAGCCTATTAGTTTCAAATAAACTGCCCTACAAATTGATGACAAAATACACTTTATGATTATACATTACAAGCCGAGTTCTCGCGAAGTTCAACATGACCTTGATCCAGATCCGGATCACTCCGGTCACTGCACACAATCGCCTGACCAATCGTATTCTTGAAACTTTAAACTATACAGTGAGCCGTGAGCCGGCTCATTTCAATTTGGTGAACTGTGTCACTTCGGTCAGTGAACCGATTCGTTCATGAACGACCCATCTCTAGTACATACTTAGTCTTACCATAAATGCTGTCACAAAGTTTCAATGAAATTCTACAAGATACTTAAGAGTATTTTATTTAAAACAAATATGTAATGGGGGCTATATTTCACGAGGATGAAGTTTATCACCCGAACCATAGGAGACTGTAGTAACCATCCTAGTGAAATATAACCATTATATGCGCGTCAAATACAATATTTTATCTACAACTATATAGTTTTATCATTAAAAAATTAGTAAATTTAATTTAAAAACACAAATTTTGAGTATCAGTTGTTTAACTTCAGAACCTACGTTCTCAAGATGGTTGCCGAACCAACAGCTTATTATATAATAATGTTTAAAGTACTATTATTTATTGTTTTATTTATTCTGACTTATAAATAATATTCTAGTTGTAGAGATGGTTTGTGTGAGGTGCAAATAGCAATCATTGCTGAGCGCCAAACATTTTACTAATTAACTAACTTACTAAATAAAAGCTTGCTGTGTAAAAACATCTTAGTTTTTTACGGGCGAGCACGCTTGCGCGCCTCTTTTTCACACTTGTTGCAATATGAAGAGAAAAGAAAGCGTTTACATCGAACATAATATATAAAATAATTTTACGCGTCTGCGTACTTGCCTTGTTCTGTATTTGACATTTGTATATTCCATGGTTCGTATAACCTATAAAGATTGTTATCATGGTGTAGTAAATTTAAATAGGAGAACTCAGTTTATTATTTAAATTCAACGAAACTATATTCTGACTTGAAGTTCTTGCTGTAATCTACAAACACAATTGACTTGCTATGAACTGGTTAAGTAATTGTCGGAAGCAGAGATGGGTCGTTCATGAATGAACCGGCTCAGTACACTGACCGAAGTGACACGGTTCACCAAATTGAAATGAGCCGGTCAGGCGATTGTGAGCAGTGACCGGAGTGATGGAACTGGATCTGGATCGATGACATGTTGAACTTCGCGAGAACTCGGCTTGTAATGTATTATCATAAAGTGTATTTTGTCATCAATTTGTAGGGCAGTTTATTTGAAATAATAGGCTTAGTCTGTATTTTCTTACAACCATACTATATAAAAATATTAAAAATATTGCTCAAATCCCAGTTGTCGATTTATAGAGGCAATAAACATCGCTATAAACTTAACACATTTGGTTTAAAATACAGTAGCTACATAAATTGAATTGTTTGTTTCAAAAATGTTAGAAATTCACTTCTATAGATTTTTATTTATTTAACTTGTTCATATAATGCAAGAGCCAGCTGAGCGACGTTTGGAGTTCTTGCTGTAATCTACAAATACAATTGACTTGCTATGAACTGGTTAAGTAATTGTCGGAAGCAGAGATGGGTCGTTCATGAATGAACCGGCTCAGTACACTGACCGAAGTGACACGGTTCACCAAATTGAAATGAGCCGGCTCACGGTCAGCTCACGGTCAGTTCCTACCTACATATTGCAAACCAACAACCGTATTGAACGAACGACCGACAACTGACCGACCTGTGTCTCGGGAAAATGTTTACAGTTCATATAATGCAAGAACCGGGGCTAAGCAACGTTCTACCTACGAACGAACAACCGACAACTGACCGACCTGTATCCCGGGAACATGTTTACAGTTCATATAATGCAAGAGCCGGCTCTAAGCGACGTTCTACCTACGAACGAACGACCGACCGACAACTGACCGACCTGTGTCTCGGGAACATGTTTACAGTTCATATGCAAGAGCCGGGGCCAAGCGACGTTCTACCTACGAACGAACGACCGACCTGTGTCTCGGAAACATGTTTACTTAGCCGGATCACTGATCCGGATCAATGAACCGGCTCAGCAAACTGAACGACCTCCACTGATCCAGTTCCGCAAACTGAGCCGAAATTCCTATCTCTAGTCGGAAGGTTACCGTGAATAACTAACATCTTGTCAGTAACTATTTCATCCGTGAACACTAAAAGCAATATTACGCATGCGAGTAAAGCTATTATGCCTTCTTAGATTATATTATAATTGGTGTTCATTCGAAATTTCTGAATATTAAATTAATAGGGAAAAACAGTTTTAGATAAAAAAAATTGTGGGTCGATGGTCAAAATAAAAAATATCATTTAAAAGAGCATAAAAATATATACGGTTCCAAATTCATTAGGCCTTTGGTAAAAATTGATTCTTAATTGTTTCTAATATGAAAAATAAAACTTGTGGAATAATTTAAGTGTATATTAATTTTAAGTGAAATTTATTTAAATTATTTTAAATTGATTAAATTTCTGAATTAGTCAAAGATTCTCATACATTATAAAAGTGACGACTTTACTCGCCATAGGCACCAAAAGTACTACGGCTCTGTATAAAACAATCATACATTTCTACAATATTTAAAACGCCCGCATCACTTAAAACACGCAGTTCAACTCAAAGAGCTTCTTCTCCAAAAGCTGACTTCAAAAGTTTTTTTTTTTTTAATTAGTTTTTATTGGTCTTAGTTGCACTGACTATTAACCAGTGATGTATACAATAAGATAATATAGCAATAATAATATAAGTTACATATAAAATACATAATAATAGTTAATAACAATAAAATTACAATTACGAATTAGAATAGACATTAAAATACAAATATAAAATTTATTTATTCTTCTTCATTTTTATTTTTACCAAAATTTTTGTCCTTAAGAGACTATTAGCCAGAATATATTAGTATTAATGTTAAGTATAAATACGATTTAATTACACTTTAATTTTTTCTACTTTGATGTAGTCAAAGATTATATTATAAATTTTCATCGAGTTTGTGGCCAAAAGTGTTTGAATGTTTGTTGGAAATGGCATATTTTCTGAAATTAATTTATTTAATAATTTTGTACGATTACCGAAATATAATGGACATTTAAAAAGTAAGTGGTTAACGTCACCAATAGACTGGTCATCACATTGACAGTACGGGGTTGATTTCAAGTTTATTCTATGCAGATGAGAAGGTGAGAGGTTATGATTAAATCTTAGTCGTATTATGGCACAGATGAAAGCCCTGTTTTGGTCTGACGAGAACCAGTGTTTTTTTGGTAGTGTTGTCTGGATTTCTCCATAATATGATGCTTTATGTTTAAGTGACTGTAGGAAATCATGTTGCCATTGATTTAGAACAATTTCTTCTAATTTTAAATTAATTTCATTGTTGCTAGGTGGTATTTGTAGCGGCATTCCTTTTAAAACGGCCTCCTTTGCTAGAATATCTACTTGATTATTAAATTTGGAGTTCGAGTGACCCTTGATCCAGCATATTTTTATCGATTTATCTCTAAAGGTTAGATCTTGTACAGATTTTAATATATCATAAATTAAAGAGTTATTATCCTTAGAAAAGTTTGGATATTTTAGTTTCTGGACAGCGCTCTTATTATCACAAAGTATTACGAATTCATTATGAATATGGTTTCTTAAATAGTCTAAACTTAGTTTTATAGCGATCAATTCGGCATTGTATGTAAACGTTTGGTCAGGGAGTTTGACTTGATGATTATGGTTGCACTGTGGATCTAAATAAGAGCAACCTACACCATCTTTCGATTTAGAACCATCAGTGTAAATATGGTGTGCATTTGTCCATTTTAGAGTAATTTTGTCTATGACAGATAAATTTTCCATATTATTCGGATTTGGATTTATAAAAAACGAATGATCGCTGAAGCAGAAATTATTCGGTAATGACAGATGGAATGGAGCTTCGAAACACGGTAATACCTGAGATACATTACGTACTGGGAACATTTCTGTTAGTTGAAGATAACTTTCGACTAGTAGTGGAATAGTTTTATTTTTCCAATAACTTGACGTTAATACTTCAGCACAATATAGCCCTAATCGAATTGGACTTTTGGTTTGGATTCGTGGAAGTAAAAATCGACCTGCAAGAATTTTTCTACGTAATTGTAAAGGCATAATGTTGGCTTCTGCTAATAATGCATTAGTAGGAGTTGAAAGATGTGCACCAATACAGCGTTTGATTGCCTTATTCTGAAGACTTCAAAAGTTCAGTGTTTCTATTCTCGAGAAAAGTATGAAACCAAATTTCACATAGACACGTTGTTCTTTGATCAAGTTAATTTTAAAAATCGCCAGGATAATGGAAATCGAATTACAAAAACCGGTATGATATTCGTACAAAATAATTTAGAGAAACTAAAATATCGAATGACAGTCGCATCATGTTAAATCGCTTTTCCTAATCTCCGCTTACTAGATAAAATATGCAATTAGATTAAGAAATTACAAAATTATTCACATAAGAGTGCCGCAAAGGATCATTTACAATATCAAAATTCATCTCAAATTTATTGGAGTAAAAAGAATTAAAAAAGAAGTAAAAAATCAGTTTTTAGCGCATGGTCAGCCTCAGTCTCATAATCTTGATTGCTAATTGCCCTACTAGCCCTCCCCCTGTCATGGTTATAACGATCTATCAAATAAATTATTAGATAATGATTTTACGAACCAACCAAGCGCGCCAATTAAAAAGCTGTAATCGTCAAAACAAAAAAGTATACTGATACAAATCTGTGTAGGATAATAAAGCTGATCGTATTTATCGGAATGGTCTGTGCACCGACAAAAAAAAAACTAGATAAGATATGCTGGAAGCGTTTTAACCCGCTCAGGTGCATCTGCGGTGTGATGGAAATTTGATATTTAACGAATTAAATTTTTTATAGCTGTATGGTGTAATAGGATATACAGGGTATTCAAAGTTAACTTGACACCATTGCTAACTTTGTTATTAGCAGAGCTACGATTACGATTAAATAGACAAAATAATAGCAATATTAGCACAAAAATGACGAGGGTGTAAACAAAGAAACAAGAGAGCATTAGATTTCAGAATTATTCATAAAAATAATATTTATTTAAATGAAACACTTAATATATTTTTGGAAAATTTTATTTTTCCTAAGCATCTTATATCCATTTCTGAATATAACTTTTTCTTTTAACTATCCATGTATGGATCCAAACTAATCCAACGTTCCCCGAGTAAAAATATCTAATATTTGAAGCGAAGTGGTACAATAGTCGTACAACGGTGACCGTTCGAATGATTATAATAAATTTCTGTCCGAGTTTTTTCGCCAAGCGGATGGTGTTTGACCGCAGTGGCGGATTTAGGGGGGGGGGGGCTGACTGGGCTGCAGCCAGGGGCCCCCGATATTTAGGGGCCCCCAAATAATGTAATAAAAAAGTATACTACAATTGAAAAGTTAATGCTGAAAATAATTTATATGCAATTGAATGAAGAACAGAATTTGTGAAATTATGAAGATGTTCGATCAGCCTGTTCGGAATGGCTCTAATGCATTTACTGCGTCGCTGGGCGCCGCTTAGGCCTTAGATTGCAAGGTCACATTTGTAATGTTACAAATACGAACGGCACATTTAGTCACTGATATACAAATTGCTGTTGATCGTGCGTCAAATACAAAAAAAATTGAGTTTTACAGTTTTATTTACACTTAATGTGGTGGTAATTTGTGGTTTTGGATTTAGACGACCTAAAAAGGTAAGTTTTTGATTTATATTACTAGATTTGTACAGTAGTAAAAGAAAACAGTTTTGGGTCTTTTTAAGTTATTTACTTTTAAAATTACGTTTTTTTGACATTTTTTCAGTCACTTTATGCCAGTAGTAGTATGCTGCAGACTTTTAAAAAAATTGTCTTAAGAATAAGTACTACTTTATTTGAGTTTTTGTTAATTTATATAATTAGCTTTTTTACCTGAAAAATAACTTCAAAGTTCATTAATAGTTGAAAGGGATGTACTCTAAGAGATGTTTATTATTATTTTTTTTTCTTAAATAAATAAACTTTATACTTGTAAACAATACATACGTTAACTAACTTGAGTAGATTCATAATAAGAATAAAATCAAGGGTGTAATCGTAAAAAAAAGTGGCAGGGCGCTTACGTTAGACAATAAAAAAAAATATAAATGTATTTTTATACATTTCAGGCTTTGTTAAAGCAAAATAATGAGATAATGAGAAAAAATTTGTAAAATCACATTTATAAAATGCATTTTTTCTTTTTCATTGTCTTATGTTCTTATAATGTCTCAAAATTGTAATGTCTGTATTTGAACGATATAAGTATGTACATATATATGACAAGAATATGATTATACTAGTAAACATAACCTTTTTTAATTGTAAACAAAAATCTAGGGCAAAAAACTAAGAAAGTTTAATACTAGGGCCCCGACAAATTTTTCAGCCACGGGCCACGTACAAGCTAAATCCGCCCCTGTTTGACCGTTGTAAGCCTCAGCAATAGCTGTGACTTAATAATTATCACTTTAGATGGGCACTGTACGCCGAGTAAATGGCTGTTTTCATATTTTCCTTAAAATTTGGGCGCCGTATGCCTATGCATACGAACTCTAAAGTTTTTGAAGAGTCATTTGGATTTTGCAAGACCGTTGTATGCCGCTGAAATGCTAAACGGCCGTTGTTCGACCATTGTAAAGTCGCCGTTTATTTTTACTCGGGTCTTTTCAGGTTGTCATAATGTCGCATTTGTGGCCTTCCTCTTCTTTTATGCTCATTTGGAAACAGATTCTTTCAGTCAATGATTTCGGTTGCTCAGAAGTAAAACAGAGCTACGCGTTCTGCGTTAAGTCCAGTTAAGGCCACTTTGGTAATTGCTCACACCTATTCATTTCTTTATATGCCCTCTACGTTGACCATAGTATGCAGTAGTAGCAGGCAGTTTTCTATATCATACAACGTATATGGCAACACACACGGATAAAATACTTTCGTTTTTAGCGTTTTGTAGGTATGACCAAAAAACCCTTATGTGTCGTCTGTCTGTCTGTCTGTTTGGTAAAAAATGTAGTCAAACGGCTAAACCTAGAGAGTTGAAATTTGGCATGCTTATACAACTCTTTGAACCGCACATAGAAAAAATACTAAAACATATCCCCCTAAAAATATTAACAAATATGTGCTAATCGAAAAAAATATATATTTTTTTTAAATTCTGAGTAGGGTATCAAATGAAAGCCCTTAGTACGTGGATTAACGATCAAAATTTTATTTTTGTAAAATAAATTATTTTGATGCGATTTTAGCCAAAATTGTGCAAAAAAAATTGTGTCCCACACCCTGTAGCCCAGATGGTTTAAACTAAAAATCTTAAAAAATTCTAAGTAATGTACATTGGTGTGAACCAGAATAGTACAACAGGAATTTTTGATCAGATTATGTTTTCGGAAAATAACGCATTTTTTGTGTTTTTAACTAAAATATGTTAAATATTTAATTCGCTATATAACACACCAGGTCAGTAGCTCTAGTAGCGTAGTTAGTTTTGTCGTGCGCTTAATAATGTAACTTAATTTGCAAACTAGAGTTCGAATCCTGTTAATTTTATTTTTTCTGTTTTTTTTTCTTTGCATTTTTATTTTGTTTAAATTATTTTGTCAAAATTCTAGATATATTTTGGTAAATGTTGCATTTAATTTTTAAAAGCGTAAATTTAATAACCAGTGGGAAGTGTTGACATTATAATTTAATTCTGTTCGAAATCAGAGGGCGGGGCTTATGATTTAAGCAACCAATGGAAGTCATAGGCGCAATTTTCAAAATCTTAATGAACCTTGCTGTATAAAAAAAATACTGCACATATTTAGAAACTTAAATAATGGTATTAGGCATTCGAATTAAAATTCATAAAAAAATATTTTGACATAAAATTTGTTTTGGCATCCCAAATAATCATCATTCAGTTACTAAATACCTGCAAAACCCAGAAATGTGTGAAAATTCACACTTCACATCAATTTTTAATTTATGTTCTATCTGTAGGTATAAGATTTTGTAGGTATGACAAAAAACCCTTATAACGTCACTCATTTGTCTGTCTGTCTGTCTGCCTGTCTGTCTGTCTGTCTGCCTATCTGTTTGTCTGTCTGTCTGTCTGTCTGCCTGTCTATCTGTCTGCCTGTCTATCTGCCTGCTTGTCTGACTGTCTGTCTGTCGGTACGATGGAAATTGTAGCTAAACGACTGAACATAGAAAGTTGAAATTTTGCATGTTCGTACTACTCTGACCCATATACCCATATATATAGGAAAACTGTAATGAGAATTCAAAAAACATATCGCGATATACTTATTTTATTTGGGGTATCAAATGAAACCTCTTAATACAAATTTTAATTTTTGAAAAAACATTTTTTATGAAATTTTAAGATTACAATTGTTTACGGGAGCTAAATGTTTGCTTCATGAAGTTTTCTAATAAAAGTATCCTGTTTTTTTTTTTCTAGCTGTCATGAAAAGATGAGTTCCTCGATCACTTTCTCGCCACTGCTGTTAGTACAGTCCAAACTCTTTATTCGCGGGTTCACTATTTACGGTTTCGATATTTATCTAGAAAATATTTGTGACCGCTTTCTTTATTCGTGGATCACGCGAAATACAGTTTAGTTTTAAGATAAAGATTTTACTGAAATTGACGAATATCTGGTAAAGTAGAACCAGCAACTTGCTCGGAAAAGTTGAAATAACTTCTTAATATTAATCCGAGTAAAAATAACTAGGTCTAATTAAAAGCTTTTTTTTGTAATCATTTATCTTTTTGTTTGTAATCTTGATACTTATCTGCTATAATCCTGTACATTTTACCATCCGAAATACAGAATCTGGTGAACACGGAAACTGTGAATACGGATTCACGGTTCCTGTATTCACGGTTTCTGTACTGACGGCATAACTGATGTATCTCCCGCGAATAAGGAAGTTTGACTGTATATAGCAGGGATGGCCAAGGCGTAGACCGCGGTCGACCGGTCGACCGCAAGGCCTCTGCAAGTCGCCCCCGAAACTGACTTGAACATTGACAAATCATAGCGATAAATTCAGAGCGTACTTAGATAAAAAAAATAATAATAAAAAAGTAAAAATTCAAAATTATTCTCTGCAATTAGTAGATTTTTTTAAAAATATTTTCAATAGCAACTTATTTCTGCAGAAAACACAGCTAAAAAGAATTATTTCAGTTATATTAAATGCGATGTACATTTAAAATCAATGGCTTCAAATGTGAGCTTCTGGAAATTAATAAGCAAGGATAAATATTCAAATATTTGGAGAGTTGTTGCATATTTCAATGCCTTTTTTGGTTCAACATATTTATGCGAATCAGCATTTTCCTGCATGAATGCGGCAAAAACTAAACAGATCACAATTATCGGATCTACATTTGTAATCGTGTTTAAGAATTAGTTCATTACGAGCCAAATTTTGACAAACTTATCGAAACTATGCAATATCAAGCGTCATCAAATTAAAAAAAATCCATTGTTAGGGTTTTGTAGGTATGACCAAAAAATCCTTATACCGTCATTTTGTCGTCTGTCAAAAAAAAAAAATTTTTTTATAATTCTGAGTAGGGTATCAAATGAAAGCCCTTGGTACGTGGATTAACGATCAAATTTTTATTTTTGCAAAATAAATTATTTTGAAGCGATTTTTGCCAAAATTGTGCAAAAAATTTTTTGTCCCACACCCTGTAGCCCAGATGGTTTAAACTAAAAATCTGAAAAAATTCTAAGTAATGTACATTGGTGTGAACCGGAATAGTTCAACAGGAATTTTTGATCAGATTAGGTTTTTGGAAAAAACGCATTTTTTGTGATTTTTGGCTAATAATGTACACAAGTTATAGCTTTGTAACAAGCAACACTCTAACGTGTGTGCTGGTCTAGTGGTATTTGACGCTGACTTTTCACCCATGTATCCCGATCCGATAAGGGATCGAACCCTGGAGAAGAGACTATATATATATATATATATATATATATATATATATATATATATATATATATATATATATATATATATATATATATATATATATTCTTTTTTATTTCTATATTGTTTAAATTATTTTTTCAAAATTCTAATTATATTTTGGCAAATGTTGCATTTAATTTTTAAAAGCGTAAATTTAATAGCCAGTGGAAATTGTTTAAATTATAATTTAATTCTGTTTCAATGTACACGAAATCAGAGGGGCGGAACTTATAACAACCAATGGAAGCCATAGGCGCAATTTTTAAAATTCTTAATGAACCTTGCTATATAAAAAAAAATACTGCACATATTTAGAAACCTAAATAATGGTATTATGCGTTCGAATTAAAATTAACAAAAAAAATATTTTAATATAAAATTTGTTTTCGCATCCAAAATAATCATCATTCACTTACTAAATACCTGCAAAACCTTGAAATGTGTGAAAATTCACACTTCACATAATTTTTTTTTGTTTTGTTTTTACTGTTTTTTTTTTTTGTTTTGAAAACTTAGCTCCTAATTTATTTTAATAAGATTGTAAAACAATAATTTTCTATTTTTCCCTACATTTTCTTAAATTTTTTAAAAGTCAAGATCAGTTCTAGAAAATAGTTATTTTATATAATTTAATAGCAGTCATAGTGAAATGTCTTCAGTTCATAAGTATCTTCTAAAAATGTCATCAATTCGTATTCAAAAATAAATGTAGTTGCCCGCGGGAACACCTTCACCAAAAAAGTCGCCCCCAACGTCTTAAAGTTTGGCCACCCCTGGTATATAGAATATAACTCAATAGACGAAAAATAATTTAAAAAATTGTTTATTTGATGCTGTGCCAAAAAATATCCCTAACATCTAGCATTCTGTTGCTCTCTTTCACTTATATACTCGTGAGTGGTAATAAATATCGACGAAACCCGGAGATTCACACTTAACATACATATTTTAATATACACTAATATAATACAAAACAAACAACAGTCGCAGTAAATATGAACTTGAAATGCACAGCATTGTTTTTCATATACATAGGTCAAATTTGTCCTGAAACCATTCCAAATTAAACCACTTATTATCAGTAATACTGAGACAATCAACCCAGCAGCAAAATTAAATCATTTATGTTAATTTTCAAATTTTTATGACATTTAACATAATCATTACTACATATATACATGTATAAACAAGTAGATGAAATAATGATAAACATATTATACATTTTTCTTGATATGGGTCACTGATTTAATATTTTTGCATCGGTTTATTTGTTGGTCGTGCATAATTTCCAAATAGCCTGCAGGTTAACATTTCTTGGGTACATGAACGAATTCAACCACGTGTTTGTAGACCACATTATATATGCTTGTGGTTTATTTTACTGTAATAAAGGTTATAAGAAACTCTAACAAGTCTAACATGTTATGCTAAATATACAATTTTTTATGTTTACTTTATTTATTTTACTTAAAACTATTTTGTACAGTATTCTTAAAATGTTTCTAACAGGTTGTTAGGGTATTATTTAAATCACACCATTTAAATTGATCTGATTAATGTATTAGCATCGAGAAATCGAACAGTAATCTTAATACTTCTTTTATTTTATTTATTTATTTTTTTTTTTTTTTCCTCTAAGACTAACTATGTATACATACGAAACCCTGGTACGTATGAATAATCACACTTCACAACAAGTTTTTCAAGTTTTGTAACATATTATGCGGACAATTGAAAAGAAATAGGTACCATAGAAATTTTGAGTACCTATGTGATTTGTTATGGCTTAAATTGAAGTATGTAATTGTTTATATCAGCGGTTTTGAAACTGGGGTCAACGTAGCCATTACCGGGGGTCCGCGAAACAATTTTGACATCTTTAACCACTTTAACAACTTTACATCCCCCAACTTTTTGCTTGTATTCAAATAACTCATTTAATAAAACTCCTACATGGCCAAGACTTTTTGTATTTACATAACTAGTTATTGACATAACTAAATAATAATTATTATTCAACTGCAAATTATTTACAGAAAACATATTATAATAAGTTCTATTTGGACCATATTTGATCAAGTAATGTTTGTACGAGTTTAACGTATTATAATTTGTAACTTTTTTAATTCTTTTTACTACTATTTTTATTCATTTTATGTTTTTTATTCTATATACTAATACAAATGATCATCTCTATAAATACCCAAGACCATTTATTAAAATAACTAGCGATACATTTTTACCAATATTTATTATAACGTAGTGCCTATGAGATTATTGAGCCAGAAATTAAGTCTCAAGAACGACGTAAAATGCCTAGGGATGGGGTCCGCAAAAAAATGTTGTTCAAGACGGGGTCCTCGGTCATAATTTACAATATTTTTATCTCATTTCTTTCTTCTTCCTCCAGTGTCCTTCTCTTTCTTCCTATTCTCATTCCGGTTTCCCTCTCCGATCACCTTCCTCCTTGCTTCCAGTTCTCTCGCCCATCTTTCTCCCTTGCATTCCTCACTCATCAGTTCCTTTATCTCTTCCACCCAGACTGCCGCCTCCTTGCAACTCTTAGCTAAATGCTCCAAGGTTTCCGAACTTTCCTTGCACATTCTGCAGTGCTTGTCCTCTGGCTTTGCCCAGTACCTATAGTTCCTCTCTTCGTTGGCGCATCTCAGCCTCGCTATCCTCCTGACTCTACCCCATGATCGTCCTCTTTTCCCTTCAAGTATCTCGGTATTCCGATTACTCTATTACTTATCTCTATGTATCCTTTCACACTCCGCGATTTGTCTCTTCTGTCTGTTCTTTCCTGTTCCTGTACCTCCTTACCCCTCCTTTTCAATTCTTCTACTATATTTGTTCCTCCGCTTCTCTTTCTCTATGCTTCTCTTATGTCCATCCCACACCTCCAAAAGTACTCTTATCTTGTCTCTCCCTATGCCGACAATTTGCCTTTTTGTTCTTCCTTCATTCTTTCTTTTGTTCTTCCCAGCATTTCCTTATTATTTTCCTATTCTCTTCCCTTTTGACTTTCTCCTCATATTTCATTGCCCTCGCTTCGGCACCACCTCTCAGCTTTTCTCTCTTCATTTCCTCTCTCACAGTATATCCTGGGTTCGTTCTGTCTACCCCCAATGTCCATCTCATATAGTCCTCTTGTACCCTTTCCATCCTCTCCCATTCCTACCATCCCCAAATCTCCACTCCGTACATAAGTATGCTCTTCACTATTGCATCTAATATCTTCATCCTCCTATTTGCTGATAGATTCTGACAAATAATTTTATTTTAGTAAATTTTTAGGGATGCCAGATGCTACTTCATTATTCTCCTTTTTTACATGTACATTCTCTGATATCGCAAATCAGTAACTAACACATTAAAATATGGCGCAACAGTAACAAAAACCACAATAAGTTCTATTCTCTTAAAATCAGTTTGTTGATAAGTATTCTGTCTTCATCCAGATGATTGTCAGGTCTTAGCAGAGCCTCTAAATTATGAATAACAATACTGAACATTTGGCAAACACACTGTATTGTTTTGTACACAAAAATAGAAACATAAAAGTTATGTTTAGAATTTTGGCAATTCTTCCTTGACCTTGAGAGCACATCTGCTTCTACAGTATCAAGATTATCGATCATAAACTGATTTTCTAATTGGCATCTGTCATCGTAATCTGAACAATCTTTAACAGAACAAACTGAAAACGCCGATACAAAATATTTGTTGACAGCTATATCTTCTTCAACATCCATATCTACATATGCCCTTAGTAAATTTTGGCATCTTAATCATTGTCCTAAACACACAGATCCATAAATAATATCGGATACAGTCCTGTTATCTTGGTGGACGATAAGGCACGTTCGTTTTTGAAGCAAATTTGAGTGAGAAATTTGTTATCTTGTAGACAGTGTCAACATATTTTATGTGGGACATATTTTGTTTATTTTATATATGTCATTTGTTTTTTATTTTGTTTTATTTCTGTCTGTATTTGCAAATGATGTTACTATAACTACTTTTGTAAATCAAATACATAATATTATATTTCTTCATCGTAATTCTATAATCCCAGATGGACTGTGGCTTTCTGCACGATCATAGGCGTCGACTTTATATTTTGATTGCGGGTTAAAACATTTCTAAAACATCAGTGGTCAAACTGTGGTTCGTTACAATTTAAATAAAATAAAATCAACAAAATATCAAAAAAAGTAACTGCTTGCTCTTGCAAGCTGTTAAATAATCAGATCAATTCTGTAAAAAGTTACTGGGTAATAACGTTACTACAACATAAAATATTATAAAAAGTATAATGCCTTTCATTCATGATAGTAACTGACCTTGCTAATAGTGACGAATTTAGTTACAATTATTATAATAACAGAGTTACAGAATTGGTCTGATTGTTTCAGATTACTGTTTATAGGCGTATAGCGCATGCGTCTACAAGTATAGTATTTCCAAAATGAAATGGCCACCCTCACTTATTGATTCCAATAATGGCTGACAGTATAACCATTATACCTGCTGAGTTTATGGTTCTGTTAATAGTAGTTGACAGGACCGTAATAATTATTTAAAATAAACGTGTTTTCTTATATACTATTTAGACTGAACTGTATATCCTTACATGATATTCTTTCACATTTTTATCAGACTGAGGACTGGCTATATTTGAATTATAAATACATATAGGCATGTTTAAAAATCGTTTTGTTTTAAAGTCTTTATAGTCTATATTAAATACTTGAAATTTGCACAAACAAAAATCATTCTTTTTTTGAACTTGTCAATTTATGGTATGTAAAATTATTAAAATATTAATCATTATCACTATCATCATTGTTTATATCACTATCATAGTTTGTGTCACTACTACTGTCATTTAAATTAATAATTATTGAAGATTTATTTGGTGGATTTATAAAAAAAAAATGTTTCAGTTGTTTTTCATGTTCTACATATTTTTTCCACAAATCACTACTTATTGCACTTTGTTTCATCTTTAATTAATTGTACTACAATTTCACTTTCTGTCGGTGTTGTATTTTTCCGGCGCATATTACCTTTTAATTGGCTCCATATTAGTTCTATACGGTTTACTAATCTATCTGATTCCATAATACGTAAACGTTTATTTAATGTTCTATATCTAAATCCTAGCAACTTCAAATAATTATACATATGGCTGAGTTTGTATGGAAATTCTATTCCGTCTTTTTCCAATTTTTTTATTAAAAGATGCACAGTCGGCATTATATTTTTCGAATAAAAGTCGTATATTTTATTTATTATTGTTTTAGACATAATTATTAGCATTTCGGGTCGTTTTCGTTGCTGATTTTTGCCACGAACAATGATACGTTGAATTGTTTTGTATGGAACACTAGTTAATTCCGCAGTTCTAAGTATAGGTTTGTCATTACCTTCCGAAACTAACTTTTTATAGACGTTCAGTATCAGAACTTTGCAATCTTCTGACAAATGACATTTTTCTTTAGTAGCCACGTCCACATTTTCGCATTCCACATCAACGTCCACATTTTCGCACTCCAAATCACCTTGCACTGATTCACTATTTTCACTACAACCCCTAACATTTAGAAACAATAGGATTATAAATGTGGAATATATCCTTAATGATTTTTAAGAAACTTCAGTTGAACTAGTGTTACATCTACTCGATTTAAATTTAAAATTCGGTCAATACCTCTTATATTCTTTTTACTGCAATAAGTCCTAGGATTACTGCCATAAACACATGACAATCTTTCTACAGAATTGGGTACTTTTGAAAGTAAAGAGATATTTATTCTTGCCTGTCGGCGCAGACTAATTAGTACTTATAGACGACAGCCACAAATTTTCTGCGTGTTCATACCCTTATATTGATAAATCCCATACCGGTAAATAGACAGATTGAGAGTACAATAGATTAAAAAATTAACATACCGAGAGATAGTTCTGATAGACTGATCGACCGAAATATCTACAGAAATATTTACAGACAATCCGACATCGGGAGATGAACAAACTGACATACAGACATACCAAACTCCGATTGAAGGATAAATCAGCATATTAACAAATTAAATAAAACCTCAAGCAAGCGCTAAATCGTTTGCTCTTACCGTTGATCGCTAGCAAGGTTTTGTACGTGGATTCTAATCTTGACTATGTCAAATAATTTGTGTAAAAAATATTCATACAAATTACGGACTTCACTTAGCTGTTCAAAAAGCTGGGTTCAGATCTTGAAATCTACGTGTCGCAAAAGTATTTCAAATTTCCTATGAACAAACCGAGAATGGATCATGCTACGAACATAGCCAAAATATTAAAATTTAAAATTTAAAAAGGGTATTCTAAATATATAATGTAGCTCATTTCATGCAGAGTTTCGTAGAAAAAAAAAAAATACTCCAGCATTACTGGTTTGAGAAAATTTATTTTTCTTTATGTGTGACAGTGCCCCTCATAATTTAATCTTTACTCTATTGTAAATAAATACGTAGGTATATATTAAATTAAAACAATAACATCATTTTTACCCAAAATACTCATCACTGTGCAGAAATGTTTTAAAATAATACAACCATGGAAAACTGCGGCTGGACATTTTAAAGCTATTTAATGAAAAGAAAATGTAATTTTGATACTATTTCCAAAAATAGACTGTTGCAGTTGGGCCTATAGAGCCAAATTCTGCCTAAAAAAAATATATATATATAAATTTAGTAAAAACAGTAAACATGTAATGAATATACCATAAAAAGTGAAATATTTTGTTTTTATTTTATTAAATTTCCTCGTAATATTTTTTGTTGGAATCCACCAATTAAGTCCCAAATTCTTTATTTTTAAGATGAACCGTAGAAGATATGAACCTCTCTAGATAGTAATCTCAAATTATTTTTCGTTTTAATCGCATTTTATTCAATTATATGTGAGGAAGCGATTCGGTACCGTACGAAATTGATTTTATGTATGATCGAACTTAAAAATTATAATGAATATGGACGATGTCTTTAGAAATTTAAATGTATGATACGGTTTTTATTGTTTCGGCTTAAATTTATAATAGTACTGATTAAACGATATGCCTCATTTCACATGCTGGAACAATTTTATTTAACTTATTCAATACCGGTTAGTTTGTATTCTCGCCCTTAGCTAAAATATTATAAAAGATAAAAAATCAGATTTTCATAAGATCATAAAGTCTTCTTCCGAGTCTGATAAATTAAATTTTATCATAATCTGTGAATAGGCTGATTTTAACCAACATACGTGTCATATAAATATCAAAACAATTTGCGGAAAAAATTTACAGTGAAATTATCATCTTCTAAATACTGCTCTTCTGCAGTTACATAATATTGCTGCCAGCGTATTTTACATTTCTGAAATCACATTTTGTAGGCACTTTTTCGAATAGCTTTTAAATCAGTTTGCAGATTTTTATGAGCTGGTGCGTTACCTTGATTGTCGACATGGCAAAATGTTTTGGTAAGATCCATATGATATTCCTACTTTTTTTTGCATCTTCTTACAGTCAGTCATCGACTGGCACGGATTAATTCGCGAACCTGTATAAGTTTCCTTCGGTTTTAGAAATTGAAGGCCATCATCTTTGATTGAGTTTTTACCATATTAAATTCTTCCGAACAGATTAAAATACATAGTTCGACTTGCAGCATATTTTCCAAAAACTGTTCTCAAAAGTATTTCTATCGATATCTTTCCAATTAGAAACCAAATTTCATACAGACTCTCATAGATAACTATCAAGAATAATAACGCTGTTATTTTTTAAAATGACCCGATCGTTTATCATATATAATATTTCCCTCTCCTTCCTGACTCACCTTGTGTACAGAGTTTATAAGACCACAGGTCAATCATTTTTTTCACGAAAATGCGGTGTCTGAGTAAATTGGGACAAAATTCGAGAAAAAAAAAAATCACAAAAAATTGTATTTTCTATAATAGGCTTGAAAATAAGGAGCTTGATACACACGGCTGCATCCCAAACCCTGGCGATATGCAGTCGCGGAAATTACTCCAGATCTAGTGGCCGTACAATGCGGAGTGACCCGAGCAGCACTGCTTTCTGCATCCTGCAGATCAAAGAGGTGACCGAAGATCTGTAGGCGGGAATGGACTCAATTTCCCTTCGATAGGAGGCTTTCATACCACCCAAAACACCAACTATCAGAACTACAGCTTAACTTTATACCCTGGATACAGATTTCTAAGCTCGGACAAGAGATCCATATACTTGGACCTCTTTTCCTCCTTGAGAGAGATTTCTTCTCAGCTGGACTTGAGAATTCGATCAGAAACATCTATTTAGTCTCGATAATCTAGGAGGGTTATGTCTGGCTTAGTGGCTGTCAGTAACCTCGAGGTGGGGAAGGAGTAATTCCAATAAATTCGGTACTTGGAATTTTCCACCACCGATTCTATGTCAGAAGCGACGTACGGTATAACCGGTAATTGGTCAATACCATAGGCATGTCTAAAATGTGAGTAGAGCACGCGGAAAGCAGCATTATGTCAGTAATTATTATTATTATGGTGTTTGTCAGGTCTTGACAAGCGTCCACTAATCGCAAACTTCAGCAACCTTTTGAGCCGCGTCATACTAGAGGCTAGTGGAGCTAAATACACACGACTGCATCCCAAACCCTGGCGATATGCAGACGCGGAAATTACGCCAGATCCAGTGCCCGCACATTATTATTATTATTATTTAGTATTATGCTCTTAGCTGCAAACAGCTGAACAATAATGATGCGAACATGTTTAAATAAAAATGTAATGCACTTTGAGAACGTTTTACTTTCAAGTCGTTATAGATAATACAATTTTACGTAAACTTTAAAGCCCAGTTTTTCCACCTTCTGTCTCTGTCTTCTGTCTTTCAATTCAAGTTTATCTATCATATAGTTCTTTAACGGTTAATGAAACTGACGTATTGAATTCACTAATTGATAGTGACATTTATTCAGCAGATGAAATTCCAGATAACCTTATCTGGAAGATAAGGTTATCTGACAGATAACTGTCAGATAGTTACTTAGAAGTTTACCTGAAGGTGGAAAGACCGGGTCTAAGTGATATTAAAAAATGTTTAAGTAAAAGTTGTTTCTTATCAAAAGTTCTGTACACACGACATACATTGTCATTTAAAAAATCAAAATATTATCTTAATATCTTGTACTTCCGGTTAGTTCCGGAAAATTTCGATACTACCACTCGATTCTTTAGAAATTCAGTAGAAATTGGTCATCAGAATTTTTTTCCCAACTTGCTCACACATCACTTTTCTGAAGAAAAAAAAGAGTAGACGGGTGGTTTGAACGAAAAAAATACGCGAAAGGAGACCCAGAAATACCAGCCGAAGAAGAGGAAAATCCCCAACTAGATGAACAAATGAGATAAAAGTAGTTGCTAGGTATTCGAAACTGAAGTCAGAAAATCGTTCCAAATGGAGAAAATAAGGGAGGCCTACGAGTATGTTCAGCAGTGGACAAGATAGACTGGTTAATGATGATGATAAACTAGACACACAAAGTTGAAGCATCTCAAAGCACTAAATAATAAAAAAAGAAGAATGCGTTTCGAAATATCGTTAATAGGCGGTTGCTGTCTAATTTAGCCTTATTGATTAAAAATTACTTTACCCAACTATAGAATTTCGAATTTCAAAAAAACTTCCACTTTAATTACGATTAATGTCTTAATTTAATACAGAGAAACTACTTACGCAATCAGAGACATCCTGACAGAAGATCTCTTAATTTACCCAAACGTCGGTATTTATAAAGGCATTTAAAACTTATTTGTTAATTATTATGTAATGGAATTTTAAATTTTACTAAAATGATCCAATTTATTTATATTAATGTCTTCATTTGATGCACTTCAAATAAAAAATAGGTTACGATTTCGAAATACCTTCATTTCGGATGAAAAGAAGACAATTAATATTGTGTCTAATTATTTTTCAGAATAACACGGATATTGTTTTATGTCTAAATAATGAATGGGCGAGAGACAGCGGAAGATTTTGATTCTGTGCACACCTGGCTCAAGAATAAATAGCGAAGTATTATGTCATAAAAGACTAACGTTTGGAATGTTTTTGAAGAATTTAAAGAAGTTTTTAATTAGAATATTTATATATACAGAGTGTTTTTACAAAGTGAATATCATCGCATTCCTTTGTGCTGGACAAAACAATATTTTTAGATTCATTGTTACGCAATTCTGTGTGTCCAGTAGGGGAAGAGGGGGCAAGACGACGATACGAGGTAAGACGGGCCGTGGTAATATTTTCTATGTCAATAGTGACATCTATATTTCTTTCATTAGAATATATTAGTTCCTAATTCTACAAGATTGTGTACAAATTTATATGCCATTAGCGACAGTTCTGTGCTAGTTATTGCGCATTTGTTGTTTTTGACAGTTCTGGTCTAACAAATCCTTGTATGTTAAACCTTCCCAGGTAAGTGTAAATTAAATTATTTTATTTTTGTCTTGTTACTATTCTTAAGAGCACTTATATTTGTACTTATTGTAGTAAATATGTTTGAATTTTTAATCTATAAAACACATAATTACTACTATAACCTAAAATCTTTTGACTGGGGCAAGATGGGCGGGGTAAGATGACAAGATGCCCGTCTTACCCCGTATTTTTAAAAACTAGTTTATTTGAAAATTTATTCAATTATTTTATTTTTATTTATTTTTCTTAAACGGTGTTGAGATATTATGTTTCCCGTCACACTGTACACACCGTCTACAGCCACTAGACGTTGCCTTTATGAAGCTTCTAAGCACGTTCTATGATACTGAAGTGACAAGTTGGCTTAGAACACATCCAGGTCAAATTGTGACTATGTTTCAGATCGCCTTGTTGTTCGGAAATGCCTTTGTACGGTCTGCAACAATGTCTACAGCCATAAACGCGTTTAAAAAAATGGGAATTTGGCCAGTCAACCCAGACATTTTTACTGATGAAGACTTCTTGCCTGCAGAAACAACGAACATTGCTTCCACATCCGTTCAAAATATTATACCTTTAACTGATAACTTACTACCTAATACATCGTCCACCAATGAACCTCACACTCATCAACCTCAAGCTAGATGTTTAAATGACCAGCAACCAGGATGTTCAACATGGCCTTCTCCCAGTGTTTTCAAAGTTATGTCGCCTGAACAAGCCTTACCTATTCCTCATGTTGGTAAAGGAAAAGTGAAATCAACGACAAGGCGACGAGGTAAAACAGCCATTTAAACTGAGTCTCCATATAAAAATGAGCTGGAAAGTCAATCAAAAAATAAAATAATTTCCAAGAAAAATCATTTTCCAGATAAAAACACTAAATTAACAAAAAAGGATGATATACGTAAAAACAATAAAACAGCTAAAGGCATTAAAAAAACACAAAGAATTATCTTCTGAAGATGACTCTGACAATGATGTTGCTTGTTTATACTGCAACTTTCTCTTCTTCGAATCCACAGAGGGATGGATTTTCTGTATTAAGTGTGGAAAATGGTCGCATTGTTCCTGCGCGGGCGAAGAAGACGACGATGACGACGTGGCACATATTTGTGCGTTTTGTACTAATTAAACTATCATTAAAGATTCGTGTTTTGTATTTTTTTTTTTATTAATAAAGCTTCAACCCCATCTTACCCCGTATACGGGGCAAGAATGGACATATGCGCACTTTTGGATTTCGTTTATTTTTTCCTGTTACAGTGCAGTTCTTACATCTTCCTTATTCACTTATGATAACAGAAGGTCTAACGGTAATATTAGTATATTTATTGTCTTTTTTTACCAATCTGTTTTAAAAATATAGTACTTTGATGCTTAAGGGCACCGTCTTGCCCCCCCTTCCCCTACATAGTTTTTCTTCTAGATTTTACTTTGGGAACCTATAGTAAAATTATCATAAAAATTTCTTAAATGCATTAGGTGTGTGCAATAGCATTTTATTTAACAAGCATATAATGGAGACAATATTTCACGATGATGAATTTTACCATCCGAGCCATATGAGTTGGTTGTAATTATCGCAGTGTAAATATTAATTGTTCAGTTAACGTGAAGTTTAAGATAAGGTAAACTTAAAGAGATTCTTTACTTCACAAATTATTTTATTGTCACAAGACATACATTTCGGCTACGAGGTATCCATCTTCAGTAGCTCAATAAAACTGGTTTATTCAGCTACTGAAGATGGCTACTTCGTAGCTATAAACTTCATCAAAATATGACTGAAGTAAACGAGATTATAACAATAGATGAGAAATGGATAAAAAAAAAGGATCCTGCTTGCAGTAGTTTGCGTAAAATCGTGGTCCACGTCCACACAGTTCCACATTCCAATGAAATTTGTGAACCTAATGAGTGCAGTCTGGAGAAAGGAGATAATCAAATTATTTTAAAGTCTTTAGAAGCTGAATGATCAAGCCAAATTTTATTGACCAAAGGTGGCGAACATATTCTTAGCTGCTTAATTTCTTTTTTGTCGCTCTATATGGCGACTGGTCCAATCTGTGATTATGGAAATCTCAGAACTCTAGATAGAGTACAATGGAAGAGGATAATAATAAGGTGACCATTCGTCCCGAATTTCCGCCTTGCGTCTCGAATTTTTTCAGAAGCTATATTTGTCCCGAATTCGGGTTTTTTGTCCCGAATGGTCCCGAATTTTATAAAAGGTACTCATTTTCATTATTTATTTTTAATATATTTCAACTATAGTGCGTTCGAAGGTGAGTTTGCAGTACAGGGCATATGGAGTAGTTCTTTTTCATACTCTCTAATGGGTTTACATAATGACGCTATCCTTTTCTTGCTTGTCGACGTTGCCAGCTCTAAAATGTGCTCAACTGTGAAGACGCAGTATTATACAAATGGTCATTTGTTTTTGTTGAGTGTTATTTTGAGTTTTATAAGAGCTGATTTTTGTAAATCATACAAGTTTTTTATATTATTATCATTGACACATTTGACACTTTTACAACATTTGGCAACAGCGCTGCCATTTGCCATAAGAGCTATACTGCAAACTCACCTCTGAATGCAGTATATATTTATTTTTACAAAACTTGAACTAAAAAAAATCTAGCGAATGGGTATTTTCCTTGATGAGCAGCTTTTGGAGAAGTGACAAGACAACTTAATGTAGACACATTAAAAGCAATGTTACTGATTAAAGTAAATTATGAAGAACACTGTGCAGATTTTTATAAAATGCTTCAAAGCAAAAAAGATCCATAGTTCGAAAAAATAATAATTTTACATATTATTAACATAATTTTAAAAAATACTGTCATTTAATAAATTAAGTTAATTTTTTGTGATAGAAAATTTTTATTCATGAAAAAATAAAATTAATTAAACAATTATATTTGAATAATTATCCCCCCTCCGTCTATGAGCTCCCGTCCTGAATTTTGAACTGAAATATGGTCACCTTAATGGTAAAGAAGACCCACCATCACCAAGTGCTAATCTCAATTAACAATTAATAATAAATAAATACAGGACAGTGAAAGGACACAAGTGTAATAAAATTAGTGAAAACATACACGACTGATGATCCTGATATCCAAATGAACAGAAGCTGAATCGCCGTGAGAAGCGTTCCTTTAGATCAGTGGTATTCAACCTGTGTTCCGCGGAACCCTGGGGTTATGTGGAACGTTTTCAGGGGTTACGTAACTTTAATTAAATGATTTTACTCTGTTTTTTTTTTATGACTCTTTGCTTGGATTTAATGATTTTGGTAAATTTTTAATTGAATAACTTTAAATCTGAGGGTGCTACAAATTTCTTAATCATCATTTTCGTCATAATTATCCAAAACAGCTAATTTTACTCGACAAAAAGTTCAAATTTGTTGAGTAATGATTATTATTTACTTCTTTATATCACCTATCATTTAAATATGTATTTTGTACTGTATTCGCGACTGAAACTAACGTTGGCGGCGCTGCATACAACAGCTGATGCCGGACGAGAAGCGTATATGTCAGAAGTTTTTTGTTAATATTTATCTGTTCAAACAATATTTCGGCAAAAAAGCACTGTAATTAAGTTACTATATTTTAAAATACTTCTTAATTCACATAAATTGCAGCACAATACGCTACAAATATTATCCAAATATACGCTTCTGTTTAATTTAGCCAGTCAACACCAGATGTCTCACTGTTATTTGCAGTCGCGAACTATTGGATTTTATATTTATAAATTACTATATTACTTTGATTTTATGTTTATAATGATTGCTAATAATGTTTATAATAAATAAATAAGATTCAAAACAGCATATCGCTAATTATTCGATTCAATTTTTATTTATAATTTGCATTAAATATTATATTTGAAAGGTATTGCATTATTTAAAAAGTAAAATAGTACACCTACATTTAAAAAATATAGAAATATAATCAGCTATAAAATATCAATTTTGAAGATTAAATTCAATAATAAACATCTAAATTAATATGTTAAAACGTTTGACCTTAAAATTAAAAAAAAGACAGCCTATTCTGGCTTTTTGCCTCGGAGTTCGAAAGAAATAGCATTTAAACTGTAGGGTTCTGCAGATAAAAGAAGGTTGAAGACCACTGCTTTAGAGTAATAGGACTGATAATGCTGATGAACAATTTGGCGATCTTTCTTAACTACGACAAAATTCAAATAGTTATCTTGTCGGAAATAAATTATTTTGTTAAACGTTAAACTAATATTTGCGCGAGTAAATACTTAAAGACTCGTAGAACAATAAGAGAACTGCTTTGTTCTTAATAACAAACAATAAAAGTATGCATTGTTATATTGTTTGTCCATCAAATCTAAAATGTACTCAGTTGTGTTAATATCGGTCATCGCTTGAGCTTTCCGTAGCAGGTGGTCATAATGAATGAACTGCTGTTGAAATATCAGTGTCAAAGTTCATGTTGTTGTTTTTATCTCGTTGTTTGCGATGTCTCATGTCTCACATCAAATATAAATAATGTCCCTCTATCGATAATTTATATTTAGTATTTGTGATTATAATACTGACATTTATTGTTGAGAAGAAATGTGGCTATAGTTAGTACTGATTCTTAGTATTAGCTGGATTTTATTTCATAATAAAAGATTTGTTGTACTTTATGTTAAAAATATAATAAAAATTAATTTATAACATTGTTTGTATCATAAAAATAAGTAAAGTGTCTTTATTAATAGCAGAAGATAATACAATATGCAGCTAAGTAAAATTTATACTAGCAGAAATGTTCATTTAAGTATATTAACCAAATTGGAGGTTATATCTGTATGTATTTATTTTTTCGACCTCATATTTGGTTTGTACAAGTTTTAGATGGTTATAAGATGATATCCGCAAAAATAGTTGTTTGTGTACCATGGCCAGAAAGTGGATTTTTTTCGTCCGCATCTAAATTTGATGGCCGAAGCAGAGCCGAGAAGTGCTTCGGGCATTTTAAAGCTGGTACGAGGGTTACCTTTTATGTTTTTACAAACGACCACTAAATGGCAATATGGAAATGTGTCATTACTATATTCATAAAATTTTACATTTGCTATTGTGAAATCAGTGGCAGCTAATAAATTGACCAAGTAGTTTGTTGACAGTGAACGTTTAAAAACACAAGTTTGTGAAAAAATTTATATTACTCGTAAAGATTTTCGTTGGATGATTTTTTCCGATTTTAGTAAAGGCCTAACTCAACAACAATGCATAGATTCGCTTCGTTTAACTTTTGGTAATGAAGCACCTTCAGAAAAGACTGTTTACAATTGGTTTGCAGAATTTAGTCGTGGTCGTGCGTCCGTCAGTGATGAATCTCGTGAAGGCCGACCAAAATCGGTGATTCAAAAAAACATCGATGCTGTGCGCAAAATGATTGAAGAAGATCAGCATGTGACTTACCGTGTGATAGAGGCATTCTTTGGCTTATCGCAGACTGCAATACATTCGTTTTTGCATGAACATTTAGCTGTGAAAAAGATTTGCTCCCGATGGATTCCGCATAATTTATCCGAAGCTCAAAAAAAAGGCTCGTTTTGATTGGTGTAAGAGAATGCTAAAAATATTCAACCTAGGCACTGCAAAATCCGTATACAACATCATTACAGGTGACGAAACTTGGATTTATTCATATGAACTGAAAACTAAGCAACAATCCACTGTTTGAGTCTTCCAAGATGAATCGAAACCTACAAAAGTTGTTCGTTCACGAAGCACTTCCAACAAAACGCTTGTTTCTTCACTTGTACTGGACATGTTGCAACCATTACTTTAGAGGATCGGAAAACGGTTAATGTGAAGGTCGACCAAAATCGATCATGATTCAAACATACATCGATGCTGTGCGCAAAATGATTGAAGAAGATCGACATGTGACTTATTGTGAGATAGAGGCATCCTTTGGCATATCGCAGACTGCAATACATTCGATTTTGCATGAACATTTAGCTGTGAAAAAGATCTGTTCCCAATTGATTCCGCATAATTTGACGTCAAAAAGGCTCGTATTGATTGGTGTCAGGAAATGCTAAAAAACTTCAACCTAGGTACTCTAAAATCTGTCTACAACATCGTGACAGATGACGAAACTTGGATTTATTCATATGAACCGAAACTAAGCAACAATACACTGTTTGGGTCTTCCAAGAAGAACCAAAACCCACAAAAGTTGTTCGTTCACGAAGCACTTCCAAGAAAATTATCGCTTGTTTCTTCGGTTGTACTGGACATGTCGTAACCATTCCTTTAGAGGATCGGAGAACAGTTAATGCTGAATAGTATACAATAATTTGTTTGCCAGAAGTCATCGACAAAATCAGGAAAAAGAACCAAAAACGTCGCATCATTCTTCATCATGACAATGCAATATCCCACACAGCACGTCAATCGATTGATTATTTGAAAGAGAAAAACATCGAATTAATGTTTCATTGCCCGTATTCACCTAATTTATCCCCTAACGACTTTTTTTTGTTCCCCAATGTCAAACAAAAAATGTAAGGGCAGCGATTTTCGTCAACTTAAGAAGCTGTTCAAGCCTTCGAAAACCATGTTTTTGAGATACCAACTTCAGAGTGGAAAAAATGTTTCGAGAATTGGTTTGAACACATGCAAAAGTGTATTAATCTTAGAGACGAATATTTTGAAAAGCAATAAAACAGTTTGTTCCCAAAATTTTTTTTCTTTCTTAGTTTTTGTAAAAACTTAAAAGGTAGCCCTCGTAGAAAGTCAATCAGAGGTGATGAGGTATCGGGTACGCATTTATTTTCTAAAACCAATGAAAAGGTTATCCAGATTGCTAATTAATTAATACCAATCGACGACAGACTGTTAGAAAGGTTGCAAAGAAATGGGAATATCATAACGGTCTTGATAATTTAACCAATGGCGTTAGTTTTTGGCAAAGAACAAAACCACTCTCCTTCCCCATACATTATGACTTGGCATCATATGGCTTTCTTGTTCCCAAAACTGAAGGTTCCTTAAAAAAAATGCAGTTTTTAAACGATTAATCACTGATATGAGATTAGGAGATACAAAATAGTCGGTAATGGATATAAAAACTATCCCAAAATATGTCTACAAAATGTAGTATCAGCGATTCCTATAAAAGTGGAAAAGTCAGTTAGTTAGTTAGTTAAAATTTTTGGCGCACAACAACAAAGGCTATTTGCGCCTAACGCAGCCCATCTAAATGAAAAGGTGGAAAAGTCACCGGTAGCAATGTATAGTTTCAAAAAGGCAGTATTTTGAAGCTAATAATTAAAATTTAAATAATTTCTTATTATTCATGTTTTGACACAATCCTAGATTTTTTTATGAAACCCTTTATATTTGAGAAATACTGGAGCCAATTTAAACCGTATGATCTTGCAAGCAAAGTGATCTTTCGGGATTTATGGCAACTGAAGAATAACATTGTTTAAAAATTACGTTAAGCCGAGTTCTAAGATGAATTTTAAATGTTCTGACAAATGATTTTCCTTTTTTGTCAAGTTCAAAGGTTTTATTTCCGTCAGCAAACCAAAATAGGAAATAGTGTTCTACAACAAATATTTCGTGATAGTTCATATAAGATGACCGAAATTGATATCATCTTCAATTGTGCTCTGTTTATGGAATCAGGAAGAAATTACTTAGGATTTATATCTGGTAATCTGTCTCTAACAATACCTTATTTTGTGAACGCAAAAATACATTATCGTTTCGCAATATAATTTTTATATTTTATATTATTATTACATATGTACGATATATGTTACCTTAAATGTAAGAGGAAGCAAATATACGCAAATATGATAAAAACACGGAAGTACAGTAAAAGAAAGTAGAATACCGGATGTTAAACGAAACTATGGTTGTCAACGTCGATTTTATGTACAGTCGCAACAAATAACATCTTCCGACCTTACATAAAGTTATTACAAAAACTAAGAAAGAAATTTTTTTTTTTTTTGGAACAAATTGTTTTATTGCTTTCCAAAATATTCGCCATTAAGATTTATACACTTTTGCATGCGTTCAAACCAATTTTCGAAACGTTTTTTCCAATCTGAAGTTGGTATCTCAAAAATATGGTTTTCGAAGGCTTCACCAGCTTCTTAAGTTGATGAAAATTGTTGCATTAGCATATTTTGTTTGACATTGGAGAACAAAAAAAAAAGTCGTTAAGGAATAAATCAGGTGAATACGGGCAATGAGACATTAATTCGATATTTTTGTCCTTCAAATAATCAATTGTTTGACGTGGTGTGTGGGAGTTTTCATTGTCATTATGAAGATTGATGTGACGTTTTTAGTTGTTTTTCCTGATTTTGTCGATGATTTCTGGCAAACAAATCGTTGTATACCATTCAGCACTAACTGTTCTCCGATCCTCTAAAGCAGGGGTTCTTAAACTTATGTAGTCCGCGGACCCCCACTTGAACAAAATTTTTTTTTTGCGGACCGCATCACAACCCTAGGCATTTTATGTCGTTCTTGAGACTTAATTTCTTGCTCAATAATCTCATAGGCACTACGTTATAATAAATATTGGTAAAAATGAACATTTTTATTAGCATATAGAATAAAAAACATAAAATGAATAAAAATAGTAGTAAAAGGAATTTAAAAAAGTTAAAAATTATAATACGTTAAACTCATACAAACATTTCTTGGTCAAATATTAGTCAAAATAGATCTTATTATAATATGTTTTCTGTAAATAATTTGCAGTTGAATAAAAATCAATAAATTTTTACTAATTATTGTTTAGTTATGTCAATAACTAGTTACATAACAACAAATACAAAAAGTCTTGACCATGTAGGATTTTTATTAAATAATTTATTTGAATAAAAGCGAAAAGTTAGGGGATGTGAAGTTAATGTCAACATTGTTTCGCGGACCGTCAGGGGTCCGTGGACCCCAGTTTAAGAACCGCTGCTCTAAAAGAATGGTTGCGATATGTCCAATACAACTGAAGAAAGCCTCAAGCGATAATTTCCTTGGAAGTGCTTCGTGAACGAACAACGTTTGTAGGTTTCGGTTCATCTTGGAAGACCCAATCAGTGGATTGTTGCTTAGTTTCCGGTTCATATGAATAAATCCAAGTTTCGTCACCTGTAACGATGTTGTATAAGGATTTTGCAGTGCCTAGGTTGAATTTTTTTAACATTCCATTGCACCAATCAACACGAGCCTTTTTTTGAGCTTCGGTCATATTATACGGAATCCATCGGGAACAGATCTTTTTCACAGCTACATGTTCATGCAAAATCGAATGTATTGCAGTCTGCGATATGCCAAAGGATGCCTCTATCTCACGATAAGTCACATGCCGAACATTTAATAACATTAGATGTATTTTTTAATATTATCTTATTGCAGAATTAAATGATATAAAAATGAATAATCCTCTCCTGTGTTTAGATCATCGTCATCTCACGCCCGGCTTATGAATCGGCGCCACGCATATCTATCCGTCACGCGCGACCTACGGCCCGCCGCCGACCCCTGACCTGAAGCCGGGACAGAGTCGCGGCCCGCCAGTCGCAACTCGTGATGCCCGTTCTATACAACCGTACAACCGTACACGACACTACCCCGGACATGCACGACATTGCGATTTAACACACTACATCTCTAACGTGCAATTGATTTTATAGATGGCCACCAACATAGATGATAACTGATAACGTAGATTATGTAAATTTTAATAAAGCTACATTTTGCCTGAAGGCAGATGCTTTATGGACAATATTTGCGCGTGTAATAGAGATTTTATAAAGATTATTTACAAGCTAAGAACGATGGAATGCAATTTTACAGTTGAAGTTTAAAGATATTCTCAAACAAATATTTTCATTGTATTTTGCTTTTTTATACAGGCGATTTTCGAAATTATTTTGATTTTGAATTCTACTAGCTGAGGTTCCTGTACTTCGTCCAGGATTAAAGTGAATTCAGGGGCGGTCTTTGGCTTAGGTAAAATGGGCAACTGCCTAGGGCCCGTATTTTTTTGGGCCCGCAAGACGGTTTTATATATATTTTTTCTATTATATTGTAAAAGTGTTGGTATGTATGTTCTATTCAACTTCTGGTGTATCTTCATTGTTCCGGTAACGCGGAGAGAGGAAAATGAACCGCCGTCTTATCCGGGTGATATTTTTTCAGTGCTTAGGCTTAATTTTCTTTCGACAGGGGGTACTGACTAATTTTTATTGATGTTGATCGTCACCATTGCCCAGCACGGATAGGTTTTACCAGACGATAAAAGATGTTTATTCATATTTCTACTATTTAGGAGACGATTTCCGACTGAATTGAAAAACTACAGTTGAAGGTATTTTATTATTAATAAAATTAAATTTGTAAAAAATAGAGTTGACAGAGCCGCAGTAAGGGAGGGCGGAGGGGGCAACGGCCCCTAGCGCACTAAGGAAAAGGGCGCTTTGGGAGGTGAAAATATTGAAAATTTTTGCTGACCATAAAATTACCTTCAGTTAAAAATCCTATTAAACGGAAAAGAAAGTAAGAATTAACGAAGTAAGAATCAGTTTTGAGTTATCAAAATATATTTTAAGGGTCGTTCGAACGTTTTAAATGTTAAACCTATCTGTAGAATACGTTCAAATAAGTTTTCAGGGTGAGGATAGATCTGTTAAGCAGTTTTGTTATTTTAATTATGGAAACTGTATGTTATTAACTATTTTGCTAACTATATTAACGAAAGTATAAAGTACAATGTATTAGAAAGATAGATAAGACAGAATAATATTCGATATTTAGTAATCGCATAATTTTAATTGTGTTAAATTTTGAAGTATTAAATACCCAGATGTCATTTTAATATATTATTTCTTTATATAAGTTATTACTATAGGATGAAAGTGTATTTTTATCATCATGAAGGTCTTCCGCTTTTTTTTTTTTTTTTTGCAGTAAAAATTCTAATTTTAAGACGTATTTCAAAAAAACTTAAAAACTATGATAAAAGTATTCTTCAGCGCCTCTCTCAAACAACGAAACAACTACCACAGTTCAAATTTAAGAGGCAATTCCTTCGTATTACTGAATTATAACAAGTATAGGTGAAATTTTAGTGATTATATAAATTAAAAATTAATGTGAAGTGTGAATTTTCACACATTGCAGGGTTTTGCAGGTATATAATAAGTGAAGGCGTATGATAATACATTACAAGCCGAGTTCTCGCGAAGTTCAACATGACATCGATCCACATCCGGATCACTCCGGTCACTGCTCACAATCGCCCGACCAATCGTATCCTTGAAACTTGAAACTATACAGTGAGCCGTGATCCGGCTCATTTCAATTTTATGAACCGTGTCACTTCGGTCAGTGTACTGAGTCGGCTTATTGAGCCGGTTCGCTCATGAACGACCCATCTCTAGTTGCCACATGTCCGAATTTAGGCCAGACTGTCTTCTTTTTTGGCTTGGTGTCCGGTCTAAATCATAAATCGTCCGGCTTTTCGGACTTTATCGACTGTTTTTTTTTTTTTGCTCATTACTTGTTTTTGGGATTATGTTTCCGGGTTTCGCAGGGTTTGCAGGGTTTTGCAGGGTTTCGCAGGTATATAATAAGTGAAGGCGGCATGCTGAGTGTGTAGGACAAATTTTGCTTTTTAGTAACCACGGCAAAATGAACGATCTTTTTAAAATAATTTATCGTCTGTTAATCTCAGAGCTTTAAAAACAAATTTTATGATAAAATATTTTTTTGTTAATTTTAATTCGAATACCTAATATCATTATTTAGGTTTCTAAATAAGTGCAGTATTTTTTTTATATAACAAGGTTCATTAAGATTTTGAAAATTGCGCCTATGGCTTTCATTGGTTGTCTTAAATCATACGCTCCGCCCCTCTGGTTTCGTATAAATGTCACATAGAATGAAAATATAATTCCAATTGGTTATTAAATTTACGCTCTTGAAATTTAAATTCAAAATTTGCTAAAATATAACTAGAGTTTTAACAAATTAATTTAAACAAAATAAAAATTAAAAAAAAAAAACAAAAAAAAAATTGACTCCACAAGCCAGGAACGAACCTGCGTGGTGTATAACAAATCTGTGTAGTTGGCGTGCAACATAGCCTCTAGACCACCACACGCTTAACAACTCAGCGTGTTATATGAGTATAAGCTATATGCATCGTCAACAAAAAAACACAAAAAATGCGTTATTTTCCGAAAACATAATCTGATCAAAAATTCCTGTTGTACTATTCCGGTTCACACCAATGTACATTACTTAGAATTTTTTCAGATTTTTAGTTTAAACCATCTGGGCTACAGGGTGTGGGACAAAATTTTTTTTGCACAATTTTGGCAAAAATAGCGTCAAAATAATTTATATTGCAAAAATAAAATTTTGATCGTTAATCCACGTACTAAGGGCTTTAATTTGATACCCTACTCAGAATTAAAAAAAAATATTTTTTTTTCGATGAGCACATATTTGTTTATATTTTTAGGGGGATATGTTTTTTAAATGTTTTAGTATTTTTCCTATGTGCGGGTCAAAGAGTTGTATAACCATGCCAAATTTCAACTCTCTAGGTTTAGCCGTTTGGCTACAATTTTTACCGAACAGACAGACAGACAGACAGACAGACAGACAGACAGACAGACAGACGACAAAATGACGGTATAAGGGTTTTTTGGTCATACCTACAAAACCCTAAAAACGACTATAATATACTATAATACATTTATACAAAAAAATTTAAAATTATAAATGCCTTTTTAAATAGTTAAACAAAATACTAAATTTAATAACGTCAAATATTACTACAACGAATATATTATTACAACGAAAATCTGCAAATTTCACATATATGGTATAAGTGTTACTCAAAAGTTTTTCTAAATTTCCAAGTGACATAATTAAAAATGAATCCTATGCAATAATATTTAACAATTTTATTAATTTTTCTCTATTTTATTCAGAATCCATGTATTCTTAATAGTGAAATAAAATATTATTGTTACGTTTAAATGGTACAAACACAAATTAATTAACCGATTTGGATAATCCTTTGAATATTTTATGTATAGATTAGAACTTCCCGAGTGTTATTGGCTATATCAGTGTTTCTCAACCGGGGTGCCACGACACTGTCACCGGGGTGCCGCCAATTTGAAAAATTATTTCAACGTTAAATTGCTTAGAACTTCCTGTTATATAATCTTGCCCAGGGCCCGAAAAGCTAGTTATGACCCTGATAGATGATAACGGAATATCATTTGGTACACGTATTCTTTACGAATATTATATCATTTTACCCACAGCCGCTGCAGATACAAGATGGCTGAAAAAATAGAATACCAAGTACAATAACTATAAGTAGTTTTTTTCAGGGATGGTGAGTCGACAGAAAAATTATCGACTCCCGACTCTCGACTCCGGAGTCGGTATTTTCGAAAATCGACTCCGACTCCGACTCCGACTCCCGACTCCTTTCACTGGTAAATTGTAAAATCTATTCCAAATGTTTAATCGGAACTAAATGGAATTTTTATTTTCTTAATTTATCACGAGTTCATTTTTTAACTATCAAAGTGGGCTTTTGTTAAACAAAATGATACAAAGCTTCATTCAATCCTTAAAAGTTAGTAGATTTCGATATCTAATTCCGCTTAAACCAAAGAAACAGACTATACTTACATTAAATATCTTGGGTTTGGGTGAGCTGTTTTTATAAAATGTCATTTTCATTTCATCTTGACTATTGAGTCATTTTTAATAAAAATTTTCAAATATATTAGTTTAAAAAAAAATTGTTTTGTATTTTATATAAAGTCTGTTCCTTTGGTTTAGGCGGAACTAGATTTTCGGTTAGTCTGATTTTCGGTTAGTCTGTTCCAAACGATTAGGCGGAACTAACCGAAAATCTAGATCCGCCTAATCGTTTGGAACAGACTATACTTTATTTTTCATAACATGTCACTTTTTTCTTTTGACATATAAATTTTAGCTGCCAACATGAAACATCACAAATCACAAAGCCCGTTACAACTTGAGAAAATAAAAATCCAGTTTAGTTTCGTTTTAACATAATAAACAACCCAGCAAACATTGAACTAACGGCCGAACGCCGGCAAACTGCTTTTACGCTGGTACATTGCTGGCACCAGAAGTAAGTGCAACGCCAGTATTAATAATGTACTTCACATTTGTATTTCGCACTCTGCCTATACGAAGTACTTTACCAGCATTTTATAAGCATTCCTTATTTGTATTAATCCAAGGTTATTTCTAGCGGGCCAGTGCTTATGTTTATAACTTTTTTTTAATGTAATAATTTGAAAAGTCTGACCGTTCTTAGTCATAAAACACCCTAATGGCGTGGCCTTCGAGGGTCGGTACAAGTGATATTCTGTTAGTATAAGTTCGGACGTGTTGGTGAATAGTTTTTAAAGATGTGTATTTGAATAGTTATTGATTGTGACCATTATACAGTTTTTTATTGTGATTTGTGTGTGTTTTGTTAGATTTAAGGACGTAGTTTACACAAACTATTTCATATTAAATTGTTTAATTTTTAGTTTAGTTCAATCATAGTTTTTTCATGTAATAAAATTTTCAATTATTAATAAATCTGATACAAGATTATAAATATGTCATTTAAAAAATATAATTTGTCATATTTCATTTTGAATAGTGACATCTTAAATATTTTGTAAATATAATACTAACCTAAAATAATACAAACTTAATCCAAAACTGTAAAGCTTTTTTTACAATATAACCAAGTTTCTAAAAGTCAGTAATACACTATAAAAATCACCAAAATAACCAGATCTAGTTTGTTCTTACAAAAGTGAACAGCTTATAGCATTAATGCTTATAAAATTTGTTTATTGAATTTATTTTAACAAGTATGATTTCTTTAGGTTGGCACTCTTCAAGTCAGGGGGAAAAGATGTGGTAGATAATACAAGACGAATATTGGCGAAAATTATTAGTCACCCCTTATCTTTAGGATGAAATTGGTTTGACCGAAATGGCAGAAAACCATTTTCTTAAAATTCTTCATTAAATTAATAAATTAAAGAAACTAATTCCTGTTATTCCTGAAATTATATTTATTTAATATTTATAAATAAATCAATAAATTATAACTGTTAATTCAATTTACAATCGGCTAGTTTTACCATCGTTGAATAAATTTATTTAACAACTTAAGTTAACAATATCGCATCATTCTATTGACAGCAATGTTAATTTCTTCATTAATAGTTTAAAACCGATGCGATATTGTCAACTTTACTTGTTAAATAAATTTATTCAACGATGGTGAAAATGGCCAAATGAGTATTTATTTTGCACCTAACCATTAATTTATTTTAATACTGGGTAAGTACACATATATTACATTTGAAACACTAGAGAGTGGGTATAATATAAGCACTAGTCTGTCAGAAATAAATCTTGCAACTAATGCGATTATTTTGCACTTTACCGTTGCTGGGCCAGCTAACGGCCACGGGGACACCGGGGTACTGGCCCAGTGCAAAATGCCAGCACTGGACCAATGCGAAATGCCAGCACTGGCCCAGTGCGAAATGCCAGCACTGGCCCATTACTTTCAATGCACTTTACCGTTGCTGGGCCAGCAACTGATACATCAATGGACCAGCTAAGGGCCACGGGACACCGGGGTACTGGCCCAGTACGAAATGCCAGCACTGGCCCATTACTTTCAATGCCGGCGAGTATGTGCTTTACCAGTACTGGTCCGGATAAAAATGTTTGCTGGGAAAGTATACAGAAAAAGAAAAATTAGATATGACTAAAAATGAATTAAATTTTTAACTGGAAAGCGTGAAGGAAACCGGAATTGAATATTTTTAATTTCATTTTCGTTCATGAACAGAGAAAAAATGTCGTTCCTGTTTCCGTACTTTAAAAAATTCTGGTAGTATGGTATTTTACTTTCGTTTTCGGATTGTTCTCATCCTTGATAAATATGTAATCAAAGAGTCGGGAGTCGATAACTTTTTCCGACTCCCGACTCCGACTCCGACTCCTCCAAAAAGCTTCGACTCCTCGACTCCCGACTCCCGACTCCGACTCCGACTCCCCATCCCTGGTTTTTTTCACAATTTTTTCACAATTTTTTCACAATTAAACAAAATAGCTACAGACATATATGTAGAATGAAACTTTTGCTACAACTTGCCGCGTCGTACGTAAATATGGGTCGGTTGGTGTACAATATGACGTCAATAATGCAATTTGTTTATTTACAATTAAATTATATTTTTTTTCTTTTAGAATTTAAAATATCTTATTAGATAGATAAAAATTCGCTGTAAATTTTAATCTATAGATTGTTAATAATTTTATTCAGATTGTTGGTTTTGTATAATAAAGTTGTATGAATTATTCTGTTGTATCTCCCCTTAACAAGCGTTAACTATACATAAAGGAATTCATTATTTAAACAACAGAAATTAAATTTAATTGTTAGTCACATTAACAATCATATTAATAAATTTAAAAGTTAATAAACAGCAATAAACACACACATAAATGACAATCAGAGATAATGCGAATGTGCGAAAACCGTTACTAACAATGGATTTTAATAGTTTGAATGTTAACACTACTTACCGTAATAAGCGTTACACACAAACGCAATCCGAGTAAATAAAATAGCTGACAGTTTTGTAAGTTAAAACCATTGAATTGCGATTTTTGTGAAATGCATGGATTCATTTTACAGTGAAACGCCACTTCTTCGAGTCTGAAAGAAGTTATGACAAATGTGGTGTACAAAATGTACAATTTGAGCCCAGACAAAAAAAAAAAAAAATAGTGTCTAAATCGGATAAATAACAACTTAGTTTAGTTAAACAATAATCAGTGACTTTTATAACCCTTATAATTGCCTTCCCAACGAACTGTTTGGAGTCAGTCTACACTAGAGATGGGTCGTTTATGAACGAACCGACTCACTGAGCTGGCTCAGTACACTGATCGAAGTGAAACTGTTCACCAAATTGAAATGAGCCGATTCACGATTCACTGCATAGTTTCAAGTTTCAAGGATACGATTCATCGGGCGATGGAACAGTTCATATAATACAAGAGCCGGGGCTGAGCATCGTTCTACCTACATATTGCAAACCAACAACCGTATTGAACGAACGACCGACAACTAACCGACCTGTGTCTCGGGAACATGTTTACTTAGTCGGATCACTGAGCCGGATCAATGAGTCAGCTCAGCAAACTGAACGACCTCCACTGATCCAGTTTCGCAAACTGAGCCGAAATTTCCATCTCAAGTCTATACCATTTGAAGAGAAAAAGAGAAATTGTCCTTTCGCCGTTTCGCATTTTCACTCTTGTTAATTTTTATTTTATGAAGGTCTTTGAATAGATTGTCCACATTTGTCGACGTCTTCCTCTCGACCTTGCGGTATTTGGAATGATATCGAACACTCTAAGTTGCCCTACCCAGTATATTCTTGTGCTCTTGATAAATCCGATAAAGTCATAATTCTCATAGATCCTTCTGATCTCTATATTTCTCCAGGTTCTCATCGTTTCATCTTCTTGTGCTGGACTATACGATATAATGCGCGTAATACTTTCCTTTGAAAGATTCTGAGCTGTTTTTTGCCAAAGCATCAATCTGGCTACTCCTTCCTCCACGAATTTCTACGTGCCCCCCCCCCCCCCTAAAGACCAGTGAAATGAAATTTACAACATTTTAAAAAACCGTACTGTAAAATCACGACGTTGTACAACATATAGACTATTTTTTATTAGGATCAATATTGAAATGAAAATTAATATTACTTTGCTCTCTGTGAGTTTTTGTTTTCGTAGGTTTAATTAAGAAATCCTTACACCGTCACTCATGAGTCTGTCTGTCTGTTCGGTAGAAATTTTGGCAAAATTGCTGGATCTAGAGAATTGAAATTTGGCATGTATATAACTCTTTACCTCATATATAACAAAAATATTGAGAAAAAACATATTGCGCGAAAAATATAAACAAAAAAGTGTTTTAAAAATCACATATTTTTTTATCAGTAAAGGATGAAATCATCTTTTTTTTCTTTTTGATATTTACATCAATCTCATTTGGGCTAAGGGCCATTTTTCATACAATAGAATAATATGCAGCGGCGGAATTACAAATATCGCGAAGGGCTACTTGGTGTTTTTTCCTCAAAATCCAAGCACAGAAAATAAATTTCCTTTTTATAAGGAGACATAGTAACTATTATTATATTATAAATAACTTAAAACTAATATTTATTCGCACTACACGTGTACACGAACGTAGGCGGTCACTGAAAAAGCCAACCGCAAAGACATAAATATGCAAAAAATGCAATAATTTTAATACATTTTCCAAAAATTTTCTTACGGGGGGGGGGGCACCCGGACCCCCAAACCCCCCTTTGTTCCACAAAATATAGAATATTTAGATGAAGAGGATTTATATTATTACTTATGATTTTTCATAGTCACCATTTAGAATTTAAAATAGTTTAGATAGATTTTTTGGATAAATTTGTCGTACAAAAGCCAATACTGCATCCCTCCGTTCTTATAGATAAGTATCATAAGTGTCCCTCCCCTAACCATGAGTCCTGGATACGCCACTGGCCAAAACCGAGCAGTTACGTCAATAAATCTAACTTAAAATTTGCAACACTCATTTTCAAAATTATTATCGAACACAAACTAACCTGCTATGATTAGGCAACTCGGCTATACTTGAGACTTACGACAGACCTAGTAATGTTATTAAAATAACTATGCCATCTTCTACGGATCACATAATTTTCTCACAATGTGTTACTTTACGCTGATGTAAGGGCATCTGTAATCAGCACGCAATAACTTGATAATACGCAGAAGGCAGTTAACAATAGGAAAGGTTTGCTCTATTGTCATCTTAAGAACAAATAGTGGACCGGTTCAAACTTGCATCGGTCAGAATTTGGGTATGACGCATATGTAACATGCACCTGGATCATGTCACTTTTGTCTAAGGCAGTGGTTCTTAATCAGGGGTACAAGTACGCCCTGGGGGTGCGAGAAGCTACTCCAGAGGGTGCGAGCTACAGCATTGTTTAATCTTCTTGATTACCATATATGTTATGTTGAAGGAATGTACGTTTCCTTAATTTTGTTTATCCTCTTAGTAAATATATATATTATTTGGGTCATATCATGTGAAGTGGTTAAATTTTCGAAATTACTCATGCTGGCCATATTCCGATTTGGCTGAAATTTTAACAAGTTCCAAATTAACGTTAGAAATGAACCTTTGCAATTTTTTAGGCCTATATATTAAATACCCAGGCAGATATAGTCTTCTGTTTAAAGGTCTATCCAAAACGCAATCGACAATCAAAATAGGTAACCAATGGTGTGCCGGAGCTCTGTATCCGCGGATGATCCGTAAAAAATAAAAAATCATATCCGGGTCCTTATCCGTTTTTCCAAGACGGATCTTAAACTGTTCTCATATAGATATATTTGAATTATAGTCGGATTGCTGATAGGTGACTGTTACATGTATGTATCAAGTAGTGCATTCATATAATAATCTAGTTACCATTTCTCAGCGATTTTAAAAATGTTTTTTGTTATTTGTCTTAGCTGTCAGTGTCTGTTAATAATATTAATTAGTAGAGCTTGCGGCCAACTATTAAATTCACAAACTTTAATTTTAAATTTGCTGGAATATTTTAATTCCGAAAAAGAGATCACTTATTTCTCTATCTTGTGTCCATTAAAAAGTAGCAACTGCCTTAAAGATTTCGGAATCAACAATTCGTAGAATTATAAAATGTAATAAATCTGAACTTCTCACAAACAAATCACGAGAAAACGAAGGAAATTAAAATCTGAACCAGTTTATTTTATTGATTCATTGGCGTATGGTCCTGAAGTACTAAGATTACCTCCTTATCATTGCCAGTTTAACCCCATTGAACTAATTTGGGGTATAACAAAAAATTATTATGATAGATATATTGGTCAAATTGGATATAGTGATAACAAAGTTTTGAAAATGTGGCAAGTAGCCTGTGATCAAATTAGTTGTGAAACTTGGGCAAAATCTGTTTAAAAAATCGAAAATTTAATAAATGAATGGTGGGAAAGGGAAAGGATTGTTGATGATATTAATCCAATAATAATAAACACAAGAAATGACAGCGATAGTTCAGATGACGACGATATCATGCATTACAGTGACTATTTTTTTTTTAAATAAAAATAAATATTTAAATACAACTTGTAGCAATATATTATATGAATAAATATATTTTTACTTAATATTTTATTACTTTGTACTTAGAGGAAACATAAAAATTTAATTTAATTAAACAACAAATTATAATCCAAAATTTACGTATGAGTAAAAATTTTTCCTTATTTATAATTATTACCTTAAAATTAATAATTTTGTTTGTTTGAGTACTGTTGTTAATTTATTTTCCTGGTCTAATTAGAAAAGATATCTACGAATCACGCCTTTCTTTATAATGCTTTGTTTTTTATTAAAATAATTTGGAAGGTTAGTTGTCAACTTGCGTCACTATACGTTATTATGGGTATGCAAATAATTATAATGATATAGACAGAGAAAGCATATAGTATTGTATATCTATACTTGTAGCAACGAACAGTCACCTATCAGCAATCCGACTATAGTAATAATATAAGCTTGCGTCTAAAAATGCTCAAGGAGGAGTAAACTTTACCCTGACGTTTAAATTAATATTTAGTCGAGCGTCGCATTACTTATTGGTGGTTTTAGAACAATCTATACTCTACCTCCGAAAGACTGATAGTAATAACATTTATTATTTGTAAAAAGTTATTGTATTATCACACAGAAGCGGCAAAACAAAAGCGACAAAATATGAATAGTTCGAAACGAAATATTGTTAAAAACAACCGAGTGTGCCGCACATATTATAGGGGAATACGAACTAGGGTTAAACACAATAGACCATAAAAATTTGACCCTAAAATTTTGAGGAAAAATATGGTCACTGGGGTGTGTTTAATGATATGATAAATATGGTCACAGGCGTGCGTTTAATAAAATGATAAATAGTAATATAGAAATACACAAAACCAATTTAAACGTGTTTAAAATGTGCACGCCACTGGTAACTGCCTGACAAAATGATTTATTACTATCAGTCTTTCAGAGATAGAGTATAGTATCATTAAATATTAGAGTAAAATTATTCAAAGACAATGAGTGAGTGATTTTGAACTAAACTAAATTGTGAGTCTGGGTATGAACATGTAGAAAGATTGTTGCCGGTGCTTATAAACAGGCGTTTAATTAAGTATGCTGTTGTCGGCGCTTGTTGACACCGTTTAGTGGACACGTAGAAACATTGTTACCAGTGCCTGTTTACCAAAATTTCTTCATCAAAAAGTAGCCTGCTTTATAATAAATGTTCCTGTAGTTGCTTGGGAGAGTAATATTTCTACTAAAACATGCCACTTATGCAGACTATACGTTGCAAAGCAAATTAATAACAAAATAATGAAATTTATTCTACCAATAAGTAATTATAAATATAAAATTAATAAATAAATAAAGCACTCGGTAAGTTTCACAAATATTTTTAATATTTTTTATTTATTTATAACAAATTATTCAGATAACATTTATGATAGTAACTTGTCACTCCTACTATGGTACATGAATCTCAAACAATTAATCAGAGGCAGTATCTTTGAACTCCTCGAACACCAAAATGAGCGTAAGGTTTGACATGTTTTTAACATACGTAGTTTACTGCTCAAAGCTGTAAAAAAAATATTCACCCAAAACTAAAAGTACCAAACTATATTTGTTTATTGGGGTTCTTCAGCAAAAATACCCAATGAAGCAGTTTTAAATTTTTTTATTGTCCTTTTCAAAGTCAAGATCATTCACAATATGTAAGACAGATGTTGAAACCCAAACGTTCATTCATAACGTAGCCCACAAAAAAATCAGGTTATGCTACACGCAATACACAGGTGTGATGCGATTGCCTACTCAGAAAACCAAACTGCAATATAGTAAATCATGAGACTATGGTCTATTTCAAATTTTAAAAAAGTAGATAGCGCTGCGAACCGAGTACGATTTACACTGGATAAATACAGTATAGCGGAAAATATAATAATAAAAGCAGATAAATTAGAAGACATTTTCCCGAATGTGGAAGTTGCTACAAGGATATACCTTTGCTTATTGGTCACCAATTGTAGTAGATAGCGCTTATTTTCACGGCTAAAAAGAATAAAAAATAATTACGAACGACTATGTTACAAGAACGACTTACTAATTTGTCAATCATGTGCATAGAAAGTAATATCCTTCAAAAATTTGACTTTGACGACATAATAGAAGATTTTGCATAACAAAAGTCCCGGAAGAAACCATCACCATTAACGTAAGTCCAATTCTCAAAATGGTCATCACTTCACTTATATTTGATTTGTATAAAGCTAACCATAATAACCAATAAAGTCTCTAAATAAAAGTACATACAGATGTTTTCATTCTCTTTTTGTTTTACTTTCTAAAAGGGCTCCAAACTCTGTGTGCCCAAAGGTCATTGCATGACCTAAGACGGCCCCTAAATTATAGTCAGACAACTGATTAGCCGAGTCTTAATAACCAACATAATTAGTAAATTCTTTATTCATGTCTCATTAAAAACTATAATCTTTTTAATTCTGTTAATAATCCTTCGGCGCCGACAAACACAAAACTATTAACACCTAACAAAAACAACTATTAATATTAAATATAG
The DNA here is from genome assembly GCA_963971575.1 of Liopterus haemorrhoidalis. Taxonomy (NCBI): domain Eukaryota; kingdom Metazoa; phylum Arthropoda; class Insecta; order Coleoptera; family Dytiscidae; genus Liopterus; species Liopterus haemorrhoidalis. The sequence continues at coordinate 31,996,027 of OZ020619.1, read as the reverse complement.
TGAAAGTGAAATGAATTATTTTTGACAAATCCAATTTCTCGCAAATATCTTTCTCTATTGACAATAATGCAAGATTAGTTAGCCTTTCCTGTGACATCGACGACCTGAGACAAGTATTGATTAATTTTAATTTAGAAAAACTCCTTTCTCCTGATGTAAGGTTAATGAAACAGTTACCATGAAACAGAGTTAAATAAATTGTTTAAGCAATTGAGAAGTGACATTACCGTTGGCGGCGCTGTAATACAAAGCAAATATGGCTGAATTGTCTAGTATTCAGCTGTGAATATGCTAACAGGGAACAGGTTAATTTAAGCACAGTACATTTTTATTTTATGAAAATGTATCTATCGACGTTCTAACAAAAAATCAACACTAGAACATATGTAATAATTTCAAACAGTACTACAGTCGCGTAGTACAATATTTGACCACCCGACTGCGTATCCGAGCGTTTCTCAATAGACAAATTTGGAAATAAAGATTGTTTATAAACTGTAAAAATGATTCCGTAGCAACGAGAGAGTCTTTTCGTAAACAGTAAAAAAGGTGTTTTTTATGTGTGAATGTGTTATGGTAGCGACTATACAAATACGTCCCCATACACAAAATAGTCAAAATATAGTACACTAATCAAAATCAAACTAAACATTTGTGTATTTTCATATTCATTTACATTTCAATAAATTAATTATTTCAAAAGTGTATTTTCAAGAAATAAGCAATTGAATTTAATGTCAAAGCAAATATTATTCAATAAAAATCAAGCAACAAAGATATTAATTCATAGTCTATTATGCATTCCAAAGTAATTAAGGGTTTTCTAGAAGTGGGAAATAGTTTCTAAAATATTTCAGAAAATAATTCAAGACGGGAGTACCTTTTGCACACCTTGCCAGGCATAGCCCTAGTCGCCCCACGATTTTATTTTTAGGCACATACAACCAAAAATGTTGTGATAGCTGATTTTTTAACTTTTTTGTACATTTTAATAAAACTTTAAAAGATTTTTTATAAATTTATTTTAAACATTTTAGTTTAGTTTACGTAGGTCTAAGCTATAAATCACTGAAATAATTTTTCAAATCAGTTGTCTAATTTGCTTTCGCAGCTCACCAGGGAGTCACGCTTCCTTGTTTGGGAAACACTGATAGCCTATATCATTCAGGAAGGTCTAAGATTTCCGCCACTGAAATAATTTTTCAAATCAGTTCATTAATTTGTTTTCGCAGCTCACCAGGGAGTCACGCTTCCTTGTTTGGGAAACACTGATAGCCCATATCATTCAGGAAGATCTAAGATTTCCACCACTGAAAGAATTTTTCAAATCAGTTCATTAATTTGCTTTCGCAGCTCACCAAGGGGTCACACTTCCTTGTTTGGAAACACTAATATAGCTTATATCAATCAGGAAGTTCTAAGATATCCACCACTGAATGAATTTTTCAAATCATTTCATCAATTTGATATTTCGATACACCAGGGGATAACCCGTTTCCGATTAATATTATTCGGATGAAATATTGCATTGTCACCGGAAATACATATCTAGAATTTTATCTTTAGCACTTTTGTTAGAAGTTATGCTATTGTAATCTTGCTTGCAAATTCAATTACAATTTTTGCAAAGAATTGACTGTAAAATCAATTATTATTATTGTATAAAACAAAATTAAATTTATATTTGTAGCAACTCATGAATTGCGGTTTTGAACACAAAGACAAATAGTAAATATACTACGTTTGTTATAAACGTTAAACCATTAAATTAACTATAAATTATATTAAACATAAAACTTGACATATATGTATATGACTTTTAGAAAAAAAAAAGTTTATACGTATTATTGAAATAATAAAAACAACTAGCCAGAGTATGTTTTTGCCTAATACAAGTATTAAGCTATAAATAAAATTATTGTTATTTTACGTGTATTAATTATAAAAGTTGTGATTAATCAAGGGCAGGGTTGATCCTGCAACAAGCAGAGCCCTAGAAACGTCCTGGCATCGGGGCAAGTGCCAGGGGCTCGAGGCCTGAGGGGCGCCATCGTGCGGAAGTGAAGATGTTTTTGTTTTGTTTTTCGTCACCACTTGTATTTTAGAAGTGATGATCTTTTTTTGCCATCACTTGTATTTTAGAAGTAAGGACGTTTTTGTTTTTGTTTTTCGTCATCACTTATATTTTCGAAGTGAGGCCGTTGTTTTTAGGTCTCACTTGCATTTTCACCTGTCTATTAAAATTAAAATTAAAATTAAAATTAAAATTAAAATGATAGATCCTTAAATAAAATGAAAAAAGATAAAAAGGGCGCTATTTTATGTTAAATAAATTTATTTGCCAAGGGCGCCAAAAACATTGCTACGGCTCTGGCAACAAGCTTCTTATACAAAACTAATAATTTGTACCTACATCAAATTTTGGAGTAAATTTTTATTTGTGTAATACAGGAATGGCGCGACGGCCTTTGGGTCAAAGGGTTTCGCAGGTACATAATAAATGAAGGTGGCATGCTGAGTGTGTAGGACAAATTTTGTTTTATAGTAATCACGGCAAAATGAACCATATTTTTAAAATAATTTATCGTCTGATAATCTAAGAGCTTTAAAAACAAATGTTATGTAAAAATATGTTTTTGTGAATTTTAATTCGAATACCTAATACCATTATTTAGGTCCTAAATATGTGCAGTATTTTTTTTTTTTTTTATATATAGCAAAGTTCATTAAAATTTTGAAAATTGCGCCTATGGCTTCTATTGGTTGTTTTAAGACATATGCTCCGCACCTCTGGTTTCGTATACATGATACATAGAATGAAAATATATTTCCAACAATTCCAACTGGTTATGAAATTTATGCTCTTAAAAATTAAATGCAACATTTGCCAAAATATAACTAGAATTTTGACAAAATAATTTAAACAGGGTTAGGGTTTGCCCGGAACCGAACCCTAGTTTGCTGCGTAACAAGCGAGCAAGCTAACCATTAGACCAGGATACGCCTTCTAGTATAGTGTGTTACATGGCTATAACTTTTGTACGTCGTTAACGAAAAAACACAAAAAATGCGTTATTTTCCGAAAACAGAATCTGATCAGAAATTCCTGTTGTACTATTCCGATTCACACCAATGTACATTACTTATAATTTTTTCAGATTTTTAGTTTAAACCATCTGGGCTACAGGGAGTGGGACATTTTTTTTTCCTAATTTTGGCAAAAGTCGCATCAAAATAATTTATTTTGCAAAAATAAAATTTTGATCGTTAATCCACGTACTAAGGACTTTTTGTTTATATTTTTAGGGGGATATGTTTTTTAGATGTTTTAGTATTTTTCCTATGTGCGGGCCAAAGAGTTGTATAAGCATGCAAATTTCAACTCTCTAGGGTTAGCCGTTTCGCTACAATTTTTACCGAACAGACAGACGACAAAATGACGGTATAAGGGTTTTTTGGTCATACCTGCAAAATCCTAAAAACGGAACTTTAGTTTCTTAATTTCACATAAGTACAGAAAACTGGAAAATTATCGGAGTTAGCTAAGAACGAGGTGGTACGATTAACCAAGTAGTACAACTTACCCTATTTTCCCCTATATTACTACATTTGCAATACGTTTAAAAAATAACTTTAATACAGTTATGTAGCACCCAGTTTTTTGTTATGTTACAAAATCTGTGTAATAAAATTAAGAAGTTGTATACGGTATGTTTTAAAAGACACGTGCAAGTAAGTGTGTCAAAAGAATAAATAGGTAACCTTGACTAGGGCTAAGCGTGAGAATAAGGAATAAGGGTCTATTTCCTACTTTAATTCAACAACTTGAATGTGGGTAACAATGATCTCTAGCCGTGTTTATGGTGAGGTAAAGGTAAAGGCAAGGTGTTTCTCTTTGCCGGCTGCAAAGTAACGCATCAAAGAACGGAAACGCTAATAGACCAAATTGTGCAACTGTTCAACACCGGCCCTCTGCCGTGTGATTCAAATTATAATTATAAATTATATTAGCAAAAAAGAGTGGACAACCAAGAGCGTTGTTCTATCGAATATGATAAAAAAAAACTTATAAATGTTTGCCAATTAACAAATTCTGTGTTGAAATATTTATGCAATACATAAACTAAGTAGCTTCTAAGAAAAGTCCTAGCAAACAAATACATGTAGTCTACAAATGGGAATCAAAAGACTTTAAAGTATGTAGATCATCTAAATTATAAATAATTTACAAACATTAAAACAATGTTTCTCAAAGGGTGTGCCGCGGCACAGCGGCGGCGCTAGACCAATCGTGGACGTCGGCGAAATTAGCTTTGCGAGGCCTCTTTCATTTCTCACTAAAAAAAAAGATAATAAAAACAAACCTTGATTTGGCCTAGTCTTCTGGCTTGACTTTGTCCAGCAAAGCGAAATGAGAAATGTAAAAATATCATAAGTCATAATTAATATATAATATTTAAACTTTCAATAAATTGTAAAATTTTTTCGAGGCCCCCACAAGCGCGAGGTCCTCGGCAGGCGCCGACGCCTAAAGCCGCCAATGCCGCGGCACATTAATGTGCCGCAATATTTTCCAACTGTGCCGCGAAGTCTTAAAAAAAAAAAAAAAAACTAGTGTCGTTTTGAACATGACATACCCCTTTTTTAGGGTTTTGTAGGTATGACCAAAAAACCCTTATACCGTCATTTTGTCGTCTGTCTGTCTGTCTGTCTGTTCGGTAAAAATTGTAGCCAAACGGCTAAACCTAGAGAGTTGAAATTTGGCATGCTTATACAACTCTTTGACCCGCACATAGGAAAAATACTAAAACATCTAAAAAACATACCCCCCTAAAAATATAAACAAATATGTGCTCATCGAAAACAAAAATATTTTTTTTAAATTCTGAGTAGGGTATCAAATGAAAGCCCTTAGTACGTGGATTAACGAAAAAAATTTTATTTTTGCAAATTAATTATTTTGATGCGATTTTTGCCAAAAATGTGCAAAAAAATTTTTGTCCCACACCCTGTAGCCCAGATGGTTTAAACTAAAAATCTAAAAAATTTCTAAGTAATGTATATTGGTGTGAACCGAAATAGCACAACAGGAATTTTTGATCAGATTATGTTTTTGGAAAACAACGCATTTTTTGTAGTTTTTGGTTCACAAAGTACAAAAGTTATACCAATGTAAGACACTCACATGCAAGGCATGGGATAGCGCAATGGGTTAGAGCACTAATGTCGTAAGCTAAAACTCGGTGGAAACGAAGGGTTTTGAGTTCGAGTACGGAGTGAATTTTATTTTTTCTGTTTTTTTTTTTGCATTTTTATTATGTTGAAATTATTTTGTCAAAATTCTAGTTATATTTTGACAAATGTTGTATTTAATTTTTATGAGCGTAAATTTAATAACCAGTCTTATTATGTGATTAACAGACGATAAATTATTTTAAAAATATCGTTCATTTTGCCGTGATTACTACAAAGTAAAATTTGTCCTACACACTCAGCCTTCCCTTATACCGCCTTCACTTATTATATACCTGCGAAACCCTGAAATGTGTGAATATTCACACTTCACATCAATTTTTCCTGAATACAGACAGCGGCGTCTATATTCAAAATTTCTTCTTCTATGACTATGCAGGTGTGCCGCGAAATTTTTCTTTTTTGGCAAATGTACCACGAAAGTAAAAAGATTGAGAAACACTGCATTAAAACGTATAGGACAACAATTCCCAAACTGAGCGCCGCGATAATATTACAATATTTCTCCAACTGCGTTATTTAGACCAGTTTTTACTTGTGGCACCGTGGTAAAATTCTGATACATTAAGGGCGTCGGGAACCGAAAAAGTTTGGGCACCACTGGGTTTTAGGCGTCTATAAATCTCCGTAGTTTATTTAATATAGAAAAAATTTGCGGCTTTAATCGTTATACGCGTTTTGAGATTACATTTTTTTAATAGTATAATTTACATTATTTGTTAAAATTGTGAATTAAAAAAAAGCACAACTCAAAAACGGTTTGAGACAGGGACCTCCAGTTAAAATTTTTGGATTCTTCGTATTTTATTTAATCTAGAAGAAATTTGGGGCTTTAATCGTTAAATCCCTTTTTGAGATTACGACATTTTTTTTAATGGTATAATTTACATTATTTGTAAAAATTGTGAATTAAAAAAAAAGCACAACTCTAGAACAGTTTGAGACAGCGAACTCCGGTTAAAATTTTTGGATTCTCCGTAGTTTATTTAATCTAGAAAAAATTTGGAGCTTTAATCTTTTAACGCGTTGTGAGATTACGACATTCTTTTTTAATTGTATGATTTACATTATTAGTGAAAATTGTGAATTGAAAAAAGTAGAACTCAAAAACAGTTTGAGGTAGCGATCTGCGGTTGAAATTTTTGGATTCTCCGTAATTTATTTAGTCTGTAAATAATTTGGGGCTTTATTCGTTTAACACGTTCGCGGATAGTACGGCTATAGCCGTCGATTATTTTTCCTAGCGCAGGTCATGACGGTCTAAACCGTCCTACTTTTTTATTCAAATATACAAATGACGGCTGGGGCAGGTTTTAATTCCATTTAAGTATATGAAAACTAGTATAAACTGTCCTATCAGGAACATACCAAACACAGTAAATGTCTATTATAAACAAAAATCTAAAAAAGTGACATTTTGGGTGACATCTCATTGTACAAAACTGTCCGCGAACGTGTTAATGCGTTTTGAGATTATGACAAATATTTTTAATGGCATAATTTACATTATTTGTGAAAACTGTGAATTAAAAAAAATTACAACTCAAATAACGGTTAGAGAAATAACCTGAGGTTAGAATTTTTGGTGCATATCATTTTATAATCACCTGAAACGTACAAAAATGAAGTACATATGAGGATGAAAAAGTAAAAAAAAAAACAAACAAATATAATCTCCAATTTTACTTTTATAGATTTATAAGAATGTTATCAATAAAGGACAGACTAGTATGTGAAAAATACCAAATTTTCTCGAAAAAGAAAATGTTTAGTTTCGAATTTTTACGGACACATGGAATTTACTTTATCACAAAAAGAGAGATTTTCTTTCTATATATTAATTTAATTAAATTTTTTAAAGCTGTTTATACGAAAATTGCGTTTTTATAAGTTTAAAGTTTATTCCATATTTAAATAAAATTTATAAAATCCTAATTTGAATAAAAAATGCAGTTTATAAATAATAAATAACAGGTATTCTAATATAAATAATAACTAAAACATGTTGAACATCATCAATGATTCGAATTATAATTTTTTACGTGCAACTTTGCATGCAATCCAACTGCATCAATGTTGATAACAAAATGCTGCTCGGAACAGTCAAAACATAGGTAAACCGTCTGCATCGGCATTCTACCTGTGAATCTCGTCAGGATAGGCCAAGTTACTAAACCCCGCCCATCCCAGCCTGGCGCCACAACTCATTGGTCTCCCTTCCACGACTCCCCCTTTAAATACCCCAACAAGTCACAACGTCATACATTTGACATCAGACTTTTGTCTTGTGTAGTTCAGTTTGAGTGCATTGTGAATTAATATTTAACTTACAACAATGAAGGCTGTTACCGCAGTTTGTGCTAATACGCAAAGTGTTCCCGCTGGACGTGTTTCGAAACGTCGTGACGTTGAAAACGAGGAGATACAGATGTATCTAAGTAAATTGAAGGACTTAGTGCCGTTTATGCCGAAAAATAGGCGGCTTAGTAAACTAGAAGTTATTCAATATGTTATTGACTACATTTGTGATCTACAAAGCGCATTGGAAATGCATCCGGCTGTTAGTGCGTTTGATGCTGCTGCAGCGTTAAACCAGAAAGCATCACAAGGTGCTGTTAGTCCAAGACAACCTTTGGGAGTCCTATCAAACCCAAACACGATACTTACACCTAGTGAAGCACCAGTACACCAACAAAATACGGTAAGTTTCACAACCACAAAAATATAAAGAGTTTGCTGCATTATTATGACACCAAATTCCCAACAATCGAAACCAATCCTCCACAAACACAACTAAAACATTGTTATTATTACAAAAAAATACTAAACAATCAATTAAAACATTCAAAATGTATGTTACAAAACAAAAACAATAATATTTTTTAGTTCTGACGTAAAGGAAAAAATTTCGTCATTAATGTCCTCGAATTTTTTTCTCAAGTAATTTTATTTCGTTGTAAGATTAAAAAATAATCAAAACAGCAACAAATTAGAAAATAATTGCACGTGTAACTATTCAAGATTAACAAAAAAGAAACAGTCATGGTCTTTACATATATTTTGTTTGATTTTGATCAGTTAAATAAAATAGTATGCGGTATTGCTTATTATAATTCATTATACGGGTGCTAAAGAATGAGTTAAGTGTTCTCAATGTTTAACTCGAATCAAAATAACATTTAGTTAGCGATAACTTGAGTTAAAACATTTAATTCGTTCTTGAGCAACCGGCCACGGAGAAGGAATTTAAAAAAAAACAGTCTACGAATAATTTTGGAACATTTTGTAAAAAATCTATCCAGTTCAGACGATTCGCTTTCCGACCCTTTATTAATGAGGCGCCTTTAAATTGGGACGCAGTAGCGCAGCCTATAATTGAGGAAGAGCAAATAAAATAAAGCAAAAATATTTTGTTGCGATACTAAAAATCAAAAACTTAAATTTAAACAGTGCTTTAGTTTATCTTTAAACTTACTTATAAACAAATTTCAATTGTTAATTTGTAGCAGTTAGGGGGTTGTAATTGTTCTCATACGCCCCTTAGCTGTGCCACTGTTTCCGTTATCCGACTGAACTCGCTTATTCGACAGTTTTCTTGTAACTACGAAGTCATGTATGTATTTATTGTAAATATACATTGTTTATTTACGTCAATTTAGCAAATATATGACGATTGCAATATCAAAAATAAAAGTAAATAATTTTCTGACGAAATTTGTTCCACGTCAACGGTCTAAACTGAATATACTAGTTAACGTTCATTTTAACTTTTAATGTGATATTACGTGTTATTTTAATTACATCTTCAAACTGATTGTTATTAAACTAAAGTTTATAACCGAATCTGATTTCTAAATCTTTCCGAGTGTTCTTTAACATAAACTCGTTTTGAAAAGTATTTTACCCATAGCAATGAGTTCCCACAGTGCTTGGCGATTGTAACAGAACACAGGTGCTCGCCAGGTGTCACATACGTGTTAATATTTTATACTATTGTTCTCGATTTGATTTGTTAGAATCAAACCACGTTAACATTTATGACATTGTTTATGAAAACTATGCCAATGTATTGTTTTAAAATAACAATATGCCAATTTTTATAAATGTGACATTAAAATTTAACATTAAACAATATGGTTTATTGACCATATTTTAAAATAAATATAGAAATACATATTTATTACTGCAGGTGTTGGCAATTTATACAAAATTATTACAAAAACAATTAAAAATTTATGTTTGTTATATTATTTACAAATATATTTTTAGTCTTGCCAAACAAAATGCCCCATTTCTATGATTTTATACATGATTTGAAACGTAGTTAGTTGTTTTAATTAAACAGAGATGGCACTACTGGACTAATTTATTATATTTCATTTTGTAATGCATTCTGTAATAGACCTGGTGACTTTTGTGGCGTAAACAGACGTATCCATGTGAATTTTATATTATGTGTATTATAAATATACAACATAAAAATGCCGGTCACCATGGCGTAGTGGTTAGTGTAGCGATGCACCGACTTAGGCTATGAGGGCTCGGGATCGAATGACATGGATTTTTCAAAAATAAAATGCATCTGTTGGATAATGGCTTTAGTAGCTCCAAAGCCAAAGTCCTCCAAGTCCAAATAAAAATTTAAAAAAAAAAGAAGTTTTCTTATTAGTTACGCATTACAAAATGAGATCATTTGTTATAATATGCAGTATCTGCTTGTAAATTCAAGTTTTTAGTTTGTTCTCTCACATATTGCAATGGTGTTAGAGATAGATGCCCAGTATATCGTTTTAAGGGCTTTGCATATCCAAGACCCACTGTATTTCATGTGATTCATGTTAGTTGATTTAACAATCCATAGGTGGCAATACTCTCAAAATCAGATTTATTTCGGTCATTACCTTGTTTAATCAGGTCTATACTGTCATAAATTTGTTGATATGGAATTTATAATTCACGTATAGTCATTTTAACTATACAGAGTTGGAAATAATGGATTTCTTTTGGCCTTCATTACATTTATTATTGCTATTGAATAATTATTTTAATAAAATTTGTTGGGTTTGCATTTTTGACCTTGTTGTTTTAAAAATAATCAATTAAGTAATTTGTTCCATCAACCAAAAGAGCCACAAACTTCCTGTTTACGTAAAAATCACGAGCCTCTAATAATGATGACGGAGTTAATGATTCAATGATGTTTTGTTCATTCATAGAAGTAACAATGCTGGCAATTTGTCCAGCAGTAATAAACAATGTCAAAAATGTTTCAATAATAGGAATAAGGATAAAATAGTAAACACTGTAAAGACGTAGTCTGGTACAGTGTTTCTCAACCTTTTTATAACAACTTTGTAGTAAAAATATTGAAAGATTGAAACATATTGAATAAGATAACAAATATTAAATAATGACACTGAATCTTTCCTTCAATATTATATTTATAATACTAGATGCATATTTCGACTATTAAGTAGCCTTCATCAGTAGCAAGTAAAAAATATTGACTGTTGACATTTCAACGATTCCATTGCTGCTTAACCGCATTGTTTCTTATTGATACTGGGTTATAAATGAAATTTTCCAAAAGTTTATCATCAAGGGCATACTAATTTTAACGCGCTCTAATGAACCCTGCGCATGTTGAATACGTTGGAAATGACTATGAGCAGACTTAATAATCGCACAAAAACACTGTTAACATGTCTGTTCTTGTTAGCGAATTCACTGAAATGTTAAATATGTATTCATTTCTAATCCGACCGAACCAGAATTATATTTGTTCTACCGACACTGGTCTGCACGAAGGCGAACAAATTCATTTACCTTCATTCGAATTAGTTCATTTTTACCGTTTACACGCATTGAATTCGATGTTTCTTTACATTTCTTTATTAAATTCTGTCTAATTACTTAAATGCTTGTTAGCATACCCGTTGTCTTACCCAACTTATCTTTCCTTCTGCGTGTCTGCACCCCGTGTCTTTCGCTGTCTTCGCTCTGTGAACAGTGCGCTAAACATGCGCATCTCAAACGCTCTATCTGATTGTTTATAAAAATTATGTAGTTTTAGCCGTTCTTTAATTTTGAGATAACTTATATACAGACAAACAAACTAATTTATATAGTAGTCTATATGAGAGTCCTAAAAACCCAATTTTACCATAGACGATGCCATTAACATCCTGGAGTATTTCGTTTTTAAATTGCTGCAGCCGTTCTTTAGTTTTGATATTACATACATACACACAGATGAAATAAATTATATAATAGTCTATATAAGAGTCCTAAAAACAGGCCTATTCCACCATAAAGGATGCAATGAACACGCTTTTGTCGTTTTTTTTATTAATCGGTGCAGTTGTTCTTTAGTTTTAAGGCAATACATATAAACAAATACATTAATTTATAGGTATAGTAGTATAGATATGGATGTTCTATCAAATCTCGCGTGTGTAGTTTTTACTCATGCTATTCAATAGATCAAAATCAAAAATATATCTTTGTAAAGATCATAGATTATTGTGTTTTTTTAAATTCGGTACTGTATGAATTATTTACAAATACAATTATACTCTTGCGTAAACAGTGATCCTCTCAAGTTTGATATTTTAATATTTATATGTTCAATCTTAGTCTTGTTTAAAGACACTTTTAGATTATGCAATAACTAAATAAATTAACTGGCTAAATTCTGCCCAACCTAGTTTATAATTATGCGATTAATTTACTGAAATAATTATATTTTTCTATCTACTAAGTCGAAAACAACTGGACTTGTATTTCATTTTACGGAACTTATATGCTATTTTTTGTAGTAACCCTGTATTTATTGTCCATATGACATAGTTGTTGAGTGGTAGGATTTGAGGATACGTGGTATGTGTGAACACCTGGGTGTATCAGGGCCTGAGTGTACAAATATAACGGTCCTGAAGCCGTCTGTAGCCTTCACCAGACACACGTGCACTATCGAATATAGCGGACACATCTGGCTTGATTGCGCGAAACTAAAGCCGACTCCACACCATAATAAACAGCTATTCAATATTGACAGCTGCATGACTTAAACTGAACTTTAGTTTAATAACCGATATTAGAGATGTTATAGACACGGTTCATTTAAAGAAGAGGACTTATATACCACTAAAAAATGTCAAACCTATCTGAAACAAATTAATACAATATGATCGAGAAAAAAATCGCGTAGATAGCCATGGAATTTAATTATTTTTAAATTAAGTTAGCAATATCATGTTCCTGTACCGTTTAACTGTACGACATCGGTGAAAATTCAGTAACATGGCAATTCTAATTTTGAATACGGCAGCTCAAAATATTTCTGTGCTTGAGTGGCCTAACCATTTTCGCAGGTTGCATAACCAAGTTCTACGCCGTCAAACAAATGTGCCACAGATTTCATGTATTCGGCATCATATAATAATATCCTGAAACGTTTCGAATAGACCATGTACCTATCCAGGTTTTCATCTACTACTAATATTTCCGCAAACGACAGCGCTGTGTCCCATTCTCTAAATGAATATCTATGTTTTTTAAAAAATATTATTGATCTAGATCAATTTGTGGTGTTGATATTTATTAATAATCGTTAAAATTCAGTAATGCCAGCTGATGTGGTATCCAATAACATTGATATAAATTAATTAAAGTATTAGATCGAAGGGGGGTAATATTTATCGGTGTGAGGCAACATAAGGGGCACACATTGCCCCTTAAAAAGCAGCTGACCATTGTAATTATCCTAATAAAGGACAGACTGACAAAGGAACATGTGTCCATTTGAACACTTGTGTATCGTCTAACATACATACAGCTGCAACACTTATAATAAAAATGATCAGTAAGGACATCTGTGAGAAAGAATTGTAACTACTACGATCTCACGTACTTATTCAATTATATCATTGAACTAGTAATTACCGGGAAATTGGAATTAATAACTTTATTTTATTTATGGTTTATAATTAAATAAACAACAAAATATTTGTTTTATAAGGAATTAATTTTGAATTCTTAGTATGCAAGTGTAGGCGAGATAAATTATGCTGTTTCATATTCTGTAGTTTAATATGCAGAATATGAACTAAGTAACTGCAAGTTGCAAGTGTTAGGTACAAATTGCTTTCAACACTGTTTTCATAATCAATCAGCTACTAGTTCCTGTTTTACTTAAGAAATAATGCCGCATAGTTATTAGAAACGTGGAATAGAGTGGAATTTTTTAAGAAGTACATGACGTCACTGAATATTGGAAGACATAGGCATATATATAGGATTCACTTGAATGTACGGATGTTGTGTTGGTACCTTAGGGTGCCGCATGTGTCACTACTATCCATACGTTGTAATTTTTCTGAATACTACGTTTATATTTCCACGTTTTTACACATAACCTCACAAATTCCATAACACTCTGTAGAAATGTTGATTTAAAATGAAAAGTGAGTGGTACTTGGTTATCTGAGATGGCTTCTTAAGTCATTTCTTTATTTTTTCTGTAATATAATATATAAGCTATGTTTACGTGACCCGTTATCTACGCGGAAGCTACCGATAGAAACGCTATAAACGTGTCCAAAATATTGATAACTGATGACAGCCAAGTACCGAAATCCTGAAATATGTAAAAATTCATTATCAACATCATTTCAATGGTTGGTATAGATTCTTTCCCCAGCATCCATGACATTTTTGTAGTTCCAGGTTTTGGGACTCTACTCTTTGTAGCTCTTCTTTTATTTCCCTCACTATACTTACGCTGTAGACAAACTAATCAAATCTGTGTTGATTGCTAAAATATTGAAATCTAAACACCTGGCTTTCCGCTTCAGTAGATACGATTAAATGTATTTTATAAACGTTTTTCAAACATAACCTCATTTTTTTAAAAATATCTAATGATTTTTGTTGTAAAAACTCGTCCAACGATCCATGTCTGTGATTTAGAAATTTAGCCATTTTAAAATATGAAAAGCGTGACGATGTACATCACGCGAAACTATTTAAACAGTACGGGTTAACCACTGAACAGAATGGTAAAGCAACACTTGAACACGTGTGCAAGTGAAATGCATCTCACGATGTGAATCTGAGCCAAAATCTAACCAATCAGAAAGCTACTTTCACTATTGTAATGGATTTGTCTTACTGACAAATCAGATACGTAAGAAGTTAGTAGAGTTGGAACATAAAGAAGCTTTCAAAGTACCAATTAAAAGAAAAAAATAAATGGCAAAACAGTGTTTTCACATGTCATATATCACTGTGTAAACAAGAAACAAAATGGTACTAAATTGTGTTTTAAAAAAATAGTGACACAGTTTCATCATTCTATTTACTTCCTTTTCAAGACCATATTTACACTTTTAGAGGTGCATAATGAGGCCCTTAAAGCTAATAAATGAATTGAATACCTTTTAAAATTAATGTATATAATTCTTTATTTCCCCTAGGCCTTGCGGCGTTTAGGGTTTTAGCTACTACATGAGAATAGAAATAATCATAATATTACAATGAAATACATGACAAATTTGAGTATATTCAATAATTTTATGTGAATTTCTTTCTTTTTCATTCTTCCTCCGGTGTCCCTCTCTTTCTTCCTATCTCTTTTCGGTGTCAGTCTCCGGTCTCCTTCCTTCTTGACTCCAGTTTTTCGTCTCTTTCGCTTCTCTTCCCTCTCTTCTTTTATCCTCCTTTGCCTCTCTCTTCCTTCCTGTTCTCAGTTTTGCCTTACCTCTCCGCATTCCTTATTATTTCCTCGAGTAATCTCGCCCATCTTCCTCCCTCCTTCATTCAACAGCTCCTTTACCTCCTTTACCTCCCATTTTATCATCTTTCCACAACTTTTTATTCCAATGATTCTCCCTCCTCCCTACACATTCTGCATAGCCTATCCTTTAGTTTTGCCCAATACCTGTTTCTCCGTTCTTCATTTCCACATCTTAATCTGGCAATCCTCCTAATTCTGCCCCATGTTTTTCGTCTCCTCCCTTTCAAATATTTAGGTATTCCGTTACTCTTTCGCTCAGCTTCCCTTGTGTCCATCCCACATCTCCAATAGTACTCTTTCCTTGTTTCTCCCCATTCCGACAGTTTATCCTTTTATTAACCATTCATTCTTTCTTCTCAGCATACTCTTAATATCTTCCTTCTTTCGTCCTTTCTGATTTTCTCCTCATTTTAAAATTACATTTTCTTTTTTCAAATTTAAAATTTCGTTTTAAAATTAAAGTAATATTAGGTATAATAAATCTTAAGATCGCGACGCCATGGTGGCAAAATTACAAAGAAAACTCCTAACTCCTTGAAAAGTTTAACTACAGTCTATTCCAAACGTTTAAGAGGAACTAAATATAATTTTGTAGATTTTACTTAAGGTGTCACGAGCTCATTTTTAAACGATTGAATGAGGTATTTGGTAAATAAGTTGATCAAAAACCTCATTCGTCAAAAGTTAAAAGATTTCCAAATCTTTTCAACCTGCTTAAACTAAAGAAAACAATCTTACAGATACTTAAATTCGGTTCTGTTCATATAAACAGATCACAGTTTGATATTAATTGTAACAATGCATCGTCAGTATTTTTTATTTATTAAATCAGTGCTTTTATTAGTACTTTCATTGTACTTTATGTCATTTATTAGGCTTTAAAAGGGCTGCCAACCCTCCTGGTTACCCTTATAATACCCTAGTTATTAGACATTTTAACACTTGAGTGGTTTCCCATTGTTATATTTATAGCAGCAGACTTTAATCAAATATTAGAACAATTTAAAGTACAAAATGACTAAATTATTTTTTTTCTTTACAGACACCAGACAAACTGTCACCGTCAGATGGTCGGCCCGTATCATGTTAAGGAATCAAATCATCAAATATCATCATCATTTAAGTTAGACAGCGCGGGACCGAGCAATAACAACATGAAGACAATATTGCCAACATAGAAACAATTTAATATGAAGACAATATTGCCAACATGAAGACTATACAAAGTGAAATCAGTACTGGTTTTTTTTTTTTTGGATCTCGCTTTAGTTCGTAGTCCCATTTGACTGAATTTAATTTATATGAACGTGATTTTAAGACAATTTTTGAAGAGAGCGTGATGTGTGAAAGGGAGAGAGTTATATTAATAATTAAGTGTGGTGTTAATTACACCTTAGTATGGAAGAATGCCACTAGTGAAGTACCTGTTCCAAGATGCAATTGTTAAGAAGATTTTTTATTTTATTTTATATGTTATATAACGCGGGTTTGAACATAATTTTTATAGTTTAAAGTAAGGTTGCCAGATATAAAGCTCCATTTCCACTTCTGCGTCTGTGGAACGTGTCCAAAACGCATTTTTGTTGTGGAAACGTAGCAAATGCTTCCAGAATAAACGCTTTAAAATTCACTAAACATGTTTATCGTACTTGTAATTTTATTAAAATTGCTTGATTCTGCCCTCTATTGGTAATTTTAACAACTAAATTTGAGGTTAGAATTATGTGTTATAAATGTTTAGTTTTAATCTGACAACTTTACAATTAAATTTCAGTTCTTCCTAATGATGATTTAAAATTATTATTTTGGACAGATCACAGATTTTTTTCATTTTATTATCTGGCATTTAGAACTTTCGTTTTTTCTGTGATTGAAGGTGATTGGATAGTTTATATATTGTTACAACTATTGGTGACGTCTGTGAGAATAAGTAATAACTATAGTTGAAATTATAGAAACTATTCTTCCATCTTATATTTATGTACATAATTTCTGTGTATTTTTAGTAAGAGGTCATTTAGAGTTCTGTTTTGTCTGAACACGTGTGGAATAATAGAGCAGAGAAAATTGGCGTTCCATTCTTTTTTCTTTTGGAACACATGTTCATATAAAATAGAACTATTTTTGTTTATTTCAAAATATGATCTCGAGTTGTACATTTTGTTTCTTGTATATAGTACACTGTCGATATAGAAAATGTATTTGTATAACACAACTCAATGTGGTTGTAAAACTATTTGAATTTGTGAACACAGTTTATAAATATATGAACACTCTAAACTAACATCACTCTAGTTTTATTTTTGGGGAACCTTTACGATTTTCAGATTTATATTCATTAGTATATACAATCGATTCGAAGTTCTGTTCAATAACGGTAAGTAAAATGAATATAATTCATATATAAGCTGTTCACTTTTGTAAGAACAAACTAATAGGAAATTTTGATTTCAATAGTTTGCACCTTTGAAATTGTTTGTCATGTTGGTATTAAAAAATGTCAGTTTTTTACAATGTCAATCTATTTGACATGTCATAATGAAAAATGATATCTTAATTATAATGATCATAACCTTCAATCCTAAAGTCGGTGTTACAGCGTAAGGAATATTTTAAATTGACATTTAAAGTCAGTAATACACTATAAAAGTAACCAAAATAACCAGATCTAGTTTGTTCTTACAAAAGTGAACAGCTTATACTAATAAACATACATTAAGACCAGGGCAGTATTTACCACTAGGCGTATGAAACGATAGCTGGGGGCCCCTCCTGACAGGGGATACCTTGTTGGAATATGTTTAAAATGTTTGTTTAAATCACTGGTGGACACCCTAAACCAGGGGTCCCCAAACTTTTTTGGCCGTCGAGCTCCAGAAGAGTTTTTCGTTTTCTTATCGACCCCCTCTATTTTACAATTACGTTATTATAATAGGACAAACAAAAAATACGCTTACGTGATTTCTTAATATTTTTTATTGTACAGTGTTTTTTATTTATAATACATTTATCTAATTGCATTACAATAATATTATTATTAAATAAAATTGCCTGTCATTGTCAATGTGACGAGTGTGGTTGGAGACTCTTTGCAAGATTAGCAATGTCGGGTTCAAAATTAGTTAATTTCAGCTTTAAATCGCCACGGAATTCTACATCTAACTTGTTTCTTTGTTTTGTCAGGATGAAATTAACATAGCTAAAACCAGCCTCAACCATATACGAACTTGGAAATGCTAACAAAATATTACTACCATTTCCGAAAGTTTGGGATATTTCGGTATAACATTTACATTAGTCCAAAAGTAACTGACAATTCAATAAGTTGATCTTGTATATTACTTTCGATGTTTTCAACATCTGCAGAAAAGGGCGCGATAATACAATCTGGGATGTACATGTTCCCTAAATCCACAAAATACAATTTAAAATCTTCGCTCAATTTTTGAAGATGCTTTGTGTATATTGCCAAGTCTTCATCTTTTACTTCCAACTGTCGCAAATTCGAAAAATATTGAAAATCTCTTCGTAACAATGAAGATCTAAATAAGTCTAATTTAACTAAGCCTAAAAGAAGTGTCTGAGCTTGAATAATCGTAACATCTTTACATTGTAACCGGGTCTGGATGTCATTAACTGTGTAGCTACACAGTTATATATTAAAATTATACTAGCAATTTTAAACTTTTTTCCATAGACCACCAATCGACCCCTAACAATGTCATATCGACCCCCGGGGGTCGATATCGACCACTTTGGGGACTCCTGCCCTAAACTAAACTTTTCCTTATTATTAACAGCAAAAACATATATGACAAAAATTGTTTATAACAAGCAAGCAAATCTTTTTTGTTCTATACACTTTTTCGCTTCGATAAATATTTGTATTGCAGGAAGACACCCTAATAGTTTTGGGTGTAAAATATGTCGCCAAGATTTCTACGATTCGATGTTCTAACCTCAAATTAGTGTTTTATTGCCTTTGTGTTGGATCTGCCATCTTATGTGCGCAATTTCTGTATATTAATAAAATGAAGTCCATATCATCTTATTCATATTCTGTAAAGCAGGACTTATTATAAAAATTTACTGACTTAAAAGCAGTAAATTAAAATACTAGAAATTCGAAAAATAAAACATAGTTATAACTAAATAACATACAATTCTTAAAATATATTTTTTTATTAATAATATTCTTGTCTTTAAAATCAAATGCCAAGAGCCCAGCTGAGTTCAAGTTATCCGGCCCGCCATTTATTGAAGAAATTTGGATGCCCGCTTCTGAAAAAGTGTTGAAACCCTTGCTCTACTAAAGCAACATTTCAAAGGCTTGTCTGGTCATTCTAAAATTTCTGTCATTCAATTGAGTAACGCGTAAGAATGTTCTACACAAATCCGTACCTATAACCATTCACAATTTAGTGCATAAGCGTAAGAAACTATTTAACGCATTATGTTAAAAGTTTGTATACTTCAAACTTCTAACATTAACATTAAAACACTGACAATTGTCAAAATGAAGGAATATATTATATTGGAAATTCGAATAAGACTTGTGGATGCAGCTTGTGATATAATTATTAGTAAAAATGTTGAAACAGTATTGAAAAATAGATGTGAAGTGAGAATTTTTACACATTTCGCAGACATAGGTACAGTGATAAATATCAAAATAGACGAATATGTAATTCAGGAAATTCTAAAAAGACTTGTAGCTGCAGTTTCTTCTGCACTAATTAGTAAATGTGTTGAAACTAATAAAAAATTTATGTGACTTGTGAATTTTCACGTAATTCAGTGTATTTCAAGTATCTAGTACCAAAGTTAAAGCAGCATGACATATGTGTGGAACATTTTTTTTTTGCGGTAATCAAGTCAAAATGAACAATATTTTGAAAATAATTTATCGTTTGTTATTCTAGGTATTACGAGCTTTTATTTAATACTACATGAACTTTTAAAATAAAATATGTATTTTTCAAACAATAAAAAATTAATCTGACAAAAATTCCTTGTCAATTATTTTGGTTTCCATCAATGTACATTATTGAGATTATTTTTTTCAGATTTTTAGACCAACACTTCTGGGAAATAGGGTGGAAACAAATAAATACTTTTTTTTTTGAGAAATCTAAGTTAGGTTAGAGCTAGCAGCTTCAGGAACATTATAGCTATTTTTTTAATAATTAATGTTGTGCTTATCTACTAACATTATGCACTATGAATTAAGCGTTATCTATTAAAACATGAGCTATGAATGAGGCTTTACTGTATTATTTTTCAAATTATTTTAACAATTGTTTCTTTCAACAATGTTAAAATGAAAAATGAAAAGTTTATTTAAAGTAGAGTAAAACAGATTTGAAATATCAGCAGAGCTGGAGAGTGTTAACTTGTTTATTCTGTATCAATTGGTGTTTGTGTGTGAGTACTACATGTCTAGTGATAATTCGTAAGTAGTTTCAAGTCGGTACCAGTCTATTCACTTACGTGCTGCACCTGTTTGTACATGTTATCATCAAAACAATTTCCGTACAAGGCCAGTGCTCGCGTACCTGTACCTGCTTGTATATCTGTAAATTGATTTCTTGTCGTTTCTTTCTCAGAATGTACCGTGCTAATCGACAGATAAGCCACTGGATTTCTTCCATAATCCATTTAAGTAAAATTTTATGGGAAAATAATTATTGGAATGGGAGCAACTGCGTCATTCTATTTAGGTTATTAAACAAATAATTAATGGATTGAACAATAAATGTTGCTCTTATCAAATGCGATTACTAATTCTATCGCACTATCTAATATACAGAGTGATTTAATGGCGAGAAGACGTCACTGGAAGTTTTAATAATTTGCCGTTTCATACACATCGTAGCAGGCGATTATGCGCGCATGCGCATAACCTTTTTTTCTTCATAATCATAGTTATTATAGTCATAGTATTCACTAGTATTTCTGCTAGAAGGCACGTAAAATTCGGTGAAGTCGTCTCGCCATTAAATAATCACTCTGTAGTAGGCGCTCGGTATGAGAATACTTCGTTAAATGCCATCCACTGTAGTGAACAGTCAAAATTTAACTATACGTTCTATAGAGCAGTGTTTCTCAACCTTTTCTGGCATGTGACCCTCCAAAATAACGTAAATATTGTCTGCGGCCCCTCTTTATATATATATATATATATATATATATATATGTATAGAGAGAGAGAGAGAGAGAGGAATCACAAGGTGTATCAAGATAGAGGAAACACGATGTTTCTCGAAAAGACGATGTGTGAGCAAGCTGGGGAAAAAATTGGGTGACCAGAGTTTACCCAAATAATTGAATGGTAGTATTTAAATTTTCCGAAATAATCCGGAAGTACAGGATATCAAAGACGACTTCGATTTTTTATATAGGAACGTATTGCAGTGATGGCATCCTAAATTTTCAGGAAGCGGTTCTATAAAGTCATGTGATATCTAGGAACCTATTCTGTATTTTTAAGAGTGGAATCAAATCACTTACTTCCATTTATTAAATATAAGGAAAAAAATTTAAGAGCGTATTATTAATAACCTATAAAATAAATATTACATTTGCAACACTGCAGGGCACGGGCACGATTCAAAACTGAAGTGAGAGTATTTCATTTATTTTTAATAATTCTAACAACCGGTTCCCTAAGGCTTCAATAATTTTAAGAAACGGTTCGCGCGAACCTGTCCGAACCAGTAGGATGCCATTACTGCGTTTTGGGTATATTTGAAAAAAGCTTTTGAAAAGAAACAACTTTTACATAAACATGCTTTTAATATCTGTTATGGTTACCTATAATGGCTTGCCAGTATTTTTATTTACAAGTGTTCAAAGTTGCTTTCCATTTTGAACACTTTCGCATCCTTACCCTTTAGTTAACAGTAGCTCGGAGCATAACAAAAAATATTGCACGTTCAAGTCGTACCTTCTTGAAAGTACTTGAAGTATCTCCAACGCGAACCGTTTAAATTAGTCAAAATAAGTATAATTTATTTTATTTATGTTTAAAAGGTATATTTTAATAAATATAAATGTCATATATTTATGAATATATCTTGCAATATTGAGAGTTTTTCTATTAGAATTTCGTGCTTCGATCTTGTATGACTTCGCGGCCCCCCGGTTGAGAAACGCTGCTATAGAGTTCTATGCGATGATTAGGGTCGTTCCTGGGTTGTTGGCCGCTCTTATTAATAAAATATTATTTAATTAAGACTTTGATTTGTAATGTTTATTTTTATATATCTCTATATATATGTAAGTCAACGTCTCTCTGTCTGTCCGTATGTGCGTTTTTCACTCGAGAACTGTTGATCCGATTTACATGCGGTTTTTTCTATCTGTAGCTACATCATCTTGTCAGGTTTACGGCTACGTTTGATTAAAATCGGTTCAGTAGTTCCAAAGTTCTATATTTGGGCGACTGGGTAAAACGAAATCCATGTATTCCGTTTATATTTAACACATTTTCTTCAAATTATTAGCGACAACACAGGTTTCTTTAGCGGCAAGGTTAGTATAGCTGGTACACGATTTATGCACTTAAGAAATGAAAGAATTTTTAAAATCTGTTCAGTAATTTCAATTAAGATATAACGAAATCGTGCGCGCGGCTAATACAAAATCCATCTTGTAGACGAACTATTTGTTTTACGCGCGACGCACAACAGTACTGACGATTTTTCTTAAAAATTAAGTAAATTTAAAGAGAAAAAGCCATCTCACGCATCTGCATACGCCACTATTGGTGGACCCATAGACACATCCTTCGATGTAAATAGCCTCCTATTTGTGAGACGTGTAACACAGATTTTTCTGTATTACATATTTTAACTCGAATGTGTACAGTTCGTAGTTACATTACAGTATGTACCAGAGATGTATCGTTCACTAACGATTCGTTCCAAAAGAACGAATCGTTGCAGTGAATTGTTACGACCGAATTTTTTAATAAACAGCGAACGGATCTCAAGTACGCGAACTCACGAACCAATGCTAGCGAGTGTGACTCGATATAGAACGGAAGGGAACGAGGATCGAGCACAGAACTCAGGCTGGTGGCTGTGTAGTGTGTATCATAGACGAAAGTACTTTTTAGTTGTGTAGTGTGGAACACACGTACATCTATGTGTGTAGTCTGGTACCTATGTAGGCTGAGTCTGGATGGGCGAACTTAGAACATGGCACGAGCGAAAACTGAACGGCAGACTCGAGACACTGCGCAGTACAATGTGGGTATGTGTACGTGACACGTACATGTACTTTTATATATCGTACGATAGTATTTGGCTCCTTTACAACCAGTTTCCGCCTTCAACTCTTACTACCATTATGAAGAATGCAGATAAAATCAAACAATCTGCTCAGCAAACTACACAAGTAAACGCTAAGTACGAATCTACATCAAATAAAATAGCGTTATAGATACCCTTTATGCCTATTGTTTATTTACTTGGAACCTAACAGTATACCCTTACAATAAATTAGGTTCATTTTACGCCAGTTCGGTTTACGCCGGTTCTCCTACGAACGAAACTGCGGCGTATATCAAGATCTACCTATACTGGTTCCTCAGTTAGTTTCTAATAAAATAAATATTACACGTAGGCTTTTTCCAAGACTGCACGTTATTATATATTTTATTGTAAAAATATGAGAATAAATTTGCTGTAGTTGTCATAACATAAAATAATAGAGTGTAAACACAACAGTGATAAATGTAACTAAATAATAATTTGTATTAACTAAAAGATAAATTGATATAAGTTGTAGGAAGTGTGCCAGAGTAATTAATGTCAGTAAATTTGCATGCAGAATTCAAAAGACTAAATAAATCTTGTTGATACGCGAAACATATTGATATGTAAGGTGTGTCAATTTGAAAATGTTGTTTATACGGGAGAAATGGAATTTTGCGAGAATTCTAGAAATGGAAAGACGTGACATTATGTATAATGATGTTATTGTACAGATAACTGAAGAACATTACTGCAAAATAGTTATGTCTATATAAAAATTATTGTCTATGATTTATATGTTGTGTGCAGTCTGTTGGATGTTATTATGTCATATTTAGTGATTTATTGGATTACTTTATAGTTACTGATTTTAAAATTACTAAGTACTAAAGGTAATGTGATGTTTAATTTTAAGATTTCGTAGGTATGACTAAAAAGCCCGTCTACCATCCAGAGCCGGCGCTAGCTCCTTTGGCGCCCGGGGCAAAACCAGTCAAACTGCGCCCTTTTATTAGAATATGCAGTGGCGTATCGTGGGGGGTTGGAGTCAGGAGCATCCCTCAAATGGACAACTCAAGGTCAACAATATCAACAGAAATATTATTTTAATAATTTCACTCGAGAATTTCCGATTCAATTTTCATTCGTATTTTTTTTTTTTTTTTTCTGAATGTAGTTACATTGTCTGGTCCAGTTTTCGACTGTGTTTTATTAAAATTGGTTCAGGAGTTCAAAAGTTACCAGGTCTACAAGTAAGTAATGCGGATTTTTTTTTTAAATAAAACACATTAAACTCAAAAGAACAGTAAAAGTTTATTTATTCAAAGTATGCTCCATTAGAAGTTATACATTTTTCCCATCTTTCAGACAATTTGTGAATACCTCGCTAGTAGAACTCTTCCCCTTTCCCCGCAAACCATTCATCTAGCCATTCTTTCACATTTTCATATGAACAAAAGTGCTGCTCGGCAAGTGCGTGACCCATCGATGCGAACAAGTGATAATCTGATGAGGCCAAGTCTGGTGAGTAAGTGGCATGGGGTAGCACTTGAGTGTCTCCAATGTGTTGCAAACTGCTTTTGCCTTATGTAATGGAGCATTATCGTGAAGAAAGATTACCTTGTGCAGTCTTCTTTCGTATTCTGGTCGTTTTATGAGCAGCGAATGGTTCAATTCGATCAGTTGTTGTTGGTAGCGTTGGGTATTAACTGTTTCACCAGGTTTTAACAATTCATAATAGACCACACCCTTTTGGTCCCACCAAGTGCAGAGCATTGTCTTTTTGTCAAAGCGATTCGGTCTTGCAGTTGATGTGGATGGTGAGCCAGGGTTTACCCATGATTTTTTTGCGTTTGGGATTTTCAAAATAAATCCATTTTTCATCGCCAGTAATGATACGATGCAAAAAAGACTTTCTTTTGTATCGTGCTAGCAAAATTTCACAAGTGTTTTTGCGTTTTTCCATCTGTCTCTCATTCAATGCATGTGGAACCCATCTGCCGACTTTCTGGATCTTACCCATCTCTCGTAGGTGATTGGAAACAGCTTGTTGACTAACACCTAACTGCTCTGCTAGTTGTTTTTGTGATTGACTATCGTCTTCCTGTAGCAATGTTTCCAATTTTGTATCTTCATATTTTTTTGGAGGTTTTCCATGTTCTTTGTCTGTAAGATCAAAGTCACCACTTTTGAAACGCCGAAACCATCGTTCACACGTATCTTGCCATGAAGCATATTCACCATAAGCTTCTCGAAGCAGTCGGTATGATTCAGCAGCAGTTTTTTTGAAATGAAAACAACACAGTTGTACTGTCCGCGAATGCTCTTTATTTGGCACAAAATTTGACATTTTTAACACAGTAAAACAAAACTATATGATCACTTTTCAAATTATAACCTATACGCATTTGACACTTAATGATAACTTAACAAAACGCCATATGTGTTGAAACTTTGAACAATACACTCTGTTTGCTCGGCAAGTTTGAAAAAAATCCGCATTTCATACTTGTAGACCTGGTATAATGAAATTTGTTTGCGCTGGTGAAATGAAACTCATGTTTTCCGTTCATATTTAACGCATTTTCTTGAAATTATCAGCTATTACATATGTTTCGTCAGCGGTAAGGTTAGTAACGAATTATACACAAATTAAAATTCGAAAAGTTAAACTCTGAGCAATTCTATGTGGCGTCTTCTTGTGTCAGTTTTAGCCTGTACCTGCTAGCGCCTAATAATAAAACTAAAAATGTTGTTTATAAAATGACTCTCAGATAAGTAATACTGTTCAGTTTAATCCTGGCCTTTCTCATGTTTGTAGTATTGTCTTCTGTCCTATCACCTAATTACGAGTAGGTATATTATAAGTTCCAAAAAAATGAAGGTCAATAATAACGAACTGTACCCGCGCGAAGCCGGGCTCGGCAGCTAATAAGAACATATTGATATAAAAATATAAATTTATATTTTTGTTCCAAACAAAGTTAAATCATATTTTTTTCAACCACCCTTCATAAATTTCTGGGTACGCTGCTGAAGCTGTGTATATTTGAACGTTCGTTTTGGCGTCCCGAATAGCATGGCGCCCTGGGCCTGTGACTCTCTCGCCCCTGCCTTTCATCGCTGCTGCTACCGTTACTAATGTGTCACAATAGTGATTGTGGGTAAACGGTTGGACTTAGAGAGTTGAAATTAAGCATGCAGGTACTGGTTTTTCATTTGCATGTAGGAAAACTACTGAGACTTAAAAAAAACACATAACATGTATTTATCAAAAATAATTAGTCTCTTACGCGGGTAATAAGTATATTTTTAAAATACTTTCACCCTGTATGCAAAAATAGTGTCAAAAAAGAGTGTGGAGGGCTTTGTCTAAGCTACAGCTGCAGGTCTTTTAGGCGCAGAACACGTCACGTGGTTGTTGGGTGGATGTTAAAAATAATTCTGCACAGTTTATGTTTAGAGACATTTGTTTTATTTATTTTATTTGCTGTGTAATTAAGTTTTCTCACAAATAATATTACAGATATCAATAGAATTCGCGTGGCCGAAACGAATGACAACCCACGGTACGTGATATCAGGTCGCGGTCTAAAAATATACTAATTTTCCCGTTCGCGCCGATTTCACCACAAAATGGCGGAAGCGCACACCGCTCACTCTTGTGTCAACTGACCTTACACACTATTGCTATAGATACATTGAACCTTCATCTCTTCAACTCAGTTATATATTGTTGTTAGCTTTTATAGTTTTGTCCCCCACTTCCATTCGATTTTTATCTTCCGAAATTGTGCAGTCAGCTCTGGGGTCGATTCAGACACAAGTATTTAATACTTAAAATGAGTACCTGTTTATACAAGGATAATAGGATTGGTCGCAACGTCACTCTGCCCACATGGCTTTCATATTTATGGCCGGCGTCTAGAAAAATTTACCTTCTCTGCAATTTATACGCCTCGAATTTGTTTGTGAGGTCAATAGTCAACATCGATTGACATTACCGAAAAGAGAGAAAGAGTTAGAGTTGTGTATGTGTAGGTATACTTAATTTAATATTAATAGTTAAATTTACAGACGTCAAAGTGCAATTGCAATATGTGAAATAACGCCATGTTATATAAAATCAGTCATAATAGCAACAAACCAATTATACGGAACAAAGTAATGCAAAATAACAACATAGAGCGGATGTACACCAGCCTTCAGCGTGTACAAATTACGTAAGAGACTCATTGAATCTGCTTTCCACTGAAATGGAAATGTGGTGTATCTGTGATAATATGTAAATTATGTGAATGAATAAAGTATGTTGCATATTTGGCAATAAAATAAAGAATGTTATTACAAAGACACGTGTGATTCTTCCTTGAATTCCACAGATTTTTAATTTTTTGACTGATAGACTCAGGGTCGTCGACAAACTAGATTTCGCCTTAAGGCAAACAATTAGATATCGCCCCTGACTAAATTATAAGCAAGAAATATTAGGAAATCTCCAATTATTATTTGGTTTTTATTAGAAAACAAACGCTTTAAACAATTACATACATTACATATTGATAATTATAACCTTGCTCTACAGGGATGACGCACAATAAAGCTGTTTTAAAGTTCTGCTAAATTTAAATTGGGAGTATGTCCGCCTTTATCGGTATAGTACTAGACCAACAGATATTTCTTGGGTCATTGCTGTTCGCAAATAATTTTTAATCAGCTTAAGTTTGGAAAAACATACATCCTATCGACGGTACTGGATACATTGT
Source organism: Liopterus haemorrhoidalis (assembly GCA_963971575.1). Lineage (NCBI taxonomy): Eukaryota > Metazoa > Arthropoda > Insecta > Coleoptera > Dytiscidae > Liopterus > Liopterus haemorrhoidalis. Next base: position 31,967,954 of record OZ020619.1, on the reverse strand, counting down.
TTGAAATTATATATGAACTAACAAAATTCTGAAAGAGAATCCTTGAATTTGAAACTTATATTGGTTAGATCAATGCTACTGAAAGTGTTATACCTGTACCGATAAACGGCGATTTTCCAGAAAAGAAAGAAACAATAGTTTAAAGCAGGCATGTGCAACTTCTAAAAGACCGAGGGCCGGATAGCGATCTGAAATACATTCGCGGACCAGAACTTTTTAAGGATCTTTTTTAGAATCATCAGTTTTTTAAAATTACCTCACTGAAATATAAAAAAAGAGATATTTTGTTTCTTTTTTTATTGTTTTCGAAGCTTGCTACGTTCAACTTTGTAAAAATTATGTTGATTATTTAATAAATATGATATTTTCTAAATATGTTTTTGTACTATATTTTGTATAAAAAGTCTTCCATCTTCCTTCATTTTACCCTTGGTCCATTTTCCTTTGAATTTATACTGGATTGTTAACTTGTAATAAGATTGTTGTCGCAAAGGTAATTGTATATGATTAAGGTGCGCGGATTGTGTGGAATATTTCTGGGAACATGAAATGTGAACTGTCACACGTGTTAAATGTTATGCAAATAATAGCACGAATAGCGGCGCCACTTATGCTTATGACTCAACTAACAAGACATGATAACAAAATTACACTTCACAATTAGATTTTTACATGTATAAAATAATAAAGGTAAGAAAATATTTATAAAAACTAAAACAAATGAAAAGAATTTCTGGGCCTACATCATTATTAGCGCCTATTTTTGTATTTTTGGCTATTAATTTAATTGTTATAATCAGTAAATTTTAGTTTATCTCCAAACCTGAAGAAACCGAACATTTTTTTTTTATTTTATAGCAGTAGAAACTGCTGAGAACGATACAAATGGTTATACATTTTTCCTTGATATTTTTTCCATTTAATTTGTATAAATAACCAACAAACGAATGAAAAATTATGCATAATATTTTGGGTTCTTTGACATATTTGACACTTCTACAACATTTGGCAACTCCCATTTCCCATAAGAGTAATGTTGTATTATAACTAGTAATGTACTGGACCACATAAAAGCCAGATCCGTGGATACGGATAATGTGTGTCGATACGTATACGGATTAATCTTGCATTGCAGAAGAAAAACGAACAACCGGCGTTACCGGCGCCTATAAGCATTTACTAACTTGCGCCGACCAGTGAGAATAAATATTGCTTTACTTTAAATTAAACCCTGGCACGTAAAACGCTCGTTGGCGCTTGAAACATATGCCGATGAGTAACAGGAATCTTTGAAACATTATTTATCAGTTTACAAGAAGCTGACAATCAGTTTTCGTATATTTTGATTTTTTTTTTTGATAGTTATTAATGAAATTTCTTTGATGTTTCGAATTACCGACATTTACGATTACTTGTTGGCAGAATTAATTTTATTATTTTGTTATGAATTTCCTTTCCAACGTAGATATATTACTCCCCCAAGCAAGTGGAGGAACATTTATTATAAACTAGGTCACTTTTTAATGAAGAAATTTTGGTAAACAGGCACTGGTAATAGTGTTTCTACGTGTCCACTAAACGGTGTCAATAAGCGCCGACAACAGCATACCTAACTAAACGCCTGTTTATGAGCACCGGAAACAATCTTTCTACATGTTCAAACACAGACTAGTGGTCCCCAGGAAAATTTTAGTGGTCCGCGAAAGTTTTTATATGTGTTTTTTGCAGTTTTTATAATTTTTTTATGCACATTTTTTAAGTAATTAATTTATATTTTGTTTATTTTCTGTAAACTTTCTGTGATTTTCTACAAATAAAGTAATTGTATTTAGTAGCACATTAAATGTATTTGTTTCCTTGCAAAAAATGAACCAACAATTATTATTAGTGGTCCGCGTTAGAAAAGTATATATTATACTGGTCCGCGGTGCGTTTTTTGGTGGAGAAACACTGTACTAGACTGTTCTAAAACCACCGGTAAGTAATGTGATGCTCGACTAAATATGAATTTAAACGTCAGAGTAAAATTTACTCTTCCTTGAGCATTTTCAGATGCAAGCTTATATTATGACTAATTCAAATGTATCTATATGAGATGCGTTTAAGATCCGCCTTGAAAAAATGTATACGGACCCAGATACGGATTATTATTTTTTACGGATCATCCTCGGATACGGATACGAACAGAACCATAGCAACGGGTTGTGATCTGGGCATTTGCCAGAGACGCGAGGTTAGACAAGGATGCGGGGCCTGATGTGGAACGCCATTGCAGGGCAGAGCAGTGGAAGGTAAAATCTTTTTTTTGCTCATCACTTGGATTTGAGGAAATTAATTTACTTTATTTGCCAAGGGCGCCAAAAACATTGCTACGGCTCTGGATACGAAGCTCCGGCACATCACAAATTCTAATCTTTGAACGGACTATAGCAGCGGTTCTTAAACTGTGGTCCGCGGACCCCTGGGCTCCGCGTAGCCATTTCCGGGGGGTCCGCGAAACAATTTTGACATTAACTTTACAACCCCCAATTTTTCGCTTTTGTTCAAATAACTGATTTAATAAAAATCCTGGTCAAGACTTTTTGTATTTGTTGTTATCTAACTAGTTATTAACATAACTAAACAATAATTAGTAAAAATTTAATTATTTTTATTCAACTGCAAATTATTTACAGAAAACATATTATAATAAGATTTGACCAATATTTGACCAAGTAATGTTTGTATGAGTTTAACGTATTATAATATGTAACTTTTTTTATTCTTTTTACTACTATTTTTATTAATTTTGTTTTTTATTTTATATGCTAATAAAAATGTTCCTTTATAAATGCACAAGACCATTTATTAAAATAACCAGCCATACATTTTTATCAATATTTATTACAACGTAGTATCTATGAGATTATTCAGCCAGAAATTAAGTTTCAAGAACGACGTAAAATGCCAAGGGTTGGGATGGGGTCCGCAAAAAAAATGTTGTTCAAGAGGGGGTCCTCGGACTACATAAGTTTAAGAACCCCTGGACTATAGTGTGGCCACTTGGTGCAGCGAACGTGGCAAACATAGCGTACAAAGCATACGTAGCTTACATAGCATAGCACTCTGGCCTCCGCATTAGCCATTTGTTTAATAAGAAAACATGGCATAGGATTTTTATTTTTCTGAACAGTAAATTAGGACGTTTAAGCCCTTAATTAGACATTTTATGCTGCATTCCCCACAAATTTCAAAATATTAACTAAACCTCAAACACCATATAATTAGGAACAAATAATTTACATGTACATCCTACCAAATATAGCAAAATAATGATTCAAATAAAACCAAAAACCATTTAAAAATTTTGATCAATTCAGCCTATGGCAAGTAGTCCACCTGGTAAACACGCACGCAATCTTGGCTGTATCAGACAACCATTAAATAATATAAAACATGATGCCATGGCATATTGTAATTGCAGATAACATACGTAGATGAAAAGCGGTTTAACCAGTGGTTGGAAGGTCATATACGGACACACATTCATGCATTGACAAGGTAATTATTGTGTTTGGAACAGTTTGATTGTTTCTGGTTTAGCCATTGAATTGATACCCAGAAAATCCCGAAGGCAAAGTTCAAATTGGTATAATTGTGTACTTTCAAATAATACACTTTTTGTCACGGCGATTTATTGTTAAATGTGTGGTATTTAGATGCAGTATTATTAAGAATAAATGAATAAAATCAATTATGCATGTTTTAAAAATGGCTCGAAACATTTTTTATTCGAGAATTATTCAAGTTAATATATACAGCTATCAAAAGTTAATGTTTAAGCATGGTATATCTCAGAAACTCTTTCTATAATTGTGGAGGGTAATACCCTTGTAGAAATAAAACACAATACAATGTTACATTTCAGAAAAAAAAAAAAAAAAATGTTATAAATAATCGCATATTTTGGGAAGTTGGCAGAATTGAAGTTTACTCCGAACATACCATCAAGTCCAGATTTGATGGAACGAAAAAAAAAAGCAAAAATAAGTTTGATCCTCTTCCCATCAGTGGTGGCGCTAGCGGGGTTTCTTAAAAAATGCTCTGGCCCCCAGTTGGCCCTCCCAAAACTGCTCGGAGAAAAACGTGTTCTTATACTATTGCTAGTTCACCCGTTGCCAATCATGTTGGCAAACACATCTTACCTTAATGTGGAACTTGCTCGACGCCTCTGATTTCTTTCTCTAGCCATACGCCGTACTTCATAAGGTGAAAGAAGTGCTTTACTTCAAGTGAACAGCATATACTAAGGCGAGTTTTACTCAATGCATTACATTAACATTGTTGAAAATAATAGCAATTTATAACATTTAATTTATTTTTACATTAATTTCAAAATAAGGTCAGTATTATATGAAGATAAATCTGCAAAATACCATTCACATCGATCAAAAGATATAAGAGTTTCTTGTTTATGCCTATGAAACCCTAGGCATTTCTGTATGTAATTATATTCGTAGATTCTTAGAGAATAAATCTGCAAAATATTGTTCGTATCGGTCGAAGGATATAGGAGTGTTTCGAGTTTCTCGTTTATGCCTACGAAATCCTAGACATGTCTATATGTTATTTTATCCGCAGATTCTTAGAGAATAAATCTGCAAAATATTGTTCATATCAGTCAAAGGATATTTGAATGTTTTTGCCTACAAAACAATAGACATTTCTATATGGTATTTTATCCGCAGTTTTTTTGAGAATAAATCTGCAAAATATTGTTCATATCGCTCAAAGTATATAGGAGTATCTAGAATTTCTTGTTTATGCCTACGAAACCCTAGACATTTCTATATGTAATTATATTCGTAGATTCTTAGAGAATAAATCTGCAAAATTATGTTCATATCAGTCAAAGGATATAGGAATGTTTTTGCCTACAAAACAATAGACATTTCTATGTGGTATTTTATCCGCAGTTTCTTTGAGAATAAATCTGCAAAATATTGTTCATATCGCTCAAAGTATATAGGAGTTTCTTTTTTATGCCTACGACACCCTAGACATTTCTATATGTTATTTTATTAAATTCAGATAAAGTAATACCAACCGTTGAAAAATACCAAAATGTTCTTAGTCAAGTTATATCTGGTGACACTTCGGTAAGCTTCGGAATATTTTGGAATCTCGCTACTAACTCATTGGACGAACGCACCCAGCCACCCAGCGACCCAGCCACCCAGCCACCCAGGGACACACGTTGGGCTATTATATTATAGGAGATTATATTTTAGAAGTGAGGACCTTTTTTTTGCTCATCACTTGTATTTTAGAAGTGAGGACCTTTTGTTTAGATCATCACTTGTGTGTTTTCACCTGTCCATTTGTCCATTAATAACGATAAAAGATGCCCTCCTCAAACATTTACTACCTCTCCCCCCCATGCTTTCCTCAAATATTTCCTGGCCCCTCCAGATTTTAAGACACAGCGCCGCCACTCCGTAAGTTTACACAACAAAATAATGTTAAAATTTATCGTATATTTTGGGAAATTAGTAGAAATGAAGTTAAAATAATATGTTTGTATTAATTGGAGCGAAAAGTAAATTTTTCATAAATTCGAAAAATTTACCAACTTTGTGGCGCTTAAGGGTGCGCACAACCGTACAGTTTCCTATACAAGACTAACAACCTGAAATAAAATTAGTAACAATCTATACATCAAAATTTTCAACGAATTTTTATCTACCTAATAGGATAATTTTAATTGTCAAAAGAACTGTCATGTAATTGTAAATAAACAACTTGCGTTATAGACGCCATCTTGTAAACCATTTGACGCATATTTGTGTACCATGCGGCAAATTGTAGCTAAAGCTCCATTCTACAAATATGTTTGGAGATAATTTGTTCTATTGTGAAAATTACTTATAGTTATTGTACTTGGTAATCTACTTTTACCGCCACCTCGAATCTGCCGCGGTTCTCAATATAGGTGCAGCGGATAAAAATGATTCATTTTATGTAAAGAATGCTTGTACCAAGTGGCATTTCATTATCATCAAGTATAATATTTTTCGACGAAGGCTCTAAACTATATACAATCATGTCGAAAAAAATGTTAACGTATTATTTGAACATTTCTACACAAAACTATATAAATATAAAAATTATTTGAAACCCACAAATATATTTAAAAAATTACAGAACATTGTTGTGTAATACCTATTATTAAGTTATTTAGCAATAACATTTTTACAATAATTTTTTCTACCATCAAAAATATCCTATTAGATAGATAAAAATTCTGTGCAAAATTTGATGTATAGATTGTCACTAATATTATTTCAGATTGTTAGTTTTGTATAAGAAACTAATAATCTCTGGGGGTTGTACGTAGCGTTAAGTGTCGAAATTGTTCTTCTCAGAAAAAACTTATGAATGTTAAATTATAGAGAATTTATTTTTCTTTAAGTCACTATAGTTGTTTTTTTTTTTTTTCTAATTTTGGAATGAAACGAAGATATTTGCAAAACAACATTTTTTTGCACGTTTTTGGAGGATTTTTTCGAAGTTTTCGAAAATTTTAGCAAAATGTGACCTTAAAAACATAACCTCAAGACCTATTCATATCACCAGTTTTCAAAACTCCCGCAAAACTTTCTCCAATATCATTGGTTTGAACACCAGTTTCCTGGCCTAGTATTGAAATATCAAAAAAAATGTTAAAAATATATGATAGCAAAATACAAAGATTATAGTGCATTGATAGCAGATATAAGATGTATTCTAAAGAAAAAAATTTTAAGTTAGTTTATTCTACAGCTCAAAGTACGTAACCTACCGCAATTGAAATTGCAGGTGTTATAGTATGATAGGTATTTTGCAATAATATTCTATTTATTAACATATTTTTATTTCCTTTTATCGATAGATATAGAAGGAAATGATCGTTAAAGTTATATTAAAATACAATAGTTATGTAATCAGTGGAGTACCGAGGATATATGGCGCCCAGGGGCAAAGAAAAACCCAAACGCCAAACATACCTCCTTCCCCATATTTATCACATTGACTAGGTTCAAACTAGTGGTGTGAAATGATGGGAAATTATAGATATAATTGGACCATACTGGAACTGCCATCTATCTTCTATATGGCACAATATAAAATGTTAGGATCTTAGATATAGCGAACATTAGAACATTTAGGTCATAGGTATTGTCTGTCAGTGCCATTGATCAATTTTTTACAAATGTTTAGTACATACTTCAACCGTTATCAAGTAGAGTATTTGAGTACTGCACCTGCAAATATCTCTTACAAATTGGAACAAATTGTGAATCATATTTCGATGAAATCTAATGATAAACTTATCGAAAAATAAAATCATCTTCCCGTACACCTGATGTTTATACCGGATCTAATCGGTAAATATCAGAGCTGATGATCGTTACTAATATTATTACGTTTCAACTTAGAATGCACTCTCAATATTTGTCACCCTTGAACTAGAAATCTTATCTGTCAAATGTACTTAAATATGTTATTGATATATTAAATGCATTTAATTATGTTATGTCATACTATGACTCTTCAAAATCAAGCTTCAAATCAGCCCACTTGTTAAAGTGGGATAATAATTATGAAGTGGCTAATAGGGTTGCCGCCCGAGGACGCCAATACGACGGCGAATATTCCTTTTTATATTTTTATACAAACTATTTATGGCCGGTTGCTAAAGAATGACTTACGTAAGCTTTAACTCGAGTTATGCTAACTCAAGTCAAAACATACAAAAGCGTAGCATTTTAACTTGAGTTAGAGATAACTAGAGTTGAAACATTTAACACGTTCTTTAGCAACCGGCCATTAGAAAAATAGGTGAATATTTTAACTCATTCAATACGAAGGATTTTTCAATACATATGAGGTCTGTTCAAAAAGTATCGCGAATTTTGTGTTTTTTCAAAAATTATTTATTTATTCATGAATATCTATTTTGTCCCCTTCAAAGTAATCCCTAGTAGATACTAGATATTATACACTTGTGCCAAAGTTTTTTCTAATCCTCGAAGCACATGAAAAAATAATTTTTTGTGATCTTGTTCAGCTCTTTCTTCGATGTCGTCTTTATCAACTCACTCGTAGCGTAGCGTCGTCCTTTCATGGGCCTCTTCAGTTTCGGGAACAAGAAAAAGTCACAGAGGGCCAGATCTGGGGAATACGGTGGCTGCGGTATTATTAGTGTGTTGTTTTTGGCCAAAAATTCGCGCACAAGCAACGATGTGTGGGCAGGGGCGTTATCAAATAGAATGGCACGAGCTAATCGATATGTTTAGGTCCTCAGCAACTTTTCTAACGGTGATTCGACGATTGGCCAATACTATTTTCTTCACTTCATCAATGTTTTCGTTGTTGACGTGCTCGGGCCTCCGGCACGCTCTTCGTCGTTCACATCTTCTTGGCCCTCTGAAAACATTTAGTACCACCGATACACGTTGCTTCTATCCAAGATAGCTTCACCATATGCCACAGTCATAATTCGGAATGCGTCCGCGCACTTAATTTTGTTTTTCTCACAAAATTTGATACAGATTCTTTGATCCATTTTTTGGTATAGGCAAAAATCGAAAACGAGCCAAAACACTTGCAAGCAAAGCAACTGTCAAAAATTAACTGAACATTCAAAATGGCCGAACTTGTCGGCATAAGTGAGAGACATGAGTATCAACATAACGCCACAAAAAAATCGAAAATCGAATATACGTAACCCGTGGAAATTCAAAATTCGCGATACTTTTTGAACAGACCTCGTATATTAGAGACCATTTGCCATTAATAATTTAGAAATAATAAATCGAAATTAATATATAGATTGGTCATTAGCTCACGGTTTCATGAGAAAATATTAGGAGGACCGGAAAGAAATTTATTATTTTAGAAAATAATGTTTTTTTCTAGAAATTTTATTATTTACAATTACAAAATATAATTTCCATCATTATTTATTACGGCTTCTCAAAGTTGTACTAATTTTGCGATGCCGTCTCTATAGCAGTTTTCTGGTTTTGGCTTAAAATAACTGATCAGGTGATTTTCTACATCGGTGAAATTTTTTATCTCTGAGCATATGTTCCATAGACCTAAATATGGGTGAAAATCGGAAGACGCGGGATCCGATGAATGCGGCGGATGTGGAATAATGATTCTGAGAGATCATCTAAACATTCTTAACGTGGACACACAGAATTCTATATTTTTTATGATTTACCATTATAGTATCATTTTTACCATGGACGCCAAAAGCTGATACTGTGGGGCTATCTGAAGTTGGCCGGTGGGACACTGTATTGCGCAGAGTGCGACAGTATTATGGGTGAGTGAGAAATAAGTTGTGCCACCCTAGTACAGTCGAAAAAAACGCATTTATTCATTGTATACGCTTGAGAACTTCCCAAGCAATTTTTTGTTCATCTTGTTTTTTGATCTTTTGACCAGTTTTCCTTTTTTATTGCTTATCACATGGTTTTAAACCAGTTTTTTCCCTCACTTGGATTTTACGGATCCGAAACACTGTTCTTGGCTCGGGTATTTGAAACTGGATAAACACGGAACCGGTTCCGGTTCTGACTTGGTCGATATCTGACAACACTAGTTTTTAGGAACAGCAGGCATTATGGTATGTTGCTGATAACCGCCAGGTGGATTTAGGGGACTTAAAAGGCAATTATTAAAATCTCTTATGCCCGGTTGCATAAAAGTCTTAAAACTAGATTTTAGCTAAAATTTCATGGAATTTCATATTTTTCATGGAAAGATTACACGATATTTTAATATTTTACATACATAATTATAAAAATGAAAATATTGAGTTACGATGATCTTCGTAGGATGGGTCGAAATCTCAAAAAACAATATGACTTTTCAAAGACGACACATTCCTAGATCTCCTCTCAACAGCGACACAACACTGTTAAAAGTGCACTATCGATGAGTTACAGAATACGAACACGAGGTGTTGAAAATCGGAACTTTCAACAGGATACCGTAGAAACGATTGTCGAAAAAGTTACAGAATAGACCCCCTGTTAAGTTATGGAAACAAACACTATCGAGAAGCAGAAATAAGAACTTGTGCAAGTATTGGCACCGTGTAACTCAAGAAGAAAGCATGGATTAAAAATCGTTTTTGCATCAAACAGTTTAGTTCCTGCACCGATTAAAATGTTTCTGTTTCAATTAATAAGCCGTTTGATGCAAAAACGATTTTTCTTCAAGGTAAAACATGTTTGCTTTAAACTGTTTTGAGCGCTCTGAACAGTATCCAAGATCCAGATCAAGTGCATCCTCTTGTACTAAAGATCCGGTTGCTACTCCACAATCTGAATGCTCAGAATGTGAGGGTAGAGCTGTTTTGGATACCGGGACATGTTGGTATTAACGGCAACGAAGCGGCAAATGCAGCTGCAAAAGCCGCCTCTCACAGACTTATGATTGATGTGAGTTTCATTTTTCCAGATGACGCAAAGAGTCATCTGTAACACCTTGTTTTAGACATGTGGCAACATGAGTGGAGCCGCACACAGAACGTTAAGTTACGACAGATTAAGGGAGACGTTAAACCATGGGGTTCTTCCTGCAGGATTAACCGCAGGGAGGAAACCGCCATCACACGCCTCCGTATAGGTCACTGTTGGTGGACCCATGGACACCTCCTTCGAGGTGAAGAGTCCCCTATCTGTGAGACGTGTAACACAGATTTGTCTGTGTTACACATTTTAACTGAAAGTGTACAGTTCGAGGATGTCAGGGAGAGGTTAGGCTTGTGCTATGACCTGTCAGTTGCTTTAGGAGACGATAGGGTACTCGTGGACAGGCTTATACTCTTCCTGAGAGAATCGAACTTATTGTTTTATGTGTGAAGTCTTGTACCTTATTTTAATGTGTTTCTAGTTATTGACTGTGATATTCGATGGTAATTGGCCCCTTTACAGCCTCTTACCATCACCCTGAGTCTGTTCAAATTTTCGAACAGACTTTTTATATTATTTATTTGTGTTTGTCAGTGCAAGATTTCTTTTATTGAGTGTGCGTATTTTTCATGATTTTATTTATGTATTTATTTATTGTTTTTAATACAAGGTGTCTCAAAAGAAATTTTATATTTAGTGGATCGATTAAAAAAAAAGTAAGCCGTATATAGAAAAAATGTTTATTAATTATTAAAATACACTTTTTGGGGATTTATTTCTTAAAAATAATATCGTCTAAATGTAGACCCTCGCGTTCTCGGCACTCATTTAATCGAACAGTAAAATTACTTATGACGTCTCGGCAGGTGGACTCAGGGATGGCTGCCATTTCGTGACGGATATTTTCTTTCAAATGCGCCAGTGAAGTCGGTTTATTGGCGTAAACTTTAGATTTAAGATAACCCCATAGGAAAAAGTCCATAGGGGTTAAATCTGGACTGCGTGGAGGCCAATTTATGTCACCTCTCCGGGAGATCAATTTGCCTGAGAAAATTTCACGAACACGTGGCAGAGACATATTGGACGTGTGTGAAGTTGCTCCGTCCTGTTGGAACCATGTTCTTTGGTTATAGCCAGGAAAGTTTTGCAGTTCAGGTACCAAGAAGTTGTCTAACATCTTCACATAACGCTCTGAATTCACTGTAACTGCACGCCCCCTTTCGTCTTCAAAAAAGTAAGGGCCGATAATTCCTCGCGCCGACATCGCAGCTCATACGGTCACTTTAGGCGAATGTAGGGGTTTCTGATGTTTGCGTTTCGGATTCGTTGCACTCCAGTAGCGGCAGTTCTGCTTATTTACGTGGCCATTAAGATGAAAATGAGCTTCATCCGAAAACAAAATGTTGGTAAACGTTGAAAATCGCTCAATCACCTGATTTACGAAATTAAGCCTCTGACTGACATCTTGGGGCTTTAATTCTTGCACCAATTGAATTTTGTAGGGGTGCAGCTTTAGGTCTTTGTGCATAATGCGATGTAATGATGATCTATGCACATTTAAAGCACTTGCGCGCTTCCGAATTGAAAGGTTCGGGTCGTCACGAACAGACTGATTAACATTCTCCACGTTTTCTACCGTTCTTGATGACCTAGGTCGCCTGGATTTTGATTTATCCAGCGTTGTACCAGTCTCTTCAAACTTTTTAACCCAATGTCGCATGAGAGGAATGCTTGGCGCATCATTTAAGTGGCGAAAACCTCGAATACTGCAGAATTTTCTACGCGCTACAGTCGCCGAATCACCGTTTTTGTAAAACTCTCGCACGCATAACGCGCGGTCTGCTCCCGAGAAACGCTCCATAGCGACTGAATTCCCAAGAGCCAGGCTACTGATTGACATAACCCCCGCGCCCCTCGGATACGTTGCGTTCACGCAGTAAGCTAAATAAATATAAAATTTCTTTTGAGACACCTTGTATATAGTCTAGTCATTTAGATGGGCTGCGTTAGGCGCAAATACCCTTTGTGCCAAAAATTTTAACTAACTAACTAAGTAAACTGTTTTGACTAATCTGTGTGCAGCCGGCCTTACATATATATTGCACAGAACGGTTAACTTTAATTTTTTTGAAACTGTGAATAATTGGCTACGAGTGTTCTACAACCATCTAGAATATGAAGTGTAGTACAGAGCAATAAAATTATATATCAAAGATTTACGGTTAGCTAGATTCATTTAATGATGTTGAATTTAACAGCAAATTTTCAGCAACTACGCATCTATAAATAAAGTTATAAATTACTAATATAATCCTTGGTATTAAATGTATGTGAAAATAAATACGAGGTGGCATCTACCTGTGGGTGAAGTTAATGAGTTTCTGATTATATCTGACCAGGTGTGATGACACGTGTGACTTACCGGTGTATTTATGCAATTCCCGGTAAAGGGAAAGTGTTAGCCTTGTTCAGACTGATTGAATGTTAATGGAAGGCTATTAATGAGGTGTCATCCGCTCTACACCAAAATATGCTGATAAGTAATGTTGCTATAAATGTTGTAAGATGTTAAATTTTACCAGTTTTAATAGGTTTTAAGTCTGGAATTTTTGAAATTTTATTGGAATTTTATAATATTGAAAAAATTATTATACTAGCTGGAGTACCAGTACTTCGTACAGTTTTTGTAATGTTCCTATAATCTTGCTGTAACGTAAATGATAAGATATTTCAATTTCAAGTAGAACACAAAATAATCGTTTCTTTATACTAAACCACTCTTTTGTATATATTAGGTCGTCAAGGATGAAATTTGTAGAAAAAAAGGCAAAGTTGGTTGATAACTTACAAATATAAGGAATTATTTTATTCATCAAAGTATGCACCCATATTGTCTATACACTTTTGCCAATTAAGCGGCAGGTTGTTCAGGCCGGTGGTATAAAACCCTGCCGGAAGAGTCAATGAATTCCTGGAAGGCCAGTTTTACAGCATTGTCGGAATTAAACTCTTTTCCTATTAAAAAGTTTTCCAAATTGCGGAAGAAGTGGTAGTCAGTGGGGGCTAAGTCTGGTGAGTATGGAGGATGATGAAAAAGTTCCAACTCATTCCTGTAGTTTTGCCACAATCATTTGTGCAGTGTGTGGTCTAGCGTTATCATGCAATAAGATAGGAGTCGATCTGTTGACTAATCTAGGTTGTTTTTCTTTAAGCTTTTGCACCATTTTGTCTAGTTGGTTGCAATATAATTCTGCAGTGGTCGATGAGCCAAGTTTTTTATTTTTTTTTGTTTGGTTTTTAAGTTACCTGTATGAAATTTGGCGAACCAATTTGATATTGTCTGCTGCGTAGTAACACTAGAGCCAAATACAGTAGTACTTCGGTTTTCGTTGACTTCGGTTATCGTCGGTTTCAGTTTTCGTCGATTTTCCGCGAAAAAAATGTCTCGGTTCTCGTTGGTTGCCTCGGATTTCGTCGGCGAGCCGCAACCCAACGCACTACGTTCCTTCGTCACCTTTCTCGTGCGACATGGGTCCACTGTCTCTGAAGCTAGTCCTAGTGCCAAAATACCAAGAAAGGAAGTGACCCCATATAGTGCCTCAAATTGCTCTGGCCCCCAGTTGGCCCCCCAGAATTGCTTGAGAAAAAAAATGATTTCAAATATTTCCGCCCCCTCAAATTTAACTCAAAAATTTCCTGCCCCCCTCCACAGGTTTTAAGAGCTAGCGCCGCCACTGCTTATAACTAACACTCCCCTTCCCCCTAAATAATCTTCTGATTAAAAACCGGGTTGAAGTTAAAATTTATTTCCTCATAGACATTTTTGAGGTAAAGTAAAGAGTAAATGAGATATTTCAAAATTTTAGTTTAAGGGTGTACCTCCGTAACCTCCCAATTTCCCCAATTCATTCAGTCCAAAAGTATATAAGTTAAAATATATTTGTTTTCTTATTATAAACAATTTTTGTTACATAAATTTTTGCTGTTAAGTCACTAATAAGGCAGATATTTTAAATTTTGTAATAAAAAGTTTTACTCCCGAAGCACCCCCCCTCCTAGAATAAAAATTTTAAAATGCCTGATAGCCTATTTTCGAATCCTGGTTTTACTCTATCATCGTACTAAATTATGTGAAAATATGTCCAGCCGATTTTGTGTGAATCTCGGATAGACTGATAGGCAGGCAGGCAGGCAGGCTGACAGACAGACAGACAGACAGAGAAAAATTGATTTTCTTGTGGATATTGTCTTATAATCATCTGAATTTAGACGAAGCCGAAGCAAAAAATAAAAATTAGAACGGCAACATTTCAACTGCGAATTTATGGTAAACTCTTGCTCAGTGCCCTATAAAATAAAAGAACCGATTCTTAAGCAAACCTGTGGCCGCAAGTGCTAAAGCATTTGTTCTTGCTGTTAAATTGACGTGGATCGCTCGCAAGTATATGGACTTGGGCTCAAATCCTGTCTATGACAAATAATTTGTGTAAAAAATGTTTATAAAAATTACAGGCTATGCTCAGCTGTTCGCTGCCGGCTATAAACTGTAAGGAGGCTTTCTGTGTGAGCTAAAAAATGATGTCATTCTGACCATATTACTCCTGAATGTACACAGATTGAAAATGTGGACACAAAACCTGGAAACAGGCCAAGGTTCTAGTCAGGCTGTTACGCCAATGATGATAACGTCATGTACCTTGTGGGGCGAAATTTAAAATTTAAAAATCGCAATATGCGTTTTTAAATATTTAGTATTTTGGTAATGGTATTTATAAAAAGACAAAACGTACAGATATTTATCTTTATTTATTTTATTTTTTTATTAATATGATTTTTTTGGCTTCCGGGTTTATTATTTAAATAGATTAATATGTTAATAGACTAGTGTTTCCCGAACTATTTCGGATAACGCTTCCTTTCAAAGCTTGTATTTCCTCACGTTCTTCGCCCATCGTTGATCTTAAGTAATATTCAGGGCCACCGCATGAATGTCAACCGCCCGTGTGCAAACTTTCATAAGATCGCCCTCTACTATAGTGCGTTCAAAGGTGAGTTTGCAGTACAGGGCATATGGAGTAGTTCTTTTTCATACTCTCTAATGGGTTTACACAATGACACTATCCTTTTCTTGCTTGTCGACGTTGCCAGCTCTAAAACGCGCTGATCTGTGAAGACGCAGTATTCTACAAATGGCCATTTGTTTTTGTTGAGTGTTATTTTGAGTTTTATAAGAGTTGATTTTTGTAAATCATACGAGTGTTTCATATTATTATAATTGACACATTTGACACTTTTACAACATTTGGCAACACCGCTCCCATTTGCCATAAGAGCTATACTGCAAATTCACCTTTGAACGCTCTATAGTAGGATTCTACTAAAATCGACTCCAGATTCTACTCGTTTGTTCAGCCGCTCTTGTGCAATGCATACCTGAACACCCGAACGCAGCAACCCTGGCAACAACGACAGAAGCAACTCCATAAAGATGAAAAACATTAAACATTTAAATTAATAGAAGATGACAATTTAACAATAATAATAATAATAATAACCGAAGATCTAACAAGTATTGGTATACAGAACACATGAAAAGACCTGACAATGAACAGATCGAGATGGAGGACTTATGTGAGTGAGGCTAAAAGTCAACCCGACTGATAGTGCTCAAGGAATTATAATAAAAATAATTAGCCTAAAACTATCCCATCTTTGGGCAAAAGCCTCCTCCTTGTGCTTCCATTTTGTCATGGACCATATTGCACTGGCTGTTTAAGTGATGTCGTTTCTCCATCTAAACTTTTGCCTTCCTTTGATCTCGTCAGATGTCTTAACGACCATAACGTTGATTTCTTCGTCCACCGGTTGTCATTTAGGCATGCTAGGAATCCTCCCCACCTCTATTTCAACCTTCTGTAGAAGTCTGTAACATCTCTCTCCAAATTCCAACTCCAATTTTCTTATGGATTTATCTATTTGGTATTTTGTATCGGAGTTCTACTCTGATTATAGACCTTTCCATTTTTCTCTGAGAAACGAGAAGTTTTTCTTATTATTATTATTTTTTTTTTGTGACAGAAACCAAGTGATGCAATTTGGTAAACTTTAAATAAGACAGCATTTAAATGGAAAATTATATCTTCACATGGTATTTGAATAGCTTAGTACCACGTTACATAGGTACATTGAGATACAAAGTTAAACCTGGATTTTTTGCACTCGGTTTTATACTGGATTATAGTACATTGTATATTAATCCCAAAGCAATTGATAAAATGCAAGTGCAATAAAAATAAATGCGATAAAATATATCAATTTGTACGAGTTTGATCAAGAAATTCGTGGACTGTCATGAAATTTTATTAATAAGAAATTATTTTACATTAAAATTATCACCTAAATACTGCTCTTCTATATTTCTACATAACTGCCAGCGTCTATTCCATAAAAAAAAAAAGTCAAACAGAGCCAATGCAGGTGAGTATGGTAGATGGGAGTAACTTTGTTCTTTGCCATAAACTGCCGAATCATAAGGAAAGTGAGGTGCATTGTCATTACGGAACATGATCTATTTTTCAGCTATCAAGCCATGTGTTTCAGCGGTGATCTCCTCGTTCGATGCGAATCTATTTGCAGCGAGTTCTTCATGTTTAGAAAGAGAAGGCCGTCGCATGGTGGCAAATTTGGAGAGTAGGGTGAATAAGGGAGCAGTTCGAAGTGCAGTTTGACCAATTTGACCGTTGCAATTGCGGACAAGTGAGCTTATGCATTGTCATGGTAGACAAAACTTTTTTCTTCGCCAAATGGGGCCGCTTTTTCATGAGTTCAGCATGTAATAGATCTAATAAAGCGACATAATATTGTTATGTGATCGTTTTTGCCTTTTCCAGATTGTCGATGAAGATTCGTTGTGAATCCCAGAAAATTGTGGACTTCCTAGAAAATGACCTTTCCGAAATAATCCTTTTTGCCTTCTTCGGAGCACAATCGTCAGGTGAAATCCACTGTTTTGACTCTTATTTCAGTTCTAGTGTGTAGAGATGGATCCATGTTTCATCAACGGTTATAAGTCTATCGGACGCTTTTCCTGCGAGAATTATTTGGACATGCGAAAGCTGGTGTTAAAAAAATAAAATAAATCACATATTCACATAAATAGTTTAGGAATGTTTATTATTGATGTTTAGTAAAAATTACACCGAATGAATGTACAAACAGCTATAATTTTCACCGTTCAGTATTTATTTTCGGCGCCTCACAAAGGCGCAGCGCCCGGGGCGGTTGCACTGCTCGCACCGCCCTAGGGCCGCCGCTGTGTGCAACACACGGGTATCTTCACTTGGTGGTCGTCCAACACGATATCATGAATTTTACATCGAAATGCAGTGAACTACTTGTGAACTATTCCATGCTATGAACTATAGTTACCATAATACTTTTTTAGCTTTGCTTTAGTTTATTTAATGATTTTTCCACGCAAAAAGTAGTGCTTTATCTACACACGGAATTGTAACAAATAAACACAAACTTATCCGCTTTTGAACGCTGTTAAAAATGTACATTTTACAAATTGCAAATGGTAGAAGTAATATCAAACTTGCGATCTGACCGCCATCTCTTAACAAAGTCACTTATCAAACGCCGCTGATATTATTTCTGGAATTACGGCTGGAAATATTTAAAATCCAAATAATTACTTAATTGTATTTGCACTGATTTGAGTCTATCTCTTTCTATTACATAATGATCAAATCATAATTTAACCACAATTTATGCCAGATTTCTAGTAAATATAATGCTGCAAATTATTATTTCCATCATTACTGTTGCATTACCAATCGATCATAAAATCAAAACTTTCATCAAACCAAATATAGATCTTAGTCATTTGTTGCCTTTATAGAAAAGGCACGTTGACGTTTAACGTTGTAATAAATAATTTTCCTTTCATTTCAGTCTCATTTCTTATTCACGTTCATCCATTTATGTTCATTCTTATTACATGCTTGGATGAACGCATACAGTTTTCAAACATTCCATTGAACTGGATTTATCACGATTTCATTTTTTACCGATGTGAAGAGATAATAAATATTTGTTGTTCATGGATTGAGAATTATTGTGAAATTGTGGAATTGTTCATATCATTCATTTTGAAGAAGACTGCAATGAAATATATCTATCGATCTTTCCAGGAAGTTAGCGGTTTAAGCATTGCTAATTTCTTTAATATAAGACGTTAAATTAAAAAAAATTTAACTCTACAAATAAGAATATTAAATTGGAAAAACAATTGGTCATCAAAGAACGAGTTATTTCAAAAAAATATATATTTTTTTTTAAATTCACCTCATGTATTGTGTTTGTCCAGTTCTCAAACTTTTTCAGGGGACTGCAAACTTAAACAAATATGAAAAATTCAAGGCACCCGACCCATTTCGAATATAGAAGTTATATCATCCAATAAAAGACTTCGTAAAAAAGTTTTAACTTTTTTAAAACTTTTACGAACCTCCAAGAAACAAACGCTTTTGATGACGTAACAGACGTAATATGATTAAAAAAAAAGAAAAATATAGTTATGAATGTATCCAAAATTGTTATCATTTATTGGATACCTACGAATTCCTTAAATGTGTGAAAATTCACACTTACTTAATTGTTATCACAATAACCTGGTTAGCATATGTGGGTATTTTCCAGGTATAGTTATATAATCCATAAAGTAGTTTACAATCCTCAAGTTTCTCTACTTCATACAAGCTATGGCCTTAGAATGTGTCTGCTCAGTTACTGACTTGGGGCTAGTTATTACCTCAAATCTCAAATGGTCTTCTCACACTGTTCAAACAGTCAAGAGAGCGAATAAAATTATATATTTAATCCGATGGTCCTTTCCGCTCTTAACTCCCTCTATATTCCGTACACTGTATCACTCCTATATTCGCCCACCCATTGAATTTGCAGTCGTTGTGTGGTCACCATATCTCCAAAAAGACATCTAACTACTAGAATCAGTCCAAAGACGAGCCACAAAAAATCCCAGAGGTCTGCAGCACCTATCATACGAGAAGAGACTTCAATCTCTCAACATTCTCCAGCTGATTCCAAGACGAGCATGAGGAGACCTGATAGAATTATATCACATCACCATCGGAAAATCGACAGGTCTGCACTGTACTAGCTTCATTCTGATGAACGACTTCGCGGTCATCTACTGAAGCTCACACACTGAATATTCCGACGGCCCCAACCAGAGCCGCAGTAAGAAAAACTTGCGCTAGGGGCAAAACCGTGTTTTGGCGCCCTTGGCAAATAAATGTAAATAAGTGATAAGCGAAAATAAGGTTCTCACCTCCCAAAATCTAAATGATGAGCAAAAAAAAAGTCCTCACCTCCCAAAATCCAAGCGATGAGCAAAAAAAAAGAAGGTCCTCACCTTCGCAATGTGGCGCCCCTTAGTCAAGCTCGTCAGTGCCCTTTTCCTTAGTGCGCTAGGGGCCATCGCCCCCTCCGCCCCCCCTTACTGCGGCTCTAGCCCCAACGTCAGCATTTCCTAACCAACAAAACATTCAACACATGGAACTCACTCCTGGAGGAGGCGATCCTAGCTTCAAATATCAACAGCTTTAAGAAACGAATCACCCATCTGTTTCAATCATAATGTTTATATATATATTAATATAAAATGTTTAAATTAGTTATGTAGTTTATGTAATTAAAGTAGATATTGTTAGCAAATTTTCCTGTATAATGTAAACATAACGCTGATGATCTTCTCTCAAACCCTCAGAAATATTTTTCTCTATATAATATAGGGATTATATGGATAATGAATTTTTCTCGAAAAATTTGTAATAAAAAAGTTTCCCATTTGGTACCAATGTTGGATCACGCTTTATAATTTATTTAGATACATAAAATCATTTATATTATTTTTGTTACCATTTATGTTAGGTTTAACCTGTAATTATTGTTATATATTTCCATGTATTATAGATTATACATAGAAAAAATTATTTTCTTTTTAAACCCCCCCCCCCCACGATCGTGCATCCATAGCGAACCGATAGTAAAATTATTTGAATCCCACCACTGTGTATAGGTATGCCAAATTTCAACTTTGTAGATTCAGCCGTTTGATTAGAATTTCGACCGTACAGACAAACACACAAACAGATAGTGCTGCAGTGCTGCAGAGCTGCAGCACCCCCAACATTAAATTAATTTAAGCATTACAGACGTCTATGATATTTTTTACTCTCTCTATTCCTAAATTTTCTTAATTTTTACTTAAAACCCCTCACTATTGTTGTGCGTCATGCGTTAAACAAGTAGTTCGTTTACAACTTATGATGTACAATGTGCTGCAGACACTGGCATCTCGGATTGCTATGGTAACGCGGCAGTTGGCATTGAGTGAGGGTAAGGGCTGTTTATACACTTTCGGAGCTGCATTCGTTTGCAGTTAACAGCTTTGGAAGTGATCGTTTGATTCTGTAAACACATAAAATATAAATTTTCATCTACTTGACTAATACATATTTAATCGTAAAATGCAATATTTCTATATTTTATATTATTTCATTTTTATACGTGTATGTATATAGTTAGTATTTGCATGTCCATCTTAATAATGATTCACTTTCCCGAAAGAAAATCTCAGTTATACCTCTGGCTGTACTATGCACATTAGAAGTGACGTTTCTAAGCTCGTATTTTAGTTATACCTACAAAATCCTAAGAAAAGATCCTAAAATTAGGTCTTTCCTGATTTTGCAAGATGAAAACGTCGAACCTCCCGATTTCGAAAGCTAAAAAGATGACAGCCCTATCTATGCGTTTTGTATCAGCTTTTCTCGTTAGCCACGTTTTAGAGCCGTTCAAAAGCCAGAGATA
Organism: Liopterus haemorrhoidalis; assembly: GCA_963971575.1. Classification (NCBI taxonomy): domain Eukaryota; kingdom Metazoa; phylum Arthropoda; class Insecta; order Coleoptera; family Dytiscidae; genus Liopterus; species Liopterus haemorrhoidalis. The sequence goes on along the minus strand of OZ020619.1, from coordinate 31,946,604 downwards.
TACTTTGCCCTAAATCGTATTAAAAAACTGAAATACCTCTTCAAAGTTGTTAAACTCTTGATTACCTAACTATTTGTTTAACCGCCCCTTATCTTAACAAATACGTTACAGAGTAAATAGTGCATTTTTTCTTTGTAGGATATTTACTTAATTATTCCTTATCGGCGCACCTTATTTCGAAGGATAAACAAGTACACTTGCACCTTGTGTAAATTTAGAGATAACTCTTTTATTTTATAAGCCCAGGTGTTCAAACATATAAATCATATCTTTTTTTAAACATTAAATAGATTGCCGAGTACATATTTTAATGATTTGCAGTTTAAGACTTTCGTAATACAAATACAATAAAGATTACACAGAACATTTTTATCACTGAAAACATTGTTTTCTATGAAAAATTAGAAGTGTAAAGCTATTTTTACAAATGAACACATTCTGTATTTTTCTTACAACAAATATTTAGCTCTATTATGATTATTTATATTTTTTTGAAATTAATTTTGGGCACGTTTGTCGTTCGACGAGTGACGTAATCGAGTTACGAACGTGTACTAGGATTGTACATCGAAGGCAAAACATCGATGTTTAAAATCGATGTTAACATCGGCGTCTTACTATCGATGTTGAAAAAACATCGAAGGAAAAACATCGATGCTTCCGATACATCGATGTTTTATTAATATTAAAAAAAGCTATTTATTTATATTATATAGGCTTTATTTAATAATGTAAAGATAAAATACGAAAAAAAAGTAACTTATAATACACAAAAAGCATTTATTAGATTTTTAAATAGAAATATCTATCTTTTTTAATAGTAAATAATTTCACATTAACATTACCCAATATAATAATCCTAATTTGTTCCTACTATTTTTACATTTCTAAAATGATATATTGCATTTTATTATAATACTAATATAGTAATCTTAATGTTAATTTTATATTATTTAACATAAAAATACCATACTGTCATACACATTTTTTTACCACTTTTTTAAGTTGAAATACATATTACATTTTTTATACATAGCAATCCTAATATTAATTTTAATGACTAACTAACATTACAATATAATAATCCTAGTAATAGTTTTATTAATAAATAAATTATACTTATATTTCCCAATACGGTAATTCCAGGAATTGGAGGAATAACAACTGGGAAAGTGTCAAGACTCAAAAAGCAACAAGTTTGTTGGCGTCGTTGGTCGTTGCATTGTTTGCAAAAATTAGAAGTTTCTTCTTATTTTTTTCTTATTATGCTAACTGCTAAAAAGAATAAGAACTAACTCTATTAGTATTGTTATGTCACAATATACAGCGCTTATATTTTGTGTACTAATATTAATAAAAATTAAAATCTTAAGATTCGAGCGCTCTAGCAGTAGTTTCTGAATTTCAAAGTTTAAACATCGACATCGGTAGTAGACATTGATGTTTTATCGATACTATCGCCATCTGACCATCGATGGTAAAAACATCGATGTTTTTAAAACAAACATCAATGTTTTCGATACATCGATGCTTTTTTCCCATCCCTAACGTGTACCCCTATCACCTATCGCCGACCATATAGTTGTGCATTATATCGCAAACATTGCAATATCAAAACAACGAACAGTAAAAGCCAGAGAATAAATTGAGTTTTATATTAATTTCCAGAGAAATTCATCCTCATTGTGTTCATTCGTTTTTAATGTAAGAAAATAGTTTTTGACATTGAATTTTGTCATAATTTCAAGGTAAATTCACTCGCATTGTTTTAACAATACTTTTTAATGTAAGAACATTATTTTTGATATTGTATTTTTTCTTAATTTCGAGATAAATTCAAATTCATTGGTTTAGCAATCGTTTTAAATATAAGAAAATAATTTTGATATTGTGTTGTGTCTAAACTGGAAATATTTTCACGTAATTTGATATGATAATATAACAAAACCAGGATTTGAATATAGGCTATGAGGCATCTCAAAATTTTTATTCTAAGGGGTTGTTTTGAGGTTAAAACTGTTTATTTAAATATATCCCTTATTCTATCTGACAACAGAAAAGTAAGTATAACAAAAATAGTTTATAGTGTGAAATAAATCTTTTTTAATCAATACATTTTTTCAGTTAAATGAATAATTAGGGAGTTACGGGGGACACCCTAAAACTAAAATCTACATATAGTTCCCTTATTATTGACATAACAGCAAATCATATATAACAAAAATAGTTGGTAATAGGAATATAAATTTTTTATTTCTATGCCATTTTTCATTTAGATGAATATTTGGAGAGTTACGGGGGGAGAGTTACGGGAGGAGATGAATATTATTATCAATAATAAGGGAGCTATTCGAAAAATGTAGCTTTAGGGTGTTCCTCCGTAACTCCTTAAATATTCATCTAAATGAAAAAATGCATAGAAATAAAAGATTTGACTTGCTATTTTCAACTATTTTTGTCATATATAATTTGCTGTTATAAGTCAATAATAAAAAGAGCCATAGCAATGTTTTTGGCGTCCTTGGCAAATAAAGTATATTGATTAAACAAAAAAAAGGTCCTCACACAAATCCAAGTGATGAGCAAAAAAGGTCCTCACACGCCAGATCCAAGTGATGAACAAAACAAAAGGTCCTAACCCCGATTTTACTAAACAAGTATACACAATGGCGCCCCTAGTCAGGCCGCGCGCCCCTAGTCAGGCCGCGCGCCCCTGGCAAGTGCCCCGATGCCAACCCGTTCCTACGGCTCTGATAATAAAGCAAGACTTTTTTGTTCGACTAGATGACTATTTAGGTAGTTACGGGGGGGGGGCACCTTAAAACTAAAATCTTGAAATATCCCACTTATTAGTTACTTTAAGTCAAAAATGTGTATGTGTATGTGAAATATTTTTTTTTCATCTCTTCAAAGCAGATTTAAATAGAATACTAGCGTCGGCGAATCAGTACAGTTACGTCACACGACGTAACAAACAATTGCATTGTTCCAAACAATACAGTCGTTTGTTACGTATTGTGACGTAACTGCATTGATTCGCCGACGCTAGTATAGTAGTAAAGATTTATTTTTCACCTTGCGGTGTTAAAATTTTCATACATTTACAACCTAGTAGCAAACAGTGTGCAATAATTATATGTATAATACATATTTTAAATTTTATGTCATTTACAGTCTTTTATTTAGTATCTTCTTCATCCAGGTTTCATCCGAGTTTTCGTCATTGAGTATTTGTATAGCTTCGGGTTTCTCACTTCTTCCGTGCAGTCACGTGTTAGATGCTCTATTGTCTCTTCATTCCTCTCACATATTTTGCACTTCTTTTTCTCTCCAATATTCGTTTCTTCTTTCTTCGTTTCCTACTCTGAATCTGGCTATTATTTTTTGGTTTTTGGCTTGTTTTCTTAGATACAGAGCCATGTCTATTGTTTCTAAAAACCTGTATCTGGGGTTGTACTTTGATATCTGTATCTTCTCTCTTCGTTGTTCTCACAATTTCTTCTTTTAAGCTATCTCTCATTCGTCTTCGGTTCTCTACTTCTGTTGTTGAATAGCCTTTTCTTTCGTAGTACTTTGAGCGTTCTTGTTTCCAGTCATTCTTCTCTAGTTTATTTTCTTCTCTTCTTCTTGTCTGCTCCCAGCATGCAAAAACCAGTTCTTTCCAATTAGATCTTCTTATTTTCTCCTCGTAGATTATTGTGTTTCCTCTTCGTTTCCTGGTGTATTATGTAGAGCGGTGTTCTTTTGTCGATTGAAAGTGTCCATCGTAGATATTTGTTGTGGATTTTCTCTATCTCTTCTTGCTCTTTCCATCCGCAGATTTAATAACAAGATTTTTTAGGGGGTAAGAGAAGTGTTACTTCTCTTACTACATATTAGTTAGAAATATCTAATTTATCATTTACTTACTAGAAAAATGAATATAAGAAAATAAACTCTTCATCTATGTTCAATACAGTTTTTAATAAGATAATATATTTGGGTCGCTATGGAGAGCTAACTAGAAACGAAGTATCTAACTTATTATCAACTTCACATTGAAAATATATACAAAAGAGTGATTATTTCGTGTTATTGAAAAAAAAAAAAATATATCTCAGTTATCATTTACAAAAATGTACATTACAAAAACCGTAAAAGGTACGGGTACTGCAGCTAGTATCCTATATATTTGTCTGCTAAGTCAATAATAAGGGAAATATTTTAAGATTTTCTGTAAACAGTTTTAATCCCGAAACACCCCCATAGAATAAAATTTTTCAGATGGCATATAGTTAGGGTGACCACATTTCAGTGAAGGGAAACCGGGACACAGGGAAAAAAAAGAAGGTCCTCACCTCCCAGATCCAAGTGAAAAGCAAAAAAAAGGTCCTCACCTCCCAGATCCAAGTGAAGAGCAAAAAAAAGGTTCTCACCTCCCAGATTGACTAGTTGTAATATTTCTTTTCTTACAAATGCAGAATTATGTAAAAACCGGGACAATCGGCCGTCCCGAAAACATTTTGCGAGACACCGGGACAATGTACATAAAACCGGGATGGATGGTCACCCAACTTTTGGCTTATATTTTCTTCTTTTACTTCTGATCGTATAGTCGAGAGCTTATTTGGTGATGTCACTATTTGGTTTTTAGAGTTTGTGTCCAATCCACTTCCATTTCCTTTTTTTAATACTATTACCGATTGGACATTGGTTCGTAAGTAAGGTAGTAAGGTATAAGTAAGGCATAGGTCTCCGTCAGAAGCTTCACAAATAAAAAACAAAACTTAAAAATAAAATAGCTGATTATAGTCCGTTTTTCGGGACACCGGGACAATTGACCTAAAACCGGGACGGATGGTCAGCCTACATATAGCCAATGTTCGAATCTTGGTTTTACTCTATCACCATACCAAATTACGTGAAAATAGGGCGAGTCGTTTTTGGGTGAATTTCGGTCAGACAGACAAAAACATTTTTATTGCGGACATCTTCTTATAATTATCTGTAACGTACCGAAATCAAATATGAGACCGAAAAAATAATAAATAGTTATAGCCTCCAATTTTTTAAATATAGAAGATTCAAAAAAATATATATACCAAGTGTGAAATGATTACTTCTTCTTATTTAATATTAAAAAATTCATCTAATTAACTATTGTTCGCTCAATCATGTGGTTATTTGCATTCATAATTGATTATTTATTGCGGTTAACAGATTTTTTACTCTGAACATGTTAATTACGCATATGCTGAGAAAAAATAGAATATAAATAATATATGCTCTCATAAAAATATGAACTAATCAAGTTGACAGGTGATTTATATCTGAATAAAATTCCAGATTAAATTATAATATTTTACTCGTACAATTGTTTGTTTTGTTATTGTTGTAATTGAGATTTATAATTTTATACTTAATTAGTAATTTATAGTATCATTAAGGTTACATGATAAAATATAATTTACAATCTAAAAAAATAAAGATCCGCTTTATAGTACCTACTGGGTAAAAACAGGACAACCTTAGCGGAAATTATAATGTAGGGTTGATGATAATTAAATGTACTGCAGAAAATTATGAAAGATTTTCTTTTTATTAGATATTTGTTAGAAATGATACTTCATCATTATCATCGTTAGCTCTACATCCCATGCTGAGCCTTGGCCTCCCGTAAGATACGTCCCCATTCTGTCTTGTCCTGTAGGTATGACCGTCCACCAATTCTAAATTCTTAGGACTGATATTTTGCACACCACCACTTTGCGTCCAACTTTTCGCTTTCTTATCGGTTGAACATTTAGAGTGCGCTTCCCATTTCTGTTCGCGATTATTCTATTTACGTGCCCAATCAAATCTGTGCGTCAGAAATTTTAACTAACTAACTCGTCCGATCTTTATGTGTTGAACAATATTATCTTTATTAAAGGTTTAATAAAGTTACAAGTTATAGCGAATTTTCCATAACTGGTCGTTTTGTAATGAGGCCAATAATCTTGCGCAGGTTTTTGCATTAACCCTTTACTGCATAGTGTGCCATATATGGTACATTCCGATTTTTATTTTTTATTTTACTTTTAAAACTGAATCAGAACGTTACTTCATAAATGTTCATATATGCCACATACACAGCAATGGATCCTGCAGTATCTCAAGTAATGGGCTGCAATAGATTTGAGGATGTAAAGCGGAATTTACCGGGGGGAGCCCGAAATTGCTCTGGCCCCCAGTTGCCCCCCCCCTGCAGATTTTAAGAGCAGCTACATTACAAGATCGCCCGGATCGTACTTCTTCTAATTAAAAATCATCATGTTGCAAATTTTTGTACTACAGCTCAATAGTCGTTAAGGATGGACAATCAACATGGTATATGCCAAATATTTCTTCGTAGTACTCTTTAGCTACTAAACTACTTTTAAAATTATACAAAATTATTGTCCGTTTATTTCATCTCGACATGGGCAGCATTTATTTAACTTTATTAAACAAAATCTCAACAGAAACTGAATACGAAATAATAAAATCGTGGCTGTGTTTATATAAAAGACTCATCTTTAAATTGATACATACCCGATATCGCTGTTTGTTTACTTTACGCCCTTCGTATAATGTATAATTTTGCAATAATGCAAAATTAAGGATGCTAAGGGACTCTAAAATTATTAGTAGACCCCCCGAAAATCTAGATCTGTCACTGGCGTCGACTGGTATGAAATCAAACTTTAGTTATTAAAACCACTTAAGGACCAGGCCCAAGATAACTCGGGCTACACTTTATGGTTCAAAAAGACCGTACCCGAGATAACTCGGCCGGTCACATATTTTATGTTCCATTATGTATTTGCCCGAAATAACTCGAGAAAATGGTCTTACAAAAAATAAATAAATAAAGATGGTAATACAATTTGGAAACCAAAAGTCATAATTGATTATAATGACACAATGGATGGGGTTGTTCTACTAGACCAACAAATGCGTAAGTTATCCACTTACGAAGAAAAGAGGAAAAAAGTACTATAAAAAATATTTTTTCATTTGTTCGACATATGTATGTTAGCGAAAATATAATTATGCAACATTAACCCTTATTAACGATTGTAGTGTGCTATGTCGTTGCTAAGGCATATTGTTTTATGTAAATAGAAGAGTATAAAATATAACATATGATGTGTGAGACGTATTAGTTGATCAATAAAATCATGTCTTATTATTCATAAAATACCTTTTTTATTAATATCAGAAGTGTGATTAAGTCAGAAGTGTGGCCTATCACCCACAAGAAAATTAAAATAGAAGACTATAAGTGCAATATTAAAAAAAAAAGTGTAAAGATATTGTCGTATAATATTGCAAAGGCTAATGTAAAGGTTTAAGTTAAAGGTGATGATTGAGAATCATATAAAGGTAGTATGAATAATTATGAGCTAGATAATAGATTGGCGAATTTTAAGTTATTTTGTCAAAAAAAAAAAAAAAATACTTCAAGTGGTTTCTAAGGTAATGACACTTATTGGAATAAATTTGAAATGTGACATTTGTTTGAAAAATGCAGAATCTTAACAAAGATCCCTAAAAATTGTCAGGATGAACGAGCGTTGCTTTGTTATTAACAAACACAATTTACGAAGGTAACTGGTTAGATTGATGATTACTAAAATGGTAAGAGACATTTTATTGTTTTGGTTAAATCATATGGCACGTGTTAGCCATAATGTGTAAGAATTAGATTTGAGATTTTGGTTTTGATATTTGTGATTTAATATCTGAGTTATGATATTTGAGATTTGATAATTAAGATCTGAGTTTCGAGATTTGAGTTTTGAATTTGAGCGTTTATTGGAAAAGACAAACGACAGATCACTGGGATCGGAATGGCAAAATAAACTGAGAAATATAATAGATAATGAGTTGAGAGTTAAAAGTTTGTTGAGTACCGCAAGACATGCCGCTGCCAGTGGCATCAGTCCGGTAATAGCTCTGTAACCATGGTGGCAGATGGTGAGCTATGGCGACGGGCTGATGATGATGATGATGATAAAGCACTGTGTGTGCAGAAACGAATAGACGCTTTCTGAGCTTAGCACTGTGTGTGCAGAAACAAATAGATGGTCTCTGAGCTTGTTGTACTGTAGAAAATCTGTAATGAAGGAAACTAATAGATAGTTATTGAGTATCTGAGCTTGTTGATCTAGTCACTGAGCTCGTGGTAGGGAAATGAAATGATAACAAAAAGTCTCTAAACTTTCAGATCACGATTTATACTTTGCTATTGGAAGGTTTTGTTTTAAGCAAATATTTATTTTTACTAATTGATATTGGTGCATGGTTGATTTTGTTAAAAATCAATTCTGCGCCCAAATTGCTCTATTTACAGATTATGAATTAGGTGAAGAATTTGAAGATGCAGTAGAAGATGAATGGTGGACCAGCTCAAGAATGGAGTTACTGGTATGCAGGATACTGTTACTGGTACGCAAGATGCAGGATGCTGTTGTTGGTATGGAGCAGACCATTGGTGGTATGCAGGTTGCTGTTGCTGATAACAACAATGCTGTTAATGGTGTGAAGAATACAGTTGCGTCCCGAGAACGTTCCGCATGTCAGTCTGGCCGTGTTAGCGAAAATATAATTATGCAACATTAACCCTTATTAACGATTGTAGTGTGCTATGTCGTTGCTAAGGCATATTGTTTTATGTAAATAGAAGAGTATAAAATATAACATATGATGTGTGAGACGTATTAGTTGATCAATAAAATCATGTCTTATTATTCATAAAATACCTTTTTTATTAATATGTATATGGAACGCTTTTGTGTTATACAAAAAAAAATAGAGGTCAGAAGAGTAATTTAGAATTCAGAAAAACGCTGATAGAAAAAATTATTCAAAATTTTTACAGGGACACATGAACAAAAAAAATCTGGGCGTCCATTGAGGCTAATTGAAAGGCATTTTCCTGACAGTATTCCTCCAACAGAAAAGAAAACACAACCTACTAGAGTGTGTAGTGTATTGCAGTGTTCTTCAACCTTTTTGCCCCCGCGGACCGGTGAAAATAGGATAAATATTTCGTTGACCGGCTGAAAGCTAAGACACAAATAAACACCAATATATATAGTATTTTATTATTATATAGAAATATGTTATACAGTTATATAATTACAATTTTTAGTGCGACATCTGCTACTGCTTTGCTATAAAATTTGATATACGTGGCTGAGAGACGAAGCGATGCGTTAACATCCATTCGATTTCTCTGTTTGGTTTTTATTATTGGCATGACTGAAAAAATTTTTTCGTAAAAAAGGAAGTCGAAAAATGAATAATAATTTGATAGCTTTATAACTCAAAGTTGGATATTCTTTTTCTAGCGATTTCCAAAATTGAGACAATGATTGCATTTTATGTCTGGACACCAGAGTGACATCACAAGACAACTCGATCAGCTTTTCTTTTCACGAGGATCAAGTACACCTGACTTTATATCTTTCAAGAATGGATTATTAATCCAGAGGTTACCTTTACGAGGATACTCATTTTCAGGGAAAAAAATATTAAAATTTTCAGCTGATGCTCTTAAATGTTGATTTATTGTTGAATATGACTTTCTGGTTGACATCAGAAGCAATTAAAAATTCTTCCAAAAGTGGAAACATTTCTATAAATTCCTCTTATAAGCGACTATTGCAAAGAGCTAGCTTCTTCAGAAGTACGAAAAATAGCTGCAAGAGGCGTTGTATTGATGCTAGTAAATATTAAATAAATCATGGTTCAGAGAAAAGTTAGCTTCTGCGTCGACTAAAAATATGTGCTATATACTCGTGAAGAGAAGTGTGCATCTGCATGATTCGGTCGAAATATTTTGCGGCCCGGCAGGAGTTTTCTGCGGACCGGCACTGGTCCGCGAACCACTGGTTGAAGAACACTGGTGTATTGTATGCAGCAATCAGAATCGTCCTTCAAGGAAAAAGAAAAAGGAGAGAGTCTCGCTGTAAACCTTGCAATTTTGCATTATGTGTTTCTCCCTGCTTCCAGGTTTACCATACAGAATTAAATTACTAATTATTTTAATTTTTCTACGTATTATTTTCTTATATACAAGGTGTCTCAAAAGAAATTTTATATTTATTTAGCTTACTGCGTGAACGCAACGTATCCGAGGGGCGCGGGGGTTATGTCAATCGGTAGCCTGGCTCTTGGGAATTCAGTCGCTATGGAGCGTTTCTCGGGAGCAGACCGCGCGTTATGCGTGCGAGAGTTTTACAAAAACGGTGATTCGGCGACTGTAGCGCGTAGAAAATTCTGCAGTATTCGAGGTTTTCGCCACTTAAATGATGCGCCAAGCATTCCTCTCATTCGACATTGGGTTAAAAAGTTTGAAGAGACTGGTACAACGCTGGATAAATCAAAATCCGGGCGACCTAGGTCATCAAGAACGGTAGAAAACGTGTAGAATGTTAATCAGTCTGTTCGTGACGACCCGAACCTTTCAATTCGGAAGCGCGCAAGTGCTTTAAATGTGCATAGATCATCATTACATCGCATTATGCACAAAGACCTAAAGCTGCACCCCTACAAAATTCAATTGGTGCAAGAATTAAAGCCCCAAGATGCCATTCAGAGGCTTAATTTCGTAAATCAGGTGATTGAGCGATTTTCAACGTTTACCAACATTTTGTTTTCGGATGAAGCTCATTTTCATCTTAATGGCCACGTAAATAAGCAGAACTGCCGCTACTGGAGTGCAACGAATCCGAAACGCAAACATCAGAAACCCCTACATTCGCCTAAAGTGACCGTATGGGCTGCGATGTCGGCGCGAGGAATTATCGGCCCTTACTTTTTTGAAGACGAAAGGGGGCGTGCAGTTACAGTGAATTCAGAGCGTTATGTGGAGATGTTAGACAACTTCTTGGTACCTGAACTGCAAAACTTTCCTGGCTATAAACAAAGAACATGGTTCCAACAGGACGGAGCAACTTCACACACGTCCAATATGTCTCTGCCACGTGTTCGTGAAATTTTCTCAGGCAAATTGATCTCCCGGAGAGGTGACATAAATTGGCCTCCACGCAGTCCAGATTTAACCCCTATGGACTTTTTCCTATGGGGTTATCTTAAATCTAAAGTTTACGCCAATAAACCGACTTCACTGGCGCATTTGAAAGAAAATATCCGTCACGAAATGGCAGCCATCCCTGAGTCCACCTGCCGAGACGTCATAAGTAATTTTACTGTTCGATTAAATGAGTGCCGAGAACGCGATGGTCTACATTTAGACGATATTATTTTTAAAAAATAAATCCCCAAAAAGTGTATTTTAATAATTAATAAACATTTTTTCTATATACGGCTTACTTTTTTTTTAATCGATCCACTAAATATAAAATTTCTTTTGAGACACCTTGTATTATATTTTTTCTTATTTTACTAATATGTATCATTTTTACTTATCATTTGATTTTATTTATCATTTGTTTGAATTAAATAAAAAACATGTTTATTTACAAAAAAAAATTGTTTTTTTTTAACAAACTTTTTTTTGTGCTTAATATGTCAAAATTATAGTTCTAATTATTAAAAAAAAAAAATGATTTTTTGGTGCATTTATTTGAAAAAAAAATCGGTCCATCAGGGGTTAAATAAATGTGACTGGATAGAAGTTTTTTTTTTTTAAATTGATTCCTCAGGCATTTTAATATGTGGAATTTTTAAAATCCCTGGGTCAGTAATGACTTGTAAACTTATTTAAAAATAAAATTAAACAAAAAATCTCGTCTAGGACTATTCGTTTCCTTTCTTCGTACACCTATCTCTGTTTCTTTTTCTTTGTGTATTCCACACAAGCCAAGAGTTCTAAAATACTAGGCTGGATCTTGCCCATCGAACGTCTCTTCCAGATTTGTGGTAAACGTGGAAAAAATAAGAATGAATAAAACGACTTAAACCACGACAGTTAAACCGCCTTATATATTTAAACACCTGAATTTTGTCTGACGTAACAATTTGTCATCATACCATTAGATTTATCAACATAAAGAGTACCTATTTAAACTTTGGGAGACGATAACAATACATCTCTTTATAAAAACATTATGCAAATTAAATGCTGACGCAGACCTTGACAATAAATTCATTTTGTGGATGAATTGAGATTCTCCCCACTAAATTTAAAAAAGTCACCGTCTATGGTATCTTGTTTACTGTAGGTACAGATGTACTGCCTTCTAACAGGTAAATTATACACAGGTGTGTGTAATCAGCAAATGTCTGTGTATACCCACTGATTACATCAGTACACTCCAAGTAAGAACGGGCAAGTCTTGTTTCAAGTACGCAAAAATACTGATATTATGTTCATAGGCGCCGGCAGGATTAGAAAAAAGTTAAAAAAGTAATAAAAGCGATTAGAAAAATAATAATACGTTAATTTCAATTCTAAATTAAGAAAAATGTCGAGTCAAAGATGTAAAAAGAAGAATTATGAAATACAATAGATTATAGATGGACTAAAACGATTACCAGAGCCGTGCCAATAAAATTTGGCATCACAGGCAAACCAGTGGCAATCAAGGCAAAATGAAGGCAAATGAAGGCAAAATTAAATCAAAATATTTCTTAATGATTAAATGTAGTTTTAATATTATTACCGATCGCCAACATATATAAGGGAGGTATTGTGATCATACCAATTTTGACGTTTCGAGATTTCGATGGATCTCCACGAATTGAGGTCCCTACATAACGTTTTGACTATTTTTAGCATGATGTCTGTCGGTCTGTCTGTCAGTCTGCCTGTCTGTCTGTCTGTCTGTCCGTCTCTCCGTCTGCCTGTCCGTCTGTCTGTGTTTTTTATGGATTTTTATGAAACTTCATATTTAAGCTTCTGCCATCAATGGCACGAGTTGATCAACTTTTGGTAAAAATCGGTTGACTAAAAATGGGAGTTTACTCGTGTCGATTTTAAGATTTTTGCGAATATTTCACACCAGAAAAATATTTCGAAAAAATTTATTTAACAAAAGTTGCTACAAATACAATAACTAATAAATTTTATTTGAGACGTGTTTTGATAAAAAAAAAATTTCGAAAAAAAATTGTATCTATTTATTCCTACTTATATGTAACGTTTCCATGGTTATGATAACTAATATCTCTGTTGGAAAATATTTGGCCAAGTTATTTCTACTGTGCTGCTAGAATCAAGAAATACTCGACTGAAATATTCGTAAACAAGTAGTTTTTAGTGGCCACAGCTGATTTTTTATTTTACAGTGTACTTAACAATGACTTGCATTACAAAATTAACAAAAATTTCTAGAAATACCTTTGCAATCATTCCAGTTTTGATCTCCATGCAGTCCAAACACCAAAGTCCACACTATGCCACATTTTTACCACTTACACGTTGCACTTTTACCACTTAATAATAACTAAACACGCCAGAAAAAATGCAATGCCTCTTGTAAAAATCACGTATCTACAAATCAAGATGGCTATCACTGATAAAGCTCATTAGGGAATATAGTCATTAAAAATTAATAAATAAGATAAGTAACAGAATTGTTTAAAAATATTATTAATGGGAATAAACACATTTATTCCCATTTATTTTGGGATTTTTGCGAATATTTTACAACAGAAAAATATTTCGAACAAAATTATTGAACAAAAATTGCTATAAAAGCAATAAATAACAACTTTTATTTGAGACATTTTTTGATAAAACGAAAAAATTTTGTAAAATTTTTCGAAATGTTTTGTCTCAATTTTTTCATACTTATATGTAACGTTTCCATGGTCATGATAAATAATATCTCTGTTAGAAAATATTAGGCCAAGTTATTTCTACTCTGCTGCTAAAATGTATTTTATACAAGTACTTTATAATGGCGGTTGGTCCTGTGATGGCCACAGCTGATTTTTTTTACTTTACAAAAAGCGATTCCTTAAATAAGTTAAGGATGGTACATTGAAAATAATATTAGAAAAAGATTAGTAGAGTTATTACCAAAATATCAATGTAATTATGATTCCATTGTAATAGAAAATGATTTATATGTGCAGAATTAGATGACAATTTAATTTTGACGAGGCGAAAATGGTCTGAAAAGCTGCATTGAGAATGGATGCTGCTAAGGTTATAATAATTTCGAAATTGTATTGATTGGGAAGAAACAAAATGGAGTATACAGGATAAATACAGGAACTTAATGTAATATTGAAGAAATAAAATTGGTTTTTAATGAAACACAAAAAAAAAAAATTGGCACAGGTGAATGGGTCTTCTCCAGTGGCGGTGCTAACTTTTAAAATCTGGGAGGGGGGCCAGGAAATATTTTGTTATCATTTACATATGAAAATACAAGTGATTACCTAAAAAAGGTCCTCACTTCTAAAATATATTTTTCTCCAACAAATTCTGGGGGGGGGGGGCAGAGCAACTGGGGCCCAGAGCAACTTCGCGGGGGGCGGATCGCCCCGCGAACCATCAAGAGTCAGAGCCGGCGCTAACGGGCATGCGGGCGCCACTGAGAGGGGGGCGCTGGCGTGAGACTTGAAAGGGCGCTAAATGGTCAAATGAATATAAAAGTAAGGTAGTGAAATGTAATTTTAGAAGTGAAGACCTTTTTTTTAGGTCTTCACTTGAAATTGAAGGGAAGGTCTCGAAGAAAGCTAATTGCGCCCTACTTAGGGGCGCTCAATTAAATCTTGCCTACGGGCGCCGCAGACCCTCGCGCCGGTTCTGGTTGGAGTACCTGCGGAAAAGTGATCTAAGCGGTGTTACTTGCGAGCTGAGTGGAAGTAGTTCAATAGTACTTATTTTTTGCCTTACGTCTTTAAAATCTACATTTTCATTTACATTAATAATATTGATAATAATAATAAGTGTGTTCATATTTATTTGTGCTTCAATTTAACATAACACCCACTTTACTAAATTGGACTTCTGGCCGCTAGAACCTTGTTCATCCAATTCCTTCCCTTTCCGGTGTCGTCAAGAATTTCTTTTCAGCTCCTACTTTCTTCCTGCAGTTCTCTATATTCCCTTAAATGGCCAATTGTTTCCATTTCTTTCTGACACAGTCCTGCCGACTGTGTGCCTTTTCTTGCTCGTCCCTCCAGTAGCAATTTTCTTTCTCTTCATTTCCGCATCCGAACCTAGCAACGACAAAAGGAGTAGTTAGAATAAAGACACTCTTCACCTTGAGGGGCTGTTCTCAAGGACAACACAAGAGGTGGTTGGCACTGGGAAGAACTAGGTAACGAATAGGCCCACAGTAACGGTCTTGGAGGACGTCTAAACCCAAATATTCTCCTTTTGAGGCGTAAATGGCTATTATCAGCTCAAAGTAAACCCACACACAGAGTAAATTGACTTACAAAGTAGCAAATGTTGAACAGTTCAGTAGGGTGGTGATTTGTTATAGGTGACTGATTAATTAATTAGACACCGCAAAAGGTGGCAAACAATTAAGGATATAAATCTCTCGTACCACATATGTATAAGTAAAATAACAGATTTTCTATTTACAATGTTATGTCTTATGTGAATAATAAGCAGCGTTGCCAGATTATTATATTAGCAAATCGGGATTTGTACCAAATAAATTTTAAAATATCGGGATTAAGGCGCAAAAATCGGGACAACCTAATAAAATGTAGAGTTAAATATTTCTAAATGTTTATTTATCTTAAACCAGTTAAGATTACATTTTAATCTAAATACTGACACTGAACAATATTTTTTTCAGAAACTCGCCTATTTGTATTGGACTGACGATTTTACTTTAGAAAGAGTTTCTTTCTGGTTCTTAATATATTGATAAAATTCAGCACATGAGTATTACATGTTGAATTGAACAACTAATTCCGATTTTATCAACTCAATAGAACACCTGTATCTTGCTTTTGACCATTTCAAATTCATTTGACAAAATACTCGTTCGGGATAGCAATTAGATGTTGGTATACTTATAATAAATGAAATTAATTTGTAAATACTTTTAGTGTTTTTTTCCGGGAATAGCTTAAATAACTGATGCTATTTTTGTGCAGCTCTCTTTCGAATTTTTCGCAATCACGTCAATATATGGTTTAAGCAAGTTGGATTCTTCATAAATCAGGTCCATACCTACTTCATCAAGTACCAATGTGAAAAGTTCCGTGCAAATTTCCGTACTGCACGCCGGCATTACGTACACACGCATCCATCGCATTGTTTTGACCTTACCTCAAAGATTTATTTCTTTTTGAATAATTCGTGAATTTAGCTGTCCCGCGCGGGCCAATCTATTCTTGTTCATAAAGCGG
The DNA here is from genome assembly GCA_963971575.1 of Liopterus haemorrhoidalis. Taxonomy (NCBI): domain Eukaryota; kingdom Metazoa; phylum Arthropoda; class Insecta; order Coleoptera; family Dytiscidae; genus Liopterus; species Liopterus haemorrhoidalis. The sequence goes on along the minus strand of OZ020619.1, from coordinate 31,930,305 downwards.
GACGTTCATGTCTGGCAACGCTGATAATAAGACATAATATGATGCTTAGCGATCGAGTGCGGTTATCCCTCAGGACGTTTGTTGATCCGGGGAACTCGCGGGAACGGTGTTTATCCCTGTTTGGGAGGCTGGATGCAGCGTTGGCTCACTAGTGGTCTGCGGGAGAAGAACATGGTCTTCTATCCTGGAACGGGCGCTGATGGCCTGAGATGCGGCACTGACCTATGTCGCGGTTCGCGATATGTTCCATGAAACAGACTGTGTCGGTTTTACTAAAGCACTGTAACGCGGTAGTGAAGTACACTACCTTGGATTTCATATAACTTTTGTACAATACTAATAGCTCACAATGCTGAGCGGATGTCAGCGGATTTTAATTTTAAACACGAGGTTTTTAGAATAAATATAAAAGTGGCTATCGCTATCAAACGTTCTATTTAATATTGGTGAATATGCAAGTGTCTGACGGTAACGGACCTTTTAGAACCGCATATGAAAAATGCTAAAATTTCATCTACCGCCTCTGCCGGAGTAAGATGCGATTTCCAAATAGAGAAATTCAGTAAACTGAATTTTAGTAAATTCAGAACGCTAAGCGGGCTGAACAAACGGTATAAGGTTTTTTTCGTTATACCTACAAAACCCTAAAAAAAGAATTATTCTTCTTCTTGTTCCTTGTTGATTTCTCAGTTCAATCGCTTTTGGCAAAGATCCGTGTTGATCAGTCAGAGATATTTGTTAGCTACTTAGTTGAAAACCATTCTGTTGGCGCTCATGACTATGCTTTGACCCATTTGCGAACACGATTGTACTATTGTTACCAAGTTTTTGCTGAGTATACTGTATATAATTATGTTATAAGCATAGATTCTATTCAATTGTTTTAGTTTATCAGCTCCATAAAGTTACATTGCTGATTAGAGTTATTTGAATTAATTTTGTTGGGAATAATCATTATAATGATTACATTGTAATCATTATTATATTTCAGAGAGAAATACATATATCAATAACCAATTTTATATAACTCTAGGCGATGTTTATTGAAATGTAATGTAATGGCAATTGTATTTCTGCTTCGATTATTTTTAATAAAATTAATGAAATAGTCTTAAAAATTTAGATTTGTTTGTATTATTTTACTTATTTACGATCCACCAGTGTTTTTCAACCTTCCTCAATGCCCACATTTGTAACTTTCGAGAGGGTAAAATTCCCTTACCGTGTACTAATTTTTAAATTGTAAAACAAAACAATTTTTTTCTTATTCTATTTCTCATACTATTTCTTTTAAGTACCCTGTAAAATTATAAAGTGAGTAGGAAATTCAATAAATTAATTCAAAAATGTATTGTGGATACCGGGCCAGTATAAAAATAAATATTATATTGGTAACATATTTTATAATAAACTAAAGGTGCGTTCGGCATAACTGTGCAGTGTTAACTCCGTGTCGTGCAAGTTTTTTGTCACGTGACCACTGTGCACACGTTGCAAGAAAGTCAAAAAGGAACGCTTTGTTCAGATTGTGCAGTTATTCTTGTTATTCTAATTTTTTTTTTTTTTTTTGTTAACAAATAAATTATGTGTGTTTGATTACATCAATTCTGTCTCCTGCTACTTGTTTTCTACGATAATATAAAAATGACGCATGAAGGTTTTGGAATGCTTTTAAGTAATATAAAAGATATTTTATTTGATGAGAAAGACAATAGGGGATAGGCATGATTTTTTTAATTTTTTTTATTATATTCCTCTTGTTGCATATAAACATAAAAAACAGTTTTTAATTTTTTTTTTTTTAATTTGAAGGCTTAAAAAATCATAAATGTATGTAGCGCGCGAAAACGACGTGTGACGTCATACCCTTCTAACTGACACATGACCTTACTAGTCTACCCAGCGTACATAGGGTTACATGACGAAATTTCACTGGACAAAATTACACGGGACAAAATTACACAGAAGAAATTACACATAGACAGAATTACACAGGGAAGAAATTACACAAGGACGAAATTACACATACGAAAATTACACTAAGACAAAATTACACATTTAATTTACTTTAATTTACACATACGAAAATTTTCTTCTGTGTAATTTTGTCCCGTGTAATTTTGTCCAGTGTAATTCTGTCCTGACACCCGTACATAGTCTGTTGTGAACTTATTTGTTTGTATAACTTTTATAGGTTATGTAAAGTTAGAGTGATTTTAATTAAAATAAAGTTTAATTCTATAAAAACAATTTATACATGTTTACCGAATTAAATTTTATATTAAAATATATAAAATATGGAAGATCCAGGCCCCAGTACTTCGAAACATAGTCGAAAATATTGTTTAGTACCAATGTGCACAAATAGTTCAATTAGAAATCCAAAAAAATAATTTATATCATTACCTGATGACGAAAAACAACAGAAAATCTATGAGGCGAAATAAAACCGATATTTCAGAAAAAAGTAAACTTTATGTTTGTGAAGACCATTTTAATGTGAGTACATATATTTTATAAATTATTTTAATAATAAATGCGTGAAAAATTGTTTAAAAACAAATACAAAACTCTCAAACAATACAATATAAACACGTAAACATTATGTTTTGTCTGTATCTGTGACGTCAAACCCTTAAAGTCTCAGTCGTATCTACTCGGCAACCTTCGCGGCGTGGTCGGCTAATTTCAAATTTACAATATTTTAATTAAAAAATTTGGCTATAATATTAATTAAAATGTGATTTTTGTTGTGTTAGGTGACATAACTAACATTAAAATATCAAAAAAATGTAGTTTTAAGGAAATATACATTTTATGCGTATCCCCTATTCAGAAGAATTTTTCAAAACAGAAAATATTTTGGAAAAAGTGTTTGAATATGCATACTTAGAGTAGGTACTGTTCCAAACATGACTACAAATCAATTTAAAGTACATTTCCGCTTGTATCCAGAAAATTTTGAGCCGATTTGAGTGTATTTACAAGTTCCATCATGAGGTTCATGTTTGTACTATTTATTTTGCAAATACTGCAGGCATAAACAATGATATCTTGATTGTTTTCACCCATATTGTTTTGTAGAAATAATAACTTATATTTTTACAGCGAAAAACACTATTACACAGATTGACGCACGATCTGAACTTGTGACGGCTGTGCAACACAAATTGCATTGTACGATATTTGCCGAACGATCTTCGTGCAGCACAGAGCACACAGAAACTTTATGCCGAACGTTTCTTGTGTAAATTATGCAGAATGTGTAGATTATTAGCTTATGCCGAACGCACCTTATATTGCCAGTCGTATACTTGGTACATACTAGCCTCTTTTTTCTAAGATCTTTATTAATTTTTCTTTTTAAACAAACTTTTTCTTGCGATATATGTAAGTTTTAAAGATATAATCTTTGAAACATACATGTAGAATGTTTTTGAGAACTTTATTATAAGAGTTACAAAAGAGGTTAAATTAGGAAATAAGGAGTATCTGAAACTAATGCCCAGTTGCATAAAAGTTTTAAACCTAGTTATAAGCTAAAACTATATAAACTTATAAAATACAAAAATACGTAGCAACGAAACGCGATGCTACTTATCTAGTTTTAGCTTATAACTAGTATTAAATCCGTTTTATGGCCGGTCACCATGGTATAACGGTCAGTATAGGTGGGATGCTGACCAGGACCGTCTTCTGAATTGTAAGGGCCCTAGGCCACGGATATTTAACGGGCCCTCCTCCCAGGAGAAGTTGTCAAATTAAGATAAAATATTGCAATTTAAGCGATTGCAACGATTATGAGGCCTAATTTTTAACCTTGACTATTCATTACCGCTAAATTTAATATTTCACCGCTAAATTTAATTTAACTAAAATTTATCGGTTAATGTAACGACGATTTTTTTTGGAATTTTTAATTTGGATTGAAAAATGACGCTTGTTTTATGTAATAATTATAAAAATATTCTTCTGTTTCTAGGTGAAAAAAATGCGTGTCGAAAATCATGTTCGTCATATAATGCTCTACCACTTAAAGAAAAGATGGAAATCGGCACAGTTATTTCGCGATCTCAAAGAGCTTTTCGGCAAAGGAACAATCAGTCAAACAAGTTGAAAGATGGTTCCACAAGTTCAAATCGGGTGACACAAGTCTTAAGGATGATGAAGGAAGAGGACGGCCATCGGATTTCGACGATCAGGCACTTTTGTCAGCCGTGGAAGAGGACGACACCATGACAACCCGGCTACTGGCCAAAGACTTCAATGTCGACCAATCCACGATCGTCCGTCGCCTAAAAAAGCTTGGAAAGATGTGTAAATTGGCTGGATGGGTGCGTCGCAAACTCTACGACAACAACAAAACCGATCAAGTTTGAATTTTCCCCGAATTACTGCAGAGAAACGAGCAATCGTCATCTGGTGAAGAATCTTGTCACTGGTGATGAATCGTGGTTGCTTTTCAAAAACGTCAAAAGAAAGAAAGTTTGTGTATCTCCGGGTGAAATACCTAAAGGAATAGCAAAAGGTGCCCACAGTTAGAAGGAAATATGGTGCGTATGGTGGGATAGAAGCGGAATCATCCATTGGGAGATCATTGCAAATGGCATTTGCTTTTGGTGGTATGAAGATGATGAACGTCAACAGAAGCGGGTTCCGCACAAAAACGGCAAGCGGCAATTCAACATCAACAGCGACGTCTATCTGGCTCAGCTCGATCGTCTCCATACAGCAATAGATCGACTCCATATAGCAATATATCGTCTCCATACAGCAATTTTTTTGTTGAATAAACTTATACCAGGTCTAAAAGTATGAAATGCGGATTTTTTTTTTAAATAAACAACATTAAACTCAAAAGAACAGTAAAAGTTTATTTATTCAAAGTATGCTCCATTAGAAGTTATACATTTTCCCCATCTTTCAGGCAATTTGTGAATACCTCGCCAGTAGAACACTTCCCCTTTCCCCGCAAACCATTCATCTAGCCATTCTTTCACATTTTCATATGAACAAAAGTGCTGCTCGGCAAGTGCGTGACCCATCGATGCGAACAAGTGGTAATCTGAAGGTGCCAAGTCTGGTGAGTAAGCGGCATGAGGTAGCACTTCCCACTTGAGTGCCTCCAATGTGTTGCAAACTGCTTTTGCCTTATGTGATGGACCGTTATCGTGAAGAAAGATTACCTTGTGCTGTCTTCTTTCGTATTCTGGTCGTTTTATGAGCAGCGAATGGTTCAATTCGATCAGTTGTTGTTGGTAGCGTTGGGTATTAACTGTTTCACCAGGTTTTAACAATTCATAATAGACCACATCCTTTTGGTCCCACCAAGTACAGAGCATTGTCTTTTTGCCAAAGAGATTCGGTCTTGCAGTTGATGTGGATGGTGAGCCTGAGTTCACCCATGATTTTTTGCGTTTGGGATTTTCAAAATAAATCCATTTTTCATCGCCAGTAATGATACGATGCAAAAAAGACTTTCTTTTGTATCGTGCAAGCAAAATTTCACAAGTGTTTTTGCATTTTTCCTTCTGCCTCTCATTCAATGCATGTGGAACTCATCTGCCGACTTTCTGGATCTTACCCATATCTCGTAGGCGATTGGAAACAGCTTGTTGACTAACGCCTAACTGCTCTGCTAGTTGTTTTTGTAATTGACTATCGTCTTCCTGTAGCAATGTTTCCAATTATGTATCTTCATATTTTTTTGGAGGTTTTCCATGTTCTTTATCTGTAAGATCAAAGTCACCACTTTTGAAACGCCGAAACCATCGTTCACACGTATCTTGCGATGGAGCATATTCACCATAAGCTTCTCGAAGCAGTCGGTATGATTCAGCAGCAGTTTTTTTTTCAAATGAAAACAAAACAGTAGTTCTGTCCGCGAATGCTCTTTGTTTGGCACTAAATTTGACATTTTTAACACAAAACTATATGATCACTTTTCAAATTGTAACCTATACGCATTTGACACTTAATGATAACTTAACAAAACGCCATATGTGTTGAAACTTTGAACTATACACACTGTTTGCGCGGCAAGTTTGAAAAAAATCCGCATTTCATACTTGTAAACCAGGTATACAAAAAAAAATAAATAAAAATAAAACATCCTTAATTTTGCATCAACCCAATACATTTTACATACATAAATTTAAATTCTATAATGCCGAACAGAGTTCGTCTGAAATATGAATTTCCTGGTATATTTATAATATTAATGTTATTTATTTTGCTATTTACTTTTTTATTTTTTTTTATTTTTTTTGTAAAATCAGTAACTTTATCAAATAAAATTAGGACCGGCGACCGGGCCCCTTATATAAGCGGGCCCTAGGCCATGACCTCATTGGCCTAGGCGAAAAAACGGCCCTGATGCTGACTGTTACATAAGATGCATAAAAAGTAAAAAAATGTAAAAAAATAGCAATATTAGTAATGGCTTGGAAAATTTTTAGGAATATTGGGTCCACTCTTATTTAATTATATACATTATATTTTGGTTTAGTTTTGCGAATTTTCATTTTTCGACCCTATTTTGCTGGAAACTGGTCCAGTGTCCTCTTTGCCGTCATGAAACGGGTCCAACCTGTACTATTGTTTTATATTGTCGGATATTTTTACTTCAGTTCAATGAAATGGTAAAATAAATGGTGGTTTTATAAAATAAAATTGAAAGATAACGCGATGATGTAATTTTATTTAAGTAATAAAACTATCCCTTATGCGTTTTACGTATCTTTCAGCGACAGTCATAAATTTTCAGTTGTAAAATTTTCATCACCAATATACATTTTAGTATATGTCTCAAGAACGGTCGAAACTTCTTTTTATTTCAAACTCATGAATTTTTAAGCTAAATATTTTATGAATAAAACACTACACTTTTAAGCTGGAAAATGAATTGAATATTATATACCCATACGAATTGGTGTAGGAAGGTCAATATTTGGAAAAACTTTAGGGTTATTCTGAATAGAGTTGTTACTTTAAATTATCTGTAATATTCCAGATGCACCAGATGCTAATGAAAAACTGACGAGCTAATCGAAGTTAATAATCAGTATAAAATAGCTTCGTTCCAAGGCCTACAAAATTCTAAACAAAATTCTGTGTAATAATAAAAACAGGATAATTATAAATATTTGCAGTTCGGTAACCAAAAGTTTATTTAAAAAAATAATTACAGTACTTTTTTATAATTTAGAGAACGGAACGGTTGGTCTAATTAGTAGTTATGGAAAGTTCTGTTCTAATATTTGTTATTTCATCAATAATCAGAGCCGTAGCAATGTTTTTGGCGCTCTTGGCAAATAAATTAAATTAACTTAAAATATTGCCCTTTTTACCTTCCTTTATTTTATTTAAGGAGGGCATAATTTTTATATTAATATACAGGTCAAAATACAAGTGCTGAGCAAAAAAAGGTCCTCACTTCCAGAATACAACTGAGTAATGACCAAAAACATACGATGGCACCCCTCATCATGCCACGCAGGGCCGTATTTACATAACGCGAAACCCTAGGCTACTCAAATTTTTATCCCCCTTCAATAGACTACCTCTTTTTACCGACGGCCAACATATATAAGGGAGGTATTGTGATCATAACGATTTTGACATTTCGAGAATTCAATGGATCTTCACGAATTCCCTTCTTAACGTTTTGACTATTTTTAGCATGATGTATAATATTTCTAAGTTTATCACTTTCAATGCTCAGAATGCTCAGTGCGGATAATTTGTCTTCAGACATTGAGCTCCTTAATTCATTTTTAATTCTTTTAAGTTTGAAAAAGAGCTCTCTTCAAAGCAGTTAGTGACCTTTAAACTAAGAAGTAGTCGTAGGACTGTTTCTATGTTAGGTAAAGCCATCTGTATTTTTTCTTTATGCATTATTTGGTAGAGGTATGCATAAACTGAGGGGGTTCTTCTAAAAGGGTGTGAAATGTTTTTTTACGGATTCCTCAATATCTCTTAGGCCCAATGAAATATCGACTTTTTGATACCCATAAACATGTTCAAAAACGTATTTGCCCTAGTTAACCTATAGAGGGAAAAAATAGATTTAGGGTAAATTATAAAACCCTTCGTATGGTCTATGTTTCTTGAATTATAGCATATTTTTTAATTTTTTTTAGTACATGTGCATCTTTAGGAGCCTAGGAGGTCCTAGGCTTAAGCCTACTTAGACTATAGCAGCGGTTCCCAAACTTTTTTGACCGCGACCCGGTACGAGGTTTTAAAAATTTTCGCGACCCACCTTATGAAAAAAAAACATTTATTTACAAAACAAATTTTATTTTAAAGCAGTAGCTTTATAGTAATAAAGAGTAATAAATAGTAATAAAGAGTATAGTATAGTAATAAAGAATATAGTATAGTATTAAAGAGCAAAAATACACACTATTCTAGTGATTAACTGACGTAAAAAAAATAATATGTACAAAAAAAATATTTTTTGTTTTCACAATTTTTTTCGACACCCGGCAAAATTTTCTGCCACCCGGTGGCGGGTCGCGACTCACACTTTGGGAAACGCTGGAATATAGGGAAATCCGGCACTGATGCCACGCGCCCCTGCCAGGCCGTTACTACGGCTCTGTCAATAATAACCTAATGACGATTTTGATTCGGTGCTCTACTATTCACTCGGGTCACTTGAGGAGCAAATATCGTATTCGATTGGCCGCACTGTCGCTCCAGAGGTGTTTTGTTCGAAAGTTATATTCGTTTGGGATGTTACTGTTCGGCGAGTGATCGCGGAGCACTCTTTCTTGCTCTGGCTAAAGAACTAGAGCAACACGGAGCACAATAATCGAGTAATATGGCGTGTGGCACTATTTCAAAGCTAGTTTCTTTATTAGAACTACTTGAAATTTCATCAAGTAGCATTTCATCTTTTTGTATTATAAATCAAATTAAAAGAAATAAAATAATTTAAAAAAAGTTCAAATAAAAAATAACATCGTAGAGAAAACTTTTGGCCGTTCAAATGTTAGAGTGCAGTACAGGGCAAATAGAGTAGTTTTTTTCATACTCTTTAATGGGTTTCCTCTATAACACTATCATTTTTATCCTTGGCGAGGTTGCCAGCTGTAAAATGCCGCTGATCTTTGAAAATGCGGTACAAATAGTTATTAACTTTTTCCTGATACTTTTTCCATTTAATTTGAATAAATTATCGACAAAAGAATACAAAAACAGACATAATATTTTAGGTTCATTGACATATTTAACACTTTTACAACATTTGGCAACACCGCTCACATCTCCCATAGGAGCAATGCTGTATTCTAACGTTTGAACGGATTATAGATATTTATTGAACATAGGAACAACTAATAAGAATTAAGCCTATATTTTTAAATACTTACCAAAAAAATCTATTCAATGACAGACAACAAAATAAATTTTAAATCTCATTAAAAATTAAATAATAATTTGCTGATAAATAAACAGAAAACAAATAAATTATTGCAATGACAAAAAAATTAATAAAAAATATACACAAAGCATTAGCTTGCACTGACTTACGCAAGAAAATTACTATATTTGTAAATAATTAATAATAACAACAATAATAAAACAAATATTCGGTTGGAAGTTGATGTGGCGTGCTCTCTAGTAAACCTCAGGTCAAGAATGACGTAATTTGCTCTCTCGCAGAGCAATTTCAGAGTGATTTGCGTTAATAGAAAATTGGTGACTAATAATAAGCATGCAAATTCTAACCTTGTATTAATAGAACCCGCGCTAATCGAGGGATTCTTCGATTTATTGAGCCAAAACTTCAAAACATAATCATATTTATAATATTGACTTAAAATTATATAACAATTTTAGTACCAACTTCAATAAGAATGTTTTCCTTCTTGGAAATAATAATTTCCGGCACATGTCATTTTCAAAGAATTCATTTACGAACAAAGTCATCTTTAGAACCAGTATCACAATATCCTGTCTTCCACTGACATCTATGTTTGGTCGTAGGTGTTAATACATTAATTAATATGCAGGAATGCTGAGAACGATGTAGATAATTATTAGTTACCATGGTGTGATTGTAGAAAGTTCATGATTGAACACAAAAGGGGTTTGGAATTTTAATGTTTTTATAAGTGGTTAATCATAATTTAGGTAGACACAACTATACTGCTTCCTTATATTTAACTCCTGATTTACGCAAGTTCAATTATATAGCTACTGCTTTAAAATTACGTTTAATTAAGAAATATTTATTGGGTGCTGATAATTTTTTAATTGCTCAAGCAAATAAGCAACTCGAATTGTATAATTTAAAATTCCGTTATCAACAATCAATAATTTACGTCAATGCTAACAAATAATAAACTTCAATCTGCCCAGACGTGCACCCAGTGAGTTCTTGAGGGTTTTACCCACCAAAATATCTCAAAGTATACGTTTTTAGGATTCTCTGACTGTACAGTAAAAATTGTTGCCAATCGATTAGATTAACGAACGAAAAGCAATTTTTAAAAGAAATTTTATTAACGGGAAAAAACTGAAAACGTGTAGTGTACATTGAGTTGAACCAAAATCGTATAAAAGAAATTTAAATGAAATTAATAGTATTAATAAGTAAAAGAAATCGAAAAAATTTCATTGCTCTTTTATAATGTGGAAGCATGGACATTAAGAGTAGCCTATAGCAAAATACTACAAGCTTTTGAAATGGGACATATCATCGAATCCTCAGAATTTCTTGGAAAGGTCATGTTATCAACAAGACAGTATTAGTCTTGTTGATAACATAACTGCTATTTCAAATATTAACGAAGACCTTCTGTCATTGCATAACGCATCTACAGACCATAATCTAATTATTAACCCTACAAAATCAAAAGTTTTAGTCTTTGGTCCAAAGAACGATCAGAATTTAATTAAGCCAGCTTGCAAACTGATTCTTGACGGGTCTGCTATGACAATATCCGACAGTGCGAAGAATTTGAGATTGATTTTTGATGATAAATTAAAGTTCTCTAAACATATCAGTTTCATAGTAAGAACAGCCTACTTTAAGTTAAAGATCCTCTATGGTAACAGACAATACCTGAACCAGGCAATTAGGATAAAACTATGCGACTCCCTTGTATTGAGTCTGTTTACTTATGGTAGTGTAGTTTACGGACCCTGTCTGCTTGCAGCTGATATAAAAAAAATTCAGAAAGTCCAAAATTCATGTTTGCGTTTTATCTATGGTGTACCAAGGCGCTCGCATATCTTGTATTTTATCATAAAGTGTTGATTCTCAAAACTCCCCCTTATTTGTACAACAAAATCACCTTCAGATCTGACGTGCATAATGTTACTATAAGATTTAAGGGTACTCTTTCTCCACCTTCTTACAAAACTGCAACATTTAAACATAGCTTCTCTTTTGACATTTGCGCTAAATACAATATTATTCCCGAAAACCTTAAATCTTTTAGCTTAATCTCTTTTAAAACACAAATAAAGAAGCTCATCTGGGATAAAAGTTTATAAATGTTTATAAAAATTTAGAATAATTTATTAAAGTTTAAAAAGTCTTAACAAAGTCAAATCTACTAATATGTTCATCTTGCCCTTTTAATTTCATGTCTTTTTCACTGTTCTTTTCAGACGTAATTTTGCCCAAGTTAGGGAATGTTACATATTTACATGCTTCAACGTTGGTTATAACAACTGTGGTATTGTCATTAGCAAAGAACCCTGGTTATTTATGTTAATGTGCTATATTTATATTTTTTATACCTTTTAAGAGCTCATGAGGAAGAACAGTCTTTGTATTCTTACAATGATCAAGGGCCTTTATCCAATGTACAAACTGCTATGATTCCTATTATTTGTAAAAAATATAATTATTTTATTGTACCTTGGATATAAATAAACAAATTTAAAAAAATATAAAATTAGAAAAGCTCAAGAAGGAAGCAGGAATCATTTATATGGTAAAACGTGAAAAACTTGAGGATCTCGGACACATAATGCGGAACAGTGACAAATATGGATTTTGTCAACTTATTTTGCAAGGAAAAATGCTCGGCAAGAGAGTAGGGGCGGCGCTAGCGGGGGGTCTGGGGGGCCTCAAATCTTGTTCTGGCCCCCAGTTGCCCCCTCCCCAGAATTGTTGGAGAAAAATATATTTTAGAAGTAAGGACCTTTTTTTTAGGTCATCGCTTATATTTTTATGTGTAAACGACAAAAAAATATTTCCTGGCCCCTCCAAATTTTACTCTAAAATTTTTTGCCCCCCCAGATATTAAGAGCTAGCACCGCCACTATAAGAGAGGTCCATGCTGGGAACGTATCTCATGGTTAAAAAAATTTGAGGAAATGATTCTATGCGACAACTACACATCTATTCCGAACAAGGTTAAGTAACAATAATAATAATAATAATAATAATAATAAGTTTATTGACTTAATTACATAGTATATCATGTTTTAGGTCAGTCAAACAGAATTATAGTTACAAGTAATATCAGAATTGATACATACGAAATTCCTCTGAAAAGTAATTTTTTTAAATTCGTTTTTAGGGTTTTGTAGGTGTTACCACCAAAAAACCCTTATATATTCGTCTTATATTCATATTATAACGTCACTCATGTGTCTGTCTGTCTGTCTGTCTGTCTATCTGTCTGTCTATCTGTCTGTACGAGTGAAATTGTAGTTAAACGGCTTAACATAGAAAGTTGAAATTTGGCATGCTTATATAACTCTTTGACCCACATATAGGAAAAATACTGAAAGTTCAAAAAATATACCCCGAGATATATATAAACAACTATGTATTTAATAAAAAAATTAATATTTTTTAAAAATTTTGAGTAGAAGTCCAAATTAAACCTCTTACTTAATTCGTGGATCAACAAATACATTTTTATTTTAAAAAAATCATTTTTTTATGCGATTTTTGATAAAAATATGCCATTAAACTTTTGTCCCCCACCCTATCTCCCAGAGGGGTTGATCAAAAAATCTTCGTAATGAACAATGATGGGAACCGGAATTTTTGATTAGAAGATTAGTTTTTCGAAAAACGTAATTTTTTTTGTGTCGCCGATAAAAAAAAATATTTAAAAAAAAATATTGTGTGGCATCAAAAGATAGCTCTTAAGACGGAGATTAAGGAACAAAAAGTAGTTTTTTAAAATTTGTTTTTTTTTTAACATGACTTAAATGTGTTAAAAAAGTTCTTGTTCCGCACCCTTTTACCAAAAAGGGTTAAACTACAAACCTGAAAAAACTGTAGGTAATGTACATTGATCTGAGCCGGAAACGTACGAGAAGAATTTTTGATCCGATTGAGTTTTTGAAATATATTGCAGTTTTTGTATTTATGACAAAATTAATTATTTTTATAATTCATGGCTAACAATGTTATGGATTTTTAGTATTTGTGGCTAAGATAGTGTGACTTTTTTGAAATAAAAAATATAATAAAAAATATTTAACAGCTGAGGATCGAGTTTTGAACACTTTACACGAGTAATGAAATACTTATAAATCAAATAATACATTGTTAATTGTGGGAAATACGTTTCTCCACGACCGCTATAGAATTTACCAATTCTAAAACCAATTTTGACTACAGAAAGTTAATATTCTAACACAAGAGTTGGAATGTTATTCTAAAGCACTTATCTTCTTATGCATTTTGCGTGTATTTCATTCCATCACTTGTTATGGAATAACTATTCCATACTTGTTGTCTTTTGTTTTTATAGGGTTACATTAAGATATATGCAACGTTTACATTAAATAAATGCAACATAACTTCCTAACCTAAAATAGTGGCCGATGTGCGGCAAATTAAATTAAAATTAAACAAATAATAAATAAAAAAAATAGTTTAATTAATTGATCAATTTGTTATGCAATATAAATTATAAGTTAAGATAAAATGTTTGTTAAAATAATTATTTGTTATTTTTTTTTTCTTTCTGGTGGTCGTGGAGAAAGTAGGGTCTGTGACTCAGTTGGAAGAGAAAAATCGTTGCTCGTGAATCCTCACGCTCGCCTGCGGCTCGCGCTCGGAATGTTCCACTCGCATCGCATTTTCTCATTCCAACCTTGTTACAGAATATACTATTCTAAAATTTTAAAAAAATTAAGCCTTTTATCAATTAATTTCCTATTAATCGACTTGAATACGAAGCAAATGCAGAAAAAAAAAATGCTGGAATTTTTGAAAAATTGCTTAAATTAAAAAAATAAATAAATAATTGTGAGCTCTTAGTACTCAAATAACGAGTAAAAATGATTATCAAAAATCTGTTGATTTTGATGTGATTATAGAACAAATATTCCTAGACATCCAGTGTTATATTGGCTTCTTACACGTATTAAATACCTACAAAATCCTGAAATGTAGGAAAATTCACTCTTCACACCATTTTTTTATATTTTAGTGTGTTAATTGCCGGAATCGAGACTTTAACAGACTGAAAATTATTCATATTTAGTAGTTGGTCTAGAGAAGTTAACACATACGAAATAAAATAAAATTATAATGGGATGGTAAAAACATGTAAATATAATGACTTGCTAATAAGCGTGATTATTAAATTTTCACCAGGTGTAAAATCTTATAGTTATAGGTTAACAATCATCTCATCTGATTTCGCATCCCTAAACCTATATTTAGGAATATGTGAACCAATTTACACAGACACTTTTGGTAACAACACTTATCATTAACAAGTATCAATGAAAGACACCGAAATAAGAATTTCACACGAAAATTTAAATTAAGGATAAAAAATTCCACGATATCGCGTGAATCAGTTTTTGCACGTGTAAATTTTATCCTAACGAGGTGTGATGTTTTATATCTTTACCCCAATTCATGTAATTAGGGTGCAATTATTTTAGTTTTTTACCGAAAAGAATAAAGTGTCAAAATCATCGGCGAAACTGCGAATTATCCCAGTTCGTTAGTAGATTTTTCCAACGTGGCGTGACAGGTCGATTAGTGATTACAGGGTGTGACGCAACTACCTGTGCAGGTGTCTCTTGGCCCGGACTAATTGGGTTGGATTCCCATGCTCGACAGCTACTGAGCATTCTTATCAACCTACGTTATTTTTTAGAAACCAGAGACGGATTTAAGATACTGGTAATTTATGGAGTTGGGTTGCGTCATTCGAAACAAGTGAAATTCTAGTAATCAAATTTACAGATCTTACAGAATTTTATAATTGGCAAAAATTGTGGAAGGCGTAGAAATCTTGTAACATACTTGTTTCTGTTAAATGTTACTTAAGTACTGAAATTACAGCCACAGGCTGCATACCGATCAAAGCATTTAATTTTTTTTTTACACTACTGGAGGACAGAGAAAGAAAAGAAATAGAGATGATGCAAATAACAGGCAGAAACAATCGTGCATTAGAGCAAATATCTTGAAATAGGAGAAGAAACCTTTCTTTGGAAAAAATCTTGGATGAACTGATGAAATATATTGGATGAACAAGAAGGAGAAAACTAAAATTTACATATTTTTATTTATTTATTTATTTTAATTTTAGCTACCTTATTTATTTTGCTTACATTGTAGCTAACTTCACTATGTTTATTTCTAACCTCAAAATTTGAGGTATTGATCAATATCATCGATCGGTAATTGTATATCATATTTGTATATATACACATATACCTACTCATGTTTTTTACGTTTGTAATTTTTATTAATTATTGTTATAATTTGTTTATAAAAATAAAAGTTTCTCTTTGCATCTTATGTAGATACATAAGATGCAAATATATAAACATATAAACATATTTTTTACATCAAATTATACAATGGACTGCTGAACATATAAAATACTAATCTGCTTTCCCAAATTCATATCTTGATTAGCTGTTAAAAAAAGTTTTAAATCAGTTTTTGAAAATTTTAAATACTTTTCAAATATTTTACCATTTGGTACAGGATCTTCATTATTTTCAGGTTCAGGATCTTCATTATTTTCAGGTTCAGGATCTTCATTATTTACAGGTTCAAGCTCATCATCATCAATCTCAGCATAGTTAGGTATTCTTGCTTTTGTTCTTCCCTCGTAGTGGGGAACTTTATATGAATTGGCATTCGATGTGTGGTTATCAGATAACAAATTTCTATTATGGATCTACTAACCATAGGCTGGCTCATAGAAGTGAAACTGTGAGCCCCTGTAGTAGCCTGATAGGATGCATTACTTAAAAAATACAGTGTTTCTAAAACCTGTATATAAAAATATATAACTGAAAACATGTATGCATAAAAAAAAGTTTATGTGTGGTTGTAACGTGATATTTTAAGCATAATTACCTGTTATGATCCTCTTGTAGTAGTTGCATTAGAAATAGGGCGAAATTTGGATCATTAATTTTTTTTTTAGGTGACACGAACAATACAAACATATACAACTTGACTTCTATACAGTACTGTAACTGACTTACGGCCAGAAAAATATCGCCGTAACGTTACAGCGATATTATACATCGGTGTAGAGTTTGCAGAGCAACGCGTGTCAATATAGAATAGCACTTTCCTTACAGCGCTGTATTTTACAAAGTTATAGCGCTTACAGCGGTAGAAAAATCATACAGAATAGACCCAATAATGTGATTGTTGAAAATTGGTTGATCGAGTGTTGTTCAGCCGACTTGTAGGAAAAGAGGTGGAAATCAGCCATCATTTTTGTCGCAATGATGATCCTGGTATGCCAAGATGTCTTCTGGTGAAATTAAGTTGCTTTACAGAAAACATACGTTCATATTTACAAATATTAAAATCATAAATTTCCAAGTCGTTAAGTGCATATGTTCTTAGCACATGTAAGTGGATATATATATATTTACAAATATTTTTAGATAGCGTATATCGTGAATCAGAGTGTATATCTGTAGATTATGAGTGGTGATTAGAATTTATGTTTATATAAAACTTCATTCAGGTGTCAGCTGTGCCGAGGACCCCAGGTGTTTAATAAAAACAATAATAATCTTTGCAATTAAATCAAATCTTCTGACTTCAGAACATGTGTCCTTGCTAACTGCTTTAAACATGTTATGAAAAGATAGGTAAATTTATAGGTAATTTTATTCCGTAGTAAGATTACATTTTTATGATTAAAATAATACTCGACCACACGTGAGTTTCTTCCCACGTGTGGATACCGCAAAAGGTACGAATACGTAGAAAAATTCCGGCGCGGATCTGCGATAAAAATATCCCATTAACTTTCAAGTGTGCCCGGACACGTAGAAGGCTTGTCGGAATTTGCCGGCTCATGCACCATGCACCTATAAGTAAACAGGAATCTGAAACAGTATTTACCAGCTTACAGGAAACTGGCAGTCACTTTTTTGATATTATGTTGATTTTTTTTGATTTAATTTGTCGCGAAATGCTTGTAATTCATTTTTATTAATATATATTGTATATATTTTATTATTATGTTATGGATTTGTTTTACAACTTCTAGTCTGCAAAAGTGGCAAGTTTTAGTGGCATGTAACACTCCCAAGCAAGTATATAAACAATTACTCTAAACAAGGCCATTTTATAATGAAAACATTTCAATAAACCGGCTCCGGAAACAAAGTTTTTTCGTATGCACTAACTGGCAAAGTGCCGAAAACTAGCGTTTATAGGCGCCGATAAATCAGCGCCGGAAACAATTTTTCTACATGTTTGCACACTAAAGTAAATTTTACCAACGAAAATATATAAGTAATTGCTTTGTCCGCGATGAAATTTCGGAACAGTTATGGAATAAGTTCATTAACAGTTTTACTGCGCATGTCTGACTTGAGACTTGTTGGATATTCTTTTCACATATTTCTTTAATTAGTGAAATTCTTGCGGCAAACAAAGCGAGATCGACAACACCTCATAGTTTTAGAAAATAAAATATTACGCCAAATCTTTGGTCCCATTCAAATTAAGAACAAAGATATAACAGAGCTGTACTCAAGGCTGAGTATTACACAAGAATTGAGAGATGCACGACTACAGTGGATAGACCACGTGATGAGGATGCGGGAAGACAGAATGGTTAGGAAAATATGGGACGGAAGATTGAATACTCTTCGACCAGTGCGCATAAGATAGAGAGATCTACCGACGATGTAACAATTATTCGAAGTTATAACTAACCGAAGATGTAACAAGTATTGGTATATAGGACACATGGAACGACCTGAAAATGGACAGATCAAGATAGAGGACTTATGTGAGTGAGATCCAAAGAAGAAGAAGAAAAATAAATAAAATAACAGTGTTTATAGGTCAGAGCCCTTGACTTCACATTTTGTTTATGTATTTAGCTGTCATCAGATCTCAGTATGTTGGGTCTCCTTATGGCGTTTCTGTCAGTAGAATCCATACGAAAAATGGGCACGTCACAAATCTTATATGCATTTTGTTCCTTCCGTTGAGTTAACAAAAACAAATAAGGGTAGTAAGAAAAGTTTTAATATACACAAGAGTTACACATACATCAAAATTATTTCTGGTGAACAAATGGAAATCGTTTGGTGCCAAATCTGGGCTGTAGGGCGGGTGGCTGAATATCTCCCATCAGAAATTCTTGAGCAGTTTATTTGTTTGTGCTACGGTATGAGGGCGTGCATTGTCTTGAAGAAGGACAGTGCATTATCACTCATAATGTTGTCCCCATACACAATACGCACTGCCCCATTTTTGCATTTTCCTTGTAGAAAATAGATTGCAGAACGAATTTCACATGCGGCGGGATCTTTGACTGTTGTAGTAGCCATGATAAAACAACGGTCACATCAAAACTACGGCACGTAATTACTGAACTGGTTGGGAGGTAATGCCTGATAGATTCCTAAACACTACTGCGCAAGCGCCGCTTGAAAATGGCAACTGAGTTTCCATTTCCAACCTAACGAAAAAAAAAAATAGCCTTCGTATTATATTATAGAAAAAATAAAGAACAATTTCTATCTACAGTTGTTTTCATTTAACGCGGCAGGTGGGAGTATGTACGAGGTGCGTGAATTTGGTAGGCTGTGGCACAGAGTACGGACTATAATTTAAAAACAGGCAAACTTCCAAATGTGCTTAGCATGTTGTACATTATGAAGTTAGTTGCACAACAGACAAGCATGGAATGAATTCCATATCGTATTAATTACCGAATCTTCTGCACATCTAACGGCAAAATGCCAATTTAATTCTGGTAGATTCAGTTTTTTACCTGTTATCTGGGCCATTATTAACATTTTCCGGGAGGCGGGAGAGTCTGAATTATTGTTTTTTCGGGGCCTGGGTCCGAAACGATTATATTACCGAGGCCAGGGCCCGGAATTATTATAGTATCGGAGCCCGGTTCCGCTTTTAGATCCTCTGGAACTGAGATACATGGCCCAGGAAATTTTTACTGGGTCCACGAAAGCATTTGAGGAAAAAAAGTTACAAGCCCCTCCAGGATCCTCTTGAAACTCGCGACCACCAGGTCCTACAGCCGCTTAATCCACCACTGACTAAATCTTAAAAATCATGCACTTAAAATAGCAAGATAGACAAATTTGGTGAATGAAGCCAAAGGAATACTCGATTGTTAATACGCAAGAAGAAGAAAAATAAGTAAAAATAACCACGTTTTATTCTGTGGTAAGATATCATCCTGTTTAAAAAAAAAAAAATTATTTCTTTTATAAAAGCCTCCACTATTTAAGTATCCTCTAAAAGTCTAAACATGTATAGTCAATTATAGCATTTTATTCAAGATTATAAATTTGATTCCTTAAAGAATCCATTAACAACAAGAAATACAGTAAAACCATCCAGTATACCTGAACATTCGATAACAGTGTGGACAAGCCTACCACTTGATTAAGTAGCCCCGATAATTCGGATTTAGTTTTAAAAACTTTTATTTGTTATCAGAGACATTTAAATCTCCATTCTGGACCTCACACCCTTTACATAAATCAGTTATCGGCAATCTCCGGACCAAATCCCTCTTAACGATATTATGTTTTTATTTAGAATTCTTTGCATATGTTAACTCTGGTTTTATCAAGTAGAACTCGAGATGGAATTTATGAAACTAATCTCGTTCACATTCTTACTACAGATCCAAATGTTTGGTATTTTTAGAGACTTTTTAACTTCTTTCAATTGGTTTTCATAATATAGTTATGGAATAAAAGTTTATAATGTACCGTTTTATTAAGAACTTTTATTGGCTGTTGATATCATATCGAAAAAGTTAAGATTAGCAGGCTATAGTTCTGATAACTTTGTATTCTAACAATGTACAAACATGGCGGCAAAATTCATAAATTCATAAAAATACGAAATATATACTACTGGGAAAAGTGAATATAATATGTAGTGAGACTTTAAGAGGACAAAATGGAAAAGGGAGCACTTAGAAGGAAGACTGAAGATTAATCTCTTAGGTTACCAACCATCGCTAGTTTCGCTGGACATCCTGAATAGTGTTTCTGATTTCTCGACATTTTTCATTTCTCGAGAAATGAAAAATTAGACTTATTTTCTCGAGAATACTCGAGAAATCTCGAGAAATATAATTATTAGAATATATATCTTTTTTAATGCTGAAAATATGGAAGAGGATAAAATCATGTTAAAATTATAGTCAACATTAAACTACTAAAGTATTCATTTAAATAACATTAGAACAAATGTATAACGGGGCTTTAAAAATGATTACGAAAACGGCACGTGATTGCATATTAATTGAAAATACATATGTCTAGGGAATTTTAAAAAAATTAAGAAATTAATAATAGTAATTTTATTTAACTTGTAGGTAATCTTTTACATAACAGTTTTAAACTGAACAAAAAAATTAAATGTTATTGATTATAATAAATAATACACTAAATTAAAATAAAATATTGTAACAGTAAATGCTGATTAGCTAAATATTATAAATCGCATCTTATCTGTTGCCACAGTTGTGTTGGGGGAGACAGAAGACAAATTTTATCAAAATTAAATTCATTCAAAGCCATATTGCCTTGGAGCACAGCGCCGCCATCGGTAATGTCACTTCTCAATAGAGATTAATATTCAGGATTAGTGTTTCTTCTTGAGAATTCTCTTTCGAGAGTTTCTCGAGAAAAAGTTATAATTTTCATTTTTCTTTTCTCAAGAAATGTAATTTTTTTTTCTCGAGAAATGTAAATTTTTCTCAACGCCACGTTAAAAGTATTGTGCTTTTAAAAAACTATTTAAAAAAAATATAATGTTTAGTGAGTCACTTGTTTTTTGGGCCACTATTTTCCTTTTTTTACCGACCGCCAACATATATAAGGGAGGTATTGTGATCATACCGATTTTGACATTTTGAGATTTCGATGGATCTCCACGAATTCAAGTCCCTGCATAACGTTTTGACTATTTTTAGCATGATGTCTGTCTGTCCGTCCGTCTGTCCGTCTGTCCGTCTGTCCGTCTGTCCGTCTGTCCGTCTGTCCGTCTGTCCGTCTGTCCGTCTGTCCGTCTGTCCGTCTGTCCGTCTGTCCGTCTGTCCGTCTGTCCGTCTGTCCGTCTGTCCGTCTGTCCGTCTGTCCGTCTGTCCGTCTGTCCGTCTGTCCGTCTGTCCGTCTGTCCGTCTGTCCGTCTGTCCGTCTGTCCGTCTGTCCGTCTGTCCGTCTGTCCGTCTGTCCGTCTGTCCGTCTGTCCGTCTGTCCGTCTGTCCGTCTGTCCGTCTGTCCGTCTGTCCGTCTGTCCGTCTGTCCGTCTGTCCGTCTGTCCGTCTGTCCGTCTGTCCGTCTGTCCGTCTGTCCGTCTGTCCGTCTGTCCGTCTGTCCGTCTGTCCGTCTGTCCGTCTGTCCGTCTGTCCGTCTGTCCGTCTGTCCGTCTGTCCGTCTGTCCGTCTGTCCGTCTGTCCGTCTGTCCGTCTGTCCGTCTGTCCGTCTGTCCGTCTGTCCGTCTGTCCGTCTGTCCGTCTGTCCGTCTGTCCGTCTGTCCGTCTCTCCGTCTGTATACACGTGCAGAGCAAATTCGGCAGAAAGGATTTTTATAAAACTTCATATTTAAGCTTCTGCCATCAATGCAGGGCCGCCCCTAGCATTTGCGGGGCCTGGGGCAAAACTGGAATTGCGGGGCCCCAAAACTGAATTTGCGGGGCCCCAAAACTGAATTTGCGGGGCCCCAAAACTGGATTTGCGGGGCCCCATCAATATATGTACATATTGAATAACGATATTTTCTTTCATATTTTTAACTATTAAGAAAGTACACATACTTATATTCAATGAAAATATATTTTTTTTCCAACTATTTATAATTTGGAATAATATTTTTAATGTATTTTATTATTTTATTACTTGACGATCGAAGCGCGGGGCCATTAAAGGCGCGGGGCCTGGGGCATGTGCCCCACTTGCCCCCGCTTAGGGGCGGCCCTGCATCAATGGCACGAGTTGATCAACTTTTGGTAAAAATCGGTTGACTAAAAATGGGAGTTTACTCGTGTCGATTTTAAGATTTTTTTAACAGAAAAATATTTCGAAAAAAATTATTGAACAAAAGTTGCTATAAAAGCAATAACTAATAACTTTTATTTGAGACGTTTTTTGATAAAACGAAAAATTTCGAATAATTTTTGTAAAATTTTTCGAAATTTTTTCATACTTATATGTAACGTTTCCATGGTCATGATAAATAATATCTCTGTTAGAAAATATTAGGCCAAGTTATTTCTACTCTGCTGCTAGAATGTATTTTATATACTTTACGATGGCGGTCGGTCCTGTGGTGGCCACAGCTGATTTTTTTTTTGTTGGTCACCTGTTGTTTCGGCTTTTTGACTTAAAATGTGACAAACCTAATCACATGTCACTTCTCGTTAGAATTATATATATTAGTATTAAGTATATCATTAGTATTATTTGTATTAATACAACTTGTAAGATATTGCAGAAAATTGTAATAAATTCTACATTTTTTTATTCAAAGTACAAACGCCGCACTTTTTCCAGCTAATAGCCTCATGTGGCTTTGGCGAAGCTAATTAATTGCTCACTTCTGTTTGTCCTTCAGAATCGAAACTTTGAACTTACATGATTTTTGTGTTCAAGAAGTTTATTATATGTACTTATTAACCTGAAGGACATTAGTTCTATGCTTTGTCTATTATTTTCTCTTTGTCGCGATTACCAGCCATTTATTTCTTTATTTAAATACGAATATTTCGCCGGAAAACATTTAAGTTTTCGTTCAAAACAACTATGTTGGCTCCTTGTTGTCCTATTATTAAAACACCATCAACTTAAATTATATATTTGGTTTCCAAATACTTTGTAATCTTAAAAAAACTTTTAAAACGCCACCTATATCTCTAAACAGAGATTAGGAATAGCCACTAAGATTTCCATTAGCAGAACATTAAGTTCTCATCAAATTTGTTAAAGCAGTCGTCCAGCCGGCTACTAATTTTCTTGGAGTCTAGTAAATAGACGATAACAGGAATTACACTGATAAGTTGCTGACGGTGTAGTTTACAACCTGTTTTTAGTATTGTATTTTGAAATAATCAACTTAGATAGTGATAATGGGGCGCCTTGAAAACAACGTTATCGAAAATGCGGATTAGGTCGTTTTACACGTCTGGTGGTAGAAAATATTAGGGTTTCAGATTTCAGGTGGCTAATATCAGTGTTTTGTTTGAGAAATAGTAAATATTTGTTTCTTGGAAAAGGCTGAAATTGACTTTTTTTTGGCTCACTATAGTTCTATTATTATCTCATTTTTCTTCTTGAGCACCATAAGTCGGGTTAACTTGTATTGTAACTAACACAAATAATTTTGCTTTGTCAATTGTGTTTAAAGAAAAAAATGTTAAAATAATAAAAAAATATATATAATAATAATAATAGACCAGCGAAACGAACGATATGATATATAGATCAATTTAAAAAGAAGAAGGATTGTATATTGTATTCCCGTAAGGGCATGGATGTTTCTTTTTGTCTCCTTCATCACTGTCCGTTAAATTCAGTCTTTATAATCATTTTAGACTAATTCCGACAAAATTGGTTGAACTGTATGAATTCTGCAGCTGTTTTGGTCATCAAATCGATTATGCTACGCACAGCGTAAGGTAACATCAAATAACATGATATCTGTTAAAAGCGGTGTATCTTTTTCACTTTTTTGTGTGAGAATACTGATCATGCCTTTTGTCTTAAACATCTCTACATTAACTATCACCCTTTCTTACCCCTTAGTACCTATTTTTAGGCGCAAATAGCTTTATCTAGTAAAGCTATTTGCGCTATATACTAAATTACATTTTACCTATTAGTTTTACATTTTTACGGAAAAAAAAAAATCATTAATATATATCTAGAACAGGGGAAGCATTTTTGAAATTGCATTGTGAAAGCAGTGGCAGCTTATAACTTGACCGAGTAGTTTGTTGACAGTGAGCGTTAAAAAAACAAGTTTGTGAAAATATGGATATTACTCGTGAAGGTTTTCGTTGGATGATTTTTTACGATTTTAGTAAAGGTCTAACTCAACAACCAGGGCTGTATTGGAGGGTATACGGCAGTATACCCTGTGGTTGATCTTAACGAATAGCGTATACCCTGTGCTTATTGAAAAATCAAAACATGTGAAGATATTAGTGAGACTAGTGCTGATTCATCTCGCCAAGCACTTTGGAATATATTTCAAGAAATATAACTGTAAGTAATAACACTATGTTCTACGTTTTAATTCAAATTTAATTTTGGCCATTTTTTAACCACCCTCCCCCCGTTTATAGCGTATACCTACTGATTTTTACGATGAATAGACTGCATACCTTCTGCTGATTTTACCAATACAGCACTGTCAACAACAATGCATAGATTCGCTTCGTTCAACTTTTGGTAATGAAGCACCAACAGAAAAGACTGTTTAAAATTGGTTTGCAGAATTACGTAGTGGTCGTGCGTCCGTCAGTGATGAATCTCGTGAAGGTCGACCAAAATCGGTTGTGATTCAAAAAAACATCGATGCTGTGCGCAAGATGATTGAAGAAGATCGGCATGTGACTTACCGTGAAATAGGGGTATCCTTTGGCATATCGCAGACTACAATACATTCGATTTTGCATGAACATTTATTTAGCTGTGAAAAAGGTTTGTTCCCGATGGATTCCGCATAATTTGACCGAAGCTCAAAAAAGGGCTCGTGTTGATTGGTGCAATGGAATGCTAAAAAAATCAACCTAGGCACTGAAAAATTCGTATACAACATCGTTACAGGTGATGAAACATGGATTTATTCATATGAACCAGAAACTAAGCAACAATCTATTGTTTGAGTCTTCCAAGATGAACCGAAACCCACAAAAGTTGTTCGTTCACGAAGCACTTCCAAAAAATGATTGCTTGCTTCTTCGGTTGTACTGAACAAGTTGCAACCAATCCTTTAGTGGTTCGGAGAACATTTAATGCTGAATGGTATACCACAATTTGTTTGCCGGAAGTCATCGACAAAATAAGGAAAAACAATCAAAAACGGCGCATCATTCTTCGTCATGACAATGCATGCACCCACATAGCACATCAAACAATTTATTATTTGAAGGAGAAAAACATCGAATTAATGTCTCATTGTCGTATTCACCTTATTTATCCTCTAACGACTTTGTTTGTTCCCCAATGTCAAACAAAAAATGCGTGGACAGCGATTTTCATCACCTCAAGAAGCAGTTGAAGCCTTCAGAAACCATGTTTTTGAGATACCAACTTCAGAGTAGAAAAAATGTTTTAAGAATTGGTTTGAACGCATGTTATGTTAAATATGTATACATTTTAAAGGCGAATAATCTGAAAAGCAATAAAACAGTTTGTTACAATATTTTTTTTTTTCTTAGTTTTTGTAAAAACTTAAAAGGTAGGCCTCGTATAATGTACAGAATAAGGTACGCCATCAATGTTAACATCGTGTCTCTAGAACTATTATAAAAACGATCTCTTTTGTAAAAGTTCTTCGTGTATAGTGTATCACATAATGCAAACTAGTGGCATTTGGTAATAATTACTTAGTTTAAGTCAGGTATGCTCTTAAGGCCACTTTTCTAACCATCAGCACTTTCAGCATGTTGTGTGGCAATCTTTTAAAGTGGTGTTAACATTTTCAAATATCAACTCTAATGATTATTATAACGGTAAAAATCGGAGATTAACACATCATTATTCCAAATCGATGATAAGATTTAAAATGTCATTTGAAAAAAACACGTTTAAAAATCAGTCATTTTAATCTTTTAAAAATTCTCACACGTTTCACATATGTTCAACCAAATGTTGTATTGCATAGTTAAGTTATTTGCACAGTAGGAGTATTAGAAGTTTACTACTTTATATTTTTATAATTACAGTCTATTAGAGTCGTAAAATAGAGAAATATGGTCGTAAAATGAGATAATATTTTAGCGAATTGCTCCTTGAATTATGTTCCTATAAAATTATATATTATTAGACAAATTTAATAGCTGCAATTTATGTTTCAGAATAAATTTAATTTTATAAAAATTATTTCTATCCCAATTTATTATTACTAGAGGTTTTTGTGTATCTTGGTAGCAAAATCATATCCGATGGACGAAGCAACAAGTACTTTGTTAGCGGTGTTGTAATAGATACATTTTTAAAAAAATCAGCTGTGGCCACCACAGGACCGACCGCCATCATAAAGTACTTGTATAAAATACGTTCTAGCAGCAGAGTAGAAATAACTTGGCCTAATATTTTCTAACAGAGATATTATTTATCATGACCATGGAAACGTTACATGTAAGTATGAAAAAATTGAGACTTTTTTCGTTTTATCAAAAAACGTCTCAAATAAAAGTTATTAGTTATTGCATTTATAGCAACTTTTGTTCAATAAATTTTTTCGAAATATTTTTCTGTTGTTAAATTATCGCAAAAATCTTAAAATCGACACAAGTAAACTCCCATTTCTAGTCAACCGATTTTTACCAAAAGTTGATCAACTCGTGTGATTGATGTCAAAAGCTTAAATATGCAGTTTCATAAAAATATATTTAGCCTAATTTGCTCTGCACGTGTACACAGACGGACAGGCAGACGGACAGACAGACGGACAGACAGACATACGGACAGACAGACAGACGGATGGACAGACAGACCGACAGACATCATGCTAAAAATAGTCAAAACGTTATGTAGGGACCTGAATTCGTGGAGATCCATCGAAATCTCGAAATATCAAAATCGGCATTATCACAATACCTCCCTTATATATGTTGGCGGTCGGTAAAAACACTGAACAAAAAAAATACCATATTTAAAGAGTGCATGTTAATCAGTATTATACAGTCTGTTCAAAAATGACCGTGACGTCACAAAAAGCCCACTAAATTCAAGGTAAAACACTATTCTACAGAATAAATTTGTACTAAATAATCTATGTATTATGTTAGCCATATGTGCTAACGTATGAGCTACGTATCTATAAGACTAATGTTAGACTTATAGATACGCAGCTATGTTGTTGTTAAGAGGATGTTCCTTTCTATCCAATTTTGAAGTGAAATTCGTGTAATGTCACGATCATTTTTGATCACTAATAAAAAATTACTGATAAGAAATATGTGATTATTTTTTTTTCTCATTCCATTCAAAATTTAATTTATTAACAAAATTTCAGTTGACATTCTTACGCTTACAAATTAAATTTATATGAACGTTTAACAATTTATTTTATATCAATTTTACGTCCTTTAGGAAACACACCTACTTATCTTACTGATTTCAATTAGGAAATGAACTTAATATCCACACTAGCATGGCTGGCCAGCTTGGGTGAGACGGACTAGAGCCAGGCCTCAAGTGAAGAAATGCCTCAAAAAATTATCAAAGTGTATTTTCAATCACTGGATACATTTGAAGGGCAAAAGAAGTTCACAAAACCACGGTCCACTACCAAACCACTTGTGTGGATATAATTTTTCATATGTTTTTAGTAAATTGCTCATCAAAATAGCAACAATAGTTATTCAAAAACTTAGTTTTCATTAATAATGAATCATTTATATCAGCCATCCACAAACTATTATATCAGCTCGGTATCATGGTAATGGGTGTTTTTTTTAGAGGTATAGAACTTTAAATTGCAATAAAACAACGATGGATTATTCGATTGACATGAATTTTTTTTTATTCGAAAGATAATCTTGTGGCATTACATTTTAAATATGATTTCTGGCATATGACCGCCACGGCTGGCTCGGATGTAGTCCAATCTGGACGTCCAATTTTCGATGACTTTTTCCAACATTTGTGGCCGTATATCGGCAATAACACGGCGAATGTTGTCTTCCAAATGGTCAAGCGTTTGTGGCTTATCCGCATAGACCAATCACTTTACATAGCCCCACAGAAAGTAGTCCAGCGGTGTTAAATCACAAGATCTTGGAGGCCAATTCACAGGTCCAAAACGTGAAATTAGGCGGTCACCAAACGTGTCTTTCAATAAATCGATTGTGGCACGAGCTGTGTGACATGTTGCGCCGTCTTGTTGGTATGATTTAATGTAATGCCACAAGATTATCTTTCGAATAAAAAAAAATTCATGTCAATCGAATAATCCATCGTTGTTTTATTGCAGTTTAAAGTTCTATACCTCTAAAAAAAACACCCGTTATAAAAATAAAGTAACGATCAAAGTACTTGAAATACAGATATATGATACAGATAAATATAGATATAGGATACTTAAATATAAATATCTAGATACATATACAGATACCTATTTCAAAATGTATCTAATTTGTATCTAGATACTTCTTAAAATGATATTTTTTAAAATATATTTCTTACAACACCGCTAACAAGGTCCTTCTTGCTTCGTCCATCGGATGTGATTTTGCTCCCAAGATACACAAAAACCTCTAGTTACTGTATCTAGATACTTGTAACTAGATACATTACAACACTGCTTGTCAGTAGCATCCATCAGACCAAGATAGCTTTCAACAAAAAAAAAACACTTTTTACCTCTAATAATATCAACATAGAAAGCATCTGCTGAAACCATTCGTTTGGAGTGTAATACTTTTCGGCAGTGAGACCTGGACACTCGGAGTAACGGAAATAAGGAAAATGGAGTCGTTTGAGTTGTGGTGTTACCGAAGAATGCTCAAGATGTCCTGGGTGGACAGAGTCACAAATGAAGAAGTGCTTCGGAGGATTGGAGAGAAACCGTGTCTGATGAATACTCTACTAAAAGAATAAACTCTTGGAACGAACACATTATCAGACCTTACTGGAGGGCTCAGTAGATGGAACAAATTGTAGTGGTAGACCTAGACTGGAGTACATTGGACAGCTGATGTAGAAGTTATCAGTGATTCTCGATTTTTGTTCTTTCATTTCCAATATGATTAAGCAAAACATACATATACAGTTTACTTACTGTATTTTAAGTATTATAATAAGTTTTACAATATAGGTTCTCGGTCCTGATAATTTAATTAACACATTAACATTCACAAATTTAGATATCAGGTCAACTTTTGTTTGCTGCAGGAATTATCACAAACTTCGGGAAAATATTTACACAATACTATCATTCATAAAGAAATAACTTTTAAAACTTACTTTTTACTACGCAAAATACCTGTTCGCCGCACGGATTCTGTAGATTCAACAGTGTAGACAGACATATTCTTGGAGATAATTCAGATAACCGATCGATCGATTGAGAACCGATAAACAACCATATTATTTCACAATTCTATGTCAACTACTAATAACATATTTGGCAACGTACGTCTGTTGTTCTTATCCTCGTTTATTATATTTGAACATATTCTCATAAACATATGTGTGATTTAGTACAACGGCGTTTTTAGGGTTTTGTAGGTATGACCAAAAAACCCTTATACCGTCATTTTGTCGTCTGTCTGTCTGTCTGTCTGTTCGGTAAAAATTGTAGCCAAACGGCTAAACCTAGAGAGTTGAAATTTGGCATGCTTATGCAACTCTTTGACCCGCACATAAGAAAAATACTAAAACATCTAAAAAACATATCCCCCTAAAAATATAAACAAATATATGCTCATCGAAAACATTTTTTTTTTTAAATTCTGCACAGGGTATCAAATGAAAGCCCTTAGTACGTGGATTAACGACCAAAATTTTATTTTATCAAAATAAATTATTTTGACGCGGTTTTTGCCAAATTGTGCAAAAATATTTTTGTCCCGCACCCTGTAGCCCAGATGGTTTAAACTAAAAATCTGAAAAAATTCTAAGTAATGTACATTGGTTGAACCGGAATAGTACAATAGGAATTTTTTATCAGATTATGTTTTCGGAAAATAACGCATTTTTTGTGTCTAACTAAAATATGTTAAATAATTAATTCGCTATGTAACACAGTAGACAAGTAAGCGTTCGTAGCGAAGTGCGTTTCGTCGTTTCTTAGTAATTTGCATTCGAGTTCGATTCCTGTCAATTTAAATTTTTCTGTTTTTTTTTTCTGCAAAGTTATTTTGTTTAAATTATTGTGTTAAAATTTTACTTATATTTTGGTAAATGTTGCATTTAATTTTTAAAAGCGTAAATTTAATAACCAGTGGGAAGAATTCTATGTTTGGATGTATACGAAATCAGAGTTGCTTGTGGTTTAAGCAACCAATGGAAGCCATAGGCACAATTTTCAAAATCTTAATGAATCTTGATATATATATAAAAATACTACACATATTTAGAAATTTAAATAATAGTATTAGGAATTCGAATTAAAATTCATAAAAAAATATTTTGACATAAAATTTGTTTTGTCATCCCAAATAATAGGGAATACGCATAAAATTTGTATTTCCTTAAAACTACATTATTTTGATATGTTAATGTTAGTTATGTCACCTAACAAAACAAAAATTACATTTTAATTAATATTATAGCCAAATTTATGAATTAAAATATTGTAAATTTGAAATAAGCCGACCACGGAGCGAAGGTTGCCGAGTAAAACGACTGACTATGACGTCAAACGATAGGGGTTTCACATCACAGATACAGCTACAACATAATTTTTACACGTGTGTGTATTGTATTGTTCGAGAGTTTTGTATTTGTTTTTAAGCAATTTTTCACGCATTTATTATTAAAATGGCAGATAAAGATTTTGTTAGGGCTCAGAGTGATAATTTACCCAACATTGATGCATTTATGCTCTCCATGATGAAAAATAATGAATGCTACAGTGCTGAGGAAATACGTGGTGTCAAAGTAATTTTTACTTTATATTCTATAACTTTATGTAAACAAACGCTGCAACTCTGTAAAATGTAAATATTTATGTAATTTAGATGTCAGAATTTTACTACATTGTTTACATGAAGTTACAAAACGTTAGAGGCATAATTGAAATACTGCAATATAAGTTATCTATTTTAATATAAAATTTAATTCGGTAAACATGTATAAATGGTTTTTATAGAATTAAACTTTATTTTAACTAAAATCACTCTAACTTTACATAACCTATGAAAGTTATACAAACAAATAAGTTCAGAACAGACTATGTACGCCGGTAAGCTAGTAGTGTCATACGTCAGTTAGAAGGGGTATGACGTCGCACGTCGTTTTCGCGCGCTACATACATTTATGATTTTTTTAAGCCTTCAAATTACAAAAAAAATAAATAAAAACTGTTTTTTATGTTTATATTTAACAAGAGGAATAAAATAAAAAATAAAAAAAAAATCATGCCTATCCCCTATTATCATTCAGTTATTAAATACCTGCGAAACCCTGAAATGTGTGAAAATTCACACTTCACATCAATTTTTTAATAATGGACTTACACCACTTTGGCTTTGCCTCTCTCATACATAGATTTTAAAAACGTCTTAGATTAAGAGAAAGGCGTTGCGAGTTTTTAATAAAACATGTGTTACGTTTCATATTAACTTAACACAAGAGTAAAACTAAAATTTCCACCTACATTAAAAGTCAATTAAGTCATCAAAATATTAAACCTACTTCAGTATTTTTGAAACATGTTTTAGTATTTGTTAATAGCCTAAAAGTGCATTTGACTTAAGCTTTACATATATTTATTTGAAATGTTACTTATAAAGATAAATAATCCTCTTTGACATTAACTCCATAGGTTTGTCAAACTGATTTTTATTAATCCTTCAACGATTTCATTTTCAGATCTAGTTAAGAGAAGAAATTGTTCCTTCGTATAGTGCATAGTATTTTACTAATGCGTACTCTACCTGTTGTAACATATGGTTAGGGTGATCAGATTTTAGTGAAGGGAAACCGGGTCATAGGAAAAAAAAAGAAGGTCTTTGTTTCATCCCAGATCCAAGTGAAGAGCAAAAAAAAAGTCCTCACCTCTCAAATTCAAAGTAAAGAGCAAAAAAAAGTCCTCACCTCTCAAATTCAAAGTGAAGAGCAAAAAGAGTCCTCACCTCAAAAACCGGGACAATCAGGCGTCCGAGAACATTTTTCGGGACACCGGGACAATTGACCTAAAACCGGGACGGATGGTCACCCAACATATGGTACGGATACACTAACTATGACAATGAAAACAGTCGAAAACTTAAGGGTAGCTCATAGGTCCATGAAAAGACTAATGCAGGAATACCCCTATATTGTGATTAATGCTACCAGGAAAAACTGCAATAAGCGGAACCGCAATAATCGAGAAACTGAATAATAATAATAATAATTAATTTATTAAAATTGTCAGTATTACTATGTTACAATACTAATTTATAATATCTGAGGTGTCGTCCTCTAAATATTCACCAATATTATAATATGCAATTTTATAACATTTGTAATTCGTTGGCAGTGAACTATGTAAGTGAGTCATTGTGAGTATCTTTAGTTTTTATTATGTCATCATTTTGATCTACTACTCCTTTAGTGAGGAAGGTGCTATCATCTGCGAATAGAATTGTTTTAGCGCTCATGTTTGCTGGTAAGTCGTTTATGTATATTATAAAAAGCAACAGGCCCGAAATTGAACCTTGAGAAACTCCAA
Organism: Liopterus haemorrhoidalis; assembly: GCA_963971575.1. NCBI lineage: Eukaryota > Metazoa > Arthropoda > Insecta > Coleoptera > Dytiscidae > Liopterus > Liopterus haemorrhoidalis. The sequence continues at coordinate 31,897,262 of OZ020619.1, read as the reverse complement.
AGTGCATTCTTTAGCCCGTTGAAAAGGTATTATTTATACAAACATGGTGTTCTTTCTGATAAAAAACTCGTTAGAAGTTTACCATAATAATCTAATTTACGCAAATACGCGATTGTGCCAAGTCCTTTTATTAGGGTTGCACTGGTAAGTGAATTAGTCAATTACCGATTAACTGGCCTTGTTTTATCGGCCGATAGCGATTAATCAGTTGCCGATTATTTATAATGTGTATGAAATCTGCCAGTTAGCGATATACGAGGTGTGTAAATGAAGTAACCGGACTGGCAACATAGCATTTGATCTGGCAACATTTGGGACACGAGACTTGGAGGGGCGGCATTTGAACATGTGATACGCCTTCAGTGCGAGTTTTAACTCGCTAGAGTAATATTGCTGTCCATAGCGATTTTTTTCGTGAAACAGTTTTTTCTAGTGCGGTCTAAAAATTACATTCATTTCGAGCAACGCTGTGCTATCAGATTTTGCTTCAGACTTTCCTGTGGCTCCTCAGCCTTTTTATTCACCTGACTTGAGTCCTTATGACTTTTTCCTCTTCCCATGATTGAAAAATCACCTCAAGGGACGTCATTTTGGGACACTCGAAAACATTCAAACGTCCGTAACCGACCAGCTGAACGCTATATCAATATCCGAGTTCCGGCACTGCTATGAGGATTGGAAGAACCATCTCCATCGCTGTTTGGCTTCCCAAGGAAGTTATTTTAAGGGAGACAATACTGAATTGTAATTCTAATCGAATAAAAAAATTAATATCAGTCAGGTTACTTAACTTACACCTCGTATGCAAGTACCTTCGATTGGACGGTTTGTACGATAGTATGATTTATAGCTATATACTAGGGACGAGAAAACTACAGTCCGCGGGCCTTATACGCAGTAAAAGTTTACAGTTACCAAATCTTGGCCTTATGTGGCGACTGAGTTAAATGACGAAATTTATTTGAGTTAACAAAAAAATAGTTCAGTGGTATATCGTAGTTTGGGTCACCCAACGCGCCTTTTATCCTGCGGGTTCCAGTCCAAATCTTATTTTGCAGTGTTGAAATCCACCTGATTCCGCTTCTTGATTTCTTGTCGGATCTCTGTTTGTTCTGTAAACTGCCATAGGTCTTTATTTGTGATGGTATCTGACCAAAGAATGCAAACTATAATTCGCAAACATATATTAAATTTTTTTTGTAATATGCTAGTTATCGTTTAGGGTAAAGTTGGTATAGATATTCGCATATATCCATAACGGTGTGTATTTGTATCATTTCAGTACTGACAGTTTGTACGAGAAACACAGTCTTCTGAAATAAATGTGTTAAATTATCATCAATGTTAATAGTTTATGAAAAATTAATTTGTAAATGTAGGTGCTCATATGAGTGGTTGTATTTCAATAGTAACGACATTTTGTCTTAAGGTTTTATGACGGAACTATAACTTTAACAAAATTAGTTTCATTACTAGGTATCAGAAGACACTTAACCTCACATTATAGAGTAGAAAATAATGCTCAATATTGTATACATTAGAAATAAACAGATGGGGCATCTATCCCATAGAAAAAGGATACAAGGCCGCAATAAATGTGGGATGTATGGCTCGGGCATTGTATATATAATCTTATAATAAAAAATATAGAAATATATATATATAATCTTATACTAACATTTTCCCAAAGACACGCAACAACATATATGCCAAAATAGATACTTGGAAAAAATATCGCAAAAATATGAAAAGATTTAAAAATTTAAGTCCTATCAAAAAATGTTTCAAAGAAAAGTTGTTAATTATTACTTGTATAGTAATTTTTGTAGAATATATGTTTTAGAAAATTTTCTCTGTTGCGAAATATTCGCAAAAATCTTAAAATCGACACGAGTAAACTTACATTTATAGTTGACCGATTTGTACCAAAAGTTGAACAACTGGTGCCATTGATGTCAAAAACTTAAATATGAAGTTTCATAAAAATCCGTTTGGCCAAAAATGCTAAAATAGTCAAAATTGGTATGACCACTCCGTATATATGTTGGCAGTCGGTAAAAAAATAATAATAAATTGTAATTTTGATTAAATTGTAATTTTTAATTGTTATTTAAAAAAAAAAATTAAAATTGTTGGTCAAAATCAAATGTATTATTTTAGTGAGGCATAAATACCACCATATGGGGCAAAAATCCCATCGATATGGGATATATGGCCAATTACAGTACTATTTTAAATCATTAATTTTATATATTTAAAATAATTATAAGTGTTTTAATCTTATGTTATTGTGTAGTAAGATTATCTAAGAATTATAGCAAAGTAACAGATAAAGTTTAATAATTAAGATTAATGCAACACGATTGTTTTTCTATAACTGGGGCATCTATCCCACCTTTACTATATGTGACTCGCCAAGTCTCACATGCGTATAACAGGACTAACTTTACATTGCTGCTAAATATGTGCAGTTTGGTTCTTCGAGAGATAGTAGTCGAACGACATAGATAGTTGAGCAAAGTAAAAGCAAATCTTGCCTTTTGTATTCTGTAAACTAGGTGTTAATTCGATTGAATCCATTTAAATAAAAAAAAACAATGTTTTTTTTTTTCAATTAAGTAACTTAACAGGACTACTCGCAAGCGAATGAGTTTACAAAGGTGTTAAATGTGTAGATAATACTAAAATAATTCATATGAATGATAAATTTTGTATAACAATTTCACATTAAAACCTGAATTTCAACACTTTTGAATATGTAAACAAATGAGTTCAGTGAACGAATCCGATGATATTTTAGTCAAACAAACTGTCAGTGCTAATATTTTGCACGTTACTCACATAAAATTACAAAAATATATAAAATAAATATCTAAGTGGGCTTTTATTATTTTGTTTTTATAAAAAAATCAACACTTTTCCACATCAAATTGACTTCACGACTCATAAATGTCATTTCTTAAAAGTTTAATATGTATCTGTTTATTACGGATGCAGTAAAGTTAGATGATTTTTAAGATATATCACAAGAGTGCATAATATACAGGGTGTTGAATTGACCAGGTACATAAAGGAATTTAACATGTAAAAACAGACATATTCCATTTCCTGCTTCCTCGTTGGTTGCACAGAAATTATTTAAATATAAAAATTGTTTAGAATTTTATTTTGAATTTAATAAATTCATAACAAATTTATTACTCATTAACATGAAATATTTAATTTTTTATGTTTATTTTTTTCTACTGAAAACAAATTACTAAAAATAGTGTGTCATGATGCCATTGTTTACTATAAAGGTCCAATGTCATGGCACACCATGGTTTAAATATAGCAGAAAAAAATTAGATTTAAATTTAAATATTTACGGTATATGAGTATTTAATTTAGTTTTTTGAATTTAATAAATTCAAAGTAAACAATTCTGAACAGTTTGTATGTTTAAATTTTTTCTGTATAACTAACGAGGAAGTAGGAAATCGCATATATCTGTTTTTACATGTTAAATCTGTGTATATTCCCTGACAATTTACATGCCGATCGATCGATTGAGAACCGATAAACAAATGTTTATTTATATACATATATATAGTTTACCTCTGCGGGCCAAGCCGGCCCATGGCTTGTTCTGTAATTTTCTTCCATTTCCTCTTGTCCGTCGCTTTCTCTTTCCATCCGGTTATGTTCATCTTTTTTAAATCCTCTGCCACTTCTGCTTTCCAACGCTCCCTTGGTCTCCCTCTTCTTTTTTTCCAACCGATATTGCTGACTAGTAGTTTCTTTGGTAACCTATCCTGTGGCATTCTTACTATGTGCCCTATCCATCTAATTCTTTGTTTTAACCACTGCTATAATGTTTGCGTCCTTACACAGTTCTCTTAGTTCTTAATTTGTTCGTCTTTCCCACATGTCAACTACTTGTTTCCCTCGGAACATTTTCCTCAATACTTTTTTTTTCCATATCTCAAGTGCCCTTTGTTCTGCAATTCTCAGTGTCCATACTTCGCTTCCATATGTCACTATTGGTCGAATAACTGTTTTATAAAGCCTTAACTTAAATCCTCTTAATATACTTTTATTCCTTAGTAGTCCATTTAGTCCATGTAAACATTGATTCCCTGCTAATAGTCTTGCTTGTATTTCTTCTTTTATTTCCGGTTTTCTCGTAATAACAGTTTCCAAATAAGTAAATCTATCCACTTCCTCAAAATTGCAAATTTTTCCTTCGTTAGTTTGAATCGTTAATCTTCTACCTCTAACAAATTCTTGCTCAGTCCATGTCATATATTTTGTTTTTGATTCATTCATCTGGAGCCCCTTACTTCTTGCTGAATGTTCTAATCGTTGGACTATTTATCTCACTGTTTTTTCACCTCTTGTTAAAACAACAATATCATCAACAAATGCCAAACACTGATGAATTTTGTGGTACAATAACCCTGATCTATTCATTCGGGCATCTCTTATAGTCTTTTCTAGCACAAAGTTAAATAGAATTGTCGAAAGTGGATCACCTTGTCTCAGCCCCAACTTCACCTCAAACTTACTAGATAATTTCATGTTCAATTTGACTCTGTTTCCTGTGTACTGTAAGGTCATTTTTACTAAATTTACTAACTTATGGCCTACTCCTAATTGTTTAAGTGCCTTAAATACTTAAGATCTTTTAACTGTATCGTATGCTTTTCTAAAATCAATAAACAACATTTGTTGGCTCAATGTTTATTTAGTTCGCACAATTCTATGTAAACTATCAATAACATATTTGAACTAATCTTACCAACGTACGTCCGTAGTTTTTATTTTCGTTTGTTATATTTAAATATAATCGCATAAACGTATGTGTTTTTTTGTATATGCACATGGATGGGGATGAGGGGGGAGCATATGTAACTGTTGGGACCGCTGGTCTATGTAAGTAATTTCATTATTATTTGTCCTATCAACTGTAACTGTCTACTTCTCATTTCTTGACAGTGACGGTAGAAAATTATTGTCTTAATAAATACTTTTTCTGAGAGAAGGTATTTGATTGAGTAGTTATTTGGCCATATTTTGCATTTTATTATATAAAACATATGTTTCATATTTGCATAAATTAGTAAATATAAATTAAATCATTATATTTACGATAAACTTCAATAACTTGATATGTCTGTGTAACAAATTACCTAAATTACCAATAAGGAAAATATTAAAACTATGCCCTGAAGGTACAAAGTTGTCAACTAGTGAAACTAACCCACATTTAATGCAAATCTAAGTACAAACCCATTACATACGGGTATCAGGTAGTAAAGCGTTAAGTATTTCCCACAGTAAAGCTCATAAACACCAGTGTTCCTTAAACTTCTATAGAAAACAAATTTGTGGTATCTAAAAAGTACTGTAGGTATAGTTTACAAGAATTTAAATGACCGGCCGATCGATTGAGAGCCTATAAACAAATATATATTTATAGTCCGTTCAAACATTAGAATGGAGTATAAAGCAAATGGAGTAGTTATTTTTCTAATGGGTTTTCCCAATAACATTTTTCCTTTCCTTACTTGACGACGTTGTCAGCTGTAAAACGCGCTGACCTATGAAGGCACGGTATTCTACAAATGGCTATTCGTTTTTGTTCCTGATTACCTGATTTTTGTAAATCATGCAAGTCTCCGATACTTTTCCATTTAGTTGCAATGAATTAACAACAAAAGGACATAAAATTCAGCATAATATTTTTCGTGACTCATAAGAGGAACATTGCATTCTAAAGGTAGCCATACACGGTGAGGATTTCTTCAAGGTTTGGCCTGAACAGTCCAAGCCTTGAGGAAATCCTCACCGTGTATGGCGGCGTCCGTGAGGCCGCGGCCGGTACTTGAGGCCAAAAAATCCCGAACAAAAATGATATTTCGGCCTTGAGGCCAGATTGTAATTGGCCTTGAGGCCAGACTCTTACTACTCTTATTTTTTAAAATTAATTTTGATTACATATAATTTTCTAACATACACCTATCTATGATTTTTAATATTCTTATCAGGTACGCATATATTTTTATTTATGTACCTATTTATTTATTTATTATCTTTTTATATTTTATTTATTTATTTATTTTGTTTTTTACATTATACTTTCATTAATTTTTTTATATAATTTATTATTGTTACACTGCTATACTACTGTTGTATCCACTTCTTATACTATGCATGTATAATTCTATTATTGCTCCCATGAAGAATAAATCTTATTCGAAACTTGTCAGTTGATTTGATTGGTTTTCATTGCTGTCCGCAATTATTTGTTACACCTTATTTACAATATTCACCTGACCTGGGAATCTAAGGAGAAGTGTCTAGATGGAAGACCTGCCTTGTTCTTTCAAACGTTATCGAAATTTATGATTTTTAATATTGACCCACAATTTGTCATCACTTACTAAATATCTACAAAACCCTGAAATGTGTAAAAATTCCGACTTCACATCAATTTTTTCACTTACTGTGGTCTGTATTATACGCTCTTAAAATTTCTGACCACTTTATCCACACCCTGTATTTTTCTGTTTCCCAAATATTTGGCATCATATATAACATCGTGTTGACAATGCTGTATTTGCAAGGTTATATTATTAGTCCCGTATTAATTTAATAGTTTAACATGCACTGGTTTAGACAGCTAGGTGTTATCTACAGGTGGGCGAGCGTTGACCGAGGAAGCGGCTGTCGATAGCGGAATTGGCAACACCAGGCGCTGCGAGCACCAGGAAGCCGGAACGGCCCTCATACTGATACAGCCGTTATCTGGAGAAAGCACACAGGGCACCCAACACCGAGCACCGGGCCTTTACTGTTAGAACATTGCCACTCCTGGGAATGTTAAATTCAACATGGGCGTGAAAAGGACATAGCTTTCAGCATTAGACGTTTCGATGAATAATCACACGATCAGCTGCAAATACCTTATATTGCTGTCATAACGCATGTTGTTAAATAATTAATTTATTGATATTAAATTGAAATGTGTGTATTTAGCAGTCCTCAGAATTAAACAACATAAGACTGCATTTTTTTGTTCAAAAAGAAATTAGTTCAAAAAGAAATTACATAAAGATGGTATTGCCTGATACTGGCTATGGTAAAATAAAATAATGTCTACCGCAAGCTTTATATAACAACTAGCAGACCCCTTGCCAACAACGTTGGCAAACTGGTAACGAATAAAAATCAATATAAACAGGAATCAATTATTAAAATTTGCATGATTCTGCGTATATTAACAAAACAAAAACGTTTCTTGATTATACCTAGGAAATCCTAAAAAGTTGCTTAATGCGTGTCGTTTCAAAATTAGTAACGCGCCGGATACGGCCCGCGGGCCATATGCTGGACATCAATGGTATAGCTGTTTCGGATTATACCTAGGTAATCCTAAAAAGCCGCTCAATGCGTGTCGTTTAAAAATTAGTATCGGACCGGTCAGTCCGCGGGTGTAACATCAATTAACACAACATCCTTTCTTCAGGTAACCAAACGTACTGATTTGAGAGCTCTGGTAAGTCAGTTTTGTCGGGGTACGTCGTTTCCCCACTCCATTCGTGGCCGCCCGCTTGCCGCAACACCCGCTAGCACCCAGAAACTTAGCGTTACGTACACACAGAAATTAGGGCTTTTATATATATAATTGACTAACGTTTAGGCACAGGTACAGAAAAATAAACATAAAAATCTAATGAAGCTGTTCAAATTGACCACCGTTTTCCTGCAGACAAAAATTTACTCGTCGTTTCATACTATTAAAAGCATTTATAAGAATTTGAGGACTTATATTGGCACACTGTTCGGTAATTCTGTTTTGCAGTTCCTCGATATTGTTAATAGGGGTCTTGTATACATTATTTTTCAGATAAGGGTTCAGAAATTTTTCACATAGTTTCTCATACAAAATGTTAATTCACTTTGCGTTGTTTCAGTCTGCGTCGCAAAATTTTGGAACGTATCTATGACGCAAAGTGGGGTCTAGGTGTATTTTATTTGTAGAAAATCACAGAAAGTTTACAGAAAATAAGCAAAATATAAATTATTTACATAGAAAATGTGCATAAAAATTTAAAAAAAAATCTGAAAAAACACATTAACTTTCGCGGACCACTAAAATTTTTCTGGGAACCACTGGTGGTCCACGGACCACCTGTTGAGGAACACTGGTCTAGAACACTGTTTCTCAAGTACCACATTAAAACAACTAAATATCATCGGTTAGTTTCTAGTTTCTAACACATTTGTTAGTTTACATTAAAACACAATAAAATAAAAAAAATTACCGACGCAACTTCGAAAAATTTATGACGCAGAGCAAAAATTGGTGTATTTTTAGGAGCAACGCAAGTTCGAAACAACACATAACGAAACGACGCAAAGCGGGGCCTAGGTGTAAATGTATTTAGTAGCACATTAAATATATTTGATTTCTTGCAAAAAATGAACCAACCATTATTATTAGTGGTCTGCGTTAGAAAATTATATATTATACTGGTCCGCGTTGCGTTTTTTGTTGAGAAACACTATTCTAGACATTAGATTGTAAGTAAATTTATCCAGCTACGACCCTGTGGTAATATCTGTTATGGGCCTGTAACAGTTATGGGAACATTGTAGTCTTACAAGAAATCTATTACATGCGATAATATGTATGTTTATGGAAAATTGTCTGTCATTGTTACTGAAATTATGTACAGTAATAGAAAATATCGCGTGGTTTATGAGAAAATGAGTATTTCACGACAACTCAATTTATGCTGGGAGCTAGTTAAGCGGAATGGTCTGGGAAGTATGAACAAGGTAGTGTACACTTGCATCCTTGCTCTGCGGCTGTGCTTCTTAACTTCAGGCCACCACTCAAATTATGCTCGTGAATTCCCGAGAATTTGAGATAAGGTAGAAGATATTATTTAAAAAAAAAGAAATAATAAAGTTAAATTATAATAAAAAATTTAGGATTTTAGGGAAATTCTATTGTAGGTAGCCCAAAATTAGCTGTATAACTTTCATTTCTACCGACAACTAGTACCAATCATACATAAAATCCGACAACAAATCCTACATAAGGACGATCTGTCGCCTAAGGTTCAACTATACATGCCCTTCCCAACACCTTCATAGAATAGGACTGAAGCCTGGTTTATAATAGATATATTATGGAACCTAAGCATAAAAATTACACTACTCTCTTTGTTATGTTTATTACAAACAGATGTTTTGAAGGGTCAAATCTATTGTTCAACGCATATGCCTTTATGCTATGAGCTTATTATAAACCAGGCTTAAAGCCTGGTTTATAATAGATATGCTATGGATACCTAAGCATAAAAATTATACTGCTCTCTTTGTTCTGTTTATTGCAAACAGATGTTTTGAAGGGTCGAACCCATTGTTCCATACCTATGCGTTATGTTATGGGTTTACTATAAACCAGGCTTAAAAGCTTCACCATCATAAACCACCTCTTTTTAACTGCCCGATGTACCTGATTCAATAGAGACAACTTTGTAAAGAACTTGCCCTATATAAGGTCCCACCCACTAAGAACTACCCACTAGTATATTACCCTTCTAGATAATATGAAACTGTATATTGTGCAGTGGCGCACCTTAGATTTTTTGATGGGGGGGGGGGCAGAATACAAAATTATTTAAATTATGCATAAGAAGGTTCACACTTCTAAATTTCAAGTGATGACCTAAAAAAAAGGTCCTCTCTTCTAAAATACAAGTGAGAACCTAAAAAAAAGGTCCTTATCTCTATTTTTAAAATTTTATCGCGTGTTTGTGTGTTTTTATTTTTATTTCCTTCCTTCTTAGGGGGGGGGTGGCGGTCCCCCGGGCCCCCTCCCTGGGTGCGCCACTGCTATTGTGTACAAATATGTAATTTCAACTAGTATCAACATTTAATATATCAAGCTATGTAAATTAATTCGTACATGTACAATGCCTATAATAAATATTTATTTATTTATTTATTTAAGTCCTTGAATTTTTTGAAATAATTAAAATTATGCGAATACCTTAAAATTGCATGGAAATACATTCCCTAAAAACGTAAATGCAAAGAAATCACTCCTAGTATTTCAAATTTTGCTCTAGTATTTCAAATCATTTCCTAGTGTTTCAAATATTTCCCTAGTATTTCAAATATTTCCCTAGTATTTCAAATAATTTCCTAGTATCTCAAATACTCTGTTATATATCTAATAGTTTTGTCACAGTTTGGACTGCCATTGAACCTAAAGTATGAAAGTAGTTATTAAAAATTTTAGGTATAATACATACCGTGCGATCATTATTTCTTGTCCCTTACATAATACAATGAGTTTAAAAATATCAAAACTGTATTCTAATTCACAGCTGAAAATCCCAATTTAACAAAGAACCGATCAGATTACTTCGTTTGCCCGAACTCACCCGAGGAACAACGAAAATATGTGTTCCTAATTTAATACCTGTTATAAACTCATTGGCTTGTAGAGAAAAATAGTGTTCATTTAATAATCAATTCGTATAACGTAATGAAAATATAATGTACGCCAATGTATATATGTCCTTGGAAATAAGTTTGATAACTAAATGTTTCTGTCAAGTATTGCATGACGGTCAAGATTTGTTGATCGCTCTGTATCATTTTGTAATACGTTTGTAATACCCTAACTAAGAGGGAAACTTCTGTATTTTTGTGTTGTATATTTATATCATCTTAAGGCGGTAATTCTGAAATGGCACTTTTCAAAATATTTAACAGTTTATTAACATTAATGTTTCTTTCACAATTTTGACATATGAATTTGGTATTTGACAATCTGACATTTATAATTGTTGGATGAATATAATCTTAATATTATGAAACTTAACCTAAAATTGAAAAACCAGATTTACACATGGTTCCATAAAAGTCCATTTACAATAGAGTGACCAGACGTACTCTTTTTTAGAGTATTATACTCTTTCTTAAGTAATATCCTCTATACTCTTACTTTTTATAAAAAAAAAACCCTGAATATACTCTTTTTTGCTCGTGACTTGGTTTTTGTAGAGAATGAGGATCTTTTTTTTTTGTTTTTGCCTCATCACTATTATTTTGGAAGTGAGGACCAGGACCTTTTTTTGTTTTTTTTTAGTTATTTCTTAGTACACTCTTATTCTGTAAAAAAAATCTGGTCAGCGTAATTTACAACATAACAATTACAAAAGTCACCAGATCTTACGTATTATAAAATGAAATATATACTATAAAATAGTATTATTTCAAATACTTTTTATAAGTGGCTTTGATTTTTATCAGAATCTCTACTTGGCAATATTCTAAAATATTTAAAATGGGTCGATGAAGTCCACCAAAAATGAGTTAAATACTAATTAAGTGTTGGGAATCACTGCCATAGAATATAACGGTCACTGTATTTCAGTTTGTGAAGCACGTGGTAAACTTCTGGGGATTCCACATTTAACTCAGATGCTACCAGATTGTATCTTCAAATTTCCGTCACAAATGGATCGACATCTCACACATGCTTTTCAGATTAATATTTAGATACAGATTTGTTTAGAATTTCCAAAACAACTAAGATTTTATCTCAAAATTTCCAACGCAAATGGCCCTACATTTTACACATGGTATTTAGTTAGATTCATTTATAGATATTCTTAAAATTTCCAAAATAATAAGAATTTTATCTATCAGTTTTCAACACAAATGAATGGGCTATTTACACATTTTTTGATTTTGTAGATTTGGTTTGTTAAGAAATTCCAGAAAACAGAATGTAGAGAGTTTTAAGTTATATCCCGCTAAGTTCTGAAGTTCCGTGAATCGTAAATAAAATCATAAATTCTTGATTACATTTATTTATTTAATTATTTTTCTTTATTTATGTGGACACTACAGATCCTTTTTGTGTCTGTAGACTAACATACAATGCTTACATGCTAACATACTCAATCATCAACAATATTTTAAAAAAATATGTACAATTTCATATATTAAAACAGGGGTACCCAAACTTTTTTGACCGTCGACCCCCAGAAGAATTTCTCGACTTCTTATCGACCCCCTATTTTACAATTACGTTATTATAATAGAACAAGCAAAAAATACGCTTATGTGATTTCTTATATTGTTTATTGTACAGTGTTTTATGTTTATTATATTTATCTAATATAATTATATCTAATCAGATGAAATACAATAATATTATTAAATAAAATGTACTGTCATTGTTAATGTGACGGGTGTGGTTGGTGACTCTTTGCAAGATTAGCAATGTCGGGTTCAAAATGATTTAATTTCAGCCTTAAACCGTCACTGAATTCTACTTCTAACTTGTTTCTCTGTTTTGCCAGGATGGAATTAACATGGCTAAAATCAGCCTCAACCATACACGAGTATGGAAATGCTAGCAAAAAGTGAACTACCATTTCCGAAAGTTTTGGATATTTCTGTATAACATTTACATTTGTCCAAAAGTTACTTAAAATAACATTTTTAAAAAGCGTTTTAGCTTCAAGATCAACCTACAATTCGAAAAATACAGAAAATCTCTTCGTAACAATAAAGATCTAAATAAATCTAATTTAACTTCACTTATATTTATATATAACTGTGTAGTTATTATACTAGTATTTTTTAACTTTTTCCCATCGACCCCCAATCGACCCCCGAGCCAGAATCGACCCCTAACAATGTCATATCGACCCCCGGGGGTCGATGTCGACCACTTTCGGGACCCCTATATTAAAACATCAACTTGCTCTATTCGTTCAGTTACAAAACATATTTAAGACATTCGCAAAATACAATCAAAGCCAGGCGTATTGCACAGATTGCAACGACAGCGTGGATTTACCTGCAGTTTTGAAAGAATAAACCACCTCTTCTATCTAGAGACTTCTCCAGTCAGTCACATAAATATTGTTAACACTGTTAGGTACATATTGTAAACAGGGTGTTCGATAACTTTCGAATTAATTATCAGATCAAAAATACCATGTACGTTATTCCGTGGCGTAGTGGTAAATGTAGCGATGCACTGACTTCTAGGCCATGGGAATTCGGGTTCGAATCCCAGTTATGGCATGGATATTTGTATTGTCCAAAATTATACAAAATAAAAATTGCATCTACTGAATAATGGGCTCCGTGAAGTTAGCAGTCCACTGAAAGCACTAACGAAAATTCGTCGGCCATCCGTTAGTGCTTCGTTAGTGCCTATTAGTGCTTCATAAAAAATCGTAGCCACCCTAACCGTTTTCGAAAAAAAAGCAATTCAAAATGGACTGCTAACTTCACGCTTCGTTGGAAGCACTAACGAAAATTCGTCGGCCATCCGTTAGTGCCTCGTTAGTGCCTGTTAGTGCTTCATTAAAATTTGTAGCCACCCTAACCGTTTTTGAGATATTGAGCATTCAAAAAAAAAATCGTGAAGTTAGCAGTCCACTGAAAGCACTAACGAAAATTCGTCGGCCATCCGTTAGTGCCTCGTTAGTGCCTGTTAGTGCTTCATTAAAATTTGTAGCCACCCTAACCATTTTTGAGAAATTGAACTTTCAAAAAATCGACCGTGAAGTTAGCAGTCCACTGAAAGCACTAACGAAAATTCGTCGGCCATCCGTTAGTGCCTCGTTAGTGCCTGTTAGTGCTTCATTAAAATTTGTAGCCACCCTAACCGTTTTTGAGATATTGAGCATTCAAAAAAATAAGCGTGAAGTTAGCAGTCCACTGAAAGCACTAACGAAAATTCGTCGGCCATCCGTTAGTGCCTCGTTAGTGCCTGTTTGTGCTTCATTAAAATTTGTAGCCACCCTAACCGTTTTTGAGAAATTGAGCTTTCAAAAAATCGACCGTGAAGTTAGCAGTCCACTGAAAGCACTAACGAAAATTCGTCGGCCATCCGTTAGTGCCTCGTTAGTGCCTGTTAGTGCTTCATTAATATTTGTAGCCACCCTAACCGTTTTTGAGATATTGAGCATTCAAAAAAATAAGCGTGAAGTTAGCAGTCCACTGAAAGCACTAACGAAAATTTGTCGGCCATCCGTTAGTGCCTCGTTAGTGCCTGTTAGTGCTTCATTAAAATTTGTAGCCACCCTAACCGTTTTTGAGAAATTGAGCTTTCAAAAAATCGACCGTGAAGTTAGCAGTCCACTGAAAGCACTAACGAAAATTCGTCGGCCATCCGTTAGTGCCTCGTTAGTGCCTGTTAGTGCTTCATTAAAATTTGTAGCCACCCTAACCGTTTTTGAGATATTGAGCATTCAAAAAAATAAGCGTGAAGTTAGCAGTCCACTGAAAGCACTAACGAAAATTCGTCGGCCATCCGTTAGTGCTTCGTTAGTGCCTGTTAGTGCTTCATTAAAATTTGTAGCCACCCTAACCGTTTTTGAGAAATTGAGCATTCAAAAAATCGACCATGAAGTTAGCAGTCCACTGAAAGCACTAACGAAAATTCGTCGGCCATCCGTTAGTGCCTTGTTAGTGCCTGTTAGTGCTTCATTAAAATTTGTAGCCACCCTAACCGTTTTTGAGATATTGAGCATTCAAAAAAATAAGCGTGAAGTTAGCAGTCCACTGAAAGCACTAACGAAAATTCTTCGGCCATCCGTTAGTGCCTCGTTAGTGCCTGTTAGTGCTTCATTAAAATTTGTAGCCACCCTAACCGGTTTTGAGATATTGAGCATTCAAAAAAATAAGCGTGAAGTTAGCAGTCCACTGAAAGCACTAACGAAAATTCGTCGGCCATCCGTTAGTGCCTCGTTAGTGCCTGTTAGTGCTTCATTAAAATTTGTAGCCATCCTAACCGTTTTTGAGATATTGAGCATTCAAAAAAAATAAGCGTGAAGTTAGCAGTCCACTGAAAGCACTAACGAAAATTCGTCGGCCGTCCGTTAGTGCCTCGTTAGGGCCTGTTAGTGCTTCATTAAAATTTGAAGCCACCCTAACTGTTTTTGAGAAATTGAGCATTAAAAAAAATTAACGTGCAGTTTGCAGGTCATGAAAAGCACTAATGAAAATTCATCGGCCAACCATTAATGCCTCGGTAGTGCTTGGTTTGTGCTTCATTAAAATCGAAATCCACCCTAATCGTTTTTGAGAAATTGAGCATTCAAAAAAATTAACGTGTAGTTTGCAGGTCATGAAAAGCACTAAACAAAATTCATCGGCCAACCATTAGTGACTCGGTAGTTCCTGTTTGTGCTTCATTAAAATCGAAATCCACCCTAAACGTTTTAGAGAAATTGAGCATTCAAAAAAATTAACGTGCAGTTTGCAGGTCATGAAAAGCACTAATGAAAATTCATCGGCCAACCATTAATGCCTCGGTAGTGCTTGGTTAGTGCTTCATTAAAATTGGAATCCACCCAACCCGTTTTTTAGAAATTGAGCATTCAATAAAATAAGCGTGAAGTTAGATGGTGATTGAAATACTATATTTTTCTATAGATGGGGGTAGATTTATCTAAGATATATTAATTTATTTATTTATTTATTTATTTTACATTGGCCTATTTCTGCAACGAGGCTAATCGCCGATGCCAGGGGGCGAACTCCTACACCTGGATGAGGGGTGAATGATTGTAAAATGAGAGTAATGTATACATTATTCTCGCCCGAATAATATAACCAACGGAGAATCGAACTACCGACCGCACAATCCAGACTGTTTTCACCAGTCCAAACTGCACGATATTTTAAATCCCAAGATATTTGAGAATAATTTTTACTACAATTTTACGCCTTCACAAATATTGTATTTTCAACCCTATCTAATTAATGTAGGGCGAACTTGCAAATTAACTTCGATGACAGAATAAGCACCCAGAATTATCTGATTAGTTGAAAAAGGTATGAAAACAACTAATTAATTATATCACAAGTAAAATTAGAAGAAGTCAATGTAATCTGTGTAAAAAAGCGTCTAAATCGTCTAATGTAAATAAGCAATTTTTAATAAGTGTTGGACTAAATATGACTGACGATTTAGGTATGAGAAATGATAAGCAAAATATCTATTGTAATAAAACACAATATTGAAGGAAAGTTTCGATGTTAGTATATAATATAATCAATATAATAATATACAAATAACAAATCATCAAAACACAATTTAAATTTTACTTCAACTAAGCAGAACTTTTGAACCAGCAGTATTGTTAATCCCGGCAGCCCGCTCTACCACCTAACGATCAAACTGACTCATCAGATTAATTTAATTATTGTGATCTTCTTTCTGTGATTACTTCTGACCTATAAACGATAGGTACATGGGTCAAAGGGAGGGTCAAAAGAGGGGGGGTCACGAATATCAATGTATATCTATCTTTGTTACACTTATATGCTACAGCATACGAACACAATAATTTTGGGTATAATAATTTTTAAATATATTTGTGACGAACAAACTAAACGAATATTATCATCGACTATCATCAACTGCATTGCAAACTAAAATATATAGCACCAAAGACGCGTAGTATAATACCTTATCTATCTCAATTGTGTGCGGCTTGCTTTATATTTATTAAAAATATAAAATATAAAAAAATATAAATAAACTGCAACACTTTATATTTACCTATTAAATCTTTGGCCATACTTACTTTCATTGACAGCAAAATCCGCTCTATTTTTCAATTCGATGTTATCGAAAATCAATTTATCGAATGCTCAATTTATCGAATGGCACGTTTATCGAAAATGCTTAGTAATATTATGTTATTTCATAAAAACAAATTTTCTTATTAATATAAATTTTCGGTATAACTAGGGAATAGGTCATACCACTAGCGTCATACCACACATGATTTGTTCAATTTACGGTAATTCTAAACAGGTGGCATTATTATGTTAGTGTGAGTTTGTTTTGTCATTAAACTAGAAGATGGGTAGCTCGCTTCGCTCGACTTCTTCTAACCAAACCCTTACTAACCTAACCTAACCTAAGATAGTGTTTTGTCATTAAACTAGAAGATGGGTAGCTCGCTTCGCTTGGCTTCTTCTAACCAAACCCTTACTAACCTAACCTAACCTAAGATAGTGTTTTGTCACTAAACTAGAAGATGGTAATCTCTCTTTGCTCGGCTTCTTCTAACCAAACCATTACTAACCTAACCTAACCTAAGATAGTGTTTTTATATGTCACTTTATTTACCGTCACAATAATAAATTACAATGTAAACTAAAATTTCTTTCATTATTAATTCCTACCGAAATAATTCAACAATAAATTTTCGATAAACGTACCATTCGATAAATTGAGCATTCGATAAACTAGCTTTCGATAAATTGATTTTTGATAAATTGATTTTCGATAAATTTGCTTTCGATAAATTGATTTTCGATAAATTTGCTTTCAATAAATTGATTTTCGATAAACTCGCCGGTTCCCGCGGAACTAATGGTGCAAAAATTAATCGGTTTTTAAATGATGTACATGTTTTTAGGGCCTACGGACGGAAAAAAGTCGGAAAATATCTTTGGTGCGGAACATTAAAATCGTTACGACGGCTAAACTGTAAGAGATATATCGAAAAAATATATATCGGACTTTTCAGGTTTAATATTACTACAAAAATCTCCGGGAGAGCATATATCGCAGGTCAATAGATAACTCACAATTATGATTTATAATTTTATTTTCGACGAAAATTATAACGCTGTTTGCTGTGGAATATCATCGTTACCTTTAAAGATTTACAAAGAAAAATTAATTTAATGGCAAGGGCATTTACTAACGAATAAAAAGCCCTTTGACCCATGTACCTATCGTTTATAGGTCAGAAGTAATCACAGAAAGAAGATCATAGTAAATAAGTTAATCTGATGAGTCAGTTTGATCGTTAGGTGGTAGAGCGGGGTGCCGGATTAACAATACTGCTGGTTCAAAAGTTCTGCTTAGTTGAAGTAAATTTTAAATTGTGTTTTGATGGATTCACGGTAAGTTCATCGAAAATCAATTCAACGAAAATCAATTCATCGAAAATCAATTCATCGAATGATCAATTCATCGAATCGTCAATTCATCGAAAAAAATATATTTTGTAAATATTTGAGAAGAATGCCGAGGGGATCGGAAAGCCAAAAAAAGCAGTGGTCAATAAAAGTTGACAGACTACACTTGTTAAATTACTATCATACTTGGTCTATTAATAATTTTTAAATTTCATTAAGCTAGATGATGGGTAGCTCGCTTCGCTCGGCTTCTTCTAACAAACCCTTACTAACCTAACCTAACCTAAGATAGTGTTTTGTCATTAAACTAGAAGATGGGTAGCTCGCTTCGCTCGGCTACTAACCTAACCTAACCTAATCTAACCTAATTACCTTGTTTTTAGATGCATAGTACTTTATTTTCCCCCATATTAGCCCAATTAAAATGCGTATCATTGTGTATGAATTTATAAAAATTATTTGCGTGCAATTGCCCATAACCTGTCTTATTAAACCTTAAAAACAAAACATTTATTTGTTTTATTATATAAGTTTTCTTATTATATTTCTTTATTTATATTCAAATACTATGTCACTTTATTTACCTTTTTTTAAACCATATAAAAATTTTATGCAATTATTTCTTAGTCTGTCAACTTTTATTGACCACTGTTTTTTTGACTTTCCGATCCCCTCGGCATTCCTCTCAAATATTTACAAAATATTTTTTTTTAAATGAATTGACGATTCGATGAATTGATCATTCGATGAATTGATTTTCGATGAATTGATTTTCGATGAAATGATTTTCGATGAAATGATTTTCGATGAACTCGTCGGTTACCGTTTTGATGATTTGTTATTTGTATATTATTATATTGATTTTAAATACTAACATCGAAACTTTCCTTCAATATTGTGTTTTATTACACTCGATCTTTTGCTTATCATTTCTCATACCTAAATCGTCAGTGATATAATTAATTAGTTGTTTTCATACCTTTTTCAACTTATCAGATAATTCTGGGTGCTTATTCTGTCATCGAAGTTAATTTGCAAGTTCGCCCTACATTAATTAGATAGGGTTGAAAAACAATGATATGTGTGAAGGCGTAAAATTGTAGTAAAATTTATTCTCAATTATTTTGGGATTTAACATATCTTAGATGCCAACGGAGTGGTCGAGCGCATTAAGTCGTACAGTTTGGACTGGTGAAAACAGTCTGGATTATGCGATTGGTAGTTCGATTCTCCGTTGGTGATATTATTCGGGCGAGAATAATATGTACACATTACTCTCATTTCACAATCATTCACCCCTCATCCAGGTGTAGGAGTTCTCCCCTGGCATTGGCGATTAGCCTGGTTGCAGAAATAGGCCGATGTAAAATAAATAAATAAATAAATTAATATATTTTAGATAAATCTACCCCCATCTATAGAAAAATATAGTATTTCAATCACCATCTAACTTCACGCTTATTTTTTTGAAAGCTCAATTTCTAAAAAACGGGTTGGGTGGATTCCAATTTTAATGAAGCACTAACAAGTACTAACGAGGCACTAACGGACGGCCGACGAATTTTCGTTAGAGCTTTCTATGTCCTGCTAATTTTATGCTTATTTTTTTGAATGCTCAATTTCTCAAAAACTCTTAGGGTGGATTCCGATTTTAATGAAGCACAAACAGGCACTACCAAGGCACTAACGGTTGGTCGATGAATTTTCATTAGTGCTTTTCCTGACCTGCAAACTACACGTTAATTTTTTTGAATGCTCAATTTCTCAAAAACGGTTAGGGTGGATTTCGATTTTAATGAATGACAAACAGGCACTACCGATGCACTAACGGTTGGCCGATGAATTTTCATTAGTGCTTTTCATGACCTGCAAACTGCACGTTAATTTTTTTTTAATGCTCAATTTCTCAAAAACGGTTAGGGTGGATTCAAATTTTAATGAAGCACTAACAGGCACTAACGAGGCACTAACGGATGCCGACGAATTTTCGTTAGTGCTTTCAGTGGACTGCTAACTTCCCGCTTATTTTTTTGAATGCTCAATATCTCAAAAACGGTTAGGGTGGCTACAAATTTTAATGAAGCACTAACAGGCACTAACGAGGCACTAACGGATGGCCGACGAATTTTCGTTAGTGCTTTCAGTGGACTGCTAACTTCACGCTTATTTTTTTGAATGCTCAATATCTCAAAAACGGTTAGGGTGGCTACAAATTTTAATGAAGCACTAACAGGCACTAACGAGGCACTAACGGATGGCCGACGAATTTTCGTTAGTGCTTTCAGTGGACTGCTAACTTCACGGTCGATTTTTTGAATGCTCAATTTCTCAAAAACGGTTAGGGTGGCTACAAATTTTAATGAAGCACTAACAGGCACTAACGAAGCACTAACGGATGGCCGACGAATTTTCGTTAGTGCTTTCAGTGGACTGCTAACTTCACGCTTATTTTTTTGAATGCTCAATATCTCAAAAACGGTTAGGGTGGCTACAAATTTTAATGAAGCACTAACAGGCACTAACGAGGCACTAACGGACGGCCGACGAATTTTCGTTAGTGCTTTCAGTGGACTGCTAACTTCACGCTTATTTTTTTGAATGCTCAATATCTCAAAAACGGTTAGGGTGGCTACAAATTTTAATGAAGCACTAACAGGCACTAACAAGGCACTAACGGATGGCCGACGAATTTTCGTTAGTGCTTTCAGTGGACTGCTAACTTCACGCTTATTTTTTTGAATGCTCAATATCTCAAAAACGGTTAGGGTGGCTACAAATTTTAATGAAGCACTAACAGGCACTAACGAGGCACTAACGGATGGCCGACGAATTTTCGTTAGTGCTTTCAGTGGACTGCTAACTTCACGGTCGATTTTTTGAATGCTCAATTTCTCAAAAACGGTTAGGGTGGCTACAAATTTTAATGAAGCACTAACAGGCACTAACGAAGCACTAACGGATGGCCGACGAATTTTCGTTAGTGCTTTCAGTGGACTGCTAACTTCACGCTTATTTTTTTGAATGCTCAATATCTCAAAAACGGTTAGGGTGGCTACAAATTTTAATGAAGCACTAACAGGCACTAACGAGGCACTAACGGACGGCCGACGAATTTTCGTTAGTGCTTTCAGTGGACTGCTAACTTCACGGTCGATTTTTTGAAAGCTCAATTTCTCAAAAACGGTTAGGGTGGCTACAAATTTTAATGAAGCACTAACAGGCACTAACGAGGCACTAACGGATGGCCGACTAATTTTCGTTAGTGCTTTCAGTGGACTGCTAACTTCACGCTTATTTTTTTGATTGCTCAATATCTCAAAAACGGTTAGGGTGGCTTCAAATTTTAATGAAGCACTAACAGGCACTAACGAGGCACTAACGGATGGCCGACGAATTTTCGTTAGTGCTTTCAGTGGACTGCTAACTTCACGGTCGATTTTTTTAAAGCTCAATTTCTCAAAAACGGTTAGGGTGGCTACAAATTTTAATGAAGCACTAACAGGCACTAACGAGGCACTAACGGATGGCCGACGAATTTTCGTTAGTGCTTTCAGTGGACTGCTAACTTCACGCTTATTTTTTTGATTGCTCAATATCTCAAAAACGGTTAGGGTGGCTTCAAATTTTAATGAAGCACTAACAGGCACTAACGAGGCACTAACGGATGGCCGACGAATTTTCGTTAGTGCTTTCAGTGGACTGCTAACTTCACGGTCGATTTTTTGAAAGCTCAATTTCTCAAAAACGGTTAGGGTGGCTACAAATTTTAATGAAGCACTAACAGGCACTAACGAGGCACTAACGGATGGCCGACGAATTTTCGTTAGTGCTTTCAGTGGACTGCTAACTTCACGCTTATTTTTTTGAATGCTCAATATCTCAAAAACGGTTAGGGTGGCTACAAATTTTAATGAAGCACTAACAGGCACTAACGAGGCACTAACGGATGGCTGACGAATTTTCGTTAGTGCTTCCAACGAAGCGTGAAGTTAGCAGTCCATTTTGAATTGCTTTTTTTTCGAAAACGTTTAGGGTGGCTACGATTTTTTATGAAGCACTAACAGGCACTAACGAAGCACTAACGGATGGCCGACGAATTTTCGTTAGTGCTTCCAGTGGACTGCTAACTTCACGGAGCCTGAATAATGGCCTTAGTAGCTAAGTCAATTATAATAAAATTATATATAAAAAAAAAATGTACGTTATTCAGATTTATTGATTAATCCCTCTGGGTTAAAATGAACAAAAAATCAAACACTACTCTTTGTTTCTTAAACTACGCCTTATTAAAAGCTTTCTTTTGATGCGACACAACAAATTTGAAAAATAATTATTTTTTTCAACGGTACAAAAAAATTGAAATTTTTCGAAAAATAATATGTATACTCTAATCAAAACTCCCTGTTGAACTATTCCGGTTCTCATCAATGTACATTATTGAGATTTTTGTCAGACTATTAGTCATAATAAATTATTCTTCAAAAATAAAAATTTGGTGTTTTTTTTTTTATGAATTAAAAGGTTTCATTTCATTTGAAATTTTTTCGTTGATTACATATTTGTTTATATTTTCCACGCGATGTGTTTTTTTAACTCTCAATAGTTTTAAAATGTGGACGTGGCTACTAAAGAAAAATGTCAGAAGATTGCAAAGTTCTGATACTGAACGTTTATAATGAGTTAGTTTCGGAAGGTAATGACAAACCTATACTTAGGAACTGCGGAATTAACTAGTGTTCCATGCAGAACAATTCAACGTATCGTTTGTGGCAAAAATCAGCAGCGAAAACGACCCAATTTACAAGTTTTCCAGAAAATAGATAGTTTTATGTCGAAAATATAGTGCCGACTGTGCATCTTAGGATGTGAATTTACGGAATAGAATTTACATACAAAGTTAGCTTCTATGTATAATAATTTGAAGTTGCTAGGATTTAGATATAGAACGTTAAATAAACACATATTATAAGTTAAGTTAATAAGTTTACATATTATGGAATCAGATAGATTAGTAAACCGTATAGAACTAATAGGGAGCCAATTAAAAGGTAATGTGCGCAGAAAAAATACAATACCAACAGAAAGTGACATTGTAGTACAATTAATTAAAGACAAAACAAGTGCAATAAGTAGTGATTTGTGGAAAAAATGTGTAGAACATGTAAAGACAATTTTAATAATTTTTTTTATATATCCACCAAATATATTTTCAATAATTATTAATTTAGTGGTAGTGACACAAACTCTGATAATGATATAAACAATGATAATAGTGATAATGATTAATATTTTAATAATTTTAAATTACCATAAATTGACAAGTTCAAAAAAAGAATGATTTTTGTTTGTGCAAATTTGAAGTATTTAATATAGACTATAAAGACTTATGATTTTTAAACATGCCTATATTTATAATTCAAATATAGCCAGTCCTAAGGTTGATAAAAATGTGAAGGAATATCATGTGAGTATATACAGTTCATTCTAAATAGCATATAAGCAAACACGTTTATTTAAAATAATTATTACGGGCTTGTCATTTACTATTAACAGAACCATATACTCAGCAGGTGTAATGGTTATACTGTCAGCCATTATTGGAATCAATAAGTGAGGGTGGCCATTTCATTTTGGAAATACTATATAAGTTATCGTAATGATAAATAAAATTTAAGAATGTGTGAATATTTTTTCCTTAAAATTGTCTCATAAAATTAGGGGGTGTCTTATGGTCCGAAAAATGTGGTTTTTAAAAAGACGAGGTAGGACAAGATGGGCAATTATTTCCAAAGCAGGAAAAAAGGACATATAAGTTGAGCAGGACGAGATCATCTAAAGGAGAATTGTCCTTCTAAAGGGAGGATGATTAGTCATCTTACTTTACATAACGTTAAAATTGGCTTTCTTATTATCTTAGTGCTGTTAATTATTCAGACAATTTATTTCAGTCACAGATATATCTTAAACAGTTGTTCATTGCTTCAAATAACATAATTTTAAGCACAAGTAATTACACAAATAATTATTATAATTAAGGAAAATTATACAGAAGGCATTGGACTCTGGTGCCAAGATTTATTGTAAAAATATGTCAATGCATTCTTTTTGTAAACGTAGGCTTCTGAAATAATTACCCAACAATAACAAGAAAAACACAGGTGTCCAAATTGACGTACAAAAAATACATACTAAATAATAATTAAATTTCTTTTTTTAAATCGATACACATGGGAGAATTCGGTCCATGCCTACTGGAGGCAGGTTTAATTTTAAAACTTATCGCAGTTGAGAATCAAATGAAATTATTGTTACGTTCTACTCCCATAAAAATACCGTTGTCTGTGGTCCTCACGTGCAGAAAAAAGAAAAAAAAGTGGAGTACTTATACGAGCATGTATTCGTAACATAATATATAATAATATGTCAAAAAATTCCATTGACTAAGTAACGATAAAAATTTATATAATACTTTGTTGTAACAAATTAAAATAAAGTTATTTTTATGTAAAAAATATATAGATTACAAAAAAAATCTGTTGTGGCCACCGAAAGTGGCAACCGTCACCAGAAAGTTCGTAAACAAAATATTTTCTAACATAGAAATTACTATTGAAAAATATAATCATGTGTTATTATATTGACAATTTCACATATATTCCATTAAATAATCTTTGAAAAACTCCGCGGTCATCGACCCTGTTATTTATCCCCTATCAGGTCTCTGTAAGTTTCCTTTGCATTTTTTAGGGTTTTGTAGGTATGACCAAAAAACCCTTATACCGTCATTTTGTCGTCTGTCTGTCTGTTCGGTAAAAATTGTAGCCAAACGGCTAAACCTAGAGAGTTGAAATTTGACATGCTTATACAACTCTTTGACCTGCACATAGGAAAAATACTAAAACATCTAAAAAACATAGCCCCCTAAAAATATTAAAAAAAAGTGCTCATCGAAAAAAAAAATATTTTTTTTAAATTCTGATTACGGTATCAAATGAAATCCCTTAGTACGTGGATTAACGATCAAAATTTTATTTTTTCAAAATAAATTATTTTGATGCGATTTTTGCCAAAATTGTGCAAAAAAATTTTGTCCCACACCCTGTAGCCCAAATGGTTTAAACTAAAAATCTAAAAAAATTCTAAGTAATGTACATTGGTGTGAACCGGAATAGTACAACAGTAATTTTTGATCAGATTATGTTTTCGGCAAATAACGCATTTTTTGTGTTTTTAACTATAATATGTTAAATATTTTAGTTAAAAACACATTAATTACTTCGCTATGTAACACACCAGATCAGTAGCTCTAGTAGCGTAGTTGGTTTTGTCCTGCGCTTAATAATGTAACTTAATTTGTAAATCTAGGGTTCGAATCCCGTTAATTTTTTGTTTTTTTTTTTTTTTCATTTTTATTTTGTTTAAATTATTTTGTTAAAATTCTAGTTATATTTTGGTAAATGTTGTATTGAATTTTTAAAATCGTAAATTTAATAACCAGCGGGAAGTGTTGAAATTATAATTTAATTCTATGTTTGACGAAATCAGAGGGCAGGGCTTATGATTTAAGCAACCAATGGAAGCCATAGGCGCAATTTTCAAAATCTTAATGAACCTTGCTATATAAAAAAAATACTGCACATATTTAGAAACTTAAATAATGGTATTAGGCATTCGAATTAAAATTCATAAAAAAATATTTTGACATAAAATTTGTTTTGGCATCCCAAATAATCATCATTCAATTACTAAATACCTTCAAAACCCAGAAATGTGTGAAAATTCACACTTCACATCAATTTTTAGGGTTTTGTAGGTATGACCAAAAAACCCTTATACCGTCATTTTGTCGTCTGTCTGTCTGTCTGTCTGTTCGGTAAAAATTGTAGCCAAACGGCTAAACCTAGAGAGCTGAAATTTGGCATGCTTATACAACTCTTTGACCCGCACATAGGAAAAATACTAAAACATCTAAAAAACATATCCCCCTAAAAATATAAATAAATATGTGCTCATCGAAAAAAAAAAAATATTTATTTATAATTCTGAGTAGGGTATCAAATGAAAGACCTTGGTACGTGGATTAACGATCAAATTTTTATTTTTGCAAAATAAATTATTTATATATTAGTGGTATTTGACGCTGATTTTTCATCCAAGTAACCCGATCCGAAAGGGATCGAACCCTGGGAAAAGAGACTATATTATTTTTTGTTTTTTTTTTAAATTTTTATATTGTTTAAATTATTTTTTCAAAATTCTAGTTATATTTTGGCAAATGTTGCATTTAATTTTTAAAAGCCTAAATTTAATAGCCAGTGGAAATTGTTTAAATTATAATTTAATTCTGTTTCAATGTACACGAAATCAGAGGGGCGGAACTTATAACAACCAATGGAAGCCATAGGCGCAATTTTTAAAATTCTTAATGAACCTTGCTATATAAAAAAAAATACTGCACATATTTAGAAACCTAAATAATGGTATTAGGCATTCGAATTAAAATTAACAAAAAAAATATTTTAATATAAAATTTGTTTTCGCATCCAAAATAATCATCATTCAATTACTAAATACCTGAAAACCCTGAAATGTGTGAAAATTCACACTTCACATCAATTTTTTTGATTTATTCTGTAGATGTACTGCAGTCGTCGTCACACTATATTCGCGGCGATGTCAAATTATTTTGTTTTAATTTGTGTGTATTGTAACGTATATTTTTTAACTATTTATTGTTTATTTATATTTAACTTATTTATTGCATATACTTTTATCTACAGTCTCCTATTTATTGTTTTACAACCATGAATACATAATTTTATCTACCGAACAATGACTCAATATTATTAGATCAGGTATGTTTTTCTATAAAACTTTGTATAGAACATACCGTATTATTTTTGAAGATCGGCATAAAACAATTATCCGTAAAACTATAATCAAATTGTTAAACTACAAAAGAACTAAGGTTCATGTTTACAACCACGTTGTAAACAGTCAACGGTCAGTGGTGCATACATACGTTTAAGTACTAACAATAAATAAGTATACTTGTTTTTGTTAATCCTTTAAGTAAGATGCGTAATGTGAAAAACTAATCCCTACGGCTATGGGTTGACACGCCTATACATATTTTTAAAGAATGGATTATGGACAAGATAGGAGCTATTTCGATCTTGTTTTTCATTGGGTAAGAACTTGGAAAAGTTTACACTATAGAAAAATAGTTTTCTGTCTCAACTTATTCTATTTGTCTCTGTCATTTTAATCCAAATTTGTAAACATAGGCGTACAAAATATGTTTACAGTGAATATATTACTACCTATTATTTCTAATAAGTAAAACGGAGGTATATGTTTAAAGAATGTTAGAATATAAAAGCCAGTGAATAAATAGATTTTAAATTAATTTAGAATATATATTTTAAGAGAAATATTTTAAAATAAAGTCGTCTGAAAATGAATTAATGTACGTACGCCTCTGGTACCAAACACAACAGTTGTTTTGCTGTCAACTGTTATATTCTTTGCTGTCAACAAGCGCTATATTAATAATTTGTGTTGCTGTTATATGTATTTACGTTTGTGTTATAGTGTCGATTAAGTATAAACTTGAAGTGAAGAAGAATCCACTGATAATTCGGACTGATTTCCAATATTATTTCATATATTTTTCTTAATTATTTTTATAAGTTTTATATAAATAATAAATTTTAATTAAATTTTCAATTGTTATATTTTATGTGACAGGTTTGTGTAAATAATATATTTTAGTTAAATTTTAAATTATTTGAAAATAAAATATTTTATAATTTATTTATAAATTAAGAATAAAAGCAATTTTATGCATTTAAATTAACTTTTTTAAAAACATTAATTTTGAAACGCCAAATTTGAATTTACCGCAAAATTTATTTAATTTTAAATTATAAACTTTAATTTGCTGCGCTCACAGCTCCATCTACTTCGTTCTTAAAAAAAATAGAGTATAGTTATATCACTTCTATTGTAATTTTATGAGTTTCCTAACTTTTATTATTTTATTGCGTGTATGTGTTTCTATATTGTCCATAGAAGCACATTCTACATAACAATGACTTACATTATAAAATTAACAAAAATTTCTACAAATACCTTTCCAGTCGCTCCAATTTTGGTCTGCATGGAGTCCAAACACTTAAGTCCACACTATAACACACTATTTCAAGTATTTTCTGCACTTTTATCACTTAAAAATAACTAAAAACGTCAGAAAAAATTAAGACGCCACTTGCAAAAATCACGTATCACTACATATCAAGATGGTTAATCCTGATAAAGCTCATTAAGGAATATAGTCATTAACAATTAATAAATAAGGAACAGAATTGCTTAAAACAATTCTTTATGAGAATAAACACATATATTAATATTTTATCAATAGTATACAGGTGGTTGAAATTGAACTACCGGACCCAATACACTATTTTTTTATTATTGAAGATGAGGTATAACGTTAAATTGGGAAGTTACTTGGTACTACATGATCTAAAATAGTTTATATTTTTTACTTTGTATCTTTATGTAAATAGATATACATTTTGATTGAGGATTTATTAAAATTTTAGAGCTATAGCGTTGGAGACACTGCCTATATGGAAAATGGGAGGACAGAGATGATAATAGGATGACTTTTGGGCTATCAATGATAATTCTGAGAACTCAGAAAGGGATGAAAATTTCTATTGGAAGTATAATGGAGTTATCTCTCGAGAATTTTATACAGGTTAATTTTTTTATTTACGGGTTCATTTGGAGGGCTAAGGTGTCCGCCCCCGGGCATTATGACCTTAAGGCCCGGTCTTTCCACCTTCATTTAAACCACTAGGTAACTATCCGACAGATAATGTTATCTGGAACTTTATCTTCTGAATAAATGTCATTACCAAGCAGTGAATTCAATACATTAGTCTCATTATCCGTTAGATAACTATCCGATAGATACATTTATATTGAAAGACGGGATGACATTTATTCAGCACAGAAAGTATCATATAACCTTATCTGTCAGATAGTGACCTGGAGCAGTGTTTCCCAACCGCCGGTCCTGTATATATATATATATATATATATATATATATATATATATATATATAGAGAGAGAGAGAGGGGGGGTATCTCAAGGTGTATCAAGATAGAGGAAACACGATTTTTCTCGAAAAGACGATGTGTGAGCAAGTTGGGAAGAAATTTGGTGACCAGAGTTTACCCAAATAATTGGATGGTAGTATTTAAATTTTCGGAATTAACCGGAAGTACAGGATATCAAGGACAACTTCGATTTTTTATATAGGAACGTATTACGACTGACTTTAAACAATTTATGTATTGTAACATAGTCAATAAATTATATTATTGTGGCGTGTTGGGTATAATTGGATAAAACTTTTGAAAAAAAACAACCTTTACATAAACATGTTTTTAATATCTGTTACGATTACCTATAATGGCTTGCAAGTATTTTTATTTACAAGTGTTCCATTGTTCCAACTTGTTTTCCATTTTGAACACTTTCGCATCCTTACTCTTTAGCTAACAGTAGTTTGGAGCATAACAAAAAATATTGCAAGTTCAAGTCGTACATACTTGAAAGTACTTGTAGTACATTCAACGCGAACCGTTTTAATTAGTTTTAATTAGTTTAAATTATTTGTCAAAATAAGTATAATTTATTTTATTTAAGTTTAAAAGGTATATTTTAATGAATATAAATGTCATATATTTATGAATATATCTTGCAAAATTGAGCGTTTTTCTATTATAATTTCATGCTTCGATTTTATATGACTTCGCGGCCCCCGGTTGAGAAAAGCTCTTTTAATTTTCTCATTACAGCTGTCCTTCCTATATATGTGTTATCATATAAACGCTAAAATGTCCCCATTTTATGTTAATCCTTAATTAAATATTCATTGAAGAATGTTAGAGGTGAAATATTTTGTATTAAGAGTCGAGCGATGCCATATTTGGATGCAGGAAGGCTGGTTATTCTCAAATTGCCGTGCATTACCAGGAAGACTTTGTATAGAGTGTGGCAGCTGACAGTACGGCTGTGCACAGATTGTATTATTGCGTTTTTCAAACATAAGAGAACAACTAACAAATGTTATACAGGAGGATGCATCCACGAAATCTGTACGCAGCATGTCACACCAATCTTAGTTTTAGCTTATTTTAGCCTGAGTTATTTTCAATTCCCACAATCTGCCTGCCATATTGCCCAGTTGCTGGCTGGCTCCTTGCAAATGACAACGCACATGGCGCTCCACGGTACGGCGGATGGGAAACAGTCACAAGAGATGGACAGATTTGTAACAGACGCTGATTTACTCACACGGTTATTTTAGAGTGTTCTTGGCAACTTATTGTTGCGACCTGATGTCTGTTGTAGCTAGGAAATATGTTGAAACTTTTTTTGGCTCTGTAAAATAAAAATGCATTTTTGTGGTTGTTAATTTTGTCTGTTGTTTGGCTAGGGTATTTTTAATAACATACCTTTGTAAATGTTGTTTAACTACAACATCCTAAAAGCATCACTTGAAATATTTTTAAAATTGTCTTTTTGCAAATGGATTATAATAATTAAATGTTATTTTTTATTTTTTTATTTTTATTATATTTATTAGGCCAATCTAACAGTACAAGATATCCCAATTACAGGTTTGGCACTACATACTACACAAAATAACAAAAACAAAAAAAATCATCTGTAGTGTAAACTTAAGGCGGCACACAACCCTATAGTTTCTTATACAAAACTAATAATCGGAAATAAAATTAATAACAATCTATATATCAAAATTTGCAGCCAATTTTTATCTATCTAATAGGATATTTCTAATTGTAGAAAAAACTGTAAGGTAGTTGAAAATAAGCAAATTGCATTATAGACGCCATCTTGTAAACCAATCGACGCATATTTGCGTACAATGCGGCAAATTGTACCTAAAGCTTCATTATACAAATATGATTCTAGCTATTTTGTTGTATTGTGAAAATTAGTTATAGTTATTGTACTTGGTAATCTAATTTTGCCGCCCTCTTGAATCTGGCGCGGTTTTCAAAATTGGTGTTATGAATAAAAATGATTTATTTTTCGTGAAGAATACGTGTACCAAGTGGCATTCTATTATCTTTAAGTATAATATTTTTCGACGAAGGCTCTAAAATATAAGTAATCAAGTCGAAAAAAAAATTGACGTATTATTTGAACATTTCTACATAAAACTATATAAATATAAAAGTTATTCGAAACCCACAAATAGATTTAAAAAATTACAGAACAATATCGCTGATGTCTTTTTTTAAGTTATTGAGCGATAATATTTTTACTATAAATGTTTCTACAATTAAAACTACCATATTAGATAGATACAAATTCGGTGCAAAATTTGATGTATAAGTTGATACTAATTTTATTTCAGATTGTTAGTTTTGTATAAGAAACTAGTAACCTCCAGGGGTTATACGCAGCCTTAAGGCTAGAATCTTATTAAAATTACATAAAGAAATTACATAAAGAATTGATGTATAATTAAACCAAATTTGAAATTTTCTTCAATATGCACATCAAGTATTAACTTGCTGTCCAGAATGACACCAAGATCTCTAATATTGTCAACAGTGCTAATGGCTGTACCCCCTATATGATAATTGACATCAAAAAAGCTTCGATTCCTTCCAAATGTAATCTTATGACATTTTTTTAGGTTTAAAGTTAAATTATTATCTAAACAATATTGATAGAGTCTATCGAGTTAAGAAAATTGTTATGAAATTTCATCCCCGTTATACAATGAGCATAATCGTTATCTGTTCCGATATATATGTTCACCGATATACAGGGAAGACAACAATTACGTTCACCTCGATTATTTCCTTTATAAAAAGAGTTACAAAAATATTGTTCAAATAAAACTTATTTGGGGTAATGGTTAGATAGTTCGTTAAAAATTTTGGCGCACAGCAACAAAGGCTATTTGCGCCTAACGCAGCTCATCTAAATGACTACATTACATATTAAAATCAATTAATTAAACAATAAATAAATAAATAAAATCAATAAAAATACGCATACTCAATAAAAGAAATCTTGCACCGACAAACACAAATAAATAAGATAAAAAGTCTGTTCGAAAAATTGAACAGACTCAGGGTGATGGTAAGAGGCTGTAAAGGGGCCAATTACCATCAAATATCACAGTCTCTAAATAGAATACATTAAAATAAGGTGCAAGACTTCACTAATAAAACCGTAAGTTCGATTCTCTCAGGAAGAGTATCAGCTTATCCATGAGTATTCTGTCGTCACCTAAAGCAACGGACAGGTCACAGCACAGGCCTAATCTCTCCCTGACATCCTCGAACTGTAAACACTCAGATAAAATGTGTAACACAGTCAAATCTGTGTTAAACGTCTGACAGATAGGGGATTCTTCACCTCGAAGGAGGTGTCCATGGGTCTACCAACAGTGGCCTATACGGAGGCGTGTGATGGCGGTTTCCTCCCTGCGGTTAATCCTGCAGGAAGAACCCCATGGTTTAACGTCTCCCTTAATCTGTCTCAACTTAACGTCCTGTATGCTGCTCCACTCATGCTGCCACCTGGCTAGAACAATCGTAAAACACTGTTGCTGACCCCTGGTCTAAAGAGACTAATGGCGGGTTGCTAATGTAAGAGTTTTCTCTAACTCAAGTTAAAATCATTTGTTTTCATATTTTACAACATACAAAAACAAATGATTTTAAATCGAGTTAGGGATAATTCTTACTTTAGCAACCGGCCATAAGTGACATAAAAAAATCGGACAGGGCAGTGTCGAGGACATGTCCGCTACGTAGAATATGTTAGTGTCGTTTTGTGACGGTGTCATTTGTATAGTAATGAAACAATGGTTAGAATGAATTTCATTTTTTCCGATAAATTTTATTAATTTTTACATCACGCTGGCTCCGCGGTGAAAGTGCTAGTGTCGATGTGGACGCCGCGCACTGCAACTTTACAGCGCTCTCTTCAGCGCCATGCTCGCTTAATATCCTCTCATTTTGTCCGCAATTTTGTATTATTTTTTTCGACTCTCGAATCTTATGTCGTTTTACATATTTTTTTTTTAAATATTGCGTCATTTCGAAGATCGAAATTTTTTTCACTTTTGCAGTGTGTTATGGATATTAGTTTACTGTTTTTACACTCTAGTATTGTAGAACTCGTTATTATGAATCCTTTCAGCGGCCAAACACACGTATTGCTTCTTCGATTACTGAGTTTTGTCTGCCAAAGTGGCACGAAATAGCGAAATTTTTGCCTTGCGTTCTTACACGTGTCAACTTCGTCTCAAATTCAATAAGTCGCAGTTTCATGCGTATATATATGGCCTATTACTTGATACTATTGCAATGTATCTTCAACTATTGTACGCGTAGCAATAAGCATTTGAATTATATCCTAATTTCATTTCACTCGATTTCTGGGAACGCCGACAATGACGTATTCTACGTCATTCAGAGGTCAGAAGTCAAAGAGGCTAAAAAGTCATTTATGGCCGGTTGCTAAATTAAGAATTATCTCTAACTCAAGTTAAAATTATTTGTTTTTGTATGTTGTAACATATAAAAACAAATGATTTTAACTTGAGTTAGAGAAAACTCTTACGTTAGCAACCGGACATTAGAGGTTCGATGAGCCCAAAAATGGCGTGCTCCCCCCCAACGGTTATGAGCGTAGAGGGCCCATAGTTACGCCACTGTATAATAATACTTCTCAAACCTAAAACTTACCGCGAACCGGTAAAAATATTATATAAAAACTATTTTTTTTCTACATCAAAAAAAGTTTCACGTTTCGTTTTCGTGTGATAAGTATAAGTCAATCAGCGAACCGTGGCGTACAAAATTTAAACGCGCGTGGGACTAACAGGAACATAATAGTGGGGACGCATTAAGTTTCGCATTTCATTTCTTTCTCTTTCGATTTCTCTTTCTGCACAGACCTTATCGAGAACTCTATTCCTTTCCCCTGGGGTTTTATCTTTCTTCCAGAATTTAGGGCAATAGAAGCGAGGTGACTAGCGCCGTATAAATTTTAGGCCGCACATAGGTATTGGTAGTTACAGGACCACCCTGCATAGTCACATCTACCTCTAGACTGGGCTGGCGGCCTTCTACCTTGCCCTGGACAGCTGATAGCCACTGGAGTCACTTCACAGTGGTTACGGAATTCATATTTTTCCCCATTTAGGTTTTTAGCGACCGATCAGAGAGCTGAGCGGACGCTGGCGCATGCCAACTATATAACGCTGGAGTCTGGCCGTAATATACGTTATATATTTCTTATCCGCCACGGATCGCTGGTTGAGGTGTAGGTATACTTGAATCTACTTATGGTTGTGATCTTTTATGTCCATATGTACGGGGTCTTTTCCTATGTGTTTCTTAGGCGCAAATATCGCCAATAGCGCCATCGTTGCGGTGCGCCAGAAATTTTAACTAACTAACCTATGTGTTTTTCTTTTTGAATGTCTTCAATCAGTCATAATATCTGATATCAACATACCTTTATTTTCTCAATAAAGATTAATAACAAACGAAGCGAAAACTACAGAGAAGCAAAAAAATCTACAAACAAATTTTTTTGTAACATAAGTAGTTCAAGTAACATAAACAACTGTCAAAATAGATAAGTAAAAAGTAGCTGTAAAAAACTATTTGACGCATGTATCGTATAGTGAATAGTCATTGCAATAAAAATAAATATGCAAGGTCGATATTTCTTACTAAATACTAATGGACGCATGCAACTGAAATATATTTATGTACTCACAGAAAATTTCAAGCCATAATTCATGTTATACTCATGAAAAGATGAAAACATACTGATAATGCATGTCAGCATCACATGATAACATTCAAAAGGTGAGTAGTTTATAGTGTTCTGAGCAGACAAGAAGTTAAGAAGTGAGTTTTACATTAGACAGAATAATGGGTTTACGTGTTCCTTAGAACCAATCTGCTGGTACTTTCGTTTTTGTGAGATTTTCTCCATGGAAAAAGCAATAATTGGCGTTACACTTCAACAGGATAAACAGCAGTGGCGGCACTAGCTCTTAAAATATAGGGGGGGGGGGGGCAGGAATTTTTTTAGTTAAATTTGAGGAGGCCAAATACAAGTGATGACCTCAAAAAAAGGTCCTCACTTTTAAAATACATTTTTCTCCAAACAATTCTCGGGGGGGGGGGGGGGGTGCACCGGAGGCCAGACCAGTTTCAGTACTTACTGGCCAGAAGTTCGTGTTGTAAGTTAGGGTCTTGGGCAGGGGTCGGCAAAACGTCCTGATGGAAAATTTCGACGACTAACTGTAAGACAGATTGCAGGATAATTAGGAATATCATATGGGTTCTTGGCAAGACATCTTGAACAGTTTTCGACAATCACGAGAACGCTCCAGCTCACACTTCCCTTATGGCTCGGCAGTTTTTGGCTAAGAACAAAGTCACTCTCTACCATACTTGACCTAACCTAACCTAACTTGACCCTGTGAAAACTTCCTTTGTTCCCAAAAATGAAGAGTTCGTTAAGGATGTTATTTTCAACCTATTGGGAAGATAAAAAGAAAAAAAAATCGGAAGCTAATTTAAAGCAAATCGAAAAAGTGACTAAAAACTGCGTAACCTTTTCCAAAAAATATGGAATGGTAGTCGGAGTATATGGTCCAGACATCGCACCATCCGACTTCCTTTTGTTCTGCTTTCTACAAAATTCCCTTAAACTGAAAAAAATCTTTTAACAAAACATAAGAATGAATATTGATATAACTGATCCACATTCATGACCTTTAGTTGAGCAAAGGCAGGGACCGAACTGTCATATTTTTTCAGACCGCATACGGTGCAAATTGACATTTTCTGGAAAAACACAACATTTTTTAAAATAGTTTTATATGTTCCACCCCAGTGCATTATACCATATTTGAATGTTGCTTGGTACCATGATATGTATGTATATTGTTTTTAGATCTTGTGGCGATATATATGCTTTTAGGTAATAAAGTTTGTGATTTATAAATTTTAGCTTTTTTATTAAATTGTTTATATGGATGTTCCATTTTAGAGCATAGTCTACAGTCACTCCTAGATATTTAATAATCTTAACAAATTCAATAGCTGCACAGCTACATTTATAAATACAACGGTGCTGGTGACAGTAAATCTTGAATTTTCTCACATTCTGCTCAAAAGTGGTAGATTTATAGGAAAATTAAATACATTTGGTTCTTGAGTTGTTAATAATTAGTCTATTTTTTATCAACCAATCAGACAGAATTTGCATGTCGCTGTTCAAGTGATAGTTTACAGTGGCACAGTTATTAGCTGAACAGACAAGAGAGGTATCGTCAGCAAAAGTAAATATTTATGAATAGAATGGCAAGGTAAGTAAATCGTTAATAAAAATTACGAAAAGCAATGGTCCCAATACCCTACATTGTGGAATTCCTAGTTGCACGTCTCTTTCAGTGCTTGTTGATTTGCCTACTTTAACTATTTGCTTCCTAGCAACAAGATAAGATCGTAACCAATTTAATACCTGACCACTGAATCCGTAACTTTGGAGTTTATTTAGAAGAATTTGTGGGTCAACAATATCAAATGCTTTCCGTAGGTCTACATCTTCCGTGTCTTTCGATCGCGATATCTGTTACTAAGCCGGGTAAGAATCCGTAATGGTTAGCTGATAACAGGTTGTTTTCTTCAAAGTATGATAGGATTCTTTGTGCATACACTTCTCGAGAATATTCGAAAAGGTGTTTAAGAGTGATATCGGCCTGTAGTTATCCATACTAGTTTTGTCACCTGCCTTAAATATTGCGATAACGCAGGCAATTTTGAATCTGTCAGGAAATTGACCACTGTTCACAGGGAGATTGAATATGTGATGAAGTAAGGGTAAAAATACATCCAAGTTTGATTTGATAGTTTTTATACTAATTCCATCAAGACCAGCACTGTTTTTATTTTTCATACTACAAATCGCTTTCCAAATTTCATCAATTTCGGTGTTGTAAAAGATGAGTTCACAGCGGGAAGTGAATAAGCAGGAAAAATATCCTGACCATATTCGGATGCCACTAAAAAATATGAAATAGTAGTGAAGAAATTATTAAATTCATTAGCGATACGAGGGCATTCATCTGCTTCAAATACAGCTCCATCTGATATGATTTCTTTTATTTCATATGTGCCTTCGTTCAGGATACTCTTTAGTATCTTCCAAAAGTCTCTACTATTTCCTCTAACCGAAGAAATTTTTTCTTCATGTCTTTCTACATGTCTTATGTTTAGTGTAATTTGAAGTTAATAAAATTTTAAGCCTCTAGATTTTTTTTTTTTTTTGTCTAATCTCTTATTCATTTTCAATATTACATATATGATAGTAGGTACTAAGTTTTAAGTTAGTACTAAGGGGAAACCGCATAGTCGTAGAAAACCTTTATTATTATATGTTGTCATAATTAATAATTAAGATTTCAAAGCTGCGGAATATTAAGAAAATGTTATTTCTCTTTTCTTGAGTTTTTTAAAGCCACCACGTCAACATAAGTATCCTGTACACGTGGCGTCTAGTGTTGGAATAACGATACACTGGTTGCAAGACGCGTCGGTCCGTCAGCGTATGGGCGCGCGTGTGTTTGACAGGCGCTCGCATGTGCTTCGCAACCGCCGCCGTTTGTCAAGACGCCGCCGCCGCGACGCGGAGCCACTGCCGACAGAAATAACGTGCGCAGCTGTCACACCTGGTCCCACATACACCGTTTTTGTTTTTGCATTTGTTTCTGAGAGGACTGGATTGGTTAATTTAAGATAAGATTTAGGGCGTGTCACTTTTCTATTGTTAGGTTCTAACTACTAATTATTCTTATTTATAACGGGATATTTATTAGTTAAATTGTGGGATGTTAACTGAATTATATTGTTAATGTTCGTGCCAAAGTTCTCAATCCGGACAATTGAGATGATTTCTGGTTATGATGCTGAGCCGTTATTATGATATATTGTATCACGCTACATTAGTTTTGAAATAATATGTTTGGCTCATTTCATCCTCGTTGAAAGAAATCTATAAAAAATCTTATATATTTTGATTCTAGTTATTTTTGTAAATATTATGTTTAATTTAATTAAGAGAAATGCGTATTTAATTCGATAAAGCTATAATAACGTCATACCAACCTGAATTCTAAAAGTTTTTAAAAATGGTCTCCCAAAATTATTTGCTGCAAACACCAGGGCACTCTCCCATTGAAGATAACTGCTTAGCATGTCCAAATGTGCATTTATAAAATAAGTATGTGTTACGGGCTATCCTAGCCGAAACACAGCGCTTTAAAATCTAGTTAAACGATAACCTACCTTCGTACGGAAAACTTATTCTAAGCTTATAAAAGGATACAGTATGGGGTAATTTTGTGCAAAACCAACTGAATAGGTCCTGTCAACCCACTTAGAGGACAGCATTTATGACAACAAGCACCGCATCTGCTTCCGAATGCAAAAACATACTAGAGATGTCACTTAATTTGAGGTTAATTGTTTTTGACATTTCTATTTAACCTGTTTTGGGATATATACGTCGTGGAAACCTGGAAAGTACAACAGTTAGCGTGCGGAATATGTTTGAATGATACACCTACCTTATATAAAAAAAAAAAAAAAAAAGAACAAGAAATTATAATCCTCAATAGTAAATAAATTTCTGGGAATATTTGGTCGTAATAACGTAACTAGACGTATTTCTGCACTGACATGCGCGAGTGGTAAACCCGGTAGAGGGGTGAGGAAAAAAAGGTTATAAAACAGATGGGAAGCCGCGTTTTGGCTCTCTCTTAAACTTACGAACAGTGGTGTTATCAGAAAAATTTGACCAGAAAGAAAAACTAACGGCACGTGCAGTGAAACTTCCATGTATAAGCCTAGAGGAAATTGAAGGCAACACGGAATTCGTTTTTGCGGAGACTGCTTGGCGTTATACTGTCTTCGTAGGGAAGACACGGAGATATCCGGATGAGAATTTTCTTTTCTGATCAAAAGTTCGGAGTTTAAGAAAACCATTTAAGCCACCGACCACGAGTGGCGGTACGATAGAGGCAAAAAATTTGCACAGTTGTGCCTATTTGAGAGTATATATCGGCTGGAGGAATAATTTCTGAAGTTATCCGAGTATTCAACCGGTCGCAAAGGAATAAGCACCTTGTAGCGGAACCTTAAAACTACATCACCGTCCAGAGAGTACATAACCTACTTATTGTATCTAGCCGTGGAAACAGGGAGATTGTTTTTGTCTGCAACTCAGATGAGTACTAATTTATGATATTTGTTTGATGATTTGTAACAAAAATATCTTTATGAGTGTGGCGTATCGGACCTCCAGGTTGTGTTGAGGCGTAATACGTCCCCGTATAGATGTTTTTGGATACACACTGATAATTTTGGCCATTTTTATGAATGTGTATGTATTGTACTTGTATTTTGAGTTGAGTGAGCACATGGTGCCACCCCTATTGTGAAGCATATATTTTCTACGTCCTAAGGCCCTAAGCTACAATAAGTTGGACGCGCTGAATCGTGTTGGGGCGCGTAGTTAGTCAGAGCAGTCTCGCTCAGGGTTGAATTAGTTTATTTAATTGTAGATTCAGTCTGTCCGTAAGTCAACATTCTTTTATCCCCTTGATAACTCGAGGTTGTGAATTAGTTCTCAAACACATGGGTTTAACCCCTCTCTGTGAATATTCCCTGGCCGGGTATTCGTGTTAACTGCTTTTTCACGTTATCAAGGGTCGGTCTTTGTATTTGATTTGGGTGGATTAACGTTAGCTTCAGTCGGGCAGAACCTCAGCCACAAGCATTTCTTTTTTTTTATTATCATCATCGGCCAGGCCTCACCTAATTTTTCAGTAATTTAGTTGTTTGTTTAAAGTTATATTTCCGTAGAGCCGTGTGGGGTTGGGTGGTACGTTAACTTTTTTTTTATCTCGTTAGAGATTTTTTTGTGTTAACGTACTACGGGTTTTCAAGGGATTTGAGAGGATTTTGAGAGTCAGTCTCTTGGCCTCCTTGGATATTTTATCACCGCGACTTCGAGGCCACTAGACTGGCTGGGTTTTCATTAAAGTTAAGGCGAGCTAGAAGTATAGTAAAAATTTAAATCGGGTTTTGAACAAGCGCTGGCTTTCCGATTCTAAAATTCTTCCGGATTTTTCCTAACGGTATTGCCAACCGGAATACCGTTACCATTTTTCAACGTAATTAATCACTGTGGTATAATATTCCTGTGCAAAACTTCACGCAGCCCTAGGGCAGTTGTAGCATAAGTAATCCAATCACATGTTACTGGGTATTTATACCGCAGCACAAGTAATTCAGTTGTTAGTTTAAATTGTAATTAATTACCGGTTAAGGATTCAGTTGTTTAATTTCCTTTGGCCACTCGTGAGTACTTAGTTTCTAAAATTTTGGATTTAACTTAGATATTTTGCTCGTAGATTAAATAATTTATTTTTTTGTATTAACTTTGTCGTACTCCGAGCTAAAAAGGGAATGTTTAACTAGTCATTGATCTTGTAATTATTAATATTTTGGTTATAAAATTTTGCTTATTGAGTATTCGCTGTGCGAATAATAATATTTATTTTGTTTATAGATTTTGCGTATTGAGTATTCATTTAGTGAATAATTTATTTTGTTTATAGATTTTGCGTATTGAGTATTCATTTAGTGAATAATTTACTTTGTTTATAGATTTTGCGTATTGAATATTCGTTTAACGAATATTAGTTATTCTGTTATTACCATTTGTTAGTTACTGATTTTTTTGTTAATAAATTTAGTTATTGAGAATTTTGGTGTTTCTATTACGAGAACTCTATTCCTTCCCCTGGGGTTTTATTTTTCTTCCAGAATTTAGGGCAATAGAAGCGAAGTGACTGGCGCCGTATAAATTTTAGGCCGCACATCGACATTGATAATTACAGGACCACCCTGCATAGTCAAATCTACCTCTAGACTGGGCTGGCGGCCTTCTACCTTGCCCTGGACAGCTGATAGCCACTGGAGTCACTTCACAGTGGTTACGGACTTCATATTTTTCCCCATTTAGGTTTTTAGCGACCGATCAGAGAGCTGAGCGGACGCTGGCGTATGCCAACTATATAACGCTGGAGTCTGGCCGTAATATACGTTATATATTTCTGGCGCCCAACGTGGGGCCAAACCAACGTGGGGCTCGACGGAAAAGAAGACCGTTGCTTGCTAAAAAGAATTTTACACTACGATTGGGTTAATAAAATTGTGTTATACTTATTTCAAACTTAATCCCTGTGCCCCTAGACCCATTCCTTAAGAGTTCTCATAATAAGAAATTTAGTTAGATTATTTTTTTTTGTGATATTGTGTTGGATTACTTTTGCTATACTGTGTTGTATTGTTGTGTTTTAACACATACTCGATATTGGATGACCTATTGTACGTATTGGTCGCATTTTGGCGATTTAGTCTCTAACGGATTAAAGAGCAAACAAGCTACTGTTTTTGAGTTGTTTATAACGTTGAGTAGAGGACTCTAAGGTACCTCCCGGTGAAAATTGGTGTTGCATTGTTGGCAACAGTTGTATTGAAATTGTAATTGCAACAATTGTTTGTTGAATTATCTTTGGAGACGGACCGGCGTTGGTTCGGCCGTCCATTGGTTTTACGTCTGTAGAGACGTTAGTGTTGGTAAGCCGGTTTAGGGCAAGCCATTGAAAAATTCACACGGGATTCGCTTAGCGGAAATTTAGTTTCCTCATACTTACGGTATTACGTTTATACCGAGCTGGTTAAACCAGGATATCACTCGACGGTTAGAGTATTGAAGAAAGACAGTAGACTTGGAGTTGTGCAATAGTAAGTCCCAGTATAGGGAAGTAGTAGAACGTAACCAAGGATCGTGTTTGTGTTGGACGCTGTATTTGCATCATGTCGTTGCCTACTAAATTTCGGGTTGAACACCTAGCACCAGCGGAATTAGAATATGAAACCGCGGTTTACGGACTACAGGACAGCGACGGCGAGGACGCTCATTTACGACGAGAGTTGCTGCAAAACATGATGTCGCTCGTAAAATCAGGAACGTCTTTTCGACTTCCTAAGTATCCTTTCACCTTTGAAACGGATCAAACTGGCGTGGAAAATACCCTTCGGGAACTTACAGCGGTAATTGAAGCATTCTCAGGAGACCGGAGGACTCGTGATTTCCAAAGGATCTCGAGTCGCGTTGCACATTGTGGTACGCGAATCGGCCGTATGGCCGCATTATCAGCGGAAAACAAGTCGATACAGTCGCGGTTATTAGTACGCCTCGTAACCATCTGGACGACGATAAATCGCAAGACGCGCGCGCGAAGAATTACCTCAACTCCTAAGAGAACGATTATCGGGGACCTCGATGCCTCTAGGGCCGACCTCAGTCCATCAGAGGAGAGCTCGCTCGAGACCGAAGAGGAAGAAACCCCACCAGTTAAGCCGTGGCGAACCAAGAGTATCCCGCCAGCTCAATGGAACTTAAAGTTCAGCGGAGATCAAAAGGAGATGTCGTTGAGTGCATTCCTAGAGCGCGTGGAAGAATTGCGCAGCGCACGGAACGTATCGAGACAACAACTATTCGCCTCAGCATTGGATCTGTTCACTGGCAAGGCATTGATATGGTACCGAGCACAACGCCAGAACTTCTTAGATTGGCACGACCTCGTACATCAATTACGTACCGTCTTCGTACCAATCGATTACGACGACCAGCTGTACGATGAGATCCGCGCCCGCCGGCAAGGAGTCGACGAGTCAATTGACATCTATTTAGCGATCATGGAGTCGTTGTTCAAAAGATTGAGCACACCTTTGCCTGAGATAAGTAAGTTGAAGATCGTTGTCCGCAACCTTCACGCCCGATACAAAGATGGGATGTTTCTGTTGGACGAAGTGGAATCTGTACGTCGCCTCCTGGAAGTATGCCGCCGTATAGAACGAGCACACACCAACTGGCAGCCAGCTAGCATCACGACCCCGAGGAATCGGACGCCGTTAGAACCGGATTTGGCCTATGTGGCCGGGAGTTCCCGAGGAACACAACACCCGCAATCAGCGGAGTTACAAGAAATACGACCACAAGGCCGGATTCTCACGTGTTTTAACTGCCAAGAACCGGGACATCGAGCGGCAGCGTGCCCACAACGCCCAATCAGGAAGTGCTATACGTGTCATACTCCAGGCGTAACGAAGTACACATGTCCTAGATGCAATCCAAGAGGGTCCAGTGGCCCGAAGCAGAATCCGGGAAAAGAACAGCGTGGCGGATAAACGATCGGTCTCCGTCCGACGCAACCTCTATAAACCCGATTTTGGATTACATAATAGCTAACGCCCGGAGCGACGAGCGACCTTATCTAGAAATTGAGATCTTAGGTTACAGAATTTTAGGATTGTTAGACAGCGGAGCAACCCGAACCGTTCTTGGGAAACGCGGTTGGGCTTTATTGCAGAATGCTGGTTTCCATTTAGATAAAACGAAACATATTTCCTCATGTACGGTCGCCAGTGGGCACCGTCTGGAAATAGCTGGTGATGTCCAGTTACCATGTACGATAGAAGGACACACCGCATGGATAGAAGCCATAGTGGTGCCTGAGATGGCACACACCTTAATATTGGGGGTTGATTTCTTCCGGCAGTTTGGAATTGTGCCAGACCTGCGCAGCGGCAGATG
Source organism: Liopterus haemorrhoidalis (assembly GCA_963971575.1). Taxonomy (NCBI): domain Eukaryota; kingdom Metazoa; phylum Arthropoda; class Insecta; order Coleoptera; family Dytiscidae; genus Liopterus; species Liopterus haemorrhoidalis. The sequence goes on along the minus strand of OZ020619.1, from coordinate 31,853,458 downwards.
GCATTTTAGCCGATTAGAAGATACGGCCAGGATAGACCTGAGCGCCCTGGAAATGCCCGAAATGAGGATGAGCGAGGATCAACGTGGAAGAATTGATGAACTGGTTTCTAAACACTTCAATAGTATGAAGAAAGGTATAGGCTGTACGGACCAAATAGAACATCAGATCAGCTTGCTGGATCCGCACCAACCGCCGATTAAACAACGCTACTATCCGGTCTCTCCGGCGATACAGCGAGAAATTGACAGGCAAGTCACCGAGATGGCAGAAGAAGGCGTTATCGAACGATCGAATTCGGATTGGTCGTCGCCGGTGCTGATGGTGAAGAAAAAGGATCAATCTTGGCGCTTCTGCGTCGACTTCCGCAAGGTAAACGCTGTCACTAGGCGCGATGCCTACCCACTACCTTACATCACGAGCATCTTAGACAGATTGAAGAACGCGAGGTACATCTCCAGCCTGGACATAAAGTCAGCGTATTGGAACATCCCGTTAACTGAGAGTTCAAAGAAGTATACCGCATTCACAGTGCCCGGAAGGGGTTTATGGCAGTTTAAGAGGTTAGCGTTCGGACTACACAGTGCTCCCGCCACGTTTCAGAAATTAATAGATACCGTATTAGGACCCGAGTTAGAACCGCACGTGTTCAAATATCTCGACGACATCATCATAATCGCGGATAACTTTGAGAAACACCTGGAAATTTTAGGAGAAGTATTGAAAAGATTGCTAGACGCTGGTTTCACGCTGAACAAAGACAAATGTGCGTTTGTAGTACCAGAACTGAAGTACCTAGGCTACGTGGTGAACCAAGGTGGACTGGCCGTCGACCCGGATAAGGTCTCGGCCATGCTGAAAATCCCACAACCCACCACCGCAGTCGAAGTACGCAGAATGCTGGGCGTTGCTGGTTGGTACAAACGTTTCATACCTACATATTCAGACATTTGTGCGCCACTCAATCGGCTAACCCGAAAGGGCATCCGATTTCAATGGGACGACGCATGTAAGCAATCGTGGAACCGCATCAAACAACACCTGATCACCGCTCCGATCCTATGCTGTCCGGACTTTTCACTACCATTCATAATACAGACTGACGCCTCTGGATACGGACTTGGTGCCGTGCTCTCGCAAAACACCCCTGAAGGCGAGAAGGTAGTATGCTACCTCAGCAAATCGCTAACGCGATTAGAACGGGCGTACACCACCACGGAGAGGGAGTGTCTGGCTGTGTTATGGGCAGTAGAGAAATTACGTCCGTACATCGAAGGATCGCACTTTACAGTGATCACGGATCATCACAGCTTGTGCTGGCTTCATAACCTAAAGGATCCGTGTGGACGACTAGCGAGATGGGCTCTGAGACTACAACAATTCGACTTTAAAATTATCCACCGTAAGGGGAGAGATCACCATGTACCCGACGCCTTGAGCCGAGGAGTACCAGTACTCGACAGTGTTACTGCCGACGTCAACACCGAAGGACAACCCCCTTGTGCGTGGTACACAAAGATGTGTCGGAAAGTCGAAGAAAACCCTCGCAAGTTTCCGGCATGGCGCCTGGAAGAAGGTAAATTGTACCACTACTACCGGCATCCTAATCCCGGACTGTTAACCGAAGCGGAGAATTGGAAACGCGTGATTCCTCGGCCGGAGCGTAAAGAGATACTTCAACGGATGCATGACGCACCGACCTCAGGACACTTAGGCGTTTATAAAACGTATTGTCGACTAATACAACATTATTATTGGCCGTTCATGAGAGCGGACGTAGTCCGCTATATACATCGCTGTACCACTTGTTTGGAAAGTAAAGTAGAGAGAAAACCGCCAGTCGGATTGATGATGCCGCGGCGAGTCGTAGAGCGCCCATGGCAGCAGATAAGCGTGGATATCGTAGGTCCGATGACCAGATCAACCTCTGGGTATCAATATATCTTCACAGTGATAGATGTGTTTAGTAAGTTCGTGTTGACTTTCCCTATGCGGAAGGCCACCGCGCCCAGCATTGTTAAACTGCTAGAGAATGGAGTGTTTCTGCTGTTTGGAAGCCCCGAGTCAATATTATTGGACAACGGAACGCAATTCCGAAGTAAGGAGTTCCGTCGTTTGGCTGCGACGTATAACGTGCGCCTCCGATACAACGCTAACTATCATGCGCAAGCGAATGTGGTCGAACGAGTACACTCGACGTTGAAGCAAGGAATACGATCCTACCTCGACCAAGACCAGCGGAAGTGGGAAGATAACCTGCAGAAGGTATCTTGTGCGATACGAACGTCCGTCCATGAAAGCACTAGAATGACACCGTATTTTGTCAACTTTGGAAGGGAGATTGGATTTCCAGAAGAATGTGTGGACAGGGTTCCAGAGGAAATGGAGACACCCAGTAATAAGGAAGAACGTCAGAAGGTATTTCGGGAGATATACACCCAGGTGCGGGAACGCCTGAAAAGGTCTTCAGAAAATAGTAAACGGCGTTATGATTTGAGACGTCGAGACATCCAGTACGCGATAGGCGACCGTGTGTGGAGACGGAATTACATACTCTCCAATGCGGCGAAACATGTTAGCGCTGCTTTGGCACCGAAGTACGTCGGACCATTTTGGATAAAAAGAAAATTGTCACCATGGACTTATGAACTTAATAGAGAGGATGGAAAATCCTGTGGCGTATGGCACGCCAAGGATCTAAGGGGCCATCCAGAAGACACGGAGTCAGAGTGACTCCGTCTCTTTTAAGCAAAGGGGGAGTTGTTACGGGCTATCCTAGCCGAAACACAGCGCTTTAAAATCTAGTTAAACGATAACCTACCTTCGTACGGAAAACTTATTCTAAGCTTATAAAAGGATACAGTATGGGGTAATTTTGTGCAAAACCAACTGAATAGGTCCTGTCAACCCACTTAGAGGACAGCATTTATGACAACAAGCACCGCATCTGCTTCCGAATGCAAAAACATACTAGAGATGTCACTTAATTTGAGGTTAATTGTTTTTGACATTTCTATTTAACCTGTTTTGGGATATATACGTCGTGGAAACCTGGAAAGTACAACAGTTAGCGTGCGGAATATGTTTGAATGATACACCTACCTTATATAAAAAAAAAAAAAAAAAAGAACAAGAAATTATAATCCTCAATAGTAAATAAATTTCTGGGAATATTTGGTCGTAATAACGTAACTAGACGTATTTCTGCACTGACATGCGCGAGTGGTAAACCCGGTAGAGGGGTGAGGAAAAAAAGGTTATAAAACAGATGGGAAGCCGCGTTTTGGCTCTCTCTTAAACTTACGAACAGTGGTGTTATCAGAAAAATTTGACCAGAAAGAAAAACTAACGGCACGTGCAGTGAAACTTCCATGTATAAGCCTAGAGGAAATTGAAGGCAACACGGAATTCGTTTTTGCGGAGACTGCTTGGCGTTATACTGTCTTCGTAGGGAAGACACGGAGATATCCGGATGAGAATTTTCTTTTCTGATCAAAAGTTCGGAGTTTAAGAAAACCATTTAAGCCACCGACCACGAGTGGCGGTACGATAGAGGCAAAAAATTTGCACAGTTGTGCCTATTTGAGAGTATATATCGGCTGGAGGAATAATTTCTGAAGTTATCCGAGTATTCAACCGGTCGCAAAGGAATAAGCACCTTGTAGCGGAACCTTAAAACTACATCACCGTCCAGAGAGTACATAACCTACTTATTGTATCTAGCCGTGGAAACAGGGAGATTGTTTTTGTCTGCAACTCAGATGAGTACTAATTTATGATATTTGTTTGATGATTTGTAACAAAAATATCTTTATGAGTGTGGCGTATCGGACCTCCAGGTTGTGTTGAGGCGTAATACGTCCCCGTATAGATGTTTTTGGATACACACTGATAATTTTGGCCATTTTTATGAATGTGTATGTATTGTACTTGTATTTTGAGTTGAGTGAGCACATGGTGCCACCCCTATTGTGAAGCATATATTTTCTACGTCCTAAGGCCCTAAGCTACAATAAGTTGGACGCGCTGAATCGTGTTGGGGCGCGTAGTTAGTCAGAGCAGTCTCGCTCAGGGTTGAATTAGTTTATTTAATTGTAGATTCAGTCTGTCCGTAAGTCAACATTCTTTTATCCCCTTGATAACTCGAGGTTGTGAATTAGTTCTCAAACACATGGGTTTAACCCCTCTCTGTGAATATTCCCTGGCCGGGTATTCGTGTTAACTGCTTTTTCACGTTATCAAGGGTCGGTCTTTGTATTTGATTTGGGTGGATTAACGTTAGCTTCAGTCGGGCAGAACCTCAGCCACAAGCATTTCTTTTTTTTTATTATCATCATCGGCCAGGCCTCACCTAATTTTTCAGTAATTTAGTTGTTTGTTTAAAGTTATATTTCCGTAGAGCCGTGTGGGGTTGGGTGGTACGTTAACTTTTTTTTTATCTCGTTAGAGATTTTTTTGTGTTAACGTACTACGGGTTTTCAAGGGATTTGAGAGGATTTTGAGAGTCAGTCTCTTGGCCTCCTTGGATATTTTATCACCGCGACTTCGAGGCCACTAGACTGGCTGGGTTTTCATTAAAGTTAAGGCGAGCTAGAAGTATAGTAAAAATTTAAATCGGGTTTTGAACAAGCGCTGGCTTTCCGATTCTAAAATTCTTCCGGATTTTTCCTAACGGTATTGCCAACCGGAATACCGTTACCATTTTTCAACGTAATTAATCACTGTGGTATAATATTCCTGTGCAAAACTTCACGCAGCCCTAGGGCAGTTGTAGCATAAGTAATCCAATCACATGTTACTGGGTATTTATACCGCAGCACAAGTAATTCAGTTGTTAGTTTAAATTGTAATTAATTACCGGTTAAGGATTCAGTTGTTTAATTTCCTTTGGCCACTCGTGAGTACTTAGTTTCTAAAATTTTGGATTTAACTTAGATATTTTGCTCGTAGATTAAATAATTTATTTTTTTGTATTAACTTTGTCGTACTCCGAGCTAAAAAGGGAATGTTTAACTAGTCATTGATCTTGTAATTATTAATATTTTGGTTATAAAATTTTGCTTATTGAGTATTCGCTGTGCGAATAATAATATTTATTTTGTTTATAGATTTTGCGTATTGAGTATTCATTTAGTGAATAATTTATTTTGTTTATAGATTTTGCGTATTGAGTATTCATTTAGTGAATAATTTACTTTGTTTATAGATTTTGCGTATTGAATATTCGTTTAACGAATATTAGTTATTCTGTTATTACCATTTGTTAGTTACTGATTTTTTTGTTAATAAATTTAGTTATTGAGAATTTTGGTGTTTCTATTACGAGAACTCTATTCCTTCCCCTGGGGTTTTATTTTTCTTCCAGAATTTAGGGCAATAGAAGCGAAGTGACTGGCGCCGTATAAATTTTAGGCCGCACATCGACATTGATAATTACAGGACCACCCTGCATAGTCAAATCTACCTCTAGACTGGGCTGGCGGCCTTCTACCTTGCCCTGGACAGCTGATAGCCACTGGAGTCACTTCACAGTGGTTACGGACTTCATATTTTTCCCCATTTAGGTTTTTAGCGACCGATCAGAGAGCTGAGCGGACGCTGGCGTATGCCAACTATATAACGCTGGAGTCTGGCCGTAATATACGTTATATATGTAATAAAATTGAAGAAAGGATATAATGTTTTATTTATAACAAATATAATCTTACACAGCTTACTTAATCAACGGCAGCATGAAGGTAATTATTATCTGAGATCGGAATCATTTTTTACCTCTCTCTCTACTTCCAAATAGACCTTATATTTTTTGTATGTATGTATACCGGGTGTTTCCTTTTTAAAATTTTGTAGGTATGACCAAAATGCCCTTTTTAGGGTTTTGTAGGTATGACCAAAAAACCCTTATACCGTCATTTTGTCGTCTGTCTGTCTGTTCGGTAAAAATTGTAGCCAAACGGCTAAACCTAGAGAGTTGAAATTTGGCATGCTTATACAACTCTTTGACCCGCACATAGGAAAAATACTAAAACATCTAAAAAACATACCCCCCTAAAAATATAAACAAATATGTGCTCATCGAAAACAAAAATATTTTTTTTAAATTCTGTGTAGGGTATCAAAGGAAAGCCCTTAGTACGTGGATTAACGATCAAATTTTTATTTTTGCAAAATAAATTATTTTGATGCGATTTTTGCCAAAATTGTGCAAAAAAAATTTTTGTCCCACACCCTGTAGCCCAGATGATTTAAACTAAAAATCTAAAAAAATTCTAAGTAATGTATATTGGTGTGAACCGAAATAGTACAACAGGATTTTTTTATCAGATTATGTTTTCGGAAAATAACGCATTTTTTGTGGTTTTTGGTTCACAAAGTACAAAAGTTATACCAATGTAAGACACTCACATGCAAGGCGTGCGATAGCTTAATGGGTTAGAGCACTGGTGTGAAACGAAGGGTTTCGAGTTCGAGTACGAAGTGAATTTTATTTTTTCTGTTTTTTTTTTTGCATTTTTATTATGTTGAAATTATTTTGTCAAAATTCTAGTTATATTTTGACAAATGTTGCATTTAATTTTTAAGAGCGTAAATTTAATAACCAGTCTTATTATATGATTAACAGATGATAAATTATTTTAAAAATATCGTCCATTTTGCCGTGATTACTACAAAGTAAAATTTGTCCTACACACTCAGCATACCGCCTTCACTTATTATATACCTGCGAAACCCCGAAATGTGTGAATATTCACACTTCACATCAATTTTTTTATTAATGTTTATTTATAGACACTTCAACAGTGTGGTTTTTAGCGTCTTACTTATAAATGCAATATTATATAATTAATTTACAGCATAACATATTAAATACTATATAGTTTATGTACAAATTAATCTAAGTAGGTTTCTAGATTTATATTAGATTGTGCTAAATATAAAAGCATTCATCTATTCCCTAAAAAGAAGTGGAATGGATACCAGTACACAGTGGAATAAGAGGAAATAAAACTGCAGACCAAATGGCAAAAATGGCACATTGCTTCCCGGTCAACCTTATATTAAGACGGTCCCACACAAAGATCTTTTACCTCTATTACACCAGTCAATCCTTGCTAGATGGCAGCAAGAATGGGACACTACGGCTCAAGATAAAGACTCTTTTTTCATACCATTACACCTTTCATCGCAACTCGGTCATGGTTCCGTAACCATCATTTAACTAAAAAAACTATCTCCACAGTCTGTCGCATGAGATTCAATCATTGTCACTCATATCAACACCTCAACCGAATCAAGGTATTAGAAACAAACCTATGCAGTTGTGGAGAATCTGGAACCACGGAACACATACTTTTTAACTGCCCAAATCACACCGCAGAATCCACAGTTTTTTACTTAGATCTCACGAAAATCCTAACTGGTACACTTAACTTAAAAACAATTCTTTCTAATCCCACTCCAGCTGCTTGTGATAAAATATTATGGTTTTTAACGGAAATCAAGAAAGATTTGTAGAATAGGATCTCCATTAGCTATGCGCTAGCGGAATGGTGTTATACCGAAGCCAACAAAATTAGAAGATGAAGAAGAAGATTTATATTAGGTCAAGTAATGGACAGTCTTGAAGGAAAATAGTTCATGATGTTGTTATTACTGGTTGGATTGTTTTTTATAGCCTCTTTCAAATTGTTTGGGATTTTTGTTTTCTTCAGGCATCAGAATATTAATCACAATCAATCAGAATATGTTCTAGAGTTACAACCACTATGCATTTGTCGCATATCTTCGGGTGTTCTTTTTGAAATAGGTGTTCATGGGTTATCTTTGTGTGCCCTATGCCCTATGCGTAGTCTTGTTAGGGTTGATTGTGTTTTTCTATTTTTCCTTCCCATACCATCATGTCATTCTGTATTCTCTTTTGTTTATTTTTAGTTGCTGTGTTCCAATTTTCTTGTAGCTATTTTGTAATTTTATCTTCTATTTTGTGTAGAACATTGTATTTTGGTATGGGTATATTCTTAATTTCATCCTGATTTTCACTATTGGTTTTGGCTGCTTGGTCTGCCGTTGTTTTGGTTTTTTGTCTGATTGTAGCCTATGGGTAATTGCTTGTGCATTTTGGATACATCTTCGTTTAGTTTTGATATTATTTATTTTCAGAATGGGTCTGCAATTATCGGTACATATGATGAATTCTTTATTGCTTTGTTCTTTTTTTATGGATTCTATTGCCGCATTAATACTTTGTTTCAGTTGTTGCTACAGAAGTTATTTTCGGGAGGCGGTAGGATGTTATTTTTCCCCCATTAGTGTAAGCTATGGTTACTCGATATTCGTTCTTCGCTGCATTGGTATAGAATATTGTTGAACTTTGATGGTTGGACAATATAAAAAACCTATATAACATCATTCATTTGGCGAACATATTATAAGACTCGAAGGACTAGTGAAAACGATATTGGAAGGGAAAGAATAGTAAGGATAGACCACGGCTAAAGTACATAAAAGAGAAATAGAAATAATGAATTGCAATACGTACGTGGAACTAAAAAGACTGACTAAGTTCGAGATTAATTTTTTCTTCAGATAAGACTTCATTTTTTCGGTGTTTTCATCATTGTCAGCTGCGTAAAAATAATTACTATTAGTGTGTCCATTTAATCGTAATCGTAGCTCTATTAATAAAAATTTTAGCTATGATGCCAAGTTAATTTTGAATATTAAAAAAAAAATGTTTTGGAAGTGTTGTGCCCGCGAGCCATAAGAAATACGTGGGTCATAGGTTCAGCATACCTGTCATAAAGCATCTCGACTGATAGCATATACGAAGTTTCAGATATAGAGTGAGAAACAGAGAAACTTGAAAGAGCTAATGATTAATATGTTCAGATTTTTTAAATAATCTTCATATACTGTCAAGCAACTGTATCAATTCCAAGAATTCAGGCCATATCAGAAATTCAAGAAAATATATTTTGAAACCTCAAAAAATAAATTATTCAATACTGTTTCCATCATATAACATCAGTCTTATTCCAAACATTCAGAAGTGCATCAAGCATATCTGTTTCAGTTTACAAATCTGTTTTTGCTCGGTAAACATTTGCTTCTTTCGTAATTTGTGTCGTATTTGCTTTCAACTTCAAATACTTAGATATACGAAGATACATGGTGATTATATATAATCAAAATATATACTCAATAATCAAAGAATCAATCAGCAAATCATTTGCAGAGCTTTCTCTTTATTTTCTCTCTTGTTTATTATTTCAGTTGTTCCAATATTGACAGTAAGATATTGTAATTACTGATCAAGTGACTGGCGATAAAACTGCGACTTCATGTTAATTTTTAAATAACTTTAGTGAAAATGTTTTATAGCGTGGAAGTATGACTTCCATTGCCACTAAGCTGTCACTCATTATTTAAAACCAGTAATTGAAAGATCAAGACGTGATAATCCGTATGATCGTATGATGTTTAACAATACGTACAACCTCCATAGATTATACTTGTTTCAGAGGGTCGGGATGGGTTCTGGTGGGGATGCAAAAGGCATCCATTTGCCCCCCCCCCTAGGATAGTTTACCCTACATAAAATATAATTAGAGCCCTGCAAATCCGCGGATATCCGCTATTTTTTTGCGGATGCGGATAAATTATCATTTAAATCGTGCGGATGCGGATCGGATGCGGATTTTATATCATATCCGCGTGAATATAAAATCTTCGGTTGGACGCTTCTTCCTACAGAAGACGCGTTTAGAACCCCAAAAATGTATCGTTGGCATTTGTATTGGGCTTATGGCAAGAGTAAAATAATGATACATTACGGCACTTTTCACTTTTAAATAAAAGTCGTAGATACAACAATTTTTAGGGTTTTGTAGGTATGACCAAAAACCCTTATACCGTCATTTTGTCGTCTGTCTGTCTGTCTGTCTGTCTGTCTGTCTGTCTGTTCGGTAAAAATTGTAGCAAAATGGCTAAACGTAGAGAATTGAAATTTGGCATGCTTATAAAACTCTTTGACCCGTACATAGGAAAAATACTAAAACATCTAAAAAACATATCCCCCTAAAAATATAAACAAATATGTGCTCATCTAAAAAAAAAATATTTTTTAAAAATTCTGAGTAGGGTATCAGATGAAAGCCCTTAGTACGTGGATTAACGATCAAAATTTTATTTTTGCAAAATAAATTATTTTGAAGCGATTTTTTCCAAAATTGTGCAAAAAAAATTTTGTCCCACACCCTGTAGCCCAGATGGTTTGAACTAAAAATCTGAAAAATTTCTAAGTAATGTACATTGGTGTGAACCGGAATAGTAAAACAGGAATTTTTGATCAGATTATGTTTTCGGAAAATATCGTATTTTTTGTGTTTTTAACTAAAATATGTAAATTATTTAATCCGCTATTTAACGCAGTAAATGAGTGAACGTCCGTAGTCCAGTGGTAACGTTCTCGCTGCGTAAGTTGCAAACTACAGTTCGATTCCCGTCAATTTTTATTTTTACTGTTTTTTTTTGCATTTTTATTTTGTTTAAATTATTTTGTCAAAATTCTAGTTATATTTTGGCAAATGTTGCATTTAATTTTTAAAAGTGTAAATTTAATAACCAGTGGGAAGTGTGGAAATTATAATTTAATTCTATGTTTGAAGGTATACGAAATCAGAGGGGCGGAGTTTATGACTTAAACAACCAATGGAACCCGTAGGCGCAATTTTCAAAATATTAATGAACCTTGCTATAAAAATACTGCAAATATTTAAAAACCCAAATAATGGTATTAGGCATTCGAATTAAAATTAATATAAAAATTTGTTTTGGCATCCCAAATAATCATCATTCACTTACTAAATACCTGCGAAACCCTGAAATGTGTGAAAATTCACACTTCACATAAATTTTTTTGGATTTATTGTCATTTTATTAATTAAAAAATAATTATGTAAAGTCTGTTCTTTTGGTTTAGGCGGAATTAGATTTTCAATTCTAGTTACTTTTACCGATTGATTGAAGCTCTAGATCATTTTGTTCAGGAAAAACCAACTTCAATATATAAAAAAATAGCTAATGACAACTTACAAAAATGAAAATTGCGGTTAGTTCCGCCTAATCGTTTGGAATAGATTTTACTGTATCGCCTTATTTTGCATTTTTGGAAATATTAGTCAAAATTTGCCACATTTAAAAACATATGAAGCTCATATCAAATTTAAAAAAATAAAAATATCTTGAAATCATCATATAACTTTCATCTTTTAATAATAGGATGCATTTAAGAATTTAATTTTATTATTAAAAACTTATTTTTATAAATTTGTTGATCTTATAGGACTTTCCTTGTTATTTATTGGTCATAAATGTGATAAATTAATCTCTTTAATTATTTCTAAATATCGCTGCTCTAAAACAATAGTGAGATATCTTAAAAAACTAAGTTTTGGAGATATTACTGTTTAAAGTTTTACATTTTATATAAACTTGGTGGAATAATTGTAATTTCCATCTTTATTTTTTAATTTATATAATTTCAGTACGACGTTAGATAGAAAACATATTTCTGGACCCAGTAATATATAATGTGATAAAAATTTCAGTAGTTTTAAAGCAGCGATATTCCAATAAGCGAAAAAGGTTAGATATTTCCAAACAGACAGCAAATCCTGTGCGGATAGTGCGGATATTTTTGCGGATGCGGATTGGATGTGGATATTCATATTTACAAAGGTTGCGGATGCGGATCGGATGCGGATCTTGTCTATGCGGATCTTGTCTATGCGGATGCGGATCGGATGCGGATACAGAAAAACGTATCCGCGCAGGGCTCTAAATGTAATTTAGGTTGTTATAAGAAAATTTATAACTTTACCGGACTTTTATTATTTAATATACTACAAAAGACCTAGAACGCTGTTATTTTCTACCCAAGCCATGTAATTAAGGTCGTACCGACCAATTTAGAATATTTTGTTATTTTTGCCCCCCCCCCCAAGTTGAAATTCTGGCTACGTCCCTGAGGCCAGATCTCCAAATTTTTCGGAAGCGGGCCATATCAACATTTCTTAAATAAATGTTGGGTCGGACAACTAGAATTCACCTCGGCTCTGAGCGCTCGATTTTGATAACATATTTATTAATAATGGTGATATTAATAAAAATAATAATTATAAGAATCAGATATTATTTAGTTGCAGTCATGTTTTATTTTGCGATTTTCTGATTATTTTAAATTGCTGTTTTTATATAAGTAAAATGTCACGGGCCGGATGATATCTTCTTGCTGGCCGAATTTGTTTCGCGGGCCGTAGTTTGGAGACCCCTGTAATAGACAATGAATTAAATCTTCATTTCCTAATTTTTTATAGCTTTAAGATTTTTTTACACTACCTGTAACTGTGGCATCAGGGAAAAGGAATGTTTCTAAATTAAAATTATTCAATAATTACCTCAGGTCGTCGATGTCACAGGAAATGCTAACTAAATCTTGTATTATTGTCGGTACAGGAATTTGCAAGAAATTGGATTTGTCCAAAATAACTTGATTTATTTTTAATATATTTAACACTAATAGTTGACTTTGATATGTATTAATAGTTTTGTATTAAATACTATCTATATAATAATATAAATTTTATAAATGGAATAAAATATTCTTCTTAAATAAATCTTTTTGTAATATTTTTAAGGATCTTTACTTTATTTTATGAAAATAAAAATTAGAAAACTTTTATTTTGCATGATAAATATTGAAAACTTTGTATCTTTATATATAAAAATGACAGACTGTCAAAGGACAGACATATATTGCATAAAGATGCAAAGCCAAACGGTTGGACAGATTTTCACCAAATTTAGTACAGGGGGGTAAAATAACCCCCCTGAAAATAAAAAGGTATTAGTGAGGGTTCCACCTTCATCCATATCCCCCTAGGGAGCGTTATAGGGGGAAGCCATTATTTTTCACTTTCCGTGCAGTTTAAATTGATAACGTAGGCTAAACCTTAAGAAATATATGGATATAATGTAGACAAAATATGTAGATCTTAATTAGATCTAAAAAAAGTCCGCTAGAGCAGCGTGTCTCACCCGGGGGGCGTGAAAGCTTCGTCGGGGGGCCGCGAAGCCAATTTTTTCCCCATCTTGCTCACACATTTTCTTTTCGAAAAAAATCGTGTTTTCTCTATCTTGATGCACCTTGTGATACCTCACTCCGTCCCTGCCTACCCTCTCTCTCTCTCTCTCTCTCTCTCTCTCTCTATATATATATATATATATATATATATATATATATATATATATATATATATATATATATATATATATATAAATATATGTATTAAATAAAATTCTTATTCTTATTCATACTCGTCATATATTTATTAAAACAATTTTTATCGAGACGTTTCGATTGGTAATCCAGTCATCCTCAGTCAAATATTATTGTCAAATGTATAAAATAATGTATTTCCACATTAAAATGTTTGGAACGGACAGGAACGGTTATCCCCCCTATATATATATATATATAGGGGGGCCGCAGACAATATTTACGATATTTTGGGGGGGCCCATGCCAGAAAAGGTTGAGAAACACTGTGCTAGAGTATATACCTATCATAAACCGATATCGTGTATTGAACAATTTTATGTTTTTAAACGTAATAGTTTTTGTATTATAAAGTTTTTGGGTGCATAACTTCGGAGTTACATAGTGATGTATCAATTATTTTAAAATAACAAATTGGAGCAATTCTCGTAGGATCATAATGTATTTAACACTATACATCAAAGATTAATAATAACGGAGTTATCACAGTGTTAAGTGTATGCATGCACAGAAATTATTAAAGATGTACATGTATGTCGCTATTTGGTGCTGAACTTACCAATAGATGACAGTGCTGGAGATTTATGTATGTCCCATCGTCGGTACTATTGTACTTTAGCAAACCCACCAGGCAATGTTGCCAACTATAGTAAAATTAAAACAAGTAAATTTAAACTATATAAAATCACAGTATAATCTGTCTCATTTTGTAATACGAAACTAGATCTGGTTACTGTGGTGACTGTTGTGGTGTAAATAGACTTTTAAGGAAACATGTGAACTTTTAAACCTGGCTTTTAAATATTTGGTTAAGTTTTATTATATCGAGGTTATATTCAGTCAAAAATTATATATGTCAGATAACAAATTGATATGTCAAAATTGCGATTGACATGTCAAAATTGTGATAGACATGTCAAATATTTTGAAAGGTGCCACTTCACAACATAAAAAATAAAATTTCCCTCTTAGTTTCGTATTACAAAATGAGACAGATAATAGATTTAAAATTATTTGTATAATAATGCTGAACTTTCAGTTAAATAATAGTAATATTACTTTCACAGTTGATTAAAGAGTAAAAAAGGAGGACCATAATTTAGCATCCTACACCATTTCTATTTCTTTATTATAAATGCATGAATGATACACAATTTTAATTGGACTAATATGGGGGAAAATATAGTACTGTTCCCCTAAAAACTTGGTAATGAGGTTAGATTTAGTTAGTAAAAGTCTAGGACAGCCGAAAAGCTTGAAGTAAGCTTAAAGGCGTTTGTAAAAATGGTGGTGTAGGATTTATTTCTTTGTTGTTTTATTTTGTAAAGTGTATACCTTATTAATTATTATTATTATTTTTTTAAGCTTACTTGGGCCTTTCGGCTTCTGCTGTCCTAGATTTTTACTAACTAAACCTAACCTAATTACCTTGTTTTTAGGTGCACAGTACTTTATTTTCCTTCACATTAGCCCAATTAAAATTGTGTATCATTGTGCATGCATTTATAACATGGTGGTGTAGGGTGCCAATTTATTGTCCACCTGAATTAATATTTGAAAAAATATCGATACAATGGATGATAACTACAACAGAAAAACGTGGAAATAAATAATATTATATTAAATTTAAACTATGTTTATATATTAAAACTATAATCACAGTAGAAATTAAATGAATATTACTTATTTCTATATTTCTTATAAATAAACTCATTTAATAATCTGATATTAAATTTAAATGATTAATATCGATATATTACATTTTACTATTGGTAATACTGCGCGCATGAGCAATAAGGTGGATTTGTTAAAGTAGAATAGTACCCCATCGTCTAATAGTTAATTGCAAATTATATTATCGTTGTATATATTTAACTTCAACGTTATGAGCGTTATGTTCTACTTTCTTCGTTTTAAAGTAGTGAAATGCCGTAGCGAAGCACCAGTACATTCACTAGTACAGATATAAAAGAAACATTACATATCAAATTCTTTATTAAATAATATTTAATTAATAAGGGCAGCGATATTGTGTTTCACCTGGGCGGCCGCAATAACCCAGGAACAACCGTGCTATTTCTTATAATTAACAATCTGAAATAAAATTAGTAACAATCTAGACATCGAAATTTGCAGCGTATTTTTATTTATATAATAGAATATTTATAATTGTAGAAAAATTTGTAAAAATGTTATCGCTCAATAACTTAGTAATAGATATCAGACAACAATTTTCTGTAATTTTTTAAATATATTTGTGGGTTTCAAATTTCTTTTATATTTAGATACTTTTGTGTAAAAATCTTCAAATAATACGTCAAATAACATTTTTGTTTGATATTATTCATAGTTATTTTCACAATAGAACAAAATATCTGCAAACATATTTATAAAATGAAGCTTTCGTTAGAATTTGCCTCGTCGTACGCAAATATACTTCGATTGGTTTTCAACATGGCGTCTATAATGAAAATTTTTTATTTACAATTATTTAGGTTTTGCTTACAATTAAAAATAACCTATTAGATAAATAAGATTTTATCTAATAGGTTATTTGTAGAGCCCTGCAAATCCGCGGATATTCGCTATTTTTCTGCGGATGCGGATAAATTATCATTTAAATCGTGCGGATGCGGATCGGATGCGGATTATATACGTCATAAGTAATGTTCAATTTGCATCTGTCATTTGGAATCCTTCTTATGAAATTTATATTAATCAATTAGAAAAAATACAAAAGAAATTTGTTAAATATCTGTCATTTAAAACAAATTCTTGCAATCCCCAAAACAACTACTATCATCATTGTAAAGAATTTAATCTCTTAACTCTAAAGGACCGTCGCACTTTATCGGACATGAAAATTTTGTTTAAAATCCTTAATAACTTATTAATTTGTGAAAATCTCTCTATCTTATTTAACATTCAAGTTCAAACGTATAACACGCGTGCTTTATCTCTACTTAGTATTCCGTTTGCTAATACTAACTCTTACCAAAATTTTCCCATTGTCCGTCTCTGTTCCACTTACAACAATCTCTTTTCTAACATAGAAATATATAATGTTAACATTAATACTTTTCTTAAATCTATCAAATTAAAGCTTCAAAACTAATTCTATCATGTATTACTCTGTAATTATTGTAATAATTATTATTTTTATTGTATAATTTATGTGTTATCTCAAACTTATAATGTGATGTATTTATATTATTTTTTTTTGTAATTAATTTGCGAACATTTTACTGGGCTCGTCCTGTTTATGTTCCAAAGAATAAATAAATATATCATATCCGCTTATCCGCAATATCCGCGTGAACAAAAAATCTTCGGTTGGACGCTTCTTTTTGCGGAAGACGCGTTTAGAACCCCAAAAATGTATCGCTGGCATTTGTATTGTGCTTATGGCAAGAGCGAAATAATAATACATTACGGCACTTTTTACTTTTTTTACTCTTCCCATAAAGACCTATTTTACTCTTACTTAAATAGACAAATATAGTAGAGTTTATATAACAGTCGTAGATACAACAATTTCGTTGGATTTTTTGCGTTTATTAATTTAAAAATAATTATGTAAAGTCTGTTCGTTTGGTTTAGGCGGAACTAGATTTTCAATTCTAGTTACTTTTACCGATTGATTGAAGCTCAAGATCATTTTGTTCAGGAAAAACCAACTTCAATATATAAAAAAATAGCTAATGACAACTTACAAAAAGGAAAATTGCGGTTAGTTCCGCCTAATCGTTTGGAATAGATTTTACTGTATCGCTTTATTTTGCATTTTTGGAAATATTAGTCAAAATTTGCCACATTTAAACACATATGAAGCTCATATCAAATTAAAAAAAATAAAAATATCTTGAAATCGTCATATAACTTTCATCTTTTAATAATAGGATGCATTTAAGAATTTAATTTTATTATTAAAAACTTATTTTTATAAATTTGTTGATCTTATAGGACTTTCCTTGTTATTTATTGGTCATAAATGTGATAAATTAATCTGTTTAATTATTTCTAAATATCGCTGCTCTAAAACAATAGTGAGATGTCTTAAAAAACTAAATTTCTGAGATAATGCTGTTTAAAGTTTTACATTTCATATAAACTTGGTTTAAGAGTAGAATTGTAATTTCCTTGTTTATTCTTAAATCTATATAATCTCAGTACGACGTTAGATAGAAAACATATTTGTGGACCAAGTAATATTAATGTGATAAAATTTAAAAAAATTTAGTAGTGTTTTAAATACCGATATGCCAAATAAGGCGAAACATGTTAGATATTTGCAAACAGACAGCAAATCCTGTGCGGATTGTGCGGATATTTTTGCGAATGCGGATCGGATGCGGATTTTATATTTACAAAGGCTGCGGATGCTGATCGGATGTGGATCCTGCCTATGCGGATGCGGATCGCATATAACTAGAGCCCTGCGCGGATACAGAAAAACGTATCCGCGCAGGGCTCTAGTACTTTGCTATGTCATAGACTAAAAACATACAGGGGCTTCCATTTAAAAAAATGGAATGTATTTTATTTGAAATAACTCGTTAATTTGACGTTTAATTGTTTTTACAAATTAATATTCTTATTTGTAGAGTAAAATACTTCATCTTTCCCAATGGACGTTATCCTTTGCATCTCTTATAATAAAGAAGTGAAAAATGCTTAAACAGTTCAAAAAAACATCCTGTTTATTAGAGATATAATTTCCTTGTTAATGTTGGGTCGCAGGATATGAATCAGTCATCGAACTGCGCATCACCTGTTTCATTCATATCTTCACGACACCTACTCGTCTTGTTGTAGATTCCATCATAATTTCAATTTTAAATTTCATGTTACCCAACAGGAAGGCGTTAAAACGCCTATATTATAAACAGAAAAAATTAATTAAACCAAGACGAAAACGTGTTTGATCAAAAACAAGCGGATGCTACCAAAATTATCAATCGGATTATTTGATTGAAGAAAACAGGAAAAGAAAAAATCAAGGTTTTATATTATAAGAAATTGATGGCGTTCCAGCAGAATGGATTAAAGATAATTTTTATGACGCAAAAAATATCTCAGAAGTTTTTCAGTGGTTGTTAAAAAATTCTTTCTTCCTGCGCTCTGTTATTCGGATTGAGATTTGGTCTGATGTACATTGCTATGTTAATTATCAGAACTTTTCAGGTTTCGTATATCGTCAATTGACCAACGAATATTGAGGCTAGGAGGGGCTGGAAAACTTTTTACCATGGAAAACCACTTTTTATTTCGTCGATATGTAACAGGCTGCATATAACCAGCCCCCATTTTATTATAGTAAAAAAAAAATTGAAGAATGTGGGAAACAAATAACAATTTCTCAAACTGTCATTTAAATTATTTATTGAACTGTTACCTATCGAAGATATTACAGTCGCGTCATTTGATTTGGAAGTTTGTGCATCCTTGTGTTTTAACTTGTTATTTTCGTCAAACATTTACCATCACTGACTGGACGTTTAAATATCGCACATACATGATGACGGCTGTTTGCGCCAGTCGCGCGAATTATTAATATTTATGTGAGGGGGGGGAGTTCTCAGTCTAACATTATTTTCAGTTTAGTCACCGAATAATATTTGAACCATCTGTGTCGTGTTATTTTTTGTACACAGTTTTGCCTGTACGTGACCGTTGTTCAGGTTACCTTCATTGTTGCAGTTCACGAATGTATGTTACATACATTCGTCTCGTGTTTTAGTGTATTTTAGTCGCACATTTTCGGTTTCCGCATCATCTGAGCTCTAAGTAAAGTGCGTCTTTAAGCAGAGGTAGAATTAGTCTTGCTTTAAATAATTTTGCGGACTTGTAAAATCGATCATGGCTGTGTGTCTAAACTCTCCATTCCAAACCATTCTCACTCTCAAAATGCGAGCGTGCGAGTGGAGTTTTCGAGGGTTGGTTTACATGTTACAAGATTGACTTCTATTCGAACTGTTTAACTAGTTCTGGCGTTTTAAAGATGGTACAACTTCAAACATGAGACAAGAATGAAGGCAAGCTAGGGGAAAATATGCAACAAAATATATGTCCATTTGACTACAATTCCTCTAACTAATGTCAAATCTGAGCGGGAATTTCTTCTTCAATATTGTACAATTATACCATTCGCGATAAATAATCAATAATAATTTCCGCTAAAATCTCGGAATTAATTCTGGTATCCCTGTATTCAAA
Source organism: Liopterus haemorrhoidalis (assembly GCA_963971575.1). Classification (NCBI taxonomy): domain Eukaryota; kingdom Metazoa; phylum Arthropoda; class Insecta; order Coleoptera; family Dytiscidae; genus Liopterus; species Liopterus haemorrhoidalis. The sequence goes on along the minus strand of OZ020619.1, from coordinate 31,833,906 downwards.
ATCTTAGACTTTTGGCATGGGCCCGGCGTTTGTTAAATAATAATTAAAACAGTTTAAATCAAATTCAATTTTAGAGCCTGCTCGCTCTCTTTCGATGGGCGTAAAAACATCAGGCACTGCGTTTTCTGGCAGTATTATTATCAGGTCGCCAAGGATGAAATTTGTAGTTAATAATATTGCCAACTTAAACAGCTTATTATTTGACATTGGCTTAATATTTTACCGTTCTTTTTTTTTGTTGGAAAGTCACACATCTCGCCTGTTTAAAGAAATCATTGTATGATTTAAAAAATTTCAAAAACCTTTTTAAAAAATTAATTTTGTTGAAATGGAAGTATGAGTTCTTACGTGGAACTATGCCATCGTAGATCGCGCGAAACATTAAGGCTGCGTATAACCCCCAGTGGTTACTAATTTCTTATACAAAACTAAAAATCTAAAATAAAGTTAGTATCAATCTATACATCAAACTTTGCACCGAATTTTTATCTATCTAATAAGATATTTTTAATTGTAGAAACATTTATTGTAAAAATATTATCGCTCAATAACTTAAAAATAGACATCAGCGATATTGTTCTGTAATTTTTTAAATCTATTTGTGGGTTTCGAATAACTTTTATATTTATATAGTTTTGTGTAGAAATGTTCAAATAATACGTCAACATTTTTATATATTACATTCCTTATAGATTAGAACCTTCGTCGAAAAATATTATACTTGATGATAATGGAATGCCACTTGGTACCCGTATTCTTTACGAAGATTAAATCATTTTTCTTGTAACACCTATTTTGATAACCGCAGCAGATTCAAGATGGCGGCAAAAATAGACTACCAAGTATAATAACTATAAGTAGTTTCACAATAAAGCAAAATAGCTATAAACATATTTGTAGAATGAAGCTTTAGCTACAATTTGCCGCATCGTACGCAAATATGCGTCAATTGGTTTACAAGATGGCGTCTATAACGCAATTTGCTTATTTACAATTACATAACAGTTTTTTCTATAATTAAAAATATCCTATTAGATAGATAAAAATTCGCTGCAAATTTAGATATATAGATTGTTATTAATTTTATTACCGATTATTAGTTTTGTATAAGAAACTATTGTGAACTATAGGGTTGTGCGCCGCCTTAATCTATATATATAAAAGGCAGTGTCCTGACTGACTGACTGACTGACTGACTCACTCATCACCGCCCAGCCCGAACCCCTGGGCCTAGAAACTTGAAATTCGGAGAGTATATTCCCTTCATGACGTAAACACCCACTAAGAAGGGATTTTTCGAAATTCCACTCCTAAGGGATGAAAAGGGGTGAAATGTGATTTCACGAATTACTTAATATCTCTTAGGGCCGATGGGATATCGACTTAGTTTTTGCTTACAAGTATTACCCATACAAATGCCGAAAAACCAATTTCGGGATTTTGCCCTAATCAACCCCTAAAGGGGTGAACCTACAATCGGGGTGGATTATACATCCCGCTGTAATTCCTGTGTTCGTTTAGTTGCAAGATTACTTTTTAGCACATGGTATTGACAGTTTTTTGAAATTTCACCCCTAAAGGGTGAAAAGGGGTGAATTGTGATTTTAAGGATTCTTTAATATCTCTTAGGGCCAATAAGATATCGACTTGATTTTTGCTTACAAAGATTACCCATACAAATACCGAATCACCAATTTCAGGATTTTGTCCTAATCAACCCCTAAAGGGGTGGATCTACAATCGGGGTGAATTATACATCTCGTCGTAATTCCTGTGTTCGTTTCGTTGCAACATTACTTTTTGGCACATAGGTGTCTTTAAAATATCCCGAAATGGGTTTGACAGTTTTTTAAAATTCCACCCCTAAGGGTTGAAAAGGGGTGAATTGTGATTTCAAGGATTCCTTAATATCTCTTAGGATCAATAAGATATCGATTTACTGTTTGCTTGCAAAGATTATCCATACAATTACCGAAAAACTTATTTCAGGAATTTGTCCTAATCAACCCCTAAAGGGGTGGATCTACAATCGGGGTGAGTTATACCATTCCGTCGTATTTCCTGTGTTCGTTTAGTTGCAATATTACTTTTTAGCACATAGGAGTCTTTTTAAAATATTTCGAAAATGTTTTGGTAGTTTTTTAAAATTTCACCCCTATAGGGTGAAAAGGGGTGAATTATGATTTCAAGTATTCCTTAATATCTCTTAGAACCAATAAGATATCTACTTGCTTTTTGCTTACAAAGATTACCTATACAAATACCGAAAAACATATTTCAGGTTTTTGTCCTCATCAACCCCTAAAGGGGGTGGATCTACAATCAAGGTGAATTATACATCCCGTCGTATTTCCTGTGTTCTTAGTTGCAGCATTACTTTTTGGCACATAGGTGTCTTTTTAAAATATCTCGAAACGGGTTTGACAGTTTTTTAAAATTTCACCCCTAAGGGTTGAAAAGGGGTGAATTGTGATTTCAAGGATTCTTTAATATCTCTTAAGACCAATAAGATATGGAATTACTGTTTGCTTGCAAAGATTATCCATACAATTACCGAAAAACTTATTTCAAGAATTTGTCCTAATCAACCCCTAAAGGGGTGGATCTACAATCGGGGTGAGTTATATATTCCGTTGTATTTCCTGTGTTCGTTTAGTTGCAACATTACTTTTTAGCACATAGGTGTCTTTTTAAAATATCTAGAAAAGGTTTTGATAGTTTTTTAAAATTTCATCCCTAAAGGGTGAAAAGGGGTGAATTGTGATTTCAAGGTTTCCTTAAATCTCTTAGGGCCAATAAGATATTTACTTGCTTTTTGATTACAAGGATTACCCATACAAATACCGAAAAATATATTTCAGGATTTTGTCCTAATAAACCCCTAAAGGATGGATCTACAATCGGGGTGAATTATACATCCCGTCGTATTCCCTGTGTTTATTGAGATATAAGGTTTTTTTTGGCACATAGGCGTATTTTTAAAATATCTCGAAATGATTTTGACAACTTTTTTCAAATTAAACCCTAAAGGGCGAAAAGGGGTGAAATGTGATTTCAAGGATTGTTTAATATTTTTTAACACCAATAAGACATCGACTTGGTTTTTGCTTACAAAAACTACCCTTCCAAATGCCGAAAAACCAATTTTTTGATTTTGTCCTAATCAACCCCTTAAGGGGTGGATCTGCAATCGAGGTGAATTATACATCCCGCCGTATTTCCTGTGTTCGTTTAGTTGCAACATTACTTTTTTGCACATAGGTGTCTTTTTAAAATATCTCGAAATGGGTTTGACAGTTTTTAAAAATTCCACCCCTAAGGGTTGAAAAGGGGTGATTTGTGATTTCAAGGATTCCTTAATATCTCTCAGGATCAATAAGATATCGATTTACTGTTTGCTTGCAAAGATTATCCATACAATTACCGAAAAACTTATTTCAGGAATTTGTCCTAATCAACCCCTAAAGGGGTGGATCTACAATCGGGGTGAGTTATACATTCCGTCGTATTTCCTGTGTTCGTTTAGTTGCAGTATTACTTTTTAGCACATAGGAGTCTTTTTAAAATATCTCGAAAAGGTTTTGGTAGTGTTTTAAAATTTCACCCCTATAGGGTGAAAAGGGGTGAATTATGATCAAGTATTCCTTAATATCTCTTAGAACCAATAAGATATCGACTTGCTTTTTGCTTACAAAGATTACCTATACAAATACCGAAAAACATATTTCAGGTTTTTCTCCTAATCAACCCCTAAAGGGGTCGATCTACAAACAGGGTGAATTATACATCCCGTCGTATTTCCTGTGTTCATTAGTTGCAGCATTACTTTTTGGCACATAGGCGTCTTTTTAAAATATCTCGAAACGGGTTTGACAGTTTTTTAAAATTTCACCACAAAGGGTTGAAAAGGGGTGAATTGTGATTTCAAGGATTCCTTAATATCTCTTAGGACCAATATGAATCGGACTTACTGTTTGCTTGCAAAGTTTATCCATACAATTACCGAAAAACTTATTTCAGGAATTTGTCCTAATCAACCCCTAAAGGGGTGGACCTACAATCGGGGTGAGTTATATATTCCGTTGTATTTCCTGTGTTCGTTTAGTTGCAACATTACTTTTTAGCACATAGGTGTCTTTTTAAAATATCTAGAAAAGGTTTTGATAGTTTTTTAAAATTTCATCCCTAAAGGGTGAAAAGGGGTGAATTGTGATTTGAAGGATTCCTTAATATCTCGCCAATAAGATATGGACTTGCTTTTTGATTACAAGGATTACCACTACAAATACCGAAAAATATATTTCAGGATTTTGTCCTAATCAACCCCTAAAGGGGTGGATCTGCAATCGGGGTGAATTATACATCCCGCCGTATTTCCTGTGTTCGTTTAGTTGCAACATTACTTTTTGGCACATAGGTATCTTTTTAAAATATCTCGAAATAGTTTTGACATTTTTTTAAAATTACCCCCTAAAGGGTGATAAGGGATGAATTGTGATTTGAAGGATTCCTTAATATCTCTTAGGACCAATAAGATATCGACTTGCTTTTTGCTTACGAAGATTACTCATACAAATACGGGAAAATATATTTCAGGATTTTTGTCCTAATCAACCCCTAAACGGTGGATCTACAATTGAGGTGAATTATACATCCCGTCGTATTCCCTGTGTTTGTTGAGTTATAAGGATTCTTCTTGGCACATAGGCGTATTTTTAAAATATCTCGAAATGTTTTAACAATTTTTTTAAATTTAACCCCTAAAGGGTAAAAAGGGCTAAAATGTGATTTCAAGGATTGTTTAACATTTTTTAGGACCAATAAGATATCTACTTGGTTTTTGCTTACAAAAACTACCCATGCAAATACCGAAAAAACAATTTTTGGATATTGTCCTAATCAATCCCTTAAGGGGTGGATCTACAATCGGGATGAATTATACATCCAGTCGCATTTCCTGTGTTCGTTTAGTTGCAACATTACTTTTTGGCACATATTTTTTTTTAATATCTCGAAATGATTTTGACATTTTTTTTTTATTTTCACCCCTGAAAATGGGTGAAATGTGATTTCGGTAATTCCTTAATTCTTTTAGGACCAATAAGATATCGACTGGGTGTTTGCTTACAAAAATTATCCATACAAATGCCGAAAAACTTATTTCAGGATTACGTCCTAATCAACCCCTAAAGGGGCGATTCTACAAACGGGGTAGATTATACATCGCGTCGTATTTCCTGTGTCTTAATAAAATGTCTCGAAATGGTTTTAACAGTTTTTTACCTTTAACAAATATCACCCCTAAAGTGTGAAAAGAGGGAATTGTGATTTCAAGAACGCCTTAATATCTTCTAGGATCAATAAGATATAGACTTGGTTTTTGCTTATAAAGATTACCCATACAAATGCCGAAAAATGTATTTCAGGATTTTATCGTAATCAACCCCTAAAGGGGTGAATCTACATTCGGGGTAAATTATAGAACCCTTTGTATTTCCAGCGGTTGTTGAGTTATAACATTCCATTTTGGCATATATGTTTTCACAGTTTGACAGTTTTCTTTCACTCCTAAAGGGTAAATTAGTATTTTTTTGTTAAAAATAAAAAATTCGGAGAGTACATTTTTCAGTATGAAGTAAGAATCCACTAAGAAAGGATTTTTTCAAGTTCGACCCCTATCTGGTGAAAAGGAGTAAAATGTTTTTTCACGGGTTCCTCAATATCTCTTAGGACAGATGAGATATCGACTAGATTTTTTGTTACAAAGGTTACCCATACACAAGTTTAAAAACAAACTGCGGATTTTATGCTAATGAGACCATCAATATACCGTAGCGAAGCACGGGTTTTCAGCTAGTAGTGTATATGGCTCTAGTGTTATTACGCAGCAGACAATATTAAATTGGTTCGCCAAATTTCGTACAGGTAATTTAAACACAAAAAAAAAAAAAAAACTGGCTCAACGATCACAACAGAAATATACTGAAACCAACTGGATGATATAATGCAAAACCTTAAAGAAAAATGGCCTAGATTGTCAAGTCAACAGATCGACTCCTATCTTATTGCATGATAACGTTAGACCACACACTGCACAAATGACTGTGGCAAAACTATAGGAAATGGAGTTGGAACTTCTTCATCATCCTCCATACCCACCACACCTAGTGACTACCCCCACTGACTACCACTTCTTCAACAATTTGGACAACTTTTTAGCAGAAAAACAGTTTAATTCCGACAATGCTGTAAAACTGGTCTTCCAGGAATTCATAGACTCTCGTCCGCCAGGGTTTTATACCACCGGCCTGAACAACCTGCCGCTTAAATGGCAAAAGTGTATAGACAATATGGGTGCATACTTTGATAGTAAAATAATTCCTTATATTTGTAAGTTATCAACTAACTTTGCCTTTTTTCTACAAATTTCATCCTTGACAACCTAATATATACGGGGAAGTTGCAACAAATATTTTTGTGTTTAGTGTTTGAAAATATCGTACTACTTTTACTGGGCGGCGCTCACCTCAATTGCACCTATAAGACTTTTTTCTGTTCCCAAATCTGAAGACTGTTAAAAACACGTGATAAATAGGAAGAGAGAGAGAGAGAGAGAGAGAGAGAGAGAGAGAGAGAGAGAGAGAGAGAGAGAGAGAGAGAGAGAGAGAGAGAGGGAGGGAGGGAGAGAGAATATTGTGTTGGTATTAAAGACTGTCCTCTATAACAAATTACATATATATGTATAACAAATTCTATATAGTTTATATAATGTTACTAATCTCCTGAGAAGTAAAACATCCTTTTTTCAGTATTTCCTCTTCCTTTAAACATTCAGTCTTCCTGACAATTTCCTTTTAATCAGCAATTAATAAATCCGTTGTATCAATTAGTATTAAATTACGACCTAAACCTCATTTCAAATATATAATTTGGCCTAAAGCCATTCATATTCTATTATCTTAAAATAGTAATATCTAATATATCTCTTACACTCCACTTCCTCAGTGACTGACAATTGTTCTACAAAATTAACTAGAAATAAATCAAACGTTCAATTATCATCCTGGCGAAACCGTAACGGCAATACCACACCTCATGTCTCATCAGGTAAACTGTTTCTTCCTGTCTGTAGCCCTAAGGACCTAAGGACCTGTATCGGGGATCGGCTAGCGTGAACGTCACGCCGGATGCACGACATAGCATCCGGTACAACTATGAACCGTGTCGCTCGCAACTTTTAAATCTCATTTTATTCCATTGACTACCTGTTACCTGTTGTATGAATGAACAACCTGCATGCCCTCTATTTACCGTTTATTTCAGAAGAAATTGGAACAAAAACAATGACCTTGAGTTTGTGTTTATATATTTTTTATTCTCATGGTGCTGAATGGTGGTTTTTCAGCAGGTGGTTTATTGTGATATTTGTATTATTTTAGTTTAAAATGTACATATTTTTACCTTTAATTAAGGATGTGGAAATTTGTGTGGGAATTTTTTGATTCATTTTTTCCTTTCCTGTTTTTTCATTGATTAAAATTTCTGATTGAATATTTTGGTCATATCCGCTCTCGTTCAAGTTCACATTATAAGTGAATATATTTAATGGGTTACTTTTTAAAAACTGGACACCTTTGTAATGACCAGAAGAACTGGAAACAAAGAGAAAGAGAAAAATGAAGGGGAGAGAATAAAAAGGATAAATCTGAATTTCTTTGGAAAATATTATAAACAAGAAAACTAGATGTGAAGTGTGAATTTTCACACATTTCAGGGTTTTTTAGGTATTTAGTAAGTGATAACAAATTATGGGTACATATTAAAAATCATAAATTTCGATAACTTTTGAAAGAATAATCCACGTTTTTTCATCTAGAGACAACAACTGTACTTGCAATGCGCTTACATCAAGACCCAGGTATATCCAGTTCTAATCAGTCAGATAAATATTGTAAGCATGGTGTTGCAAAAAATACAATAACTTTCGAAATAATTATTAGATCAAAAATTCCTGTTGTTACTATACAGATACACATTAATGTGCATTACTCAGATTTTTTAAAGATTTTTAGATTAACCCTTCTTGGAGAAAGTGTGTGGGACAAGGAATTTTATAGCATATTTTGGCAAAAATTGCATTAAAAAAGAAATTTAAAAAAACTTCTTTCCGTTCTTATATGTAGCTAATTTATTATAGGGTTAAAGGGTGCGGAAGAGTAATTTTTTGGTACATTTTTTGACTAAAGTTTGTTAAGATAAAGAAAATACAACTTTCCGTTCCTAAATCTACATCTTATGAGCTTTCATTTGATACAACAATAAATTTTTAAAAAAATTATATTTTTTCCCATCAATGTTCAATATTGAAATTTTTATCAGATACAAGGTGTCTCAAAAGAAATTTTATATTTATTTAGCTTACTGCGTGAACGCAACGTATCCGAGGGGCGCGAGGGTTATGTCAATCGGTAGCCTGGCTCTTGGGAAATCAGTCGCTATGGAGCGTTTCTCGGGAGCAGACCGCGCGTTATGCGTGCGAGAGTTTTACAAAAACGGTGATTCGGCGACTGTAGCGCGTAGAAAATTCTGCAGTATTCGAGGTTTTCGCCACTTAAATGATGCGCCAAGCATTCCTCTCATTCGACATTGGGTTAAAAAGTTTGAAGAGACTGGTACAACGCTGGATAAATCAAAATCCGGGTGATCTAGGTCATCAAGAACGGTATAAAACGTGGAGAATGTTAATCAGTCTGTTCTTCAGTGCTTTAAATGTGCATAGATCATCATTACATCGCATTATGCACAAAGACCTAAAGCTGCACCCCTACAAAATTCAATTGGTGCAAGAATTAAAGCCCCAAGATGCCAGTCAGAGGCTTAATTTCGTAAATTTTCTCAGGCAAATTGATCTCCCGGAGAGGTGACATAAATTGGCCTCCACGCAGTCCAGATTTAACCCCTATGGACTTTTTCCTATGGGGTTATCTTAAATCTAAAGTTTACACCAATAAACCGACTTCACTGGCGCATTTGAAAGAAAATATCCGTCTCGAAATGGCAGCCATGCCTGACTCCACCTGCCTAGACGTCATAAGTAATTTTACTGTTCGATTAAATGAGTGCCGACAACGCGAGGGTCTACATTTAGACGATATTATTTTTAAGAAATAAATCCCCAAAATGTGTATTTTAATAATTAATAAACATTTTTTCTATATACGGCTTACTTTTTGTTTAATCGATCCACTAAATATAAAATTTCTTTTGAGACACCTTGTACAATGAGCATAATCGTTATCTGTTATATATCCGATATATATGTTCACCGATATACAGGAAGACAACACTTACGTTCACCTCGATTATTTCCTTTATAAAAAGAGTTACAAAAATATTGTTCAAATAAAACTTATTTGGGGTAATGGTTAGTTAGTTCGTTAAAAATTATTAAGATGAATCCCTCTGGGAAATAATATGGGACAAAAGTTTTTGGACACATTCGGTTTAATTCTTATAATTCTCATATTGGAAAAGATTTTTGTATGCTTGTTTATTCAGGAATGAATTGGTTCTATTTGATACCCCACTCAAAATTTTTAAAACATTTATTTTTTCCTTTTATATATATTTGTTTATAAATTTCTAACGATGTGTTTTTAAAACTCTATAGTTTTCTTATATGTAGGTCAAAGAGTTGTACAAGGGAAGTTCTCCATTTCTAGACTGCCGGCTATAGACATGAAAGCCACGTGGTCAGTGTGACGTTTCGGCCTGTCCTGCCATGAGTTCAACAAGAAATTACATAAGGGTTGGCTGTGGAAAAATAAAATAATGTCTGTTGCAAGCTTTATATAACAATTGACTAAAGTGACTATTTCCTCTAAACATGACACCGCACTGTAAATCCATTCGCCGTTCACTCGAACATCATTTCGAAAATATGATTCAATCATAAATTTTTTGTGTTCTATTGTAAAACCCATATATTTGTAGCTTAATTGAATTTTCAATAGAACTTATGACAACAACAGTGATGACAGTTAATTAATTGACAGTTAAAACTTGTAGTACACATTATTTTATTTTTCCACAGCCAACCCTTATATAATTTCTTTTTGAACACATGGTATTATCCCTGTATAAACAGGTACTCATTTTAAGTATTAAATATTAAGTATTGAATACAATTTCGGAAGATAAAAATTCGAAAGAGGTGGGAGGAAAAAACACTATTTAGAAAGATTCACCTCTTTTAGGGTTTCGTATGTATCAAGTCCAGAAGTCCATTAATTTATACCAAATAATAACAAAACGTAGTCCAGAAGCAGAGTCAATCAGAGCTGGACTAAAGTATTTCTGTGCCCAAGGCAAAGTATAAGTCTTGCGTCCCTATTCTTCGTCATCACTTATCACCGACTTCGATCCGGAATTTGGATCGAAGCGAAAAATAGTTGTTTGTTCCTATTTAATAAAATAAAGTTAAACAAATTTTTTGTAATGTTTCATGCATTGATATCTTCTTATAAAATGACAATTGTTGTCTAATTTAATCAATCTCGTATATGTTATAGTTCTGGGTATAGCAATGATGGACAAATTATGAACACTATGTATAATGTTAAGACTCAAGAAATTTGATTTTGTAGCTAATAATATATTAATCATTGTATGTATTAAAATCAAGGCCACCGAGAGGACTTTTGGGGCCCCGGGTAGAAACTTTCTTTGCGGGCCCCGGCATAATGATCAATTCTATACCCGGGGCCGGCAAGAGCGTGAAAACTAATTCTTTCAGATCGGACTCATACAAATGAAGAGGAAATTTTTTATTATAATACAGGTGAAAGTACAACTGATGACCTAAAAATCAAAAGGTCCTCAAATGGCTCGATGCCAGATCGTTCCTACGGCTTTGCCCGGGGCCTGTCTTGTCGGGCCTGATAAAAATATAAATAAAAAATATATATATATACCCAATCTTTTCATAAATACTGTCACAAAATTTTCAATGAAATTCCACAAGATGCTTAAATATATTTTATTTATTTTTTAGTACATAACATGAAAGATAAAAAAGTCTAAATAGAGAAACAAAACATTTAACTATGAAAATTTCTATTATATTCTAGTTTCAAAAGGAACAATTAATTACATGGTTGTTGGTTACAAAAACCAAAAGTTACTAGGATGGAAATGAGAATCGGAAAGTAATTTCCTGCAATAAAACTCGTTAAAACTTTTTCCGATTTCCTAATATTAATAAGCGTCATAGATACAAAATATTCCCATCATTTAACGACCCACGTACTCAGTACTTTCATGCTAGTGCACTCGTAACTAATTAGACCACGTCACAAGTTGTCGCTGGACAAGTGCAGGTGTATATCTCGCATACAAACAAACAGGTAGCTTTGATATCGCATGTTACATCCTACTACACTTTACGAAAAAATAATGTTTGTGTTAAATCAGTCATTCATGAAAATCACCTATGTTGTTGAAGTGTTTCCCAAAATGTTCCAAGCATTTGCCATCCTTCATATAGTAGTTACAAGTGGTTTCTAACTTGGATGTCGTCAATACATACACATTTTCACCATAGACTCCCAAATGGTATATTTGATGGAGACATACATATGTTCTCTGTTTAAAGACCTGCAGCACTATACAGGATAATGAACGGGCCCATCGCTTATAGCATATTGTTACGAATACGGCCCTGTTAAAGAATACCGTAGTCTTTAAGCGGACGGCGAACCTTGAACACTGAGTTACCTAAAAGTTTTCGAATTTTATAAAAGGAAATAAGGTTCCCTATATAACGCGTGGTACCTGAGTCTGGAAGGGCAGTAGTAATCAAAATACGGCCCTGCCAATACCGTAGCCTTGAAGTGGACAGCGGACCTTGAACATTAAGTTACCCAAAAGTTCTCGAATTTTATAGAAGGAAATAAGGTTTTTTATATAACGCGGTAGCTGAGGGCGGAAAGGCAATGGTAATTAGACAGTGAAGCTTGGCGAGACTTTAATAACAGTTAGTCAAATTAAGGTCGTCAATAAGTCAGTTTCATGCATTCAACATCAGCGTGGAGTTAGACAAGTGATACTGAACTTAAAAGTAGGTACTGAGTTAGTGGAATTCAGTGCGATGATTGAGTGAATTAGTTAGTTAAATACTTGGACTAGTCTGGACTGCATAGTGATATATCTGGAACAGTTAACTGTGGTTTTAGTATATTAACTTGTGTTATTGTTGTCTATTAATAAGTGTGTAAGTACTATATTTAAGTAGTTGAATAAAGATTTGAAATCACAACCAAATTCGTCTTATGTAACCACGGAACAATATATTTAATACTTCTATGTAGCGCTCGCCTATCTTATTACATTGACAAACTGTCTGGCGACAAAGTAAGACGGAATAAATGGCTTCTTAGTTTAAACTATCACGAATGTATGTATGCGCATGACCACAATAACAGGAAATTTTAATTTTATAAAAACATTACCAACTGAAGGAAATGGAAATGTTTATTATATATGACACTACCCTTCAATCATTGTTTAGAACCTGTTTCCTAAAATATCACGTTCATTTTTTAGGTTGAAACTGTTGAATAATCATTAGAAATATCATTTAAAATTGCATTTATTTATTTGGTAATACTTCTTGTGATAGTCTATATTAACGCACGTACGTATCACATTACGTGTCAAAGGAATTCATCTCCGTTTGGCGAAGAAGTGTTCTTGTCTATGATAAGCAATATAGAAGTATTTAATTATGGCACATAGGAATTTAACATGTAAAAATATATACTTTTCCTGAGTCCAAATAACAAACAAAATCTAACATTTTAATTTGAGTTAGGGATAATTCGAGTTAAAACATTTAACTCGTTCTCTAGAAACCAGGCATAAATGATGGATTTGTTCTGTATATTTATTATATTTCATCAAAATGTTTATTAGAAATATCCAATACAAATTATTGTATAAAATACGTTCGTTAAATTAAACGCTCTTCAAATAACTTAATTTCAAATACAAATGTTCTTTATCGTGCGGTCCACTAATGGCCCGCTTGAAGTTTTTGGTTTGTCGTGAAAGATTTTATTAGCCTAAAATATAAAAAGTTAGATATGAGAAATATCTAACCTTCTGTCTTAAAACATTCGTCAATATAATTAGGTTTTTACTCGCTTTAGCCCTTCACCATATCACAAATTTCTGGAATATTTGGGTCATTCCAGAAAAATATTTGTTTGCATTTAGAACTCGGAAATACCTTAATTCTAGAAGGGTCACATTTGACACAAACATAGGACTAATTAGGGAATATTATTGCTTCCAACAAACAAGTTGTTGCACAATAGACCTGTAGAGTGATTTTTATTTTTTTAATTTTTTGTTATGTTATGGATAATAAGACATTTTTGTACACGTTGGTATATTTAGCTCTATAAATTTATTTATGATTTTGAGAAAGGAAAATTATATTTTGTTTTACAATATTGACACCATTGTGACGTAGTTGCCACCAACAGATATTCTGATTATTAGTATTCAACGTACGTTTATCATCTCGCTCTCGAGTGCATATACATTCAGGCTTTCATGCTATCTCTTGTTAATGTTGTCAAACAGAAAAAATAAAAATAAGGGTACCAATTCGTACGACGAAGACATCTTTATAGTATCCCGGCACAGGACCTGCTACGGAATTGATATCACCATTGACAGGATCTGTAATTTATATAATTCTGTCTGTTTCAGTGCTCATAACACAGCAGATATTTTTTGCTCACCACTAGTCAGGTTTAAAAGAAGTATTTGTAACGCCCTTAATCAGGTTGAAATAACGTAATTTATTAATTTATTAATTGTACTTCCTATTTTTTATGTAATTATTATGTATGAATTTGTTTTATTACTTAGGTTTAAACCTGTAAATGCAAATTATTTAATAAATAAATAAATAAATAAATAAATAAATAAATAAATAAATAAATAAATAAATAAATAAATAAATAAATAAATAAATAAATAAATAAATAAATAAATAAATAAATAAATAAATAAATAAATAAATAAATAAATAAATAAATAAATAAATAAATAAATAAATAAATAAATAAAGTTTGTTGTTTATATCTGTTTTTACTTTGATCATCTGTTTTAAAAATTAACGAAAACGAAGAAATAATGCGCATCATTGGTGCGCATACTAAACTAAGATACTTCCTGTGGCCAGCTCATCATCAAATAGAGGCGTTTGAAACTGTTTAATATTTAATAATTTATAACATTCTTATGGAATTAGATTTTTATTTTTTATGTGCTCCATAATATTTTCTGATTGCTATTCTTCGAGGTGCAAATACTAAATTTCATTACTTTAATATCATTCTACAAGACTCTTGTAATGACAGGCTTGAGTGATTTTCATATTACTTAAATTTGTAGAAAAATAAAAAACCATCTAGTAAATGGTTAATATCTGTGACATGAACCCATATTTCTCCTCTTATTTTTGATTTAAGCTTTTTTGTCAGCCTGTGTGAAAATTAACAGAACTTACAAATAAGAAAAAAATATATATATCAAATACGAATTTCCATGCGGGAGTGTATATAAACATTTTGGTAAACACTGTTAAATGATATGGAGGTGAAGCAACCGGAACCATATAATTTATATGGTAGTAATCCATTCTGACTGATAATTAGTTATGCTGTAAACATTTAGAGGTAATTTGACTTCTTCCTTTTTTTAATTGGTTATTATATGGCCACAGTCTTTGATTCGTGGCTCTTTCTACCCTCCAGCACGATTCGCTCTAACGGCTTACACGGTTATTTATCATCTTAACTGCTTTGTTGTCAAAAAACAATATGGGAATGATAAAAAGTAGCTGCGAGCGATATATGGATAGTGGTTTATTATAAGCGTATGTGTGATTACGGTAACGATTGAAATAGTAGCTAACAGGGAGCAGGCAGGTGCATTTCACCGACATCTATAAATATTAAAATTCAGATTTGTATTATGATGCTAATGGAACCTTAACAATACGTGTTGTAACTCGTTAGTTCTATGTTATTTGGATAACTTGTAAATTCATATCCTATTACAAATTTCTCCCAAACAGGAAATATCCCACCACTAGTGACTGGTGAGAACTTTTAATGGAGGTTTACAGCCAGAATTATAACCAAAATTTTATCTTTGGTAAAGGGAGCATTAAATAAATGAAGGTATTACACCATAACAATAGAAATAAGCAGAAAATTTTATTAAAAACCAGAAAATTATAGATCCATGCGCTTCCTACCTCAAATGTACAAACTCTTCACGATAATACTCTATTCGGTTCAGAATGCAGAAATACGAGAATCATTTCATAAATAATACACACGATTTTTTTTGTTTTTTACATGTTTAGGTATTTTTATTACAACATTTCTTGACATTCCTTCCATATTGTCTCCCTGCTTCTCAATAACCGAGTCCCAACGTATGGGAAGCTTCAACGTTCATCTGTTGAATGGCTCGGGTAACGGCATCATTAGGCTCTTTCAGAGACCGATAACTAGTTCCGTCTTTTCCATAAGGGCACATGGGGCACGAGCCCAGGGCCCCCGGCTTGTTGGAGGCTTCAAAATGCCGAGGACGTCGTTTACACGATAAAAACAGGAGCTCAATTTTTAGTGCAATTTTACTAAGAATTGACATTAAAATTTCTAAATTTAAATGTAAATCGAAAACCAGATTAGATTTATAGTCACCAATTGTAGTGGAGAGCGCTCATTTTCAAGGCTAAAAATAATAAAAAATGAATTACGAACGACTATGTCATGCTTGGTTTATATACGGAACAAGAATAAGGAATAGGAAATAAGAATAGTACACAAGAATAAAAAATATTAAACCGTTTATATAGGACATAACATTTCGTCGCTGGGCCTGCGTACTTGCGTTGGCCTGTGTTTAACGTTTGTCACTTGACAGGTTCTGATTCATAAAACCTTTTTAAAAAATTCGTTTATTACCGTTAAAAACATTTTATTGTTGTTTACAACCCTCTGATCACAACTGAAAAACATCTGTTGACCAAACTTATTACGGCAGACATTTTGATTGCTGTGCGCAGGCTTATCGTGTCTTATTCTTGAAATAAGAATAAAATATTGAATGTTACCAACTATTCTTATGTTTAAGTTAAATTTCATTCCTACATAAACCGATATACGGCGCAGCCATGTTAAAACATCTTGTGTACTATTATTATTTCCTATTCCTTATTCTTGTTCCGTATATAAACCAACCATTACAAGAACGACTTATCAATTTTGTCAATCATGTGCATAGAAAGTGATATCCTTAAAAAATTAGACTTTGAGGATGTAATAGAAGATTTTGCACAACAGAAATCCCGGAAGAAACCATAATCATTAACGTAAGTCCAATTCTCAAAATAGTAATCACTTGACTTATATTTGATTTGTATAAAGCTAACCATATTAACTATAGTCCAGTAACCTTGTCATGATTATGGGGCAAAAGTTGCATCAAGTGGGGGTAGTTAGTTTCGTCTTTTTTTCTTGTATGGGATATGCCTGAGATGCAAAATCCAAGTTTTCGACCTCGGCAGCCCTCCGGAACACTTTTGAATTTCTCAAAAACTATTAAATTTTCGAACTTTTTTCGGTTTCTTACCATTATGACCATAAAGGAACACGTTTTTGACAAACATTACTCAATGCATTTTTAAACTAGATTAAATTTGCTACAATTTAAGACCAGAATGGGTTCAGTAGCTTCAATATTGTCTGAGATATAGCTTTTCAAAATTTGAAAAAATCTCCAAACTTGAAAATTTTATGCTAATTTTCATGTTTCATCATATACAATTGCCTTTATATCTTCAACAACCTGTCTAACATGAGTCAGTGAAGTAAACATTAATAAATAGAAGTAATGGTATCTATAGCATGTGGGTAAGAATTAATTATTATAAATAATGGTAACTTTCAACTACAATACGAGTGTAACAGTTTTACGACGAAAAATCGATGTTTTTAAAAAGTTTTTTGCGAATAACTCGAAAAATATGCATTTTATCAAGAAAACTGTAGAAAGCAAAATTGTAGCTTTTAAAAAAATAAACAAAATTCTATTTTTATTATTTTTCTACGACCAATACGAACCGAGATACGGCATGTTAATGGTTAACTTTTTTTCGCCAAATGCATAATTTGAAAGATTCAAAGTCAAATAACAGGAAAAAATTTGCATTTTTCGAAGAAAACTCATTGAATCTTTTTTAAAGTATTTGAGTGATCTGTAATTTTGTTGTCTCTTCGTTGTGTGGTGTATTTTGGGCATTCTACTAGGATGTGTCTGGCTGTAAGTGTCGTGTCACATGTGTCGCATTTTGTTGGTTCGGTATGTTCGAATAGATGTTTGTGCGTGAGTAAGGTGTGTCCAATCCTAAGTCTCGTAATTACTACGTCTTCTTTTCTATTGTTTCTTTCGGGCCATGGGGTAGTGTCGGTTTTTATTTGCCGGAGGTGGTTTCTAACTTCATCTATTTCCGACCATTGACTATTCCAACTATTTCTTATATTTTTCTTTATGTTGGTTTTAAAGTCTCTAGTTGGAATAGGTATATCTATCTGTTCCGTGGACTTGGTGGCTTCTTTGGCTGCAGTATCAGCTTTTTCATTGCCTGTTATGCCGACGTGGGATGGTACCCATACTATAGAGATGAATTTACTATCAGCTATGCAGTTATTTATTTTTTGTTGAATTTCTTCACTCAATAAAAGACATTTTAGGCAACAACTCAGACTCGATAAATAATGTCATCTCATATCTTAAAAGCATAGATCTATATAATAAAATATAATGTTACACTTTGAATTATCTCTTATAAATGTATAGTATATAAATGTAGATATATATATGTAAGCACATTGTAATATATAAGATTTGTGGGTGCTAATAGCCCTAGCAGCTGAAGCACCCCTAAATAAACAATAAATAAAAAAAAGTATTTGATTAGACCTTTCAAACAAAAAAAAGTCTCTGGTATAAAAATTAAGCGACATGATCAAAATAAGATCGGTACCTACTTTTTTCTACGAAAAAATCAGTGAAAACAACCCCCTATTTACCCCCCTAATTAAAATTGATCCTCACCCTTCTGTGGTTCTCTTCATATATGTATTTTCAGTACACCGAAGAAGTTTGACCAATTTAAAATGCCTAATTTTAGAAAAATTGGCGTTTAAGGAAAAAACGATTTTTTGCGTTTTCGTATTTTTCACCCTTTTCTTCAAAATATCTCCGAAATTGCTGGAGATACGAAAAAAATGATAGAGCACTAAATTGTAGCTTTTTTAATGACTTAAATTTCCTTGCGCATATATTTTCTGTACAGTGAATATTTGGCGAGATATAGCCGTTTAAAACCTCTATTTACAAGCGAACACCACCTTATTCGAGCCCTTCAAACTCACCCCATTTAAAAACTAAGGGATTTTAAGGAATTTAATTTACAAAGTCTTATAGCTCTTGAAAAGCCCTACAAAATCGTTTTTGAAAAAACTTTCTATCACTAAAAATGAACGAGCTATGTTTAAAAAACCAATAAATTTTTTTTCGAAACATTCGAATAGCACGGTTTGGAGCGTAATAATCTACATAACCAGTATTTTCGGCAGCAATATAAGGTTTTGCAATGTTATTTTATAATTCTTGACAATAAGGAGTAGTTTTCACTTCTAAAAATAAACAGTGCCCATGAGCATGATATAGCATACAATTTTCAAGTTTGGAGATTTTTTCAAACTTTGAAAAGCTGTATCTCGGAAACTGTTAAGACTACCGAGCCCATTTTGGTCTCAAATTGTAGAAAATTTAATCTAGTTTAAAAATGCATAGAATGGTGTTTGTCGAAAACGTGCTCCTGTATGGTCAAAATGGGCAGAAACCGAAAAGAGTGCGAAAATTTAGCAGTTTTTGCGAAATTCAAAAGTGTTCCGGAAGGCTGCCGAGGTCGAAAACTTGGATTTTGCATCTCAGGCACAACCCATACAAGAAAAAAAAAAACGAAACTAACTGCCCCCACTCGATGCAACTTATGATGTACTAGGTTACTGGACTACTACTAAAGTCAATAAATAATAGTACATACTGATGTTTTCATTCACATTTTTTTTGTCTTTCTAAAATGGTCCCAAACTCTGTGTGCCCAAGGCACCTTGCATGGCTTAAGATGGCTCTGCCTCCAGGGCTGCCGCGTGCGGATGTTCAGAATGCACCGCACATGGACGGCTCTATAAAGAGGCGGTATTTGAGGTCGATTCTAGTAAAAGCCTACTAGTAAAGGACGATGTTAAGTTTGCACACGATTTTGATTCTAGCAAAGGGCGGTCTTATCACATAGAGGGCCTGAGTAAAAATACTGGTCACTAATCCATAGGATAGAGTATTGATGTTCGATATTTTTTAATCATCGATGTTTTTTAACGATCTATCGATGATTTTCACATCAATAATGCGAGACAAATGTTATCAGAATATCGATGTTTCGGTCAGCTATTATAATCTCGAATTTTCTACTAAAAATTAATTTAGTTGAAATAAAAAATTGGTTGATTTAATTTTTTTATTGTTTTGTAGGTATAACCAAAATACCCTTATAATCTCACACATGTGTCTGTTTGTCTGTCTACGTTACGTACGAGACACTGTATTACCTTCCACTGTTAAGTCACCGTAAATTTCACTTAAAGCTCTGTGGATTTCTGACGGGTTTTTGCCACGTAAAGTTTCGATCTTAATGTACGACCTTTGATCGTCAAAATTCCAATACCAGGGACTCCTACCGGTTTGTTGACAGTGAGCGTTAAAAAAACAAGTTTGTGAAAAAATGGGTACTACTCGTAAAGGTTTTCGTTGCATGAATTTTTACGATTTTAGTAAAGACCCAACTCAACAACAATGCATAGATTCGCTTCGTTCAACTTTTGGTAATGAAGCACCATCAGAAAAAACTGTTTATAATTGGTTTGCAGAATTTCGTCGTGGTCGTGCGTCCGTCAGTGATGAATCTCGTGAAGATCTACCAAAATCGATTGCGATTCAAAAAAACTTATCGTGCGATAGAGGCATCCTTTGGCATATCGCAGACTGCAATACATTCGATTTTGCTTGAACATTTAGCTGCGAAAAAGATCTGTTCCCGATGGATTCATGTTGATTGATTTAAGAGAATGCTAAAAAATTCAACCTAGGCACTGCAAAATCCGTATACAACATCGTTACAAGTGACGAAATTTGAATTTATTCATATGAACCGGAATCTAAGCAACAATCCACTGTTTAGGTCTTCCAAGATGAACCGAAACCCACAAAAGTTGTTCGTTCACGAAGCACTTCCAAGAAAATGATCGTTTGTATCTTCGGTTGTACTGGACATATCGCAATCATTTCTTTAGAGGATCGAAGGATAGTTAATGCTGAATGGTATACAAATATTTATTTGCCAGAAGTCATCGACAAAATTAGGAAAATCAAACAAAAACGTCGCATCATTCTTCATCATGACAATGCAAGCTTCCACATAGCACGTCAAACAATTGATTATTTGAAGGAGAAAAACATCAATGAATTAATGTGTCATTGCCCGTATTCACCTGATTTATCCCCTAATGACTTTATTTGTTCCCCAATGTTGACCAAAAAATGCGTGGACAGCGATTTTCATCACCTCAAGAAGCTGTTAAAGCATTCGAAAACCATGTTTTTGAGATACCAACTTCAAAGTGGAAAAAATGTTTCGAGAATTGGTTTGAACGCATGCAAATGTGTATAAATCTTAAAGCCGAATAGTTTGAAAAGCAATAAAACAATTTGTTTGAAAAAAATCTTAGAAGGTACCCCTCGTATTGCACGATCTTATCGCTTAGTGCACTGGGCGTCACACAACAGTATACTAAATCATGCAAAGCTTTAGAATTCATTGAGAAAATATTTCCATATACCGGTGTGTACTTGGCTATACATTTATATTCTATGTAGATTTTCAATTTTCGTCCTATTTATTTTTATATTTAACCCTCTTTCCCAGACATTAAGGAATACTCCTGGTTCCCCTTCTGTTGTCCGGATAGCGTGTGCAGCAAGCACCGGTTGATTTCTCTAAGGACGTGCACTGACGTAACGCAACGTCAACAATTGAAATACGTCCGACTCATTCTGTTGTCTATTATTCAGATGTTTCCATCCATGTGCATGCTCGTGCTCCCAACACATGTCTTATTCATGTAGCTGGTAGCTCGCTCTCGGTAAACATTCATTGCACTTACTTTATTTCATGAAAAATATATTGATTTAGACAGCTGTCCTATTTGAGGAAGAACGAGGAATATTGATCTGTTTTTCTTTTGTGGTTATTTATATTGAATTTAAGTGGAAAACTAGAATAATTCATTGGTGTCGTCTTCTATAATACATGTCTCTTTTAAATTACAGCCAATCAGCATAATAGTATTGGTAAAACTAAAATGTTAGAAAATATAATACATAATGGGCGCGATTAGCAAATGCTACTGTTGAGTAGTAAAGCAAATCTGTTTACTTGGTGATTACAGTCAAATGGATTAGGAAATGAGTAGAATAGAGTCCCAAGCAGGCCCTTTTTCAGAATATTTTTTAAATTTATCAGTATTTCACAAAAACTTGAAATTGATGGAATAAGAAGAAAGAGTTTGGAATCGTTCATCTACTGAGGTGATAATTACATCTAGAGAATGAAAAAAACCTGGTTCACATTCATAATCAAAATGTCTTTTTATTTTACGTGGTCTTTGGCCCTTTTGTTTTGTGAATTTAGGTTCTATGTCTAAGTTAGATGCTATTTCTTTTACATTAACCAATAAATCTTCTTTTCTTATACACAAAACGCCTATATTCCATACTACGTAGTACTATGCAGCTACTGAACCGACGAAAATTATTCAAAACTGTAAAACATAAAAACAGACCGACCAAAGAAACAATTTATAAATCGGGACTTCCCCGCCTTAGCTTGGGTTGAGGTGTGGTCGTCACGTTGTTCCGAGTCTAAACGATCATAAACATATACACACTAGCAGACCCCGTTGCCAGCAACGTTGGCAAACTGATATCGAATAAAAATCAATATAAGCAGGAATTAATTATTAAAATTTGCATGATTCTGCGTATATTAACAAAACAAAAACATTTCTTGATTATACCTAGGAAATCCTAAAAACCGCTTAATACATGTCGTTTAAAAATTAGTATCGGGCTGGATACGGCCCGCGCCCATATAATGGACATCAATGGTATATCTGTTTCTGATTATACCTAGGAAATCCTAAAAAGCCGCTCAATGCATGTCGTTTAAAGTTTAAAAATTAGTATCGAGCTGGATACGGCCCGCGGGCAATATGCTGGACATCAATGCTATAGCTGTTACTGATTATACCTACGAAATCCTAAAAAACCGTTTAATGCATGTCATTTAAAAATTGGTATCGGACTGGATACGGCCCGCGGGCCATATACTGGACATCAATGGTATATCTGTTTCTGATTATACCTAGGAAATCCTAAAAAAAACGCTCAATGCATGTCGTTTAAAGTTTCAAAATTAATATCGGGCTGGATACGGCCCGCGGGCCATATGCTGGACATTAATGGTATAGCTGTTTCTGATTATACCTAGGAAATCCTAAAAAGCCGCTCAATGCATGTCGTTTAAAGTTTAAAAATTTAATATCGGGCTGGAGACGGCCCGCGGGTCATTATACGTTGCGTAACATCAATTCAAAACATGCCCCTGACACAACAACCTTCGCTCGAGTCACCGCATGTACTGCAATGCTCTGTTCTAGTGTCTGGTAAGCTATCTGTTTTGTCGTATACGTCGCCTCCTACTACTAACTTCGTTACCGCCCACACCCCGCAAAACCCATTCACACCACGCAACTTAGCGTTAGGAACACACAGAAATTAGGGCTTTTATATATATAATGGGGATTCCCTGTAACCTTAGATATATCGTATCATTGAGAGGGTTATAAAAGGGGGCTCTTTTTTTATTGAAAGATACGATTTTTTTGTTTATAATTGAGAAAGCATATTATCTATCTTTTTCCTGGAGTTTTAGCACCTTTGGTGCCTCGGCGCCGTTGTGCACTGCACAACCTTGCACTTATTTCAGGCGCGGGCCTGGTCCCAAGGATAGGGTCAGAATTAAGAGACCATCTAATTACAATCAACTAATGCAAGTTCACTAAATGAATAGCAAGCCGATAACTGCTGGCTGTTTATTACTTGTCACTTTGATTACCTGAATCAAACGTCACTATAAAGAAAAAAGAAAATTTGTTGCTTTGAAAATTGGTAAGCTGCTGACTGTAAGCTTAAAGTCAGTGGAATTGTTCAGCGAAACGCTGAAGTCAACAGTTGCGTTCGCGAAACGCGTCCATTATTTCAGTACATGGAAGAATCACCTGTCTCCCTGGAAGGTTCAATTGTCCTCATTGTGTTTCAGGACTCTTAGGAGCTTATCCAGTTTCAGTTCTGGTTTATTTCATTTTATTTTATTTTATAATTTTTTTGGCATGAATACATGTGAAGAATTTCTTCAATGTTGGCTAGATTTCCCCTTTCTTTAAACTTCCTTTGAAGCGGATTAGGCATTTACAATTGTATGGAGTGTTGAAGGGTTTTTGAATATCTTTAAAATTACATGTTTGGTATTATTTTGGCAACAACGGCCACGGCGTAGCCATGCGATTCGTTAGCAGAATCCCAATTTTTTAGCCGCTTGCAAAACCTTGCGAAAAAAATATTCGTTGGCCGGGTTTCCCCTGCCTGGGAGCGAATCCTAGTTTGCTGCGTAGCAAGCTAACCATTAGACCAGGATACGCCTTCTAGTATGGTGTGTTACATAACTATAACTTTTGTACATCGTTAACCAAAAAACACAAAAATTGTGTTATTTTCCAAAAACATAATCTGATCAAAAATTCCTGTTGTACTATTCCGGTTCACACCAATGTACATTACTTAGAATTTTTTCAGATGATTAGTTTAAACCATCTGGGCTACAAGTTGTGGGACAAAAAAATTATTACAGTATTTTGGCAAAAATCTCATCAAAAAAATTTATTTTGCAAAAATAAAAATTTTGATCGTTCATCCACGTACATAAGGGCTTCCACACTACTCAGAATTAATTTTTTTTTTTTTTTTTTTCGATGAGCACATATTTGTTTATATTTTTAGGGGGGTATGTTTTTTAGATGTTTAGTATCTTTCCTTTGAGCGGGTCAAAGAGTTGTATAAGCATGTCAAATTTCAACTCTCTAGGTTTGGCCGTTTGACTACAATTTTTATCGAACAGACAGCAGACAGAAGACAGACAGACAGACAGACAGACAGACAGACGACAATATGACGATATAAGGTTTTTTTTGGTCTTATCTACAATATCCTAAAAAGCGTATTTCACCAACATTAGAGGATTGCAATTATTTTTAAAAACATATAGACTCTAAATGCGGCTTTTGAGTTGATAAGCAAACACGTGTCTCTTCATTCACCACCTGCAATTGTTCAGGTGAGTGCCAAAAAACTTTATTGACAAATATATGAAGATCCAAATAGCAACAAAGATTGTATGGCTGTATTATTGAGGATATTGATTCCGAAGTGTAATCCAGAATGCTGACAATTATTGTTCCTCAAATAAAACTTTACGCTAGATAACCAGATCGTTCTGTAAATCTATAAGATTTTCTTGTTCTATCAACTTCAAATTTGTACCATCGTAGCTCGCTAAAGGATTGATATACGCATATTTTTTTCATCAAGTGATGGAAAATAATTAGCGAATGATGCAAAGAGATTTCTAGCGTCTTCTGAATTTCTGGCAAAATTATTAATTAGTTTGAAGATGCTTCTGCGCATGGGAAGTAATTAAGTTGTGTTCATCCTTTCCTAATCCACAAATGTAATTTTTTGGTGAAAAAGTTTAATTTCCCTGTGATTATGATAATATTTTCCTTAACAACTTGCAGGTTAATATTTTTTAAAATCATCGCACAGGTACATATTCACACAGTTTGGGGCGTATGTAGTCATCGTTGCGATTTTAACTAACTAAACGCACATAGTTTTGCAGATACTGTTTTAAACTCAGCATTAGCTTCCGAACGGACAAATCCTATTATGAGGACAAAGCAAGTTTAGTATGCTTTGATTCATTATTCAAAATCCAAATAGAATTCAAATTTGTCTTTCCTCATTCTTTAAGTATATTGGTTTATGGAAAGTGTACGCTTTGTTCAATGCGGACATAAATGCGTAAAATATCGCAGAGTGACAAGCATGAGATACTTTGAAGGGATATATATATAGCAGTGTTGTTTTATGAATGAATTTAAACTAGATGGAAGATAATACAAAAGCGATCAAATCTACATAATGCCCCGTTCTTTTACATTTTCTAACTGTTATATATCAGTGTCTTCTAACTGTGTCTTCACTGTTGTTAGCGAAACAATCAATCTTAACGTACCTCTTCCGCTATTTAATCTCTCTTCCTTTATTAAATTCAATTAGCTAAATACCAATAATTTTTATAAAGTCAGACATAACTGTATTTGAAATTAATTTTGTCGTAATGAACAAAAGTTTGAAATAATATGCAATAGGTGAATTAACTATGGTTTTAATTTGAACTTGAGAATATTCTGATATCCCTGAAAAAACAGATTTTAACCTGCTAATCTTATTTCGAACTCGACCTAGTAAACTTTTATTTGCGCAAAACTTATAAAAATAGTATATTATGTTACTAGGAGTAGAACGCGCTCTTTTTTGTGGTGAGCTCAAATGTTGCTGCCGAGGCGCAGCCGAGGCTTGCATATTGAGCGAAGCACAAAAAAAGGCGTTCTACTCCGAGTGACATATACTATTTTTTCTTCAAGCGTAGGTATTAAAAATTTGCAACCATAAATACTTATGACTTTATAGTTTCAGATGCTATTGCTGCTAATTCCGGCGGTGTACATTGAATTGGTTGAGACATTTTTTAATTTTTGATCATTATATTGTGTATTTTGTAACTAATCACAGAATGATCACAGAATAATAATAAAGTAACTCACTTGTAACTAATTTCTGAATTCACTACAAACCACGCTAGAAACATATTTAATTGACAGATGTTTTGTTTATGGCGACTGCTGCCATCAGTGCCATCTATTGATAACTATATGAACTATTTACTAGTATAATAATGTTCACATTATTTTACTAGTAAAAAAATTTATCATTTCTACCGAATGTATTGAACAATGTAATGTTAGCATTATAATCCGATGAAGAAAAAATAAATAAAAATCTCGCATGAAAAACGGTAGGGAACAAACACAAAATTCAAACCCACGAATGCCAAGGGAAAACTGTACAAAAAAAAAAAAAAAAATGTTTTCTTATACCTATTAACTATACTCTATTATTTCGATGGGGCTACAGAGGTAAGTAAAATTTCAAAGGGGGCCACGAGTTAATAAAGGTTGAGAAACGCTGGTTTGGCTAGTGGCAAAAAGAAAGAAATAAAAATACTGGTCTGCCGACCACTGTTTAAATAGTATTGATATAGGTCACCATTAAAATATGCAATAATCAATACAGTCTGTATTTCAAGAAGAAAATATTAAATTACTGTGTAAATCTGGTCAGCTTATTGAATATTCAAGTTCAGACTCATAAATCTACCTTTCAATTGACTTTACAATGAGCAATAGTAGTGGCGCCTCATTGTACGTTACCTAGTAATTGACGTTTGGTCCCTCGTTGAAGAATTTGTTACGGAATTACCAGGAAAAATGATATCGATCTATCCTTAAACCATCTCTAGTAGAACAATAACAAGTACCTTCTATGGACGACCTTCCAAATTTGGTATGGCGCCTATCTCTGGCGCCCAATGCACCTGCCTCTGTCTTGTCTATTAACCACTAATAGTTACAATGTTTGTGAAATTTGATCGTATCCTGAAACAGATAGGGAAGATGATCTTGTTTCCGTTGTAGGGAAAATATATTGAACTGATTTTTAGTGATCTGGTTTGTAAAACATGACCGGATTCAGTTAGTTGTTGAACTTAGACTACTATTTTTCTCTTTCAATGTTAAAGCTTAAGAAATATATCTAAGATAAGAAACTCTTTTTATCTCTCTTTCCCTTTTGTTTTTTAGACACTGTCAGTCGGATTGACTTTTGGCCTAAGTCCATTTTCTCTTTTCCTCTGTTTAGTGTCGGTATAATGTATACCGTTACTCGCTAGAACTTATGTTAACTAAGCTCTCTACGCTCTCTTCCTGCGAGCCGATTAATGGACATGTCCGCGTCAAATAAAAAATAAAAATGGTATTCTGAAAGACAAAGCGACAAAAAAATTAAAAACGACAGACGAAAAATCAAACGACTAAAAGCGCCTCCAATATATTAACGCCCGGGGAATCTTATTTCCCCTTGCAATCCTTAACAATGCCATAACAAGAACATTCTAATCTTCTGCCCTTTTTGATCCTTACTAGACATCCTTAATGTGGAGCAAAAGCTTATCAAAAAGGTTTTTGAATGAAATTTCCTTGAAATATCTTTATTGTTTTTTTTTCTTCGGAACTCGTTAAAATGAATTCCGGTCTTGGTGGTCCTAAAGTTTTAAGTCTAATTTTTTTTTTAGGTTGAAAATTGCAATTGAAATCACGGTATTTATTATTATTATTATTTTTTCTTCAAAATTCGCCACTTACCTAAAACACAATCACATAAACTTAAGAAAATGTAGCGAGTAAATTATTATCAAATATACTAATAAAACACTATTTTAACAATGTAATTATTAAAACATGGAACATACATAACCTTTTAAACCCTTTAAAAAATATTAACCTTTTAAAAAAGACGGAACTGTTCGGCAGAGGTTTGTAGTTTCTTATAAGCTTCAATCATATCATGTATTGAGAAGTGCATTACCGATAGCGGCGCTGTGCTCCACGGTAATATGGCTGTCGTGTTTAGAGTTCAGCTTTGAATATGCTAGTAGCGAACAGGTTAATTTAAGCACAGTACATTTTTATTTTATGAAAATGCGAGTAAATATTTGCGAAATTTTTTAATTAAGCGCTACACATTTATCGAGGTGTATAACAGAAGGTGGCCATCAAATTACAGTATTTAAAGTTTAATTTCAGTAGATATATTGAAGTGTAATTTGTAGTTGAGCAGGTGTTAAATGCCGGGCACGTAATTTTCTGTTGAACATCTGAGTGTGGGTCATCTGAATTTACAATATATGGATTCTGTTTGCAAACAAGTGCATTATGTTCATTGCCTCATGAAATAAAATTTGTTTTAGTTCGACAGAAGCAGCTAAAAGTTAAAAATGCAACTTGCAAGTGCAAGTTTTGTTTTTCTGCGACAAATGTAATGAACAAACTCGCATAGTATCAGTTACTTTTTAACTCAAAATATATTCCCATGCCTTCGTCTTGTCCATAACCAAATCTGGACTTAATATTAACTTTGCCTCAATTTTTCTTAAGAAAAGAAGAAAAAAAACTAAGATGCCTATCTTTGTCCTGTTTTGAATGACAGCCAAAAACACTACAATTTGTTCTACTTTTATAGTTTTTTACAACTTCTATCGACATTCTAACAAAAATTCAACACTAGAACATATGTAATAAGTTCACACAGTACTACAGGCGCCTAGTACAGTGATGGCGAACCTATGACACGCGTGTCCCGGGTGACACGCCAAGACATTTTAGGTGACATGCATCGTTTACGGACGGTCTTCGGCCAAGAACAATAAACGCATCTGGGCTCAAGTGTTTGTCGATTTGAGGTCCAAACTTGAGAATCTGGAGAGAAATCGTTTGGAGAATGAAAAAGAGTGCCACTACGAACAGGAAATTTGGAGTGCTTGGAACCGATTACCGGACACTTTAGCACTGAAAAATCTAGCGATGGCTTTATTCACAATTTTTTCATCTACGTACTTTTGTGAGATCTTATTCTCGGCGTTAAATTATATTAAAACCAATAAAAGAAACCGACTGATAGATGAAATTAATAGTGCTTGCTTGGGCTTGAAGTGCACGAAATACCAACCTTCAATTGAATTTAGCAAATGCAAATCAGCAACAAAAAAATCACTAATGTAAAGAATTATTGGTTTTTGTTTTTTAACAAATAAATACATCAAAAATATAACTATTTTACTAGGGCTGCGAATATCACAAAATTGTGGATATTTCTAGATGTGACAAGTCTGGTGAGTAAGCGGCATGGGGTAGCACTTCCTACTTGAGTGCCTCCAATGTGTTGCAAACTGCTTTTGCCTTATGTGATGGAGCGTTATCGTGAAGAAAGATTACCTTGTGCTGTCTTCTTTCGTATTCTGGTCGTTTTATGAGCAGCGAATGGTTCAATTCGATCAGCTGTTGTTGGTAGCGTTGGGTATTAACTGTTTCACCAGGTTTTAACAATTCATAATAGACCACACCCTTTTGGTCCCACCAAGTACAGAGCATTGTCTTTTTGCCAAAGCGATTCGGTCTTGCAGTTGATGTGGATGGTGAGCCTGGGTTCACCCATGATTTTTTGCGTTTGGGATTTTCAAAATAAATCCATTTTTCCTCGCCAGTAATGATACGATGCAAAAAAGACTTTCTTTTGTATCGTGCAAGCAAAATTTCACAAGTGTTTTTGCGTTTTTCCATCTGCCTCTCATTCAATGCATGTGGAACCCATCTGCCGACTTTCTGGATCTTACCCATCTCTTGTAGGCGATTGGAAACAGCTTGTTGACTAACGCCTAACTGCTCTGCTAGTTGTTTTTGTGATTGACTATCTTCTTCCTATAGCAATGTTTCCAATTTTGTATCTTCATATTTTTTTGGAGGTTTTCCATGTTCTTTGTCTGTAAGATCAAAGTCACCACTTTTGAAACGCCGAAACCATCGTTCACACGTATCTTGCGATGGAGCATATTCACCATAAGCTTCTCGAAGCAGTCGGTATGATTCAGCAGCAGTTTTTTTCAAATGAAAACAAAACAGTAGTACTGTCCGCGAATGCTCTTTATTTGGAACAAAATTTGACATTTTTAATACAGTAAAACAAAACTATATGATCACTTTTCAAATTATAACGCATTTGACACTTAATGATAACTTAACCAAACGCCATATGTGTTGAAACTTTGAACTATACACTCTGTTTGCGCAGCAAGTTTGAAAATAATCCGCATTTCATACTTGGTGTTCCTAGAGTGGTCTTGTTTTAAAGAGAATGTCAAATAACAAAATTATTAAATTCAATCTAGCCTGTAAATAAACTTACTATGGATTTAAGTCAGAAACCTTCTCCAGACAAATTTAATCTTTAAAAATTCCCATAACATAAAGTATAAATATTTCAAGACTTCATAGCTTATTGCAATTTTGATAAATCATAATGGTCTATCCATCAGTCTTGACATTAATGTAACAGGGGGAGTTGAACAGGCGTTCGACCTTTTAAAATAGCGTGCGCGAGGGTGAAATCTATTTGCTCTGATCAAATATTAATCATGGGCTTGCTGTTACTCTGTGAAATGTTGGGTAAACATACAGATCGACTTGACAGTTTTTCAGACTGATATTTATTTATTTAATAATATCTTTATTTCAGTGTCTCAGTTTATTTTCCTATGATATTGCTGAGGAGAGACTTATGCAGTGTTAGTGTCTGTTAGTCTGTCTGATATTTGGTTTGTTTGTCGGCAGATAATTGCAGAAATCAGCACTCAGAATTCAGGCGTCATGATTTTAAAGCGTTTGCATTCTAAACAAATAAAGCCGAGTAAAGATTTTTAGTTCATTGATGAATGAAAGAAAACTTATCAAACACTACCTACTAAGATTATTACCAGTGGCGGATAGAAAGATATGCGATGGCACAGTAGAAAAATATGTTGACGCACAGACAATTTGAAAATTAAATTACATTATCAACACCATTTATCAAATTTTTCTGTACATTGAAGTTCTAGTTAGCCCAGGCGTGCACCCAGGTATTTATTTATTTTTTTGAGGTTTCGCTCGGACGAGGAATTTACTAGGCAACAAGTGCTTGCCAAAAGCACTATATTTTCCAAAATACAAGTGATGACCTAAAAAATAAAGGTTAATGTTGATGGTAATGAAATTTTTGAAATTTGTTGACAAAAATAATGAGTTAGTTCTGTGCAACCAGTAACGTAGTCCATTAGCAATCTATAGGCGTTACTGGAACAAATAGGTAATTGGTTGATTCCGCATGATTCTGCCTTAATCTATATTAATAAAATTGGAGGTTATACATGTTTTCTTATTTTCTCGGCTTAATATTTAGTTCCGACACGTTTTAGATGAGTCAACACAACCATGGTCAACAAATTTAAACTTTTTTTTTGCTGACTTAGATCTTATACTTGTTTTTAACTAATTTTGGGATGCTGATTTCAAACAGTTTCTGTCTATCACGTCAAATTCACAAAATATCCATGTTTTTTGTGTTTGTGGGACAGCAGAGCGAGAGATAAGCATTGGACGCAGAAAAATTGGCCGGTGAGAATAGATTTAAATGTTGGAGACCCAAACATAATACACGAACCTTTGGTGGAGCGAACAAAAATCATTTTGCCCCCTCTTCATATTAAACTGGGTCTAATGAAGCAGTTTGTAAAAGCGTTGAACAAAGATGGTGACTGTTTCAAATATATATCTGAAACATTTCAAAGTCTCACTAATGAGAAGCTAAAAGCTGGCATTTTTGACGAACCACAAATTAGAAAATTAGTGAATGATGAGGAGAAGAATGCATGGCAGTCTTTCGTGGCGCTCATCAAAAATTTTCTTGGGAATAAAAAAGTCGAAAACTATGTGGAGGTCGTTGAAAATTTTATTGAAAATTATTATCATCTGGGGTGCAACATGAGCGTGAAACTTCATTTTTTAAACAGTCATCTTGACAAATTTCCTGTCAATCATGGAGATGTTAGTGATTAACAGGGTGAACGTTTCCATCAGGATTTAAAAGAGATGGAGAGACATTATCAAGGAAGGTGGGATACTCACATGATGGCTGACTACTGTTGGAGTATTAAAAGAGACTTATCGGGAATGGTGCACTCCAGAAGATCTTATAAACGACCATTTAATCCTTAAATTATTTTGTATTTTTATTTTAACACTCCAATGCATTAAAATGTAATTAAAGCTGTTCTCATTTTATTTCTTTCACTATAAATAAAATTTTAAGAATATTTTCTAATTATTTAGTCCTTATTGTTCGCCAAATTTGTACCAATTCTGTAATTAACAGTATCGACGTCTAAAATTAAACGATAGAAGCATTATTTGGCCGAAAATATTTATTTGTTGTAGAGCAAAAATCTGATGTGATACGCAAAAACTGATGTGATATTTGAGTTCAGCAGCACCAAATTAGTAAGAAACAAGTCTTAGATGTAAGTCATCAAAAATTGTGTTGACCAGTGTTATATCTAAACGATATCCACAAAAATAAAACAATTTTTGTATGTCTTTCTGTTCGAGATTTACGCAAAAACGACTGGACATATTTTTGTGTAATTTGGTACGATGAACCAGAGTAAAACCAGGATTCAAGTTAGTTAGTTAAAATTTTTGGCGCACAGCAACGATGGCTATTTGCGCCTAATTCAGCCCATCTAAATAATTAGAGTATATAATAAAAAAAGTATATAATATATAACATCTTATATACATACTCAATAAAAGAAGTACTTGCACGGATAAATACATACAAATAAATAAGATATAAAACCTGTTGAACAGACGCAGGGTGATGGTAAGAGACTGTAAGGGCCAGTTACCACCGAATATCACAGATAATAATAAAACATATTAAAATAATCTGCAAGACATCTAACATAAAACAATTCGATTCTCGAATTTTAGTATCATCCTGTCCATGAGTAAACCTGTCATCACCTAAAGCAACTGACAGATCATAGCACAGGTCTAACATCTCCCTGACATCCTCAAACTGCACACACTGAGTTAAAATGAGTAACTTAGTCAAATCTGTGTTACACGTATCAAATAAGAGGCTCTTCACCTCGAAGAAGTTGATGTCCATGGATCCACCAACAGTGGCCTATACGGAGACGTGTGATGGCGGTTTTCTCACCGGCGGTTAATCCTGCAGGAAGAACCCCACGGTTTAACGTCTTTCTTAATCTGTCTCAGTTTCACATTTTGTATGCTGTTCCATTCATGTTGCCATTTGGCTAATACCAGATGTTTCAGATAACTCTTTGCGTTATCTAAACCAGGATTCGAACACAGGCTATAAGAGATCTTAAAATTTTCATTCTAAGGGGGTGTTTTGGGGTTAAAACTGTTTACTAGAAATCTTAAAATATATCCCTTATTATTAACGTATTTAAAAATATTGTTTATAATAATAAAATAAATCTTTTTTGCGTATTTTTATAACTGGAAGAGTATTATGGCAATTACATTTCACTTATCTGACTTATCATAATCACGGATACTTCAGCTAGTTATAAATTAATAAATATTTGATACATTTGCAACCAGTGGCGGTTCCAGGACTAAGCAACTGGAGGGACAATCAAAGATTAAATAAAAAAAATTTAAAAATACAAAATCTTACCAGTTACACAGTTTTGTTTTCATATTGAAGATTGTTCAGATCAACCATGTAAAATTTATTGGGCTATGCAGGCGCAAATAGCCTTTGATGCAGTGCATTAAAAATTTCAACTGGTTATACAACAAAACATTATAGGAGTTCAATTTAATAATTTATTAATTATACACCGATTTTTATCGACCGTTTCATTATACTTTACAATCGAGGCTCTAAATGCCCAATCAACCTGATTTCGTATGCCCGTTTCTCCTAAAATATTAAGTTTCACATAGGTTTTAATATGAAGTGCAGTTCAGTTATAATTATGTTTTTTAGCCTTTTCGCGTAAATGTTTTAAATCAACGATACGTTTTTCGGCCCATTCTTTATCGATAATAATATCTTTAATTAAACATGCGAAACAGAAAAAAGCATTTTTCGTTACACTTCCTCAAATCCACAAATTTATTTCATGAATATTTTTATTAAAATACCTTTAAACTTCCTTAATTTTAACATTATTTATAGATGTCATATTCGTTATAAGTAAAGGCCTACCATTCTTTTTGAATAAAAGTTATTCTTCGAATGTCAAAACTCTAGTATTCACAATACGTAAAACTATATCACTTTTATCCATATTTAGTTATTATTCATTTATTACTGTGTCACAATAATGGCGAACTAAAAATGTAGATACTGTCAAGTTATTCGCAATGCAATAATTTGCGTTTTCACGGCAAGTTACAACACTTGTCGTGTCATATTGTAACTCATTTCATAGCTTTGGGCATTGTTCCAATGGGGAGCATAGCACGACGTTACGCCTCATTATGCTACGCAAGGAGAGTTTACATATTGATATAGGCAGCGTCTTGGACAAAATAGTTGAATACGCTAAAAATGGGAGCGCTGTGGTCTGAACTATCGCGCGAACTCAAATTGAGCAGAGCGTATAAAAATAAACAAGGTCTTAGGTTTAAAGATTTAAATTAAAAATGAAATAATAATCTTAAAAAGCATATTAAATAAACATCATAATATAAAATTTTAAAATGTTATTAAAAAACATAAAAATATCGATTTTTCTTGGGGGGGGTATTACCCTAGGGTGACCAGACTTACTCTTTTTTATATTATTTATACTCTTTTTTGAGAAATATTCTCTATACTCTTACTTTTTATAAAAAAAAACCTGAATACCTATACTCTTATTTGCTGGTCACTTGTTTTTATCACTTCTATTTTGGAAGTGAGGACCCTTTTTTTTTGCTTATTACTTCTAGTTTGGGAGTGAGGTGACTTTTTTGTTTGCTCATCACTTGTATTTTGGAAGTGTGAGGCCCTTTTTTTTCTCATCACTTGTATTTTGGGAGTGAGGACCTTTTGTTTTTGCTCATCACTTCTATTTTGGGAGTGAAGACCTTTTGTTTTGCTCGTCACTAGTATTTTTGAATAAGGTCCTCTGTTTTTTGCTCATCACTTGTATTTTTGGAGTGTGACCTTTTTTTTAGTATACTTTTTTCTGTAAAAAAAAATCTGGTCAGCCTATATTACCCATTTGCGCTCTTGTTTACAACATTTGGTAACACCGCTCTCATATCCCATAAGAGCAATATTACATCCTAACAGTTGAACGGACTATAGATCTTATTATTTATCAGGTGATATTTATCTGTAATCTATTGTTCTAACATATAATAGTCGGGCGTTTCTCTTTCTTCTAGCAGTAATACAATTTCCCTATAAACCTTAAGTTTCACATCTCGCGAATCATATCGGTTAATTTAAATTCCCGCTGTTTCTCATATATTTACGGCAATCCTCGCAACCTCTCCCCCTAAATAAGGTTCTGCTTTAGGCTACGTCATTATATGTTATTACAATACACACATATCTTACAGTTTTTCTTGACTTTAAGGTGTGCAAGATTACACTTCACATAAACGTCATGAACACCACGCCTCACACTTTATCTTTTCACATTTTTTACCATTCACTCCCACATGCACCATATTCTTTCACGGGAGTTCGATCCGCATTCCTCTTCAAGTCTTGGATTCATGGTGTAAATCGTGTGAAAAATAAAAGAATAAAATTGTAAGATATGAGCGAATTATGTAAAACCATAAGGTATACTATATTTCTTATTTTGGTGGCCTTATTACAGGACATTTTCAAAATTTATACCTTGTATATTTCAGTAATACCCCAGTTTACAATATTGTAAATTGTGTTAAAAAAAAAAAGAAAAGATGAAGAAAAGTAGATTTAATCGAAATATGTGAAGCCATAAGGTAGCGTTTCACAAACTTTTCAGACAATGCACTTTTTAGACGGCAGTAATTTTTTTGTTCCTCCTGTCCCACAATAGATGTTAATTTTGCAAGTTTTGTTTTTATATTATTGATAATTTTTGTTTAAATTATAGTGTCCAAATACATATTGTATTTCAAACATTCATAAACGGCGGTTTATATGTAAGCTGAGTACGTATGATGGGCTGATCTGAATAAAATATCTAAAAGAAAGACCCGTCAACCAACTCCGAGGAGTAATGCTGCAAAGAAGCTATTAAAATGCTAAAAAATTGAGCCCAAAAGACGACACAGCCAAAAGATGAAAATAATGACAAAGCCCCCCCCAGATATGCTTGGAGAATATTAAAAATTTTAGATAAAACTAAGTGCCCGTTTTTTTTTTTTTTTTGGGAATATTTCAAATTCAAAATTCAAAACCGTAATATTTTCGTTAATATTTATAACGATAAAAAAAATGGTGCTCCCCTCAAATATTCCTCCCCCCCCAGCAAGCGCGCACCCGAGAATTATTTGGGGGGGGGGGGCGCAGAAGACGAAATTTTTTCAATGGTTCTCACTGCTAAACTACACAAATGATGACCAAAAAAAGATCCTCACTTCTATTTTAACAAAAACGCCGAACAACCATACCAACCACATGTTTTTGGTGCTCTAGAGGCAGGGTGTGTTTTTGTAGCCCTTAAGGGGGGATCAAGCCCCTGAGTATC
Source organism: Liopterus haemorrhoidalis (assembly GCA_963971575.1). Lineage (NCBI taxonomy): Eukaryota > Metazoa > Arthropoda > Insecta > Coleoptera > Dytiscidae > Liopterus > Liopterus haemorrhoidalis. Next base: position 31,797,089 of record OZ020619.1, on the reverse strand, counting down.
CCCCCCATTTGGGTGCGCGCCTGCCCTCTAGATTATACAGTGGAGGGGGGGGGGTAAGGCCAGCGTGTGCAGAAAAATTCAGCGTTCCGCAGGTTGTCCATGTTTGCGATGAAGAGACGATATCAAGGCATATCTAAGAACTCTTCATATCGAAAACGGTTTCAAGAAGATGGCAAACCGGATCGAGTAGAAGCAAACAATGATATCAACCAGGATCCCCCCCCCCAGTGTTGTAGCGGTACGGAGCAAAGGTAAGAACATATCATCAGTGAAAAGCACGTACTTACTTATGAACCAGAAACGTTAACAGAAAAGGTCTTAAGCTAAATCTATTAGAAACCCTTGAAATTAACAAACATAAGACTAACACAAACATTTTCAATAAGATCACAAACCTGCACAGCTCTCCGCTAATAGGATTTAAATCAAAGATTTCACATTAATTTGGAAATTATATAAATATTCTTTATTTCTATTAGGCCTTGCGGCGTTTAGTGTAAACTACAAAAAAATAAAAATAAAATAATATGACAATATGAATATTACTGCAATACTTTTTTATTTCATTACTTTGTTTTTCTTCCGGTGTCTTTCTCTTTCTTCTTATTCTCATTCCGACTTTCCTCTCCGATGTCTTTCCTTCTGGCCTCCAATTCTCTCGCCCATCTTTCTCCTCTGCCTTCCTCACTAATTGGATCCTTTATCACTTCCTCCCTGACTGCCATCTCCCTGCATCTCTTCGCTAAATGCTCTATCATTTCCTCTTCTTCCTTACAGAGCTTGTCCTTTGGCTTTGCCCAGTATCTGTTGTTCCGTTCTCCGTTGCTGCATTTTAACCTCACTGTCTTCCTGACTCTACCCCCTTGGTACTCCGATCGTATCTCTTATCACACTCTGGGATTTGTTTGTTCTGTCTGTTCTTTAATAATCCTGTACCTCCTTATCCCTTCTTCTCAGTTCTTCTACTCTATCTGTTCCTCCGTCTCTCTTTCTCTCTGTTTCTCTTGTATCCATTCCACACCTCCAAAAGTACTCTTTTCTTGTAGTACTCTTTTCTCCCCATTTTTGTTCTTCCTTCAATATTTCTTCCCAGCATTCCCTTAGTCTTTTTCTATTCTTTTCCCTTGTGACTTTCTCCACATATTTCATTGCCTTTGCTCCGGCACCCACTCTCAGCTTTTCCCTGGTCATTTCCTCTCTCACAATATATCCTGTGTCGTTCTGTCTACCCCTAATGTCCATCTCATATAGCCTTTTGACCCTTTCCATCATGAGAGATGATGTAAAGGATGATTCCTTCTATTCCCAAATCTCCACTCCGTACATAAGGATACTCTCCATAATCGAATATCTTCGTCCTCTATTTGATATTATATCATTAAACCTCCTCTTCCCTATGCTCCATAGCTTTCCCATAACCAGCCTTGCTTTCTTCACTCTTTTCCTAACGTATCTCAGGTTCTTTATATTCTTCACTTCTTCGATTTCTCATCCTGACAATTCCCATCTTACTTCCTTTCTCCTTCCTCTCCCTTTTCCGAACACCATCACCTTCGTTTTGTTTCTGTTTACCTCTAATTCCTTTCTTTTAAAGTACTTGTCCGCTCCGTCCATCATTATATTCAATTCTTGTACCTTCTCCGACATCAATGTCATATCTTCAGCGTACCCTAATGTTCCCCAGCTTCCTCTTTCCCACTACCACTTCTCCGTTTTGCTCCTTCCTCATTGTTTCTGCCAAATCAGCCACGTATGTACAGTTTTGGGCTCAACGGGCATCCCTGCCTCACCCCCATATTCAACTAGAAACTTTGTGACTCTTCTTCTCCCACTCTACACCTCGTCTCCTGATATATTTTTTTATCCTTTTTATCGTCTTTTCACTTACACCTCTTCCTTCCATTGCTTCCCACAATTCTTTCCTTTCTTTAATTTGGAAATTCTAACTTACCTGTATTAAATTTTTTTCTTGTATATTTTGTTTTTACTGCATGTCCCTATATATAAATGCAATTTGTAATTTTATAAACACTGTAACTTAGACAATGATAATCGAAATTGCACTCAGTAAAATCAGATATTCAGTGATATACAACATAATATTATCGTTAAACAACATTTTCTCGATAAGTTAGTTTCATTAAGTTAAATTGTCCACAATTCAGTATATGATGTCAACATATTGTCTTGTGAGGATTTCCTTCCGGTAGTCAAATGTTAAATCTTTCTTTCTATCCTTAGTGGTCTTAAAGCGGTATATTACTTTCTTGAAGACAGAAAATTCGGGAAAATAATAAGAGAAAATAAACGCCAGTTGTATAAAATACACCAGTATACACATATGTAAATAATAAATTTATTTTAAATGAAATGTAATTGGAAAGTCGTGTGTTAGACACATAATTTTTTATATCTTGTCGTAAATTAATTATGACAAATTTTCACACGACAACAGTCGTAGAAATATCTAAAAATCTGCTGGTTCTCATCTGTTAACCCTTAAACCACTTATAACTCCAGATTGAAAAGTATATAAAAAATGTTTACATTGATACAAAGTAATATTAGAAGGCATATATGACAGAGCACAGATATGGTGTTGTGTTTGTTGTATGGTGTATGTATGGCATCTACATATGGCTACATGTGTGAGTCTGAACAGGCCTAACAACACACTGGCACTTACAGCCCACCCACTCTGGTCAACGGCACCACCATTCTAAACACTTCATACACATCCATCAAATGACGAATCACCTTTTCTTCATCAATACAAACAAATGCAAATTGTTACAGTTTCAATGATCTTATTTCATATGTCTGTTGTTTGTTTAAAGCCGCATTCTGGGGGCAACCTCTACGGGCAACCTCTCACATATTTATGGCAAAAAACAATAAGAAAGTAATTTTTCAAAAATAAATATATACATGTTCATCCACGCATTAACAGGCTTAATATGATATTCTACAATATTGTCATAGTAATTGTATTTGAGTGAGGACCGTATTTAGGGTTTTGTAGGTATGACCAAAAAACCCTTATACCGTCATTTTGTCGTCTGTCTGTCTGTCTGTCTGTCTGTCTGTCTGTCTGTCTGTCTGTCTGTCTGTCTGTCTGTCTGTCTGTCTGTCTGTCTGTCTGTCTGTCTGTCTGTCTGTCTGTCTGTCTGTCTGTCTGTCTGTCTGTCTGTCTGTCTGTCTGTCTGTCTGTCTGCCTGTCTGTCTGTCTGTCTGTCTGTCTGTCTGTCTGTCTGTCTGTCTGTCTGTCTGTCTGTCTGTCTGTCTGTCTGTCTGTCTGTCTGTCTGTCTGTCTGTCTGTCTGTCTGTCTGCCTGCCTGTCTGTCTGTCTGTCTGTCTGTCTGTCTGTCTGTCTGTCTGTCTGTCTGTCTGTCTGTCTGTCTGTCTGTCTGTCTGTCTGTCTGTCTGTCTGTCTGTTCGGTAAAAATTGTAGCCAAACGGCTAAACCTAGAGAGTTGAAATTTGGCATGCTTGTACAACTTTTTGACCCGCACATAGGAAAAATACTAAAACATCTAAAAAACATATAAACAAATATGTACTCTTCGAAAAAAAAAATATTTTTTTTAAATTCTGAGTAGGGTATCAAATGAAAGCCCTTAGTACGTGGATTAACGATCAAAATTTTATTTTTTCAAAATAATTATTTTGACGCGATTTTGGCCAAAATTGTGCAAAAAAATTTTTGTCCCACACCCGATAGCCCAGATGGTTTAAACTAAAAATCTGAAAAAATTCGAAGTAACGTACATTGGTGTGAACCGGAATAGTACAACAGGAATTTTTTATCAGATTACGTTTTCAGAAAATAATGCATTTTTTGTGTTTTTAACCAAAATATGTTAAATATTTAATTCGCTATGTAACCCAGTAGATAAACCAGTGCTCATAGCAATGTGCGTTTAGTCATTGGTTTTCTAATTTGCTAAACAGTAGGTAACTTGCGAACTTAGAGTTCGAATCCTGTCAGTTTTAAATTTTTTGTTTTTTTTTTGCAGTTTTCTTTTGTTTAAATTATTTTGTCAAAGTTATAGTTATATTTTGGTAAATGGTGCATTTAATTTTTAAAAGCGTAAATTTAATAACCAGTGGGAAGCGTTGAAATTATAATTTAATGCTATGTTTGATGTATACGAAATCAGAGGGCGGGGCTAATGATTTAAGCAACCAACAGAAGCCATAGGCGCAATTTCCAAAATCTTGACTATGAACATGCTATATAAAAAAAAAAAATACTGCACATATTTAGAAACTTAAATAATGGTATTAGGCATTCGAATTAAAATTCATAAAAAAATATTTTGACATAAAATTTGTTTTGGCATCCCAAATAATCATCATTCAGTTACTAAATACCTGCAAAACCCTGAAATGTGTGAAAATTCACACTTCACATCAATTTTTGTATTTAACTAACAACATAATTATTACAGTAGAACCTCGATTATCCGGACTAGGTCGGGGATGAAGGTAGTCCGGATAACGAAAAATCGAAAAAAAGAGAGGAGAAATAGGAAAGAAAAATTACGTACATTAAGCATGAATTTTTTTTATTGATATACAGGGTGTTATATTTTAGTGGACCCAGCGAATATCTCGCTTATTTATTAAGTTAGGAATTTATTTCATATAACATGATTTATACAGTAACATTTAAGCTACTTGATGACGGATGTACATTCATGATACCACTTCCGGTTTATTAGTAATTAATATCAACTTGTATTATACCTCACTTGTATTATATAGTGTTTAAGGGGGCTCAATTATAAATCTTGCCCAGGGCCCGAAAAAAGCTAGTTGCGGCCCTGTATGTAGTATTCAATTATAATATACATTTTTAAAAAATTATATTTGTTTGACTCTGACGTCAAATGTCAAATGATACTGGGTAAGGTTAGTGCCTACATAATTTAAAAAAAATCTATGGTTTTCTTGACCACAGTTTGTAGTTTTTCATTGTAAGTGAAACCATTTATTCCATTGATTTATTGTTTTAACCGGAGCACATATTTATAATTAATTGGTTTTATTAAACATAAAATTAATCGGATTAAATTTATTGTTTATTTATTTATTGAATTATTATCTAGAATAAAACCATAATAATCTCTAACACCTTACAATTAACCGCAACCTTATAAAGAAGTTAGACGTTATGTAAATTTATGTTTCAAAACTGAATTTATTAGATGATCCATAAAATGTTTAAAAAATGTAAGGTGCAGAGCTGTAAACAAAAACCTTATTAAAATTCTAAATAGTTTTATAAAATAAAATTAAAACAAATGCCCAATAAGGAAGAACTGCAACTGAAACTTGTTTGAAATATTTTCTCATGGTTTGTGTCTTTGCATAAATCTGCATGTCAGTATTTAGATTTTTTCATTAAACACCTGATGAAAACGATTTAAAATTTAAATTAGTCTATAATATTGCATAAATTGTTCAATAAAGTTTTACTTTCTAAGAAATTATTCTACTACCAGGATTCTAATCTTGGAATTGTTTTACCTATGCTCCTGCTTGACCGGACGCCTACCAGACACACAACCTTGGAATAGAAGAATCGGGAATCTTCTAAAAAAACACGGAGAGTGTTATATAGGTCAGTGTTTGTCAAACCTTCGACAGTTGCGGACCACTTTCAGAATTCCACACTAACCACGGACCACCAATTTCAAGAAAAATATTACTTTTGCATAAAGGCCCATTAAAAATACAAATGAAATTTTGCGTTCACGGACCACCTGTTGAGAAACACTGATATAGGTGGTTCAAGTTATATTATCCAATACATAACTTTTTTATTTAAGGAGCTCCGAAGACAACATTTTTCAAAAGGCTAGAAATCGGAAAATTACTTGGCAACAAGTTTTGGTCAAAAGCACTTTATTTTCTAATTTACAAATGATGACCTAAAAAAAATCACGCTTTTAAAATACGAGTGATTAAATAAAGTGATTTAAAAAAAGAAACAAGGTCTTCGCTTCCAAAATACGAGTAATGATTAGAAAAAGCTTATGAGCTCTAGGATTTTTGTGCACGGCTGGAACTAGCCTTTTTCGGGCCCGGGGCAAGATTTTTTATTGATATTTGATTGGGCCCCTCTAAAATAATAAAAGTGATGCCTAAAAAAAGGTCATCACTTCTAAAATACAAGTGATGATCTAAAATACAATTATTATGCCAACATTTTCCTCGAAATATATATTATTTATAAGATATATAACAATATATATAAGATTATATATATTGTTATTATTTACATATTTAGCCTTTTATTTATATTCTTCGCGTAGATTTTATAGAGAATTTATTTAATTTGTTTTTACTCAGTTATATATTTTTAGGTTATCTGACATATAAATATTTTTTGACATCTGACAATTAACAGATCAAAATGAAGGATTAATGTGAGTGAGGCCAAAAGATAGCCCAGCTGATAGTGCCCAAAGAAGAAGTTATTGAGATAATTTTTAGACCTTCATATATACATATATTTTTTATTTGCAATAAATATTTAAATAAGAAACTTTAGCTCTGAAGATATATTGTTTGTGTTATTGTTTTATTTAAACTCTTTTAGCCATTTCTCTCTTTTTATATATAATACACAATTATTAAAAATTTATATTTTTTAACTTTTTCAAATTTCCTATTATATTGAATTTATGTCGTATAAATAACGTAAGTGTCTTATCTGCCTTGTTTATTTCAATATCTTGATAACCAATTCCTTTATTATACTTAAAAAATCACTTGCTAATCATACGTCCATGCCCTAGTTGTAACTTATTTTAAATTTCCCGCTATACTGTATTTGTCCTGTGTAAATCGTACTCGATTCGCAGCTTTACAGCCTATTCCAAACGATTAGGCGGAACTAACCGGAATTTTCATTTTTGTAAGTTGTCATTAACTATTTTTTATATATTGAAGTTGGCTTTTCCTGAACAAAATGAGCAAAAGCTTCAATCAATCGTTAAAAGTAACTAGAATTGAAAATCTAGTTCCGCCTAAACCAAAGGAACAGACTTTATCTACTCTTTTATTTTTCGACAAAGAGTATAGATTTGATGATTTTGGCGACTATTGTGGTGTAAATGAACTTTGACGTATCCATGTGAACCAATACTATGATAATATTATAAAAGTAATGTAAATATGCAACATAAAAATGAACTTTCCCTGTTAGTTACGTATTACAAAATGAAAGTTATAATACGTATTATGAAATAAAACATATTATAATAATAATTGCTATTTTTCTTTGTTATTTAAACATTGAATTAAAACTATAGTCTGTTTCCTCCCGATTTAAGTGGAAATAGATTTTGACTACATGTAATTTTTATTGATTACATGAAGGTTTTGATTATTTTGCTTCGTAAAAGCCCACTTAAATTATTAAAAAGCGAGCTCGTGACAACTTACGAAATTAAAAATTCCATTTATATAGTTCCGCTTAAACGTTTGGAACAGCCTATAAGAATAAAACTATTTCATTGTTTCATTATCTGTTATTTCACATTTGTAGCTCTAGTCAAATATCTTAAAGCAATGGGTGCAATTTCGAATTTTTTGAGTGATTTTGACAGATGATTAAAAAAAATTTGAAGAATAATAAAAAAAGCCGATTCATGCCACATTTGATTCGAGAAGAATGAATGATAATTTTATGTTAAAATTTATTTCTAATTACTACAACAAAAATCCCAATAAAAATTGTATTTTGTGCTATGATTATCGGACGGAAGGACTAATTATTTATCGTTTCCTGATCAATTTCACTAATTATCTCCTGTTTAAACCATATCATTTAAGAAAACATTATCTTTGCAAAAGCTTTTCAATCAGATCATATGACATAAAATCCGATAGCCTGTAGTGATCTGGAGAGGGAAGTTAAGAAAATGAAATGGTTTCCTTGTAGCTTGGCTTCCATTAGCGTGATTAGGTTAAAGGCGATGCAATCAATGCAGGGTGTAGCGCCCCTAACATGAGTGGAAACCACCAAAGTTACTTTGGAAAATGCACGAGTGAGTCACACACAACGCAATCTGGCACGTTGCTATTCATTTGTGGATAACTTAAAAGAAACATTGATTTAAAATGGGCTTGTTTTAGACGTGGGTAGATAAAAATGCTAATAATTTGGGTTCACTAAACTTCAGTTTGGTGAACATTTTTAACTAAATATATTTGAATCAGAATTGTTGACAGTTGTTTCTTACCTTGATTTCGTGCTCATATATATCATATAAAGGGTGTATCAGACCACCCATCCACCCATTTTTTTTTCTCTCTCTCGAAAACAGTGTGTGAGCAAGTTGAGAAAAAAATGTTGACCAAAGTCTATCCAAAGAATCGGATTGGTAGTATTGAAATTTTCCGGAACAAACCGGAAGTATAAGAATCAAGAACAACTTTTATTTTTTCAATGGCAATATATCGAGTTGGGTACCTTTGGATAGAGATTTTGAAATAATGATTATCTAAAGATTAATTTTATGTCTTTACCGGTTTACGAAAATATATATTTTCTTGAACGCCTTGAAAGTAAAATATTTTTATTTACAAGTGTTCAAAATGCCGTTGTTATCGTCGATATTGGCGAAAATGCCTTATTGGAACTCCCTTAACATATGGTACTAGTTTTTCTACAAACTCTAACAGTCAATAGTCGATTGGTACGGATAAATTCGAGAACCTGCACAACCTTTTCATCAGTTTTAGAAATTGAAGCACCCTTGAATTATGAATACTTCAATAAGTATCATCATATTTAGTTGAATTTCGATCATCTTTGAAACGCTCGAACCACTTAAAACAAGTAGTTTGACATGGAGCATCTTCTCTTAAAGCTGCTTTCAAAAGTTTAATTGTTTATCTCGCCGTCTATTCTAGCTTGAAACAAAATTGCATACAGAAACACCTTTCCTCGATCGAAATAATTTTAAAAATTACCAGCGTAAAGAAAACGAATACAGTACTCACTATAAAATTCATACAAAATAACTTAGCTAAGAATATGAGCAAACTATTTCCATTTTCGCGCTTTCTAAGGCTTTATTCCCGTTTGCTCTGTGAACTGCCACATGTTCGTATGGCCAATATGTACCAACTTTAATCCTAAAAAAGTTTTTGACAAATATTTGTAGGTAGCTAGTTTTTTTTTTGTATTTCGCTAAGTCTTACATGAATATTGCAAAATAGATTTAACAATCGTGTTAAAAATCACTATTTTGTATTCCCAGATATAATAGGCTAGTGGTTCTCAACCTTTTTCCTTGATGCAGGTCATCGCATCAGCGCCGTAACTTATAGATTTTGGTTCGCACACGCTGGTCTCTTGATCACATGTGCTGTTTTATTTGAATTTAATTTAGTAATTCTGTATTTTTGTTTAATAATAATAATTTTGTTATAAATTATAAGTTTTATATAATAGTTTATTTTTTGTGGTAATGTATATTATTTCTGTGACACACACATCGAGTTGAGCTACGTCTATCGCATTGTTTGTGGTTTGGCTAGGGTTTTCAGTGACATCGAGGGATTTTCTAAGTTTGGTTCCTCCATAGCCATTACTTGTGGTCCTAGGATCTTACCCGTCTACACCCCAGCTAGGGCTATCATTCTGTTGTGTTAGTCTCCTAGAGCAGCCCCTAGGAGCAGAAGATTCTATATTCCCTTCCTTTTCCTCTAGGTAGTCCGTGTCTTCTCCAGATGCTCAACTCGGTGCGTCTCCGTAACACCATCACTATATCATTCTATATTCCAGCCTTCTGCTGGTGATCCTCCGTAGTCTCCACCACCAAAACTGTTTTGTGTGACTGTCTGGCCACCCTACCTTACTTAGGCTAGGAGCGGGCACCACAGTGTCAATGGCTTGAAGACAGATGTTAGATAACTTTAGAATGCACCAGCCGCACCCGCCCAATCGCCACCCCCGCACGTGTCTGTTGCTTAAGTAGTATGCGAATGCTTAGGCCAATTTTTATGAAACTAACATAGTGGAAAATGGAGCGTAAAACAGTACAGAAGTAGGACTACGCGGACGTATTCACGTAAACCGTAGCAGTTGTGTCCCCAAATACACTTACCCCGATTTATTTTATTTTTTTGTAAATAATAACACAAAAATCTAAGAATATAGGGTTAATAAGGACATTAAATTTTATTAGATACTTGTGTCAAATTTTCGGCGGTTTTTTTAAGATTTGGTTGCCATGGAATCAACTGGTAATGAATATCCGCTGAAGTGTTAGGCTTATTTCTTTTTTTTTGTTTTCTTGTTGCTTTATTTGGCAAAGCCACGCTCATACAAGTACGTTATTATAAATGGCAAAAGTCTTCTACCTGATTTCTCGGCAATATTCAGAAATATTCCCAGTAGGTAAGCCTAAAATTTTGAAATAATGGTTGAGAGAAGCAGAATAAATTTGTTCTTAGTACGTTATATCAAAAGAAACTTCTTTACTAATTAAGATAAGAATTTTTCGCATTTTAGAAAAACTTAACAATCCACATATAATAGTAGGGTAAGGTAAAATAAGTTGGTCCGAAACTTCTCGGGTGTAGGTACATACGGCTAGAACCTCAAATCGGCGAGAAATAAGCACTCGACTTCGGTCAGATATCAATACAGTCAATCAAAATATATTTTATAAACTAAACTATTGTCAATAAAATATTCGTCAAATGAAGATAATTTTGCAACGTGTGGAATGCTTTCTTCAAATCAGAATCTACCGGAATTTTCTTTTCGAAAAGGTAAGAACTAAATTTGTCGAAAGTGTCGTTATCCTCTGCCTTAGCTCTTTTTTAAAAACAAAACAAATGAAATCATTTATGTTATGTAGAAAGCCAAGCGTATTTCCTGACCCTGTCCCGCGTACTCCTGGTCGAGAACCACTGTTATAGGCGAACGCCAGAAGTTATTGAAGTAGCTAAAAGGTTGCCTTGCCTCACGTATAGTGATATAACAGTAATTCTAGAAATGTGGCAGAAATTATATCAACTTTATTAGTAACACTTATTTTTCAGAACAAAAACCTATATCTACTTATTTATTAACAAATTAGAAGGCGTGTGGTATCTACCAAGATTTTTCTTATTACCGTTAGTTCTAAATAAGAGAAATTGCCTTTAAATGACCGCTAATGAAAATCCTTAGGCATTTGAGCAAAAACAGTATCAGGATATGTTTTTAGAATGAAAATATATTTCGATTCATCTACTAATGTAATGAATGTATTCATGAATTAATGATTCAGGTTTTTCAGCTGAATGAAATAGTCAATTAGTATAATTAGTTATTTATACCTTTTACAGTAAAATCTTATATTTTAATAATTTAATGCTAGGAGAGAATATCCTACTTTCATATCAATAAATAATAAACAAATTATGGAAGCAAACATGGAAGAATACGTTTTACTACCAGCGTTTTTCCACTTCTGGAAACACAAGTTGCAACCACTTTTTGGAATTGCTTTTAGATCAGTTTCCATTTTGTTTTTATCTGTACAAGAGTTTGAAAATGGTGCCGTTTTAACAAACTATTCAGTTTTGGGAGCAAAAATAGGTCATACGGAAGCATGTCAGTATGGTAAATGGTGTCCCGATATGTGAACATACGACAGATTAACATGCGAAACTTTAACATGGACAGATTAACATGCGACAGATGAACATAGACACATTTTAACACACGACAAGTGAACACTGTGACATATTATCGTAGCGACAGATGACCATAAGTCAATTGAACACACATTTGATCTCACATTTCATTTTTATTTCAATTTATCAAATTTCAATATGCCTACTATAGCATATTGAAATTTGTGTTTAATATTAAAACTTTTGGAAAGAAATATAGAAGAAAATATTGATAATATATGTTAACTAGTATCTTTAGTTCATAAAAGACACATATTGTTGGACAAAAGATTTAAAAAACATTATAATCGTTACATAAATGCAAAGGTTTGGAAGATGATAACTCTCTTCGAGTAAAATTGTGAGTCGCAGCGAAACAAAAAATACTCTCCACGAGAAATAATCTTCCTCACTAGAACTCATTATTGCATAATAGGTAACTGACAGAAAAGCCTCATTTATAATAGATCCATAGGTCAAGTGCATGGCATAAGCATAAAGATGTACGAATAGAGTAAATTGTCTGTTTATTATTAACTGATGTTCGTACTATAAGCCCAGCAGTAATAAACCATTGATTCGCCTTATGCATATGCAATGCGTTTATGTTATGGAGTTATTATAAACTAGGCTTAATTAGCAGGTACCTTACGTATACTGTGCCCACCTTACCGGCACGGACCAACGTCAGTAACAAGTGTTGTCTTACTTGCTGGTATCCAACAAGTAAGAACCTGCTTCTACAGTACATATGCCCTTAATATCGATTAATTCGCTGTCCAATCATTACTGATAGATTTTCTTTAAAACACTCGTACCATTTCCTGACAGAACCGCGTATTTTCGCTAAAAGTTTTTTCAAAAGTTCAGGTGTTTCTGGCGTTGTCTTCTCAAGTTTGAAACAAAATTTCAGACACGCTGCACTTAAGTGGGTTTTGCACGATTCAATTAATTGATCAATTAATTGAAAAAGTTGGCCTTCAATTAATTGATGTGTGTAAAGCGTAAAATTTGATCAATTAATAGACAAAAAATTTGATCAATTTATTTTGAAAATAGAACAAGTTCTATTTTTCGTCAATTTTTCATCAATTTTTTAGGGAATTCTAGGTATATTTTTATCTGTTAAGATATTGCCAACTGTTTAGTTGTAGCATAAACTCGAAACATATTATTTGTGTTTCAGTTTCAAATCTAACATAACCTCAAACGTTCTAATTTATCATCATCTAGGTTATTTCTTTTGTTTTTGTTCACAGCTCGTATTTTTGTGAAGATTTTTTCAATATTTTCATTTTGATAAATATGTCAACATGTTTTACAGTTGGTAACGTAAAAATTTTCAAAAAAAAATGATAAATAAATTGATGTGTGTAAAGTGAAGTTTTTGTTTTGAAGGTTATCAATAAATTTTTCAATTAATTGACAAAAAACTTGATCAATTTGTTGATCAATTAATTGAACTGTGTAAAACTAACTTTAGATATAAAAGTAACTTTAGATATAACGCCGGGGTATAAAAAATTGAATTACAAAAACCGCTATAAAATTTTACCGAATAACAATTTTAACGCTAGTCAAGTCAAAAAAGACAGCTGCATCATCTCAAGTTACTCCCTTTATTAGGTATTGCGCAACGCATATCTATTTTCTATTGAGCCTCGAAATGTGCAAAACCTTACACGCAGGTTTGTATATAGGTTATCAGCAATGCGTTCTACCCATCCATTATTCAAATGACTTTAATTAATCCATTATGCATATTTGAAGGTAATGCAGGGCGGATGGTCTATTTGTACTGTGGCATATGCGATGTCTATATTATTCCACGTGCTCGCGCTGCTCTCACATGGGAAGGGGTGGACATACGTACTCTCTGCGGTACCATCCAGTGTAATTTATCAGCACTAGTCTCCACATAAAAACATGCTGTTTAATTTAGAACACCCTGTATGTCCAAACACTAACATATGCACTGCTATATATGGTATTAAATTTGAATAATTTATGAGCTTGGGTAATTAGATATTATTAAAATATATATATACACAAAACTAAGAATTGAAGGGCTAAGAATAGCGGAAAAGTAGTACAAGTGACATTTTCAAACTTTTCTCGGCACATGCATTTAAACTAGTTAACCTACAATTAAGTTTAAACAACTAAGTTTCTAACGTGATATTAAAAATAAAAATAGTCAAATTAAGCCGTGGAAGAGAAAAACAGCAATATAAGGCACGTTGGAGATAATCGGACAATAGAAACAAAATCTATTTATTACTGGCATTACATTTTTGACAATGTACTATCCTTCTGTGGCTACATATCTCTACTAGCGTCTTCTCCACGTCTGGAACTTTTTTTTTAAGGAACTCTTTTCTTGATTAGTTAGTCCAAATTATTGGTGCGTGCAACAATGGCTATTTGCGCCATTAGTTGCCAAAACACAGCCCATATTATTGTCTAGAATAAATATGAACAGGAGTAAATAAAACAATAAATAGATAAATAAAATCTTACACGCATACTCAAAAAGAAGAATTTTGCAAGGACAAACAAATTAGAATAAAAGTATGGTTAAACAATTGAACAGAAGCAGATTGATGGTAAAAGGCTGTAAAGAGGCTAGTTACTATCATCTATTACAGATCAAAATAAATAACATATTAATTAAGTTGCAGGTCAAATTAAACCAACAGGTTCGACTCCCTCAGGAAAATACCAGTCTGTCCATATTTTGTCATCACCTAAACCAACACACAGTTCATAGCACATGTCTTTAGTCTTGGAAAGAAAATAAATCACACGGGACCAAGTCAGGTGAGTACTGCGGACGGCGAACGAGAGTGATTTTGTTCTTTTCCAAAAACTGCCGAACTATAAAGGAAGGTGAACCAATGCGTCGTGATTGTCAACATTCGTCAAAATATATTGACAAGATTCTTAGTTATCTACAATCTCAGTCAATCAACAGTCAATCGCTAATGGGTGCGGATTCATTCCCGTGTCTGCGGTTAACCTTTTCGTCGGTTTAAGAAATTGAACACCTACCCGACGTCTCATAATTTTTATTGTATTTCCACCATCTTTAAAAAGCCCGAACCATTTGAAGCATGCAATTCGATTGCAAACATGTTCGCAGAAGTTCTTTTTCACAATTTAAAGTGTTTCTGTTGTCGTAGTGTCAAATATGAAACAAAATTTTACACAGGCATGCTTCTCTTTGATTAACAATCGCCTGCGTAAAGAAAACCGAATTAAAATGCCAAGACTACTATCAACAAGTGTGCAGCAGTTTACTTATTTGTCGTACATTGAAAATGAGTATTTTTTTTTTTAGTATTTATTTATTCAGTGCTGTTATACACAAAATGTACATAGCATCGTCAGTAGAGACTGAAGAAAGTTACTATATTACATAGTTACATTTACAATATAAAATAACCTATTTAATATGTATAAGCAGATAAAAAAAAAGCAAAACTAGTTATATAACACAAACGAAACTAATGAGCAAGAGCCCGATTGTGCTCAGGGAAAACAATATTGTCCATCAAATACTCATCTACAGTGTAGTAGGCCTTGTTAATCAAACAAGATTTCAGTTTTTTTTTTTTTTTTTTTATTTCTTAATGGCCTTTGCTACTGTGGCAATTAGCCAGGACAATTTTTGTTTGAGAAAATTTCCATGCCATAACCGGGATTTGAACCCGAGCCCCCATGGTTGGTAGTCAAATGAGCTGACCACTACGCCATAGCGACCGGCAAGATTTCAGTTTAATTTTTAGTTGTTCAGATTTTAGGTTTTGATATTCGATGGGTAATTTGTTGAACAATATAGCACCCATGTATTGCGGTGTTTTTCTAGAAATGTTATATTTCAAGTTTGGAAGGCGTATATTACCCTTTTTTCTGGTGTCATGTGAATGTATAGTAGAGTTGAGCTTGAATAACGGCATGTTGTCTCTCACGTATGATATCTGCTGATAAATATATAACGATGGCAACGTTAATATTTTCAGGCTTACGAAGAGGTCTCTACAGGTTCTACGTGAATCAACTCTTACCATTGTTCTAATTGCTCTCTTTTGTAGGGTAAATATACGCTTCCAGTCTGTGGAGTTACCCCATAGGATTAAACCGTAGGCTATACCGCTCTGAAGATGCGCATGGTATACTGTTTTCAGCGTGTTGATATTAACTGTTTTCCTAAGAATAAGTAACATGTATATAATTCTGTGCATCTTATTTGCAACATAATTTACATGATTTTTCTAATTCAGTTGACTATCTATGTTTAATCCTAGGAATTTGACACTTTTGGTATCGTATAGCACGTTATTATGTACTAGTCTATTGTGACTGAAAACGACGTGATCGATGAGATCAAAGAGGAAGACGTATTTCTGTTGCCAAATTTTGAAATTTGAATCAAAATTTTACACAGACCTGCTGTTCTTCGATTAAGCCCATTTTAATAATCGCTAGGTTAAAGAAATTCGAATTAACGTGTTGAGACGACTATTATGTCTAACAACGAATGTCCTATCGTTATTCCTCCTATACATTTTTGTAAAAATTGTGCAACGCCAGAAATCCGCATAGGTATTTGTTGATCAAACCTTGTACATGGAAAAAGACGTCTAAGCAGAAATAGTATTTCGTGGATTTCGCAAAAGTATAAGAATCCCAACGTTTAGGTATAATTTTACTAAGTATTCAATTATTATTTTTAATAATTATGTAAAAACGCCAACTGCATAAAGCAATAAAATAATAATTTATTTTTTCAAATAAATTAACATAAAATAATTATTATCAGCATTAATTAAAAAGTTACACATGGTTATTAATTTTATTTTAATATGGTATATTTAAATGAAGAAATTAATATGCAATCTCTCTTGACACATGTCAATATTATGTACATTAATGAGTATTATAAAATAAAATTATTATTATTTGGTCTTCTTTTGTACATCCTACGGATGATCAAACTAATATATGTATCACCGTATAGAATTTTAAAACATTAATTAACAAAAAATCAATTTTTTTGACCCTATGTGAGGGAATGGAGATGCAAGCTCCCACACAGCACGTTAAACAATTGATTATTTGAAGGAGAAACACATGGAATTAATGTCTCATTGCCCATATTCACCTGATTTATCCCCTAACGACTTTTTTTTGTTCCCCAATGTCAAACAAAAAATGTGTGGATCACCTCAATAAGCACTTGATGAGAAACATGTTTTTGAGATACCAAGTTCAGAGTGGAAAAAATGTTTCAAGAATTGGTTTGAACGCATGCAAAAGTATATAAATCTTAAAGGCGAATATTTTGAAAAGCAATAAAACAGTTTGTTCCAAAAAAAAATCTTTCTTAGTTTTTGTAAAAACTTAAAAGATAGCCCCAGTATAGTTTATAAAGTTGATTCTGTTGTTTCTTAAAGTAGATTCGTCATGACTGACGACGTACGTTACAATGAAACACATTGCTATACCAATGTATTTGTTTATTTCGTGCGTCGGCTATTTCTCTATTTTCACTATAGTAAAGTATGAGCAAATCATATCTGATTTTCTAACTTGTCTCGAGAAAAAGACCTCCCCTGTTTGCACTCCTCTCATTTCATTAAAATCTAATCTAATTCCGCTGTAAACATCACTAAATATAAAAGCTATATATCACGGTACAGTGATTTCAGCTGCAACCCAGTTGACATGTATTAATCTAGGCGCAGAGTAAAATGCTGCGATGTAATAAAAGGGCATCGCTGTCGCAATAAAACCATATAAAGACGGATCAATCACCCCCTGTCGCTCGGTACACCCTCGCTATACACCCTTACCAATGAATACATGTTCGTCATTACACGCCCTGCGCTACAGACCTAGGGGTGGTAGAACTCGGTAATGTTCGGTTTTTGGTTATGTGGTGGAATGGTGAGATTAAATTTTACTTTATAATTATGAAGGTGTTGCAGTACGAGTAAAGTTCATTTCGTCTAGAATCTTTGAATTAATAGGTGTGTCCTTTATCTGAGACTGTATGGGAATTAGTTAGTTATAAATTTAGACGCACACCAACAATGACTATTTGCGCCTAGCACAGAGCACAGCCCATCTAAATGATCAAAGTTTGTTTCAAATAAGAAGTGAGTAGATAGCGCTGCGAACCGTGTACGATTTACAAAGGACAAATAAATTAGAGCGGTAAATTTGAAAAAGTTCCAACTAGGACATAAACGTAGTCAGTGATTTTATTTTTTAATATAAAAAAGGAATTGGTTGATAAGATATTTAAATAAAACAAGATAAATAATACTTTTGCGTTAAAAAAATATATTATATTTATTTATATATATATATAATTATTTTTATTAAAATTATGTATTATAAATAAAAAGATAGGGAGAAATAAAAAAGGGTTTAAATAAAACAATAACACAAACAACATAAGTGGGTAGGTCAATAAGTCCTTACAAAACAATAGAAAAACACATTATTTTGGGTTGATCATTTTCTATTTCACAACATAGTTTCCTTTTAGCTCGATACACTTCGCCCAGTGATTCTCTAACTTTTTCAAGCCATCCAAAAAGTAAGATTCCAGAGTCCCTCAAAATAGGCATCTGTTTAGGTGATGAACTCCTCGTTCGACTTGAATCTTTTTCCGGCGAGCTTTTTGTTCATGTTTGGAAACAGGAAAAAGTCGCTGGGGGCTAAATCTGGTAAATACGGTGGATGCGGCAACAATTTAAAGCGTAATTCATGAGTTTAAACATGTACATCCACGTTTAAACTCATTTAGTCAATTGTAAACAGTTTTAAACGCTTGTGCAGATGTGCCATGAATTTCACCCAACTCGGCTTTGATTTCGTTCGTTGTTTTAACTTTCAAATGAAAGTTTTTAATCACTGCACGAAACTCGATTTTTTTCCATTGTTCGAAAATAACAAAAGTTGTTTGTTTCAATCGATTGTAAAAAGGAAATCACGTGGTGGATATGGCTGAAAATTTTACAGCAGCCTGTTGGCAGATGGCACTTTCTTTTGTAAGGAATTATTGACTTATCCTCTTATCTTTAAAGCTAAAGTTTCTTATATAAATATTTATTAAAGTTTTTGTTTTGCGTAGAGCATTTTTATGCTTTTTCTCCAATATGTCAAATGTAACTTTACATGTTTTGTTTATATTATATGACTTTATTACTTGGGTGGCGAAGAGGCGGATCCCTTATTCTTTATTTCTTTAACTATTTGCCAAAACAACTTCTTCGATAGACCAACTTCTTTTGATTTTAATTTTTTTTTTTGTGTATTCCTTTTTGAGTTTTGCTTATTCCTTTTTGACGTCATCGTAAAAATACATTGTAAACTATACCTCGCTGCCACTTTTGACTTCCTTTAAGCATTCTTTATAATACCAGCAAGACCAGCTTCAAGTTCTTTTTCTGCTAAATTACATTAATTTACTCACAAAAAGTACTTATATAGCCAGGTTATCTGACATATAAAATATTTATATGACATATAACCTAAAAAAATAAAATAAATATATATAACTGCATAAAAACAAATTACTTAATCCTCTATTCTATGCATTCTCGATTCTCCATAATATCTATACCAAGAGTATAAAGAAAAGTCTAAATATGTAAATAATAATAAAATATACCCTATAAATATGTCCATTTGTGCATGGTAACTGTTATTTTCAGATATAAATACATAAACTATTGTGTGCCTTTCTTCAAACAAATTGGGATTTTTTTTTATTAAAAATTAAACACAATATGTTGAGGCAAAAATACTGAACAATTTTTATTAATAAAGTTTTTGTCTAAAACGCATAGTAGAGATAGAATATGCAATAGAAAATTTAACATAGGAAAACTCTATGTTGCAAATCGCAAAATGATTTACGGTATATTTCGAAGTACAATATTCACGATGACAATGATATTAATTTATTCAAATACCCGTCACTGAATATCAGCCAACCTGGACTGAAAACTATTTTCTACATTGTAAAAGAACTGATATTCTAAACCAATCAGAGGCAAGGACAAACAGCTCCTATCATTACACACAGTATTCTTACCTGAGACAGACTATAGGATATATATTTAAAAACATAAATAATACACACAATAAATAAATAAAATCCTCTACAGACACTAAATAAAAGAAATTTTGCACGGACAAACGCAAATAAAATAGAATAAAAGTCTGTTCGAAAAACTGAACAGATGCAGGGTGATGGTAAGAGGCTGTAAAGGGACCAGTTACCATTGGATATCACACATCAAGATGAATTACACATAATTATACATTAAAATACTTTGCAAAACTTCGTATTTAAAACTAAACTCGAAAAATAAATAAATAAATAAACTCTATTCACTCAGGAAGTCAGTCAGCCTGCCTATGAGTACCCTGTCGTCACCTATAGCAACTGACGTCATAACACAGGCCTAACCTCTCCCTGATATCCTCGAACTGTATTCCAGCGCAGAGTTCACAGGAGTGCGTTAAAATAACTCTGAGCTTGCGTTTGACGATGATAAATCATTAGAAACGATTCTACGAACAGAGCTAACGGTAAACTCTTCTAGCAGAAGCTGGACAAAATAAATGGTTATATATTAGGCAACCTGCTATACTCAAGGGGGTTTCATAGCAAACAGTACTAATGCATGGAGCATGTTGTGTCGACCTATATTACTTCATTAGCACATACAAATACATTCTAGATGTTCTGAGTTCATCTCTCCACTTTTGCATGATTTTTCCATAAGTCAACGAATGTGTTCATTCATCTTCTCCAAAATTTCTTTGCCATTCTATCTTTTAAAATTTAAATTATCTAATGTTGAACCGATGTTTCCCGAAGTAGTTTTATTTTGCCCCCGCATTGTGACTTATTGATCGTGATCACGCTTTGAACAAGGGAGCTCATTAGTGTAGAATCCCTACAAATACCTTCAGATGTTTCAAAAGCATGTTAAAATCCTACTTGAGGAAATAGATATTTAACAAGGGAGCGCCTATCTATGTTGCAGTATCTTTAAAAGTGAAAGGCGGGAAGAACAAACACGTGCAGTGGGGTCGTAGGTCATTATATTAATTGTCTAGCATTTAATTAACTCGCTGATTAATATGGCAGTATAACATAACCGAAGATTCCTACAAGATGATATTTATCCAACCTGAATGGCGTAGGGGTTGTGTAGTTAATTTCTTAGCTTCGTACGGAATTAGATAGTAATTTATTTTTGTGTTATAAGTGATTTTTTAATGTTGGCTAAACTGCCCAAAATATGACAGCTTATGATAGATAGATAGATAGATATTTTTATTATTAAATTAACTTACACTTAATAATAATTATAATTTTTGCCTTTCGGCTTAAAATCTACTCTCCTTCTCCGTTAGTTAATGTCTTCGTTGACTCCTTTCCTTAATTTCCTCCCTTCTGTTTTTCACTTCTTTCATCCATTCATACCCCCTTCCTATTTCATCCAAAATTTCCTTTCTCGTTTCCGTTCTGTGTCGTATTTCTTCACATTCTTCCAACATATGTTCTATTGTCTCCTTACCTTCCCTGCACATTCTACATGTTCTTTCGTCCTCTTTCATCGAAAAATTATTGTCCCTCTCCTCATTTCCACATCTAAATCTCGCTATCACTTTTTTCTTATCTCTACTGCCTTTTTCTGTCAAATACTGTGGTTTTCTCACCGTCCAGGTCTTTTAATATGACAGCTTATATTTCGAATAACAAATTTTAATTTTTTTAGTTGTCACTTTTTAAAAATTGGATGAGGTTATTGTTAAATTAAATGGTCAAATCCTCATTCAGTCGTTAAAAATCAAAAGTAAGATTTCAAAATCTAGTTCCGATTAAACCAAAGAAACAGGTTGTGCCAGGGATGGTGAACCTCTTTGTGCTCATGTGCCAAATAACATAAACTTGTGTATAATAAGTAATGGCGTGCCAATCTTCTTCTCTTGTCTCGCCCGTAGTCGCATTCCGAAATAATTCGGTGGATATATATTCAAACCACTTCCTTAAGTTACCGAGCCAGGCAATCCTCCTTCGTCTTCCAAGATCTCTTCTTAGTTAGTTGGCCTACCAAAACGAAGGCTATTTGCGCCTTCAAGACTTCGTCCTTCTTCAACCTTTGTCTATATTATATTCTGTAAGATACGGTATTTATAACCGTTCCTCTTTCCTTTTCTTTGAGGTTGGCAACATTCTCTAAATAATTGCAATGCTGGTGACTCGGACGATCTCGGACGAGAAGTCCAATACGTTATATAACTGTTATTCTTATACTTGATTTGTTATTTAATAATTATAAATTAATAATGGGTGGTTTATACGAAAGAAACTGTTGAGTATGTTGACTTTCAGATCGCAGTATTTTGCTTGCTGTTCGTTTAGCAAACTGACAAGAGTTGATTATAATTACAAAATAAACAGGAAGATTGCTGATGCTCAGAAGTTACGTTCGCTGAACACTCCCAATACCCCGCAATCCCGCAATATGCTTCTTTTTAATGTATTACAATAAAAATAATTTTGTTTTCAAATCGATGCGTGCCCATAATTTTTTTATGTACCGCTAGTGTAGGGCTGCCATACGTCCCGGTACACCGGGACATGTCCCGGTTTTGAGGTTTGTGTCCCAGTGTCCCGGTCCAAGAGTCATTTGTCACGGTCGATTTAAAATTTATGCATATTAAAAAATTATTTTTCGATAATATTGTACATATACATATATACATACTATATATAAATTATATAACAGATTCGAGGTCCGAAAAGTTCCGTAGTAATGCCGAGTACCAGTCAGCTAGTGTCTAATTAATTAAAACCCATTGGACAGATGAGCGCAATTTGCTTTCTATTGACACCGTGAAAAGCATAATTCAATGTGTTTTAAATTATAAAATGTCATGCATTGAATTCTATAATTATATAAAAGGGGAAAAAGAACTGCTCCAAAAAACGAAAACATCGGAGAAGTATGATTGGGCAAAGAAGAGTGATGATAAAGAAGCCACCGAAGTCGGGGAAGGGGGAGAGTAAAGGCAAGAGAAGAATGGAATGTAAGGTTCTATGTGGTTTTATTAAATTGAATCGCCCATTAATTTATATTATATTATTTTAGATTTGATAAAGACGCATCCACAAAAAAAAAAACATCAAATTTTTCCAGTCGAACTGAGTGATCCAAAATGATTCACCATTGATCCCAACGTTTTGCTCTTGGAATACCTATTATCAATCTCTACTTTAATTATGTTTTTTTGTCTTTAAATTTTTTAATTTTTTTAAAATATTGTGCAATTTTTTATAATAAATGTATTATTGTCGATAAAAGTTTTTTTTAAGTTGTTTTTTGGGGGGGGGGGGTCCCGGTCGCTAGTCCGACAATTATGGCAGACCTACGCTAGTGGCACGCGTGTTTTAGGGTCGCCACTCCAGGACTATACAGTTCTCACAAGTATCTCATACAAAACTAATAATTGAAAATATTAACAATGATCTATGCTTCAAATTTTGTAGTGAATTTTTAAGTAATAGAATACACCTAGACCCCATTTTGCGTCGTAGATACGTTCCAAAATTTTGCGACGCAGACTGAAACGACACAAAGTGAATTAACATTTTGTATCAAAAAAATGCACAAAAATAAAATTAATAAAATTAATAATTTAAGAGACATAAATAAAATAAACTTTATTAATTAAAATTTAACAAAATTAAACAAAAAATATAACATGAAAATTCCATTATACACAAAATAACAAAAAAAGTACAACAAATTCTTTATTCATCTGATTCAATTATATACGTAGATGTAGATGCTAATGATTCTGTAGATACTGGTTCCTGCGGTTTTTCTTTAACGAAATATTTTTCGATGGTCGACATTTTTTTATGTAATCGGACGTAAAATATTTTACACAAAAAAAAAGAAAAACATTTTAAAACAAATAGTATATTATGTTACTAGGAGTAGAACGCGCTCTTTTTTGTGCTGAGCTCAAATGTTGCTGCCGAGGCGCAGCCGCGGCTTGCATATTGAGCGAAGCACAAAAAAGGCGTTCTACTCCGAGTGACATATACTATTTTTTCTTTAAGCGTTTGTATTAAAAATTTGCAACCATAAATACTTACGACTTTATAGTTTCAGATGCTATTGCTGCTAATTCCGGCGGTGTACATTGAATTGGTTGAGACATTTTTTAATTTTTGATCTTCATATTGTGTATTTTGTAACTAATCACAGAATGATCACAGAATAATAATAAAGTAACTCACTAATAACGTAACTAATTTCTGAATTCACCACAAACCACGCTACAAACATATACAGATGTTTTGTTTATGGCGACTGCTGCGATCAGTGCCATCTGTTCATAACTATATGAACTATTTACTAGTATAAAAATGTTCACATTTTGTTACTAGTAAAAAAATGTATCATTTCTACCGAATGTATTGAACAATGTAATGTTAGCATTATAATCCGCTTGAAGAAAAAAAAATTTTAACAACGCAACTTCGAAAAATCTATGACGTAGAACGAAAATTGGATTATTTTTAGGAGCGACGCAAGTTCGAAACAGCGCAAAACGAAACGACGCAAAGCGGGGCCTTGGTGCATTGTAAAAAAAAATATAAATCCAAAAAATAAATGAATAATTGATCTCAAAATTACTACCGTTATCAAATCTTTGTAGTCATTTGGATCTTCATATCTTTGTTAATTACTTTCTTTGAAGCTCGCAGAAATTAAATCGATAAAACGTGAACGATTGCAGATGGTGGATGAGGAGATGCGTGTTTGCTTGTCGACTTTAGAGCCGCGTTTTATATGTTCGCGAAAACAATTGCACCCCTTTTATTAATATTACACTATTTTTTTCTTTAGTTTTTTACAATTAAAATTACCATAAAATTTAGTAAATAAATGGTTTAAATATTTTAGTAATTTTAATTGATGTGCTGTAGAAAAACATCCCTTCCTCTAACCGTGAGGTCAAGAGTTTGGCAAACACTGGTCTAAACGAAGCATAACTTCTGAATAATTGCGACTATATACTTGTAAACATTCTAGTTAATAGAGTGTTATTGCTAAGTATTGTCTTAACGCCTGTATAAATTATAATGTGTGAGAAAGAAATGATTGAAATATTTACTAGGTGCGGGTAATTGAAAATGAATACTGTCGACAATATATCATTTTTTGCATTATATTATCATTTTCAAATCTTAGTTTTTTGCAAAAAATGTCAATACTAATATCAACTCAATAATAGATACTAAAGAATTATGTCGTATTTATTTAAATAAATTATTTGCATTAAGATTAATATGTGTTGATTTATTTCTTGTAAAAGGTACATAATATATTTTTCGATTACAAAATAAGAAAAGTATAGCAATTGCTAGGTAACTACTAGAACAGGGGTGGAGAACCTCTTTGTGAGGCCATTCAGATTTTGAGTTCAATATTGAAGTCGATCTTCTAGCCAAAGAAGCAGATATAAATGGCTCTCTGTTAAATATTCCTCTAAACAGTAATGGGATTATGTCACTCTTCAAATCTTCCATATACAACCAATGGTAACAAGAATACATAGATTATCTGCAGTTCAAAGGATCATACTATGGTCAAAGTGAACCCCTTCTACATAGACAGCTTTGGTTTTCTTCTCACCAAAGCAGATCTTTTATATGCACTTTTATCCGACTTAGATTTAATCACACCTTCTCTCCATATCATCTGTATAGAATTAATATGGCTCCTCTTTTCTGTCCGTGTGATAATTTGTCTGTCAGCGATTCGAACCACTTTTTGTTTGAATGCCCAATTAAAAGCATTCCACAATATGCATATGTTTTGTTGCGACCACTTGAGTCGCAAAATCATTCAAAATTACCGCTCCTGGTAATTTTTATCAATTTTTATTTTGCATCTACAATTCTAGTGTTCATTGTATGAACCCCTAGAATCTTGTAAAATTCTGTCTGATACAGACTACTCGCTTGTCTATCAACGAGAACAGACGTCTTTTTGAGTTTTTGATAAAATCTAGTATACAGTGTTTTCAAGTTTACCAATCGGTATCGGTATCGGTACGGGATCTACGTTTTTTTTTTTCTGATAAAAAAGCCCTGTTCAGGACCGCGTCAAGAAGTTCAAGATTTATAGATAATTTTCACCATAAAAAAATATCTATACATTTAGTACTCAAGTAGCGTACCAGGTCTACAAGTATGAAATGCGGATTTTTTTTTTAAATAAAACACATTAAACTCAAAAGAACAATAAAAGTTTATTTATTCAAAGTATGCTCCATTAGAAGTTATACATTTTTTCCATCTTTCAGGCAATTTGTGAATACCTCGCCAGTAGAACTCTTCCCCTTTCCCTGCAAATCATTCATCTAGCCATTCTTTCACATTTTCATATGAACAAAAGTGCTGCTCGGCAAGTGCGTGACCCATCGATGCGAACAAGTGGTAATCTGAAAGGGCCAAGTCTGGTGAGTAAGCGGCATGGGGTAGCACTTCCCACTTGAGTGCCTCCAATGTGTTGCAAACTGCTTTTGCCTTATGTGATGGAGCGTTATCATGAAGAAAGATTACCTTACGACCAGAATACGAAAGAAGACAGCACTCTTTCGTATTCTGGTCGTTTTATGAGCAGCGAATGGTTCAATTCGATCAGTTGTTGTTGGTAGCGTTGGGTATTAACTGTTTCACCAGGTTTTAACAATTCATAATAGACCACACCCTTTTGGTTCTACCAAGTACAGAGAATTGTCTTTTTGCCAAAGCGATTCGGTCTTGCAGTTGATGTGGATGGTGAGCCTGGGTTCACCCATGATTTTTTGCGTTTGGGATTTCAAATAAATCCATTTTTCATCGCCAGTAATGATACGATGCAAAAAAGACTTTCTTTTGTATCGTGCAAGGAAAATTTCACAAGTGTTTTTGCGTTTTTCCATCTGCCTCTCATTCAATACATGTGGAACCCATCTGCCGACTTTCTGGATCTTACCCATCTCTCGTAGGCGATTGGAAACAGCTTGTTGACTAACGCCTAACTGCTCTGCTAGTTGTTTTTGTGATTGACTATCGTCTTCCTGTAGCAATGTTTCCAATTTTGTATCTTCATATTTTTTTGGAGGTTTTCCATGTTCTTTGTCTGTAAGATCAAAG
Source organism: Liopterus haemorrhoidalis (assembly GCA_963971575.1). Taxonomy (NCBI): domain Eukaryota; kingdom Metazoa; phylum Arthropoda; class Insecta; order Coleoptera; family Dytiscidae; genus Liopterus; species Liopterus haemorrhoidalis. The sequence goes on along the minus strand of OZ020619.1, from coordinate 31,770,148 downwards.
TCACCACTTTTGAAACGCCGAAACCATCGTTCACACGTACCTTGCGATGGAGCATATTCACCATAAGCTTCTCGAAGCAGTCGGTATGATTCAGCAGCAGTTTTGTTCATTTGAAAACAAAACAGTAGTACTGTCCGCGAATGCTCTTTATTTGGCACAAAATTTGACATTTTTAACACAGTAAAACAAAACTATATGATCACTTTTCAAATTATAACCTATACGCATTTTACACTTAATGATAACTTAACAAAACGCCATATGTGTTGAAACTTTGAACTATACACTCTGTTTGCGCGGCAAGTTTGAAAAAAATCCGCATTTCATACTTGTAGACCTGGTATATTTGGAACTACCAAATAACCAGACACGAGCCAGGAGAACCAAGACCACTCCAGAAGTTGGGCCAGTAATCAACCAACATCGTCGATTCCACCAGGATATTATAGGGTCCGATTGTGGATAACTGAAGTCAACTTCTGTATCTGTATTCCACGCTAAGTATTTTTCCGTATTTTCATACGGAACGCGTGAGTACAAATTTAAATTCATAATTTTCATTGTTTTTTGACGCGCCGCACAGTTCAGTCCCTGTGCGTGCGCACATTGTAATTTTTGCCATTTGTTAATTTAGATTCCATAAATTTTAAATTGAATATTATTTTGTGTATAGTTTCTCACCCTAATGTATTTTGGTTGTGTCGGGGAGAAACATATATTTGTAAAACTTATATCACCCGTCTACCGGGTGATCCATTAATTTATACTAATTTACGCTACATTTTCCCCTATTAATTTTTGTTTGTTATAAAAATTATTGAAAATAATTTTTCGTGTTACTCAGAGCAGTTCTACGATATCAACGGCTGGTTAGGGTTTCAAGAGGACAGAATTGCGTTATTACTCCTCCAGAACCACTGTGTGGGCCCCTTCGAATACCTCTACTCCCAGGGAAAACCAAACCACATGTAATAAGTCTCCGAGAAAAACCCCTCGGAGTGAAATACGTCTGAACCCTGCCTGTCCTTTTTATGTTTGTGACTATAACAATGCTCTGAAGGAACGCGCCCTTATTTCAACGATTTACCTGCAATTCTGCTTCAGGTTATATCCGCACACATCACAATTATCTCAGCTGAACCGTTTATTAGTTACCACGTGTGGCGGATCCTACGATCTGAATCGTAGACCTATGTGACGCCGCGACGCCTGCGTCTCTCCTACGAAACCAACGTAACAGGCGCCACATGTTTAATTCGATGTATCAATAGGTCTGTTCGTTTGTCTTGTTCTAACTTGTCCTTAAAACAAGGTCGTGACGTCATCAGAACATTATTTCACAGGAAATAGATGATGGTACAAACGAACGTACTTTGAACAAGTTATTGCAGATTTGCCTAACCTTTTGATTTTTATTTACTTTTATTAGACTATTTTCTATAAAAAATATATTAGTAAATAAAATAGTCAACATTATAAAATCGTTGACTGAACATATGATTCTTCAATTAACGATAAAATACATAATTTATAGGTTTTAGTTGATTATAAATGTAATTATTATATTTATCACAAGAAAAAATATAACATTCATCCTCGATTGAGGCTTCACCTGTTGAACATTTCACCAAAAATGCTTTTTTCAACATTTTTTTATACTATTTTAGGTTATTTAAACAAATAAGATAAAGTCAAAAAAAGTTAAAGAGTGACGTCACTAACTTATTCTAACTTGTCCAAACTTGTACTTCCTCTAAACGTAGTACAGTTTAGACAACTTAGAACCTGTTCTGAACTGACAAACGAACAATACTTGGACAGTTCAGAACATACAAACGAACGCTTTTTTGGAATTTAGACAACTTAGAACAGTTTGGATAACACAAACGAACACACCTAATATTAAATAAATTAAACTCAAAATAATTTAATTTTCAAATCACATATGAGCAACAAAATTTTCTCGCTGGCAATCACTGATACTTGTGTCGTAGGTTTGCTACTACTGTACTAGGAAGTACTTTCTAACATCTTAATACAAAATCTAAAATTCACCCCGATATCTGAAAAACGGTCTGGTCTATTTGTGTTTTAAGGGGAAGTAAAATGATTTTCTCCCCAAATGTGACTTTTGGGAAAATCATGTTTTATCTTTTGCGGAAACTAAGACCAACCGATAAACTATTGGATGGTACCGTAGAGACATGATTGTCCACCCTCCTGCGTGTAGAATAATGTAGATATCACATATGTCGACCATGGATGGAATAGGGTGGCGCGAAATGGGATTCTATACAAAATATAGATTAATATATCAGATCAAACGTTACTGAGCATGGTATTATACTAATGGATATTTTTAACAAGTTTTTTAAATAATGAACTAGCCGAAACAGATTTTAAATCAGATTTTTTCAACAGATAAGGAAAAAGTGCAAAAAACACGCTATGCGTGATTTCATGTACCTACTGTGTGTTCAATTAGAAAGGTTCCACTCTGAATAACTCGTAAATCTCAAAGAATATTAAAACATGCAAAAACACGTCAACATTAGTATCGAGGGGGACACTTGGGGGGGGGGGGGATTGGATGGCGGTTCAACACTGCAATCCTGTAACTGCGTCCTTTGAGCAGGGGCGGTAACAATCTGTCCTTGGCAACAATGTTTTTTCCAGAAAATTGGAAAGTTGGTCGGATTTGTCCCATTTATAACTCGTGGAATAAACATCTAATTGAAAACTACAGTACCTCTATTCGTATCACTATTATCTTCTCTAGCTATAGTGCCTTCATTAAAGCATAGACTGATTGTTGTCTCTCCGACGAGATCTGTGAATGGTTTGCCTCATATCTCGAGAAAACCGCAACAATATGTTGAGTATAAGAATTGTAGATCTTCTTATTATTCTCCTCTAGTTTCTGGTGTTCCTCGAGGATCTAATCTTGGACCACTATTCTTTTTTAGTAACACTCATTAATGTAATGCAAATATTACGCTCTTTCTATGGATCACCGCTTTTACTGGCTTCCCTTCTGGTTAAACTTCGCCATGTATCTATTGGTCTGCCATATCTACGACTCCATTACGGGTTCCAATTAAGAGCTACTCTACACATTAGTAGATAAAGGGTTGTTCCGAAGTGTATGATTTATCCATCGTTTTATACCTTGTTTATTAGAAAGTTTATGCGGCTTTGATCATACAAAACTAACAATCGGAAATAAAATTAATAATATATACAGTAAATTATGCATCGAATTTTTATTTATTTAATAGGATATTTTTAATTGTAGAAAAAATTATTGTAAAAATGTTATCGCTAACTTAATAATAGGTATCCGACTACAACGTGCAATTTTTTAAATATATTTGTGGGTTTCAAATAACTTTTATATTTATATATTTATGTGTAGAAATATTCAAATAATACGTTTTAAAATTTAAAATAATATAGAATAACATTTTTTTTGACATGATTGTTTATAGCTTAGATCTTTCGTCCAAATATACTATACTTGTCCAGGGGCGGCCTTAGCCCTGACGCCCAGGGCGAGTTTTTTCGCCACCTCCATTAAAAAAATAATAATAATAATGACTCTAATATTTTATAATTTATTAAATAAAATATTAACAATAAATGAAATACATTTTTCGTGTAAATGATATAATTTTTAACACAAAAGAAAAAAAAATAAATTAACTTTTTGTGCCTTTCTATCCGAAAACTCTTTTTAGAATTTAAGAATAGTATATACTGTAACAAGGTTGGTATGAGAAACTTCGATGCGAGTGGAACATTCCGAGGTGCAAGCCGCAGGCGAGTGTGAGGAACCACGAGCATCGAATTTTCTCTTTCAACCGAGTCACAGACCCTACTTTCTCCAAGACCGCCAGAAAAAATAATATAACAAATAATTATTTTAACAAACATTTTATTTTATCAAATAATTTATATTACATTACAGCAGATTAATCAATTAATTAAACTTATTTTTTTATTTATTATTTGTTTACATCGGCCACTGGTACTGTACTTGATGATAATCGAATGCCACTTGACACACATGTTCTTTAAGAAAATTAAATCTTTTTTACCCGCAGAACCTTATTGAGAACTGCGGCAGATTCAAGATGGTAGTAAAAATACACTACCAAGTAAAATATCTATAAGTAGTATTCACAACAGAACAAGAATGTTACAAACATACTGTATACTGAAGCTTTAGCTACAATTTGCCGCATCGTACGCATAAATGCGTTAATTGGTTTACAAGATGACGGCTATAATGAAATTTGTTTATTTAGAGTTGCATAACAGCGTTTTACCTTTTTTACAATTAATAATATTCAAATAGATAGATAAAAATTCGCTGCAATTTTGATTTATAGATTCTTACTTATTTTATTTTATATATCAGATCGTTAGTTTTGTATAGGAAATTATACGGTTGTATGCCGCCCAGAGCAGCAGTAAGGAAAACTTGCGCAAAAGTGATAAGCAAAAATAAGTTTCTCACCTCCCAAAATCTAGATGATGGGCAAAAGAAAAAAGATCCTCACCTCCTGAATTCCAAGTGATGAGAAAAAAAAAGGTCCTCACCTCTCAAAATCCAAGTGAAGAGCAAAAAAAAAGGTCCTCACCTCGTAAATTCCAAGTAATGAGCAAACAAAAAAAAGGTCCTTACTTTCGCAATGTGGCGCCCCTTAGTCAAGCTCATCGGCGCCTTTTTCCTTAGCGCTAGGGGCCGTCGCCCCCTCCGCCCCCCTTGCTGCGGCTCTGAACCCGCCTTAAAGCCGCGTTCTAGTTTTTTCTTTTTATATACAGGTCTAGGAAATTAGTAATTTCAATTTTATAAATTTGGTATAAACCTTTTGAACAACTTACAGTTATTACAAATATTATTTTCTGAAGGACCACGTTATACAAATCAAAATGGTTACCTTTCAATATCCTATCCACAATTGCCATAAAATATTTTCCTGAGAGTGCGATATGCTTTCATTCGAAGTGAAATCGTTTGCATGTTTGCTGTCAAGTATGTATCAGATCATGTGTGCGTGGTAGAGAGGCGACTCCCTCAGGACTTGACTTATTGATCCTGGCCGCGGCCGAGACGACCATGTTTGCCGGGTTGCGTAACGGAACGAAGTCGTGCGGGTTGCCTGGCAACCGCACAGGGGACGTTCACCACCCAGCCAAGTCGATTCAAAATGGAATAATACAAAGTTAGTTAGTCTGTTTAACAGCGATTTACGAAGCTAAGTTTATACAGCTACGTTAACATGTTGCAGTTGATTTATATCTACATTTCTGACGTATTTTTTATTACAAATTTATCTTTGAAAGTTCCTTATAAACATCTTTTTTGCTGGTCGTTTTCTTCAGTGTTGAGGAGTCGTGAAGATGGCTTTACACCGAAAAAAATAGCAACACATTGTTAAAAACAAAAATGTTAATAACAGATATGTTATTATTATTTTTTTGACCTTTTATTTAAGAATAACAGTGCAAGTAATTAAAATGTTAATAAGAGAATTTCAGAAAAAAATAAATAAAATAACAAAATGTTAACAACAATGTAATTAATAAACATTGTTAATAACAAATCTTCAGAAAAAGTCCCAAGTTTGGGCTTAATGAAAGCCTTACCTTCAAGAAAGCACAGGTGCACATAATTTTGACGGAGTAGTAATCTTGAGTACCTTGTAAAGCTTGTTGGTAGTGTCTTAAAGTGTTCTGGGATAAAATTTCTGTTATTAACAATGTTAATTAAAGGCCAATGCTGGATTAAAGGCCACTCAGATTTTGAGTTCAACATCGAAGTCGATCTTCTAGCCAAACAAGCAGCTGTAAATGGCCTTATCTTAAATATTACTCTAAACAGTAATGCGATTATGTCAATCTTCAAATCTTCCATATACAACCAATGGCAATAAGAATACATAGATTCTCTACAGTTCAAAGGTTTATATTATGGTCAAATTCAACCTCTTCTTCCTAGAAAGCTTTGGTTTTTTCTCACCAAAGCAGATCTTTTATATGCACTTTTATCCGGCTTAGATTTAATCACACCTTCTCTCCATATCATCTGCATAGAATTATTATGGTTTCTCCTTTCTCTCCGTGTGATAATTTGTCTGTCAGCGATTCGAACCATTTATTGTTTAAATGCCCAATTCGTTTTCGCAATCGTAACTTTAATTCATACAAAATTTAGTTGTCCAAAAAATATCCTTACCTACCAATATTCAGCTACTTGCTACTTATTCTCTAGATATTTATGAAATTATTTATAGCTATATTAAAGCAGAAAATATCAAATTATAAATGTAATTTCTAAACATTGTAATTTCTTCATTTATACCTGGCTAATAGCCAAAGCAGCTAAAGCCAACAAATAAAAGGAAAAAAAAAAAACAAAGTTAACAACAATGTAATCGAGATGTTAATAGCAAATGTTACCAACAAATGTTAATAATAAATGTCACTAACATTTCTAGTGACTTTTAAAAATTTTACTAACAGTTTAAACAAATGTTAATAACAACACTTTGCGGTATAAAAGGGTATAAAAATGTATACAACTAAAAAAATAAAAATTTATGTGAATATTCATGCTTTTTAGGAGAGAAAAAAGAGAACTGAATGACCAAACGAGCAATTAAAAAAGAAAAGAAAGCAGTATTTTAAATACTGTCACTGTAATACATTTATACTATGGGCTCTATGCAAATGTCTTGTTTTCCTAGGCATATGTTAGGCCCTATCCATACAATGGAAGTACAGAATAGTAGTTAATAAAAGAATATGTTTTTCATCATTCTGCAATAAAAATATTGACTCAATATAAAGTAGTCTATAATATAAACATAACCAATTAATCCCTGTCGCCACCGGCATAAAATGAGCCACAAATGTATCTTCCCTTATCCTCAGTACATATATATTGCGGGTCACCCTGTATGCGACGCTGGTCCTGGTAATCCCCGTAATCCCGCCGTGATGAGAGAGCAGCTCTTCATCCCCTACAACTAGGGAGATTGCAACCCAGGGCATGATTACTCTATTTACCGTTTCATATTGTGCTGGCTTACTCTGGCTTATAATGGAAAATACCTACTGGGTACATTTATTTTTAAGTTATTTTCCGGGTTGTTATTTTAAAATTAAATGACAGAATGAAATCATAGTACGCTGTCTAGACGTTCATTTCTGTATAACGTTTCGTTGTATCAAATTTCCATAGAAACGGTTTATTTCTACCGTTGATTAAAAATACTAAAGAAAGGAGTAAAGTTCATTCACGATAAGAATGATATTACGTCACACTTGGTTAATGCAATTGCCAACATCATAATGTAATTTAACCCACATGAAAGCATTACTCAATTGTTACATTTGACTACTACATGTTGGTACCACTTTCCTACGTTGCCACGTTTAAATAGCATTGTTCAGTCGTATTTCTGTTTGACATATGAAGGAGCGAGATTAAAGTAGTTGTATATAACCTACCTTTTTTGACAATTAACGAATTGGCAACACATCAAGTTTTTCAACTGTGACGTCATCTCATTCTTATCGTGAATGGACTTTATTACATGCTATTTGGGAAGACCAAGATAGTGTTTCAAAATGGCGGACAATAGTTTCCATCTGTACAGTGGCGTAGGACCATTTATTAAAATAATTGTTATCAGTAAAAAAAGAAAAAATACCAATCTTTGTATTTTCAAAAGAAGCTAAAAATAGGAGATACAAACAATCAATGAAACATTATTATAAATCTATAATTTATTATTATAATATTAATGATACACAAAAGTAAATAAATACGTACAGAACTTGTTACAGGATATTATGACAGTACGTCATTGTCCATAAGTAACGTGTATGTTGAGATTTATCAAAATATCATTAATTTAATTACATAATGAATAGAAAATACTTACGAATGAAAAGTATTTCTTTTAGTGTTTATATTTTCCGTTTATGCTCGGTCGTAGACAGGATAACTAACCATTTTGCCGAGATACCAAATTTCAGGTTAAATGCGTATTTTTATATTAAATTATAAAATAACTAAAAACTATTTTAGTCCTGTCTATTATTAATGATTTTTAAATTATTAATATACTTTAAATAAGCGTTTTTTCATGGCGGACCGACAAGTTTAGAAAGTAATATGCATCGCAAAAGTTTTATACTTTTTATTGCACTGATTACAAACACAAAAAAGAGATCATCAAGTCTCAATCTCAGTCTCAATCATCAATCAGTAATAAAAACGAGCATTGTCGTGGAGCAATATCACGCCTTTGATTTGAGATCCGCGACGTTTTTCTCTCATTGCTGGCTTTATTTTGTTTATCAGCATGTCTGAGTAGTAGGCACTGTTTATTGTACGCTGATTTTCTAAATAATCACAAAAGACGACACCTTGGGTATCCCAAAAGACGGTCAACATGACTTTTCCCGCTGATGCTTGCGTTCTGAATTTCTTTCGGACAGGTGAGCTGGTGTGCTTCCATTCCATGCTTTTGTCTTTTGGATTCTGGTTCAAAATGATGAACCCAAGTTTCATCACACGTTAAAATCTTGTTTAGAAAAGGGTCACCTTCCCTTTCATAACGCTCTTTCAAGTCTGCACACACTTTGAGTCTTGTTTCCTTGTGTTGTTGCATTAACTGTTTCGGGACCCACTTTGCACTTGTTTTGCTGTACTTGAGCTTGTCAATGATAACGTGATGAACTGTGCCAACACTTATTGCAACTTTTTTGCTATATCTTCAACCGTAATACGGCGGTCTTCACGAATAATGTCGTCAATGCGGGTTTCAAGCGAAGGAGTTGACACTTCAACTGGCCGGTCGTTGCTCGTCAGTCACTAAGGTTCGACCATTTTTGAACTGTTCTACCCACTTATAAAAATTTCCGCGATTCATACAACTTTCACCATACTGTAAAATCATTCGAGAAAAGATTTTAGCCGGTTTTTCACCTTCAGAAAGCAAAAACCGGATTACTGAACGTTGTTCAACTAATGTGGAAACTTCAAGCTGACACGCCATCGTTAAATGCAATTTTGAGGTTATAAACAAAATAATTTTTATCCTTCAGGTGTTCTCAGCTCATTCCATTGATACCAACCCAAAATCATGAAAGTACCAAACTCCTCCTACAAACCGTTTTTTTTTTTTTTTTCTACATCAATTTGTCTCTTTAATTATGGAATGTCCCTCGTATATGGTAATAATCCCCTGAAAATATAAATGCTTAGAACTCTTTAGCCTACGAAAGTCTGATTTGCACCAACGTGATCACAAAACCCTTCCATAGGCTGAAGCTTTTATTTATGCTTTAAAACTCCATATTTTTTATGAACAAATGAAAAAATATTCATTCGCCCTGCCTGAGATTCGCATGTTTAGTGCATTGCTCACGGAAAGCAGGCAGTGCTTGATAGATACTGAACGCAGAGACGCAAAGGGCGAAATTAAGCTTGGGAAAGACAACAGGCATTTCAGTATAAAATATTTCTTCGCATAAATGCCTTCGGCTGCATTATTTATTTTATTTATTTATTTATTTATTTATTTATTTATTTATTTATTTATTTATTTATTTATTTATTGGACACGACAGACCAAAGTCCTTAATTGTGCCCATACATATATAAATTACATAAATACAATAACATAAAAAATAACTTAATACTCTAACATATGTACAAATACGTTTATAAAGTGCACAAGCATAAGAATTTTACATACAAAACTTACTATAACATGTTCACACAATCACATATTGATATTAGGTACATTGAGAATCATTCATACAGTATATACACATTCGTTGTAGTTTCCCATTCATAATTTGGAGGTCATTTGTACTACACAGAATTAAATTTGGAGGTACGAACATGTATGACATTTTTATCTATTTTAGACATTTACTACAATATTTCAGCACAAAGTTTCCATTACATCACGCTTATTACAGCTTTGCGAAAACCTGCATAACTTACATTGAATATATCAATAGATCGGTCTTTTGACAAAAGATCGTTGCGGTCGTTTTATGCAGAGGACTCATATTACAATGCTCCGTATTTGTCCTTTTACATAAGAATAATGTGTCTCTTGTCCTAAAATCACGGGAAGGTACTCTTACGTAAATATTAGATAAAATGTTAGAGTCGTCCACAAGATTATTAAATATTTTGTATAGAAGTAGCAGTGATGCCAAATCTCTTCTCGCAGCCAACGTTTTAACATTAAACTCTGCCAAAATTACTTCACCGGACGTATACTTTGGATATACTCCTGTCATCCGTAGCTTCACAACACGGTAATACCGCGTTTGTACAGTTTCAATGCGTTTAATATATTTTGTTTGATATGGTGCCCATATAATATTACCATACTCAAGTAGAGGTCTAACATGAGCATTGAATAATGCAATGTACGTCCGATTATGACTAAAATCTTTAGTTACACGAAGTACATACCCAACCTTTCTCAATGCATTATTTACAATATGTTCAACGCGATGGTGAAAATTCAGTTTCGAATCGAACAATATTCCCAAATCTCTGATTGTCTCTGTTCGAGGAACAATACAGCCTTCCATATTGTAATTGTATGTGATCACTTCCCTCTTTCTAGAGTAAGTCATAACCTTACACTTTGTGGTGTTAAATGTTAGACCAGAGGATTTACTCCATTCACAGAGTTTTTGTAAATCACTTTGAAGTGCAAGACAGTGAGACAAGTCAGTTATTTGGCGATATATTTTGACGTCATCAGCAAACATCTCGCACTGGCTGTTGCTCACAATATCTGGGATATTATTGACTACCAGAAGGAACATCAGGGGCCCGAGATTCGACCCCTGTGGCACACCACTGGTTGATAAATAATTCCTCGACTTTGAACCGTTGAATTGAACGTATTGTGATCTGTTACGTTTGTGGTTACTATTATTGGATGGTTTTGAGAACAAATCCAAGATTCTATTCTATAACGTAGAGTTTATTTTACCTACACATGACCTAACATTATTTTTATCGACTTTATAAAATTTGCATTTCAAATCCCTTTATTTAAATAAATTTATTCTCACACAGTCGATACAAACATAACAATCTCTCATAATTTCTCACAGAACATTAACTTAAATGACTCACTATTGACTGTGATCCCTATGAAGGTGGGGTTCCCAGACCAAAGATATGGTTTAGTTCCGGCGGGACACGTGCCTTCGGGATGTTCCGGTCACGTGGCCGGATCTAGTGGTGACGTCAGCGTATTAACCACGTGCACTACAAGCTTTAGAACAAGCTAACACTTGATGATCACTTTAGATTGAAAGCGAGGGTGGATTTTGCAATATTGTTCAATGGAGAAAGTTGCTATTGATTGTTGCGTAAATATAATTTGCAATTGTGGGTGATTGGAAAAATGTTTAATTTAATTTTATACTGTTATTTAGTGTGGAAATTGCAGCATTGTTTGCTGATATCGTGTTACCATTTGTTTGTTGTTACATTCTCAGTTTTATTGTGCGAAGCCAAACAAAAATCTGATAACATACCAATAATATTACTAATTGCAAAATATGTATTTCTTTTGTGCCCATTTCAGCAGACGTGTTGAGCCCCAATTCAAAAACAACAACGTGTGAATTGCTGTGAGACGTTTTTGAACCATCGTCGTGAAAATCAGAAGAAAGTACTGTAATACATCGCCACATGGGATGAAATCAGGGACGTCAAGAGTGGGTCTGGGTCCCTGGAAGACAATAATTACAAAGAAGTTCCAAATCGACTTAAACCACAACCGCCAAATAGTCCAGATTTTAATGCATTGGATCGTGGTTTTTTCAATTTTATACAATTCTTACAACATACAGCTTCACCGAATACAATCGACGAACCGATTGAATGCCTACAAAATGCATTTAATACATTAAAATTACAAACCCTTGATAATGTTTTTCTAACATTGCAAACTTGTTTAGAAACAACCATGTAAGCAAAAGGAGGGAATTCATATAAGATTCCGAACATTAATAAGGCAAAACTTCATCGTAAGTGACGATTACAAACAAAATTATTTGTACTTTCTGATTAATTAAAATTGTAAATGTATATCATATTTTAATTCAGTTGTATAACATACAAGGGACAATAATTATAGAGACAAATTGATGTAGAAAAAAAAAACGGTTTGTAGGAGGAGTTTGGTACTTTAATGACTTTAAGTTGGCATCATTGGGATGAGCTGAGAACACCTGATGGATAAAAATTGTTTTGTTTATAACCTCAAATTTGCATTTAACGATGGCGTATCCACTTGAAGTTTCCACATTAGTTGAACAACGTTCAGTGATCCGGTTTTTGCTTTCTGAAGGTGAAAAACCGGCTAAAATGTTTTCTAGAATTATTTTACAGTATGGTAAAAGTTGTATGAATCGCGGAAATTTTTATAAGTGGGTAGAACAGTTCAAAAATGGTCGAACCTCAGTAACTGACGAGCAACGTCCTGGCCGGCCAGTTAAAGTGTCAACTCCTTCGCTTGAAACCCGCATTGACGACATTATTCGTGAAGACCGATGTATTACTGTTGAAGATATAGCAAAAAAAGTTGCAGTAAGTGTTGGCACAGTTCATCAGATTATCATTGACAAGCTCAAGTACAGCAAAACAAGGTAGGTTAACAGTGAACGCAACAACACAAGGAAACGGGACTCAAAGTGTGTACAGACTTGAAAGAACCCTTTTCTGTACAATAGAAATTCCGTGTTCCGAATACACCACTGGACATAATTTACAACAAGAGCTGTTCAAGAAAGTACAGTGGAACCTCGGTATACGTCCTTAATCCGTTCCAGATCATTAGACTTATACCAAATAGGACGTATACCAAACGTATTTTTCCCATAAGAAATAAAGGGAAAATGATTAATTCGTTCCACGAAAAAAAATCATATTTTTATTGGCATATTATACATTGACGTGGTCACTTCGAAGCAGCTCTGGAATAGTGCTTTAGTGTAGAGTTTCTTGAAATTACTAACGACCTGCTGGTGCATGGGCTGATTGAGAGGAGTCGTATTAGGGGGTAGGAATTTTACAGTGACTAAGTCGAACTCTGGCAGCATATAGTCCTGCAAGCTTGGAGGGTGAGCTGGAGCATTGTCCATTATGAGGAGATCCTTCAGAGGCAGGTTTTTCTCCTCTAAATAACTTTTTACAGTCGTATTCCAAACGAAGGTCGTATACCAAGCAAAATGTTTCGCGTCCAAACAGGACGTATACCAAGTTGGACTTATTCCAAAGCAGACGTATACCGAGGTTCCAATGTATTATTAAACCAATTTACAATAATTAAGCTTAAAGGAAAAATTTGAAAAATCTTTAGCTAATTTATCTTATTATGTATGTTTATTATTACTCGAATATTAAGATGTATTAATCTTGTACCAATGAAAATATATTGATTTTTTTTGTTGTGTGCCAATTTTTTGCCAATTAAAGTCTATATTCCGTCACTGATCAACTGATCAAGATTAGGTTGCCCAAATACTCATCATCCACCCTGAAAAAGAAAATACAATTTTGTATTAACATCTGTTTAATTAATTTTGTAAAATTACATATTAGTAATAAATTTAATTGGGACATATTAGCGTAAATAATTTAAATACCAGGTTAAAGTTTTATATTTATTTAACTGATTGATGTTATGGATAATTGCTGACCGAATATGGAGATTAAATAGTTATAGCTTATATCTAAAATTTGCATTTTACTAAATTATGAGCTGTAATTACTGAGAAATCTTTAAATGTCGAGAATTCAATGGGCATGTTCATTAAATAAGTCATAAATATGTTATATCGGTCACACAGTTTTTGAATATTACTGGTGGCGTCGCTCTTGTATTTTTTAAATTATATGATTTAATATTTACCCTAATTAATTATCATACATAGTTGCATTGAATAGATGAATAAATAACATAATTTTAAAAGATAGAGGGGGGGAGAGAGAGAGAGAGAGAGAGAGAGAGAGGGAGAGAAATCAACTCAGAGAAGATTTAGTCATACCTCTATGGTCTAAATCAGGGGTCCATTAATCAGCCCCGGGTCATTTTTCTAACAAGTAAAATTCACGCGGGCCGCATGGTATGTATTTATATTATTACTCATTCTGTTTTTCATTTTCCACCATTTTTCTGAATATTTATTTGAAGGAAGTAAAGAAATAACATTGAAATAATAACAATAAAATTTTGCCAAAATATTTTCTTTATCGAACAACATAATAAAAACGGGTCAATATCATCATACTGGTACTGTACCTATAGAAAAGTGCTATTTGAAGGCTCTGTTTACGAGTATATTATTTAGAATCACGGGGAATCACCAACCTACCGACTATCGCACCTAGACTAACAGCAATAGTTACTGCCTGACTATTGGTTTTCCGTTCTTTGTCTAAGTCTTGACGCCGTGGTCAAAAGAGATTCTGTCACGGTTGGTATTTTCGTTCAAATAAATCTTTATACTATAGTATAACAAGTCGTTGCGGGCTGCAAAAATGCAAGACTAGAGCCACATGCGGCCCACGGGCTGACAGTTAGACAACCCTGGTCTAAATACACGAAATGGGACAAATCTCCGCAGTCGTCTCGCCTCGGGGGACACCACGAGACAACACGTCGCCTGGCCATCTCGCCGTCAGGCCAAATTGCCGCGGATATTATTGGTCTTTATTTCTAAAAGATTACAAATCTGTTTCAGTCGGATGGTTATTATAATAACCGCTGAATTTGTTTGGTTAAGTTATTTCGTTTGAATTTCATAGCGGTTTTTTTTTAAATCATGTTTAAATAAATAATCTCGCACAAGGCCTTGGCTAGCAACCCTATCTCAATCCTTTGCTGATAAAAAGGTTAAGTTGGAGAAACTTAGAAGAAACTTGAAAGGTTGGTTTATCAAGTAACACGTAGAAGACCAAATCAATGTGCATCGCTACGCAGAATATAACCAACTTCTAGATTTCGCAGCAGGAGAAGACGTGAAAAATTTCACTTACCTGAGCAGCATAATATAAAAAAACAGCGGAGCTAAAGAATATCTTAATGCCAGAATTAATAAAGCTCATACAGCTATTGGCACTCTGAGGAATATTTGGAATTCGACACAGTATGTCAAATCTACAAAAATCAGAATCTTCAAATCCAACGTTTTACCAGTACTGCTTTATAGTTGCGAAATGAAAAACTACTACTATTATATTTAATTAACTGCAGGACTCTGTAAACTATTGTTTACGCAGAATTGTACATATTTTTTAATCTGTAGTGATAACCAACTAGGATCTATGGTCTGAAACCAAAGTAAGACTCTAGTTGAGGGAGTGAAGGTAAGGAAATGGCGTTGAATATGTCATACTCGCAGAAAGGATATTGATAACATAAGCAGGGTAGCGCTGGATTGGAATACTGAAGGAAGTCGGAAACGTGGCAGGCTAGTGGGTAGGTACCTGGCGCCAACTTATCTAAAAAGAAGACAAAGGGTATAACATTACTTGGAATGAGCTCAAACAACTAGGTCAGGACAGACCTAAGAAGTGAAACTTTATTGAAGCCATATGCTTTTATTAGAAGCAACAGGATTATACATATATATATATATTTTGTAAATCGATTTACTTTACCCCGGAGATTTTTAAAGTAGAAGAGCAGCTTGTTTGAGTACGAGGTTTGAATTTTGCGGACTAGCGTCACACAGTACTAACAAGAAATTATTTTATATTTAAATTACCATCTTCCAAATACTGCTTTTCTGTTGCTACAGACTGATATCAGGGTATTTTCTAGTCTGGAAATACATTTTGGAGGCATTTTTTGTAATCACTTTTCGATCAATCGCCGTTTGAAAACGATATCCTCTTCATTTTAAAGGAGGCTATTATAAAAAAAAGCTGATATTTGAAGTTCTTATAAAAAACATAATTATGTACGGTGCAGAGGTGTGGGGGTAAAAAGTGCATGAACAGTTGTAAATGATGCAAATTAAATATATTAAATGGATGCTGGGACTGGATTGCAATACACCGACATATATAGCGATAGAGGAAACGAAAGAAGAAAAAATGCAAATAGAAGCAGTAAAAAGGGCAATAAGATATGAAGAAAATATAACTAGACACCTGGAGAAACAGTTATTAAATTAATGTTGGAAGGAAATAGGAAAAAGAGATGAAAAGAGAAAAATAGAATCAACGTGAGAGACAAAGAGGAAAAAATTTACAAATATGGTGGATATTCAACTGAAGCAGTAAGGAGGAAAATATTAAATGGACAAGAAATGCAAGAAACGATAGCAAGAATGAAAGACATATAACACCAAGAACTACATATTAAAATGGAGGAGGAATAATATAATAAGGTACTTCAGGTAACGAAGAAAGAGAAAATGCATTTTGGATAAAGGAAGAAGAAGAAAACTGTAGGATGTGTAGAGAAGATAGAGAGACAATTAAACACATGATGGAGGAATGTGGAGAAATAAGAAGCAGAGAAGGAACAAGTGAAGAGATCTTGAACGAAAGTTTAGGAGGATGTGCATTGAAGAAAGATAACAAGAAGAAAGGAGATTAAAGACACTGAAATCAAGAGAAGAAAAGCTAGAATAATCTACGAAATACAAAAATCAAGAAATTGGCAAAGAGATTTCAAGGATAATAATACCAGGCAGAAAATAAATATTTTATTTTAAATTTTATGTTTAATGGAATTGTGTATTTAAATATAGGAATATAGATTAAACTATCAAGCTAAAAAATATACTACAATCGGCTACTCAGCCCAGACTAGGAAGAAAAACCCCTCTTTCGAAGTACATGGCGCAATCTAGTGACAAACGGAATACAGCAGTATGAACGGACACGCGTAGAGCGTGCCACAGTAGTAAGCAATAAACTGAAATCCAGATTTCAGACGCTGTTTGTGGCAAAATGTTCGTATCCAAAATTGGCCTCTTCAGTTATGAACGAGACACTATCGTCAAAATTTGTGAAATATTTGTAATTTAGTAGCGAAGTGCTGTCGTCGACTCGACGTTGCCGTTATATACGACCACTATCAGTTGGCCCAGCTACGAAATTTTTACTTATTGGTGTTTAATTAACAGAATGCGAATAGCTTATGAAATCTAGGTAATATTTTATTTTCAATTAAACATTTTAGAGATTTACGATTAATATTTACAACTATTAAAGTAAATTATTAAGAAAAAAAATAATATTTCCATTGGAAAGCCATTAACTTGGGAACCTATTTCAGAAGTTACCACTGGGTAATATCACCTTTCATTTTATAACGGCATTAATTCTTCTAGGCATAGTATCTACAAGGTCTTGGCATTGTCGAGGAGTAAAATTATCCCATATTTCTTGAAGCTTTAGTGTTAATTCTGGGATTGTTCTAGCCGGTGTTATACGCAATCGTTTATTCAATTCGTGCCAAAGTGTCTCGATGGGGGATAAGTCTGGGCTACTTGAAACCCACTCTAAAAGTGGAATAGAATGATCACGGAACTATTTCAAAGATTTTTTGACGTATGGCAAGCGGCTCTATCTTGTTGAAAAATAAAATCCTCCCCAGAGATTAATGCATGTTCCATAGTTGACAACAGAGACTCCTCTAAAATACTTAAATATTTGGCTGTGTCAACAACGCCATTGATAAAGTTTTCCTACACCTCTTGCAGACATTGAACCCCACACCATGACAGATGCTGGAAATTTCACCTTCCTTTTCAAGCAATCGGGATGATATGCTTCATGTTTCTGACGAACAACTCTGTTCCGGTTGTCCCCTACACAGACTTCAAACCTAGACTCATCGCTCCATTGCACGCTGTTCCACTTTTCACAATTCCATATTTTATGTCCTCTTGCCCATTTCAACCTGTTTTTCTTTTGCTTAGAAGTCAACAATGGTTTTTCCTGGGCCTAAGAAAGTTTTATAAATTTCTGTAAATATACATTTAAGAGTCCGATTAAAAAAATATTACCTTATAGGTTCCAAATCCTAATTTTTTAGCTTCCTTATGACATGTAGACCTTGAAACACGTCTTCCAACAAAATCGCTTCACAGTACACTCAATTGACTGTAGTTAGCACGTCTGTTATCCTTAATAATTCTTTTCAATGCACGTTTGTCATTGTCCGTCAGTGTAGTTTTTTTCACGTACTGGGGCTTTGGGGTAACTGAACCACTTGTTTTGTACAATTATACAATATTTCTAATACTGTATCTCGACAAACCTAATAATTTTCCGATTTCGGAATTGGTTTTTCCTGTTTTTGCTAAGTTCACAATGATTAACCGAATTTTTTCATCAATAGCTTTGCCTCTGCCCATGTTTTAAAATTATTTAGACTTAACACTTTTAATACATCACAGTCAATAAACAAACTTTGTTTTCCAACGCCTATTACGCATAGCTACCGCAAAAACCCAGTTATTTTATATACAGTGCAAAAATACGTTTGTTTTACGAATATTATTTTTATAATCACAAATTAAATATTACGGAATAAATTTTGACCCCTTTGCTTCTAATATGATTATATTGTCAAAAAATGTACAAAGCAGCATTCTTTTACTTATTATTTAATAATTTCTAAAGAAACTGAAAATTTCATAGCTGGGCCAACTGAAAGTGGACAGGGCTCGTATATTGTATTGTATATAGATTAAACTGTAATATAATATATATTTAAAAATCAAAATTGAATTGTTTGTTTGATTGGTTGACTACAGAATGTTTTTGAAGTAAGTTGTTCCTATAATTGTTATCTTGTTTTCATTAATCTATGCGTACTCTTTCCGTCCCCGTTAAAGAGAAAATGGTAATCAATGTGAACAGAATAGCACAAAATACAGCGATAAATATTTAACTACAATTTGATTGCTCATTCACGTTCATAGTATGGCTGAATATTTGCCCAGTGAGTCAGTTGTTCGTCCCACGTACAATTGCATCTAAAAGGTAAATCATTAATGACTGTATTTACCCAGTTGGTTACATATTCAATCCATTAATTATTATTTCATTTATGGAAAGTGTTATAAGGGAAAGCAATATTTATTTTTGAATGTGGGAGAAAGAAATGATGAAACAATAATATACTGTATTTTATTATTATTAAGTGCATGTTTTGGGAACATGTATGTGGTGAAATAAGAATAATTAGCATTAATGAAATATTTTATGGGTTAAGAAACATTTAGAATTTAAAGTACTGACTAATAAATATTAAAAATTGCAAGATTAAGCGTCACTAATGAGACTAGGTTGAGGAGTCATTGCGATTTAAAAAGAGAAAAATTATAAAAAATGTTCGCGGTAATAAAAACAATATACATTTCCGCTGTTACGTATCCGTTTTTCGTCTAGAAACTCCAGTTTTTGCTGACTCCGAACTTCGGTTTGACTTCTTAATCTGTTTTTCTCATTAATAGACTTAATATAGGTCCCTAAAGAGCAAAAAAGGTCGTTGCCGGATTTTGAAAGATGAAAAGGTATCAGCTCTTGTCAGGGGCGCTTGTTGCATGTAAGGCGTTTTTATGCTAAAAGTTTTGTACTGATGAATGCATTACGCATTCATATCGTTACTTTCATAATTTACCATTCAACTTGTAACAATATATATCTTCCAAAAGGTGTAGTCACTGTGCAAAGTTCTTGACTATTTTTTGAAAATGGAATCGGCATAAATGCTGATACTGCATCTAAAACAGTGAAATACTTGGAGCCTTCCATGTCTGAAAAAATTGATTCTGCCGTTGGAATTTCATATCGTTCCCTAACTATGTATTTATTTAATTCTCTTGGATCTATGCACAGACGAATGGAGTTATCTGGTTTCTCTGCAATAACTATAGGGTGAACCCATTCAGTTGGTTCTTCCTATTTCTTTATGAAACATAAACCCTCTAATTTGTCCATGAAGAAGACTTCGAACCAAATTTTTAACACACAAAAATTTATTGAAGTCTAGCTTTGACACAAAGGAAACATTTAAAAAATTACAACACCTACAAGATAAAATGAAAAATAATTACGATACTTCCAAAAAAAAAAAGTTACCCGAGCTCCATAAAAATCAGCTGGTTATGGTTTTCAATAAAACAAGAGACTGGAAACCAGCAGTAATAAAAAATCAATATAATCTTAGTCCAGACTGGAAATAACACATTTAGAAGAAACCTAGTTTATTTAAGACCTATATTAAAACAAACTGAAGATAAAGAAGAAGATAAAGAACAAAATAGAAATCAAATTGAAGATGAAGAACCTGGAGAAGAAAATAGAAATCCATTTGATGGTGAAGAATCAGAAGATTATAGCAATAAAATATAGCGTTTAAAATAACTTTTTCCTCAAGCAATTCTAGGGAGTGGCAACTAGGGTAG
The DNA here is from genome assembly GCA_963971575.1 of Liopterus haemorrhoidalis. Taxonomy (NCBI): domain Eukaryota; kingdom Metazoa; phylum Arthropoda; class Insecta; order Coleoptera; family Dytiscidae; genus Liopterus; species Liopterus haemorrhoidalis. The sequence goes on along the minus strand of OZ020619.1, from coordinate 31,749,646 downwards.
GGTGACCATTCGTCCCGATTTTTGCGGGACTGTCCCGCATTTTGATTGGGTGTCCCGCATTAAGATGCGTCCCGCAAAAGTCCCGCATTCTAACAATTTTTCCCGCATTTTAACATTTTGTCCCGCATTGTAACTTGTATTTGAGGAAATGAGGACCTTTTGTATTTCTCTTCACTTAGATTTGGGAGGTCGGGACCTTTTTTTTGCTCTTCATTTGGATTTGGGAGGTGAGGACCTTTTTTTTGCTCTTCACTTGGATTTGGGAAGTGAGGACCTTTTTTTTTTGCTCTTCACTTATATTCGGAAAGTGACGACCTTTTTTTGCTCCGTCCCGCATTGCCTTCTTAAGAAATTGGTCACCCTAAACTAGGGGCCAGAAGTATTTTTAGGGGGGGGGGGCGAGCCCCCTGCCACTGATAGGTGTCTTTCTGTGTATGCTAAAAAATGGACTATTAGATTTTTTTTTCCTGCAGTAACGAATAATTTAAAATTAAAATCTACAGAATAAATAAATAAGTCAACACAGTAGGACCTCGTTTAGCGCTTAGGGTGCGTTCCTAGACGACAAAGCGCTAAATGAAACAAAGCTAAACGACACCATTTTAACACATAGTAAATAAGGAAAGGAGAACACGTGACCAAAAATAAACAAATGTTAGTTTAATTTTAAGTTATTTTTATATTAATTTGCATAATAATATATGTTACATATGTTATAAACATATGCACACAGAAATATAAAGTTCATGTTTGTGATGAAGATCCTGGCTCTTCTTAAATTCTTGATTTTTTGCGATGAAGTCGTCTAGTGTCATTTGTCGCTTTCTTTTTCTCTCGTTAAGCAAATGTTGGTAGCAAGAGATCGCCTCCAAAACGCCTCATCTTGTTTTTGCATTCGTTTCAAAATCTGAATCATTCGCTACAATTTAAACAACGATTTCGGTTATTGTTACCAAACTTTTACTAAAGAAGTCTGCAGTAGCTTCTTTGGGTTCTTCGTTTTCAGAATCACTATTTTCAACTTGAATTCTTTGTTCTGCCAGTTCTTGAAGGTCGTCGTTAGTAAGGCTCTTACCAGAAACATGCAGTAACTCCTCAATATCTTAATAATAATAATAATAATAATAATTCTTTATTAGAAGTTAGACAATACATACAATTGATTTCCTCAAGTCAGTACAAAAATAATCTTAATATATAAAGAAATTAACATTTTTATCACAGGCTATACAGCCATTTATAATCTTGCTCATCTACATGTCCTAGTCTTGCTATATCGGTTAAGTTGACAAGTCGGCCAACGATAGGATCTTCTCGTTGAGAATCCTTAGATACCTGGGATACGAAATGCCACTATAATTTGAATCAGCGTAAATTTTGAGCTCTTTTTTAGGCTTTGAACGGACAGAGGTTATATTGAATCAGTTTTAATCGAGGAAGCGCTAAACGAGGTCTTATTGTATAGTTATTCATTTATTTATACTTCTTTTTAAAATTTGGAGTTGAAAGTAGGAGCTGAAATGGAAATCAGAGTTGGGTCTCGGATACAAACTTTTAAAATTCCGAAGCTAGAACCAAAGTCCAAATATTTTTTGACGCTTCTATTTCCCTGGCTTTTTCTATAGCCATTTCCTAAACTTTTACAACAGACTGTACATTAGAGAATAATCTTACAATTTATAAGATTTATTGCTCAGTAATCTAATATTAAACGTAAAAATCTGCCTACTACTAGCATCAATTATCCGTTAATCGCTACACTCCCGACAAAATCATCACTATTGTTCATTTTATCTGGTAACTTTTTATCTGAAACCGTAACAAAAGCTACATTTAAGCTTACAACCCCCCGGCAACAAAACGCCCAGAACTTAATTCTAGACTGTAATATTCGGTTACTATTTTAACGGGGTCGTCGCGACGCACGTGCATGACGTCGGTTTCTAGTTCCCTAATCTTACGCCACGTGGCTTCGTTAGGTTAATGAAGCTATGGACACGTGCTGGAGGGAACTCTCCCAGAGGGCTCGCGTTACTCATAAAACTTGGATATGTATTGTCAATATTTGATTGGAATACAGTTTTAGTAAAAAAATATACTAATAAATAATCGTTCTTAATTATAGCTTCAGTCATGAGAACAAAACTAACATTATTTAATATCACTTTTCAGAGAGTTTATACTTTCAAATGCATGAAACATTATTTTTTATTTTCTAAAATTCAAATGTTTGTTTATGCAAAAACGCCAACTATTTATGATTATATATAAAACAAGGACAAATAATTATTTGTTTATGCAAAAATACTTATTTCTGCTCTGCAAAAACATTGTTTACAAAAAACGTTGTACATACTACGGGTTAAATATTAATGGCGCTCCGACTATTTTAATCAGTGATGGGGAGTCGGAATCAGAGTCGTGAGTCTGTTGTCTAGAAGTCGAAAATTTTGGAGGAGTCAGAGTCGAGAGTCAGAAAAGCTACCGACTCTCGATTCAATTTTTATTAAGGATATTAAGAAGGAGAACAAACAGAAAAATATAAAATATTCAAAACCGGTTTTAACTAGTTTTCGTTAATGTTCTCCAGTTTAAAATTTGATTAATACTACGCGATTAACAAATTAATAGATACGACCCCATGAGGCACTGAAAGAATTGTTCAAATTCGTTCATTAATTTACTTTTGATGCACTCTAGGGGGTCTAGGGGGTCAAAAAAGTCTCAGATCTCTACCACTGAAAGAATTTGACAAATCAGTTCATTAATTTGCTTTCACGACATACCAGGGGGTCATACCTCCCGGTTGTGACACACTGAGATAGCCTATAACACTCAGTGAGTTCTAAACTATACAACACTGAAAGCATTTTTATTTTTCAAATCAATTCATTTATTTGCTTTCGCGATACACCAGGGTGTCGAGCTAGTCTATTTCATTCAGAAAGGCCCTGGATAACCACGGCTAAAAAAAATCAAATCAGTTAATTAATTTGATTTTGCGGTTCACCAGGATGTCGCGCCTCCCCAGTGATAACTAAGCTATACAACACTGTAAGAATGTTTCAAATCGGTTCGGTAGTTTCTGATATTACCCAGAAGACAGCAACAAATTGGCTGATTTATAATAGCTATAAATAAATATAAATAAAAGTATATATTGTTGTAATATGTTATTATTGCGATCTACCCTAAGCTAATAATGATGATGATGGTTACTAGGACTATTTCTTTCCTACAATACCATTTAACTCCAAGGGGCTTTACTTGACCGACGCCCGCCAAAGAAAGGACATGGTTCAATCTAGAAGGTCAAACAAATTAAGCGATGCTATTGGTTCGGAAGGTGAGAAAGAACTATTGTCTTGTTTAACTCGTCCCAGATACAGACGCAGCTGCAATAGAAGCGCTTCATATGCAAGAACACACGCACATTTATTTGAATTTAAATTCAAGTACGAGGGTTACCTTTTATGTTTTTACAAACGACTACTAGATGGCAATATTGAAATGTGTCATTACTATATTCGTAAAATTTGACATTTGTTATAATGAAATCAGTGGCAGCTTATAAATTGACCGAGTAGTTTGTTCACAGTGAACGTTAAAAAAACAAGTTTGTGACAAAATTGATATTACTCGTGAAGGTTTTCGTTGAATGATTTTTTTACGATTTTAGTAAAGGCCTCAACAACAATGCATAGATTCGCTTCGTTCAACTTTTGGTAATGAAGCACCATCAGAAAATACTGTTTACAATTGGTTTGTAGAATTTCGTCGTGGTCGTGCGTCCGTCAGTGATGCACCTCGTGAAGGTCAACCAAAGTCGGTTGTGATTCATAAAAACATGGATGCTGTGCTCAAAATGATTGAAGAAGATTAGCATGTGACTTACCGTGAGATAGAGGCATCCTTTGGCATATCGCAGACTGCAATACATTCGATTTTGCATGTACATTTAGCTGCGAAAAAGATCTGTTCCCGATGGATTTCGCATAATTTGACCGAAGCTCAAAAAAAAGGCTCGTGTTGATTGGTGTAAGGGAATGCTAAAAAAATTCAACCTAGGCACTGCAAAATCCATATACAACATTGTTACAGGTTACGAAACTTGGATTTCTTCATATGAACAGGAAACTACGCAACAATCCTCTGTTTGGATCTAATTTGTTTGCCAGAAGTGATCGACAAAATCGGGAAAAACAACTAAAAACGCCGCATCATTCTTCATCATGAATAATTTGTCCTACGCTACTGTACAGCCGGAAAGTATTGTCCGCCATTTTGAAACACTATCTTAGTCTATCCAATTAGCATATAAGCCTCATTCCTTTAGTCTTTTTATTCAATGCATTGGCCGGATAAGATAGTTTAGTGTACTCCGATGTTTGGGAGCAAGCTCCCACACAGCACGTCAAACAATTGATCATTTGAAGGAGAAAAATATCGAATTTTATTTTTATTTTTATTTTTGTTCCCCAATGTCAAACAAAAAATGCGTTGACAGCGATTTTCATCACCTCAAGAAGCTGTTGAAGCCTTCGAAAACCATGTTTTTCAGATACCAACTTCAGAGTGGAAAAAATGTTTCGAGAATTGGTTTGAACGCATGCAAAATTGTATAAATTTTAATGGCGAATATTTTGAAAAGCAATAAAATAGTTTGTTAAAAAAAAAAATTGTTTCTTTCTTAGTTTTTTTAAAAGGTAGCCCTCGTATAACGTCATTCTTTTTCACTTTTCTTACCATGTTGCATATTTAAATAATGCCATTAATTAGAAATACGTAATTTCTGAATAGATATTTGCAATTTATTGTGTCCATAGTTTACAAAACTAAGAAGGCATTAAATCAATACATAAAATAAACAAATAAAATTATAAACAATTCATGCAAATATTGTTTATGATAATTCCCAGAACACATGTATTTCCTAGACACATGATATGTATATATTTAAATTTGTTATATCACACACAGCTGACGTTTATAATGTTTTATTTTTTTTTATATTTAAATGTCAAAAATAATAACCATATTAATATTTATTCTCCATCAATCATCACCATATATAGTTGCAATTGGAATTCCATAAATATTCCAAATATCGAAATAATTGCTAGGGTCGGCGAGCTTATAAGGATTTAGGCGCGCCTAGAACAGGAGCAAACTGTCATAATATTGAACTCAAATCGCCTAACCCAGATATGACACATCGTATGTTATTATAGTAGGTATATATAATTTTAACAATGAAATATATTGAGTGGTCGGAATATTTTTCTTACCAACACTAAGGCATAGGCGGACCAGGATTAGTAATACGAGGTTTAAAAAAAAACACGTCATAAAACTTTTTGAATAAGATATTATTTTACATTTAAATTCACACCTTTGAAATATAGTCTGTTTCTTTGGTTTAAGCCTTTAAGCAGAACTAAACGGGAATATGAGTTTCTCAAGTTCTCAAGAGAACCGTGGTTGTCTAGGTTATTTTGTTGGCAGAAATGATTCATGCCAAAAACCAAAATACCAAAAGCCGAATGAGTGACTTATAAAATATTTAATTTTTTTATACGTTACTAGATCTGGTAACTTTGGTCATATTTGTGCAGGTGACGGATTATAGCCTTATAACCTTAGACAAAAAAGACATTTGTCTTGGGCCCGTAATTTTCAAGGGCCCGGATTTGGGAGGTGAGGACCTTGTTTGTTTTTGCTCTTCACTTGGATTTGGGAGGTGAAGTCTATATTTTTTTTTTTTGCTCTTCACTGGGAGGTGAGGACCTTTTTTTTTGCTCTTCACTTGGTTTTGGGAGGTAAGGACCTTTTTTAAAAAAACATAGGTTGAGGGCCCGTAAATCAAAAATGTCTTGGGCCCGGCGAAGGCTTAGTCCGCCACTGTTTTTGTTTTGTAAATGGACTTTTATTAATGGAAAGGAGATGTGGATTTACTAACTGAATCTGCCGAAGCTTCTCTAGCTAAAGCTTGTGATTGGTTCAATTCCAATTTACTTACTATTAATGTGGCTAAAACCCAGAAAATCATATTTTCCTCTAGCCCAAGTCATTCTTGCGAAACAATGGTGGTGAAACTTTTAGGTTTCACTCTGGACTCAAAACTTTCTAGGACAAGTTACATTGATTCTCTTAAAAAAAGCTTATCTACATCTCTTTTTCTATTAAGAAGACTCTCTCAGCTCGTCTCTCATGATATCCTCTTAACAGCATACTAGGCGCTTTTCCATTCGCACTTATCCTATGGTATAGAGCTATGGGGGACTGCTAGTGAAGCAGCCTCCGTTTTAATAATTCAAAAAGCTGCTATTAGAGTACTGGCTGAAATTGGTCGACGTAATCACTGCAAACCCCATTTTATTAAATTTCAAATACTTACTGTTCCTGCTTTATACACCTTTGTTAGCCTGTGCGAACTACACAAAGAGACTAGTCAATTAGTTAAAAACAGTAATATCCATAATTATAACACCAGGAACAGTAGTCATATCCATCAACTACGTCACCGTTTAGCCACTACTTTAAATAATTATAATTACCTAATCATTAAATTTTATAACAGCTTTAGTGAGGAGGGGAAAGACCTTCGGCCAAGTATTTTTAAAAGTAAGCTTAAAAAATTATTGAGTAATTATCCTCAGGGCCAGTTTCTGAAAGCCTAGTTAACTATAACCAAATAGATAGAAAATGGTTGTTATGGGATTGTTATATTATAACCGAGTTTAACCAAAAGATTAAACTCGGCTAAGCTTTCAAAAACCGGATCCAGTGTTTTTTTTTTTTTTAATATTTGCTATTTTAGCCAAAATTTGCCAGTTTAAATAATAAATGTCAAATTTTAATTCTTATTGTCATAATTATGAAATATATTTTATTTTGTTTATGCAGTTGACAAAATAATATTTCCTTCAATTTCTTATAAGATCTCGATTAACTATGTTAAAAACAATCGGTCTGTCGCCATTCAATTATTGAAAGTCACTAGATTTCAAAATATAGTTCTGCACGGCCCTATACATAATAATTTTTACATTTTTGGAAGCCAAAAAATTAAGAAATGGGAAATTTGTATTAATAATGACACATCAAAATGTAGTGTAATGGGGTCGACTCAGCCTCAAGTATTTAATACTAAAAATGTGTATCTGTGTATACAGGAATAATAGGACCGGTCGAAATGTCACATTGACCACATGGCTTTCATATCTATGTCTATGTCTATGTTTCATATATTTCTGCCCCTTATGCACCTATCTAGGCGTTTGGAACTTATTATTGTTTTATACATTTTTTACATAAAATTTTAATAAACTTACTCACCTTAACCTAGAATATTCAATGTAAATATGATTTAAAATAGTTTAAAGAAAATGGCTAAGAGTCCCATTAAATCGATAAAAGTTACTAAAGTCAATTTTTTAACAGACGAGGAATGCAATAAACAAATATATAATAATAGGTTTCCAAAATTTAGATAGGCGAAGTAGATAGAGTAAGTTCTCCATTTCTAGACTGCCGACCATAGATATGAGAACCATGTGATCAGCGTGACGTTTCGGTCCTATTATCCCTATTTAAACAGGTACTCATTTTTAGTACTAAATATTTGAGGCTGAGTCAACCCCAGAGCTGACTGCACAATATTTGAAGATAACAATCCGACTTAAATTTTAAATCTAGTTCCGGTTAAATATTTGGGATAGATTGTTCTGCTCTTCTGCTGTTACACCTCTCTGCCATCGTCTTTCCACTTCTGGAAACACATTTTGTAGGCATTTTTGGAATCACTTCTAGATTCCTGCGTTTCCAATATTTTTGTTCTCTGCAGTCGTTGAAAAACGACGTTTTTATAACGAACTCTTCAGTGTTGTAAACAAAATAAAAGTCAAACGGGGCCAAGTCAGTTAAGATGGAGGATGAGAACGACTTTGCTTGTCTCCAAAAACTGCCGAAGCATAGAGGAGTTTTGAGCTGGTTCATTGATGATATTCCTACTTCTTTTGCAATTTCTCTGATAGTCAATCGTTGATTAGTACGGATTAACTTACGAAACTAGGTAATCTTTTATTTAGAAACTGAAAGCCTACCATCGTTTAAACGCCCGAACCACTTAAAACATTCAGTTCGATTCAGAGCATTTTGTCATAAAGCTATTTTCAATTTCTGTCGCCATTTTCCCATAGGGCAGATTTGAAAAAATACTTGAAATGGCAAAGATTCAGAAAAAGTTATGGAGTCAAAACTGATAATGATGTGTACTCAGTGTAATTACTATTGTCTCTGACTATAACTGGAATTGACTGGTATTTCTATAAACTATCCATTTCTGTGTAGTCCTTGTCATTAACGTTTGTATTATCCTTTATTAATAATCCTCCTTGACGCCGCCCATGCCGTCACTCGATCATAAACTCGATAAATCAATATAGCCTTGAATTGGTTAATGCCGGTGTGTAAAGGTGAAATTTCTCTCATTTAAAGGCGACAAGTGACGGAACTATGTTGGCACGTTGCAATTTTCTCAAAGGTTAAACCATTACCTCTTGTGTGATTAACAGTAGATACATTATAAACATCCGCAACTTCGCGATGGTGGCGCCACGTCTGCCGCGGTGGCATTGCAGAATATTAATTGACAACTAACTCTTGTATATTATGTTTTATGCTAATGGATACTAGGATAACTTGTTTTACATGATTCTAGAGAATACGCTTTTTCAAATTATTTACTTCTTGTTATGTTATTAATGGTGGTGCAGAAACGGAAGCTGTAAATGTAGAACTTAGTTGTTAAAGCTGAGATATCTGTTGGAGTTTAAACTGATCTGTATCTGGTTTATGTACCTATCTGAATATGTACATCTGTTTATCAGCATGTGAGGGTGTTGTATCTCTATCCGTAATTTACATACGAGGAAGAAGAACAGTTGCATATTCTGTTCAAATGAAGTCACCAGTATCAGGAGCGGATTGAGGAACCAAGCCGGCCCGAGGGATTTTTAAATAACAGGCCCATACTTGAAAATAGTTATTATTTTATTATTTTATTTATACATGTTTCAAATAACTACCAAAGACTTCACTGCTATTTGAAAAAATATCCGTAAAAATGTATCAAAAGTATACCGTGAGTTTATTTTATTTTTATCATAGATCATAGAGATTTCATTTCTATACCAACCGTTGATTGACAGCAATGTAAAATGCGTTTATTTTAAAATAAAACATGGGTTCTGCATATCTGGTTTTTATTTCTTCCACATTATTAATTAAAGAAAACATAGTTTTACCCGAAAGTTTGCTTTTGTAGCTATCAGAATGAAATTACGGATTTTAAGAAAATTTCCCTTTTTTCAGACCTTTATTGTATGTAAACATAATACAAACTTTTGTTATGAATTTGAATCAGTTTTGTTTACAAGAAAACCATTCGAAACAAACAACTACTGTAAAAGAATATATAAAAAAGTTTAGAAATGATTATTTTTCGTATTTCTTCTGTGATTGTATGGACTTTCTCGCATTAGCCCCCAAATATAGCCCCCATCATACTCTCATTGTATTGTCCCTGATAACGACGTTCAAAGTCCATCACATCTTGATGAAAACGTTCACCTTGTTCTTCCGAATAGGCTCCCTTGTTATCTTTAAATTGGTCCAAGTACGCATGTAACATATGCACTTTAAGGGACATTCTGTAACCCATGAGTTTAAAATTATCAAGCATAGTTGCAATAAGCTCTTTGTAATTGTCTGCTCTGTTATTTCCGAGAAAACCATGAACCACTGCTTTCAGGCTTTCCTTTCATGAGTATTGAGTATCTGTGAAAATTCGTCACTGGCCATTATTTTCTTTATTTGTGGCCCGACAAAAATAAAGGTAGCAAGGATATTTAGTATGACCGCCTATGCAAGGCGGTCGGAATCTCATGAATTCCTTCTGATTGGCGTCTTTTCATACACAGTTCTACAAAAAGTTTAAAAGCTGTCCCTCTTCACAATGGAAATAAATTTCCATCTTTTCCTTTGGCTCATTCCGTAATGCTCAAAGAAAATTACGAAAGTGTGAAAATGGTGCTTGAGAGTTTAAAGTATGATGACTATACCTGGCAAGTGATAAGGGATTTTAAGATGGTTGGATTTCTGATGGGATGCTTTCCCATCAGAAATTTTTCAAATATTCCTCTATTCACTGCCAAACAATGCTCCAAACGTCGTAAAAAATTGCATAACATTAATTAATTGCATCGGTCTTTCTATTCTAGCTTTTAGTTCTCCAATAGTTAAATTTTGGCAATTAAAAGTTTTGCTTTTCATTCATATATTTATATATATGTATCTGCTTAGTAATAATAATAAATAAATAAATAAAATAAATAAATATATTCCCAATAAAAAAAATCGATCGGTGCTAAGTCCGGCGACCTATCGGGCCATTTTATTTCGCCACGTCCAATCAAACATCGAGGAAATGTATGATATAAAAATGTTTTAATTATTCTGGAATTTTGCGCTGGGGCACCGTCGTGTTAAAATCATACTTTACCTGGAATATTTAGTGCATTTAATTCAGGTATTGCTCTATTTTTTAATAAGTCCAGATATTTTTGGGCAGTAAGGTTTCCGTCTATCAAAAAGGACCATTGATATGCAGTGCCGAATTAAGTTGCTTGGGGGCCCCGATAAAATTAAAATGGGCCTTATTTTAAATAGAACGGAAATATTTGAATATAGGCTTCGGTAGGCCCCCCGGCTTCGTGGGCCCCGGGCGGCCGTCCAGTCCGCCCACCGCTTAATTCGCCTCTGTTGATGTGCCTTCATATCAAACCTGCCAAACGTTCACCATTTCTGGCCATTGTGTTCTGGTAGTCTGTTGAAGCACTAAGAGAAGAATGATCATGAAATGTTTCGGTAAATAAATCGGTAACTTGTACCACTAAGGTACCACAGTAAATGTACCTTATTACACCACTTCACTAATTGTACTTGTTCCCGAGTGCTATACATTTCAAAACTTTTAACTTTTAAGCAAATGTAATTTAAAACTGATACTAAGTAGAGTTAAATAGTGACAAATTGACATTTATTTATTTATTTATTTCACATATGGCCATTGTTACAGAGGCAATTAGCCAGAACAATTATAACTTTTCTTAATGAAAATTCCATGTCTGAACGGGATTTGAACCCGAGACCTTAGCAAAGCAGGGCACGTGTGTTACCACTAGGCTACGCCGATCGGCAAAGTTGTCAATTTATATTCTATTTTAAAATAAACACATTTTACATTGCTGTCAATCAACGGTTGTTATAGAAATGAATCCTCTATGTTCTATGATAAAATAAACTCATGGTATATAGACCGGGAGCTCATGACATTTTTGGTCTCCGATTTCATACAGCATGCCTTTTGGAGGAGAGAATATTTACTCTGTGACAACAAAAAAGGGATGGTACTAAACCCCTGCACGCTTTCCGGTCATAGGGAAAATTGCATTTCCACTTGCACAAAAGTTTTTCTCTGATTTAATATTGCTTGCCCTTTTCTCAAAAGAAAATTATAACAAATTTAAAGTCTTTTAATTATAGGCATGCTGTATGAAAACGCGTAAAATCATATTTTTTTATTACAAGATCACATGACCGTTTGAGCCTTTTGGGACCCTCCGAATCGCATGCATATATTTAAAAGACTTTAAATTTGTTATAACTTTCTTTTGACAAAAGGGCAAGCAATATTAAATCAGAGAAAAGCACAAAAATTTTGTGTTTAAGTGGAAATGGAATTTTCCCTATGACCGGAAAGCGTGCAGGGGTTTAGTACCATCCCTTTTTTGTTGTCACAGGGTAAATATTCTATCCTCCAAAAGGCATGCTGTATGAAATCGGAGACCAAAAACTGTCATGAGCTCCCGGTCTAATATATATTATATGCTCGTCAGGAATATTTTTACAAATTTCTCTCTCGTAATTTATCAGCACGAAATATTCTAAATTTGGCGATGAGAGGGTGCTTTTTAATTTCTTTCTAATAAATTTAAGTTGAGAAAAACTTCTCTCACAACTTATTTTTACATTTTACGCCATTTCGGTATACGCCGTTTCGATATACCTCGATTCATCCAGGAACGGAATTGTATTGGTTATCTGTTAAAGATATTTCTTGAATAACCAAAATTACAGTAAGAATATTGAATATTTATTTTAAATGTCAACTTCCAGATATTTTTTACAAGATCATAATATGTTATACGACTAAACTCAATTACTATAACTACGTTCATAGCTAACTGTATAAAAACTAAAACACAATATATCCAACAAATTGCGGCGTAAACCGAGGGCTCTAATATATTAGACACAGTTATAAAAAGAAGATCAGTTATGAAGTTATGGTAGATCACTACCCCTTTAAACGTACTTCTGTTATAAAGCTTTTTTTATAACTTAAATATTTCTTAGCATTTTATATGTTAAAATAGACCATTTTATTGCTATTTCGTTTATCGCTATAAATCTTAACTATTACTAATAGTTCTCCAGTGTTTTCCTACATTTCGATGTTCATGTTCTAAAGTATCCCAAAGGCATTAAATATTTATTTATATTGATGTCTTTATATGTAAGTATGTTTTTATGTCTATATGCATGTACTTCTATTGCGAAATTCTACAATAAACTCGCCTAAAATATTATCTCATCACTGTACCAGGATTCAACAGCTCTCGAGCTGACAGGAAGTCAATCCATGCTTCCGGCGACGCCTCCCCTATCCCTGACGCTCGGATCGATAGGCGTCTAGAGCAGCCATTGTACTACCTGCTAGCCCAATCACGGGCGCCGGCGTCTGTTGCCTTGGTTACACACCTCATACCAATACTCAGGGGACGGTAAACGAGAAGGTATGGAGACGCCATAGAGAGGGGTTCGCTGATTGTTGCCTTCGAGGCTAGATTGTTTTTTGTGTTTTCTAAATTAATGATTAAGTGTGATCTGATTAGTTTTAGTTAGATTTTTAAGGGTATTTACTGTCTATTATACCTTAAAGCATGAGTCTTCATGTTATGCTCACTAACTAATTGTTAACTAAATAATAGCTTTTTTTAGGTCAGAGCATACGAGATCTTTCTTATATCTTATCTTTAAAATATATAAAAGGGCACGTATGTCTGTCAGTCTATCAGTATGTTACCTTAAAACCCGGAAACGACAGAACCGATTTTAATGCGGATATCCTCATTTTATTAGGAATTTATCGGAAATATTTTAAGCTATATATCATCACGGTTTGACATCAGGATTTTGAGTAATTAAGAAATATGTTAAAATAGATCGGAAAAATCTTGCGTGCGGCACATTAAAATTGTTGCCGCGGATAAACTGTAACATTTACAGGGTGGTGAATTGACTTGTCAGCCATAGCGATTTAACATAATAATAATAAATATGCTATTTTCTGCTTCCCTAATTGTTTTAGAGAAAAAGTGCAAGAGATAAAATTTATTTTGAATTGAAAATTCTACATTTTAGGTAAGTAAACTAACTACCAACTACTTCCGAGAAAAATTTAAAAATTATAAATTTTATAAAGCATTCTTTATCAAGTAGCCATGCTTTATAAACAAATGTACATGCAAGACTAGTAATCTAAATAATAAATTCAATTTATCATAAATATAGTAATTTTATTAATAAATAAATAATTATATATTTTTTAATGAGACGGTGCAAGGCATCCAGACATTGATTCTCTAAAACATAAAATTATTCAGGAATGCGCAAAAATAACCGATAGGCAACCGGCCAATGTGCAGAGAAATTTTTACGACAGACTTAGTTTTTGCTTAGCAGTGAATGGCGGCATATTTGAACATTTACTATAAAATATAATTATTTATGTTAAACTATGAAATTTTACAGCATCCACATTATTCACCCTACTTCCAACGGATTATTATTTCTTCAGACAATTTTTTTTTTTAATAATCATAAAGAGATCAAAAGAGCCTTGAAAAATTGAACTGAATTGTATTCATGCTGTTGTAAGGCGTTGAGCGCAGAGTCGTACCGGACAATTTTGGCGCCTGAGGCAGACCATACTAATGGCGTCCTGCTAGAAACAACATACTTGATGAGTAGAGAGAGAGAGAAAAAAAAGAAACATCATGCAATATTCAAGTGATGATACAAGAAAGAAACCATTAAAAATTCAAGTGATGAGCAAAGAAATGGCGCCCTTTTTGCCAGTAAAGATGAGGAGGTGCTTGATGAAGGTGAAGACTATTTTGTTTATTAAAGAAAATATCTAGAAACTCTAGAAGCCGGTCTCGGTAGCGTAGAGATAGAGACAGTGTTTAAAGTATCACAAATCCCGGTTTCGATTCCCGCTCTGGGCATGGGTATATGTAATCGCCCCATCAACTGGTCCTGTTTAAAATATAAAGAAAAAAAAAAACTGGTTTAAGACTAAATGGTTTAATGTGTTAACCAGGGATGAGGAGTCGAAGTCGGGAGTAGAGAATCGAGGAGTCGAAATTTTTGGAGGAGTCGGAAGTTGGAGTCCAGAGTCGAAAAAACTATCGACTCCCAACTCTTTGATGTATTGTTATCAAGGATGATAATACACCTACAACGAAAACGAAAACGAAATTGGAAATATTCAACACCAGTTTTAATCGGTATTCCATGTTCTCCAGTTTATAATTTGATTCCAATCATCAGTTTGGATTTCGTAAAAATTTATCAACGATTCAGCAAGCCCATAGAATAGTAAATCAAATAGCCAAGAGCCTTGAAGGAAAGAAATATTGTGCTGCCGTATTTCTTGACGTTTCGCAAGCATTTGAAAAGGTGTGGCATACAGGTCTGCTTTATAAACTAAAAAATCTCCTACTCAGCAATTATTACTTTCTTTTTAAGTCCTACTTGACAGATAGAAACTTCTCAGTTCAATACAATAATGCCCTATCAATTTACTATCCCATAACATCTGGTGTTCCCCAAGGTAGTGTACTTGGGCCATTCCTTTACCTACTTTATACTGTAGATATGCCTGAGACAGACGACACTATGATAGCTGCATTTGCTGATGACGTTACTATACTATCAACAAACGATGATCCTAACGAAGCTTCTGCAACTCTTCAAAGTCATTTAAATCTTATAAACGATTGGTACAATAAATGGCGAACTAAAGTAAATCAGTCTAAATCTGTCCAAGTCACGTTTACAACCAGATTCAGTACTTGCCCACAAGTAACAATCAACGACATTCCAGTTCTCATAAAAACTGAAGTAAAATACCTTGGATTGTATTTGGGCGATTGACTTGGAGTAAACACATACAAGCCAAACGTAAACAGTTAGACCTAAAATTTCGCCAAATGTACTGGCTTCTTGGTAGAAAATCAAAATTATCAGTTTCAAATAAAATTTTGCTCTATAAGACCATACTCAAGCCCATATGGTCGTATGGACTTCAATTATGGGGATGTGCCAAGCCGACCAGATTAAAAATAATACAGCGATTTCAATCAAAAGCGTTTTGAGCTTTGGTGAATGCACCTTGGTACGTCTCAAATAGAATGATCCATAAAGACCTCAAAATCCCTTTCATCACGGAAGAAATTCATACAGTTGCCAACAAATGCCATGACCGACTCACTGGACATGAAAATGAACATGTGGGAAATTTAATAAATGACCTTGACAACAGAAGGTTAAAGAGACTTTGGCCAAATGACCTACCGCAACACTGAAAACAGTAATATATAAGGAGAAACGTCACTGGATGTCTCCCTTAGATGCCGCCTACTTTCAACTAATTTACTAAACACTCGTAATGAAGTAGATTCTAAATTTAAAAAATAAAATAAAAAAACAAAAATAATAATTAAATAATTTGTTTAATACTATACGTGTATTAACAGATAAACGAAGAGGCAGTAAAGAATTTTTGTTTTTACACATAAATCCGAGGCCAAATAAAAAGAAAAATCTGGACTTTTAATTTCTCCTTTTCCGAATCAATTTTATAGGCACCAGCTTGATACATTACCTTACATAAAGCACGAGAACAAAGCAAGACAAATTGCAAGATTGTGTTGTAGATTTTGGTTTTCTAAAATCCATGGCTGGGAGCCTTTCTTCAATTTGGGAAGTACTATAGTTTCATATCTCCCTCTAGGTTAATATTAGACAACTCTGTCCACATTCCTACGGCTGTAACCATTATTTCTCATAGCAAGAGTAATCACGATACAGTTTTGTCTTCTGAAAATAAAAACAAAACACTGGAATTATTATAATCTGATTACTTACTTCTTTTTGCTAAAGCTAAATCCTTGTGACCACACACAGACCCACATATATCATATCATTAACATTTAAAGAGTCTTTCTTTTATCCGTTACAGTAATTCTTATATATCTTTAGGGCTTAATTTAATTTTTTTTAAACTGAATGTTTTACCTCCCCATACGTTTGGCTTGAAGGCTCAAGAAATAAAAGTAAGGTAATTGAAATATAATTTCCAACGAAAAATTCCGTAGAATGACACTATGAAATAGTAAATAAATTAATTATAATGTAGGACGTTCAATCAAAATGTACGCAAAAATGCACGCGTTATGCATTTTCTAATAAGTGGTGGGGAATAGCGACTTTATATCAGTGTCTCTCAACTGAAAACGTATCGCGGACCAGTAAAATATTTAATTTTCTACCGCGGACCAGTAAAAAATTTAATTTTCTACCGCGGACCCCTAATAATAAATGTACTATTAAACAAATTGTATATGTAAATTCTACATATATCTTAGTAATAAAAAATCACTGAAAAATGAACAAAATACATAGAAAATGAACAAAAAATCATAAAAAAATGAGCAAAAAATCCCAAAAATAATAATTTATAAGCCTTTCTAAAATTTTGCCAAGGACCACCAGTGGTCCGCGGAACACCTGTTGAGAAACACTGCTTTATATAATACATTTGTGCGTTGACAGCCGTTGAGTTTGTTTCTCTATTTTGTTTCTAAGAATTTTATAGCGGATTTTGTAATTCCATTTATTCACCCCGGCGATTTTTAAGATGGTCTTGATCGAATAGCAGCGTTAGAGTTCATTTTTTTTTTTTCTAACGTGGGAAGATGGTTATACAAATATTTTTGATTACAATTTTTAGAAAATATGGTTCTGGCGTTTTAAAGCATAAAAATTTAATCGAAGATGATGAGAGATCGAGTAGGTTTTTAAGAGATTAAAAATATGATCTAAACGGATCCTTGCGATTCCAAAAAGTACCTATAAAATATGTTTTCACGAGTGGAGAGACGCTGGAAGCGAAGTGTAGGTGCAGAAGACCAGTATTTAGAAGATATATAAGAATAATATGGAAGTATAAGAAATTAGTAATAAGTTTTATAACGCTAGTTCGCGATCTTTCTTCATCCCATCTCATATATGTATACCATAAATTAGTATGAAACGAAATCATGAAACGACTTTCAAAAATTATGATACAATTTCTAGTCTTGTCATACGAGGGATGTTTCTAAAGTTCTGGGAATTTAGCAATAATTTTTATTATTTTGTTGATTTTCGTCAATATTACAATGTAGTTTTTCAACATAATCTCCATTTAACTGAATACATTTATCCCAACGATAAACTAATTTTTTTAACAGCTCTTGAAGTTGCCGACAAGTATCAGAACAATTGAGTTTCTGTTCTGGTCCCAACAGCCTTGGCCCAAACAATCATGCAAGATGTCATGAACTTGTCGTGTACCTATCCCTAGGCGCACACTACTTTGACGAATAGTCATTCGCCTGTCCTCTTTCAGTAGGTCTTCGACTGCAGTAATGTTTCTTTCATTTACCGACGTGCTTGGGCGCCCACTGCGTGGATCGTCACCGATAAACAGTACTTTTGGATTCTGCAGACTCACCAAATACTCCTTGCAGACGCTGAATAATTTCTGATGTTTTCACACCTTTCCACAAAAAGAAAATTATTGCTCTTTGAGATTTTGCTGCGTCTTCCATGGTTACAAAAACAGTGCTATGAAAACGCGTCTATATCAGTCGAACACCTAAATCAGACTGAACAATATTGCACTATACTCTATCTCCGAAAGACTGATAGTAATAAAATTTATTATTTGTAAAAAGTTATTGTATTATCACACAGAAGCGGTAAAACAAAAGCGACAAAATATGAATAGTTCGAAACGTAATATTGTTAAAAACAACCGAGTGTGCCGCACATATTATATAGGAATACGAACTAGGGTTAAACACAATAGACCATAAAATTTGACCCTCAAATTTTGAGGAAAAATATGGTCACAGGGGTGTGTTTAATGATATGATAAATATGGTCACAAGCGTGCATTTAATAAATTGATAAATAGTAATATAGAAATACACAAAACCAATTTAAACGTGTTTAAAATGTGCACGCCACAGGTAACTGCCTGACAAAATGATTTATTACTATCAGTCTTTCAGAGATAGAGTATAGATAGTTGCATAAACATGTCAAGACTTGTATGGCACCAATAACATTGCCTATAAGTTCTGCGTAATTTAATTATAGCACAATTCCCAGAATTTAGGAAACATCCCTCGTAAATACTGTTAAAAGTTTTCATTGAAATTCCACAAGATGCTTAAAAATAATTTAATTTTCTTTTAGTACATAATACATATGTAGATACATTTTAAACAAGAAACATCAATCAGGTTACAAAATATTATCAGGTTACAAAAAAGCAGCGACGATTTAGAGGGGTCATTACTAGGGTGACCATTTTCTTAAGAAGGCAATGCGGGACGGAGCAAAAAAAAAGGTCCTCACACCTCCCAAATCCAAGTGAAGAGCAAAAAAAAAGGTCCTCACCTCCCAAATCCAAGTGAAGAGCAAAAAAAAGGTCCTCACCTCCCAAATCCAAGTGAGGAGCAAAAAAAAGGTCCTCACCTCCCAAATCCAAGTGAAGAGCATAAAAAAGGTCCTCACCTCCCAAATCCAAGTGAAGAGCAAAAAAAATAAGGTTCTCATTTCCTCAAATACAAGTTACAAAATGCGGGACAAAATGTTAAAATGAGGGACTTTTGCGGGACCCATCTTAATGCGGGACAAAATGTTAGAATGCGGGACAGTCCCGCAAAAAGCGGGACGAATGGTCACCCTAGTCATTACCCTGCTTCAGTGAAGGGTTGATGGGGTGGAAGCTATGACTGTATCACTAATCTTCATTTTTACGAGAAAGGGATAAAATCGTCGCTGAAAGTACTAGAAAACCGTGTTGTCGATAGTTAAAGAACTGAACAACTCCCTCTTCGTTGGTCACCACTAAAAGCTTCCAGTAAGAAATAGCGTCAGCCAATAATGAGTAGGCTGCGCAGCAGTGGATTGAAAGCAATATACTGGACTATATTTCTCATGCTGATTGGCCGCCTAGCAGCTGTGACCTCAAATCCTTGGACTACAAATTTTTGACCGTGTTGCAGAACATGGCCTGCAAGAAGAGACACTTAAATGAATATAACGATCTAAACTGCTAGTATGAAGCGTGTCCTGATGAAGGCAACGATGAGTTTTTCTGTAGAAATCTTTCGTTACTCTCTTGACATGCGGCCGCAGAGAATTTAGCGCTATGTAAGGGCCAGAAGTGGCCATTTTGAAAACCGATTAATGTTTCTTGTTTAAGATACATTTATTAATTATGTTTTGAATCGCTTCTTGTGAAATTTCACTGAAAACTTTGTAAATGTATTTATGGCAAGAATTGGTGCATGTCCATCACGAGCTAGCACGTTAATATGAATACAAGACAAGATATCAGAGCAGTTTACGTAAAGTCCGTTTACCATAATTATGAAATGACGTCACAGTTGAAAAACTCACCTTGTTGCCAATTCGTAAACTGTCAAAAAAAGTTAGGTTATATCGAACAACGTCTAAAAATATATTGAAAACCTATATTTCCTATGGAGGAAAGGAATTAATGTAAATTATTAAATTATATAATTTAAATTATTAATTTATTACGTGTTAAAAAGAGATGAAAATTACATATTTTGTGTCTCTTTCTATCCCATAGAAATTGAAGTGAGCTCGAAACAATAATGGGTGTGGCCTTAACAACGATTGAACAATCCAATTTCAAACTGGCAACATTGAAAAAATGTACCAACATTAAATAAATGTACTAACTGAGTTATGGATTGATGTTGATTAAAACATATCATAACGTTGGTACTTAAATTAACCAAGTGTGACGTCATCTCATAGTTATCGTTAACCGACTTTATTAACTAATTTCTATGGGAAAATGACCATATCTCTCCACCTGGCCAGTGTTTTCCGTTTGTTTGAGCTTAGAATTTCAGGCAATAGGTTAAAATCTCGGCTATGTTCCTGTTAATCTTAGCTCAAAATCACAGGAATTATTTGGTTTGGGTACTCAATATACACTTTGTGTATCTATGTTGTACATTCTGCATTGACTGAATTGTTAATATACAAATGACTTATTTGTTTTTTAAAAAAATAGTTAATCTCTTACTACATCGCTTCGCAAAAGCAAATTGAACTTTTCAAATATTAATTCTATCATTTATAGAATAATTTGGTAACATTCACAAGAACTCTTTCTTAAATCGAATTGAAATGTATATGAAAACATATCAGATTTAAAATTTTATTACCTGAAATTACATATATGATGGACAGATGTTAAGTAAAGGCATTCACTATGATTTAACATTCTCTTTCCATTTTGTCATTTCAAGAAAACTAACAAAATAAACTACCTCATCCACCTGTTACTAACAATAATCACTTTCTATACTCTGCAACTGCTACAATATTAACATTTGTCACTTTGTTGAGATACTGAAGTAATATGCAACTTTGTAAATGAATAAATTATGAAATTATATATCAGCACCTTAGAGGTAAACTGTATCAAGTCACATTTTTATCAGAAATTACATTTTAGTGCCAAGTGACTTAATACTTTATAGTCCGTCGATTGGAAAATAATTTGGAACTATAGCTCTAGCCAGTTTCAATATACGTTGCTTTAAAATTGTATCAAGTCGATCAACGCAAGGAAGTAAACAATCTTAAATCGTCTTTTCTGAGCTGTTTATCATTTGTGACTTAATACAAGTTACCTCTGAGGTGCTGATATACATTTGAAAAATAAGCAGCTAATTTATGTTAATAAAATTGAGGGCCGTATCTGTTTATTTATTTTTTCGACCTCATATAGGACAATTTACGCAAAAAAATCAATTTTTGTCTATCTGTCTGTCTGTCTGTCCGAGATTCATGCAAAAACGGCTGGACATATTTTCACATTTCTTTATTCGAACATAGGCTATAAGACATTTGAAATTTTTTATTCTAGGGGGGTGTTTCATGGTTAAAACTATTTATTAAAAAACTTAAGATATCTCCCATATTATCGACTTAACAGAAAGTTATATAGAACAAAAATTGTTTTAGTATTAAAACAAATCTTTTGTTAATCATTTTTTCAATTAGGTGAATATTTGGGATGTTATGGGGGGGGGAGGTCAGCCTAAAACAAAAATCTATATATATCTTCCTTATTATTGACTTAACAGCAAAATTATATATAACATAAAAAGTTTATAATAAGAAAACAAATCTTTTATTTTTATGCATTTTTTAATATACATGAATATTTGACGAGTTACGGGGGGTCATCCTAAACTTAAACTTTTGAAGTATCACCATTATTATTTACTTGACAGTAAAAATGTATTTAACAAAAATTGTTTATTATAAAACAGGGCTTCGAACCGGAACTGAACCGAAAACCGGAAAAAAAAAAACGTTAGTTTTGTAGGAACGAAAACCGGAACTGAACCGAAAAAAAATATCGGTTTATTTCGGTTCAGATAATGTTTATATGAGTGAATATAAAATACATTTTATTATTTTTTAATCTGAACAGTAGAAAAAAATCGTTATTTTTTAAATTGATAAATAAAAAAAAAAAAAAATGGGGTTGAACGCCCAGAATGCCCCCTGGCAGCGGCCTTGGTATGATTATTACAAAATAAGGAATAAAATGTTCTTCTAAATTATAGTAGAAAATAAATTTCTAATACAAATAAAAGCATTTAAAAATTTATCTCTCGGAACTGAACCGAAAACCGAAAAAAAACGTTATTTTTGCTGGAACGAAAACCAGAACCGAACTGATATATTTTTTTTATTTGAACCGGAACGAAAACCGAAACGAAAAAAATAACGGTTCGAAGTTCTGTTATAAAAAACAAATCTTTTCTGTTGTTTATACTTTTCGATTATACTTTGTCTTTAGATAATTTTTTATATATTGAAGTTGGCTTTTCCTGAACAATATTATCAAAAGCTTCAATTAACCGGTAAAAGTTACTATAATCTAACTCCGAAAGAATGATAGTAATAAAATTTATTATTTGTAAAAAGTTATTGTATTATCACACAGAAGCGGTAAAACAAAAGCGGCGACAAAATATGAATAGAAACGAAATATTGTTAAAAACAACCGAGTGTGCCGCACATATTATATGGGAATACGAACTAGGGTTAAACACAATAGACCATAAAAATTTGACCTTAAAATTTTGAGGAAAAATATGGTCACAGGGGTGTGTTTAATGGTATGATAAATATGGTCACAGGCGTGCGTTTAATAAAATGATAAATAGTAATATAGAAATACACAAAATCAATTTAAACGTGTTTAAAATGTGCACGCCACTGGTAATTAACTGACCAAATGATTTATTACTATCAGTCTTTCAGAGATAGAGTATAAATGAATACATGAGGAGTTACTGGGATGCACCCTGAAACTAAAATCTTGAAATATCTCACTTATTATTTACTTATCATCAAAAATAAAAAATTCTAATAAAAATAGTTGTGAACATAATTTGTATCTCTGTAATAACATTTTATAAAATTATTGTTTATCATATTTTTAACTCTACAACTTTTTGTAAACTATTATTTTAAAATTCATTATTAAAGGTTAACAGATCACTTTTATCCGTATCCGTATTCGTAAACGCGAATATTCTACAAATTATCCGTATCCGTGGATATGAAATTTTTATTATCCGTAATCTATGTAATTTAGATTCAATAAAATGTTCATTTCTATACATCGAATTTTTCTTATGGACCCATCGACATACCATTCGATATATGGAGGTTCTGTTGTATTTATTACCATGAATTCGTCTGATGGAATCCGTATTAGTTTGCACTTTAAACCAATTTATTTCAACCATCATTCAACCTCTTTCCTCATCATCCAAATGTCAAAAAATTGAAACAAACAACTCATAAATTATTCAAAAATACCACACATCAAAATTTCAGAATCGAATTTCAAAATCAAAACCCGAACATAAAAAACAAAATAACCCTAATCAAGTCATACCCTGGAGTAAAAATAAAGTGCTTATGATATCCAAACACCTACTATCTGTATATTGCCTGAAGGTAAGACCGTCACATGAGCACAGATAACTAAAATTACTCCCGAATCGTGGACTCATTTACCCTGAAGCTACGTACCATAGCTTACACCTAGCGAATGCAAGGTGTGTACCAATAACCGAATCACGAATCTGTATTAACATCAGGTGCAGGCTTTGAGTTTTTAATGTTCATACTGTGGTTTATAAATTATACAGTGAAGAAAGGGAAATTATCTTTTTAAATGTGGTACGTGTTTAATGTGTTTTTCTGAATTTAAACTAAATTTAAGTACGGTTATTAGGTCGATTGAATCTGTAAAATTATCTGTGTCGCAGAAAATAAAACATTGTGGGGAATTAAGAACAATTGGAGAACCTGTTGAAATAGCCATAAGTAGATTTAAATGGAATTGGATTATTCATGCAATAAGATAACTAAATTAAAATATTACAAATAAGCTATTAAATTATAATAATAATAATAAATCTCTTTATTGGCAAGGTTCAGTTTACACTGCTCTACCATCTAACCTTAAAGTTATTTTACAGTTGAGTACATACTTATTATTATTATTATTATATTATTTATTTTACATCGGCCTTTATTTCTGCAACGAGGCTAATCGCCGATGCCAGGTGGCGAGCTCCTACACCTGGATGAAGGGTGAATGATTGTGAAAATGAGAGTAATGTAAACATATTATTCTCGCCCGAATAATATCACCAACGAAGCAGGCTCGAACCACAGACCGGACAATCGTACTGGGTTTCCACCAGTACAAACCGCACGACTAAGTGCGCTCGACCACCACGTTGGCAGTTGAGTACATACAGTGTTTTATGTTAACAAATAATATAATAGTTTACTAAGTACAATATGCAGTCTAATTGAACACGGATCGATCCATTAAGCTCAAATTGGGACCATTTGCTGGCGGAGTCGCTTTTTGAATTGGGCAATTTTAAGAGAATTTTTCGGAATGGAGTTGTATATCGTGGCAGCGTTGTACGAAAATGATTTTTTGAATAAGGTTGTTCGGTGTTTGGGAATATGTATCAAGTGAGAGTATTTAGTATTTTTACTGTTAATTTGAGATCTTTTAATGATTTTTTCGACTAAATAGCTAGGTTCGTTTGTGCTTAAGATTTTGTGAAACATGAAACATGCGTAATGCAAGTGTCTTCTTTCAGACATGTTTAACCATCCTAATTTCTTCAGGTGTTGGGAAGTAGGTTCCCTTTTCTTTAGTCCTAATATGAAACGTACACAGTAATTTTGCACTTTTTGAATTCGCTTCGAATCGAAATACGACAGGGAAGGTTCGTAAATCGTGTCACAGTAATTAAAGATCGATAGGACGAGACTGTCACATAGTATTTGTTTGTGTTTTTTGGTTAGCACGAAACGGTTCATAAATAGTTTTTTTAGTGCAAGAAAGACACGCTTCATTAACAAACTTATATATTCTTTGAATTTTAGTTCGGTATCTAGTATAATACCTAAATTTTTACATGAATTCGTTAGTTGCAACTTGGAGTGATTGATATATATATATTGAAATTCGGGACTAAATTTCTTTTCAAGTATTTGTTACCATACAGCATGATGTGTGATTTTCACTCATTAATTTTAAGGCCATGATCGGAAGAATATTTACATAGTGCATTAATTTCATTTTGAAAGGAAGATAATGCTTCATTAAATTTTTCTGGTGAAAACGAGAGGTATAATTGAGTATCATCCGCGTATTGATGTATTTGACTATGTGTACATATCGAGCTGATATCAAAAGTGTACAAAGAATATAAAATCGGTCCTAATATCGCGCCTTGTGGAATTCCTTTAAATATCGTTAAACTGTCTGATGTTAAATTATTAAGTAATACCTGTTGGCTTCTGGAGGTGAAATAATTTCTAAAAAATAATATTGCCAAATTATCGAAACCCGAATTACCGAAAAGTATTTTAATTTCGTAATGAGAAGTTTATGGTTAATAGTGTCGAACGCTTTGCTGTAATCTATGGTAGTGAACATGGTCATTTCCTTGTTATCACAGATTTTAATGATGTCATCAGTAACAGATAAGAGGGTTGGTGTTGTGCTGTGATTGGGTCTGAAGCCTGATTGGCTTTTGGGCAATAAAGAGTAATTGTTTAGGTATTCCATAATTTGTAAATTGATAATTTTATCAAGAACTTTTGACAAGGTAGGCAAAATACTAATTGGGCGCAAATCGCTGTTATTTAATGGATTTTTATTTTTTGGTAAAGGAATAACAATGGCTTGTTTCCAAATGTTGGGAAAAACACCCTCACTTAAGCAGTAATTAATAATGTGTGTAATTTGAGGTACAAGAGAAGGAACTATTAATTTTAACAATAAAGCATTAATTCCGTCGACACCGGATGAGTTGGACTTTAGTGAGTTTATAATTTTATCTATAGTGCTACTGTACGTCAGTTTAAAAGAAAATACAAAAGAATTGTTGAATTTATTATTTGAATATTTTTCTAGAGTTTCTTGCGGTATTGCAGGAGTAGGTACATTGTTAATAAACTGGTTATTAATGGCGTTAGCGTTCTGGAGATGAAAAGGCAAATTATTTGGAGGATTACTATTAATTCCCAGGTTTTTAAAAGCTTTCCAGTGATTATTCCCAGCCTTGATAATTTCTTGTTGCAAGAAGGCCTTTTTTTCATTACGTATAGCGGTGGTTGCAAAATTTCTAAGGGATTTGTAATCTTGCCAGGCTTGCTGGGTTATAATTCTACGAAATTTGGTAAACGCATCATTTCTGCATTTTATAATTTGTTTTAACACTCTCCAGTAAACCAAGGGGTTCTTTAAAAGGTGCAAAGATATCGAAAGCATTCATTCACAGTCAGCAGTCATTATAAAAAACAATAATCTTTTTTTTTTGTATATTTTATTCAGGCGTGGCGGATCATAAGAAATTGTTTATTGGCCCATGGACCACTAGTTCTATTATAATAGAAGAGCTAAATATTTATATACTATTTTATAACATAATGTTAACTATAGTAATGCTATTTCAACACCTTATCAAGTTAAATATTATTTAGCGAAACGTGTTCCTATAATAAATACATTTCCAAAAAAGCCGTACGTGTTATTTTAGTTATTTAAAATTTTTGGCGCACAGCAATGATGGCTATTTGCGCGGTTTTATTTCATCATATGCCTATATTCATTGGATATTACATACTCTACATATGACTCTTATCTTATAACATTCATATCAGGCCAGATTTTTAACAAAACATCGCTATTTCGGATTAGAATAGGTAGGTAGGTACATAAGTTATTACAAATTTTTATTGCATCCCGGTTGAGAAACCCTGTTATAGAGTAATCTAAACAATCATGTTTACAAATACACTACCTTTTACAGTCAACAGCAACTTAGTTACCTTGTCCACCTGTTGTACCTAATCACTTTCTATAATTCAGCAAATGTTATATTTTCTATAAAATCATAAAACGATTTGTCACTGAATCGTGACCAAACACCTGTGTTATCTTTGATGTTTTTGTAAATTTCGTTAGCATTGTGGTCTGTAGAAGATCACGTCATGAGTTGCGGTGTATGGTATTACCGTGGTGGAATACACTGAGCTGTGTTCACACGGACGCAGGTGTGTAGTAGACTGGCCGGCGCCAACGGGCACAATCTCAGTCTCCACCAACATTCCAGCTACCTGACCCGCGGGCCCATTCACAGAACACCGCACCGCTTCGCACCGCTCCGCACCGGATTATTCATCTGGAAATTTTGGACTTTTGTATTTTTCAGTTATAAACGTGCAAGTGTTCAATAGAATACACACCTATAATAACAAACTTTTAGGAATTTTTAGTAAATAGGTTGGAAAAACAAACAAATAAGTAAAATACAGTGTATAGACTGGATAATGTATTTCTAATGAGGCAAATAACAATGTGATTGTTTATTTTTGTTTAGAGATTTAATTTATATGGACAATTGCTTTAAATCTTGACTTGTTTGTATGACGATTTTGTATCTATAGCTAGGGGACCAGATTTCAGCGAAGGGAAACCGGGACACAGGGAAAAAAAGAAGGTCTTTGTTTCCTCCCAGATCCAAGTGAAGAGCAAAAAAAAGGTCCTCACCTCCCCAAATTTAAAAAGAAGAGCAAAAAAAAGGTCCTCACCTCTCAAATTCAAAGTGAAGAGCAAAAACAAAAGGTCTTTACCTTTCAAATTCAAAGTGAAGATCAAAAAAAAAGGTCCTCATCTTCCAAATTCAAAGTAAAGAGAAAAAAAAAAAACAAAAAGGTCCTCACCTCCCCCAAATTCAAAGTGAAGAGCAAAAAGAGTCCTCACCTCAAAAACCGGGACAATCGGGCGTCCCGAGAACATTTTCCGGGACACCGGAACAAGAAATTGAGGGTTCATATTAGAAATCATAAAATTTGATAGTACATCTATACTTATTTATTTCCTTATTTATTTTATGCGGGTGACTAAACAGAAAAATCTCCTACAAGTGTCCACACATAACCTACAACTGTATTTAATTACGAGATGCGCGCTTATCTACCGTGTTCTATACTCGAAAGCAGCGTTTCCCAAGCGGTGGTTCGCGAACCCCTGGGGGTTCGCATGGTGTACAAATGGGGTTCGCGAAAATAATATTGTAATGGTGGAATTTTAAATCCCCAAAGAAAATTAAACGCATAAAAACAAATTAAAAATGAATATCCTGTTCTGTCAAAA
Source organism: Liopterus haemorrhoidalis (assembly GCA_963971575.1). Classification (NCBI taxonomy): domain Eukaryota; kingdom Metazoa; phylum Arthropoda; class Insecta; order Coleoptera; family Dytiscidae; genus Liopterus; species Liopterus haemorrhoidalis. The sequence goes on along the minus strand of OZ020619.1, from coordinate 31,721,352 downwards.
AAGCCATTCAAGTTCTATTACCCCTTTTGCACAACATATACTTATCTGAAAGATAAATACAGAAATAGGTTAGATGCAGAACCTGATCTAAGACTGAAATTGTCGGATATTGAGATGAAATCACCAAACTTTGAATTGCTTTGTTCCATCAAACAGCCACAAATATCCCATTTAACTAAGAGTTTTTTTAAATTTAACGTATGCTTAACTAAGAACCAGTTGATTTGTTGAATTGATTTTGTATTCATTTTTTATAGCTACCATTTTAGTCTTATTAATGTTTGTACATGGAAAATATGGAAAATAAATGTTCTACCAAATTTTATTGTTTTTTTTTCCTGTCATTAACGACTACATAGGGCAGTGTTTCCCAACCGGTGTGCCGCGGCACTTTAGTGTGCCGTGAAATTCTAGAAGTGTGCTGCGAAATTTTACAATTTTCCATTTAAACCTATATTCAATAAGTCATAGCTGTGCCGCAAAAAAATGTTTACACGTCAAAAGTGTGCCGCGAACTTAAAAAGTTTGAGAAACATTGACACAGGGGGTTCGCCAAATTCGTTCGGATTTTATAAGGGGTTCGTGAGGAGATAAAGGTTGGGAAACACTGCTCTAAAGGAATGGATGCGACATGTCCAGTACAACCGAAGAAAGAAGCGATCATTTTCTTAGAAGTGCTTCGTGAACGAACAACTTTTGTGGGTTTCGGTTCATCTTGGAAAACCCAAACAGTGGATTGTTGCTTACTTTCAGGTTCATATGAATAAATGCAAGTTTCATCACCTGTAAAGATGTTGTATACGGATTTTTCAGTGCCTAGGTTGATTTTTTTTAGCATTCCCTTAACCAATCAACACGAGCCTTTTTTGAACTTCGGTCAAATTATGCGGAATCCATCGGGAACAAATCTTTTTCACAACTAAATGTTCATGCAAAATCGAAAGTATTGCAGTCTGCGATATGCCAAAGGATGCCTCTATCCACGGTAAGTCACATGCTGATCTTCATTTTGCACACAGCATCGATGTTTTTTTTAAATCACAACCGATTTTGGTCCACGTTCACGTTATTCATCACTGACGGACGCACGGTCACGACGAAATTCTGCAAACCAATTGTAAACAGTCTTTTCTGATGGTGCTTTATTACCAAAACTTGAACGAAGAGAATATATGCATTGTTGTTGAGTTAGGGGTTTACTAAACTCGTAAAAATCATCCAACGAAAACCTTCACGAGTAATATCCATTTTTTCACAAACTTGTTTTTTTTAACGCTCACTGTGTCAACAAACTATTCGGTCAATTTATAAGCTGCCACTGATTTCATAATAACAAATGTCAAATTTTACGATTATAGTACTGGCACATTTCAATATTGTCATCTAGTGCAGTGTTTCTCAACAGGTGGTCCGCGGACCACTGGTGGTCCTTAGCAAAATTTTAGTGGTCCGCGAAAGGATTATAAATGATTATTTTTGAGATTTTTTGCTCATTTTTTTACGATTTTTTGTTCCTTTTCTGTGTATTTGGTTCATTTTCAGTGATTTTTTATTACTAAGATATATGTAGAGTTTACATATACAATTTGTTTGATAGTACATTTATTATTAGGGGTCCGTGGTAGAAAATTAAATATTTTACTGGTCCGCGATACATTTTCAGTTGAGAAACACTGATCTAGTGGTCGTTTGTAAAAACATAAAAGGTAACCCTCGTAGTAACTTTTACAGATTACGTCAGGCTTTTGATCATTTTGTTTAGAAAAAACCCACCTTAAAACCTAAAAATAGAGCTCATGACAACTTACAAAAATGAAAATTCCAGTTAGTTCCGCTTAAACGTTTGAAATATCCCATATATAATATAAAATTTAATCGAAACCAACAAATATATTGCAAAAATTACAAAAAATTGCTTTGAGGAACTTTGTTTCATATTTGTCAATTTACTTTGTTTCATATTTCTTTGTAAATTTTAGCAAACAATTTTATTATATGGGTATCACCCAGGCCGCCGAGAAGACTTCTGGGGCCCCGGGGAGAACTTTCTTTGCGGGCCCCGGGGCCTCACTTCTATACTACAAGTGATGAGCAAAACAAAAACAAGTCCTCACTTCCTACGACTCTGCCCAGGACCCCAGGCCCCAAAATCTCCGGGGCCCCGGGGTTTTCCCCGGCTAAACCCCCCTCCCCTCTTGTCGGGCCTTGGTATCTCTGAACCATTCCGATGTGCGATTCAAAGCAAATGTTGCTGAATAATAAGTAATAAAGCAAAACAAACTGCAATGTAATTAAAATGATATTAGTATCAAACAAAAATGTTATTACACAGATGTATTGAAATGTAGAGCATAATAATGCGGCTGTCGAACTGTAAAAAGTAGAATGAATCAAGGAAGTGGTAGCCATATTCTGTGGTTGACAAAAACTTGAATTGTTGCAAAAACGACCAAACATAATTCAGTACCATCCACTTAGGCATGGCTACTTGCTTTAATGTTTGAACACCTGCATGGAATGCGAAGCCTAGCTTACTTGTTCTTATGATGTTTCTCTCAGAGATGGTGATTAGAAAATCTATAACGCGTTCTCAATGATGCGGACATCAAGTTTTTATAGGTTATGTTGTTTTCGGTAGCTAATGTTAGTCTGTTATTATTTTGCGGTAAACAACTGTTTGCTGTAAATTATGTAATAGAAATAAGGTAATGGGACTTTTTTATTGTTAATAACGTTCAGGTGTTCTTATGGATATTTTTATTGTTATTTTCTGAATCACTAAGAATGGATATTCGATTTATTATACGACTGCAAATTAAAATTTAATGTACAATAGATTAAAATTATGCTCAATGGTAAATCTACATAAAAAAGTAATAAAACAATACAAAAATAAATTGGAGGTTTGAATATCATACCACCTGACGCAAAATTGAATTTTAGATAGGGATTTGGTTGGTAATTATCTACGTAAGCTTAAAATGTATAAATATTCGCATTTCTTGATTAATCCTTTTCACAATAAAGCCGCATTCATAGCTCTTTGAATGAACACGTTGTGTTTCTATGGATTGTTTTAACGAGGGCAATTGGTATGATCGGACAAGCTCGTACTATATCACTCAACAGTAGTATATCAACGACAAACCACGAGCATGTCCGATCATACCAATTGCCCTCGTTAAAACAATCCATAGAAACACAACGTGTTAATTCAAAGAGCTCTGAATGCGGCTTAACAATAATCTGGTTAGTACATCAATATTTTTCAGACTGTGTTATTTAAATTTATAAATAATTTAAAGTCTTTTAATGAGGAAACAGTATCACTGATGCTCGCCCTAATGTTCGTGCGAAAACAGTCACAACAGTGAAAATTGTTGACAAAATCTACTAATGAACCAGCCATTAGTAGAATAGCACAAGAAGGAATTAAATGTTTTAACTTGAGGTAGAGATAACTCGAGTGATATGTTTTTAAAATGATATGTTTTTGTATGTTTTGGCTGGAGTTAAGCATAACTCAAGAGTTTAACAATCGAGTTTAAACACATAACTAATTCTTTAGCAACCGGCCATAAGTTGTCTTAAATATCCAACGATTAAAGTTGTCATGAGGTAGCAGAAATAGATAAACGCGTACATTTTATTTCAACTGAATAATTGGATGGAATAGACCATATTAGTAACTATGTCACAAAATGGGATTCAGTGCTGCCACCTCGCGGTTGGATTCCTTTTATTTGAATTTAGCATGTTGTTTTTTTTTTGTTTTATTTTGAAAATATAAATTAAGTTTTAAAAGTAAGAGAATGCTTCACATCAAAACTTCAAGTCAATATTTATTTATTAAAATTCTTATTTTATACATTATAATTTAATATGTCATTATTTTTGCAGAACAATATTATTTTGCAGGTTAATTTTGAAAATTTTACGTTAATAATCGTTCTTATGACAAGTAACATGGCAATAAGTGTGTATGCCATATCTAAATGGTTTGAAGGAACAATATGTTTTTATTTTATTCATTATTGTTTTTCATTTTCATCTGTCAAAAAATGAAAAAAAATGCAATTAAGAATGTAGCTGTAATGGTTACAATTTGGAGCAAAACAATACACCATTATGCATTCTAAAACCAAATATTAATGATTACTTAGTGTTAGTTAAATAAATACTAAAGATATTTCGATTTTTTATTATTTAAAAACGTAACCTATAAATATATCTTCGAATCCTTATTTTTATATTTATAAAATCATTATTATATAATATAAAGAATCTAGACCAAGGGTGGCAAACTGGTGGCCCAAGGGCCGCATGCGGCCCACTACTTGCATTTTAGCGGCCCGTAATGACTTCTTATACTATAATATTTTTTTATACTATATATAGTATAACATTTATTTGAACGAAAATACCTCGTGACAGAAGCTGTCCGGGCTGCTGCGTCAAGACTTCGGGGGCGGAAAACCAATAGTTAGGCAATAACTGTTGCAGTTAGCCGTGCGATAGTCGGTAGATCAGCGATTCCCCGTGATTCCAAATAATACTCTCGTAAGCATAGCTTTCAAATAGCACTTTTCTATAGGTGCAACTGCTGTGTACAGTACCAGTACGCTGATTTCGACCCGTTTTTGTTTTGTTGTTCGTTAAAGCAAATATTTTGGCAAAATTTAATTGTTATTATTTAAATGTTATTTCCTTATTTCCTTCAAATAAATATTCAGAAAAATGGAGGAAAATAAAAAACAGAATAAGTAACAATATAAATATAGGTTATTCCAAACGTTGAGATGGAACTAGATTTTGAAATCTAGTAATTTTTATCTATTCATTTGGCAACTATCTATTAATTAATGATAACCTTAAAGAACGAAATTCCCATTTAGTTCCGTCTAAACGTTTGGAATAGCCTGTACATAACGTGCGGCCCGCGTAAATTTTACTTGTTAGAAAAATGGCCCGGGACTGAAATGAGTTTGTTTCTCTACGAAGAACAAATATAACATTCTCTGGCTGGTTTGCGTTGGTTTAATAAAAATCCGATGGATTTTTTTCGTCACTTCGTCACCATGGATTAGACGTGATCCATTATTACATGCTAGGTTCCAAGGAACAGTACAAAGAGTGGATTCATCTCGGTTTCACGACTCCAACCAAGGCAAAAGTGGTCCCATTAGCCAAAAAGATCATGGCATCCATATTTTGTAACTCGAAATATTGTGGGTTTGGATACTATTATTTGATAGCCAACTCTTAAGTTTTTCCTGCGAAATTGGGGGTTAGAAACTAAAAAGATTAGGCAAGATACAGAGACCAATGAAAAAAGATATTGGAATACTTCAAGGTCCATTATGGATTGTAGTCAAAATGAAAATAAGAATCATTCCTGCAACAATTTTTTAAAATGAAAAATAGCTCTGTATTAATTAATTGATTTTGCATGCTCTAGCTTACGATCAAGCAAAAAGAATTTTTGAGTAGACTAATTTTTAATTACTTAAAATTGATGAGTCCCGAATGCAACAACACAAATTAAATTGAAAATAAAAAGTAGGTGGGGTGTTGCCTTTTTATATATGCACCATCCCAACTTAATTAGTAAAATTAATTAGTCAAAGTAATTTATTAACATGCTCAGTGAATTCGAGGGTAATTAATTAACCGAAGAGCTATTGTGTGACTCACAATACATATTGCAAAGTAATTTAAAAAGAAAAGAAGATTTAAATAATATATAGTTGTACCTACAAGGATTATTACGCTAACTAGTGGAGGACCTAATCTTACAAGGTCCTGAATCTAATAAATATTTTGGGCCCCTGACCTATGGTAAAGTATCCTTAATTTTAGGAAACCATTATATTCAAACTTTATATTACTCTTAAAAGTGAATTCTTTAGAGTAGAACTAAAAATGGTCCTTCGTTATCTTTGCGATACAAGTAACGCTTTTCAGTTACCAGACGCAAGTTCAAGAAATTGCATAGAAAGAAAGAAAATGGATTATTGAAGGTAGTTTTGGTTTTTGTTGAGACATAGAACTTAAAATTATAATCCTCCGAAAGCTACAAAAATCATTTATACCTGTGCCGTGCTTTACAATAACGCAATACATTTTAATGATACATTATTTAGAAATAATTGATGACAATGATAATGAAGATCACAACAATGTTATTCCACATAATCCAGCTTGTAACAATTAGTTTATGTTTTGATTTTTTTTTTTATTAATAAACATTTTCTTTCAGCTATTCCATTAAATAGTAACTGGTTTCAAGAAGGAATACGAATTAGAAATAACGTAATAAAACAATTAATTATTAATATTACCAATAATAAATAATTAATATTACCAAACACCTTGATAAAAATAAAATCACCTATTATTCAAAAATGAGATTAACTGTTACAATGTAAATAGTATAGGACAGCGGTTCTTAAACTGTGGTCCGTGGACCCCTGGGGGTCCGCGTATCCATTACCGGGGGTCTGCAAAACAATTTTGGCATTAACTTTACATCCCCCAACTTTTCGCTTTTATTCAATTTAATAAAAATCCTACATGGTCAGGACTTTTTGTATTTGTTGTTACCTAACTAGTTATTGACATAACTAAACAATAATTACGAAAAATGTTTTTATTCAACTGCAAATTATTTACAGAAAACGTATTATAATAAGATCTATTTTGACCAATATTTGACTAAGAAATGTTTCTATGAGCTTGACGTATTTTAATTTGTAACTTTCATAATTCTTTTTACTACTATTTTTATTCATTTTATGTTTTTTATTCGTAATGCTAATAAAAATGTTCATATCTATAAATGCGCAAGACCATTTATTAAAATAACCAGCGATACATTTTTGCCAATATTTATTGTAACGTAGTGCCTATGAGGTTACTGAGCCAGAAATTAAGTATCAAGAACGACGTAAAATGCCTAGGGTAGGGATGGGGTCCGCAAAAAAAATGTTCAAGAGGGGGTCCTCGGACTACATAAGTTTAAGAACCCCTGGTACAGGCTATTCCAAACCTTTAGGCGGAACTAAATGGAAATTTAATTTTTGTAAGTTGTCGCAAGCTCACGTTTTCCTGATTGAAGACAACTTTGCTAAACAAAATGATCAAAAACTCATTTAACCGAAAAAAATTACTAGTTCTAAATTAAAATCTAGTTCCGCCTAAACCAAAGAAACAGGCTATAGTTTTATTAAGTTTTATTTAATGTACTGTGGAAACCAATTATAATAAGCAACAAAGGACCAAACTTTTTTGTATCATTTTTAAAATGAATTTCGGCACTGTGAATATTTCAATTTACAGTGAAACATTAAGTTAAGATTTTCTTGGTATTTGACACAAAAAGGTTAAAACTCAATATAGTAGTGCATGCGCGTGCTTAAATGTAGCCCATTCACAAGGTATTTTAACACCTCGAGTCAACATATATGATATTAACACCTACCTTAACAAATGCTCTATCAAATAGTACTTTGAGAAAAAGGCGTTCGATGTGGTGTTAAAATAAAAATTTTAGGGGTCCAGATTTCGGACCCGTAACTGGCCACATTAGAGGTTTGTTAATTCTTAATTTAGTATTAGTTTTAAGTACTTTATTTTTAAATACTCTTTGTATGCTGGAGTATTATTTGTTGTTCTTTTATACGTCCTTCTTTGGATTTGATGGTATCAGTTCGATTGACAATACCGGGTTAGACGAGAATTGAGGCTGTACTTGTTATCACATTAATTTATTGATTAATTTTAAAATAACTAAATAATAAAAAAAAAGATCTTAATTGAATCCTCTAAAATGGGATAAATTATTTAAATTGTCCTATTAAAACTGAAAATATTGGAACTAAAGTTGAACCGAAGCTTATTAAATATTCAGTTTGAAATTTTATTGAGTGGTACAAATGGAGTAATATAAAATTAAATATGTCTTTTTAATGCTATTTGCATATAAATAGTTACACCTGATTTTTTAATTAATATTGTTAACAAGTTTGGAATGTAGTATTGCAAATTTTTAAAATCGTGAAAATAATAAAAAAGCTATAAAATAAAATAATATTAATTAATTCAGTTTATAACTCGTTAAAAATAAGTTGTGAAGTGTAAAGTGTAAATTTTGCACCAAAAACTAGCTAATAAAGAAAGCAATATAAAATTTTCATCGGCAACACTTCTTAGAACTGTGAGTGAAATGCGATTTAAATATAAAAAAGTTAAATTTAATTTTAATATAAAAAATTGATCTCAAATGTGAATTTTTACACATATCAGAGTTTTGTAGTTATTTAATAAGTGTAGGAAGCCAACAGAATGTAGAATTTGTAGGACAATCAGCCGTATGAAGTAAATGCTCATAAGTAAAAGGTAGAAGTAAAAGCATTTGCTTCGAGTAAATGGTCGGAGTAAAAACATTTGCTTCTTTTTATATGAATAATGATTACCTTTTACTTACAAGTTAATGCTTCTACCGGTGAGTAAAAGGTCAAGAGGATATGTTTATGTTGAAACCTGAAAATCGTACTACTTCTTTCTGATTGCTGTCAACTTGAAATTAGTCTATAAACACTATCAAAACTGTACTAGTGCTGTACTGAGTTTCATGTTTGACATATCAGTTTATTTTTATTGGTGTAAAGTCATGTACAGATTCAGGGCACTTTACACCTACACTTGTGAACATTTCACTGGCATCACCAATTGCCTCTACATTTAGCATAGGGTTTCCTTTACGATTGACATATTCATCTTCATGGATCTTCGGTTTTTCTATCCCTATATGTGTACAGTCAATGACACCAACTGCGATTGGAAAACGGTATTTTCTTTGCCACATTTTTTTCGCCTCCACTAATAAATTTTGGGAAGTAAGAAATTTAATCTAGTTGCCAGCTAGTGTAACTATTTGATCAATATTGCTCCAACCCAAGTTCCTCACCGATACTTCTTTGAAATCCAAGATCAGCTAGATATCTCAACAAAAAAAAAGTTACCTAAAAATTATTAGCTAAACACTCCATGTTCTCCTGTTCAAAACGAAACTAACTTTTATGTCAGTACGACGTGATGAAGAACGATACCTATAATGTTTCATATTTCTTAAATCCACAATATCCGCATGGCAATTAGTTCACTACAACACTTTTTCACAAGTGAGTATATGAATATATAGATGCATATTTTTCGAAGCATTTGCTTATAATTTAAAGTAAAAGGTCTGTTTTATTCATAACCATTTACTTCTCTCTTCAGCAAAAGATCAACAAATAAGCATTTGCTTCTTAATCATAAGTAGAAGGTTTTACTTGCATTTTTATTCATATTGTTGGGAGGATTTGCTTCATAATTTGCAAGTAAAAGGTTAATCTTATTTTTATTCATACGGCTCAATATTTCTTCTATATTCACATCAAAGTTCTTTATGTTCATGATAATCATTTCTCTTTATGATAATCATTTTTACTCGTTATTTAAGTACTAAGAGCTTTCATTTAACTTTTTAAACTAAATATAAATAATTGGTGAAAATTTCTTAAAATTTAAATTAAAAAATCCGATTTTCTCTGCATTTGTTAAGTCTTCATTAAATTAATAAGAAATATATTGATAATGACTTTTTATTTATTTTAGAAACGTATTTCTCACTATTATCAATGTGTTACTTGATTTATAAGTTTTCACTACTATAAATGATTTATTCCTCTTTGATACAAAACTTAAAAACAAAAAGCAAAATAATTCAAACAATAGGTTGAATAATAATTGGTGGAGCTTACACGCATGAACTCGATTTCTAGCAGTTAATCCTTTTTTTTATTATATTTTTAATTTCAAAAGAAGACTTAGACAACTATATCCATAAATACAAAAAATCTATAATATAACTATCCATAATTTAACCATAAATTAAAAAAATAATTAATTTTGTTAAAAACACAAAAACTGCAATATTTACCAAAAACTTAATCTGATCAAAAATTCCTTTCGTATGTTCCCGGTTTAGATCAATTCACATTACAGGCTATTCCAAACCTTTAGGCGGAACTAGATTTTCAAATCTAGTAACTTTTACCGGTTAATTGAAGCTTTTGATAATTTTGTTCAGGAAAATCCAATTTCAATATATAAAAAATTAGCTAAAGACAACTTAAGAAAATTAAAATTCCATTTAGTTCCGCCTAAACCAGTCTTGTTCAACCCGCGGCCAACGGGCCGCATACGGCCCATGATGGCCTCGAATACGGCCCAACGAAAAATCGTAATCTTACAAATTTTAAAAGACTGCGATTACAAGTACCATTAATAACACTACAAATAAAATTTCAACTTGCTATTAATTTATAAGCGATGTATTTTTTAACTTAATGCGTTCTTTGGAGAGAATCATAAAATAATTCTCAAACATAATATATTAATTAGTATTAGCAGAAGCGGATTTAACGGTGGGCGCACCGGGCGCACGCCCGGGGCCCCGCAAAAACCTAATTTTACACTTTTTTGTTGATTGACAAATTTTTTGATTTTTTTAATTGAGGGGCCCAATATTCTTACTGCGCCCGGGGCCTTAACTGACCTAAATCCGCCACTGAGTATTAGTATTATTTTATGGAAGATATGGGAAAGAAGATGGATACCCGTCGACCAGTGAGAAGTCCTCGCAAGAGATGGAGAGATCAGCTAACCGAAGATCTAACAAGTATTGATATACAGGGTACTTGGCAAAACTTGACAATGAATAGATCGAAATGGAGAGCTTATGTGAGTGAGGCCAAAAGTCAACCTGACTGATAGTGCCCAAAGAAGAAGAAGAAGATTATTTTATGTGCGGCCCAAAACAACTTGTTTTCCTATAATTTGGCCCAGGGATACCCCTGGCCTAAACGTTTGGAGTAGCCTATACTTAAAATTTTTTCAGATTTTTAGTTTATCCCCTCGCGTTGAAGACTGCGGGACAGTAATTTTTTAGTACATTTCTGGGAAAAAAGTATTAAAATAAAGAAATTTTAATAAACTATTTTTCGTTCCTTCTTATTATCATAATCTGCGTCTTAAGAGCTTTACTTTCATACAATGCAATAAATTTTAAAAAAATAATTATTTTTCGCACAAAAAATTCAATATTTTTCGAAAAACTAATCTGATCAAAAATTCCTCTTGTATTATTACGATTCTCATCAATGTACATTACTGAGATTTTTTTAGAATTTTTAGATCAATCCCCTTTATAGGGTGAGAAACAATAGTTTTTTGACATATTTTTGGCGAAAATCTCATAAAAAATTAAAAAATAAAACTTTACTAGTTTACCCAAGTATTAAGAGATTTCATTTGATACCCTACTAAAATTTTAAAAAAATATTTATTTTTTTATTAACCTATTTGTTTATTTTTATCTTTTGATGTGTTTTTTTTTGTATTCTGTATATTTTTCTTAAAGAATGTTCCTTTGGTTTAGGCGGAACTAGATTTTCAATGCTAGTTAGTTTTACCGATTGATTGAAGCTTTTGATCATTTTGTTCAGGAAAAGCCAACTTATATATATATATATATATATATATATATATATATATATATATATATATATATATATATATATATAATAAATATATTATATAAAAAAATAGCTAATTACAGTTTACAAAAATAAAAATTCCGGTTAGTTCCGCCTAATCGTTTAGAATAGACTGTATATATGTGGGTAAATAAGTTAGTTGTACAAGCATGCCAAATTTTAATTTTCTATGTTTAGCCGTAAAAAAAATACAAAAATATGGATTTGTTTATATTTTTTCTGCGAAATCTTCTTTTAAATCCCAATATTTTTTCTTGATCTTTGTCAAAGAATTCTATATCAAGTATAATAAATTTGAACTCTGTACGCCTAATTGTTTAGCCACAATTTCTACTGTACAGACAGACGCATGAGTGACGTTATAAGGGATTTTTGGTAGTCATACCTAGAAAACCCTAAACCAACTAAATTTGGCGGCAAATATAAATATGTAGACGACCGAACATCCTTCTTTGGCTGGCTTTGAATACATATTTTAGCCATAACTCTTTGTGGCTTAATCATTTTTCTGAAAATTGTAGTTCATCCAGATATATGTAGTTAGCACAAAATTTAAAATTGTTCCAGTCCTGCATAAACTATAAATTTGCAAACAGATGCAACTCTAACGAGACCTTAAAGTGCTAATTTTCTCAACAATAAAATTTGAAATTTGTCTGTTTCTCGAATTTTAATAACATGTTAGTTGATTTATACACAACAGGTTTGTAACTATAATTTCAGGTACAGATGCAAAAATGCCTAACTTGCTTAGCGATAATTTAACCCTAAGTATACTTTAAACTGTCTGATTTTTGAATTTGAAAGCATACACTTGTTAATTTATTTTCGCGGCCCAGAGGTAACAATTTAATTCATCCAGCTGCATAGTTTATAGACAATACACTCTTTAGAGTATTAACATAAATGGTTGAAATTTGCAATTTTCCCTCAGGATACTGTGTTGCACCTTTGGATAAAAGTTTTAGAGAGATGCTATCTATTAAATTAGATTATCAGAGATCATCTCTCTATTATTAAAATTATATGTAAATGCGCGGACTTCATAACTTTGTTATCGAGCCCTTTAGGAAACAAAGGTTAAAGAGAATAAAATTATAATAATTTTAGGAAATATTCCCGCTAAAATTTGGCGTGGCGTTGCATAATTTTTTTGAATATTTCTAACCCTGTTGTTCCGCAAGGAGTATAAAATATAACCCACGATATTATTTTATCAAATAACTTCTTCTTCTTTGGGTATTGTCAATCGGGTTGACTTTTGCTCCCACCAAATAAGTCTTCCATCTTGCTTTGTTAATAGGGGATACGCATAAAATTTTCTTAAAACTACATTTTTTTGATATGTTAATGTTAGTTATGTCACCTAACAAAACAAAACAAAATTAATTAAAATATTATAAATTTGAAATAAGCCGACCACAGCGCGAAGTTTGCCGAGTAAATACGACTGAGCATGTCGTCAAACCCTAGACGGCCCAGCTACAACATAATCTTTACGTGTGTATATTGTATTGTTGGAGAGTTTTGTATTTGTTTTTAAACAATTTTTCACGCATTTATTATTAAAATGCAGATAAAGATTTTGTTAGGGTTCAGCGACAATTTACCCAACATTGATTCTTTTCTTCCTTTTCTTTTGTTTTTCACTATTAGGTAATGAAATAAATTGTTTTTGTGGAGTTCTAAACAAAGTATTTGTTCACATCGGTACTAAACAATATTTTCGATGTTTCGAAGTACTGGGCCCTGGATCTTCCATGTTTTATATATTTTAATATATAATTTAATTCGGTAAACATGTAGAATAACTTTATTTTAATTAAAATCACTCTAACTTTACACAATCTATAAAAGTTATACAAGCAAATAAGTTCACGATAGACTGTGTAGGCTGTACGCTGTAGACTGGGTAGGCTGTACGCAGTACACTAGGTAGGTTCTGCCGTCACACGTGGTTTTCGAGCGCTACATACATTTATGATTTTTTTAAGCCTTCAAATTAAAAAAAAATGCATAACTGTTTTTTATGTTTATATGCAACAAGAGGAATATAATAAAAAATTAAAAAATCATTCCTATCCCCTATTGTCAGGTCTTTCCATGTGCCCTGTTACGATACTTTTCGATCTTTGGTTGGCTGATCTCTCCATCACTTGTGAAGTCTTTCCACTGGTCGACAGGTTTTCAATTTTCCCTCACATATCCTCTTAACCATTATATCCTACCTCATCATCATCACTTGTCCTATCCACTGTAATCGTCTACTTCTCAGTTCTTGTGATACTCGTCCAGGCTAGTTCTCAGATATCTTTATTCTTGGGAATTTTCCATTTACAATTAATTTATTGGGTATGGTCGATCTCGCTTTATTAAGGTCCATGTTTTGACGCCACACATAAGTATGGGATGTACAATAGCTTGATATAACCTGATCTTTGAATTCCTAAACAGAAGTTTCCTTTTGAAGAAGGGACCAAGTGGAAAATATAGTGTATTAACAGCTTGAATTCTGTTCGTAATTTCCTGCTGTATCAGATTCACCTATTTATCATGGTGCCCAGGTATTTGAAGGCATAAACTATTTCAAAAGAGTTGTTCGGATTTTTATCTTCCGATATTGTGCAGTCAGCTGTGGGGGTCGACTCAGCTTCAAGTATTTAATACTTAAAATAAGTACCTGTTTGGACCATTTTTGATTTCTTTGGACTCGAAGAACCAATATGAATCCACTTTTTGGGCTACACTTCGTCTCTGGCGTGTAATAATGAACCCATGTCACATCCATGATCACGAAGCGACGCAAACATTCCACCAAATTTTTATTAAACTGGATTGGTTTAATCAGCATGATATCAAATGAGCTGGTTCTCCACAGAGATCAAATGTATCATGCACAGGTACCGTCATATCATCTTTTCCAATTTTCTATATTTTAAAAAATGGATTTAACTGTTATTTGCAGACCCATAAAATGTGCCCTCTTAAAATTAAACCCGAGACCTACCTAAGCCTTATAGTAAATCACCCTCTCTTGAAATGGAAAAAAGGATACACAAATAAAAACACGTTTACCATTTTTAAAAAATTTGGGATAATTTGCCCAGATTTGAGAAGCCCTGTGCTAGATTTTGTTGCTGCAAAATATTTGCATACAATAAACAAGACCAGTTTCGTAAAAAGATTTTCATGTTTTTATTATGATAATCTTCAACCAATATTTAGTATATTAATATTGTATAAAATAATCTAACTTAAATCGAATTTCTGAAAATTGTTATAAATTCAAAGAGATGACGTAATATAAACAATGAAAGAAATCGAAACTTTAAAACAATAGAATGAAAGTTACAAAAACAATAGTGGAGGTAAAGACAATATAACAGCTATATCGCAATTAACTTATGTAAACACATAGTCGGGATTTAAAAATCGGGCAACAGGTGTGTAGCGAAGCTCTGTAGGTGGAGTGAAAGGTTCCTCGGAGTTATTCACTTTTCAACGTTCACGATGTGATTTTGAGAGGCATTTACCGCAGTGGACAGCTGCACCTGCCTCACAAAACACAGTGCCGCCGACCTGCCACACTACATGGGTTCTCCCTTAGATACACTTAAAGTAATAGTATGTATCATATATATGAGAAAGTAACCAGCGAGCGAGCGAGTAGCGAAATATTTCACCCTCTGGTTAGTAAAATCACTGTGTGTTTAATAGTCGCTGAAATGTCTAGAGAAGTAGTTGCGGGAATTGTTGTTGTTGCCCTTTTATTATGTCAGGAGTTGGAAAGAAGAAAAGACAAGAGACTGGGTAGCAAGTTGAGAATAATATGACAAAAAGTATAATAACAATATTTTTACTGATCCCCTTCATTTTAAATAAAAATAATAAAAACAACAGTAATTGGGAAATAAAGAGCTTGTACGCGAAGCTACTGAGCGAGTAAACGAGTCCCATTATATGCTTGTTAAATAAAATACTATTTTTCAACGACACAAATATTCGATATTTTTGGAAAGGAATTTCAGATTAAATTCCTATTGAACTATTCCGGTTCCCATCAATGTATATTATTGAGAAAATTTCCAGATATAGAAATTATTTCTTTGAATTCACATTTGTTAATATGTTTCCGGCGATGTATTGTTTTGAACTATCAATAGTTTTCCTATATGTGGGTCAAAGAGTTGTACCAGAATTCAACTTTCTAGGTCCACTTGTTTTGGCTACAGTTTTTACTGTACAGACAGATAAACAGACAGGTGGACAGACAGACAGACAGACACCTGTGTGACGTTATAATGGTATTTTTGTTATAACTACAAAACAATAAAAAAAAAATTAAATCGACCAATTTTTCATTTCAACTAAATTAATTTTCGGGCATATAGATGTAATTTTTAATTTTTAGTAGAAAATTCGTGATTATACGAGGGTTGCCTTTTATATTTCGGGAATTGAGACCAAAAATAATTATTTATCAACAAAAGTAGCTTTATTGTTTTTCAAAATATTCTCCATGAAGATCAAAACACTTTTCCATGCGTTTGAACCAATTTTCGAAACACTTTTTCCACTCTGATTAAGGCTTTTTCCAACGCGAACAAATCTTTCTGATGGCCAAATGTTCATGCAATAGTGAATGTATGCTGGCCCCACTCAGTGTCGTAACTAGGCAGGTGCAACAGGTGCACAGGCACAGGGCCCAAGTTGAAAGGGGGCCCGAAAAATCGTCAATAAAAGGTCAAGTCAGACTGTGGATAACCTTGAGCAACCTTGCACAGGGCCCAGAAAAAGCTAGTTACGGTTCTAGTCCCACTAATGCGCAAGGACAGCTCAATCACACGATAAGTCACATGACGATCTTGCAGTATCAGTTCAAGCATAGCATCAATGTTTTCCGGAACAACAACCGATTTTGGACGACCATCACGAAATTCATCCTTAAGCGAACTACGGCCACGATTGAAGTCGGTAAACCATCGATAAACAGTAGTCCTTGATGGTGCTTTATCGCCAAAAGTCGAATTAAGTTCATCGATGCACTGTTGTTCGGTTAATCAATGTCGAATGTTGTAATAAATAATCGCTCGAAAATGCGAGATGGTTTTTTTTCAAGTTACTGTAAACAAGACAAATACCGCTCGTACGTCAAAACGTTCACAGTACGTATACCGTCAAAAATGTCAAACTTTACGATAGAAGCGTCAGTTGCCAGGTGGCAGCGCTAGTTTAGCGCAATCCCGAAATATAAGAGGCAACCCTCGTAATAGCGGACCGAAACATCGATATTCTGATTACATTTGTCTCGCATTATTGATGTAAAATATCACCGATTGATCGTTTAAAAATATCGAACAACAATACTCGGTCCAATGTATTTGTGATCATTATTTTTACCCAGGCCCTCTATGTGGAAGTCAGCCACCCATGTATATACATTGATAAGACCGCCCTTTACTAGAATCGAAATCCTGTGTAAACTTAACATCGTCCTTTATTAGTAGGATTCTACTAGAATCGACTGCATGTGCCTCCTCTTTATAGAGCCGTTCATGTGCGTATACTGAACATCCACACGCGGTGGCCTTGGAGGCGAGATCTAGTCTGTTGATGGCCCTGCCTATTGGCCCAACAGAAACCCAACAGAAAAATCCCAAGCAGCGCCGTGGCTAAGGCCCCGTAGTCCTGTGGTGCGATGGCCTAGAAGCTTTGGGGCCTAAGTTATAATAACTTGTGTATATTTGTATGACGGAGTGTACTGTTTGTGACGGAACGGGGTGATTTGAAACTACGCTTATGAGCCCAAGTATTCTTTTTTATTGAAAGAGAAGGAAACTCATTTCGTATTCTGCTCTTTACTGAACAATGTTCGATTTATATTATTGTCTATTTATTTAAATATCTTTCAACCTCTCATCAAATCTTCACCGACATCTCTATGTAGAAGCCAGCCGCCCATTTGCTAACATTCATAAGATCGCCTTTTACTAGTACGAGAATTGCCTTTTATATTTCAGGATTTAAGATCAAAAACAATTATTTAGCAACAAAAGTGGCTTTATTGTTTATCAAAATATTCTCCATGAAGATCAATACACTTATGCATGCGTTTGAACCAAATTTCGAAGAATTTCCACTCCGATTGAGGCACCTTCTGATAGTATATAGCAAATGATGTGGAATCCAGCGCGAAAAAATCTTTTGACGGCCAAACGTTCATGCAATAGTAAATGTATATTGGTCCCACTAATGCCCAAGGTTACCTTAATCTCATGATAAATCACATGACGATCTTGCAGTATCACTTCACGCATCAATGTTCTCCGGAACAACAACCGATTTTGGACGACCTTCACGAAATTCGCCCTTAAGCGAACTACGGCCACGACTGAAGTCGGCAAACCATCGATAAAAAGTAGTCCTTGATGGTGCTTCATCACCAAAAGTCGAATTAAGTTCATCGATGCACTGTTGTTCGGTTAATCCACGTCGAAAGTTGTAAAAAATAATCGCTCGAAAATGTTCACGATTTTATTCCATTTTTAGCCGAGATGAATTTTTTCAAGTTTCTGTAAACAACACAAATAGCGCTTGTCAAAACGTTCTTAGTATGTGTACCGTCAAAAACGTCAAACTTTACGATAGAAGCGTAATCTGCCAGGTGGCAGCACTAGTTTAGCGTAATCCCGAAATATAAGAGCCAACCCTCGTACCGAACTCAGATACCGCAGGTGTCTAAACTTTCATAACGTCGCCCTCTACTAGTAAGATTATAGTAAAATCGACCCAAAAAATGCCGCCAGTGTGCGCCACACACTCTGAACATCCGCACGCAGTGCCCTATTTTGCCATCCTACTTTAATTTTTCTGTTTATTTCTTTCTCCAGTTTATCTTCAAAATTCAAATATCTTATTAAGGTACCCAAAGAAAATTGCCTATATCGCCACCTATGCCCATTTACCTGTAACATAGCCGCAGTATGACCACTGGACGTATATTATTGCGTGTAACTTTGTCCAATGGCTTGTTATTATAGGTTCTCAATTTGGTTTTAAATTCACCAATAAATGGTTGTACGCCTAGATATAATGTATATGGTAATTGGGTATTAAAATTTCATGTATATTGTTGGAGTGGATACTAAGTGGGGTTATTTATTTAAAATCTGTTGAAAGTAACAGTGTTTTCAACAACAGGATACATATATATTAGCAAATGAGGTTCCTCGAATTTTGTTTGTTTTTGGATTCTTCGCCCTAACATTTAGACAATTAGATGTTGATTTTATGGATTTTTAACTTGGGAGGATAAGAATATGGAGATAGCTTAATGCTAAAGAAAAAAAAAATTATGATAATGGCCTTAAGGTTATTTTGAAAATTAAATCTATAGCCTATTGTCGAAAGTATAATTACCTATGGTTCCAAGAGCTCGCAAAGAAAAATGAATATGGATTTAGTGCCGTGGAGATAAACTTTTGGAGATAGAGATTTTGTATTTTCAAATTATGCCATGTTCCTGATGATACCATAAGAGTAATAAACACAATAGAGTAGGGTGCCATTCGGCGTGACAGACCTGCATTTTGATTGCCCCACATGTCCCGCAAAATGTCCTGCATTTTTAATACTAACTCACTTTACATCTATTTAGCTGTCAGTGCTCTACTTTTTCTATAGTTTAATAATTATTTAGTATATAGTTTAATATAGTTTTTATTTTTAAATGTTGATATTAAAATGTTTATATTTACTTTATACAGGATACGTTTACGGTCTTCTTATTTCTTATTATTTAATGTGTGATACTACAGGTCAAAAGAAGGCGAAAAACCAAATGCATTTTTTTTTGATTGGATAAATATTTCGAGAGTTAAGGCGCAAGAAACCCAAAAATTAAAAAATTTCAAAAATTAATATCACTTTTATTATAAAACTTTTACAAAGGTGTTTTAAGGTTTTTCGCATTCTTTTGACCTGTAGTATCACTCATTAAATAAGAAATGAGAAGACCGTAAACACCCTGTATATGTAGTTATCAGTGATTTTTTTTTTTGTATAATTTTTTTATAAATTGTTATTTTTTTTGTCTCGGTATTTAAACAATATTAGCCTCAATTGTTAAATTAATTGATTTTTCTTTTGCAACAAACTGTTTCCTAAACGCTGCCCATGCTAGACCAAATTGTTTCCATAAACCAACAGTTTGTTTATCTACACAGATGTTGTTTTAGAACTTAACAGTTTTTACTTTAGAAACGTGAAATAAAACAAATGTATCAAAGAATGAATAAATTAAAATTGTATGAAATAAATCATTATAAAAAACGATTGACTTAAGCATCTATAAAAATCAGAGACCAATAATTCATATCTGAAAGAAAATTAATTAAAAATTAATTATTGCTCATAAAGGAGTAATAAATAATATCGAAGTCCTTATTAATATGCTCAATAAATCCAAAGCAGTTTTCGTGCAACACTTCAATACATTACTAAAATATTAAAAGTATCAAAATCTTTTGATCTAAGCACAACACGCTCTTTTCAGGTATATTGTACATCGAATCAGCCTCCGAGATAAATTTTAACTGACAGATCTCAGGGAAAATTGATAATAGCAAATATTAGTATGCAAGATAACTGGCTTGATTTGATACTTAACAAATGGTATTAAATAAAATTATTGCATATGATTGTGATTTTGTTTAAAGTTAGGGGAATAGAAGTATGTAATTTTTTTAGGATTTCGTAATTATAACTATGAAACTTTTATATCGTCATTCATGTCTGTCTGTACGATTAAAACTATAGAGGAAGAGAGCGAGAGAGTGTATGCGTGTGTGTGAGAGACACAGAGAAAGGGAGAGAGAAGAGAGAGAGAGAGAGAGAGAGAGAGAGAGAGAGAGAGAGAGAGAGAATGATAAGTGATAGTTATTTTAATTATTACTTTTCGGTTAAAATTTACATATTATTTACATACAGTTTAATTTAATTTATTTTCAAATACGTATTCTAATTTGTTAGTTGCTGTTGAGTTGAGTCTTGGTCTCAACTCTTCTCTTCTCTCTAAGACGTCCTCCACCCATTTCCATCTTTGCCCTGATTTACAAAACACGTCTTCTCTTGTTACTTCTATAATTTAAATAATTTAATTTCTCCACAATTATTCATTATATGCTCCAAGATCTCTCTTTCCTCTCCACACATCCTGCACATTCCCAGCAAACATTTTTATCCGGACCAGTACTGGTAAAGCACATACTCGCCGGCATTGAAAGTAATGGGCCAGTGCTGGCATTTCGTACTGGGCCAGTACCCCGGTGTCCCGTGGCCCTTAGCTGGTCCATTGATGTATCAGTTGCTGGCCCAGCAACGGTAAAGTGCATTGAAAGTAATGGGCCAGTGCTGGCATTTCGCACTGGGCCAGTGCTGGCATTTCGCATTGGTCCAGTGCTGGCATTTTGCACTGGGCCAGTACCCCGGTGTCCCCGTGGCCGTTAGCTGGCCCATTGATGTATCAAAATAATCGCATTAGTTGCAAGATTTATTTCTGACAGACTAGTGCTTATATTATACCCACTCTCTAGTGTTTCAAATGTAATATATGTGTACTTGCCCAGTATTAAAATAAATTAATGGTTAGGTGCAAAATAAATACTCATTTGGCCATTTTCACCATCGTTGAACAAATTTATTTAACAAGTAAAGTTGACAATATCGCATCGGTTTTAAACTATTAATGAAGAAATTAACATTGCTGTCAATAGAATGATGCGATATTGTTAACTTAAGTTGTTAAATAAATTTATTCAACGATGGTAAAACTAGCCGATTGTAAATTGAATTAACAGTTATAATTTATTGATTTATTTATAAATATTAAATAAATATAATTTCAGGAATAACAGGAATTAGTTTATTTAATTTATTAATTTAATGAAGAATTTTAAGAAAATGGTTTTCTGCCATTTCGGTCAAACCAATTTCATCCTAAAGATAAGGGGTGACTAATAATTTTCGCCAATATTCGTCTTGTATTATCTACCACATCTTTTCCCCCTGACTTGAAGAGTGCCAACCCAGCAAACATTGAACTAACGGCCGAACGCCGGCAAACTGCTTTTACGCTGGTACATTGCTGGCACCAGAAGTAAGTGCAACGCCAGTATTAATAATGTACTTCACATTTGTATTTCGCACTCTGCCTATACGAAGTACTTTACCAGCATTTTATAAGCATTCCTTATTTGTATTAATCCAAGGTTATTTCTAGCGGGCCAGTGCTTATGGTTATAACTTTTTTTGAATGTAATAATTTGAAAAGTCTGACCGTTCTTAGTCATAAAACACCCTAATGGCGTGGCCTTCGAGGGTCGGTACAAGTGATATTCTGTGAGTTCAAGTTGGTACGTGTTGGTGAACAGTTTTTAAAAACTGATGTGTAAACTCTAAGATGTGTATTTGAATAGTTATTGATTGTGAGCATTATACAGTTTTTTATTGTGATTTGTGTGTGTTTTGTTAGATTTAAGGACGTAGTTTACACAAACTATTTCATATTAAATTGTTTAATTTTTAGTTTAGTTCAATCATAGTTTTTTCATGTAATAAAATTTTCAATTATTAATAAATCTGATACAAGATTATAAATATGTCATTTAAAAAATATAATTTGTCATATTTCATTTTGAATAGTGACATCTTAAATATTTTGTAAATATAATACTAACCTAAAATAATACAAACTTAATCCAAAACTGTAAAGCTTTTTTTACAATATAACCAAGTTTCTAAAAGTCAGTAATACACTATAAAAATCACCAAAATAACCAGATCTAGTTTGTTCTTACAAAAGTGAACAGCTTATAGCATTAATGCTTATAAAATTTGTTTATTGAATTTATTTTAACAAGTATGATTTCTTTAGGTTGGCACTCTTCAAGTCAGGGGGAAAAGATGTGGTAGATAATACAAGACGAATATTGGCGAAAATTATTAGTCACCCCTTATCTTTAGGATGAAATTGGTTTGACCGAAATGGCAGAAAACCATTTTCTTAAAATTCTTCATTAAATTAATAAATTAAAGAAACTAATTCCTGTTATTCCTGAAATTATATTTATTTAATATTTATAAATAAATCAATAAATTATAACTGTTAATTCAATTTACAATCGGCTAGTTATACCATCGTTGAATAAATTTATTTAACAACTTAAGCTAACAATATCGCATCATTCTATTGACAGCAATGTTAATTTCTTCATTAATAGTTTAAAACCGATGCGATATTGTCAACTTTACTTGTTAAATAAATTTATTCAACGATGGTGAAAATGGCCAAATGAGTATTTATTTTGCACCTAACCATTAATTTATTTTAATACTGGGTAAGTACACATATATTACATTTGAAACACTAGAGAGTGGGTATAATATAAGCACTAGTCTGTCAGAAATAAATCTTGCAACTAATGCGATTATTTTGCACTTTACCGTTGCTGGGCCAGCAACTGATACATCAATGGGCCAGCTAACGTCCACGGGGACACCGGGGTACTGGCCCAGTGCAAAATGCCAGCACTGGACCAATGCGAAATGCCAGCACTGGCCCAGTGCGAAATGCCAGCACTGGCCCATTACTTTCAATGCACTTTACCGTTGCTGGGCCAGCAACTGATACATCAATGGACCAGCTAAGGGCCACGGGACACCGGGGTACTGGCCCAGTACGAAATGCCAGCACTGGCCCATTACTTTCAATGCCGGCGAGTATGTGCTTTACCAGTACTGGTCCGGATAAAAATGTTTGCTGGGAACCTAAAGAAATCATACTTGTTAAAATAAATTCAATAAACAAATTTTATAAGCATTAATGCTATAAGCTGTTCACTTTTGTAAGAACAAACTAGATCTGGTTATTTTGGTGATTTTTATAGTGTATTACTGACTTTTAGAAACTTGGTTATATTGTAAAAAAAGCTTTACAGTTTTGGATTAAGTTTGTATTATTTTAGGTTAGTATTATATTTACAAAATATTTAAGATGTCACTATTCAAAATGAAATATGACAAATTATATTTTTTAAATGACATATTTATAATCTTGTATCAGATTTATTAATAATTGAAAATTTTATTACATGAAAAAAACTATGATTGAACTAAACTAAAAATTAAACAATTTAATATGAAATAGTTTGTGTAAACTACGTCCTTAAATCTAACAAAACACACACAAATCACAATAAAAAACTGTATAAAGCTGCGTTCCCACCTCAGTAATTTAACACTCTGTGCGTTGTAGATAGTTTTTAAACGAGTGCAATTGGTATGATCGGACAAGCTCGTACTATCTCGCTCAACAGTAGTATAGCAACGACCAAGCACGAGCATGTCCGATCATACCAAATGACCTCGTTTAAAAACTATCTACAACGCACAGAGTGTTAAATTACTGAGGTGGGAACGCAGCTTAATGCTCACAATCAATAACTATTCAAATACACATCTTTAAAAACTGTTCACCAACACGTCCCAACTCGTACTCACAGAATATCACTTGTACCGACCCTCGAAGGCCACGCCATTAGGGTGTTTTATGACTAAGAACGGTCAGACTTTTCAAATTATTACATTCAAAAAAAGTTATAAACATAAGCACTGGCCCGCTAGAAATAATCTTGGGTTAATACAAATAAGGAATGCTTATAAAATGCTGGTAAAGTACTTCGTATAGGCGGAGTGCGAAATACAAATGTGAAGTACATTATTAATACTGGCGTTGCACTTACTTTTGGTGCCAGCAATGTACCAGCGTAAAAGCAGTTTGCCGGCGTTCGGCCGTTAGTTCAATGTTTGCTGGGTTCTTTGTTCATCCGTTCTTTAGTTTTCATTTTCTCTTTCCTCATTTCTGCACATAAATCAAGCTATTACCCTTTTATTAAATCCAATACTAAAAACCTGTCAAGCACGTTATGATTTTGAGGTACTCGGGTATTTGCTGTTCCAGGGACGTAGCCAGGATTTCAGCTTGGGGGGGGGGGGCAAAAATAACAAAATATTCTAAATTGGTCGGTACTACCTTAATTACATGGCTTTGGTAGAAAATAACAGCGTTCTAGGTCAGGGGTCGGCAACCTTTCAGTGACAAAGAGCCAAATCTATATTGAAAAAAAAAAACACAATAACATGGAAGAGCCGCTAAAAAAATATATGCTATATTTAAGAAAAAGACGTAAAAATTGTTTATTTGTTTTAAAATAATCAAGTATTACAATAAATTAATATTTACTTATACATTTAGTTTGTGATACCTATTGTAGCTGCCAGTATATTACAATATAATCATTTTTTTAATGGGACGATTGCTCCCGTATAGTGTTCT
Organism: Liopterus haemorrhoidalis; assembly: GCA_963971575.1. NCBI lineage: Eukaryota > Metazoa > Arthropoda > Insecta > Coleoptera > Dytiscidae > Liopterus > Liopterus haemorrhoidalis. Next base: position 31,696,356 of record OZ020619.1, on the reverse strand, counting down.
ATAAGACTTCAATATTTGGTGAATATTCAGTAATCTTTAACTTAAGGCAGCACTCTAGTTTCAGGTCAGTAAGATTACTTCTTAACTGACTCTTTATTAATTTCATATGTGAAAAGATTTGCTTACAGTAATATGTGGATCCAAAAATTGTCACTAGCCCAAAAGCATAATTTTTTAAAAGATTGAACGATTCTGGAAGACGGTTCCATGCTTCGAAAAAAACTTTATCTACGTTTTGAAGATTGCGAATTTCGGTCCACTTATGCTGGGAAGATAAAATTCAATTTTTTCTTTCTAAATTTTCCAGTTCAGAATTAAGTTTTAAGAATATGTAATTCTATAAATCTTTGGATTTCAAATCCACTAATTGAAGGTGATAAATGTAATTGCTACATATCTACTTCAATTGGTTTTGTCAAAAAAGCTAGTGCAGCTCTATATTTTCTAAACTCTTTAAATCTATCTCGAAAACCTTCTTGCATGTTAACAATAGTTTGTGCAAAAAAAATTGCAGTAATAACATGTTTTTGTAAATTAATAAAATGTAAAAATGTTTTTGCACGTAAATCATTCACAAATACAGATAACTTTTTTTCGAAACAAATAACTTCTTCTAAAAGGGAATATGCAGTAGCTCGGGGAATTACCGGGCGTGAATTGCACCGTAAAACATTCTGAAAAATACAAAACCTGTATAGTACAGGCAGAAAGTTGAACATTAAAAAATAGATTATATTAAAATAAAAACCAGCCAATTTTCAAAGAGCCACAAAATTTTCTAAAATAGCCGCATGCGGCTCCGGATCCGCAGGTTGTCGACCCCTGTTCTAGGTCTTTTATAGTATATTAAATAATAAAAGTCCGGTAAATTTATAAATTTTCTTCACCTCTGGTGAAGAAAACTTCTAACAACCTAAATTATATTTTATATAAGGTAAACTATCCTAGGGGGGGCAAATGCCCCCTATGCCCCCCCTAGCTACGTCCCTGTGCTGTTCTACCTTGTTGAATGAATTTTTTAACCTCTCACTTCTTTCTTGTCCGTGGATGTACCTCATTCTATCTGTTATTTCTAGTATCACATCTTGTCCTTCCGACTTCTTTCTTGATATTTCCTTAGTTGAGTAGACATTATGCGCAAATCTTTTTCTTCTTTTGCTTCTCATCTGGATTGCATCTTTCCTTGTATCTCTTTTCTCTCTATTTCTGTCTAGCACTGATACAGCAAGTTTATTTCTGGATGTCTTATTATCCTCGTCCTATATTTTATGCGAGAATGATAAGTGTCAGTCATCTTACACCGCTCTTTACAATTATTTTTATTAGAGAACCGCGTCATTATTATTACTTCAAAAATTATGTAATGCTGTTTGGTTTTTCGTAGATATAATTAAGAAACCCTTATGCCAACTTCCATGTGTTTGTCTGATGGGCTGTTATAGGCACTAATAGCCACAGATGCTCTGTGCCTAATAAATTTAACTAACTAACCAGATGTTTGTTGCGTGTACAATAGAACATGGGGCCAAACGGCTAGACCTGGACAGTTGAAATTTAGATAGCGAAAACACAAGTTTTTAAAAAAATTTGTAACCATTTTTTTATGAATTCATTTATCACATGAAGCCGACCCAAAGTTAGGTTGCAAAGAAGTTTTGGTGAAATGCGGACTTTTGTACGTTAGGTTTTTGGAAAGAACTTTTTTTTGCTTATTATGTTTTTCGAAATACTTTTTGTTTTTGCTTGACAGGTATCTCAAAATGTTTTTTTTTTTTGCTCATAGGTTTCTCGAATCCTTTTTTTGCTCGTCAGGTTTCTCGAAATATATATATTTTTTTGTCGTAATTTACTAATACGAGTATAGATAGAGTGGATCACCATGATAATAGAAACCTATTATCATGGGTTGAAAGGTCGCGAAAATTAAGTGTAGGAACCACTGCTTAATAGATTAACGAATGCAAAAGGATATTTTCGAAAAAAGTTTCTTACTTTTGATACGATTACAACAAGAAATATTATTCCATTCCAAACACTTTCAAAATCTTAAAATGTGAGAACATTCACACTTCACAAAATATTTTTAAATTATTTAAATTTAATTTTTAATTTTACGGCTCAATCTCTTCACGGATCCTAAATAATAAACAAAAATAACATTTGCTTTCAGTAAGTTATTACAAATAACTTTGTGTCAATTAGGCAGAATCCATAGAGATGAGGCATGGATATTCACCTGTTGGAACCTGTAGGGCACGTCTAGCTTCATGGGGGGTTGGCGCCGACCCCCAATGGGGGGCCTCCACCAACGCATCAGCGGCATTACTACCATAAACAGATAAACGAAACCTAATATTCAATTTTAACAATAGTACCAACTTATCAGCAGGGTATATGTTACGAACTGATAATTTATATCGTTAAACAAGTAAGGTAAACAGGTGAAATTTATTGATGTAATTCTGACAATGGTTTACAGTTGGAATTTAATATACAGGGTGTCTGGTATACAAGATGTTGGTAGATATTTATGGTGTAATTTGGGCTGTTACACTATTTTATAACGTGAAGGATGAGGAATTCTTATAAACATTTGTGTAAAATTATTCGTTTTATTTATGTGAGAACAAATTTAAGAATGTATTAATACCTTTTATAGCGACACCATATTATTAGCAGTTGTCATAACAAAGAAATATAACAGAAAAATAAAATTTAAAGAGCATAGAGCTGGCTACTAGGTTAGTTAGTTAGTTAAAATTTTTGGCGCACAGCAACAAAGGCTATTTGCGCCTGGCTACTAGTGATGGGCATTTTGGCTTAGTTTGCGGAACCGGCACAGTGGATATCGTTCTGTTCACTGAGCCGGCTCAGTAAACATGTCTCTGAGAATTAGTTCCTTTAAACGTCAGTCAGTCCATCCACCTATTCTTCAACACGATTGTTAGTTTCCAATATGCCCGCTGTACGTCTCTAACTGATTGCTTTTTCATTTTATGGATTCAAGACTTGTTGACTTGGACTAAAAATATAAAGGAGATAATTAAATAAGATTCTAAAGAAATGTCTTTAGTTTTAAGGTGTCTGCCATACAAACAGAACGATCAGTTATCAGGGAAAATAGCTCTTAATTCTCTGAGGTATGGCAGAGTTAAAAGTGTCCCACTTTTTTGATACGAAAATATTCACGATGGGATATTTTTTTATACCACGTTGAAAATTTACAAGTGCCACCAGAACAAAGTTGAACCAGAACTTGAATGACTTTTTATTTATTTTTGTGCTTCTTTTGTAATTTTCTTTCTTATTAGTTAAAATAAACCAACTTTGTTAATATTTGTAAAAATAAAATTTCTGTACAACATGGGCTTTTTTATTTTCTAAAATTTCGTGCCTCAAAGAGCTAATTTTTAAGTACGAAAGCTTCCGTATTATTAAGTAGTATTATTTGGAAACATTTTGTAGAAATGAATAATAATAAAGCTAAGTGAGAATTTTGTGAACAATTTATAAGTGCAAAAGAAGTTTCGAAAGTCGCCTAACTGGAGTCAAAACAACAGATAAAACATACCGTTCTTTAGCAACCGGCCATGAATTATTGAGCGACATCTTTACGAAAAAAATTTCATTTAAAAATTTTCTTAACCTCTCGAAGAAAGGATTGTGACTTTTGAGCCTCCTAAGAAAAAAAAAAAATGCTTTTGAACCCCTTCTGAGTTAATGTGAGGTACCAAATGAAAGCTCTTGATGTCTAGCAAAATTTCATGCAATTTTTGTCAAAAATATTTAAAAATATATTGCCTCTTTTGCCCTACTACCCAAAGTGTTATACAAGGTGTCTCAAAAGAAATTTTATATTTAGTGGATCGATTAAAAAAAAAGTAAGCCGTATATAGAAAAAATGTTTATTAATTATTAAAATACACTTTTTGGGGATTTATTTCTTAAAAATAATATCGTCTAAATGTAGACCATCGCGTTCTCGGCACTCATTTAATCAAACAGTAAAATTACTTATGACGTCTCGGCAGGTGGACTCAGGGATGGCTGCCATTTCGTGACGGATATTTTCTTTCAAATGCGCCAGTGAAGTCGGTTTATTGGCGTAATCTTTAGATTTAAGATAACCCCATAGGAAAAAGTCCATAGGGGTTAAATCTGGACTGCGTGGAGGCCAATTTATGTCACCTCTCCGGGAGATCAATTTGCCTGAGAAAATTTCACGAACACGTGGCAGAGACATATTGGACGTGTGTGAAGTTGCTCCGTCCTGTTGGAACCATGTTCTTTGGTTATAGCCAGGAAAGTTTTGCAGTTCAGGTACCAAGAAGTTGTCTAACATCTCCACATAACGCTCTGAATTCACTGTAACTGCACGCCCCGTTTCGTCTTCAAAAAAGTAAGGGCCGATAATTCCTCGCGCCGACATCCCAGCCCATACGGTCACTTTAGGCGAATGTAGGGGTTTCCGATGTTTGCGTTTCGGATTCGTTGCACTCCAGTAGCGGCAGTTCTGCTTATTTACGTGGCCATTAAGATGAAAATGAGCTTCATCCGAAAACAAAATGTTGGTAAACGTTGAAAATCGCTCAATCACCTGATTTACGAAATTAAGCCTCTGACTGGCATCTTGGGGCTTTAATTCTTGCACCAACCGAATTTTGTCGGGGTGCAGCTTTAGGTCTTTGTGCATAATGCGATGTAATGATGATCTATGCACATTTAAAGCACTTGCGCGCTTCCGAATTGAAAGGTTCGGGTCGTCACGAACAGACTGATTAACATTCTCCACGTTTTCTACCGTTCTTGATGACCTAGGTCGCCCGGATTTTGATTTATCCAGCGTTGTACCAGTCTCTTCAAACTTTTTAACCCAATATCGAATGAGAGGAATGCGTGGCGCATCATTTAAGTGGCGAAAACCTCGAATACTGCAGAATTTTCTACGCGCTACAGTCGCCGAATCACCGTTTTTGTAAAACTTTCGCACGCATAACGCGCGGTCTGCTCCCAAGAAACGCTCCATAGCGACTGGATTCCCAAGAGCCAGGCTACCGATTGACATAACCCCCGCGCCCCTCGGATACGTTGCGTTCACGCAGTAAGCTAAATAAATATAAAATTTCTTTTGAGACACCTTGTACTTAAAGTTAAGCATAATTTAAGGTATGTTGTTACTCAGTGAAAATGTATGTTTTTTAATAATAATTAATAATGAGAGGATGAAGATATTCGATACAATAGTGAAGAGTCTCCTTATGTACGGAGTGGAGATTTGAGAATGGAAGGAATGAGATATGATGGAAAGGGTACAAGAACGACACCAGGATATATTGTGAAAGAGGAAATGAAGAGGGTAAACTGAGAGTTGGTGCCGGAGCAAGAGCAGTTAAATATGACGAGAAAGTCAGAAGGGTAGAGAATAGGAAAATTATAAGGAAATGCTGGGAAGAAAGAATGAAGGAAGAACAAAAAAGCAAATTGTGAATGAAGAAATAAAAACAAAAATAGAAAAAGAATTGAGAAGGTGAAATAAGGAGGTACTGGAACAGAAAAGAACAGACAAATCGTGAAGCATGAAAAGATATAAAGAGGTAGTGATCGGAATACCGAGATACTTGAAGGGGAAAGGAGGATGATCAGGGGGTGGAGTCAGGAGGAGAGCGAGGCTAAGATGCGTCAACGAAGAGAGGAAAAATAGGTACTGGCCAAAGCCACAGGACAAGCTCTGTGCAAGGAAGAAGAGGAAACCTTGGAGCATTTAGCTAAGAGGTATAAGGAGATGGCAGTCTGGGAGGAAGAGATAAAAGGAATGAGAATAAAAAGAAAGAGAGGGACACAGAAGGAGGAAAAAATAAATGAGACAAAAAAATATTGTAAAATTATAAATGTCATATATTGTACGTTATTTTATTTTTTATTTTATTTTATAATAGTTAATACCATAAACGCCGCAAGACCTAGGGAAACAAAGAACTATATATAAGAATTAATAATTGGCGAAAAAGATTTTCGAAAATTCGTAAAAAATTATTGTGGGAAAAATATTGTCCTAGACATTCAATATTCTGTTGACTTCTTTCAAATATTTCACTAAATAACACTAAAAAGAGCAGCCACCTGCGAGTGTTCAGGGTGTGCGCCGCAAACGGGTCACTCATCAATGGGGCGGAATTTCGGCTCTATTACTCTTTTGCTTATTACATTATTTTAGAATGTTTCCTTTTCTTTTGCTCATTCCTAGTTTCTGGAATGGCGTTTCCATTGGTTTGCTCATCAGTTGGTTCTAGAACAACGTTTCCATTTCTTGCTCATTATTTGACCACTGAATTTAGGAATTATATTGCCTTCCTTTTGCTTATTATTTGATTAAAAAAGTTTGGGAGAGGGGGTGGGTCCTATGCATGTTTGCAGACGGGTGGCGGCCCTGCCAACGAAACCTGTAATGTATGAAAGTTCAATTAACAGTTTTTTCCCATTAGTTATTATTGTTTTATAAAACTTTAAGTTCTTTTCCAGTGTGATTTTTATATTTTAAAAATATAATAGTTAAATATCATTATGTAAAGTCGTTTTGAATAAGTAAAAAAATATTCTTGGAGCCTAAACTACCTCCTAAGAGGATTATAGACCCTCCTTAACTTCTTGTGGTTCATCTCAGGAGATTAAAGATCTCCGGAAACAATATATAATACAGGTGTGTGAACAAGAGATGTCATTACCCCCTGGAGAATTTTGGTATCCATTAATGAATTGGTTATATAAAATTAATGTAAATTTTACCCAAATTATAAAAAGATGGAAATCGGGTCTGAACATATGTTTTTATGTGTTAACCACGCTGTGTCATCACTGCTGTGATTCTAATTGGCTATGACTATAGGGAACCTTTGATGAAAAATGCTGATGAAGATTTGATAGGAGATCGAAAGATATTTACATAAATAGACAATAATATAAATCGAACATTGTTCGGGAAAGAGCAGAATACGAAATGAGTTTCTATCTCTCTCTGTTCCTAGACTTCTGACTGTGGCCTAAAGCTGCCTTCAGAGCTCTAAATTTAATACCTTATACATTGTCGATAGTTTTTCAAACTTTATACTAGTTAGTTAGTTGTTTTAATGAGACAGACATATATTGACTATCACACACAATGACTATCTCAGTCTACATCGTACAGAACGTTTAGATTGTATGCCTTTACATAACCTAACAAAATGTCATCGCGACGGTTACAACAAATCTCGCCAAACATTACTAAGACGAACAGTAAATATGATTAATTTAGGTCATTAGGTTAGGTTAAGTTAGTAAAAATCTAGGACAGCAGAATTAGAAAAACGATAATAGATTTTACATTACGAGTTAACGAGTCGTAGTTGGTTTAAAGACACATAGCTGGCGCACTATTCGTAACGCACTAATTTCCATAGCTGTAAACATTACCTTAAACTTTAAAACTATCTACTAAACTTATCCACAACGCACAGTGAACAGTCTACTAATTTAAAGAGTTATGGACGCAGCATTACTTACACCCAGATCCGCGACAAATACCCAGTAGAAGTATTTCAAATACCAAATATCGATCAAAGTATTTGAAATAACGAATTCTATTAGTCATCACTGATAAAAAGTAATTGAAATCTTCTTCTTCTCCTTTGGGTACTGTCACCAGATTGACTTTTGGTCTCACTCACATTAGGCCTCCATATTGATCTGTCCAGGTGCCCTGTATACCAATACTTGTTAGATCTATTTGACATACCAAATACTTTTAAAAAGTTTTTAAAATAATGTATTTCAAATACTTTACATGTATTTGAAATAATAGAAGTATTTCAAATACTGAAACATGCTTGAATTTCTCAAGTATTTGAAGCATGGAAAGTATATCAAGTACGAAAAGTATTTGAAATATTCAAAATATTTGAAACATCAAAAACACAGAATAGAAAATAGATACTTAAGATTTTAGTTTTAGGATGAACACCCTATATTGAAAAAGTATGTACGACAAAAAATATTTGTTTTCTTATTATACACAATTTTTGTTATATACTTTTTTGCTGTTAAGTCAATAAAAAAGCAGATACAATAGTACCTCGGTTTTCGCTGACTTTGGTTATCGTCGGTTTCTCATTGTGTGAGCATCTAGCCCGCCCGTCTAGCCAAACAATTTCACACAATCACATGTTCTCAAATCTCATTCTCTCAGTTAGGTGTTTCCCTTGCTAATAAGTTAACATTGCCTCGGTTAACGTCGGTTTCGGATTTCAACGATTGTTTTCGGACGGATTATCGACGAAAACCGAGGTACCACTGTATTTATAAGTTTAGCCCTCCAAATATTCATCCAAACTCTCCAAATATTTAAATTATTTTTGTTTTATATGATTTTATGATTTTGCTAGTAAGTTAATAATAAGGGAGATATATGCAGATATTAGTTTATAATATTTAATTTTTTTTAGAAGTACATATATATAAAAATAAATATATCATATTATTTTGAGGTCACAATTGAAATATTCCTCTAAACTATAAAATGCTTGTTTTTTTAGAAATGTCTTATGACTCTTTTAAAGGTGTTACAGGACATTTCACATGATCAGGTAATGCGTTATATAGTCTAATAGAATGATAATTAATTGCACTCCTGGATGATGTTAGCCTAACATAACAAAAGTTTAATTCCTCTGATATTATAGTCATGGATGGTATTCTGAAGTGTATGATCATTGGGGTTAAAATGAACATAGGTCAAACAATTTAAAATATAAAGAGACGGTAACGTCAGTATTTCTAATTCTATAAATTAATTTCTACAGTCCTGTCGAAGTTTAAGGGTGCCCCCCCCCCCGTAACTCCCGCAATATTCATCTAATTGACAAAATGCATTCAACAAAAAAGATTTGTTTTCTTACTTTAAACAATTTTTGTTGTGGTTATTTTCGTCAATAATAAGGGAGATATTTTAAGTTTTGTAATAAACAATTTTAACATCGAAAAACCCGGTCTAGAATAAAAATTTTGAAATGCCTTATAGCCTACGTCCGAACCCTAGATTTATTCTATCATCGTACCAAATTTCGTAAAAATATATCCAGCCGTTTTTGTGTAAATATTGGGCAGACAGAAAAAAAAAAATTGTTTTGCGCATATTGTCTCATAATCTTCTGAAACGGGTAGAAACTAGAGATGGGTCATTCATGAACGAACCGGCTCGCTGAGCCGGCTCAGTACACTGACCGAAGTGACACGGTTCACCAAATTGAAATGAGCCGGCTCACGGCTCACTGTATAGTTTCAAGTTTCAAGTATACGATTGGTCGGGCGATTGTGAGCAGTGACCGGAGTGATCCGGATCTGGATCGATGTCATGTTGAACTTCGCGAGAACTCGGCTTGTAATGTATTATCATAAAGTGTATTTTGTCATCAATTTGTAGGGCAGTTTATTTGAAACTAATAGGCTTAGTCTGTATTTTCTTACAACCATACTATATAAAAATATTAAAAATATTGCCCAAATCCCAGATGTCCGATTTATAAGGGCAATAAACATCGCCATAAATTTAACACATCTGGTTTAAAATACAGTAGCTACATAAAGTGAATTGTTTGTTTCAAAAATGTTAGATAAGAGCCGAGGCTAAGCGACGTTCTACCTACGAGCGAACGACCGACAACTGACTGACCTATGTCTCGGGATCATGTTTACAGTTCATATATTGCGAGAACCGGCTCTAAGCAAGAGCCGGCTCTAAGCGACGTTCTACCTACGAGCGAACGACCGACAACTGACCGGGTCTAAGCAAGAACCGGCTCTAAGTGACGTTCTACCTACGAGCGAACGACCGACAACTGACCGGGTCTAAGCAAGAACCGGCTCTAAGCGACGTTCTACCTACGACCGAACGACTGACCGACCTGTGTCTCGGGATCATGTTTACAGTTCATATACAGTCGATTCCGCTTAATTGGGACACATCGGGACTTAGGCGTTTTGGCCCAATGAAGCGGCTGCCCCAATTAAGCGAATTTCACATAAAATTAAACAATGCATATTTTTCTCTCAATAATTTTATTTTATAAACTCTTGGACAAAACTATAAATTACATATAACCAAAAAATATAAACTTTTAAAAAAAAATAATAATAAATTCCAAAATAAAATAATAAATAGGTACATACAATTTAATTCAATGAAAAAATGCGTCAAGTGTAGTCTGTCTTTTGTTTTTGTAACATTTCACTTCTACAAAATCAGCACAGGTATTCAGTGCGGATAAAGGGCTCCCTTCATTTCCTTCCTGCATAAAATAACGCTGTAATATTAAATTCTTTGTACATATTTTTTCTTGAGAATATGTGTAACATAATATGTACTTAAATTTACTGTCCCAATTAAGCGGAATGTTGTCCCAATTACACATGTAAATTTACTATTGGTTCCTTGGTTTGGTTTCTGTTCTTTGAGATTTGGCCCAAATAAGGAGCTGCCCCAATTAAGCGGTGGCCCAATTAAGCGGAATCGTCTGTATTGCAAGAACCGGCTCTAAGCAAGAGCCGGCACTAAGCGACGTTCTACCTACGAATTAACGACCGACCTGTGTCTCCGAAACATGTTTACTTAACTGGATCACTGAGCCGGATCAATGAACCGGCTCAACAAACTGAACGACCTCCACTGATCCGGTTCCGCAAACTGAGCCGAAATTCCCATCTCTAGTAGAAACCAAATATGAGACTGAAAAAATAACAGATATAGCCTACAATTTTATTAACATAGGTCAGGGATCGGCAAACCGCGGCTCGCGAGTCGCATGCGGCTTTTTGAGGATATTCGTGTAGCGCTTTAAATTAAGTTGATAAGGAATCAAATTTAGAAAATATTCACGCAATAGTTAATAATTTTATTTTCATGCATTTTTATGCAGCGTATCGGTGACTAAGTCATGTATTAAAACAAAATTATGGCTCTTTAAAATGTTTCCAGATGTCGTAAAAGATAAATTTGGCTCTTTAAGTTTGCCGACCCCTGACATAGGTATACAAATTAGTGTTAAAAAATGTGTATTCTAAAAAAAAAAGAAAAACAGCCAATTTTATTAACATAGATAAGTCCACCCAGTTAAAAATATGTCTGTAAGATAAAAAAAAAATATGTTAAAGTAACTAAACCTTAAAAATGTAAATATCCCTATTTAACAGATTATTCAAGATTTAAACCCCACACAGAAAATAATCTAGTAAATATTTGAATCCTAAGATGTTAAGACCAACAAAAAAATATACAAAGTACAATCCACTTAGTTCTGAACATAGCGGTGAATAGGTTGGGTACATAGTACATACCATCACAGAAAAGTTTTACCAAGAATCACATTAGCTTTATTACAGCAGTCACCTGAGCAGGTGTGTTCCTCTGTCTCTATGCCCACTTGTCACACAAACAGTACTTTGCTATGAAGCCTTTTAACTCTGAGAACTGCTCAGTTTGGTCGCGCTCAGGGAAACACACAAACCACATTCACATTCATTCAGAAAGGAATCACTTTAAAAAGATTCAAGTACAAAAAAATTATTCCCAAGATATTTGCTTTCTGATATTTAATCTTTCTGTTCTCACCTTTACTTCGAGGATATGTAAATTTTGAAAGGAAATTTTCCTGGAAGGTAAAAGATATTTTTTGCATGATTTATAACTTATACATTCTTAAAGTCAGTGGCGGATTAACGGGCGGGCTGACCGGGCGACCGCCCGGTCTGCCAGATTTAGAGGGGCGCCAAAATAAGAATCGGACAATATAAATAAATTGCATTTGATTTAGGTATTATGTTTTATATATAAAATTATTTGTTATTTATTAATTTGGCAATGTTTTTATTCATTCATGTCAATAGCATACTTATAAAATAAAGGACTCTTATCTTTTGAAAAATAAACTGTAACCAAAGAATATGAACTGAAAGTGTCATGGTATACGATTTTTTGTGAACGCCGTGCCGCGGAAAAAAGCGCAGGGCGAGGAGTAGCGAGACACTTCATTGATAAGGGCGCACCTAAGAAGTCATCACAAAACTAGGATCATATCGTCGGTTTAAAGTTAAAAGTCACTAAGTACACTTTTTGTGAAAAATGAGTTAGATATACCAAATTGACAATTATATTATATTTTTATCATATAACACACTTATTAAGTGCATTACTATTCTCTACAATAGAAAAATGTAAAAATAAATTTCATTATTTGTGATATAATATATTGCTTACAACACATTGAAAATAACGATAACTTTCTACAAAAATATTATCTACAGAAAAATATAGGAACATTTAATGTTCAACAAAATAAAATTCTGTGATTATTTTGTAATATCTAAAATAAAATCAAATTATTATTTAATACACGCTTTTGTAATTTTTACCCTGTCCCGGTTTGGCGCACAAAAAATATGGTAACCCTAGTTATAGAAGATGCAGCAATGTCTTGTCCTCAAGCAATATCCTTTTTTGGTGTCATAGAACGATTATATACATTATTTTCGGCATCTGTAGCTAGATGGAAAATTTTAACAAATAATGTTCCTAATTTCACTATTAAATCTGTGTGTGAAACTCGCTGGAAGAGCCGAATTGAATATATTAAATCTGTTAGGTTTCAAATAGTTGAAATTCATGATGCTCTGATAATACTTTACGAAAATTCTGCTGATGCAGCGACTAAACATGAATGTTTAACATTAACGGAAAAACTTTGCGAGTATTCTTTCTTAGTTATGTTAGTGACGTGGTATAACTTACTTCAACGTATAAATGTTTTAAGTACATCTATGCAAACAAAAGATATGGATTTTAAAACTACTATCAACTTAATGAAATCATGTACAGAATACATTTCCAGCTACCGAAGAGAACAATTTGAAAACTCCCTTTTTGAAGCTGAAAATTTAGCAAAGCTTCTGGGTTCCGAACCATTTTTTAAAGAAAAAATATTACCCCGAAAGAGAAAAATGTTTAATTATGAAAACGAAGATGCTACTGTTGCCATTGATGAAAAATCAAAATTCAGAATCACGTTTTTTTATGTTATTTTGGATACCATAATAACATCGCTTGAAGAAAGGTTTGTACAATTTAAAAATTATGAAGAAACCTGGGGGTTTCTTTTCGATTTTCATAATATAAATGTAACACTGCGATAAATTAAAGAAACACTGCATGGATCTGCATTTAATCCTAAAAGATGAGGATAATCTTGACATCGATGGAAATGAGCTTGATGAAGAAATTATAATTTTGAATAGTTTACTGCCAGAAAATACAGATTCGCCGTTAAAAATATAACAATTTTTAAAACCAACAATTTACAGAATACAGTTCCCAATATATGGGTGGCGTTAAGAATTTTGCTTGCCATCCCTATTACAGTTGCTACAGCAGAAAGAAGTTTTAGTAAATTAAAACTTATAAAAACATATTTACGATCGGCAATGGGTAATGAAAGATTAAATTCTCTAGCGTTATTATCAATTGAAAATGATGTTGCCCAGAAAGTAGATATAAATGAACAAATCAAATTATTTGCAGATTTAAAATCAAGAAAAAAATGTTTTTGAATAAATGAATTATTATTACCTACCTATTAGATTTTTGAGGTGCATCGCCTGCTTAGAAATAAATCAATGTTAGTGAAATAATTATTTTTTGTAATTATTAAGTTTTGATTTTTTTGTTTTTTAATACTTTTGTGAATAAAAATTGATTTATTAATTATTTTATTTTTTATTATTTTTTTTTTTACGTCAACCAATTTTAGAATCTTGAAAAATTTTAGGGCGCCAAAACAAGGAGTTCGCCCGGGGTGCAAAATTGCCTCGGTCCGGCACTGCTTAAAGTATAACCAGAAGTGGAATATAAGATTTTCTCGCAGAACTATTCCATAATTAATTCAGGGTTTATACTTGTTGAGATCATAAGCACAGTTAGTGAGAAATGTATTTTTATCGCTATGAGGCCATGTGAGATCAAAAAATCCTGCGAATTCCTGTTGTTCATCAAATAATTTTGGGGTGTTAGTGCAAGAAGTAGGACTCGATATTAGTAAACAGAAAACTAAATCAATTTTAAAATGTATTTTGTATTTTTAAATACTGAATAACTAATAAAAAAAATATACGAGGAGACGAGGTGCAAGATGAAGGTGGGAGAAGAAGAGTCCGAAAGCTTTTGGGTAAATAAGGGGGTGAGGCAGGGCTGTCCGTTGCTCAACATTATTTAATATATACGTAGCTGACTTGGAAGAAACAATGAGGAAGGGGCAAGACGGAGGAGTGGTGGTGGGAAGGAAGAAGTATTGGACAATGGGGTACGCAGATGACCTGACTCTGATGGCAGAGAATGAGCAGGGACTAAAGAGGATGATGGTCAGAGCGGACAAGTACTTTAGAAGAAAAAAACTGGAGGTAAACAGAGATAAAACGAAGGTGATGGTGTTTGGAAAGGGGGGAGGAAAGAGAAAGAATATAAGATGGGAATGGTCAGGGACAGAAATTGAAGAGGTAAAGAGTATGAAGTACCTCGGATATGTTCTAACGAGGCACAACAGAGCAGAGCAGCATGTTAGAGAAAGGGTGAAGAAAGCAAGAATGGTTATGGGGAAGCTATGGAGCATAGGAGAGATGAGGTTTGACGACGATATCAGGTGGAGAATGAAATTGTTTGACGGGATTGTGAAGAGTGTCCTCATGTACGGAGTAGAGATCTGTGGATGGAAAGAATGGGAGATAGTAGAAAGGGTACAAGAGGGATACATTAGATGGATTATGGGATTAGACAGAACGACACCAGGATATATAGTGAGAGAGGAAATGAAGAGGGAAAAGCTGAGAGTAGGAGCCGGGGCGAGGGCGGCGAAGTATGAGGAGAAAATCAGGAGGGACGAAAGAAGGAAGATATTAAGAGAATGCTGGGAAGAAAGAATGAAGGAAGAACAAAAAGGTAAACTGTCGGAATGGGGAGAAACAAGGAAAGAGTACTATTGGAGATGTGGGATGGACATAAGGGAAGCTGAGCGAAAGAGAAATGGAGGAAGAAACATAGTAGAAGAATTGAGAAGGAGAGACAAGGATGTACAGGAGCAGGAAAGAACAGTAAGAATAGACAATTCAAGGAATGTGAAAAGGTATAGGGAGATAAGGACGGTAGGAATACCTAAATATTTGAAAGGGAGGAGAGGAAAGGCAGGGGGCAGAGTTAGAAGGATTGCCAGATTAAGATGCGGAAATGAAGAACGGATAGTAGGTATTGGGCAAAACCGGAGGATAGGGTATGCAGAATGTGTAGAGAGGAGGAAGAATCCTTGGAACATCTTACAAAAAGATGTGGAAAGATGACAAAATGGGAGGGAGAGATAAAGGAGCTGTTGAGTGAAGAAGGAAAGGGAGAAAGGTGGGCGAGAGTACTCGAGGAAAGAAGGAAGGAATGCGGAGAGGTAAGACAGAACTGAGTACAGGAAGGAAGAAAGAGGCAATGGAGGAGGAAAGAAAAGAGGGAAGAGAAGCGAAGAAAGAGGGGAAGAAGAACTGGAGTCAAGAAGGAAGGAGACCGGAGACGGAAGCCGAAAAGAGATTACGAAGAAAGAGATGAACACCGGAGGTAGAAGGTAGAAGAAGAAGAAGAAGAAAGAAAATCATAAAATGTATATTATATTATTTTATTTTATTATTATTATGATTTTTTTTTCTTTTCTCAATGTAATAGTTAAAACCCTATACGCCGCAAGGCCTAGGGGAAATAAAGAATTATATATATATAATACTGAATAACTAAACTTCCTTTCAAATAGTGTATTTATAATAATTCTGGATGCAACATTTCGATCTGCAAGGCAGCCAGGGTGACCAGGTCTCAGGGTTTCAACATCGTTTCTTCGGGCTCCGCGTTTTGTTATAAAATCACCGGGTTACGCTAATTTTATCTCCCAGAGGGGTTGGTTTAAAAATCTGAAGAATTACTGTTTCATTTCTTATGAATAATAATAAAATAGTTTTAATTTAAATACATAAATTAAAAGTAAGCTAACTAAATGGTCAGCACTTCTCCTGTCACTAGGTAAATTACTACCTGATAATTGGTAAAATTATGCACAGAAAATAGTGGTCATAACGAAACCACATATAGTTCAGGCATACTAAAAAGGCAGGTGATACTGTCGAAAAATAAATAAGTTCTTCTCCGTCATCTTACAAACAAATGATCCTGTGATACTTTCGAGGTATCCTATTACAATATTTTTATGTTTACCGTTAACTGTTAAATATTGAGTGAGGATTACTTGTGACAGGTTATGAATCCACGTGTTTTAAACACGTGTTAAGGTACAAATTCCTTAGTATTCAGTAAGTGGATGAAAGGCCACTTTTGACAAATGATGTGGAAATGGAATTCAATAACGAATTAAGTTTTGAAAGGAAGCGAAACGGTTCACTCAGCTGTGGTTATTTTGGAAATAACAAATACATTTTTGGAATTATGAAATTAAATTTTGTATTTTGGTGCAAATAGAACGCAAAATTATTGCTGATAATCATAATAAATACAAGATGTTTATAGACTATTATAGTATAAACTAGAATAAAGCAAAAAAAGTAGAACTAGAAAGAAACTATGGAAAAATCAAAATAACTCACTACAAAAAATAATACCTTCACTATCGAGCACGGAATAATAGGCATGTACATGAGACAATATATTTTGGTCAATTTATTGCATTCAGAGAGAAAGACAAGAAAAATGCTGAAAGAAGTATTAAAAATACATATAGTAATTTCTTTCCATTGAACTACTTGAGGTACAAGGTGTCTCAAAAGAAATTTTATATTTAGTGGATCGATTAAAAAAAGTAAGCCGTATATAGAAAAATGTTTATTAATTATTAAAATACACTTTTTGGGGATTTATTTCTTAAAAATAATATCGTCTAAATGTAGACCCTCGCGTTCTCGGCACTCATTTAATCGAACAGTAAAATTACTTATGACGTCTCGGCAGGTGGACTCAGGGATGGCTACCATTTCGTGACGGATATTTTCTTTCAAATGCGCCAGTGAAGTCGGTTTATTGGCGTAAACTTTAGATTTAAGATAACCCCATAGGAAAAAGTCCATAGGGGTTAAATCTGGACTGCGTGGAGGCCAATTTATGTCACCTCTCCGGGAGATCAATTTTCCTGAGAAAATTTCACAAACACGTGGCAGAGACATATTGGACGTGTGTTCTTTGGTTATAGCCAGGAAAGTTTTGCAGTTCAGGTACCAAGAAGTTGTCTAACATCTCCACATAACGCTCTGAATTCACTGTAACTGCATGCCCCCTTTCGTCTTCAAAAAAGTAAGGCCCGATAATTCCTTTAGGCGACACTTTAGGCGAATGTAGGGGTTTCTGATGTTTGCGTTTCGGATTCGTTGCACTCCAGTAGCGGCAGTTCTGCTTATTTACGTGGCCATTAAGATGAAAATGAGCTTCATCCGAAAACAAAATGTTGGTAAACGTTGAAAATCGCTCAATCACCTGATTTACGAAATTAAGCCTCTGACTGGCATCTTGGGGCTTTAATTCTTGCACCAATTGAATTTTGTAGGGGTGCAGCTTTAGTTCTTTGTGCATAATGCGATGTAATGATGATCTGTGCACATTTAAAGCACTTGCGCGCTTCCGAATTGAAAGGTTCGGGTCGTCACGAACAGACCGATTAACATTCTCCACGTTTTCTACCGTTCTTGATGACCTAGGTCGCCCGGATTTTGATTTATCCAGCGTTGTACCAGTCTCTTCAAACTTTTTAACCCAATGTAGAATGAGAGGAATGCTTGGCGCATCATTTAAGTGACGAAATCCTCGAATACTGCAGAATTTTCTACGCGCTACAGTCGCCGAATCACCGTTTTTGTAAAACTCTCGCACGCATAACGCGCGGTCTGCTCCCGAGAAACGCTCCATAGCGACTGAATTCCCAAGAGCCAGGCTACCGATTGACATAACCCCCGCACCCTTCGGATACGTTGCGTTCACGCAGTAAGCTAAATAAATATAAAATTTCTTTTGAGACACCTTGTATATACATCTGCTTTTCTTTAAAAAGAGAAAAACACTAATAATTACCTTCTGTCTGTATTATCATATGAATCATAAACCTGGCCACCGACAAAAAAATAAAACAAAACAATGTACGTTTTTGTCACCGATACACGGAAAGAAAAATGCTGTTCATTTCCAGAAAGCAAATAATAAAAAACAGTGACCAAAGAGCCAAAACATAAATTAAAGACGCAATCAAATTAGCTGAAAAACTAAAATGGAAATAGACAGGACATACGGTGAGGACCAAAGATGTAGCAAGAGATGTACAGAGTGTACAGAGACTCGGAGAGAAAACAATTAAAATGAAGGGAGCCAAATGACGAGATAGTTGACGATTTGAACTTCTGATATAAATGTTGGCCAGCTACAGCGAGTGATTGTGAAAAATGGAAGGCAGCAGGCTAGACCTTTGCCCAGCAGTGGTATGTTTAGACTAATTTAGATAGACAGTAAAAACTTAATTAAAACTGATTTCATCTTCCACGCCGTGTCCTTTCGAAAGTTAGCAGTTATCAAATCTAATTTGATTTTTAATATAGCACCTCAGGATAGATCTATAGGTGTGCTCCTGAACTCCTCGGAGATTCTTCTTCCAAGAAATCCTTCTAGGATCAACGATTCTTTTGACTGAAATTCTCGTCTCATTATATATCCAGTTATTATATATACTATATGGTTTATCTTTGGATGTAGTGTATTAGTTTAGAGCAGAAATGGTAGAACGGCACATGCCAGGCAGTACTAGAACACTGTTAAATAGATTGCTACAACAGTAGACAATACCTAAAGAAAACAAGCACAGAAGCTTTAAGAACACTGTTAAGAGCATCACAGTGTAAAGCAGTAATGTTGAGTTACTGAGAGATAAATCAGAAAAAATGCTAATTGTTACAGAAATAGACTTCTAGAGAATAGCAGCGACATGGTCGCTGCATGTTCAGGGTATGCACTGCACACTGGCAGTCATCTGAGGAGCGGTATGTGGGGTCGATTCTACTAGAATCCTATTAGTAGAGGGCTGTCTTATTAGAGTTTGCACATCCATATAGGAGTCGACATTTGGGTTTAATTTTAATAAAGGACGGTTTTATGAATGTTTGCACGCGGGCGGCTGACACCCATTCGGCGGCCCTGAGTTGCGGATATATTAAGGAGAGAACAACTGAGGAACGAATTGCAATTCAGGAAATTACGGGTATGGATATAGTTGAAGATACATAAGCTAAGATGCTATGGTCAGTGGCGGATTAAGTTGCTTGGGGGACCTGGGCGGTAAAACTAAAATGGGCCATCTATTATTTGAAATAGAATGGAAATATTTGTATATATGTCTCGGTGGGCCCCCCGGATTCCTGGGCCCCCCGGACTCCTGGGCCCTGGGTGGCTGCCCAGTCCGCCCACCGCTTAATTCACCTCTGGGTATGGTAACATACAATGAATAACAAATGGAAAGTTATCGAAAAATGGTTTAAAAATAACAATAAGAGAGGAGGAAAAAAGAAAGATGCAGTTGGACAGAAGATCCGAAATGAGATGAACAAAAGAGGACTGGAAAAGAAATGGTGAAAACCAACAGTGGAAAATGTGAAATGGAAGACTTCATAGAACGGTATAGTCTAGTGCCTACGTTGAAAGACACTGCACTTGAGGATGGAATGCCATTTGGATTACGTATATTTTATGAAAATTAAATCATTTTGATCCACAGCACCTCTTTGTGACAGCTTCGTATTCAAGATGATGGCGAAAATAACCCGTCAAGTACGATAACTATTTTTTACAATAGAGCAAAATATGTAATGGACCTTCCGTCCCTTGGTTTACAAGATACGTGCATAATTCGTTCTGTGACCCCAAAAAAAGGGATTTCCGAAATGTCTAATGAATTTCGTATGGAATGGGTCGTTTTCTCTTAACTTAACGTTTTGGTTTTGATACATTTTTTCCACAATATCGGGACAAGATGATATACTCTTTGACTGCAAATCTCGGTATATTATTTTGATTTGATTCTTCCTAGATTTATAGGGCATATTCTTGGCTACAAAAATATGTGCAGGATTTTTCTCTGAGGGACGCCAAATTTAAAATAGTGGCCGAAATGTGAAATGTCCCATCTTCGTATTTTGTATATATATCCTACAAATTTGATGAAAGAAAAGAAAATAATGTTTCACACCTAGTTTCGACTAATTCAGATTAGTGTTGAATAAGAATTCATCAGACCTCTTCATTTTGTATACAATTACGTAGTCAGTATGGTCCTCATATAGAGGATCTATCAATACATTATAATATTCTTCTGATAACTAGTAAAATATCAACTAATAAATATGAAAGTTATTTTAAACCCACTAATATATTTAAAAAATTCCAGAAAGTTGTTGTCTGATATCTATTATTAAGTTATTGAGCGATACAATTTTTACGAAAAAAAATTCTACAATTAAAAATATGCTATTAGATAAATAAAATTTTTCTGCGAATTTCGATATACGAGTGGCGGTTGAAAAGTTATCGGCCTAGGCAACATTTTGGAAAAACTCAATTTATTTCTCAACATAGTCTCCTTTTAGAACTACGGACACTTCGTCCAACGATTCTCCAATTTCTCGAAGTTCTCAAAATGAGATATACAAGGTGTCTCAAAAGAAATTTTATATTTATTTAGCTTACTGCGTGAACGCAACGTATCCGAGGGGCGCGGGGGTTATGTCAATCGGTAGCCTGGCTCTTGGGAATTCAGTCGCTATGGAGCGTTTCTCGGGAGCAGACCGCGCGTTATGCGTGCGAGAGTTTTACAAAAACGGAGATTCGGCGACTGTAGCGCGTAGAAAATTCTGCAGTATTCGAGGCTTTCGCCACTTAAATGATGCGCCAAGCATTCCTCTCATTCGACATTGGATTAAAAAGTTTGAAGAGACTGGTACAACGCTGGATAAATCAAAATCCGGGCGACCTAGGTCATCAAGAACGGTAGAAAACGTGGAGAATGTTAATCAGTCTGTTCGTGACGACCCGAACCTTTCAATTCGGAAGCGCGCAAGTGCTTTAAATGTGCATAGATCATCATTACATTGCATTATGCACAAAGACCTAAAGCTGCACCCTACAAAATTCAATTGGTGCAAGAATTAAAGCCCCAAGATGCCACTCAGAGGCTTAATTTCGTAAATCAGGTGATTGAGCGATTTTCAACGTTTACCAACATTTTGTTTTCGGATGAAGCTCATTTTCATCTTAATGGCCACGTAAATAAGCAGAACTGCCGCTACTGGAGTGCAACGAATCCGAAACCGCAAACATCAGAAACCCCTACATTCGCCTAAAGTGACCGTACGGGCTGCGATGTCGGCGCGAGGAATTATCGGCCCTTACTTTTTTGAAGACGAAAGGGGGCGTGCAGTTACTGTGAATTCTGAGCGTTATGTGGAGATGTTAGACAACTTCTTGGTACCTGAACTGCAAAACTTTCCTGGCTATAACCAAAGAACATGGTTCCAACAGGACGGAGCAACTTCACACACGTCCAATATGTCTCTGCCACGTGTTCGTGAAATTTTCTCAGCTAAATTGATCTCCCGGATAGGTGTCATAAATTGGCCTCCACGCAGTCCAGATTTAACCCCTATGGACTTTTTCCTATGGGGTTCTCTTAAATCTAAAGTTTACGCCAATAAACTGACTTCACTGGCGCATTTGAAAGAAAATATCCGTCACGAAATGGCAGCCATCCTTGAGTCCACCTGCCGAGACGTCATAAGTAATTTTACTGTTCGATTAAATGAGTGCCGAGAACACGAGGGTCTACATTTAGACGATATTATTTTTAAGAAATAAATCCCCAAAAAGTGTATTTTAATAATTAATAAACATTTTTTCTATATACGGCTTACTTTTTTTTTAATCGATCCACTAAATATAAAATTTCTTTTGAGACACCTTGTATAACAATAGGCCTCTGTTTCAGCGATGACCTCCTCATTTGAACCAAATCTCTTACCACCGAGCCATTTTTTCAAGTTTGGAAATAAATAATAGTTGCAGGGGGCCAAATCTGGCGAATATGGTGAAAGAGGACCAATTCTTAGTGCAATTCATGGAAATTTGCCATTGCGACTGCGCACTTTTGGATCGGTGCGTTGTCCTGGTGGAATAGCACTTTTTTCTTCGCCAAAGGCGGCCGCTTTCGCTTCAAATCGGCGTTGATTCGGTCCAACAGCTCTACATAATGTAAGTCAGTGATCGTTTTGCTCTTCAGTCGATGTGTATGATACCATGCGCATCTAAAAAAAACTGTGGCCATGACTTGGTTGGCCGACATACCCACCGTGGCCTTCTTCGGCTTCGATTCGCCAGGAGCAGTCCACTGTTTCGACTGTTCCTTGGTCTCTGGTGTGTTGTGATGGATCCATGTTTCGTGCACGGTTACGAAATAGCGCAAAAATTCCTTCTTATCGCTGTTGAACATAACCAAACATTCCTTCAAAATGGTCAGATGTCGCGTTGAACTCAGAGCAAATGAGGCACCCATCTGGTAGTGAGCTTTCTCATTCCCAAATATTTTTACAAAATGTTGAGCACTCGTTCGGTTGAGATGGATCATTCCATGGATTTTATCGACCATTTTTGGCGTGAGACCTCTTTTGGACGGCCTGGACGCTCATCCTTAAATATGCTCTTACGACCGCGTTTAAATTCAGATGTCCAATATTTAATTGTTGATATCGAAGGTGTAAAGTCCCCATAAATATCAATTCGGTATTGAACTCTTTGTTCGTTTTCTTTTTCGAAAACAAGTATCTAATCACTGCACGATATTCGATTTGATTCATTTATGTAAAAATGCAAAAGTTGTTCGCTTTCAATGACTGTCAAACACAAACTAAATGACGTATTTGGTTGAAAATTTTACAGTAGTCATTTGAAGGTTAGGATTTACGAAAAACAACATTGATTTGATACTGGTTGCGCCGTCTCTTGTCTAGGCCGATCACTTTTCAACCGCCGCTCGTATATAAATAGATTGTTTCTAATTTTATTTAAGGTAGTTAGTTTTTCATAAGAAACTTATAATATGCAGAAGTTATACGTACCAATTAATTACCCAAATGACCTCTCCTCTAATTTAATTTGGTTTAGCGATGCTTTACATCTCCAAACAAAATTTATTTTATTAATCTAAAAATTGATGTGAAGTGTGAATTTTCACACATTTCAGGGTTTTGCAGGTATTTAGTAAGTGAATGATGATTATTTGGGATGCCAAAACAAATTTTATGTCAAAATATTTTTTTATGAATTTTAATTCGAATGCCTATTACCATTATTTAAGTTTTTAAAGATGTGCAGTATTTTTTTTATATATCAAGGTTCATTACGATTTTGAAAATTGCGCCTATGGCTTCCATTGGTTGTTTTTAGTCATAGCTCCTCCCCTTTGATTTCGTGTACATTCAAATATATAATTAAATTATAATTTCAACAATTTCCACTGGTTATTAAATTTACGCTATTAAAAATTAAATGCAACAATTGCCAAAATATAATTAAAATTTGGAAAAAATAATTTAAACAATATAAAAAGACAAAAAAAAATAAATAAAAAATAATATTGTCTCCTCACGTAGGACTCGAACTCATATTCTTGGGCAGAACGCTAGTATCTTAGCCACTGCACCAAGAAACACGTTACTGTTTAGCGTATTATATAACTATAAGTTGTCAACATTATTAGCAAAAAAAACACAAAAAATGCTTTTTTTTCCAAAAACATAATCTGATCAAAAATTCCTGTTGAACTATTTCGGTTCACACCAATGTACATTACTTATAATTTTTTCAGATTTTTAGTTTAAACCATCTGGGATACAGGGTGTGGGACAATTTTTTTTTTGCACAATATTGGCAAAAATCGCTTCAAAATAATTTATTTTGCAAAAATAAAATTTTTATCGTTAATCCACGTACCAAGGGCTTTCATTTGATACCCTACTCAGAATTTAAAAAAAATATTTTTTTTTTCGATGAGCACATATTTGTTTATATTTTTAGGGGGATATGTTTTTTAGATGTTTTAGTATTTTTCCTATGTGCGGGTCAAAGAATTGTATAAGCATGCCAAATTTCAACTCTCTAGGTTTACCCGTTTGGCTACAATTTTTACCGAACAGACAGACAGACAGACAGACAGACAGACAGACAGACAGACAGACAGACATACAGACAGACAGACGACAAAATGACGGTATAAGGGTTTTTTGGTCATACCTACAAAACCCTAAAAAATGAAACCTTTATTTTTACAGAGAACAATGGTTTTTTCTGAAAGTAATTTTCAAGCACCTGCTAAAAACCAACCTTTTTTTATATCTTTTTTGATTCAATATTGAACGTTGTCAATAAGACAGTACATCCTGTGAATTGGCCTGAAGAGAGGTTCCCAATCTTATTTCGCGGACCAGACCACCCACCTTAGCTCCCATCAATCATATTTAATTAGAGTTCCTATTTCAAAAACTATTATCAATGGATATAAATTTTATTTTTTTATTTTAACAAGAGTTCGTGGACCTATCCATGTATATCATGTTTAGATTTGGGCGAAATAATTTCGCCATATTATTTTAGTAATAAATATTATCAAAAGCAAATTTCATGCATCATAAATTGATTATTTTAGCTTCTCGTTTGACTTTTATTAATATTTTTTATGTAACATTGCTTGTGGACATTAAGTTATTAATCATTTGAACGATTTTCATGATGGTTTGACAAATTTATGTGCTAACGTATGCAGTATAACGGGTTATTATATCTTTTTTTGCAGTATTTGTATTTTTTTTTTCTTGATAAATATCAGTAAAAATTTTGTACCATAAAACTATGTCTGAGTTTACTGTCTTGAAAATTTGTTCTTGTCAAAATAATCAAACTTGTTTCAAAAAGTCTGACGACTGGTACTACTAGTCAGACTTAAATGATAATAACTGATGTGGCTAGCAAATAATTTTTCATTTAGGGATTGTGATTTCTCTTTTTTAGGGGTTTGTAAATATGACCAAAAAACCCTTTCAACGTCACTTTTGTATCTGTTTGTTCGGTAGAAATTGTAGCCAAACGGCTGAACATAGAAAGCTGAAATTCAGCATGCTTTTACAACTTTTTGACCCATATATAGGAAAATTATAAAGTTTCAAAATATAAGTTAATGAATAAAAAAATCAGCTGTGGCCATCACAGGACCGACCGCCATCATAAAGTACTTATATAAATTACATTCTAGTAGCAGAGTAGAAATAACTTGGCCTAATATTTTCTAACAGAGATATTATTTATCATGACCATGGAAACGTTACATATAAATATGAAAAAATTGAGACTCAAAAATTTTACAGAAATTATTCGAAATTTTTCGTTTTATCAAAAAACGTCTCAAATAAAAGTTAATAGTTATGGCTTTTGTAGCAACTTTTGTTCAATAAATTTTTTCGAAATATTTTTGTGTTGTGAAATATTCACAAAAATCTTAAAATCGACACGAGTAAACTCCCATTTTTAGTCAACCGATTTTTACCAAAAGTTGATCAACTCGTGCCATTGATGGCAGAAGTTTAAATATGATGTTTCATAAAAATCCTTTCAGCCGAATTTGCTCTGCACGTGTACACAGACAGACAGACAGACAGACAGACAGACGGACGGACGCACAGACAGACAGAAGGCGGACGGACGCACAGACAGACAGACAGACAGACGGACGGACAGACAGACCGAAAGACATGTCAAAATCGGTATGATCACAATACCTCTCTTATATATGTTGACGGTCGGTAAAAAGGAAACAAGGATTTTGCAAGCAACTATCGAGGAGTGACTTTGATGAGTACGGCATACAATGCGTAAGCAACAGTACTCAATGAGAGATTAGTGTAGGAAAAAGTAAAGAAATACCAGAAGAAACGCATGCAGGATTTAGGAAAGGAAGAGGTGAGAAAAAGAGAACTAAGAAGAAAAGAGGAAAGGAGTATTGACATTTATTAACCTGAAGGCTGCTTTCGATTAGCTGGGTAGGAAAGAATTGTGGGAAGTAATGGAAAGGAGGGGTGTAAGTGAATAGATGATTAAAAGGATATAATAAATATACCGAGAACGAGGTGAACAGTGCGAGGGGAGAAGAAGACTCACAAAGTTTCTGACTGAATAAAGGAGTGACGCAGGGATGCCCGTTAAGCCCAACACTGTTCAACCTATACGTGGCTAATTTAGAAGAAACAATGAGGAAGGGGCAAGACGGTGGAGTGGCGGTGGGAAGAAGAAAGCTATGAACACTAGGGAACGCTGATGATATGACATTGATGGCGGAGAAGGAGCAAGACCTGAAGATGATGATAGACCAAACGGACAAGTACTTTAAAAGAAAGAAATTAGAGATCAACAGAGACAAAACGAAGGTGATGGTGTTCGGGATAAGAAACGAAGGAGAAAGAAAGTAAGATGGGAATTGTAAGGAAGAGAAATCGAAGAAGTGAAGAGTACAAAATAGCTGGGATACGTGCTAACGAGGAACAACAGTGCAGAGTAACACGTTGGGGAAAGAGTGAAGAAAGCAAGGCTGGAAATGGGAAAGCTATGGATCATAGGGGTGAGGACGTTTAATTACGATATCAAGTGGAGGATGAAAATATTCGATGCAATAGTGAAAAGTATCCTTATGTACGGAGTGGAGATTTGGGGATGGAAGGAATGGGAAATGATTTGGAGCTGTAGAATGGACATAAGAGAAGCAGAGAGAAATAGAAAAGGAGGAACAGATAAAGTAGATGAATTAAGAAGGACGGATGAGGAGTTACATGAACAGGAAACAACAGACAAAATAGACAAATCGCGGAGTGTGAAAAGATATAAAGAGATAAGAGTGATCGAAATACCGTGATACTTGAAGGGGAAAAGAGGAAGATCAGGGGGTAGTCAGGAGGATAACGAGGTTAAGATGCGGCAACGAAGAGAGGAACAACAGGTACTGGGCAAAGCCAGAGGACAGGCTCTGTAGAATGTTCAAGGAAGACGAGGAAATCTTGGAGCATTTAGCGAAGAGATGCAGAGAGATGACAGTCTGGGAGGAAGTGATAAAGGAACTCATGAGTGAGGAAGTATAGGCACAACCGTGCCCTTACTATCTTGAACTACGAGTCCCGTCTCAGTGAAGTTGACCCAACTATTTAAATCATGAAAATTGTGATTTTATGTTAAAATAAATTAAATATAATTTAAGATAAATGGTTTTTATTTTATAACAGTACTTTGTTAAAAGTATTTCACTAAAATATTTTCTAAAATATTTGATTAAATATTGAAATATCTCACTTATTTACTTTACATCAAAAATGTACATGAGGAAAAAATTTAGTTTTCTCTTAAAAGCAGTTTTTGACAAAAGTTTATTAAGGAGTAGGAGGGTTGTTACTTATAATGTTGAAATATCTTATGTATCCTTTTCTTAATAGCAAAAATGTGTATAAGAGAAGAAACTATTTATCTCTGTTCATTTTCTGATAGTAGATACTAACTACATCTTTGTGTTTCTTTTGTTAAGATTTAATTTTCTTATAAAATATTAATAAACAGTTCCCACGTCGTTATATAACTGAATTGATTTCCATAAATATGGCATGTTCCATTTGTATATAAACATAATCTCTGAAAATACTATTTTTGATAGTTGGGCCAACTTCACTGAGACGGGGCTCGTATATAATGGAAGCTGGTCTCGTCACTTTTCAATAAAATTATTTATAATTTATGTAGAAATAGAAATACTTAAAAAAGCTATATTAATAGTGAAATAAGTGAACTTTTGAATATAAAACAAAGCAGACAATAATATTAAAAAATTATACGTTTAATAAAAAAAAAAAAAAAAAAATGCCTCTCCTGACGAACCGCTACTGATCACTAGGTACTGTGCAACGCATGCAGTTCGCATATTATTTTACCAAATCTCCTATGTATTATAAAATTTTCTTCTTAAAACAATTTAAGTTTGTATTATCTTGTAATGAATCTTTTTCATGACAAGATGAGCAGGGCCGACCCGAGGCACGGGGGAACCGGGCGCCATCCTGGGGCGCCGCGAAACATGGAGCGCAAAATTAAGGATATTGAATTTTATATTATGAATATATTTTTTTTCGCGCTTTTGTGAGTGAAATTGTTTTATGGTAATAGGTAAGTATGAATCACGTACTTTTTCAACAATAAACCCTAAAGTTTAGGGATAGTAGGTATAAATTTCCGTCCGATATTCATTTACATATGTGTGTGTGAGGACCATATGTGTGCGAGTTGAAAAAGAAAACTACATCGGGTGTTTTCAACCGCTTAACGAAAAATTCGAACGCCTAATACCATTATTTAGGTTTCTAAATAGTATGTGCGGTATTTTTTTTATATAGCAAGGTTCATTAAGAATTTTAAAAATTTCGCCTATGGCTTCCATTGGTTGTTATAAGCTCCGCCCCTCTGATTTCGTGTACATTGAAACAGAATTAAATTATAATTTAAACAATTTCCACTGGTTATTAAATTTACGTTTTTAAAAATTAAATGTAACACTTGCCAAAATATAACTAGAATTTGAAAAAATAATTTAAACAATATAAAAATTAAAAAAAAACAAAAAATAATATTGTCTCTTCTTGCAGGGTTCGATCCCTTTCGGATCGAGTTAGTTGGGTGAAAAGCCAGCATCATAACCACTAGACCAGCATACACCTTCCAGTATAGCGTGTTACAAAGCTATAACTTGTGTACATTATTAGCCAAAAAACACAAAAAATGCGTATTTTTCCAAAAACATAATCTGATCAAAAATTTCTGTTGTAATATTCCGGTTCACACCAATGTACATTACTTAGAATTTTTTCAGATTTCTAGTTTAAACCATCTGGGCTACAGGGTGTGGGACAAATATTTTTTTGCACAATTTTGGCAAAAATCGCTTCAAAATAATTTATTTTGCAAAAATAAAAATTTGATCGTTAATCCACGTACCAAGGGCTTTCATTTGATATCCTACTCAGAATTATAAAATATATATATATTTTTTTTTGATGAGCA
Organism: Liopterus haemorrhoidalis; assembly: GCA_963971575.1. Taxonomy (NCBI): domain Eukaryota; kingdom Metazoa; phylum Arthropoda; class Insecta; order Coleoptera; family Dytiscidae; genus Liopterus; species Liopterus haemorrhoidalis. The sequence goes on along the minus strand of OZ020619.1, from coordinate 31,667,087 downwards.
CATATTTGTTTATATTAAATATTTTATTGTTCTATTTTGGTCTGCACTCACTAAGCAGATTATCTACAATATGGATATAAATTTAAACTGTGATTCTATCTCCTCCGAGAGGTTCAATTGCCTTGATCAATGCAAAATTAAAATAAACAATTTTTTTTCTAATTACCACATGAATAAATTGTCTTTGTTTCACACTAAAGTAAGAAGTATCAATAAAAATTTTCCATCTATTGAAGTATATTTACAATATTTCGATTATTGCTATGATCTGGTTATTCTTACTGAAACCTGGAACTGCAACACAGACTATTTTACTTTGAATGGTTACGACCTGATTTACAACAATAGTCACTATAATAAAGCCGATGGTGTAATAGTTTATGTCAAAAATCAGCTTGAGTATACTTTTAAAATTATTAATATTGGAAACACCATTTTTTTACGTATCCAATTTGATCAGGTTGGTGAAAGTATTGCAGTTTCAGCGGTTTATAACTCACCTACAATAAAGATCCACGATTTTTTGAATAACCTGGATAATTATTTTACATGCTACTGCAATAATACTTGTGAAATATTTTGTGGTGACATTAACATTGATATTCTTTCTGACAGTAAGGGGGCTAATGACTATATAAATTTATTTCTTGAAAATGGTTTTAGATCCTGCATTACCGATTACACCCGAATTGCTGGTAAATCCAAATCTTGTTTAGATCATATTTTACTTAAATATAAAACATCCAATGATAATATCTTTCCAGTAATTCTTGATAGTAAAATCACTGATCATTGTCCTACTATTCTTAACCTTAAATTAAATAATGGAAAAAAGCTTACCAGCCATATAAATAGTAATATTCATAACAGGTCATTTTCCAATATTATAAGTTACGATAAATTAAATGCTTTGTTAACGAATATTGATTTTGGTTTTATGGATAATAATTATAATCTGGATGATTCTTTTGAGCGGTTCATTGAAGTACTGAATGAGAATATAAAACTAAGTACCTTTAAAAAAAAAGTAACTATTATAAAAAGAAAAAACTGGGTTACTATCGGCATTATCCAATCAATTAAGAAAAGAGATATTTTATATAAAGAACATAAAAATGATCCCCTTAATGCAGAACTTAAGGAAACATTTGTTAAGTACAGGAATAAATTGAACGGCCTTATAAAAAAAACTAAATCAAAATTTTACAAAAATAAATTTCTGAAGCTGGTTATGACTCTAGGAAAATATGGAAACTTTCGAAGGAGGCGATTAATTTTAATTCCCCACCCAATACAGTGAAACAAATTACTGGGCCTAATAAAGAAACATTAACTGATAACCTTACAATTTCAAATTGTTTTAATGAATATTTCATAAATATTCCAAAAACTATGGCTAGCAAAATTACAAGTCAGTCTACTAATCCCTGTTTCAATGCGAAGCGTATTTCAAAAACTTTGTTTTTCTCACCCATATCTGAAAATGATATTATTAATGCTATCAATTCTCTCAAAAATTCTAATTCTTCTGGTATGGACGGAATTACAAATATAACTATCAAAAAAATTAAAGATAATATTTCTGTACCTCTGTCAATTTTTTTTAACAGGTGTGTTGCAAAAGGCTACTTTCCTAAAAAACTAAAATTGCAATTGTTAAAATTTTCCATAAAAGTGGTCCCAAGGACGCACTTGGCAACTACCGTCCCATTTCTTTAGTCTCTGTTTTTTCCAAAATATTTGAAAAAATAATTAAATCAAGAATTGAAAATTTTCTGGAACGTTTTAAAATTCTGTCTCCCTTTCAATTTGGTTTTCGACCTCATGTTTCCACTAATGATGCTATCGCTTGCTTATTAGACGATGTTTACAAAAATGTTGAAATGAACAAATTTTCTGCAGCTATTTTTTTGGATTTAGCAAAAGCGTTCGATACTGTCGACCACATTCGTTTAATCAGCAAACTGGAATCATGTGGAATTAGAGGGAATATTTTGAGCTTACTAAAAAGTTACTTGACTGACCGTATACAGTACACCTCTGTGAACAACGTTCAAAGCGATCCTGGTTACACTTCTGTAGGAGTTCCTCAAGGAACAGTTTTAGGCCCACTTCTATTTTTATTGTATATCAATGACCTTTTGTCACTTCAACTGCCAGGTCGCTTGGTTGCTTATGCCGATGATACTGTATACTATGTGTCAGGGAACTCATGGGATGAGGTTTTTAATAATATATCCGAAAACTTAAATAAAATTAAACTTTGGCTAGACACTAATTTATTAACTCTTAATCTAAATAAAACGTATATAGTTCCATTTGTTTCTCATTCTAGCAAACTCCCCAGTAATAAGAATCTAGTCATACATGATGATAGTTGCCAACAAAAGAAATTACCCTGTTTATGCAACAATATTACAGAGATTAAATTATCTATAAAATACCTGGGAATTTATCTAGATAGTTTACTTAGCTGGAAAGCTCATATTAACTATATTACGGATAAGATAAGAAAATTGTCCTATGTTTTTAGAAATTTGAAATTTTGCCTAAATTTTGCTGTCTTAAAAATGATATATTTTGGGCTTGCGCAGTCAATTCTGAATTATGGCATTATCTTTTGGGGCGGGGCAGTTAAGACTACAATAAATAAAATTAAGGTTGCCCAAAAGATGATTCTTAAAATAATGTTGAATAAACCCAAAAGATACTCATCTAAACTTTTATTTGACAATGCCGCTATCCTTTGTATCAATCGTCTCTATATTTTAAATATCACCCAGTTTTTTCACAACCATAAACATAAGTTCTATAAAATAATTAATACTCATTTACACACTCATTCCTATAATACTAGAGGTAAATCAAAAGGTTTTTCTAAATCATCTTGCACAAAAAAGATTGTTAGTAGCGGCTATTTCATGAATAAGTTGCCTAAATTGTACAACTATTTACCCAGTGAGATTAAATCAAATTTTCTCTCTCTTTCATGTATATCTCTCAAACGTAAAATGAAAAATTGGTTATTCAATACCTCAACTGAACTGCTCAATAAAATTCTTCTTAACCCATAAATTTCTAAATTTTTTTATTTATTTTTTGTTGCTTATTGCTAACTTTATTTATTAATTTATTATTTATGTATGTATGTATATATGTATGTTAGTGCTATGTATATGTATATATTTTTTTTTCTTCTATTATGATGTCAGTAACAGATCATCTTTTTTTCTCATATTTGATTGTGTTTTAATTATTTGAATAGTATTTAATGTTTTTCCACCACAAGATATTACATATCTTTTGTGACTTGTTATTTCATTTTTTTTTTTGTAAATTTAGTAAAAAAATTCTGTTTATTTTGTGTGATGGAAGTATGTACCATTAATATTTTTTATATTTTCTGTAAATTTTCTCTTACTTAATAATATTGTACTAACCATGTGAGATTTAATTTAATTTATTATTATATTTGTAGGGGGATATGTTTTTTAGATGTTTTAGTATTTTTCCTATGTGCGGATCAAAGAGTTGTATAAGCATGCCAAATTTCAACTCTCTAGGTTTAGCCGTTTGGCTACAATTTTTACCGAACAGACAGACAGACAGATAGACAGACAGACAGACGATAAAATGACGGTATAAGGGTTTTTTGGTCATACCTACAAAACCCTAAAAAATAAATAAGATAACGTCATAAAATATTAAAAATACGTTCTCCTAATAAGAAAGGTAAATATGTATTAATTATTTTTTGTTTTAAATTGAAGAGTTAAAATTCAAAAACATCTAAGTGCTAACAATATTTCCTATTATTACGTACAATACAAAATATGTGACAGTTCCAACAAAAATCAAAAGCTTATTTTAATATTTAAAATATACCTATCATTCATTATGGGGCGCAAGAATTCGTCGGGCCGGCCCTGAGGATGATTATTGTGACTTGATCCAGGACTATGACTAAGTCATCAGTAGTTGTAATTAAACATGTAAATAGTAACAAATGCAATATAGTATTATAATCAAGTATGAAGGTTATAATACAAGATATTCAAATTAAAATAATTTATATGACAATCATGTGTATAACTTGTAGACAAAATGACTTCGTTAAAGATTACTAATATTAATAATAATAAATATAGTTCTATATAAGAGTATAAATAGTTGTATACATGTTGGTAACCTGTTCAATATAAATTCCTTATTGGAGTGTCATTAATGATCTAGCTATACTCAATGAAATGTATAAGGTTATTGCAACTTATTAACAGATTACATTACGACCGCTCATTCAGCTCCTTATTTGTGCAATAAAAAATAACTTCATTAATACTACAAATAATTAAGCAATATAGAAAATTCAAATTTAATAAAATACAGTGGCGTGCTGAGTGGGTGGAAAATTTTGGACAAAAGATTGTAAGATAAATTTATCCGTTATGACGCGTTTGCATTAGGCTAGTAATCGGGCTAGTAGCTACCTTGCTAGTGACAAAAATAGCTACTATCTTAATGTAAACGCTTGAGATTCAACTAGCTGTAGTACACGCGCTAGTAGTTGGGATAGGATAGTGGTTTTGCAGCCGGGATAGTTACTAACCAACTAGCCTACCCTCACTACTATATCTTTCATTGTTCGGAGTTCTCTCATGTGCACTAGACCAGCGTTCCACAACCATTGGGGTGCGAGCCAGTTTTGGGTCGTGAAGATTTAAAAATGGGTCGTGTCTTGCGACCACTTATGTATATGAAAATTCAGCTCTGACTGCAATTAAAAATAAATATAGAAATCGACTGCAAGGCATTGACACAACGTTGAGGATTGCATTAACTAAATCAATTGAAGCAAGAATAGATAATTTGGTGAACGAGAATCAGGAGCAGAAGAACCATTAGTATGTACTGGTATAAAATAATTATATGTTTATAAAATAAAATTATTGTCCTGCACTTGCATCATTTTTTTCCCACGCACATGGGTCGCCTTATAATTTTGTTATTATTTTTGGGTCGATAGACACCAAAGGTTGCGGAACGCTGCACTAGACCAATATAAACAATTTGTGCAAAAGTTTTTATAGTTGTTTAAATTTGAGAAACACAAAAAGGGCCCCTTTTACCTTTGCAGAATTAACCCTTATGCCCCTTATCTCAATAGATACAGAAAATTCGATCCAACAGAGAGTACATTTTGTTCGTTTCAACCTCTAAAAATATTGTAAAATATCTAAAATTGCGATTTCTCAGAAAATTAGAAACTATCGCTATGCGGTCGGGAACATTTAGGAAAAAAGTGTTTTTCGGCTGACCCGCCCTGTACCCCTGAGGTTAAAAGTTGCTCATTTCACACCCTCCTGTGACCAGAACAAAATTATTTAAAAAAGTTTAGTTTTATCACTACAATGATTTTTTTTGTAAATCTACTGTTTATAGTAATACGATTAAGACTAAATATCATAATTCATAAGTCATCCATATCCAAAATTTAATAATTTGTGAGATAAGTTGCGCAAGTAGAGAAAATAATGGAATGATGGGATTGGCTGAAATGGAAAGAGTTGATTTTGCACCAGACTCGCTTGTGGATAAAGTTGGTTCTGTTTTGTCTTGCACAATTCGATGCGACATTATAAAAGAATATCGTTGATTTTAATCATATATTTTTTGTTTGTTTTCTGTTTAGCTTTCAAGGTAAGAAATGATAATCACGTGATATCTCCGATATTTCTTGTCTAGCTTTCGACTAGCTCTATGAGAAACCATCTCAACAATCATCCGAATCCGTTTTAGCCACTACGAAGTTCATTTGAACAAAATCAGTGTGATAAACTCCAGCCTCCGCGCTTGTGGAGAGCCAGGTATTGGCGAGTACATTTTATTCAACTGCCCCAACAATTACCAACACTCCTCCAAATTATACCGAGAACTCGCAAAAACAATTGACACCATTATCTATAAAAACTATTTTAACACAACCAATTCTTGAAATATTTTCAATTATGCTACTGTTTAGAGCAGTTTTTCCCAATCGTTTTACTCTAGTGGCACATTTTCCAAAGAAGAAAAATTTCGCGGCACACCTACGTAGTCATAGAAGAAGACATTTATAACGCTAGTTTTTTACCGACCGCCAACATACATAAGGGAGGATTCACAGTAAGTTCATCGAAAATCAATTCATCGAAAATCAATTCATCGAATGATCAATTCATCGAATCGTCAATTCATCGAAAAAAAAAATATATTTTGTAAATATTTGAGAGGAATGCCGAGGGGATCGGAAAGCCAAAACAGCAGTGGTCAATAAAAGTTGACAACTGCGCATGTGTCACACCGCGTCATACCACACATGATTTGTTCAATGTACGGTGATTCTAAAAAGGTGGCATTTTTGTGTTAGTGTGAGTTTGTTTTGTCATTAAACTAGATGATGGTTAGCTCGCTTCGCTCGGCTTCTTCTAACCAAATCCTTACTAACCTAACCTAACCTAAGATAGTGTTTTGACATTCAACTAGAAGATGGGTAGCTCGCTTCGCTCGGCTTCTTCTAACAAAACCCTTACTAACTTAATCTAACGTAAAATAGTGCTTTCTCCTAAAATTAGAAGATGGGTAACTCGCTCCGCTCGGTTTTAGACTTTTACTAACTAAACCTAACCTAATTACCTGTTAAACCTTGTTTTCAGATGCTGATAGTACTTTATAGTCCCCCATATTAGCCCAATTAAAATGCGTATCATTGTGTATGAATTTATAAAAATTATTTGCGTGCAATTGCCCATAACCTGTCTTATTAAACCTTAAAAACAAAAAAATTATTTGTTTTATTATATAAGTTTTTTCATTATATTTCTTTATTTATATTCAAACACTATGTCACTTTATTTACCTTTTTTTAAACCATATAAAAAATTTTATGCAATTATTTCTAAGTCTGTCTACTTTTATTGACCACTGCTTTTTTGACTTTCCGATCCCCTCGGCATTCCTCTCAAATATTTACAAAATATTTTTTTTTCGATGAATTGACGATTCGATGAATTGATCATTCGATGAATTGATTTTCGATGAATTGATTTTCGATGAATTGATTTTCGATGAATTGATTTTCGATGAATTGATTTTCGATGAATTGATTTTCGATGAACTCGTTGGTTACCATAAGGGAGGTATTGTGATCATTTTTTGACATTTCCCGATTTCACATAACGTTTTGACTATTTTTAGCATGATGTCTGTCGGTCTGTCTGTCTGTCTGTCGGTCTGTCTGTCTGTCTGTCTGTCTGTCTGTCTGTCTTTCAGTCGGTGTACACGTGCACAGCAAATTCGGCTAAAAGGATTTTTATGAAACTTCATATTTAAGCTTGTGACATCGTGCCATTGATGAACTTGAGTTGATCAACTGGAAATGGGAATTTACGCGTGTCGGTTTTAAGATTTTTGCGAATATTTCACAACAGACTAATATTTCGAAAATATTTATTTAACAAAAGTTGCTATAAAAGCCATAACTAACAATTTTTAAAGCAGCATAAATTAAACAAATACTTGATGTGATGGCGGTCATGGTTGTGGCAGCTGATTTTTTTTTCTTTAACATTTCGCGGCATACTTTGCGGCACACTTGGAAAATTTGGCGGCACACCCTTTGGGAAACACTGGTTTAGACTATTAGTTGTTGAAATATTTATCAAAAATTATTTATGTAATTCCAAACCCTTACAAATGACATGTTTATTCTACGCCGCTGAAAAAGTAACGTTATTAAAACAAAATACCGCCTTAATAAAACAAAATAATATTCGAATTAATAAATATTAACAGTAACAATATATGGTCTGTTACTTCTGGTTGTGCCTTTTGCAGTAGTGAAGTTTCCATAATTTTGTATCATTCACATCTCGAGCGCTGTTTATATAGCGAGCACATCCGCTCTAGAGATTTCCCTAAAAGGGATGAGTTCTAGCTCAAGTACCAGATAAGACAGGTATTTGCAAGGTACTCTGTTTAATGTATCAACTGGAGTGTTAACTGAACGTTGTTGAAATATATTCAGAATGAACTCATCAAGTATCTGACCAAATGGTGATTTAACATTCAGTTTTTGGCGGGTGGAATGAATAAAATAAAAATTATATTGTTTTTTATACTTTTAATATGAATATATTATTTTATTTGACAATTTACCTAAGACTAATATTTTTGATTAGATGAGTAACGTCCGTTAGTTAGTAATTCTAGTTGAAGGTAATGGGATTCGGACCAGTCAGAAAATAAAACAAATTTATTATACTCTATCTCTGAAAGACTGATAGTAATAAATCATTTTGTCAGGCAGTTACCAGTGGCGTGCACATTTTAAACACGTTTAAATTAGTTCTGTGTATTTCTATATTACTATTTATCATTTTACTAAACGCACGCCTGTGACCATATTTATCATATCATTAAACACACCCCTGTGACCATATTTTTCCTCAAAATTTTAGGGTCAAATTTTTATGACCTATTGTGTTTAACCCTAGTTCGTATTCCCATATATGTGTGGCACACTCGGTTGTTTTTAACAATATTTCGTTTCGAACTATTCATATTTTGTCGCTTTTGTTTTACCGCTTCTGTGTGTTAATACAATAACTTTTTACAAATAATAAATTTTATTGCTATTAGTCTTTCGGAGATAGAGTATAACTTCGCTTACGTTTCGATTTAATTTAAATCTTCATCAGAGCTACAAAGATATATAGAAATATAGAATTATATTATATATATAGTAAGTTTACATGTATAAAAATATAATAATGTTTAAATTTAACATGTCAAGTAGTTAAAACAAGTATTACAAAATTGTCGGAATTTAAAATATAACATAAAATAATTTTTACTCTTACTTTTACTTTTACTTTAATAATTAGTTTATGTTATATTTTGCATCTCTGGCAGTGATGAAAACATACTACTTCGCGTCCATCCAATCTCAGTTAACATATGCCCCCAGCAAACATTTTTATCCGGACCAGTACTGGTAAAGCACATACTCGCCGGCATTGAAAGTAATGGGCCAGTGCTGGCATTTCGTACTGGGCCAGTACCCCGGTGTCCCGTGGCCCTTAGCTGGTCCATTGATGTATCAGTTGCTGGCCCAGCAACGGTAAAGTGCATTGAAAGTAATGGGCCAGTGCTGGCATTTCGCACTGGGCCAGTGCTGGCATTTCGCATTGGTCCAGTGCTGGCATTTTGCACTGGGCCAGTACCCCGGTGTCCCCGTGGCCGTTAGCTGGCCCATTGATGTATCAGTTGCTGGCCCAGCAACGGTAAAGTGCAAAATAATCGCATTAGTTGCAAGATTTATTTCTGACAGACTAGTGCTTATATTATACCCACTCTCTAGTGTTTCAAATGTAATATATGTGTACTTACCCAGTATTAAAATAAATTAATGGTTAGGTGCAAAATAAATACTCATTTGGCCATTTTCACCATCGTTGAATGAATTTAACAAGTAAAGTTGACAATATCGCATCGGTTTTAAACTATTAATGAAAAAATTAACATTGCTGTCAATAGAATGATGCGATATTGTTAACTTAAGTTGTTAAATAAATTTATTCAACGATGGTAAAACTAGCCGATTGTAAATTGAATTAACAGTTATAATTTATTGATTTATTTATAAATATTAAATAAATATAATTTCAGGAATAACAGGAATTAGTTTATTTAATTTATTAATTTAATGAAGAATTTTAAGAAAATGGTTTTCTGCCATTTCGGTCAAACCAATTTCATCCTAAAGATAAGGGGTGACTAATAATTTTCGCCAATATTCGTCTTGTATTATCTACCACATCTTTTCCCCCTGACTTGAAGAGTGCCAACCTAAAGAAATCATACTTGTTAAAATAAATTCAATAAACAAATTTTATAAGCATTAATGCTATAAGCTGTTCACTTTTGTAAGAACAAACTAGATCTGGTTATTTTGGTGATTTTTATAGTGTATTACTGACTTTTAGAAACTTGGTTATATTGTAAAAAAAGCTTTACAGTTTTGGATTAAGTTTGTATTATTTTAGGTTAGTATTATATTTACAAAATATTTAAGATGTCACTATTCAAAATGAAATATGACAAATTATATTTTTTAAATGACATATTTATAATCTTGTATCAGATTTATTAATAATTGAAAATTTTATTACATGAAAAAAACTATGATTGAACTAAACTAAAAATTAAACAATTTAATATGAAATAGTTTGTGTAAACTACGTCCTTAAATCTAACAAAACACACACAAATCACAATAAAAAACTGTATAATGCTCACAATCAATAACTATTCAAATACACATCTTTAAAAACTGTTCACCAACACGTCCCAACTCGTACTCACAGAATATCACTTGTACCGACCCTCGAAGGCCACGCCATTAGGGTGTTTTATGACTAAGAACGGTCAGACTTTTCAAATTATTACATTCAAAAAAAGTTATAAACATAAGCACTGGCCCGCTAGAAATAATCTTGGATTAATACAAATAAGGAATGCTTATAAAATGCTGGTAAAGTACTTCGTATAGGCGGAGTGCGAAATACAAATGTGAAGTACATTATTAATACTGGCGTTGCACTTACTTTTGGTGCCAGCAATGTACCAGCGTAAAAGCAGTTTGCCGGCGTTCGGCCGTTAGTTCAATGTTTGCTGGGGCCCTTTTGATCTGGGGTCACTCTCCTCATACAGGTCATCTATACTCGCTTCAACGTAGAGCTATTCGTATTTTAGCCAATTTAAGATACAGATCGGACTGTAAACGTAGTTTTGTTGAATTAAAAATCTTAACCCTACCTTCCCTATACATCCTTCATTGTATCCTGTACGTCCGTGAAAATCTTAGTGAGTTCTCACCTCATTCCTCGGTCCATAGGCACGACACGAGAAATAAGAACGAAATTCGTCCTACCTATACTAGATTGGATAGGTCTAGATATAGTGTAAATTACTTTGCAATAAAAATTTTTAATGTTCTTCCAACACACATTAAGAGTTTAAGACTTGATAATTTAAAACAAGTAACCAAGACTTATTTAACTGCCAAAGCATTTTACTCCACTGATGAATATCTTGCAAATGACTTTAGTGATTTGAATGAGATTCGGCACCCTAATTAGTCTGTTGTTTGACGCCTTTAAATTTTAAAAGACTATATATATTTATTTCAATTTCATATTGTAATATTGACGAGTGTACAAATGTTAAACATTTTTTGAACATAATAAATATTATTATTATTATTATTATTATTATATTAACTATATAGTTAAATAATAGAACTCTCTGTTCATAAAATATGTAATTTATTAGATTTTAACATTTCTAGAATCCAAGGGGGTTTTTAAATTTCAAATGTCTCAAGCCAAAATTGTCCCAAGGTACACGATAGCCAACCAGCGTAGCGTAGTGGTAACACAGGTGCCCTGCGTTACTTAGGTCTCGGGTTTGAATCCAGTTCTGGCATGGAATTTTCAAAAATTAGAGTTGTCCTGGCTAATTGCCGAATTAGCAGAGACCATTAAAAATTAAAAAAATAAAGATACACCATTCTCCCCTACACGTAATTTGATATGATGATATCCATTCTTTTGAAAATTACAAAACTGGAGTCACTAAAACTACTGTTACCTCTAAACTAATTGTCAGAATGTCATGAAATTTTCACACGTATCGTTTGAAGGTTGGTACTATCCAGAAATTATATGAGTCTGTCAACAGTGTTGCCATATATATGTTAGACCGGAGACTTATTGAGTGAAGTGTTACGTATCAGTATTTATTTATTTGAGAAATACCAAATCATAACAGGCAATGGAAATTACTCCAGAAAATGTTAGGTGAGTGCTTTGCTCGCCTCACCCTCAGCACGACCTTAAATAACTAACAACAAGTAATAAAACGAAATAAGATTTTTCAATTGTTATCATTCATATCACTCTTATCACGACTTTTCAAAAAATTGCATGGAAAATAAATTGCAATTTTCTCAATTATCTTGTGATGTATGGCTACGGTTTGTTTATATCTTTAAATTATCTTTCAAATATGCGAAAAACAATAGTATTCCCATTTAAAATAAAAAAGTTACCCAACGTATTAAGAAACACTTGATTCGCTGGTTGATATTCTCTTATAAAATGGCGATTGTTGTCTAACTTATCCAACCTCGTAGCTATTGTAGTTCTCCATATAGCAATAGTGGACAAATTAAAATGATCAACTTGCGAATAGTGAGATAACTTTTACAACAAACAACTTTTTTGTAAAAGTTGTTGCCGTTTGTTGTAAACAACTGTTTACAACAAACCACTTTTCAGATCGAATTATACAACAGTAGCTTAAAAGGTAGGTGTAACAATATAATATGACAAAAATTTTCAAAAAACAATGCGCCTGTTCCCAAATTTATAATTGTCTTCATATTAATACCCACAGTTTTAAGATCGCTGTATGTTGCAGATAAATAACAATGTTATAATTAAATTCTAGAACAAAACTAATAATTCATAGTAATTCATAATAAAATGATCAAACCAACCAAACATGTTAATAGTAGTTCGCATGCGCAGTCCTCTTAAATCAAAACCTAACGTCCACCCTCTGCACGTGTGCAATATAGTCCTTCCGCCCTGGGTGCAATGCGCGGAATGCGACAGCGCGCTAGAGGGGTTCCCAGTAATGAATATTTGCGCTACAAGGAATGACAGTATTCCTTACGGGTGCACACACTTTATTACATTTGGTATTCGCCGATGGGATATCGCATGGAATTTCATTAGACCACGTACAATGCTGACTCAGACATTTGCAATCTCCGTACACGAGGAAGAGATGCTTAAAGGGACGGTTTTATTGGGTGGAATTATTTGATTTGAATAAATTAGTATTGTTATAGGTTCGATGTTTAGTTGGGAAACTATAATTCTATTAAATTATATAAAACAATATAAACTCTGATTTATAGGCTATTTTACTACTGATTTTCATAATAAAATATTGTTGAAATCAGGAATCAATACTTGTAAAATAGGATGTTGCATTGAAAACCACTGTTCGCGTGTAGATGGCTCTAGGTGCGTACGCCCTGGGCAGTGACAAATGTATCTTATGTCATTTTGAAGTGTGTACATTTCCTACTAAAATTCAGTCATCAGATGCCATCCTTTATGTACACAAACGCTTTTCTATAACCAAATTAAAATGGAATGCGATAATTTTTTTTTCCACGGCTTAGGGTTACCAATCATCCTATTTTAGTAGGACATGTCCTACAATTTACCTCCTTGTCCTTCGTCCTACCTACTGTTAAAAAATTTCCTACTTTATAGTATTTTTACTTTTGAAGACGCCTTTACCGCTGAGTCGACGTTTGCCGATGAACGCGATCGAGGCATAACATTTTGACTAAATTTCTATGATGTCATTAAGGATAAATCTTTATTAAAAAAAGCAGGTACATCTAAAAAATATGATTTTATTAAAAAAAAAAGAAAAGAAAATGTGAACGTCAACCAATAAACATCTAATTATATTTTTTATTACCATATATATTTAAACTTGATTGTTAATTATTTATTGGTTGTTTCTTATTAATTAATATATACAAAGAAAAAATAAAAAAAAAATCTTATGATTTATTTTATATTTTTATTTCTAAAATGTGATTTTGTTAAATATAAAGAAAGATGTGAACCAATAAACATATAATTTAATTTTCATAATAGTAGTATTACTTATTATTTATTGACTGTTTCTTGTTGATTATATGTTATGTTGGATCCCATAATAAGGCCTTTTTTCATAATGAGGCCTTTTTGAAAATTTGTTTCATAATATATAATCTATAATAAAATGTTTTTATAGTATTATTAAACAAATTTTAAAAAAGGCCTCATTATGAAAAAAAAAATGCCTTACTATGAAAACAAAGGCCTTATTATGGGATTTGAACTTAATTAGGTACCTATATATTTCGTAGCATAATAAAAATTAAAAAAAAAAAACTGTCCTACTGTGCCCTACTAAACTACTATTTTTAGTTGAAATATCCTACTCTGTCACGAGAGATATTTGGTAACCCTACCACGGCTATATAGATATACGTTCATTACAAGCGTGTCAGTGATTAGTAAATGTAGCACGTTTCCCACTCCTTTTTATTACACCTGTTACGTAACGAGCTCATTACGTAACAGGTTGAGCTCATTATAAAACAGGTTCAAGCAGCAATGGCCGACCGTTGCTAGGCAACATAATAAATAGGTTGAAAGCATATGTCAAATTATTGTCAGTTTTTAAAGGAAACCGGATTAAAACTAAATAATATAGTTAAATTTGTCGAATTTTGAAAATATATTTAGAGTTAATCTCGGTCAGTCAGTTAGTTAGCTGACGCAAGTATTGTTATTTTAACTGAATTTATATACCTTGTGACACGTACATGACCGTTGCTAGGCAACGGACTAAATTGGTTTAAAGGAACTGTCAAATTATTGTTAGTTTTTAAAGGGAACTGAATAAAAATTAAATAAGTAATAAAGTTATAGTCGTGTAAAAAGCATGGTATGAAACTTGCATGGAATAGTCATTTCTCACTCGTATGAATTGCGCTACACGCTTGCGGCTCGTGGCGCAACTATCATACTTGTGTGATGTGGCCATCATTCTATGCTCGTTGCATAATATACTATTTTGCGATGTAAACTTCTACACCGCCAGTGTTACTCATATTCGAAGCAGACGCTCGCCTGTACCGCAGAATTTGGAAATGCGCCAAAATGTTGAATACAACATAATAAATCTGTTTTTAATTTAATCACCAAGGCGGGAAAAAAATCTTGTGGCGGCAAATAGCTAGGACCGCCGCTTTTCTACACTACTTTCATTTAAAAATTTGTTCGTGAAAACTTATGGTGAATGTGCTCCATCGGAAACAGTATGTAAAGATTGGTTTCGACGATTCAAAAGTGGTGATTGTAACGTTCATGACAAACAACGGCCAAGTCAATTGGAAAAGTTCGAAGGTGACCAACTGCAAGCTCTAATGGAAGAACACCCTGCTCAAACAGTCAAAGAATTGCCTCAACAGCTCGAAGTCGATAAATCAATCATTTCACGAAGCAAAGGGAAAGGTCCAGAAAGAAGGGAGATTGCTCCCACATGAATTGACCGAAAATGATATTGCTAAACGTATAAACATCCCTATTTCTTTTCGAGGCATAAGAGAAGAGTTTCTTGTGGCGTATTGTGATCGGCTATGAAAAATTGATATATTTCTTAGACAATTCGAAACGCAAAAAATTATAGGTTGATCCTGGTCAACGTCGACACTTACCACGTAACTATCAACATCGACACTTCGTCGACACAAATTATTTTAGGAAATTTTTTGAGAAATCATAAAGCCCCAAACTATCGTAGGTGAACTGTTACAATTGTATAATGATATGGGGTGTGATATGTCTCTCAAAATATATTTTTTTGGACTTCCACCTGGACTTTTTCACTGACAATCTAGATACCGTCAGTAACGAACACGGAGAGTGTTTCCACCAAAACATCTTTGCCATAGAAAAGAGGTACCAGGAACAGTAGTGGAATACGAGGATGCTTGCAGATTACTTTAGAACGCTGATTAGAGATGCCTCAGATACCAAGCATAGAAGGAAGTCAACAACAATAACATTTTAGGTTAGATGAATGGTTAATCGGAAGTGAAACTTGGACACTAGCAGTGACAGAGAAAACGAGGATAAAAGCATTCGAAATGTGGTGCTATTCGATGTGCGATTCGGTTGAAAATTCGATGGGTAGATAGAGTGACAAACGAAGAATTATTGCGGCAAATAGAAGAGGAACCATGCCTGTGGAGAATGTTGCAGAAGAGAAGAGATGTTTGATAAACGATACTGGAAGGAACAGTCAAGGGAAAGAACAGTAGAGGTAGACCAAGGCTAGAGTACATGAAACAGATAATGGAAGACATGAATTGCAACACGTACGTGGAACTAAAAAGATTGACTGAGAACAGGGAAGCATGGTGAAATTCTGCAAACCAACCTATGGGTTGAAAACTTAAGGAGGAGGAATGGTGCATTAAAGTACTTAAAAATACATATTTCGACATTTTAACAAATTGTAACAAAAAAACATTTCTTGAAGGAAAAAAAAATCAGCTGTGGCCAATTTTTTTCGAAATATTTCTCTGTTGTTAAATATTCGCAAAAATCTTAATACCGACACGAGTAAACTCCCATTTCTAGTTAACCGATTTTTAGCAAAAGTTGATCAACTCGTGCCACTGATGTCAAAAGCATAAATATGAAGTTTCATAAACATTCTTTTAGGCGAATTTGCTCTGCACGTGTACACAGACCTACGGACAGACAGATAGACAGACCAACAGATATCATGATACCAATAGATATACTTTTTATCGTGTTCCAGAAACTAAAATTAATTTTATTCTCCAGTGTTATGGATGTTGTTATGGATGATATTATACAGTGAATTTATATTTTAATGCAACATGTACTATGTCATTACCATGGATACAGTTTTTGACAGCAATATAAATCGTGTTCATTTTCATTTGCAACATAGACAATTAGTGTGTATACTTTTGCTCAATGCTGATTTAAAAATGAATCAATATGTATACAGATGAAGAAAAAATAATGATGGTAACTTGGTATACCATAACTCCCAAATGAGTTTAAGAAAAGTTTCTGCTGTATTTAGTGCAACTTAGCCAGATCAAGACTAAATAAATTTCATCGCGAAGGATGTCTTAAGTCAAAACATAATAAAAAAAGAACAACATCCCACGTGCTTACAGAAGAGAAGCAGTTGAAAATATTATTACAAGTGGAAGAAAACAATCAAAATACTTTAAGGTCAATTGCACAATCCGTTGGTGTCAGTATTGGATCTGTTTTTAACTTCTTAAAAAAAGAAAAGTTTCGATTATACAAATTTCAAAATCATCAAGAATTGTTAGCAAGGGACGCAGCAGTACGTATGGATTTTTGTTTTGAAATGTTTGAAAAAGTTAATTCCGACCCAACAATGCTTCAAATAATTTTATTTACTGACGAAGCAACGTTTACTCTAAATGGTGAAGTGCACAGAAAAAATTTTAGGTACTGGAGTCGAGAAAATTTACATTTGTTTCATTCCTCCCGAACTCAAAGGCCGCAAAAAATAAATGTTTGGGCAGGGATAATAGGAACCAATATTATCGGGCCTTTTTTTATTGACGGTAACCTTAATGCCGCAAAATATCTAGCACTTTTGCAAAACCAAATATTACCTGCGTTGTGAAACGTGAATATTAATGGACAAGTATGGTTTCAACATGATGGCGCACAAGTCCATTATTCTAGAATAGTTAAAGAATATTTACATAGTACTTTCCCAAATAGCTGGATTGGAAGAGGAGGGTCGATGAATTGGCCAGCGAGATCTCCGGATTTGGCACCCAATGATTTTTTTTTATTGGGGATATTTAAAGGTCAAAGTATATAATGGAGAACTTAGGGTTGTTGCTGAACTGCAAGACAAAATGGTTTAAGCATCCAACAATATACCTCAAGAGCAATTGCTGAATGTTTTGAATTTTTTTTATGATCGCTTAACATTTTGTATACAAGTAAACGGAGAAATTTTTGAACATTTATCATAAGATTTTATTAGTTATTTATTTATTATTAATATTATTATTTTTTTATTTGTATTTTCAATAAAATATTTTGATTTTGCTAGTAAATATGATTTTTTCTATGTTGCAAATGAAAATGAACATGATTTATATTGCTGTCAAAAACTGTATCCATGGTAATGATATAGTACATGTTGTATTAAAAAATAAATTCACTGTATATGACGTTTAATAGTTAGCAAATTAGTTCCTATTTTAAATATGTTCTCAATAATCAAATACATTATTATAATAATGTCTTTCATTGTGACAAGTGTCGTCTATTAATTTTGCGTATAATCACTGAGCTAACTGTGAAAAATTATTATACTACTTATTTTTCCAACTGTGCATCGAATACTAAGTTAGCCGCTTAAAATACCACTGTAAATGTTCAAAAATCATCTAAACAAGATAAATCTTGTCTTTGTTCTCTCCAAGAGAATTATTCATATGATTGGTACATGACGCACTCTGTGGTACTGCGCAATGCATTAGATCATGTCCCTATGTAATATTTTATATTGATAAAAAATATGTTTTACATGATTGATTTACATGTAACATGATAAATTACCTTTGTTTAGAATCAAGATAAATAGGTGTAAAAGTAATACGCTGCTGTAAGTCAAAATACACACGTAATTTCCAATAAGAATTTTATAATCAAGATTTAAAGTTATAATATGTATTATTTTTGGCTGCCGGCGAGCAAACCCAGCAAACATTTTTATCCGGACCAGTACTGGTAAAGCACATACTCGCCGGCATTGAAAGTAATGGGCCAGTGCTGGCATTTCGTACTGGGCCAGTACCCCGGTGTCCCGTGGCCCTTAGCTGGTCCATTGATGTATCAGTTGCTGGCCCAGCAACGGTAAAGTGCATTGAAAGTAATGGGCCAGTGCTGGCATTTCGCATTGGTCCAGTGCTGGCATTTTGCACTGGGCCAGTATCCCGGTGTCCCCGTGGCCGTTAGCTGGCCCATTGATGTATCAGTTGCTGGCCCAGCAACGGTAAAGTGCAAAATAATCGCATTAGTTGCAAGATTTATTTCTGACAGACTAGTGCTTATATTATACCCACTCTCTAGTGTTTCAAATGTAATATATGTGTACTTACCCAGTATTAAAATAAATTAATGGTTAGGTGCAAAATAAATACTCATTTGGCCATTTTCACCATCGTTGAATAAATTTATTTAACAAGTAAAGTTGACAATATCGCATCGGTTTTAAACTATTAATGAAGAAATTAACATTGCTGTCAATAGAATGATGCGATATTGTTAACTTAAGTTGTTAAATAAATTTATTCAACGATGGTAAAACTAGCCGATTGTAAATTGAATTAACAGTTATAATTTATTGATTTCCCAGCAAACATTGAACTAACGGCCGAACGCCGGCAAACTGCTTTTACGCTGGTACATTGCTGGCACCAGAAGTAAGTGCAACGCCAGTATTAATAATGTACTTCACATTTGTATTTCGCACTCTGCCTATACGAAGTACTTTACCAGCATTTTATAAGCATTCCTTATTTGTATTAATCCAAGGTTATTTCTAGCGGGCCAGTGCTTATGTTTTTAACTTTTTTTGAATGTAATAATTTGAAAAGTCTGACCGTTCTTAGTCATAAAACACCCTAATGGCGTGGCCTTCGAGGGTCGGTACAAGTGATATTCTGTGAGTTCAAGTTGGTACGTGTTGGTGAACAGTTTATGTGTATTTGAATAGTTATTGATTGTGAGCATTATACAGTTTTTTATTGTGATTTGTGTGTGTTTTGTTAGATTTAAGGACGTAGTTTACACAAACTATTTCATATTAAATTGTTTAATTTTTAGTTTAGTTCAATCATAGTTTTTTCATGTAATAAAATTTTCAATTATTAATAAATCTGATACAAGATTATAAATATGTCATTTAAAAAATATAATTTGTCATATTTCATTTTGAATAGTGACATCTTAAATATTTTGTAAATATAATACTAACCTAAAATAATACAAACTTAATCCAAAACTGTAAAGCTTTTTTTACAATATAACCAAGTTTCTAAAAGTCAGTAATACACTATAAAAATCACCAAAATAACCAGATCTAGTTTGTTCTTACAAAAGTGAACAGCTTATAGCATTAATGCTTATAAAATTTGTTTATTGAATTTATTTTAACAAGTATGATTTCTTTAGGTTGGCACTCTTCAAGTCAGGGGGAAAAGATGTGGTAGATAATACAAGACGAATATTGGCGAAAATTATTAGTCACCCCTTATCTTTAGGATGAAATTGGTTTGACCGAAATGGCAGAAAACCATTTTCTTAAAATTCTTCATTAAATTAATAAATTAAAGAAACTAATTCCTGTTATTCCTGAAATTATATTTATTTAATATTTATAAATAAATCAATAAATTATAACTGTTAATTCAATTTACAATCGGCTAGTTTTACCATCGTTGAATAAATTTATTTAACAACTTAAGTTAACAATATCGCATCATTCTATTGACAGCAATGTTAATTTCTTCATTAATAGTTTAAAACCGATGCGATATTGTCAACTTTACTTGTTAAATAAATTTATTCAACGATGGTGAAAATGGCCAAATGAGTATTTATTTTGCACCTAACCATTAATTTATTTTAATACTGGGTAAGTACACATATATTACATTTGAAACACTAGAGAGTGGGTATAATATAAGCACTAGTCTGTCAGAAATAAATCTTGCAACTAATGCGATTATTTTGCACTTTACCGTTGCTGGGCCAGCAACTGATACATCAATGGGCCAGCTAACGTCCACGGGGACACCGGGGTACTGGCCCAGTGCAAAATGCCAGCACTGGACCAATGCGAAATGCCAGCACTGGCCCAGTGCGAAATGCCAGCACTGGCCCATTACTTTCAATGCACTTTACCGTTGCTGGGCCAGCAACTGATACATCAATGGACCAGCTAAGGGCCACGGGACACCGGGGTACTGGCCCAGTACGAAATGCCAGCACTGGCCCATTACTTTCAATGCCGGCGAGTATGTGCTTTACCAGTACTGGTCCGGATAAAAATGTTTGCTGGGTTATTTATAAATATTAAATAAATATAATTTCAGGAATAACAGGAATTAGTTTATTTAATTTATTAATTTAATGAAGAATTTTAAGAAAATGGTTTTCTGCCATTTCGGTCAAACCAATTTCATCCTTAAGATAAGGGGTGACTAATAATTTTCGCCAATATTCTTGTATTATCTACCACATCTTTTCCCCCTGACTTGAAGAGTGCCAACCTAAAGAACTCATACTTGTTAAAATAAATTCAATAAACAAATTTTATAAGCATTAATGCTATAAGCTGTTCACTTTTGTAAGAACAAACTAGATCTGGTTATTTTGGTGATTTTTATAGTGTATTACTGACTTTTAGAAACTTGGTTATATTGTAAAAAAAGCTTTACAGTTTTGGATTAAGTTTGTATTATTTTAGGTTAGTATTATATTTACAAAATATTTAAGATGTCACTATTCAAAATGAAATATGACAAATTATATTTTTTAAATGACATATTTATAATCTTGTATCAGATTTATTAATAATTGAAAATTTTATTACATGAAAAAAACTATGATTGAACTAAACTAAAAATTAAACAATTTAATATGAAATAGTTTGTGTAAACTACGTCCTTAAATCTAACAAAACACAAACAAATCACAATAAAAAACTGTATAATGCTCACAATCAATAACTATTCAAATACACATCTTTAAAAACTGTTCACCAACACGTCCCAACTTGAACTCACAGAATATCACTTGTACCGACCCTCGAAGGCCACGCCATTAGGGTGTTTTATGACTAAGAACGGTCAGACTTTTCAAATTATTACATTCAAAAAAAGTTATAAACATAAGCACTGGCTCGCTAGAAATAACCTTGGATTAATACAAATAAGGAATGCTTATAAAATGCTGGTAAAGTACTTCGTATAGGCAGAGTGCGAAATACAAATGTGAAGTACATTATTAATACTGGCATTGCACTTACTTTTGGTGCCAGCAATGTACCAGCGTAAAAGCAGTTTGCCGGCGTTCGGCCGTTAGTTCAATGTTTTCTGGGAAGGTTCATGCAAAATTTATTCCAGTTCGTAATTTCTTCTTTTTTTTTCTTCATGGTATTAAAATTCATCGTGAATCTTCCATTGTACTCCATCCATTGAATATCTCACCGGTTATTGAGAGTAAGTTGTTGTAGCCCAGCAAACATTTTTATACGGGCCAGTACTGGTAAAGCACATACTCCCCGGCATTGAAAGTAATGGGCCAGTGCTGGCATTTCGCACTGGGCCAGTGCTGGCATTTCGCACTGGGCCAGTGCTGGCATTTCGCACTGGGCTAGTGCTGGCATTTCGCACTGGGCTAGTGCTGGCATTTCGCACTGGGCCAGTGCTGGCATTTTGCACTGGGCCAGTAGCCCGGTGTCTCCGTGGCCGTTAGCTGGCCCATTGATGTATCAGTTGCTGGCCCAGCAACGGTAAAGTGTAAAATAATCGCATTAGTTGCAAGATTTATTTCTGACGAACCAGTGCTTATATTATACCCACTCTCTAGTGTTTCAAATGTAACATATGTGTTCTTACCCAGTATTAAAATAAATTAATGGTTAGGTGCAAAATAAATACTCCTTTGGCCATTTTCACCATCGTTGAATAAATTTATTTAACAAATAAAGTTAACAATATCGCACCGGTTTTAAACTATTAATGAAAAAATTAACATTGCTGTCAATAGAATGATGCGATATTGTTAACTTAAGTTGTTAAATAAATTTGTTCAACGATGGTAAAACTGGCCGATTGTAAATTGTATTAACAGTTATAATTTATTGATTTATTTATAAATATTAAATATAAATTCAGGAATAACAGGAATTAGTTTATGTAATTTATTAATTTAATGAAGAATTTTAATAAAATGGTTTTCTGCCATTTCGGCCAAACCAATTGCATCCTAAAGATAAGGAGTGACTAATAATTTTCGCCAATATCGTCTTGTATTATCTACCACATCTTTTCCTCCTGACTTGAAGAGTGCCAACCTGAAGAAATCATACTGGTTAAAATAAATTCAATAATCAAATTTTATAAGCATTAATGCTATAAGCTGTTCACTTTTGTAAGAACAAACTAGATCTGATTATTTTGGTGATTTTTATAGTGTATTACTGACTTTTAGAAACTTGGTTATATTGTAAAAAAAGCTTTACAGTTTTGGATTAAGTTTGAATTATTTTAGGTTAGTATTATATTTACAAAATATTTAAGATCTCACTATTCAAAATGACAAATTATACCCAGCAAACATTTTTATACGGGCCAGTACTGGTAAAGCACATACTCCCCGACATTGAAAGTAATGGGCCAGTACCCCGGTGTCCCCGTGGCCGTTACTGGCCCATTGATGTATCAGTTGCCGGCCCAGCAACGGTATAGTGCAAAATAATCGCATTAGTTGCAAGATTTATTTCTGATGGTTTTAAGTAAAAAGTATGAGTGAAGAGTTAGTTAGTTTAAGTTTTTGGCGCACAGCAACAAAGTCTATTTGCGCAGTATGAGTGAAGAAGAGTGCTTATAAAATGCTGGTAAAGTACTTCGTATAGGCGGAATGCGAAATACAAATGTGAAGTACATTATTAATACTGGCGTTGCACTTACTTTTGGTGCCAGTAATTTACCAGCATAAAAGCAGTTTGCCGGCATTCGGCCGTTAGTTGAATGTTTGCTGGGTATTTTTTAAATGACATATTTATAAGCTTGTAACAGATTTATTAATAATTGAAAATTTTATTACATGAAAAAAACTATGATTGAACTAAACTAAAAATTAAACAATTTAACATGAAACTGTTTGTGTAAACTACGTCCTTAAATCTATTAAAAAACACACAAATCACAATAAAAAACTGTATAATGCGCTCACAAAACAATAACTTTTGAAATACACATCTTGACAAACTGTCCACCAACACGTCTCAACATGTAATGCACAGAATATCACAGAATATATGTAATGGCTAACCCTCCAAGGCCACGCCGTTAGGGCGTTTTATGACTAAGAACAATCAGACTTTTCAAATTATTACATTCAAAAAAGTTTAGTTTTAAGTAAAAAGTATGAGTGAAGAAGAGACGATACATCAATGGCCCATTGATGGCCCAGCTAATGGCCACCAGAACACCAGTGTACTGGCCCAGTGCGAAATGCCAGCACTGGCCCATTACTTTCAATGCCGGGGAGTATGTGCTTCAACAGTACTGGCCCGTATAAAAATGTTTGCTTGGATTAATACAAATAAGGAGTGCTTATAAAATGATGGTAAAGTACTTCGTATAGACGGAGTGCGAAATACAAATGTGAAGTACATTATTAATACTGGCGTTGCACTTACTTTTGGTGCCAGCAATTTACCAGCAGTAAAAGCAGTTTGCCGGCATTCGGCCGTTAGTTGAATGTTTGCTGGTAGGTCTTCATATTTTCCATCCATCTTGTGCGCAGGCTGCTTACTCTTCTTGTATCAAATGGAGTTCTTATACTAAATTCCATATTAATATTTCTGTAATTCATTGTTTGTACATGACCTGTCCATAGGAGTCTTCCTACTCTAACCAAAACAGCTACGTCTCCAGTGATGTTTCCATACTAGGTGCGCACCCAGGGAATAGACTAAGAGGCTTGTCCCTCCCAAGCAATAAAAACACGTGCTTTTAGTGTTTTTAAGAAACACACTTGAGTTTTCACTCATTAGCTTTTTCTAGTCCTCATTTGTATTTTGGAAGAGATGACTTTTTTTTTCGCGTTGAAGTTTTAATGCATGGCCTAGTAATCTATCATCAGAATTTACGTTGAACAAATGATATAGTTCGCACAAATATTTATCAATCAGTAACGTAATATTAAGACGAATACTAAGGGATGTTAAGTCCAAAAGGAACAAACGTTCTTCATGAGGTAGTATTCTAAGTAGGAGGCCAAAGTCTTGTTGCACGCTGTTGAACACGCTCCATCCAGCTAATGTTTTTTTTTAAAGATGGACACCATACAGTAACATTGAATTCAAGAAGTCGTCTGACATAAGTAGTGCAGAGCTTTAACGTAAGTTTCGGTGATGGCTGATAAAAAGTTTTCTTTATAATGTAAAGTAGGTAGTTAGCCTTTCTCACATAGGATAATACTTGTTGGGACCAACTCAGGTTAGAAATCCACTTTAATCAAAATAATGCCATGGAGATGTAGGACGAAAGTTTTGTTAGTATTCAGGGGAAGAAACCAGTCAATTGTCCACAAATGTATGTTGTTGCGATCATTTTGAATTGTTCACTGATCCTTAAATGCATCATTGAAAAAGTTAGTGTTGTCAGCAAACATCACATATGAAGAATGCATAACTGATGAAAGATCCGCTACTTAAATTATTATTATTATTTATTTAAAAAGAACTGAAGCCAATGGCTTGTAAAGTTCTTATAGAAAAATTACAATATTTCACATTGTTGTGATACAGGAAAGTTGAAAGAAACAAAACAATTTGATAAACAACTAAAGTCAAACAATAAGAAATATAAAAAGTGTACAAAAACAGAAAAATTCAGTTTATGGGGATAGTAGCAAATGATTGTAAAGGTCCAGTCTATTTTTAAAATTGTTCACACTTGGGGCAGACACTACACTTCCAGGTAGATTATTTCAGTCATTAAACACTCGGTTTGAAAGAAACTTGGCCCGAACGTTCTTACGGAACTTTTCGTGACATAACTTTAACGAATGTCCACGTAAACGAGAATCTACATTAAGTACAAACAAACCAGTAAGATCAGCATCAAAATTCTGATGGAGTACACGGTAGGTGGTTATAAGACCACCACGACTTTTGCTGTTTTCCAGTTTGGGCAAATTAAGGCTTCGAAGTCTTTCATCATAGGGAAGTCTATTGAAACCAAATGGTAAGCGCGTAGCACGTCTCTGGACTCTTTCCATAATGTCAATATCTTTTCTAAGACTTGGTGACCAAACAGAAACGGCGAATATATGTGGTAAAAATTTTGCGTATTAATAGAGAAGACGGCCTAGCAAATGCTCTAGAGATAAGGTACAACACACTATTTGCTTTCTTAACACACTTGATCACATGTGTAGACCAACTGAGGTTTGTGCATATTGTCAATCCCAAATCAACCTGTTCAGTAACTTGTTGGATAGTAATACCGTTAAGGTAGTACTGCAACCTAGGATTGTTTATGCCTAGATGAAAAACACTAGTTTTATTTATATCAACTGGTATAACAAGTTCGATGACCATTCAAACAGATTACTAATGTCATTTTGAAGTTCATCATTCATCAAATTAAGAAGAGGAGTGGCCTAAAAACAGAACCCTGCGGACTAAACACAAGTCTTCGGGTGGAGAGTGCATCGCCAATTTTCACTTGAAAAGACAAATCAGTGAGGAACGATCTGATCCACTTCAATATACCCGCAGCATATATATTGAGAACGGCGACACATTCAATATGGAGACTAAAATAGAACACCAAGTAAAATAACTATAAGTAATTTTCATAACGCAATAAAATAGCTACAAACATATTTGTAGAATGAAGCTTTAGTTACAGTTTTCCACAGTCGTATGCAAAGATTACTACAATTGAAGATATCCTATTAAATAGATAAAAATTCACTACAAATTCGAATATATTGATTGTTTCTAATTTTATTCTAGGTTGTCATCTTTTTATTAGAAACTATTAAGAAATATACAGTTGTGCTTCTGCAAGTTACACAAATGCGAGTTTTTCGGCAACTACTAACACTACCGAGTCATGGCGAGGGCTAATATTTATTTCATCTTTGGATTTTCAAATTTCAAATTTCTCGTTAATTAGACCACACGTGGTTCTTCAATCATCTGTGCTTTGGTGGCGCGCCGCAAAATGGACAATGTTAACCGGACGTTGTTAGACTGAATTAGAATCTTATTGATATCAGTTTATATCGTTTAATGCAGTCTTCCAGTTCACACTTTTCTTTTTTTCAATTAAAAATAGCCTGTTAGATAGATGCAAATTCGCTGCAACTTTTGATATATAGGTTTTTATTAATTTTATTTCAGATTGCTAGTTTTGTACAAGAAAATTGTTAGACCTATACAGTTGTGTCTCCCCTTAAGATACTAAACTAATTTTCTATCTCTTTTAAATTAGAACCAAATGGATTTATGTACCAGGTGGTAAAATAATGTTCTGTCTAGATCCTCTATTTGTTTTCGTCATCAGAACAAATGTTCTACATCACTAACTCCTAACAAACATCTAACTATTGGCCCAAAATGCCTGTTTTCATTATGCTTGACTTAACACCTAATTTTTCCATCCCTTCAAAGTCAAAACCCCGAACAAGCTAATCCTAAACCAAGTGACATGTTGTACACAGCTTGCTAGATCAGAGATCGCGACATGTGTAAAGTACTTTATTTGGTAGGGTGCGGTACGAGCCCACTGCTTTAATAAGGGTACGTAATGAATCGACGGGACCGGTAATCAGATTGTCTCTGAGAGTAGGGCCATCCGTCACGCCACTGTTCCCGCGAGACGGAGGGATGTTGAACTAATATGACACTGACAGAAGGATGGAGATTGTGCTAAAAGTCATTGGTCGCTATACAGATGTGCATATGAATGGCAGCTTTTTTAATTATAGTAAATGTATGAATTAATGAGTGGATATATATAAAGGTATAACTTATCGATTTCTCTGTGTGATGAGAGTGCTGGACATATGGTGTGCATGTATGCTTCTATCTGCTTAAAACAAATAGTAATATTTTTGTGGTATAGAGGTGAATAACACTGTTCAATTTCATTCCCTTATCTTTGTTCATGATTATTTAACGAATAGCGAAAATTATCACTGTTCTGTTGAGCACAGTGCTGTTACAATAAGAAATTAAAAACTGCAGTGCACGGGATCTTGCTCTATCACGACGAGTCTGCACACACTGCCTAATGAACGATTTTTTGAAGACTCCCATCAAATTATTGTCATCTTCCAGATTTGACAACATGTGATTTGTACTTATTCTTAAAACCACAGAAAAACTCTGGAAAGAAATTTAAAAGCGTGGAAGCAGCGTTATGTAGGCTTGAAGTGATATGCCATAACTCGGCGATGGTCAACTCGGCGACTGTAAATGTTTCTCAATGTATTTAAAAATGATGTATATAAATATGTATTATATAATTGTTAAGTAGGTTAATTTGATCTTTTTGTATTAATGTTCCGTACAGGCATTTTATTATATATGTTGACACTTATAAGTGACATCCTATTATTGGGATCAGTTTTGTCGGATATCCATATAAAATAAATAAATAAATAATATTTTTTCTCGCTGAGTTCTCGTCGCCAAGTTAACCATCGTCGAGTTGACCATCGCCGATTTGCATCGACGAGTTTGCATCGCCGAGTTTGCATTTCCGACTTGACCTGTTCTTTTTAGGGTTTTGTAGGTATGACTAAAAAACCCTTATACCGTCATTTTATTGTTTGTCTGTCTGTTCGGAAAAATTGTAGCCTAACGGCTAAACCTAGAGAGTTGAAATTTGGCAAGCTTATACAACTCTTTGACCCGCTTATAGGAAAAATACTAAAACATATCCCCATAAAAATACTAAATATTATTTTAAATTCTGAGTAGGGTATCAAATGATAGCCCTTAGTACATAGATCAACGATCAAAATTTTATTTATTAACGAGCAAAATAAATTATTTTAATGCGATTTTTGCCAAAATTGTGAAAAAAAAAATTGTGCCAAACCTGTAGCCCAGATGGTTTAAACTAAAAATATGAAAAAATTCTAAGTAATTTACGTTGGTGTGAACCGGAATAGTACAACAGGAATTTTTGATGAGATTGTTTTCGGAAAATAACGCATTTTTTGTGTTTTTGGCTATACTACAAGGCGTATCCTGGTCTAATGATTAGCTTGCTCGCTTGCTACGCAACAAACTAGGGTTCGCTCCCGGGAAAATTGTCTCCTCTGCCTCCCGGGCAGAGGAGACAATTTTATTTTTTGTTTTTTACATTTTTATTTTGTTTAAATTATTTTGTCAAAATTCTAGTTATATTTAGGCAAATGTTGCATTTAATTTTTAAGAGCGTAAATTTAATAACCAGTTTGAATTGTTGGAATTATATTTTCATTCTATGTGTCATGTATACGAAACCAGAGGGGCGGAGTATATGACTTAAAACAACCAATGGAAACCATAGGCGCAATTTTCAAAATCGTAATGAACCTTGCTGTATAAAAAAAATACTGCACATATTTAGAAACCTAAATAATGGTATTAGGTATTCGATTTAAAATTAACCAAAAAATATTTTAACATAAAATTTGTTTTTAAAGCTCTTAGATTTACAGACGATAAATATTTTAAAAATATCGTTCATTTTGCCGTGATTACTACAAAGCAAAATTTGTCCTACACATTCAGCATGCCACCATGTGTGAAAATTCACACTTCACATCAATTTTTTTAAATGAATTTTTGAGATTTTTGTTGAATAATTTATAGGTTGAAAAAATGTATATGATTGAAACGTACTTAATTCAAAGCTGAAAGGCATGAATAAAGAATCATACTACTACTACTCAGAACCGCCGCTAGCTCTTTTGGCGTCCGGGGCAAGTCCGCTAAACTGAGCCCTTTTGTTAGAATATGCAATGACGTTCCGAAAAGGAGGTGTTCGGTGCTCGCAGTCTTATTCCAAACATATTCTCTTGATTTAGATGGTTGGAATTTAAATATTTCAACATTTTAACCTAATACTAAATATGGCTAAGTAAATTTTCTGATACAATGGTACCTCAACTTATAAACCTCTAGGAATATGAACTTTTCGAGCTACAACTATTTTCATATCCTATTTTGACCTCTAAATACGAACCGTGATGTTTTTCTTTTTAAATGAATCAAAGCCTGTTTCACATTATACTTTTTTAACTTTTTTTCCTAGTACTAGAAACAGGCTACTACTACATGTAATAAATCGAAAACTTCTGAACCACAAAACCAGACACAAGAAAGTTGTTCATTTATTACAATTTAAGGGAAGATGATTTTTATTCTAATCATGTGAAACAGAAAATTTCATAAATAAAAATTAATATGTAATGGTATACAAAATGCATATTTATAGTCTTTCTGAATTTCTTTGCATTGTCTTCATTTAGTTGAAAATAGATTTGTTTTTTTTTTAATTTTTTGGATTTGCTTTATTATTTTTTAATTTGAACGGATTGATTGATTTCCCATAAGTTATACTGGAAAATTGGGTTTCTAGATAAGTACATACTTTTTAAAATACGAACCGCGGTCAGGAACAAATTAAGTTTGTAAGTCAAGGTCCCATTTTATGTCTAAATGTGCAACCAAAATCAGTTATAGATGTTTTCAGATGGGTAAGAAAGTTAATCAAATATATTTCTATGAAAGCTGTTAAAAATATTAGTAACGTTACCAGTAAACTATGTACTGCCGAACGATCATTTTCTACGTTAAATTATTTAAAAAACTATCTCCGAAACAACGTCTTCAATCAAGTCAGAAGATTGAAAAATGGATTTGCTTCGTTACATATTTACAAATACAGACGATTCCGCTTAATTGGGCCACCGCTTAATTGGGGCAGCCGCTTATTTGGGTCAAATCTTAAAGAACAGAAACCAAACCAAGGAACCAACAGTAAATTTACATGTTTAATTGGGACAATATTCCGCTTAATTGGGACAGTAAATTGAAGATCACAGTACATATTATGCTACACATATTCTCAACTAGGAGGCAAAAAAATGTATGGCCGTGTTACAGCGTTATTTTATGCAGGAAGAAAATGAAGGGAGCCCTACATCCGCATTGAATACCTGTGCTGATTTTGTAGAAGTGAAATGTTACAAAAACAAAAGACAGACTACACTTGACGCATTTTTGCATTGAATTAAATTGTATGTACCTATTTATTACTTTATTTTGGAATTTGTTATTATTTTTTCTTAAAAGTTTATATTTTTTGGTTATATGTAATTTATAGTTTTGTCCAAGAGTTTATAAAATAAAATTATTGAAAGAAAAATATGCATTGTTTAATTTTATGTGAAATTCGCTTAATTGGGACAGCCGCTTAATTGGGCCAAAATAGTTAAGTCCCGATGTGTCCCAATTAAGCGGAATCGACTGTATATGCATATATGACGCTTTATATATTTTGCAGAAGTCCAAAAGAAGACTGAATATTATTATATAATCAATAAATGTGTACATCTTTAAATTCAGTTTTGTATTTAATATGTATGAGGCTGATATAGGAATGAAAATTTATATTTTTGAACTAAATAAAAAAAACAAAAACTTAATCAAAACTTAGAATATGTATATCTAAGCGTTTGTTTTGGCGCCCCTAAGAGCTGGCGCCCTGGGCCTGTTCCCCTGTCGCCCCTGCCTTTCACCGCCGCTGCTACTACTACTAAATTTAATTAATTGAGGTAATATTATTGAACAAGTATAATCATAAAATTTTCCAGTTCTCCAGTTTTCAACAAAATGTAAAGTTAAGAATGCGGCTACTTTTAAAGAAAATAATCTACATAAATAATTCTTTCTTTATCAAAAATTAATATAAATACATGTCAAATAACTTTAAGTTTATGATAAAATAAATTTGCATATATCTAAAATTTTCTAAGAGATATAGGCGAAGAATGTGCGTGACAAACTGTAGCTTGTTCAATTAATATCAGATACCGCTTATCTCGTCATTTACAGTTTGGACATGGTGTGAGTGGACGGTGACATGCAGGTGCCGGTAAAGTAGGTAGCTTTGACTTAGAGTTTTTGCACCTTAGAAATGCGCACATCCTAGAAAGGTAGCGCAAAGTGACCAGTTGGTCTGTCTTGATAGAAATTACATATGCCGACGTATTCTGCATGTACAGAGTGTCCGAGTGTTCATTAACACATTGTTAGGAATTGTTTTTAAATTAGCACATTAGAAACTCGTTAAGATTTTTCAAATTGTTTAACCAAATAACGTTCTTAACAAGTTTTTATGGGATTTCATTAAATAACTTTTACAAATGTAAAAATATTTTCCATTTACTTGAAATTTTTGAAAATAACATTTCATGGGCGTAGTCAGGTTGGGTTGATTTTAACTTTATTTATAATGCTCCATCCAGGGGTGGACTGTTCCATACAGGCCCGGTTATTTAAAAGTTTTATCTGTCCTATTTTTAAAGATGACTTAGAATACCAGGGTTACCTTTTATGTTTTCACAAACGACCACTAGATGGTTAGTTAGTTTGTTAAAAATTTTGGCGCACAGCAACAAACGCTATTTGCGCCTAACGCAGCCCATCTAAATGACTACACTACATATTAAAAACAATAAATGAAACAATAAATAAATAGATAAAATCAATAAAATTACTCAATAAAAGAAATCTTGCACAGGCAAACACAAATAAATAAGATAAAAAAGTCTGTTCGAAAATTTGAAAAGACTCAGGGTGATGGTAAGAGGCTGTAAAGGAGCCAATTACAATCGAATATTACAGTTTAGAAATAGAACACGCAATTTAATTTATGCCAACTTGTAAAATAATTATTTTTTATTTTAAACAAAAGAAGACTCTAGCTCTTATAGTTATGGCCCCAGTTGTCAAAAGCCCCAAATGTGAACGGCCCGTATTCTCCATCGCCCCCGTTGTTAAAGGCCCCAGTTGTGAAAAGCCCCAATTTTGTACGGCCCGAATTGTCCATCGCCCCAGTTGTGAAAAGCCCCAATTGTGAACGGCTCGAATTGTCTTACGGCCCCAGTTCTCATGGAACCGTACTGAACATATCGCAACCATTCCTTTAGAGCAGTGGTGCGCAAACCGTGGGTCGGGACCCCTAGAGGGGTCGCGAGAAAATTTTTCGGGGTCGCCAAATTCACAGAAACGTATATGACAATAAAAAATATAAGGCTTTTCTTCAACAAGTATCAGGTACCAGTAAAATAGTGATGTGAAATTTTATTCTTTATAAAAATAGAACTATATTTTTTTACGAAAACAATTGTGTGTATTAATACCTAATCACCGATGAACGTTGACGATTAAAAACGTCTATTGTCGATCCAGGGGTCGCGACAAAATTTTACACAAAATGGGGGGTCGGAAATGCAAATAGGGTCCGGTTTTCGTTCCGACAAAAATAACGATATTTTTCAGTTTTCGGCTCAGTTCCGGTTCGAAGCCCTGCTTTATACTAAGGATCAATGGAACTGAATACACGCGATTGCATCCCCAACCCTGGCAATATGCAATCGTGTGGCCAAGCATCCACCGATCCCTCATTTTACGTTCCTAGACAGCACTTTATGCTAAGGATCAATGGAGCTGAATACACACATTTGCATCCCCAACCCTGGCAATATGCAATCGTGGATATTTTGTGTTTTTATAAGGTGTTGTCCAGCATCCATAGATCCCTCTTTTAAGGTTCTTAGGGAGCATGTCATACTAAGCAACTTATACAACAATTTAGGCTATTAGCGCCCGAATGACGTATAGATTTACTTAATTGTATTAAAAATATTGAATTGACAAATATTCCAAAAAAATTTAGAAATATAAATTTTTGAAAAATAATTTTAAATTTTTTTGATTAAATTACAAAAAAGCCGACCGGCGTAGCGATGTGGTAACACATATGCTCTGCGTTGCTAAGGTCTCGGGTTCGTATCCCGTTCAGGCATGGAATTTTTCAAAAAATAATTGTCCTGGCTAATTGCCAAAGCAGCAATGGCCATAAAAATAAAAAAAAACTAAATAAAATCTGAGGACAGATTCAAAAAAATATCAAAAAATCCACTTTTTGAGAAATTTCTTGACAAAAAATGTGCCGAAAAAAATCACTTAATAATATACTTACAAAACCTGGCGTAAAAAAATCACATATTTTTCAGTAACTGGTAAAAATGGTGTACAGCAGCTTAGGCTATTAGCGCCCAAAAGACGTATAGATGCACTATTGTGTTAAAAATATTGAATCGAAAAATATTCCAAAAAAATATAGAAATATTTTCGAAAAATATTTTTTTTAAATTTTGAATCAAGTATATAATAAAATATGAGGTACAGATTTAAAAAAAAATATCAAAAAATCCATTTTTTTGAGAAATTTCTTGACAAAAAAATGTGCCAAAATAATCACTTATTATATACTAACAAATCTTGGCGTAAAAAGATCGCATTAATTTTTCTGTAACTGGAAAAATGGTGTAGAACAATATTTAAAATCCAGATTTTTTTAAATTTGAAAAAATGATATGCTGCATCTTTGGCTAGTAGCTCCCAAAGAACATACAAACTTACTTAGAGCTATTAAAAATATTGAATGGAAAAAACATTCGAAAAATTTATCTTCACAATACTTACAAAACATTTAAATTTCACAGAATTTTTGAAATTTGAAAAAATGGTGTACAGCACTTTAGGCTATTATCGCCCAAGGAACATACATACTTACAGCTGTTAAAAATATTGAAACGTAAAAACATTCCAAAAATTTACTTACACAATACTTACAAAAAAATTAAAATCAACATAATTTTTTGAAATTTGTAAAAATAGTGTGCAGCATCTTTGGCTATTAGCACCCAAAGGACATAAAACTTAAAGCTATTAAAAATATTGAATCAAAAAACCATTTTTCTGCACAATATTTACAAAAATCTTAAAATGCACAGAATTTTTTGAAATTTGAAATAATGGTGTACAGCAGTTTAGGCCATTAGCGCCCAAAGAACATACAAACTTACTTAGAGCTGTTAAAAATATTGAGACGTAAAAACATTCCAAAAATTCACAATACTTACAAAAAATTTAAAATCCACAGAATTTTTGTAAATTTAAGAAAATGGTGTGTAGCATTTTTTGCTATTAGCGCCCAAGGAACATACATACTTAGAGCTATTAAAAATATTCAATCGAAAAAGCATAAAATTTACCTGTACAATACTTACAAAAAATTTAAAATCCACAGAATTTTTTGAATTTTGAGAAAATGTGGTGCAGCATCTTGGGCTATTAGCTCCCAAGGGATGTCGACTCAGTATAGGATGTCCCTTCTTAACCCTTCAATAGACACTCAACTTGTTTCATCACTATTGCACTTTTTCAAATTTTACTTTTTATAAAACTGGTAAAAATGCGTACACACAGCATTTATGGCTACTAGCGCTTAAAGTAGTTATTAATTTAAGGGTATTTTATACAAAAAATGCACTGGTCAACATGTGTTGTTAGAACGTTTCATAAACAACTGTGAACGAGAAATATTTGGAAGGATTAAGGATTAATAAAGGTTTAAGTAAAGAAATGAATCCTCTTAATTAGTTTCGCTAATTAAAATTTTAATGTGGATTTTTTTGCGTAGTACTGTATTGCGTAAACAATAATTGGTACACGACAGTGCACAGCAATTTACATATAAAAATTTTAAAATATTTTTTTAAATTTATAATAATTTTGTTAACCAGTATTAGCATTATAGGCTATTCTAAACGTTTACGCGGAACTTAATTGCTTTTGCGTAGTTCTGTATTTTAACAATAAATGTATAAACAATAAATGGACCCCGAGAGTGCACAGAATTTTTAAATATAAAAATATAAAAAAGTTTTTTAAAATTTATTACAGGACCTCGAACTGTTATTTTTTTCGTTTCGGTTTTCGTTCCGGTTCAATTAAAAAATATATATCAGTTCGGTTCCGGTTTTTGTTCCGGCAAAAATAACGTTTTTTTTCGGTTTTCGGTTCAGTTCCGAGTGATACATTTTTAAATGCTTTTATTTGTATTAGAAATTTATTTTCTACTATAATTTAGAAGAACATTTTATTCTTTATTTTGTAATAATCATACCAAGGCCGCTGCCAGGGGGGGGGTCTGGGCGTTCCCCCTCCCCTGAAATAATAGAATTGCTTTTTTACTTGTCAGAAAAATTACAATTTTTTTCTGCTCATCAGTTTAAAAAATAATCTTAAATAAAATGTAATTTATATTCACTCACATAACCATTATCTGAACCGAAATAAACCGATATTATTTTTCGGTTCAGTTCCGGTTTTCGTTCCAACAAAAATAACGGTTTTTTTCCGTTTTCGGTTTTCGGTTCAGTTCCGGTTTGAAGCCCTGCATTCATCCCCTAACGACTTTTTTTGTTCTCTGGTGTCAAACAAAAAATGTGTGGACAGCGATTTTCGTCACCTCAAGAATCTGTTGAAGCCTTCCAAAACCATGTTTTTGAGATACCAACTTCAGAGTGGATTTTTTTTTCGAGAATTGGTTTGAACGCATGCAAAAGTGTATAAATCTTGAAGGCAAATATTTTGAGAAGCAATAAAACAGTTTGTTCCAAAAATTTTTTCTTTCTTAAGCCGCATTCAAAGCTCTTTAAATTAACAGGTTGTAGGCTGTAAGTTATGTTTCTATGAATTGTTTTAACGTTGTAGCAAGTTAGAAATTAATATGTTACGAATAGTAGGACATCTGTGTTTTTTGAAACCAACTACTTGGCCTCGTAAAATGTTTTACATGTATTATCGTTCTTATAATTCTGTTGTCTTAGATTTTAAATACCTAATTACCTAAATTGATCATATTTACTATCCGTCTTTGTAATTTTGAACAAGGTTTGTTAATGATGACATTATGTTAGGTTATGTAAAGGTATTCGATAACTACGGTGTCACTGATAGAATGCGATAGCCAATGTGTTTATATGTCTGTCTCATTAAAACCTCTCACTGGCTATAAGTTTAGAAAACTATCCACAATGCACAAGGAACAACGTATTGAATGTCAAACTTCTAGTGACAGTAAACAGTCTATAAGCTACAATGTCAGTAAGCTATTGATTTAAGAGTTCTGAACGCGGCTTTAGTTTTTGTAAAAACTTAAAAGGTAGCCCTCGTACTTACGACTCTTCCGAGACTTTACGGCGGATATTGCTTTTAATTTTGAACTGTGAGACATAAAACTTTTGTACTGACAATTTAATTAATTTATGAACATGCTATATACAAAACCATTTAGTTGAAAATTACATAGAGTGGTGGTTAAATATGCATATATACTTGACTATTTATCTTGACGTTTTAATTTGCTGTTCTGGAAGAATTAGTATACTCTCAGTATGTAATTTTAAAAGACATGTTGTGACGAGATAAATGAATATTGAACAATTTGCTAGGTAGTACGGTAGTAGAACCCTAGGATACCTCATAACTTCTACAATATTGCAAATATGAAATATTTAGATGATTATGAAACACACTGTTTAAATGATGTGCTGAAATTACACGTATACTTTATGGACAAAGCGATTTGTAAAACGCACTTCCGTAAACACACTTCCAATCAATACTTGAACAGTTATTTATTTTTAATTCAATTTGTAACGTTTTAGTTTCTGGATATTAAAATTATTAATAATAAAAATTAAATTACTCACCTTATTTTTTTGGCATTGTCAGTTGGATTGACTTTTGCACTCAGTCACATGTCCTCCATCTTGATCTGTTAAATGTTAGGTCTTTCCATTTATCCCCGTAATAACTAATCTGCTTAGCTTGGTTACATCTTTACAGTTACCTCAATACTTGTTACATCTTCAGCTTCTGATCTCATCAAAAAATTAAATTAGGTGTTGTCTTGGTCTTGCTACGTAAATAAACGAACAAAATTAATTTTAAACAAATTAATTTAACGCGATTTTTGTTAATAATTGTATTGTTGTCCTACACACTATAAGCCAGAGGCTGGTCTAAAATTTTGAAAATATTCTTCTTAAGATACATTATTATTAAGAAGTGGAAATGGATAGGACACACTCTAAGAAAATCCACGGAAAACATAGCAACGCAAGCTATAGAACAGTGCTTCTTAAACTTTTTGATGTCGCGGCTCCCCTGCATCACAAATCGTTAGCCTACGGCCCACCAATTATTTTTTTTTTTGCACCCAGGTTGGATAAAGAAAATATATTTTTTTGTTTGAAATATACGACAGTAGGTCAATAAGTTATTACAAAATCCAAGAGAATGCGCTAGTAGTGTCGAAAATAAGTTGGTTTCTGAAAAGTACCACATGTCAATAGACTGCTCTCAAATTTACAGCCATGTCCTTTGCGTGGTTTCATTTTTACAATCGATTGAAATAAACAACTTTTGTTATTTTGGAACAATGGAAAAAAACAAGTTTCGTGCAGTGATTAAACATTTTCATTTGAAAGGCAAAGCACCGAAGGAAATAAAAGCAGAGTGAAGTTCATGGCATATCTGCACCAGCGTTTAAAACTGATTGCAATTGAGTGAATGAGTTATACATGGTCATACATCCACAAATGATGATCATCGTTCGCGACGTCCACTTGAAGTGACTACGCCAAAAATTATTGATAAAATCCACGATATCGTCTTGAGTGATCGACGAGTCAAAGTGCGCTAACTAGTTGAGGCCACAAGCATATCACATGACTCAATAGTTTCAATTTTGCACGAAAAATTCGGTATGAAAAAGATATCTGCAAGATGAGTGCCGCGTTTACCCACAGTGGAGAATAAACGCAATCCTGTGGTTGATGGCGAAAATGCATGAATAACTGTTTGAATTGTTCCGTATTCACCAGATTTGGCCCCCAGCCTATTTTTCCTATTTTCTAACATGAAGAAATGGCTCGTTGGAAAAAGATTCACGTTGAACGAAGAGGCATCATAAAAAGATGCCTATTTTAACGCCTTACGGAATCTTACTTTTTGGATGGCTTGAAAAAGTTGGAGAAACGCTGGGCAAAGTGTATCAAGCTAAAAGGAGGATGTTGTCAAATAAAAAGGAATCAATCCAAAATAATGTGTTTTTATATTGTTTGTAAGGACTTTGACCTACCCTCGTCCATTTTTGTACGCTCAGTCATTCAATAATCTATTTACAATGAAGAATAATATTTATGTAGTATGAAAGTTAAAGCTACTTATCCTTTTTAAATAATAAAAAAAAATTTATCAAGTGTTATATTCGATGCTCTTCGCGGCCCCCTTGTAGGATGGTCACGGCCCCCCACTTTAAGAAGCCCTGCTATAGAATATGACCCAAGGGGGAAAATTGAAAGACCGACAGACTCATGGAAAAGAAGCGTTAAAAAGGAACATGCCGAAATTGGAAAAAAGAGAAGCCAAGGATAGACAAAAGTGGAGAGGGACCGTGGAAAAAATATGTGAAAATGCTAATAGAAACGTCAACTAAAATTAAAGGAAAAGAAGATATGAAGTGCGCTGGTCTAGACAACCAACCAGTATTCTATTGGCTATAGAAACGCGTAGATAGGCGTCCTATGCTCCACTTGGGAGCTAAAAGGACATAGAGAGAGAGAATACATTATTATGAAACGGTAAAACTGGGGGAATAGAATTTATCGTGTTAAATATGAAGTTTTGCAATTTATTTCAATGTGTTATTTATTTTGATCTGGGATATCCTGGCATGGTAACTGACCTCCTTGCAGCCTCTTACCATCACCCTGCGTCTATTCATTTTTGCGAACAACTTTTAGTCTAATTTATTTAGATAATGTTTCTATTAATTGAAATTTCCATTTTTACTTTTATTCAGATTTATTAAAACCATAAATTTCGTAATACAGTTACTACTGAGTCATGACACACTAAGAAGTCGCAATACACCGGTTGAAAAACATTGGCAAAACTATTATATTTGAAAAAAAAAAAAAAATGTTAAATTTGAGATAATAAACAACAAAAGCATAAAAGCATAAAACCCAGCATAAGAACAATATAGGTTTTAATATTTATTTATGTGTTTTTTCTATTTATTTATTGAGTCATGGTTGTCTGATGTCTGTTGTTTATCAAAAGACGGTCAAATGCAGGTAAAGCCACATAAAAAACTACAACCGAAGGACAGATTAAAAATTAAGGACAAAAATGCATGTTTATTTGTGGCGAAATTATTGCAAGGTGTTCAAATTTAATCATGTCAATATTTCAAACTTTTACTGCAACAAATTCAAGGTGTTGCAAATGTTATTCGCATAAAAACCTATAAAAAATATATAATAAATTTAAAAAATGCAAGGTGCAAACGTTAGATTAGAATTCGTTAGTTGAAAATGTTGTTTTGCAAATCATTATAAAGTAAAAAGTTATGTAAATATCTGCGTTCTAATCTTGGACTAGTATGGTCAAAATGCAGCCTGCAGATTAGATGCAAAATACAGAGTGTTCCAATAAAAACACGACAGAACCGAACAGAAAAATAAGACAATAAAAAAATTGACAGTTGTTCTCTCTCTCTCTCTCTCTCTCTCTCTCTCTCTCTCTCTCTCCCTCTCCCTCTCCAAGAATGGATATTCTTGTACACTATCAGTAGGGTGGGCAAAAATGCAAAAAAAAAACAGAAAAAATAAAATTGCCTCGAGACCGGATTGAACCTTAGTTTGAAAATTAGAACGCGAACATGCTAGCCATTACACTATCTAAGCATGCTGGGTAATTGTGTTACATAAGTTATTAAATATGTATTTTACATAGTCAAGCAAAAAACACAAAAAATGCGTTATTTTCCGAATATATAATCTGATCAAAAATTCCTGTTGTACTATTCCGGTTCACACAAATGTACATTACTTAGAATTTTTTCAGATTTTTAGTTAAAACCATCTGGGTTACAGGGTGTG
Source organism: Liopterus haemorrhoidalis (assembly GCA_963971575.1). Lineage (NCBI taxonomy): Eukaryota > Metazoa > Arthropoda > Insecta > Coleoptera > Dytiscidae > Liopterus > Liopterus haemorrhoidalis. The sequence continues at coordinate 31,626,471 of OZ020619.1, read as the reverse complement.
GGACAAAATTTTTTGCATAATTTTGGCAAAAATTGCGTCAAAATAATTTATTTCGCAAAAATAAATTTTTTATCGTTAATCCACGTACTAAGGGTTTTCCTTTGATACCCTACTCAGAATTTAAAAAAAAAATATTTCTTTTCGATGTGCAGATATTTGTTTATATTTTTAGGGGGATATGTTTTTTAGATGTTTTAGTATTTTTCCTATGTGCGGGTCAAAGAGTTGTATAAGCATGCCAAATTTCAACTCTCTAGGTTTAGCCGTTTGGCCACAATTTTTACCGAACAGACAGACAGACAGACGACAAAATGACGGTATAATGGTTTTTTGGTCATACCTACAAAACCCTAAAAATCACTGAAAAATTAACCAAAATCATAGAAAATGAACAAAAGATCATAAAAAATTAACAAAAAATCTCAAAAATAATAATTTATAAGCCTTTTGCAAACCACAAAATTTTTGCTAAGGACCACCAGTACCGCTTGAGAAACACTGGTCTAGTGGTCTAGAACGAGAACGCGAAATTCTTAGGTTAACTTAGGTTCAATTCCTGGTGAGGCAGTATTTTGATATTTAATTTCTACATTAACAATTATCACGAAATTTTTTTTGACGTATTATTTGATATTTCTGCACAAAATTATATAATCGAAAGCTATAAAAATATCTAAAAAAAAAAAAAAAAGAAAATCGTTTTCTGACATCTATTATTGAGTTATTGAGGGATAATATTTATATATACATAAAAAAAAAACTACAATTAAAAATATTAGTTTGTACTCGTATAAGAAACTGTGCGAGTTATAAGTCCCGCTAAACACACAATTCGACTCTGAGCACCTACACCAAAAGTTGTTTTAAAAATTTTCTATTACCGTCTTTCCAAGTTTGAAACAAAATTTTACAGACACGCTGCTCTTCGAACAAATTCATCTTAAAAATCGCCGAAGTAAAGAAATTTGGATTAGAAAATCCGGTATAAAATTCGAATGGAATAAAGAAACAAAATTAACTGTAGTCAACTCACAAACGACAGCTGAATCATATCAAGTTGCTATTTTTAATCGCCACATAATAGATATTGTGTGCAGTTGACGTATTTTTTTTATCAAATCTCTGTGTTTTATTTAATTATCTGTATAATCATATTTTCTCGTTCTTTATGAAATACCCTGTATGTTGAATGTTTAACTTGACAAAAACCTAATTAGAATGATATAGAAAAATGAAACTAGAGAAATCAAGGTATGTGTAAAAAATTCAGCTGCAGTTCTAACATCAATTTATTATAAAATAGATTTAGTTAGAAAAAAATAAATTATGCATACACGTTTTTATATCTTGATAAATGAGAATATCAGAAAAAAATTTGCAAAAACTGCAAGGTGCAAAGATTTTTTGTATGCAAAAAATATATCAAGATTCATCGCAAAAAATTAATTTAAAATTTTATTCTATAAGGAAGAGATGCATGTCAGATTAGATCAATTTTATTTATTTATAATTTTTTTATAGCTTCTGTTTTTTTAGATATGCAATAAAGATTAATGATTACATTTTTGTATGTGCAAAAAAAAACACAGGTTAAGATATTACAGAATATCTCGCCTAGGCCATATTAGAAGTGTAGAGATTCGTACCAAAATGAGAAATATTCTACACAGAGGCGTCGAGAGCCAGGGAAAGCCGGGAAAATCCAGGGAAAGCCGGTACAAATTACCGTGCCCCGGACAAACCGTAAGGCTGGGGAAAGAATTTTCTTTTTCTTACAAACCTCAATCGAGTTTTATTATTTGTTATTTTGTTACATAATTTCTTTGCCGGTGATTGTACGAGGGCTTAGTTTTAAGTATTTACAAAAACTAAGAAAGAAACATTTTTTTTTGAGCAAACTGTTTTATTTATTTTCAAAATATTCGCCTTTAAGATTTATACAATTTTGCATGCGTTCAAACCAATTCTCGAAACGTTTTTTCCACTCTAAAGTTGGTATCACAAAAACATTGGTTTTCGAAAGCTTCAACAGCTTCTTGAGGTGATGAAGATCGCTGTCCACGCATTTTTTGTTTGAAATTGGGGAACAAAAATAAGTCGTTAGAGGATAGTCAGGTGAATACGGACAATGAGACACTAATTCGATTTTTTTCTCCTTCAGACAATCAATTGTTTGACGTGCCGTATGGGAGCTTCCACTGTCATGGTGAAGAATGATGCGACGTTTTTGGTTGCCCTTCCTGATTTTGTCGATGACTTCTGGCAAACAAATTGTTGCATACCGTTCAGCATTAACTGTTCTCCTATTCTCTAAAGGAATGGTTGTGACATATCCAGTACAATCGAAAAAACAAGCGATCATTTTCTTGGAAATGCTTCGTGAACGAACAACTTTTGTGGGTTTCGGTTCATCTTGAAAGACCCAAACAGTGGATTGTTGCTTAGTTTCCAAGTTTCGTCACCTGTAACTATGTTGTATAGGGATTTTTTTTTAGCATTCCCTTACACCAATCAACACGAGCTTTTTTTTGAGCTTCGGTCAAATTATGCCGAATCCATCTGGAACAGATCTTTTTCACAGCTAAATGATCATGCAAAATCGAACGTAATGGAGTCGATATGCCAAAAGATGCCTCTATCTCACGGTAAGTCACATACCGATCTTCTTCAATCATTTTGCGCACAGCATTGATGTTTTTTTGAATCACAACCGATTTTGGTCGACCTTCAAGAGATTCATCACTGACGGGCGCAGGACCACGACCAAATTCTACAAACCAATTGTAAACAGTCTTTTCTGATGGTGCTTTATTACCAAAAGTTGAACGAAGCGAATCTATGCATTGTTGTTGAGTTAGGACTTTACTAAAATCGTAAAAATCATCCAACGAAAACCTTTACGAGTATATCCATTTTTTCACAAACATTTTTTTTAAAGGCTCACTGTTAACAAACTGCTGCAAACAATGACAAATGTCAAATTTTACGAATATGGTAATGACACACTTCAATATTGCCATCTAGTGGTCGTTTGTAAAAACATAAAAGGTAACCCTCGTATGTGACGCATGGTTATCCTGCCGATTTTATAGTCAATTTGACAGTTTCCGTATCATATGTAAATTTTTACAAAACTCTAAATAATCATAAACTGAACTCATCAACTAAAATTTTTCAAAGATACAATATGGAATCACTCTCTTTCTCGACAAGCTGACTTCTGTATTATTTAAATTTGCAACTTTGTGTCAGCAATATTTTTAAATAATTCAAAACTAGCCTTGATCTATTTTCAATAATAAAACTGAATTTGTTTGTATATAAAATATAAACTACAAATACACTTTGCAGATGCAAAATATATTTAAAAATATATACATGACAGAAGGAATGTGTTGAAAAAGGAAGCATTATCAACTGACATGACAGATAAAACATATGTCGATATGATGTGATGAACGATTTTAAGTTTGTTACAAAGTATATGTTCTAAAATAAGTTACTAAAGAAAAGACAGCAGAAGACAGTAGACGAAATTCGCAATATCCTGAAATAAAGTTTTTGAGAAATTCGGTTGCTAAGTGTAAAATGTCTCAATCAATGGAGCAGAGCAACACTTTCTCCTGGGCCCAACTATCGCAGACACGACAATATTTAAATATAAAGAAGATATTTAGCAAAATAATATATTTTTTCTTCAAGCGGATTATAATGCTAACATTACATTGTTCAATACATTCGGTAGAAATGATACATTTTTTTAGTAGTAACAAAATGTGAACATTTTTATACTAGTAAATAGTTCATATAGTTATCAACAGATGGCACTGATGGCAGCAGTCGCCATAAACAAAACATCTGTCAATTTTGTAGCGTGGTTTGTAGTGAATTCAGAAATTAGTTACGTTATTAGTGAGTTACTTTATTATTATTCTGTGATAATTCTGTGATTAGTTACATAATACACAATATAAAGATCAAAAATTTAAAAATGTCTCAACCAATTCAATGTACACCGCCGGAATTAGCAGCAATAGCATCTGAAACTATAAAGTCATAAGTATTTATAGTTGGAAATTTTTAATACTTACGCTTGAAGAAAAAATAGTATATGTCACTCGGAGTAGAACGCCTTTTTTGTGCTTCGCTCAATATGCAAGCCTCGGCTGCGCCTCGGCAGCAACATTAGAGCTCAGCACAAAAAAGAGCGCGTTCTACTCCTAGTAACATAATATACTATACATATATTTAATTACACGTCATATTTTTGCAGAAATTCTTTTGCCTCCCACGCCGGTTGCCGAGGAATGGTTTAAGTTCAGCAATCAGTGGAAGAAGAAAAACGAGCACTGGCTGAGTACATTAGCAGAGGTCCAGAGGACATGATAAAGGAAGTGGTCAATGAAGGTGGCCTGAAAAGTGATCAATCGAAGAAGAATATAAGCAGCAGTAGCTCAAGAATTGAAGAAAAATGTGTCATAACAAGACACTACACGACCAATACTTTAAACACTATTAAAGGAAAGTCGATGACGAGAAAACGTAGCAGCAGCTGAAGAAAGGCATGGTCAAGAAAGAAACAGAAGGCCTCATACTTGCAGCATAAGAGCAAGCGCTTTCCATGAATGCAATGAAAGCAACATATCTGAAAACCCAGAAGGACAGTAAATGCTGACTATGCAAGGAAGCTGATGAAACAATAGAACACCTGATTTGCTGCTGCAAGAAAATCGCAGACAGACTACTTTCAGCGGCACAACAAAGTGGTCACCGCAGTATACTTGAATCTTTGCAAAAATTATGAGTTATCATCTGGCAACAACTGATGGGAGCATATTCCAAAAAAGAACGCTATGAACGAGCAAGCAAAAATATTTTAGAGTCAAAAACGACAAAAACCTGGAGCACAACACACCGGACAACACAGTAATCGACAGAAAGCGAGTTTGGACCATCGATGTGGTAGAGTACAGGTAAGAGCTGGAGAAGTGCGCGAGGTACAAAAACTGGCAGATTGAAATTGCTCCCTAGGAGCAATACCACCAATGTAATCTCCGAAAACACTTCAACGCTTTGGGGTTACAAAAGATTGCAACCGGAGAGTTGCAAAAGGGAGCCCCTTTTGAGAAGAACATGAATATGCGACGATACCTTTGTGATTCTTAAGTCCTTGGTTAGGACCAGAATCGTAAAGAGGACCTTTTTTCTCCCAGTTAACAATTGTATACTGCATAATACGTAACATAACAATAATAATACTAATAGTTATTTTAACTACACAAAAAAATATATATATTTTTCGAAGAAATAATATCAAAAATACCTATTGCACTATTCAAGTAATTTACATAGAATTTTTAACAGAATTTTAGACCAATTCTTCGAGGAAACATGGTGTGGGACAAAAGTTCTTGATACTTTTTTCAAAAATAAAATTTTGCTCATTTACGTATCAAGAGGTTTAATTTGATACTCCACTCAAAGTTTTAAGGTTTACTTTTTCCTTAAATACATATTTGTTTATATTTTTCGAGCAATGCATTTTTTTGAAGTCTCGGTATTTTTCCCATATGTTTATCAAAAACATGAATATGTATGCCAAATTTCAACTCTCTAGGTATAGCCGTTTGGCTACAATTTCTGCCGTACAAACAGACAGACATACCTACAAAACCATAAAAAACAGATATAGCCACCAATTTTATTTACATAGAAGATTTCATCATAGGCAATTACAGATATTATAAGACTCGAATTCAACGGTGCTTGTTACCCACAAAATTATAGAACGTCTTGTTTATTAACTGTTAATTTGTCAAATCTGTTATGAATATTAATAAAAATTACAACTCTATCAACAAAATTCCTACAATTAATTAAACTGTGAAAATCAGCTTATAAAAATAGCTACAACATCCTTATCGAACATTCTTTAGCACCTTTCAATCCAACTTAATCGCATTAAGGAAAAATCATTAATGGACGACATCAGGTATAGACAGCCGGTAGTAATCAACAGCTAACGAATCTGATATATTTAAATTGACAGGTATGATAAAGCAAGCCATCCCTAAACTAACATAAAATATAAAAAAACAGGCCACATAATCGATAACTACATCCAAATGGCGTCCATTTACCTATCCAACTATACCAACAATGCATAATTAATAGCAACAATGGTAAAAACAAAAGCACTACTGAATAGTAGATGAGTACACAGCCAGATGGTGCTAACATGTCGTTCGCGATGAGCTGACGTGTAGAAACAATAGCCCAGTTAACTTTGCACTTGTATAAGTTGACAGTTGGTCGCTAAAATGCTGGGCCATATGGCCATCACTCTGATCCGAACAGTCAGAAACTGATGCAACGCGCGGACAATTTAATATTAAAACTAACAGAAGGCTCTAATACTGTTATCGAAAATATACACAAGGGTTTTTGCATATTTCAACAAAGTGGCATCTGGATATATTGCGGCTCCAACAGATTTTAACAGTGTAAAATGTTGAAATGAATAAGTCAGCGTAAATGATACAACAGCTGGTTTCTGCGTATTTTTTTTTTTTTTTTAATGTCTGCAATAAAAGCGAATTTTTATCTAACAATTGTGAAATGACACATCTGTTAATTAAATGATATTTGTTAATTCATTTATTTAACTCGACAAATTAAACCGTATGCATCTCTTAATTTGCTTACTCAGATCGTGATTCACATAACTGGTTCAATTTCTGAAAAGTTTATTACATGTATTATTATTATTGTTATATATTGTATTATTGGGCAGTGATGTTGGTAAATAGTTACATAAGCTTGCAAAAAAAAAAAAAAAATCCATGCAGCTTCCTGGCCCACGTAATTTGACATACATCGAATCAAAATCGCTATCGTAATCGCAAAAGAAATAAATGAAATACAAGCCAGTGACGGACTCATCCGACGAGATACCGGGTAATTTCCCGATGGGCCGATCCCAATAGGACCGATTCTTGGATCAATGTGGCCGGTCCTTGATCCAAGGAGACCGACTATTGACTCTACGGGGTCGATTTATTGCCATTTTCCAGCGCCAAAAAATTTTGCCAGTCCGCTACTAAGACAAGCTGTATGATCATTTTCGTGGTAATTTCGGTGAATGAAGTGGTACCTCGGAGCCTAATGGAACACTTTAAACAGATAGGAACACATTGGGGTCTGTTCTGTCTGATGCAAAAGGTCGTTATCTTGCAAACCTGACAAATTGTAAGAATTTCTTTGAATAGAATAAATTGAATTATGTTATTGTTCAACTTTACATTTTTTTTTTTTCAACAAAATTGAAATATAAAATCCCAGCGTTTAGTTCTGCATTTGCTTCGTATTCAATTCTTCATTAAATTAGTAAGAAATATATTGATAAATCCCAGCAAACATCGGCCGAATGTCGGCAAACTGCTTTTTCTGTTAGTAAATTTCTGGCACTAAAAGTTTGTGCAAAGCCAGTATTAATAATGTACTTCACATTTGTATTTCGCACTCCCCTACACGAAGTACTTTACCAGCATTTTATGAGCACTCCATATTTTTGATAATATGTTACATTTTACTTTTGTTTCACCATCGTTGAATAAATTTATTCAAAGTTGACAATATCGCATTATTCTATTGACAGCAACGTTCATTAATTTCTTCATTAATAGTTTAAAAACCGATGCGATATTGTCAACTTTATTTGTTAAATAAATTTATTCAACGATGGTGAAATGGCCAAATGAGTATTTATTTTGCACCTAACCATTAATTTATTTGAATACGGGGTAAGTATAAGGTAAATATACATATGTTACATTTGAAATACTAGAGAGTGGGTATAATATAAGCACTGGTCCGTCAGAAATAAATCTTGCAACTAATGCGATCATGTTGCTCTTTACCGTTGCGGGGCCGGCAATTGATAAACCAATGGGCCAGCTAACGGCCACGGGGACATCGGGGTACTGGCCCATTACTTTCAATGCCGGGGAGTATGTGCTTCAACAGTACTGGCCCGTATAAAAATGTTTGCTGGCATTGCTTCATTTTTATTTGAATATGTTATTTGTTTTATAAGTATTTTATTACCTTAAATGATTTATTCCTCTTTGATATCTTAAAAACAAAACACTAAAGTAATTCGAATAATAAGTAAAATCACGACGTTTTATAGTAGGCGGAGCCTACTGAACACTACACAATACACTCTACACACATGAACTCGGTGTTCATCTGTTAACAATATTTATAATATTTTTAATTTAGAAAAATATCACACTACCTTAGCCATTAGTATAAAAAATCCATAACCTTAGCCATAATTTGGCCATAAATTAAAAAACTAATTAATTATGTAAATAACACAACAACCGCCAAATTTCCGGTTTAGATCATATAACATACATTACTTATAGTTTTTTCAGGTTTTTAGTTTAAACTTAAACTTTGCATTAAACGATGGGGACGTTCATTTTTTAGAATATTTTTGAGAAAAATCATGTTAAAATTTAAAAAATTCTACGTCTTAAGAATTTTTTTGTAATAATTTGTAATAAATTTAAAAAAATATATATTTTTTCAACATCACAAAAGTTTCTTTATTTTTTGAAAAACTAACCTGATCAAAAATTCCTGTTGAAGTATTCTGGTTCTCATCAATGTACATTATTGATACTTTTTTCAGATTTTTAGATCTTTTTGCCATATTTTTGGTGAAAATCCGATAAAATAATAATAACAATAATAATATTTATTTTTTTCATAAATACATACTATATGTTTATATATTTTTTTTTTGAACTCTCAATATTTTTCCTATATTTGGGTCAAAGAGTATAAGCATATCAACTTCCTATGTTCAGACGTTTGGCTACAATTTCTACCGTACAGACAGACATACAGACAGACAGACAGACAGACAGACAGACAAACAGACAGACAGAAAGACATTATAAGAGTTTTTTGTGGTCATACCTACAAAACCCTAAAAAGAAAATAAGGTAATAATAGGTTTCCAACGCCTTCACGGTGCATAAGGGCAGAGAAGGAAAATGCTTAGTTTTTAGACCTTCAGCAATGAATATTAAAGGCACGTGGCATTTTGAGCGGTGCTATTATCCCTACATAAACAGGTAGCTATTTTAAGTATTAAATAATTGAAGCTGTATGGACTAGTGTTTCTCAACAGGTGGTCCGCGGACCACCAGTGGTCCCCAGAAAAATTTTAGTGGTCCGCGAAAGGTCTTATATGTGTTTTTTGCAGTTTTTTTTTTTTAATTTTTATGCACATTTTTTCTGTAAATAATTTATATTTTTTTTATTTTCTGTAAAGTTCCTGTGATTTTCTACAAATAAAATAAATGTATTTAGTAGCACATTAAATATATTAGTTCTCGGCGATTAGCCTCGTTGCAGAAATAGGCCGATGTAAAAAAAATAAAGAAAAAAATATTAGTTTTCTAGCAAAAAATGAACAAACAATTATTATTAGTGGTCCGCGTTATAAAATTATATATTATTTTGGTCCGCGATGCATTTCTGGTTGAGAAACACTGGTATAGACTCCAGAGATGATTGCATAATAAAGGAAGATGAAAAAGAGGGGGGATTCAAACCTGCATTCCTATGCTCTTTAGGCAACCGTTTTGCCACTCAATTAATTTATTCGTGGTAAATAAATCCAAAGAATTGCCGTGGCTCAGTGATAAGACGGTTGCTTCCGGAGTACAAGGACGCAGGTTTGAATTTCTCACTTTTCAAGTTCAGATATTGTACAGTCAACTCAGCAGTCGAATCTGCCTCAAGTATTTAACACTTAAACACCTGTTTATACAGGGATAATAGTATGGGTCGAAACGTCAAACGTACTTTTTTTGCCCCTATACGCTTATCTAAGCGTTGGGAGGAATATATTATTATTATTTATTTATTTATTTATTTTTAGATATAACCATGTTGAACAAAATAACGTAAGCAAGGGATTTTTGTATTCAAGAAAAGATTAACAGTTCTTCATTTTACATTTTTATTCCTCTTGGTATAAAATCGAAAATAGCTGTATTTGTGTTGCTCTAAAAGGCATGTCCCAAATCAGTTATGTACCTTACAGGTATGAAATGCAAATTTCCAATTAACTGCAAACTATAAGGCAAACAGTGCCCATTACAAATTATTTGCTATAAATTTGTTAGCTCAACTATTTCATAATATTTAAAATCAATTGGCATTACAATTACTGTTTTACAAAAGCGGTAAGTAACTGTTAAGTTAAGCATATACGGTCTTGTTAATCCGTTGTTGAAGAAAATCTAATTACATATCCTTTTACACCACATTATCAAGCCATATAATAACGATCTACCAACGAGATATCTTCAATTAAAACCGTATAGAAACCAAATCAAGTAAATAAGACCGAAGCAACTTCCATATGAGATAGTGTGCGAGATATTTACAATGTTGGCTAGCAACCGGATTATTGTATGACTATAAATTCAGAGACGTACCTCTAACACTGCATACCTTCGCTATCATATGTTTGAATCAGTCATTGTCACATCAATTAACGGGGAAAAGGCTTAACACTTGGTTCTGTTATACCAAGTGGCTTGTTTAGAGATGCTCTTTTCGTCCTCGTATCATCCCATATTAGAAAGTAATTTAACGTCCAATAAATAATTTCACTCAGCTTTTTGGACAAGAAACGTTTATTTTAACAAAACACAACGTTTCGCCAACAACATTGTTGGCTTCTTCAGGTGCTATACAATAACATCATGATAGAAAACAATATTGTACAATTAATAACAAAATTTACCTATGTTAGTTAAACGTAGTCATAACAGACTGTACATCAATCATCTCCAAGGATGGTGAAATTGCAGAATACATAGACATTAATTTGTACTTGAAGAAAACAGACCATAGGAAAAAACAGGAGTAAATTTCAATTAAATATTGAAATATAGTGATCCAAAATTAGAAACTATAGTTTAAATTTAACAGTGCAAAATGAGACAAATAAACTATATAACTGTCCAATATTAACTTATATATAAATACAATGATAACAAGTTTTATCGATGCATCAATATGACAGGCTGCGACACTATCCCCCCTAACTACCTGGTACGCACAAATCGACAGAGTTGACAGTGTCCCACCCTGTACAACATAATGCAACGATAACCCCCGGAATCATGAAATTTTCACCACTACCAACTCAGTGGAAAGGACCAGAATGAATTTAAATGAGTTTTGGAGCAATCATACAATTCAACGTACCAATCCCTCAAAACAATGGTACGTACAAAGTAATGAGATAAAGGTACCTCAAACGGTATATCAAGTCCAAACCCCAAAAAAACCCTTAAGGATCCCTACATCCAATTTTAAATACAATATGAATTGCAAAAATAATAAATTTTAAACCGGTACAGACACCGGAAAACCCTAACAGTAACAGTTGGAAACCCAGAAAGATATAGAGTATTAGATCTTAATACAGTCCGACGTACTCAATCCCCAAAATCGATGGTACGCACAAGGATCTTGTGGAGAGAGTACCCCAAACTGTATATTGAACCCAAAAACTCTACTAATCCGGAGAATCCAAACCGAACTGCCTAACACATGTTAAATGATATTACTACGTTAAATTTACTAATCCCATTACGATCCCATATGTAATGAATAATTTTTAAGAAATATAATAACCTTTCTACTTCATTATTATCTTTACTAATAAAACGAAATAAGTTACAACAATTTTAAATGAAGAAAATAATTGGCGCAGTTGCGCAAAGACCGATTTTGTTCTTGGTTTTTGGTTAATATTGTTATTAATGATAGATAGGTTGGTAGTTGGATAGTTTCTTCTTGGATAGTAGTGAGGTAACATGCGTCAGTATATTTTACTTTACTTATTTTAATATTACAGTAATACCCCGAAGTTACGCGTTAGGTGGGTCCGACGAAAATCGTTTTAGTCGAATTCGCGTAAGTCGGGGTTCAACTATGCATACAAATATATATCAGTTTTGTTTAATTGAGACCAAGGACTAATAAAAACATTAGTTTAGAAGATAAATATTTATAAAATTGCAGTTATTTTTACATATTACTACAAAATAAAAAATAAATAAATGAGTTACGTAAAAAGGATATTTCGATGTCAATGGCTTCATAAAATCTAATAAATTTGTTTGACGACACAACGCCTTCAAAAGAAGGAGTTGAAATGAAGGCGAAGAAATTCTGCTTGAATAAAATTTCTTCGTAGCAAGCTAATATTTTTTTTATTCCTTGATTTGCAACTACAACGCGTTTTTCGTTGAAGTCTGTGTTTCTAAAATTTTTAAGCCCTTTTAAACTGAGCTGAAACCTTCTGTTATTCTGCTATCAAAATCCTTGATAATGTTAAGTTTACATTCCAAAGATATCGTTTTCCTTTCTTACTAGGTGCAGGAGAATCTGATTTACTTCGTTTGAAAAACATGTTTTTTTAAGGGTTTAGAAAACGTTAACAATATTAACTTTCGTCGATCGTAGAATCGTAATCGTGCACGTAGATTTCGCGCCAAACGGGTCCAATGCGTGTTACAACAAGAGATACATAGAAGAGATACACTGAAGATAGCGGGTGGCAGTGTTAAACGAAAAACCCAACAACCGCGTAACTCCGAGTTCGCGTAATTCGAGGTAGCGTTAGTCGGGGTATTACTGTACTCTAAAGCTGCATTCACAGCTTTTAAATTAGTCGACTATAGACTATGCATTGTAGATAAAAGTTGTAAAAGTTTTAACGTTTAACGAGAGCGTTTACAGCTCTGATAATTAATGCTTAATGCATGTATGTCACATTTATGTTTTCTCTAGGGTTTCTGGAAACTCGAGTTTTTAGGACTCGGCGAGTCCGAGTCGTAAATTTTGAAAACTCGTCGAGTCCGGATCTAAATCTAAACTGAAAATGTTTAATAAAGCGAAAATGTTTAATATTTTGGAGCTCAATAATAATTCTCATAGGTGAACTTTTTGTAACAAAAAATAAAATACAAAATTTGTTAAAATTAGAATTATTTATTACATCACAAGATTGTCAACTGAAATTTGTGGTCGTTCCAAGAAATTAAAAAGAATATGTACTGAAATTTATTTGTTAATTAATTTATTTATTTTCAAAACTTAAATTTTAAACTAGATATATAGTAAAGGTGGGATAGATGCCCCAGTTATAGAAAAACAATCGTGTTGCATTAATCTTAATTATTAAACTTTATTTGTTACTTTGCTATAATTCTTAGATAATCTTACTACACAATAACATAAGATTAAAACACTTATAATTATTCTAAATATATAATATATCCCATATAGATGGGATTTTTGCCCCATATGGTGGTATTTATGCCTCACTAAAATAATACATTTGATTTTGACCAACAATTTTAATATTTGTTTTAAATAACAATTAAAAATTACAATTTAATCAAAATTACAATTTATTATTATTTTTTTTACCGACTGCCAACATATATACGGAGTGGTCATACCGATTTTGACTATTTTTAGAATGATGTCTGTTGGTCTGTGTGTCTGTCGGTCCATGGAGATGTGTAGAGCAATTTTGGCCAAACGGATTTTTATGAAACTTCATATTTAAGTTTTTGACTTCAATGGCATCAGTTGTTCAACTTTTGGTACAAATCGGTCAACTGTAAATGTAAGTTTACTCGTGTCGATTTTAAGATTTTTGCGAATATTTTAGAGAAAATTTTCTAAAACATGTATTCTACAAAAATTACTATACAAAGAATAATTAACAACTTTTATTTGAAACATTTTTTGATAGTACTTAATAAATTTTTAAAACTTTTCATATTTTTGCGATATTTTTTTCCAAGTATCTATTTTGGCATATGTTGTTGCGTGTCCTTGGGAAAATGTTAGTATAAGATTATATATATATTTATATATATTTTATTATAAGATTATATATACAATGCCCGAGCCATATATCCCACATTTATTGCGGCCTTGTATCCTTTTTCTATGGGATAGATGCCCCATCTGTTTATTTCGAATGTATACAATATTGAGCATTATTTTCTACTATATAATGTGAGGTTAAGTGTCTTCTGATACCTAGTAATGAAACTAATTTTGTTAAAGTTATAGTTACGTCATAAAACCTTAAGACAATATGTCGTAACTATAGAAATACAACCACTCATATGAGCATCTACCTTTACAATTTAATTTTTCATAAACTAGCCGTCCTGTTCCATACTGCCATGTCTACTCTGAATGTGTTTGGAATGGTTTTTCATTTCCGTATATTTTTTTATAAGATTATACTTTTGTAAAATATTGACAACGTACTCTAGACTGAGGATGACTGGATTTACCAGTCGAAACGTCTCTTGATATTTTATAAATAAACTTTTGACGAGTATTCAAGAATTTTTATTTCCTCTTATATATCAGCTTTTCGTGTTGCTGCAGTTGGATTTTTTTTTACTTGCCGAGAATGATACGAAATATTGTCCATTACATTTTTATTTAGTAGCCACGTCCACATTTTCGCATTCCACATCAACATCCACATTTTTGCACTCCAAATCACCTTGCACAGATTCACTATTTTCAATACAGAAATTAGGAATTTCTTCAAAATCAAATGGTCGCCAAAAGAGCCATGTTGTTCATGTATGCACGCTATAAACGTTGAAAATTAACTAACAAACAGGTATTATATATTATGTGCATAACAACCCCTAAAATTTAGAAACAATAGGATTATAAATTTAGAACATATCCTTAATAGTTTATAAGAAACTTCAATTGAACTAGTGTTATATCTATTCAATTTGAATTTTAAATTCCCTTAATACCTCTTATATTCTGTTAAAAGCAACCAGTCTTAGGGGTACTGTCATAAACCCATTACCGCATTGTTAAGCTTCTCAACAAGAGTGGCCATTTCATTTTGGAAATACTAAACTTGCACTCTGCTTATAGATCCTGGCACACACATCATTTTCATCTTGATAAGTTTAACATGGATGATAGAAATTCGTCCATGATGCCCCAGAGTTCCCCGTTCAATCTTCACAAATTGTGCAACATTTAATTTTTGTAACTGTTAATTATTTGATTCCCATGTAATATAAAATGAATTCTTCGTTTTACAACATCCGTGCATGTTTTCATACATCCTAATCCTCACGGATTACATTGCACAATATAAATTGTACATGTAAAAATCGTATAATTTATTCGATTAATTTAGTTAAAAATTTGTTGTACGTCAATTTGATAAATGCTGAATATTTATTCAACGTCACAGATTTCTCGATTCAAAAAGCAAACATCTTAACTGGCGCCTCGATTGAACACGTGTATAATAGATACCTGAACTTTGTATTAAAAATACTTGTAGTTTATTTGAAAGTTGTTGATTGATTTATGATTTTTTTTACTAACGGAATTTTAAAGGGGTTTGGCAACATGGAATTCTAAAAATTTTGCAAAGTAAATAATTTAATTTTAAAATGAGTATGTTTTAGGGTTATTGAAGTTTATTGGTTAGCAATTTACATAGATATGAGTTATTTAGATTGAGCGTGGAATGAAGTTCTAAACTTTTAGTAGAAATAAATGAAATTAAAATTTTCTTAATTTGGCACTAGGTAAGTTTTTATATACTGAAGAGAGTTTATTCTAAACAAAATGAACAAAAGCTTCAATCAGTCGGTAAAACTTACTAGATTTGAAAATCTAGTTCCGTTTAAACCAAAGAAATCGCCTATATACGAGGGACATTCAATAATTAAAGAGTCAAATTGATGTAGAAAAAAAAAATGTATTTTTACAAAATACTTTTACTTAGGGTGACAATTCGTCCCGCATTTTGATTTGGTGTCCCCAGGGCCGAATTTTGCTCTGTACTTATATTTGGGAGGTGAAGACCTTTTTTTTGCTCTTTACTTATATTTGGGAGGTGATGACCTTTTTTTTTGTTTGCTCTTCACTTATATTTCGGAAGTGACGACCTTTTTTTTTGCTCCGTCCCGCATTGCTTTCTCCAAGAAAATGGTCACCCCACTTTTACTACTTTTCAACATAATCCCCACGATATTAATACCCATGTCCCAACGATGAACTAGTTTTTTTCATACCTGATGCAAAGAAATCTTTGTCTTGTTGTTTGAGCCAGTTTACCATAAATTCTTTGACATCCTTGTTGTCGCTGAACTTTTTTCCACGTAATGCCTCCTTGAGTGGACCAAACAAATGAAACCAGAGGGAGCCAAATCTGGACTGTAGGGAGGATGAGGTAGTATCTCCCAACCCATTTTTTCAATGATTTCTTGGGTCAACTTGGCGGTATGAGGGCGAGCATTTTCGTGGAGCAATATCACGCCTTTTCTTTGAGATCCACGACGTTTTTCTCTCATTGCTGGCTTTACTTTGTTCATCAGTATGCCTGAGTAGTAGGCACTGTTTATTGTACGCTGATCTTCCAAATAATCACAAAAGACGACAATTTGGACATCTCAAAAGACAAAAGACAAAAGGTCAACATGACTTTCCCCGCTGATGCTTGCGTTCTGAATTTCTTTCGGACAGGTGAGCTGGTGTGCTTCCTGTCCATGCTTTGTCTTTTGGATTCTGGTTCAAAATGGTGCACCCAAGTTTCATCACAGGTTAAAATTTTGTTTAGAAAAGGGTCACCTTCCTTTTCATAGCGTTCTTTCAAGTCTGTACACACTTTGAGTATTATTTCCCTGTGTTGTTGCGTTAACTGTTTCGGGATCCACCTTGCACTTGTTTTGCTGTACTTGAGCTTGTCAATGATAATGTGATGAATTGTACCAACACTTACTGCATTTTTTTTTTTTTTTTGCTATATCTTCAACAGTAATACGTCTGTCTTCACGAATAATGTCGTCAATGCGGGTTTCAGGCGAAGGAGTTGACACTTCAATTGGCCGGTCAGGACGTTGCTCGTTAGTTACTGAGGTTCGACCATTTTTGAACTGTTCTACCCACTTATAAAAATTTCCGCGCTTCATACAACTTTCACCATACGAGAAAAGATTTTAACCGGTTCACCTTCAAAAAGCAAAAACTGGATCACTGAACATTGTTCAACTAATGTGAAAACTTCAAGCGGACACACCATCGTTAAATGCAATTTTGCGGTTATAAACAAAACAATTTTTATCCGTCAGGTGTTCTCAGTTCATCAATGGTGCCAACCTAAAGTCATGAAAGTACCAAACTCTGCCTACAAAACGTTTTTTTTTTTCTACACCAATTTGTCTCTTTAATTATTGAATATCCCTTATGGTCAAGGTACAGCAGTCTCCCTTACTATCTTTACATTAATAGTAATTTTGCCTAAATTGTGTATCTAGTTTTGGTTGCCAACAGTTTGCTACACGTTTTCTTTGAATAGCGCTAGTAAATAATTAAGATTCCTAAACATTAATAGGTAATTAATAATTGTCGTAACGATGAACAGTGGCTTAAAACATTAAATTGATTAGTATAATTATCCTTGTATTGATTTATACGAATAGTACTGTAGAACATTCAAAACTATAGCAATCGATCAAATTGTCTATTTAAATAATTTAATAACTGATCAGGTTCATTAAGTTTATAATATTCTGTTATGAATACGTATTAATCATATAATCAATAAATCTATTAACAACATTCCAATTTTTTGACAACCGTGACAAATACTAGCAATCAGAAGATGCAGAGAAACTATTGAATTCCAATTGTAAATCTAATGTACTCTAACATAATTGATGAGACAATGGCGTATGATTGAGTACATGACCTTAAGGTATTTGTTTGGAAGAAGTTCGAGAAAATAATGAAATGTTACGAAATAAGCAATAAGCTTTTAGATATTACATAGAGCGGAGAGGATTCAGCTTGAACTTTAGAACAAAATTTTAGACTTGAGAATCAGTGAAGAAAGTAATTTTATACTGTAAAGTAGCTTTTCTAAACAAGATATGTTAAGTATAGGTTGGTGTTTATTGCTTAGACTTAGACCTTATCTTATAAGGTTTCACCAGCACTTACTTCCGAGTAATTTCCCAATTCCTAAAATAATTTTGTCTTCTCAGACCCCGCCCAAGAAATATTGCTGGGTGCGCGCCTGCTTCGGCCAGCGTACTGATCCAGCTCAGTGAGCCGGTTCGTTCATGAGCGATCCATCTCTGTTTCTATCATTTCAAATTTATTCAAAGACAAACGTGATTTTTTTCTGTTTCTACTACTCTTCTACTACGAGTTTTTTAAATTTTTGTGAATAAACCTGAAACTATTAAATGAGCGATGAGCCTGTTCATTTAAATTTGATGAGCTGGTTCACTCGGTCTAGGCGTACACTCGGTGGTGCGGGTGTTGGGTGGTTCACGGGTTTGAGATCCCCTCCCCCCTTTCCCCGAAAAGATTCAAAAATACACCATTTTTACGTGTTTTTTTTTTTATTCAAAATACAAATGACTATCTTTTTTTTAGGTCATCACTTTAGACCTTTTTTTAGATAAACATTTGAATTTTGAAAAATAGTGTATTTGACCATCATTTATTTTCGAGTAATTACCCAATTTCTAAAATAATTTTGTATTTTGAGACCCTCCCCCAAGAAATATCCATGCGTGCGCGCCTGCTTCGATCAGTTTACTGATCCGGCTCAGTGAATCGGTTCGTTCATGAACGATCCATCTTAATCAACATAAGTTTTACAAAGTTGAACATAGCAAGCTTTGAAAACAATAAAAAAAAGAAACAAAATATCTCTAAAATAAACTATTTGGCTATTTGGAAAAAAAAACTATTACTTTTTAAAATTATTTTCCGGTGAAACCGGAAGTGCCTCAGAATTCTTATAGTAACCTTTAGATGGGCCTTTTTGTCTAGTTTAACTTTTGTGCTGAAGATTTTTTGTATCTTTACAAATAAAGGAGATTTTCGGGGTGCCCCGTTTCAAACAAATACCCTGTATAGTCAAAAGAGCACCAAATTTTACTTAATCTAACCCTTAAGATACAATTTCTTTTTAATCAAATGAACACGAAAATTTACTTAAGCCAACCCTTAAAATACAATTTTTTTATTTATTCTAATTCCCACCAAAATGTACTTAATCAAATCATTAAAATATTTTTTTTCAAAAGAATACGCAATTTGATTTATGCCAAGTTGTAAAATAATAATTTTTTATTTTAAACAAAAGAAAACTCTAGCTCTTATAGTTATGGCCCCAGTTGTCAAAAGCCCCAGTTGTGAACGGCCCGAATTGTCTATCGCCCCAGTTGTTAATGGCCCCAGTTGTTAATGGCCCCAGTTGTGAAAAGCCCCAATTGTGTACGGCCCGAATTGTTCATCGCCCCAGTTGTGAAAAGCTCCAATTGTGAACGGCCCGAATTGTCTTACGACCCCAGTTGTCATGGAACCGTTTTAAACGTACCTATGTCGTATGATTTGGAAGTTATGAAAAGTAACTTTCATCATATCATATGTAATATCAATCTGATGACCGGCCTAATGGAATATAACAAATGTTAATAACAAAAGTTAAAGACAAATGTTATTAACATTTCTAGTGACCTTTTAAAAATGCTACTAACAAATTTTTTCAACATATGTTGTTAACAATAGTTATTAACATTTAGCAGGTATATATTTAAAATTTATTAATATTGTTAATAATACGTGATATACGTCCGGTGTAAAGCTAGCTTAAGCATATGTGTATAGAATAAACTGTTTAAATAAACAAATTATATTCTGAGTGGCAAGACAAATAATATCTGTAACACCTAGTATGAAGGAGTATCATATAGCACATATATGTGCGCACGGTATAGTCCAGGATGTACCCAATCGACGCATTTGAACATCTCATCCGGCCCGCTGATTGTCCAGATGTGCATATGATCTGCTGCCTCTTAGACCCCCTCCCGCCCACACATGGACCCTCTTCCACAGATTATCACGGCTGCCTAATGTCACCATGCATGGACGTAGGTACTGCTTCAAATTAGACAAGTTTACTGTCATTATCAAAACATTTCACAATTAGCTAGTTATGGTGAAATAAAATGTGTAAACAAACTTATGCTCGTATGATTGTGCATGATAAAATTTTATTAAAACTTGCCCTCTTGAAGATAAAAACAACAGGGGTCATTGATAGAATGTTTGACAGGCAGGTATAACAAAATACTTTTTCATACACGACGCCAGCATCTGAATAATAACACAGTGCTGCGAAAAAAATAAAATGTCCGCCGCTTTTAATTTTAAGGGGTGATTTAGGTAGAATGGTGAATCATATCAAGTTTTAGTTTTTCTCCATCACGTCTAGCTTTTTTGTAATTCTCAAAAGGATATCTTGGATAATATTTGTAGTGTAAGTGTATCTCTTAATTTTATTAACAATAAACTTTTTTTATTACCTCAAAACAAAACAAGATAAAATATGGAGAATTTTTTATGACACAGGCAATTATTATTTACTTACTATTAACACTACTTATATCGGGTTGCTAACGTAAGAGTTTTCTCTAACTCGAGTTAAAATCATTTGTTTTTGTATGTTGTAGCATACAAAAACAAATGATTTTAACTCGAGTTAGGGATAACTCTTACTTTAGCAACCGGCCATTAGAGAGCAAAAGCACGCCTTGTAGCCTTTCTCTTGTGTCCTGTGGAACTATGATCAATGCATGATTTTTTTGACTGTGATTTTTTCATCTAAAGATGTAGAGACATCTTTAACTGAATCACAGCCATTGACGTCATAGCAAATAGATACAGCACGCTCTATGTCTTAGCATTGTTTGTTATGAATCCAAGACCCTGTGGAGACGAAAGGGGGATTTGCCCCAAGGAGTATAACTAGTTGCCTAATTTATATTTATTTCATTCAGCTTTGCTAAGAAAAACGCCGGTGCCGTATTGTGTTTATGATTATTTTGTTGTGTTATTTTTTCTATTTTACAAGTTTACCTTTTCATCATCTTTCAACTTTTAATAATATTGCCGTAAATTGCATTTTAGGAGCTGCGAATTGTATTTCAACTACGTAGTCTTTTAAATACTAAAAAGTAATGTTTAATTAAAATGTTACATATAGTTTTTCCTTAAAAAAAAGTATTTGTATTCAGTACTTCGAATACATCAGAAAAGTATTTTATCCAGTCTTGATTATAGTTATATATATTTATAATTTGTGAGATAAATTTTAATTTATCATGGAATAAATAATGTAATATATGCCCGTTTTAAATATAGTAAGTGTCTGAAGCATTGCTTTACAATATGATCGAGAAAAAAAAAATTGATGTGAAGTGTGAATATTCACACATTTCAGGGTTTCGCAGGTATATAATAAGTGAAGGCGGTATGCTGAGTGTGTAGGACAAATTTTACTTTGTAGTAATCACGGCAAAATGAACGATATTTTTAAAATAATTTATCGTCTGTTAATCATATAATAAGACTGATTATTAAATTTACGCTCATAAAAATTAAATACAACATTTGTCAAAATATAACTAGAATTTTGACAAAATAATTTCAACATAATAAAAATGCAAAAAAAAACAGAAAAAATAAAATTCACCCGTACTCGAACTCGAAACCCTTCGTTTTCCAGTCAGTTTGAGAGCGCTCTAGCGCATGTAGCCATCGAACGCTATGCATGTGAGTGTCTTACATTGGTATAACTTTTGTACTTTGTGAACCAAAAACCACAAAAAATGCGTTATTTTCCAAAAACATAATCTGATCAAAAATTCCTGTTGTACTATTTCGGTTCACACCAATATACATTACTTAGAATTTTTTTAGATTTTTAGTTTAAACCATCTGGGCTACAGGGTGTGGGACAAAATTTTTTTTTCACATTTTTGGAAAAAATCGCATCAAAATAATTTATTTTGCAAAAATAAAAATTTGATCGTTAATCCACGTACTAAGGGCTTTCATTTGATACCCTACTCAGAATTTAAAAAAAATATTTTTGTTTTCGATGAGCACATATTTGTTTATAATTTTAGAGGGATATGTTTTTTAGATGTTTTAGTATTTTTCCTATGTGCGGGTCAAAGAGTTGTATAAGCATGCCAAATTTCAACTCTCTAGGTTTAGCCGTTTGGCTACAATTTTTACCGAACAGACAGACAGACAGACAGACAGACAGACAGACAGACAGACAGACAGACAGACGACAAAATGACGGTATAAGGGTTTTTTGGTCATACCTACAAAACCCTAAAAAGGTGTCCAGATAGACATGGAATTCATTTATTTTTATATTAACAGAATTGTCCACTGTACATTTTAAATTCAGGGCCTACTAAACTTTTTTTGATCATATTATATTTTAAATGCTTGTAATTTAGAAACCTACTAATTATCTTAAATATATACTAATAAATTCAGGTTAATATAATATTATTTATGAAATTTATTTTATTAAAATTTGCAGTTTACAGTATTAAAAAAATATATTTTTACTTTCAATTTTTATCGGCAAAACATTGATGTATGCAAACTGTACAACTCCTCGGGTCAGCCCCCGTTTCCCCGCCTAAAGAGGTGATGGCTTCATAACAAATCATCCTCGTTCAGCCTCTATGTTATACAAGGTGTCTCAAAAGAAATTTTATATTTATTTAGCTTACTGCGTGAACGCAACGTATCCGAGGGGCGCGGGGGTTATGTCAATCGGTAGCATGGCTCTTCGGAATTCAGTCGCTATGGAGTGTTTCTCGGGAGCAGACCGCGCGTTATGCGTGCGAGAGTTTTACAAAAACGGTGATTCGGCGACTGTAACGCGTAGAAAATTCTGCAGTATTCGAGGTTTTCGCTACTTAAATGATGCGCCAAGCATTCCTCTCATTCGACATTGGGTTAAAAAGTTTGAAGAGACTGGTACAACGCTGGATAAATCAAAATCCGGGCAACCTAGGTCATCAAGAACGGTAAAAAACGTGGAGAATGTTAATCAGTCTGTTCGTGACGACCCGAACCTTTCAATTCGGAAGCGCGCTAGTGCTTCAAATGTGCATAGATCATCATTACATCGCATTATGCACAAAGACCTAAAGCTGCACCCCTACAAAATTCAATTGGTGCAAGAATTAAAGCCCCAAGATGCCAGTCAGAGGCTTAATTTCGTAAATCAGGTGATTGAGCGATTTTCAACGTTTACCAACATTTTGTTTTCGGATGAAGCTCATTTTCATCTTAATGGCCACGTAAATAAGCAGAACTGCCGCTACTGGAGTGCAACGAATCCGAAACGCAAACATCAGAAACCCCTACATTCGCCTAAAGTGACCGTATGGGCTGCGATGTCGGCGCGAGGAATTATCGGCCCTTACTTTTTTGAAGACGAAAGGGGGCGTGCAGTTACAGTGAATTCAGAGCGTTATGTGGAGATGTTAGACAACTTCTTGGTACCTGAACTGCAAAACTTTCCTGGCTATAACCAAAGAACATGGTTCCAACAGGACGGAGCAACTTCACACACGTCCAATATGTCTCTGCCACGTGTTCGTGAAATTTTCTCAGGCAAATTGATCTCCCGGAGAGGTGACATAAATTGGCTTCCACGCAGTCCAGATTTAACCCCTATGGACTTTTTCCTATGGGGTTATCTTAAATCTAAAGTTTACGCCAATAAACCGACTTCACTGGCGCATTTGAAAGAAAATATCCGTCATGAAATGGCAGCCATCCCTGAGTCCACCTACCGAGACGTCATAAGTAATTTTACTGTTCGATTAAATGAGTGCCGAGAACGCGAGGGTCTACATTTAGACGATATTATTTTTAAGAAATAAATCCCCAAAAAGTGTATTTTAATAATTAATAAACATTTTTTCTATATACGGCTTACTTTTTTTTTAATCGATCCACTAAATATAAAATTTCTTTTGAGACACCTTGTACTACCTCATTGGTCACAGCAGTCACAACAGTATTCGCAAGGCAAGAAGCATATTTAACCAATTTATGCGTGTTTAGTCGTATATAGGATTCGATGATCTATAGTTCCTCCAAAAAAACTACAATTTGACGTTAGCATTTCTGTACGGCTGGGAGACTTGGTTCGTTACAGAATCTGTTAAAAGAAAGATGCAAGTATTTGTAAATCGATCTTTGGATTTATTGACATTGAATAACGAACGCAGAACTGGAGGAAAGAACTAGACAAATAAACATAAATTTGAAAATGGATATAAAGTATGGTTGGTTAGTGAACACTTTTTGAATCTCCTAGCGAGGTGTGCAGCCATGAAATTTCATATTCCAAGC
Source organism: Liopterus haemorrhoidalis (assembly GCA_963971575.1). NCBI lineage: Eukaryota > Metazoa > Arthropoda > Insecta > Coleoptera > Dytiscidae > Liopterus > Liopterus haemorrhoidalis. Next base: position 31,602,093 of record OZ020619.1, on the reverse strand, counting down.
ATACGAACTCCAAACATACTGTTGAAGATTACAGTCAGCTGATAGTTTTGTATCAATCTTGTTAACATCAGCTTTGACGTTTTACAATTGACACTCAATCTTGCAAAAGTTACCTGCTTATTATCACAAATTATATTGTATATAAAATATGGTATTTGACTCGTATGTAATGGCTATATTACACTCGAGTGATTACAAAACACGCCCTTGGCTCGTGTTGTAAACTTCATCCTCCTGTAATATAGCCTACATTGTATGTATATTAAATAAATTAATAGTTACTTATTTATACTTACAATACATTACGTTTAGACGTGAAATTTTTCTTCTTTTCAAAATAAATTGTGATTGTTTACAATAAATATCAATATTTTTATTGTAAACAATCTCTCAAGTGACTAAAAGAAGAAAATTTTTTCGAATATTTCAACAAAATATAATGTTGATTTGATTATAATTTCAAATATGTTTATGTCTACGTCCCTGGTGTATTGTACTCTTATGTCATCACGAGTGCTTCCTATGCGAAAAACACAAGCACACTTGATTACATCACACCATGTGGCTCTTCCGCTACACACATGATGGACAATTAGTATTTATAAGATGTAGGTGTTAAAAGCTTTCTTAATTGACGAGTTTCTACTTTCTTGCTACAATAAGATGCTGGACAGTAATTATATTTATTATTATGAAGTGTACAGTCGAAGTAACCCGAAAGTACCAGAAGTTTAAATTACTCTTCCTTTCTATCTCACGGACATTATAACTGGGGCAACCAGGCGTCCCGAAGATCGTAGTACATCCCGATTTTGATAATGCAGTGCTCCACAATCGGTGTGCCAAGAGAAGATGCTAAGTGTACTGCGGCACGATACTTCCAAGAAAAAAAAAAAAAAAAAAATACAAATAATGTCTATAGTATACAATCAAAATAGCTTTCTGTTCGGTAGAAAAATGGACAGTATTGCATGCTCTAAAAGAAAGCCGTGTAGATTATCATTATGCTAAGATTATCGATTATATTTACAACAACTTGACAACCACTGTCAAACTTCAGGAGAAGTTAGACAAGGTGATTCCATCAGACCAATTCTGTAACTCAGTTACTATGATCATAGTAACTAAATGTGTCACTATGAGCAAGGTCAGTTACTATCATAAATGAATGTCATTATACTTTTTATAATATTTTATCTTGTAGTAACGTTACTACACAGTCAATTTTTACAGAATTGATCTGCATATCTCCAAAGATATTTACTATCAGTGTTGTAATAGATACATTTAAATAATATCTAGATACAGATACCTAAGAAAAAATGTATCTAGATGCAGATACAGATACAGAATTATAAAAATATCTAGATACAGATACATGCCAAAAATGTTGTTATCTAGATACAGCTAGATATTTTTGAAAAAACACTGAAAAATGAAAATAGCATATTTTTTACCAAACAAACAGTGCATGTTAATCAGTATTATACAAGCTGTTCAAAAATGACCGTACGTGACAAAAAAGCCCACTAAATTCAAGGTAAAACACTATTCTACGGAATAAATTCGTAGAAAATAACGTATGTATTAGGTTAGCCATATGTGCTAACGTTTGAGCTGCGTATCTATGAGACTAATGTTAGACTAGATACGCAGCTATGTTCTTGTTAAGAGGATGTTTCTTTCAATTAAATTTTAGCCCTAATTGAAGTGGAATTCTTGTAATGTCACGGTGAGGCGGACTAAATCCAGGCCTCAAGTGAAGAAATGCCTCAAAAAATGTATCAAAATGTATTTTTAATCACTGGATACTTTTGAAGGGATACTTTTTTCTTGCGCAAGGCTTCACAAAATCACGGTCCACTCCCAAACCACTTATGTGGATATATTTTTCATAAGTAAATTGCTCATAAAAAAATTAAACAAGAATAGTTATTCAAAAACTTAGTTTTCATTAATAATGACCCATTTTTCTTAAATGTTGTATATACTATTGTGGTACCTAAATAGTCGCCGACTCCCGAATCCCTAGGCCTTTACCTACGGACCTCAGTTTAAGAATCGCTGGTCTAGATAACCAAACAAGGGAGATCTGGCGCCGCATACTACTGGGCTGGACAGCGTTTAGAAGGCTAAGAAAGGTTTCCATAAGCAACTAACCTATTTGTCTAGAGAAAAAAGTTTATGATCAATACGTTTTATACTAGCGTCGGCGAATCAACGCAGTTACGTCACACGACGTAACAAACAATTGCATTGTTCCAGACAATACAGTCGTTTGTTACGTCGCATGACGTAACTGCGTTGATTCGCCGACGCTAGTATATCTGTTATAACTTGGATCAGACACAATAACATTTATTTTGAAGTCTGCGAAGAAACTAAGAGCTGCTTGGTATACGTCTTGCAAACCAATATATAGATAAGAGAGCAAACCAGGGTTTGTGCTTCAGTCAGTAGAATCGCTCAACTGAAATGGAACTGGGCTAGTCATGCACTGAGACTCCAGATAGTTGGTGGACTAAGAAGATCTTAGAATGGAGACCGAGAGACATTGGTAGAAACAGAGACAGATCACCTTCTAGGTGGACAGATGATTTGAGAACAAGTGACGGAAACTGTCAGCTTAAGGCACTAGATCGAATGAAATAGAAACAAACAGGGAAAGCCTAGGTCCAGCAATGGATAAGTAAGGTTGTATGATGATGGAGAAGAGACAATACTGGAGCGACGCACACTTACTGCATAAATAATTAAAAACAATATTATACATGTAACATCCATGTAGCATCCATGTTAATACAAGTAACCTGGATAACAAAAGAATTATAATTTTAATTATTTATCCAAGTAGGCCATGTAACAAGTGTTGGTTGCTATAAATAAAACAGCAGAGTATCATCCTTTCATTACCTTTGAACTTCGAACAGGCGTGTTTAATGTATCAGAGAGACATTTTAATAAAGAATATTATAATCAAAGATATATTTATTAATTTCAACCTTCACTCAGTATTACGACAAACCTGGTCAATACCACATCTGGTAGATAGTAAAATACTTTTTTTTTGTAGAATCCATCTCAGACATTTACCAATTCTGTTCACTTTACCTTACAGCTTACTAACGTTACTACTTACAATGACGTAAATTAATATTTTTCCTCCCTCCTTTTCCCACAGAACTTTCTTTTGTTCCCCGGAAGAATTTTCTTTTGGTCCGCTGTAGAACTTTCTTTCGAACTATTCGGGACTCAAACTAACGTTGGCGGCGCTGCGTACGACAATTGATGGCCACCGAGAAGCGTATATGTCAGAAGTTTTTTCTTAATATTTATCTGTTCAAAAAATATTTCGGCAAAAAAGCACTATATTTAAGTCAATATATTTAAAAATACCTCTTAATTCACATAAACTGGAGCACAATACACTACAAATATTATACAAATATACGCTTCTGTTTAATTTCCCAAGCCGCCACCAAATGTTTCACTGTTATTTGGAGTCGCTAATAGTAGGTTTATTAGCTTTGAGGAGAACATGCGACAAAAAAAGTGTTATTTGTACGTTGGATGGGCCCGTAAATGACGTGGCCCCCAGCGATTTTGGACGTAGCGGGCCCATAGTTACGCCACTGATAACAAGACATATTATATTTTTTCTCGAAATGTATGTGGAATTCTTGTTTATCCTTCTACTTATTGTATTGTAATCATTTCCTATTCATATTTCTGCAATCGCCGGCATGCCAAAGAGTTCGAATTGCAATTAATTAAAAGCTTTGAATTCAATTTCATATATCAGAATGAAATATGTAATGGCTGACGTGTGGAGATATAATTATATTAGCAAAACTTAATTAATGCTCGAAATCAAATGGACAAATCTGTTTCTCACTATGTTATCTATCAGCAAAACTTAAATAATTAATAGAGTAAAATAAGATAATTAATTATGATAATGGTGTGTGCAAACAAGTTTCACAATAAACGAGCGGCGTGGAGTTTACAATACAAAACCCAAAGATTCCTTATTCAGGATGTAATTTGTGCACTTTGAACCGTGAAGGACCTAGCTTAAATCCTTGAAAATATGCTAAGGAGAACGAATGTCCCATGTCCAGCCTGTCAAATGAATTTTGAGGAAATAATTGTGTTCAAAACTCAAGTAGATAATTAATTTTACTGTAATCCAAGGAGGGCATTTATATAAGGGCAAATAGGTTCTGGGATTATTATGACTCCAGGATTTTAAACAAAATATGCCAGTGTTAGAATTTTTAATAATTTGTATTTAAGATTGATATGAGATGCTAACTGCTCGAAGATGTATCGATAACTGTCTAGTGCAGGGGTCGGCAACCTGCGGCTCCGGAAGAAAGAAGAAAATTTTGTTGCTCCTTGAAAATTGGCTGGTTTTTATTTTAATATAATTTATTTTTAAATTTGAAACTTTCTGCCTCTACTATATAGGTTCTGTATTGTTCAAGATGTTCATAGCCCAGTAATTCCCCGAGTTACTGAATATTCCCTTTTAGAAGAAGTAATTTGTTTGGAAAAAAAGTTATCTGTATTTGTGAATGATTTACGTGCAGAAACATTTTTACATTTTATTAATTTACAAAAACATAAGGACAATAACAACGTTATTAATGCAATTTTTTTTGCATAAACTATTGTTAACATGCAAGAAGCTAAAGAGAAAGATTTAAAGAGTTTAGAAAATATAAAGCTACACTAGCTTTTTTGACAAAACCAAATGAAGCAGATACGCAGCAATTATATTTATCACCATTCCCATTGATTAATCAGGCACAATTTGAACTTCAAATATTGGATTTGAAATTCAAAGATTTATGGAATAATATATAATACATATAATATATAAATTATAACTTGAGTGCTGCCTTAAGTTAAAGATTACTGAATATTCACCAAATATTGAAGTCTTATTTTACACTATGCAGGAGCAATCGTCCCATTAAAAAAATTATTATATTGTAATATACTGGCAAGTGCAATAAGTATCACAAACTAAATGTATAATTAAATATTAATTTATTGTAATAATTGATTATTTTAAAACAAATAAACAATTTTTACGTCTTTTTTCATAAATATAGCATATATTGTTTAACGGCTCTTCCATGTTATTGTTTTTGTTTTCAATATAGATTTGGCTCTTTGTCACCGAAAGGTTGCCGACTATGATATAGGCATCTTTAAAAATCGTTTTGTTTTAAAGTCTTTATAGTCTATATTAAATACTTCAAATTTGGACACACAAAAATCATTCTTTTTTTGCAACAAAAATAAATCCTATCAACTGCAAATAATTATACATAACGTTGTATGGAAATTCTATTCCGTCTTCTTCTAACTTTTTTATTAAAAGATGCACAGTCGGGACTATATTTTTCGAATAAAAGTCGTATATTTTACTTATTATTATCTTAGACATAAAACTATCTATTTTATTGAAAACTTGTAAATCGGGTCGTTTTCGCTGCTGATTTTTGTCACGAACAATGATACGTTGAATTGTTCTGTATGAAACACTAGTTAATTCTGCAGTTCTAAGTATAGGTCTGTCATTACCTTCCGAAACTAACTTTTTATAAACGTTCAGTGTCAGAATTTTGCAATCTTCTGATAAATGACATTTTTCTTTAGTAGCCACGTCCACATTTTTGCATACCACGTCAACGTCCATATTTTCGCACTCCAAATCACCTTGCACAGATTCACTATTTTCACTACAGAAATTAGGAATTTCTTCAAAATCAAATGGTCGCCAAAGAGACATGTTTTTAATGTATGCACGCTATGAACGTTGAAATTTATCTAACAAACAAGTATAACAACCCCTAAAATTTAGGAACAATAGGATTATAAATTTGGAAAATATCCTTAATGGTTTTTAAACTGTTATAGTTCAATTATACATCTATTCTATTTAAATTTAAAATTCCCTTAATACCTCTCATATTCTTTTTACAGCATTAAATCTTAGGATTACTGCCATAAACCCATTACCACATTGTTAAGTTGCTTAACCAGAACGGTCATTTCATTTTGGAAATAATATACTGGATGGCACAATGGATATGGATATTTGTAATGTTGAAACACAAAATTAAAAATATTCATAGCAGGACAAAAGGATGGAACATAAGTTAGGTAGGACATCATTTAAGAGAGAACTGTCCAGCCCTTATGGGTCACCTTATTTTATGACGTTTGGACATAGGTATAAGGGTAACTTGGTTATGTCTACGAAATCCTAATAGAGGAGCCTGAGGAAACTAAGACTTAAGGTAGAACAATAGATTTTTTGTTAGCTGATTTATCCGTTTTTAACGCATTCACCGGATGACAGATGATGTCTTCTTTGGTTAATTTAGTCTACTTTTGCAGATCCTCTTTATTATTTTTCTTTCTTTTTTTTTCATTCTCCTCACATATCCTATACAGTGTAATAATCTCATCTCATATTAATAGGTAATATGTATATTTAGTAAGTTGAGAAATATTTGAAATGTTTTCGCAGTTATCACCCTGAAATATTTCCGGCTATGTATAGGTACCGTATGAGTGTATGAGTTCCGACTGTCGACTACAAGATACTTGCATCTGTCAACTCTGGCAAAGGAGGATATGTGTTTAAATAAATCAGAGGTGCACACGTGTTTCTTACACGTGCGACAACCCCACGGGACGTTCTCACCACGTGCAACATTCTTTAATAGAACGCTTTCTTTAAATATATTCATCGGGCCAAGTACCAAACCTGCTTACCCCTTCTGCCGTATATATATAGTAAAGGTGTGTACATATCATTCATTCACCTTCTTTCATGCATAGATCCATTAAAAGATGTCTGCAATTGTTTAATGAATCTGATCACTGAACAGTAACGCCACGGTTGTTAAAAAGTTCCGGTTTGACTTTAGGGTGCGCTATCAAGGTGGAGCTTCCTTCCTGTTTGCATATATTCAAAATTATCATTAAATATAAATTATTACTTTTAATACATGTAGCGCCATCTGTGTACCAAATGCCAAACTTACAACTGGTAATAAAGATATCTATTTAAATTTTGTGCTGCCATCTATTGACAGAAATCTCACCTATTTAGAGAACTGTGATGATTCTTTTTTATTATGTACATTTGGTCAAGCAAAGATAATAAATATTTATATTTTTTGATCAAAGACAATTTCAAAACAAAAGAAAAAAGATAACATAAAAATTGGTTTGGAAATCAAGTTTTTTTATACATACTACGCCATCTGTGAACTAAATGGTAAACTAAAACGTAGTAATGAAGAAACCATTATATGCTATGTGCTGCCATCTATTATACAAGACTTACTTACATATGGAACTTGGATGCCTCATTTTAATGATGAACATTGGGCCAAGCAAAGATAATAAAAATTTATAATTTTTGGTCAAAGACAACTTTAAAACAAAGAAAGAAGATAAATAACAAAAAGACCGGTTTGGAAATAAAGTTTTGATACTTACTGCGCCATCTGTGAACTAAATGCTAAACTAGAACCTAGTGATAAAGAAACCATTATATTATGTGTGCTGCTATCTATTAATTAAACTTGTACTTACATTGCCAAATGGTTTCTAGTTTCAAATACAGAGCGTTCATAAATGATTGATAGGCGTTTGAATTTCCCGCTCATTAGATTAATTCTATAGGTTGGCATTTACCAGTGGCGCACAAGGAAAAACTTACAAAGGCAAATTAATGAGTCATTGACAAAGTAATTTATTAACACAGCCTGTTTAGTCTAGGGCAGTGGTATTCAACCTATGTTCCGCGGAACCCTGGGGTTCCGTGGAACGTTTTCAGGGGTTCCGCAACTATAATTAAATTGTTTTATTCTATTTTTTTTAATGACTGTAATGCAGGGCCGGCGCTAGGATTTGCGAGGCCATGTGCCAGGGCAGGCGCGAAATGTATATTGACGCGTTCAAACGCCTCGAACCAATTTTTGTAGATTTCTCGGTGCGACTCAATCTATTTCTTGAACTGAACTGTATTCTGTTGTTAATTGGAAGGACTAAACTGAAAAGACACATTTACATAACTGCATTGTAGTGTGATAATATTTATGCTGGATATTTAAAAAAATTTGTATCTTATGTTTACATATTAGATACTGCTGTCAAATGTATATGTTTTAATGAGGGATACATTTAGTGAATGTTACACTATTTTTTTTCTGTGGCATCTATCAATATCAACTTTCGGCTGTGTGATTTTCTCTCGTATTCGGGGAATCACAGGCATCACAGCTGATGCAAAGCACCCCACCCGATTTCTTCTCTCTAATTTCAGCGCGCTCGAAAACTACATATAGGGAAAAATTGCTAAGCGATATGACATCTGGCGGGATTTTAAGCAACTACAGAAATAGACATTATATCGCGCTTTTTACGTTGAGTTATATGGGATCAGAATATATTTTTGCATTTTACTATAGTTTTGTTGTTATTATATTGTTATATTAAGTACGTTTTATTGCTTTCAACCGAGTTGCGAAAGTTTAGCCAGAAGAAGGTGTGCAAAAAAACGATGAAGAATCGTTTGTCGTTTGAAGCGTTCAAGGTCGGAACTATCATTTTGATAATTTACAATAACCATAAAATAATGATACAAAATGGATCAAAGAGCTGTCATATTATTTGCTATTAATGACTTCTATCGACTTAAAAAGACTACGATGTAGAAAAATTGGATGGTAGTGTTTTATATTATATAATTCAGAAGTATTGGTCATTTTAAGTCTGTTTAACGTGTAATAATTAATTAATAAAAGAATTGAAGAAAAGATACAATACATTCTTATTATTTATAGTTAAAATTGTCTTTTAGCATATGTAATGATCATATTCCAAATATTAAAAATTATGTAGAGTTGACTATTCCTCAGTTCTCAAATGCAACATTCAAATCACATTTTAGAATAAATGTCTTCACATTTGAAGCAATTTTGCAAATTCGTTGTGGTCAAAATCTTTCAAACAAACTTTTTAGATTAACCAAAACCATATTTTACCGCGAAAATTATCTTCCCACCAACGCTACGACCTCACGAGCTCGTAGCAAAAGTGGGAAGAAGGTGGAAAAATATTTGCAATAAAACGGCGAATTGTGTTGCCACTGGTAGCAGTGGAAGGAATTTGTTAGCAATAAAACGTACTTATTGTTACGTTTTGTTAAGTTTTATGTTACTTTATATTATTTTAAAATCAGTTTTAAATTGTTTTTACTGTGATCAAGTGATAATAAGTGAAAATAACTCTAAACTAAAGTGGAAGACAAGACAAAAATCGAAGTCGAACTATTATTGCTGTGTACCTGAGTGTAATTCGTGAATTAAAAGTAATCCATTTCAACCTAAAAAAACCTAACCTAAATAATCTAAAAGGTCCATTTCAACCTAAAAAATTAATAAAAACATGCCTAAAATTATTCTTATTTATTAATATTTGATGTTATAATATTTCACTGATTACCCTGCATAAAAACACGTATTGATATTGTAGCAAAATTACAAAAACCACTAAAATTCACGTTATTGCCCATATGATTATATGTAATGAATGTCTATTTTGGAAATTCCAAGTATGCCGCAACAGCGATGCGATCTTAAAATATTTTCCCTATACAATTTAGATGGAAGTTTGGTGACGCGTAAACGCGCGGTTCAGAAAGTTCGCACAATGCGCGAGGCCTGTTGGGCCGCGAGGCCATGTGCCACTGCACATGCTGCACATGCCTAGCGCTGGCCCTGCTGTAATGACGGATATAATTCGTCTCAATTTGTAATACGAAACTAGATCTGGTTACTTTGGTGACTGTTGTGGTGTAAATAGACTTTGGCGTATCCGTGTGAACCAATACTACGATAATATTATAAATGTGTTGTCAACATACAACATAAAAAATGGACTTTCCCTCTTAGTTACGTATTACAAAAAGAGACAGATAATACAATGATTTTCGTAAATTTAAAAAATTAAATAACTTTAATCTGAGGGTGCTACAAATTTCTTAATCACCATTTTCGTCATTAGTAGGTCATATTTATTCCTAAACAGTTAATTTTACTCGACAGAAAGTTCAAATTTGTTGAGTAGTGATTATTATTTACTTCTTATATGACCTACCATTTAAATATGTACCTTGTTCGGTATTATTGGATTTTATGTTTATAATGATTTCAAATAAATGTTTATAATAAATAAATAGGTAAGATTCAAAACAAGTTATTGCTAATTATTCGATTCAATATATCTTTTTGGAGGAGTTGGAATCGGGATTCGAAAATTTTATCAAGGATGAGAACAAACCGAAAACAAAAGCAAAATGCCATACAACCAGAATTACGGAAACAGGAACGACATTTTGTCCTCTAAACGTCAAATATCTAGAAAAAATGCATTTTTAGAATTAATCATGGCAAGTCTGTTTATTTTAAACCAATTATTACTCGAACAAATTGAACATCACGAGGTTAATAAGTAAAAAATTAATATAGGTGAATAAAATATATATATATATATATATATATATATATATATATATATATATATATATATATATATATATATATACAGTGAATTTATTTTTTAATGCAACATGTACTATGTCATTACCATGGATACAGTTTATGACCGCAATATAAATCGTGTTCATTTTCATTTGTAACATAGAAAAAACCATACTTACTAGCAAAATCAAAATATTTTATTGAAAATACAAATAAATAATAATAATAATAATAATAAATAAATAACTAATAAAAACTTATAATAAATGTTCAAAATTTTCTCCGTTTACTTGCATACAAAATGTTAAGTGATCATAAAAATGATTCAAAACATTAAGCAATTGCTCTTGAGGTATATTGTTGGTTGCTTGAATAATTTTGTCTTTCAGCAACATCCCTAAGTTCTCCATTATATACTTTGGTCTTTAAATATCCCCAATAAAAAAAATCGTTGAGTGCCAAATCCGGAAATCTCGCTGGCCAATTCATCGACCTTCCTCTTCCTTTCCAGCTATTTGGGAAAGTTCATGTAAATATTCTTTAACTATTCTAGAATAATGGACTTGTGCGCCATCATGTTGAAACCATACTTGTCCATTAATATTCAGGTTTCGCAACGCAGGTAATATTTGGTTTTGCAAAAGGGCTAGATATTTTGCGGCATTAAGGTTACCGTCAATAAAAAAATGTCATATAATATTGGTTCCTATTAGCCCTGCCCAAACATTTAATTTTTGCGGCGTTTGAGTTCGGGAGGAATGAAACAAATGTAAATTTTCTCGACTCCAGTACCTAAAATTTTGTCTTTGCACTTCCCCATTTAGAGTAAACGTTTCGTCAGTAATATTAAAATTAATTTTTAAATCAGCAAGGAGCAAAAGTATACACACCAATTGTCTATGTTACAAATGAAAATGAACACGATTTATATTGCTGTCAAAAACTGTATCCATGGTAATGACATAGTACATGTTGCATTAAAAAATAAACTCACTGTATATATAAATGCTTTTTTGGAGATCAGTGCGAATTAAACAAAGGCAACTGCGTGATATGAGTGATCCCTTAAATTTATCTGAAGAAACATTATAAAGTACTTTCATTTGTCTAAAACTTCTATGAAATATCTCGTTTTACAAATGTTCTTTTTTTTTTGAACATCCCAAAAAACCAAAAGATTTCCCGATATATTGCAAGTAAATATTTAAAACTTTAATATTATGTATTACTTATAAATTTTGATTTTTCTGTTTGTTTAAAAATAAAAATAATCTAAATATAACCTGAAAATAAAAGTATCTTATTATAGAAGAAAGATAAGACAGAAAAAATATTGATACATTTGCATGTTATGGTAATATTATATTATTTTCTTTCTACACCCATAATTATTTAGATATATATATAAATGTTGTACATTAGCGCAATATAGATTTATTATTCTTAAACGTTGTTCATTCACGATTCATCCATAACACTTGTTTACTTTAAATCCACACTTACACTAGGAAAATACGCTCCCTTGTAGATAATTTCACAACATACTTTTAACCATAAGGTTAAAAAGTTAGAACTTAACGCTTGGGTTATACCCTGAGATACAGAATAAGAAACAAGATTAAAATTTTAACGCCTAGTTAAAATGTTACTTTTTAACCATAATTTTTAACCATATATTTTTAACCAGAAAAGATACAGAATAGATACGTTTGCGAACTTGTTTTTAGGTTATATGTCAGTTTATTAAGCACTTCATGTTGCCTATAAGTTATTAGACAAATAAGCCTATTTATTAGCAACAATAACTATTTCGGGGTGGAACTCTCGGAAAAAAATTATATTGCTAATAAATTTATTGGACAGTTCATTAGCAACTGGAACTCTCGGCCCCATAGGCGCCCGCAAGGGGGGCAAAGTGGGTCTGTTGCCCCCCCTGAGTTTCAGAACCAATTACCAATTCGTATCTTAGAAAAAAAAAAAATATTATTTAAATATAAAATTCATAAAAAAAATCTACTACTATTGTTTTTTTATTTTTGCTTTAGCAACTTGGCTATTAGCCAGGATAGTTCTTATTTACTAAATCGATGAATTTTAACTATAGAGAACACATTTTTAACTAGAAAATAAATGTTTACCCTCAGCGGATCGTTCCCAGACCCGCCACGTGGAAAGCATTGTTCGAATATGACATCTATATCTATGTTTTGGTCTTGCCCCCTCTTCCCCCCCCCTACAATAATTTCTGCGGGCGCCTATGTACGCATCCTTATATTCCTTTAGAGTTAAGCATATACATTTTATACAAGTTGATGTATATTAGTTAATTTGCATTTCAAGTTTTGTGAAAAATATTGTTTCTTCATAGCTTGGCTATTAATCTAATCAAAAATTTCTTTCGCACGTTTCTGGTTCAGATCAGTGAGCATTACTTAGAATTTTTTCAGATTGTTAGTTTAACCCTTTTAGGCTAAGGTGTGGGACAGTATTTTTTAAAAGTACATTTTAGGAAGAAAACATTAAATAACACACAAACCTTATAAAAGGAAGGTAGAAAAGTGGTACCAGTTGAAATATGTGGATTTCCGTTTAGGCCAAATAGACCTGGACTTACGGCCTCCGAAGTTCCCTTTTTTCTTTTTTTGTTCATCACTTCGTTTAGTTTTCTCATTTCAAATTTCTTTAGAAACTCATTCTATGCATTCTGCTTTGTCATTGTTTAAGATATGTTGACACCTGCTGTTTCAACTTAATGAAAATAAAAATTTTAATTCGACACTGATTTTGGTATGAGGTTTAAAATAAGTTGTGTTGCAGATGAATGTTGAAAAATTTTAAAAATCTGCTCCAGTTTTGGCAGAAATTGGATATTTAAACAACTCAAATCTCAAATAACTCTTTTTACGTATCACTTATTAATCTGATAGCTATCACTTATTGACCTTCAGTAACAAAACATTAGTTTTGTTGACACCTGCTGCCCCCAATTAATATATTGAAAACTAATTAACTTCTCTGACCTTCGTAGACGAAAAAATAATTCCTAAATTTCTTTGACTCCTACTGCCTCCAGTTTGAAATTTTGGAATTAATGCAACTGACGAATAAATACGAATATTAACGATGAAAAATTCGGTTTTAATACCAATTAATAGGATGAAATGACGTATGTGAACTCATTAATTAAGTGGGTGATCTAATTCCTTAAATTTAATCTGAGAACTAGACCAGATTAACTGAAAATTAGTTCAAATGCTTATAACTCCTTTATTTATGTACCGATTACACATTAAAAACCATCACACTTCTGGAATCGTGACAACGAGATGATTCTGTTTATACCCTTAAAAGTGCCAAATTCGGACTTTGACAAAAAATTCTGCTCCAGTTTCGGCCGAAAGTGGAGCACCGCTATTACTCGCCTATTTATGGGCCGATATCGTTGGAATTTTGCACCGGGGTGTGGAATTCGGTAATCTTTAAGCATGGGGGCACGAAAACGGGATATATAAATCACAAGGGCCTCAGGAGGCCCCCAAATATAAAAAATGTTCATAACTCGTTTATTTATGAGTTGATTTCGTTGGAATTTGGTACGAGAGCTCAAAATTAATCTTGTAAAACAGAAGGATGTTGAAAATTTAAAAAAAATAGCTCCAGTTTTTGTCGTAAGTAGATCAGGGCTATAACTTGCTTATTTATGGACCGCTTAAGCTGGGTTTTGGCACAGGGGTGTGCAATTAGATAAATTGGTAAATAAATAAGCAAGTCATAGCCATGCTACAATTTAATCTGAAACTGAAGTATATTTTTGGAAAATTTTAACATTTTGTATCAGTAAGACTCTAATTTTGAGCCCTAATAGTAAATCTCATCGAAATCAGTCGATAAATAAGAGTGTCAGGCGCTTTTCCAAATTGGGGGCCTCCTGAGGCCCTTGTTCTGTATATATTCTAATTTGCTCCATCTAAACTTAAAAATTATCTAATTTCATATCTCTGTGCCAAATCCCAGTGATATCGGTCCATAAAGAAGCAAGTAACAGCCGTGCTCCAATTTCAGCGAAAACTGGTGCACAGTTTTGCCAAATTTTAACATCCATCAATAAGACTTTATTTTCGATCCCTGATAGTAAATCTCATCTAAATCAGTCAATAAATAAGAGAGTTATAGACATTTTTCAACTTTGGGGGCCTCTTGAGGCCCATGTGCACCACATATCATATTTTCATGCATCTACGTTTAAAGATTATCTAATTTTACACCTCCGTGCAAAATCTCAACGATATCGAGCCATAAATAAACGAGTTATAGCCGTGCTCCACTTTCGGCCGAAACTGGAGCAGAATTTTTTGTAAAAGTCCGAATTTGGAACTTTTAAGCATGCAAACAGAAGCACCTTGATGTCCCGTTACCAGAAGAATGATTTGTTTGAAATTCGGTTCATAAATAAGGAAGTTATAGACATTTGAACTAGTTTTCACTTAATCCGCGAACTAGTCGCGGATTAAGACTGAGAATTAGACCAGATTAAGTGAAAACTAGTTCAAATGGCTATAACTTCTTTATTTATGAACCGATCTTCAAAACAATCACACTTCTGGAATCAGGACATCAAGATATTTCTGTCTGTAATCCTAAAAGTGCCAAATTCAGACTTTGACAAAAAATTCTGCTCCAGTTTCGGCCGAAAGTGGAGCACGACTATAACTCGCTCATTTATGGACCGATATTGTTGAGATTTTGCACAGGGGTGTAAAATTAGGTAATCTTTAAGCGTAGGTACACGAAAACGGGATATATGCAGTACAGGGGCCTCAGATGGCCCCCAAAGTTGAAAAATTCCCATAACTCGCTTATTTATGAGTAGATTTCGTTGGAATTCGGTATGAGAACTCAAAATTAATCCTATTACGCAGAAAGATGTTGAAAATTCAAAAAATATGCCAAAAAGTGGGTCTGGGCTATAACTTGCTTATTTATGGACTGACTAGCTGAGCACCCGTGCTTCGCTACGGTATATTGACGATCTCGTTAGTGTCATTAGTGTAAAATACTCAGTTTGTTTTTAAACATGTGTATGGGTAACATTTATAAGCAAAAACCTAGTCGATATCTCATTTGTCCTAAGAGATATTGAGGAATCCGTGAAAAAACTTTTTACTCTTTTTCACCACATAGAGGTCGAACTTCAAGAAATCCCTTCGTAGTGGGTTCTTACGAACAAACGAAGGAAATACGAAGGGTTCTATACCCTGAAGGCTGAGTCACCCTTTTTGGGGTTGGTTATGGTAAAATTTTAAAATAAGTTTAAGTTTAACTAAGTATGGGTAACTTTTGTAAGCAAAAACCAAGTCAATATCTCAATAGTCCTAAGAGATATTGAGGAATCCGTGAAATCAAATTTCAGCCCTTTTCACCCCCTTAGAATTTTGAAAAGTTTAATATTAGTGGGTGCTTACGTCATGGAAGGAATATATTTCCCGAATTTCATGTCCCTATGTCAAGAGACGATCTATCGAATAAAAAATACCAATGAACCCCGTTAGGGATAAATTTTAAAAAAATGTCAACACGCTTACTAAATATTTTAAAAAGAAAGATAAGTAGGTTTCTATTTAATAGAAACCTATGTAAGGTTTCTATAATTCACCCCGAATATAGATTCATGCCTTTAGGGGTTGATTAGGGCAAAATCCTGAATTTTTTTGCTAACATTTCTATGAGTAACCTTTGAATGCAAAAACCTAGTCGATATCTGATTGGATCTAAGAGTTATTGAGGAATTCCTGAAATCATATTTTACCCCCTTTTTACCCCCTTAGAGGTCTACTTTCGAAAAATCACTTCTTAGTGGAATATATTTTGTGAGTTTCATGTATTTATGTCCAAAACACGTTCTATCGAATAAAAAATACCCATTTACCCCTTTAAGGGTGAAATTTTAAAAAACTGTCAAAATTATTTCGAGGTATTTTAAAAAGACATCTATGTACCAAAAAGGAATGTTATGACTAAACAAACACAGGAAATACGACAGGATGTATAATTCACCCCGAATGTAGATTCACCCCTTTAGGAGTCGATTAGGATAAAATACTGAAATAAGTTTTTGGCATTTGTATAAGTAATCTTTATAAGCAAAAATCAAATCGCTCATAACTTATTGGTCCTAAGAAATATTAAGGAATCCTTGAAATCACATTTCCCCCTTCAGGGATGCAATTTTAAAAAAATTTCAAAACCATTTCGAGATATTAAAAAAAAAAAAACAACCATCAGCCAAAAATAATTGTTATGACTCAACAAATACAGAAAATACGACGGGAAGTATAATTAAGTCCAAATGTAGATTCACCGTTTTAGGTGTTGATTAGGACAAAATCCTGAATAGGTTTTTCGGCCTTTGTATTAGTAATCTTTATAAGCAAAAACCAAATCGATATTTTATTGGTCCTCAGAGATATTAGAAAATCATTGAAATCTCATTTCACCCCTTTTAACCCTTTAGGCGGAAATTAAAATAACCGTGAAAACTATTTCGAGATATTTAAAAAAGACACATATGTGCCAAAAAGGTATGTTATAAGTCAACCAACACAGAAAAAATGACTGCATGTATAATTCACCCCAATTGGAGATTCACTCCTTTCGGGGTTGATTAGGGCAAAATCCTAAAATAGGTTTTTCGGCATTTGAATGAGTAATCTTTGTTAGCAAAAACCAAGTCGATATTTTATTGGTCCTAAGAGATATTAAGAAATCCTTGAGTTCACATTTCACCCATTTTCACCCTTAAGGGGTGCAATTTTAAAACACTGTCAATATTATTTAGGGATATTTTAAAAAGACACTTATGTGCCAAAGAGAAATTTTATAACTCAACAAACACAGGAAATACAACGGGATGTATAATTCACCCCGTTTGTAGATACACCCCTTTAGGGGTTGATTAGGACAAAATCCTGAAATAAGTTTTTCGGCATTTGTGTGGGTAATCTTTGTAAGCAAAAACCAAGTCGGTATCTTATTGGTCCTAAGAGATATTAAGAAATCCTTGAATTAACATTTCACCCCTTTTCACCCTTTAGGGATGTAATTTTAAAAAACTGTCAATACCGTTTCGAGATATTTTAAAAAGACACCTACGTGTAAAAAATAAATTTTATAACTCAACAAACACATGAAAACGAAGGGATGTATAATTCACCCCGTTTCTAGATTCATCCCTTTAAGGGTTGATTAGGACAAAATCCTGAAATAAGTTTTTCAGCATTTGTATGGGTAATCATTGTAAGTAACAACCAAGTCGGTATCTTATTGGTCCTAAGAGATATTAGGGAATCCTTGAATTAATATTTCAGCCCATTTCACCCTTTAGGGATGTAATTTTAAAAAACTGTCAATACCATTTCGAGATATTTTAAAAAGACAACTATGTGCAAAAAATAAATTTTATAACTCAACAAACACATGAAATACGACGGGATGTATAATTCACCCCGTTTGTAGATTCACCCCTTTAGGGGTTGATTAGGACAAAATCCTGAAATAAGTTTTTCGGCATTCGTATGGGTAATCTTTGTAAGTAAAAACCAAGTCGGTATCTTATTGGTCCTAAGAGATATTAAGAAATCCTTGAATTAACATTTCACCCCTTTTCACCCTTCAGGGATGTAATTTTAAAAAACTGTCAATACTGTTTCGAGATATTTTAAAAAGACACCTACGTGTAAAAAATAAATTTTATAAGTCAACAAACACATGAAATACGACGGGACGTATAATTCACCCCGTTTGTAGACTCATCCCTTTAAGGGTTGATTAGGACAAAATCCTGAAATAAGTTTTTCAGCATTTGTAAGGGTAATCATTGTAAGTAACAACCAAGTCGGTATCTTATTGGTCCTAAGAGATATTAGGGAATCCTTGAATTAACATTTCAGCCCGTTTCACCCTTTAGGGATGTAATTTTAAAAAACTGTCAATACCATTTCGAGATATTTTAAAATGACAACTATGTGCAAAAAATAAATTTTATAACTCAACAAACACATGAAATACGATGGGATGTATAATTCACCCCGTTTCTAGATTCATCCCTTTAAGGGTTGATTAGGACAAAATCGTGAAATAGGTTTTTCAGCATTTGTAAGGGTAATCATTGTAAGTAACAACCAAGTCGGTATCTTATTGGTCCTAAGAGATATTAGGGAATCCTTGAATTAACATTTCAGCCCGTTTCACCTTTTAGGGATGTAATTTTAAAATACTGTCAATACCATTTAGAGATATTTTAAAAAGACACCTATGTGCAAAAAATAAATTTTATAAGTCAACAAACACATGAAATACGACGGGACGTATAATTCACCCCGTTTGTAGATTCATCCCTTTAAGGGTTGATTAGGACAAAATCCTGAAATAAGTTTTTCTGCATTTGTAAGGGTAATCATTGTAAGTAACAACCAAGTCGGTATCTTATTGGTCCTAAGAGATATTAGGGAATCCTTGAATTAACATATCAGCCCGTTTCACCCTTTAGGGATGTAATTTTAAAAAACTGTCAATACCATTTCGAGATATTTTAAAAAGACACCTATGTGCAAAAAATAAATTTTATAACTCAACAAACACATGAAATACGATGGGATGTATAATTCACCCTGTTTGTAGATTCATCCCTTTAAGGGTTGATTAGAACAAAATCGTGAAATAAGTTTTTCGGCATTTGTATGGGTAATCTTTGTAAGTAAAAACCAAGTCGTTATCTTATTGGTCCTAAGAGATATTAAGGAATCCTTGAATTAACATTTCACCCCTTTTCACCCTTTAGGGACGTAATTTTAAAAAACTGTCAACACCATTTCCAGTTATTTTAAAAAGACATTTATGTGCCAAAAATAAATTTTGTAACTCAACAAACACAGAAAATACGTCGGGATATATAATTCACCCCGATTGTAGATTCACCATTTAGGGGTTGATTAGGACAAAATCCTGAAATTAGTTTTTTGGAATTTGTATAGGTAATTTTTGTAAGAAAAAAGCTATCTTATTGGTCCTAAGAGATATTAAAGAATCCTTGAAATCACATATCATCCCTTTTCACCCTTTAGGGTTGAAATTTTAAAAAACTGTCAAAACCATTTCGAGGTATTATAAAAAGACACCTATGTGCCAAAAAGAAACCTTATAACTCAACAAACACAGGAAATACAACGGGATGTAAAATTCACCCCGATTGTAGATTCACCCCTTTAGGGGTTGATTAGTACAAAATCCTGAAATAAGTTTTTCGGCATTTGTATGGGTAATCTTTGTAAGCAAAAACTAAGTCGATATCCCATCGACCCGAAGAGATATTAAAGAATCTGTGAAATCACATTTCACCCCTTTTTCGCCCCTTAGGGGTTGAATTTCGAAAAATCCCTTCTTAGTGGGTGCTTACGTCATGGAGGGAATATGCTCTCCAAATTTCAAGTTTCTAGGCCCAGGGGTACAGGCTGGGCGGTGATGAGTGAGTCAGTCAGTCAGTCAGTCAGGACACTGCCTTTTTAGGGTTTTGTAGGTATGACCAAAAAACCCTTATACCGTCATTTTGTCGTCTGTCTGTCTGTCTGTCTGTCTGTCTGTCTGTCTGTCTGTCTGTCTGTTCGGTCAAAATTGTAGCCAAACGGCTAAACCTAGAGAGTTGAAATTTGGCATGCTTATACAACTCGTTGACCCGCACATAGGAAAAATACTAAAACATCTAAAAAACATATCCCTCTAAAAATATAAACAAATACGTGCTCTTCGAAAAAAAAAATATTTTTTTTAAATTCTGAGTAGGGTATCAAATGAAAGCCCTTAGTACGTGGATTAACGATCAAAATTTTATTTTTGCAAAATAAATTATTTTGATACCGATTTTTGCCAAAATTGTGCAAAAAAATTTTTGTCCCACACCCTGTAGCCCAGATGGTTTAAACTAAAAATCTGAAAAAATTCTAAGTAATGTACATTGGTGTGAACCGGAATAGTACAACAGGAATTTTGGATCAGATTATGTTTTCGGAAAATAACGCATTTTTTGTGTTTTTAACTAAAATATGTTAACTATTTAATACGTTGTGTAACATATCACAACACTAACTCTCGTGGCGTGGTTGGATTCGTCGTGAGCTTAATAATATAAGTTAACTTGCGAACTAGGGTTCGAATCCTGTTGATTTTATTTTTTATTTTTATTTTTGTTTTGCATATTTATTTTGTTTAAACTATTTTGTTAAAATTCTAGTTATATTTGGTAAATAGTGCATTTAATTTTTAAAAGCGTAAATTTAATAACCAGTGGAAAGTGTTGAAATTATAATGTAATTCTATGTTTGACGAAATCAAAGGGCGGGACTTATGATGTAAGCAACCAATGGAAGCCATAGGTGCAATTTTCAAAATCTTAATGAACTTAGCTATGTAAAAAAAATACTGCATAGATTTAGAAACTCAAATAATGGTATTAGGCATTCGAATTAAAATTCATAAAAAAATATTTTGACATAAAATTTGTTTTGGCATCCCAAATAATCATCGTTCAGTTACTAAATACCTGCAAAACCCAGAAATGTGTGAAAATTCACACTTCACATCAATTTTTTTTATATATATAGATAGATAGATAGATAATAAACATACATCCGTTCGCAACAGTTGTTTAGGTTAGACTGACTGTAAACTAAATGCAACCTCAGGCTTCGGGTTATAACAATTACGCACGAAAATGCACGATGTCCGAAGCTGCACTAAAGCCATCCAACTAAATATTTCTCAAAACTATGTTAATGCCCAAATATAAATAAAAACAAAATTCATGAATATCGTTTCTAATGCGATTTTTTTTATCGTTATACAGACGGCATTTTCTACCTGTAAACCAAATTTCCACACTCATCAAATTTGCATAAAAACTCAGTACCATATGTGGGTTACAATTTCCGAATATTTTCTATTTTATAGATACAGAAAATAGATGTTTTTAAACAAAAATAGAAGAATGAGCAAGTAGCCCACACTGAAAAAATATGGCTATCAATCGTATTTAAATCAATATTCGTAAAAAAAAGATAGAAAAAAAAAATAATTATAATAAAAATAAGTTAAGAAAACTCCGTTAAAAATAATTATCCAGAAAACAGATATTCAGCTTATGTCTCGCTCTACATACACGAACCATAAGTTTTGCTAAATAACAATAACAATTTATTATCAGCTGTAACCAAACACCGGTTTTATTTTCTACAATGTTTACCTCCTAAGGTTATTCTCGGGCCGAACACCTCCGATATTTAGCGAACACTCACGATGTTCATACAGTTAGACAGTCAACTATTGAATGAAAATTCCTATCCGGTCACTGCATATGTGATAGATATACCAATGGTCGAATGTAATTAAAAACAAAATTATTAATTTCTCGTTTCTGATGGGACTTTTTTGAGATTTTTCTAGTTATGATGAAGCCATTTGCTACCTGTATGCAAAATTTCAACTCGGTAGCGTATCTGGAAGTGGGTTAGAATTTCCGGACATAGCCACAAATATCCATTTTTATATATAAAGATATCGCTGAGATTTGGTACAGACGTGTGAAAAGGTGTAATATTTGAATGTAGGTGCACCAAAATGGAAAATATGCAGAAATAGGGCATCAGGAGGACCCCAAATTTGAAAAATGTCCATAACTTTCATATTTATGAGCAGATTACGTTGGAATTTAGTATAAGGTCTGCTTACCACAGAATACGTAATAAAATAACTTTTATCAAGCATTGTTCGAATATGACATCTATATCTATGTTTTGTCTTGCCCCCCCCCCCTGGAATAATTTCTGCGGGCGCCTATCCTCGGCCCATTATATAGATATCGAAATTCAAAGGATTTTTTAGGATAACTCTGATAATAAACTGTAAATTTATTATATATTTGAACATTGTTTACAATTTTCACAACATTTGACTTTATTAGGCCAATCACAAATATTTAATTGAGAATTGAAAAGCAATCCTTTATCACAATGCTGTAAAAATGGTTGTCCATTTGAGCACTGATAAAATGATGAACAATCATCTTCATTTCTTACATATGTTTCACCTTGGTTACAAATTTTCTTGCTAATTTCAATTGTATCAATTATATCCGATTCACAGTTCACTTCATTATGGTCTTTGCAAATTAGAAATTCTTTATCAAAGATATATCCATCTGGACAGTACATTAGTTTTGGAACCTTTTTGAAACATCTGTAGAATGTTGCACAACTTCCGTTAATTGCTATATTCACTGGGTATTCGTCGTCTGGGCAAATAACTCCAAACACCATTGGGCTGAGACACAAAATAATAAGATCTGAAAAAGATAATTACAAGGGTTACCTTTTATGTTTTTACAAATGAGCACTAGATGGCAACAGTAAGGGGGGGGGGGAGCAAAATTGCGAAAGTGAGGACCTTTTTTTTTTGCTCGTCACTTAGATTTTGGGAGGTGAGGACCTTTTTTTTTGCTTATCACTTACATTTATTTGGCAAGGGCGCCAGTTTTGCCCCTAGCGCAAGTTTTCCTTACTGCGGCTCTGGCTGGCAATATTGAATGGTTTCATTACTATATTCGTAAAATTTGACATTTGTTATTGTGAAATCAGTAGAAGCTTATAAATTGACTGAGTTGTTTGTTGACAGTGAGCGTTTAAAAATAACAAGTTTGTGATAAAATGGATATTACTCGTGAAGGTTTTCGTTGGATGATTTTTTACGATTTTAGTAAAGGCATATCGCAGACTGCAATGCATTCAATTTTGCATGAACATTTAGCTGTGATTGTTTTACGATTTTAGTGAAGGTCTAACTCAACAACAATACATAGATTCGCTTCGTTCAATTTTTTGTAATGAAGCACCATCAAAAAAGACTGTTGACAATTGGTTTGCAGAATTTCGTCTTGGTTGCGCGTCCGTCAGTGCTGAATCTCGTAAAGGTCGACCAAAATCGGGTGTGATTTAAAATAACATCAATGCTGTTCGCAAAATGATTGAAGAAGATCGGCATATGACTTAACGTGAGATAGAGGCATCCTTTGGTATATCGCAGACTACAATACATTCGATTTTGCATGAACATTTAGCTGTGAAAAAGATCTGTTCCCGATGGATTGACCGAAGCTCAAAAAAAAGGCTCGTGTTGATTGGTATAAAGGAATGCTAAAAAAATCTACATAGGCAGTGCAAAATCCGTATACAATATCGTTACAGGTGACGAAACTTGGATTTATTTATATGAACCGGAAACTAAGCAACAATCCACTGTTTTGGTCTTCCAAGATGAACCGAAACCCACAAAATTTCACGAAGCACCTCCAAAAAATCGCTTATTTCTTCGGTTGTACTGAACATGTCGCAACCATTCCTTTAGATGATCGAAGAACAGTTAGTGCTGAATCGTATACAATAATTTGTTTGCGAGAAATCATCGACAAAATCAGGAAAAACAAACAAAAACTTCGCACCATTCTTCATCATGATAATGCAAGCACCCACACAGCACGTCATACAATTGATCATTTGAAGGAGAAAAACATCGAATTGTCTCATTGCCCGTATTCACCTGATTTATCCCTTAACGACTTTTGTTTGTTCTACAATGTCCAACAAAAAATGCGTGGACAGCGATTTTCATCACCTCAAGAAACCGTTGAAGCCTTCGAAAACCATGTTTTTGATATAAACATGGTTTTAAAACTTCAGAGTGGAACAAATGTTTCGAGAATTGGTTTGAACGCATGCAAAAGTGTATAAATCTAGGCTACCCGATTAAGAGCATAATAAGAATACAAGGGCATAAATCACTGGAAATATAATGCTAATCTAATTTCTAATAAAAACAAATTTGACGTTCTAAAATACATTTTTTTACCAACACATGTTTCTGACAACAATGACTTTAATATTTTTTATTTTATTTTGTGTTTAAGATTTTTTTTTGTGTAATTTTATAATGTAAAATATAAATATACTTACGTGTTAAATAAGACATTTTGTCACTAGAAATGCCACTGTATTTTCCACAAAGAGAATAAAAACTTTATATCGCATTATCAGTTTCCGTTAACATATTAATCATAGTTATAGATATGGGATTTCTAATCTTAGACATATCAAAGTTTATAGATAATTTTTGCGCAAAAATTTAAATGTTATTTATTTGAAAATAAATTTTAAACAATCAGCTGTGGCCACCACAGAACCGACCGCCATCACAAGGTACTTGTATAAAATACATTCTAGCAGCAGATTAGAAATAACTTGGCCCAATATTTTCTAACAGAGATTCTATTATTTACCATGACCATGGAATCGTTACATATCAGTAAGAAAATTTTTTTCGTTTTGTGAAAAAATGCCTCAAATAAAAGTTAGAGTGATATTGTTCAATTCTAGGAAAAATTTCAACAAACCTAATAGAATAAATAATAATGTTGCGTGTTTAAGTGTTGAAATAAACGATGTTTCAGAAACCTCCTTTTGTGTCGTTTTGGTAATTCTTTTAGATTATATAGACCAATTGCATTTATTAATGGCTTCGTATGAATAATGCACTTTTCACAGAATTGTTTTGCATTTTTTAATATATATTCTTCTATAGTTGGTTGGTTTGCTACTTCGTGTATGTAAGTAATTATTATTATGGGGTTTGTCAGGTCTTGACAAGCGTCCACTAATTTCAAACTTCAGCAACCTTTTGAGCCGCGTCATACTAGAGACTAGTGGAGCTAAATACACACGACTGCATCCCAAACCCTGGCGATATGCAGCCGCGGAAATTACGCTAGATCCAGTGCCCGCACAATGCGGAGTGACCCGAGCAGCACTGCTTTCTGCATCCTGCAGATCAAAGAGTTGGCAGAAGATCTGCAGGCGGGAATGGACTCGATTTCCCTTCGATAGGAGGCTTTTATACCACCCAAAACACCAACTATCAGGACTACAAGATTAACTTTATACCCGAGATACAGCTTTCTAAGCTCGGACAAGAGGTCCATATACTTGGATCAGAATACAGAATAAATATAAGAACAGAAAATAAACCTGCACGTCATTTAAATAACTTTTCGATGCACTAGCCCAGGCTGCAGATCTATAGGTTAATATTGGTCTGATCACTATATTATACAACAATAGTTTATTTCAGGTACTTAAGTAACTCTTAGTATTAATTAGACTGTAGATATAATGCATCGTCGTTTTAGCTTTTTTAGTAATATTATTAATGTGTTCTTTCCAAATTAATTTACTATCAAATGTTAGGCCCAAATATTTAGCATTTGTGCTCCAAGCAATTAGTTTTTTTTTATAGTTCAAATGATTTACATGATTATTTTTAAGATTAGTGAAATAAATTGCTTGACACTTGCTAGTATTTATTTTTATCTTCCATTTATTGTAATATTTATGAAGTTGATTTAGAGCAGTTTGCAATTTATTAATTTATTTATTTATTTATTTACATTGAAGGGATTGTAAAACAGGTCCAGCCCACAAGTTACAACCACAATTTTACATAAAAATTTGTTTCTTAAAAATATAAATTATTCAAAAATATAAATTTACAGATTTTAATAATTAAACAATTTGCAGGTATAAATTTTACAGCTGATTATGCATTAATATAACAGTTTATTTGTTTTTTCATAAATTGATTTTTTATTATATGGAATGAATCAGTAAAGAAGTCAACACTTTCGCAGGTGAAGACATTTCCAGAGTTAACTATTCTATTTAATGGAGAGTTTAACATATACCAGGTCTACAAGTATGAAATGCGGATTTTTTTCAAACTTGCCGCGCAAACAGAGTGTATAGTTCAAAGATTCAACACATATGGCGTTTTGTTAAGTTATCATTAAGTGTCAAATGCGTATAGGTTATAATTTGAAAAGTGATCATATAGTTTTGTTTTACTGTGTTAAAATTGTCAAATTTTGTGCCAAATAAAGAGCATTCGCGGACAGTACTACTGTTTTGTTTTCATTTGAAAAAAACTGCTGCTGAATCATACCGACTGCTTCGAGAAGCTTATGGTGAATATGCTCTATCGCAAGATACGTGTGAACGATGGTTTTGGCGTTTCAAAAGTGGTGACTTTGATCTTACAGACAAAGAACATGGAAAACCTCCACAAAAATATGAAGATATAAAATTGGAAACATTGCCACAGGAAGACGATAGTCAATCACAATCACAACTAGCAGAGCAGTTAGGCGTTAGTCAACAAGCTGTTTCCAATCGCCTACGTGAGATGGGTAAGATCCAGAAAGTCGGCAGATGGGTTCCATATGCATTGAATGAGAGGCAGATGGAAAAACGCAAAAACACTTGTGAAATTTTGCTTGGACGATACAAAAGAAAGTCTTTTTTGCATCGTATCATTACTGGCGATGAAAAATGGATTTATTTTGAAAATCCCAAACGCAAAAAATCATGGGTGAACCCAGGCTCACCATCCCCACATCAACTGCAAGACCGAATCGCTTTGGCAAAAAGACAATGCTCTGTACTTGGTGGGACCAGTTGGGTGAAACAGTTAATACCCAACGCTACCAACAACAACTGATCGAATTGAATCATTCGCTGCTCATAAAACGACCAGAATACGAAAGAAAACAGCACAAGGTTATATTTCTTCACGAAAACGCTCCATCACATAAGGCAAAAGCAGTTTGCAACACATTGGAGGCACTCAAGTGGGAAGTGCCTTCTCATGCCGCTTACTCACCAGACTTGGACCCTTCAGATTACCACTTGTTCGCAGCGATGGGTCACGCACTTGCCGAGTTGCACTTTTGTTCATATGAAAATGTGAAAGAATGTCTAGATGAATGGTTTGCGGGGAAAGGGGAAGAGTTCTACTGGCGAGGTATTCACAAATTGCCTGAAAGATGGGGAAAATGTATAACTTCTAATGGATCATACTTTAAATAAACAAACTTTTACTGTTCTTTTGATTTAATGTGTTTTATTTAAAAAAAAAATCCGCATTTCATACTTGTAGACCTGGTAATTAGTTCTAGAGTAGGGTATATAAAAGAGGGTGGTATTTCGTAAGTTTTTACTGGGGACGTTTAGACCAATTTTATGTAATAAGTCTGGGCAATCTATTATATTATTTATAATTTTAAACAAAAGTGATATGTCTGATAGTATCCTTCTATCTTCTAGAGTTAGTATCTTAAAGTAGTAGCAAGAAATTAAATAATTTGTGTTAGTAAGTGGACTTTTTGTAGATAGATATCGAACATAACCTTTTTGAATTCTTTCTAATCTTTTTGTCTGAAGTCCATAAAGTGGATTCCATAGTGAACTACAGTAAGTGAGCTGAATTAAAACATAGGCATTGAATAGAGATTGGATAGCAGAAGTATTGTAGAAGAACTTCCAAGTTCTCATAATAAATCCAAGCATTTGGAAAGCTTTTTTGTATTTTAGATCACTTTTGATATTTTTCTGTGAAATTAAATAAATGATCTTAAGCAGTTTACTACTTAGAATATCAACATGTTTATCCCATTTAAGATGAGGATCAACATATACTCCTAGAAATTTAACATATTCTGGATAGTCAAATTCGTGGTTTTTTGTGGTAATAACCAAGAGTTGAGTTTTTTCGGAGTTCAATGTTAATTTATTAGAAATAAACC
The DNA here is from genome assembly GCA_963971575.1 of Liopterus haemorrhoidalis. Lineage (NCBI taxonomy): Eukaryota > Metazoa > Arthropoda > Insecta > Coleoptera > Dytiscidae > Liopterus > Liopterus haemorrhoidalis. The sequence continues at coordinate 31,573,791 of OZ020619.1, read as the reverse complement.
ATAAGTTAGAATTTTCTTGCTGGGTAATATCTTCATCAAAAATTTTGCACAAAGATTTTGACCTGATAACTCGAGTGGTATCATCTGCATACAAAATTTTGTGGCAATATTGTTCGAAGATCATTGATATAAATTAACAACAACAAACGGCCCAGTACAGATCCCTGTGGAACACCAAATTCAACGAGTAAAACATCAGATTTTTTATTATCAACATAAATAAACTGTTTTCTATTAAATAAATAGGAAAGTATACATCTACAACTGTCTTCATTAAAGCTATATACCATAAGTTCGGATAACAGTATTTCATGACAAATACAATCGAATGCTTAACATAAATTGAGAAAAATGGTTAGACAGAATTCGTCAGATTCCAAACCATCAGATACTGCAACCATGCAGTCCAAAATAGCGTCAGTTGTCGATTTATTGTTTCTAAACTCAAACTGACAGTTATTAGTCATTTCATTTTCTTCTAAGTACTATATATATATTTAGGATAGACGATTGATCTTGTAAACGGAGGACACAAATTCACGGTATCGTTAAAAATAGTAAAAATACCTGTAAATGCATTTTCTCTTCCTTTTGACCTTAATTTCATGATCTTTTCTTTAGCTACAACCAAAAATATCTGAATGTAGTGTTGACTGATTTAAAAAAAGGTGGTTGGACGATTTAAAAATGAAGTAGATATAATTGGTATCAATTGGCTAGGTACAATACAAGGATAAATAAAAGAAAAATGGGGATACTTGTTTTCAGAAATGGATACAAACTTAAGGCTGAAAGAAGAAGAAAAATACATAAAGTAAAAGACTTACATTTATTTTATTATTTATTTCTACAAATTTTATATGTTGTTATACATATTTACATACACATTTCTAAAAATTGCTCAATAATAGAAATTACGTAAATTTATTATATAACTGAGGTGGTAGCGTGATGTATGTAAAGCAATAAGCAAATTTTTGCAAATAGCATGATTTAAACCAGGAATTAAACTGAAGACCACTTCCACAATTTTGTAGGGCAACTTTTCCATTAGAACATACATAATAGCTACTACAACTTGATGGATTTTGTAATTTTAAACCATTGATTGAACAGGGCATTCCAACCTGTGATCCTGCTCGTATGCATTGAGCTTGTTTATATGGTTTACACATCTGATCCCATGCGCTGAACTGTTGACCAGTTGGACAAATTTGTATTGTCGGGAGTCCTCCGTCACATTTAAAGTATGCTTTACAGTCAAGTATATTTGGAATATACATAAACATGTTTAGTATAGGGCAAATATTACTAGTTGCACTTGGACCAAAGGTTGTTGTTCGGGCTGTAGTAGTTGTTAAGCCTGTGGTACTACCTTCAGTTGTAGTTGTAATCTTTGTTGTAGTTGATTCTGTAGTAGATTCTGTTGTGGTGGGTACTGTTGTCGATTCTGTCGTAGAGGGTTCTGTAGTTGACTCAGTTGTACTCGTCATAGATTCTGTTGTCGGTTCTGCTGGACTTGTTGTACTTTGTGCTGTTGTAGTTTCTGTCGTAGAGGATTCTGTAGTTGATTGACTTGTACTTGTCGTAGATCCTGTTGTGGTAGGCTCTGTTGTTGATTCTGGGGTACTTGTTGCCGTGATTTCCGTGGTAGATTGTGTTGAAGAAGATTCTGTTGTAAATGATTCTGTAGTAGATTCTTTTGTAGAAGATTGTCCAGTCAATTCAGTTGTATTCGTTGTAGATTCTACTGCAGTGGATTCTGTGGTAGATTGTGCTGCACAATCTGGTGATGATAAATCACAGGGATCTGGAGCAGCACTAGTGACTCCACCTCCTGCAGGAACGGTAGTGTTCCCACCTGCTGCAGGACCAGTAGTGTCTCCACCAGATGCAGGAGCGGTAGTATCTCCACCAGGTGCAGGAGCGGTAGTATCCCCACCAGCTGCAGAAGCGGTAGTGTCTCCACCAGATGCAGGAGCAGTAGTGTCTCCACCTGCTGAATTTACAGTGGTCTCTTGTTCTCCTTGTGGTGTTGTTCCACAGTCTGAAGATGAGGAATCACAGGCTTCTGCAACATGGCTAGTATCTCCATCAGATGCTGGAGTGGTAGTGTCTCCACCAGATGCTGGAACGGTAGTGTCTCCATCAGATGCAGGAGTGGTAGTATCTCCACCAGATGCAGGAGCGGTAGTGTCTCCAGCAGATGCTGGAAGGGTAGTATCTCCAACAGATGCAGGAGCGGTAGTATCTCTACCTGATGCTTGAACGGTAGTATCTCCACCAGATACAGGAGCAATAGTGTCTCCACCTGCTGAATTTACAGTAGTCTCTTGTTCTCCTTGTGGTGTTGTTTCACAGTCTGAAGATGAGGAATCACAGGGCTCTGGAACATGGCTAGTATCTCCACCAGATGCTGGAGCGGTAGTGTCTCCACCTGATGCTGGAACGGTAGGATCTCCACCAGATGCAGGAGCAGTAGTGTCTCCACCTGCTGAATTTACAGTAGTCTCTTGTTCTCCTTGTGGTGTTGTTCCACAGTCTGAAGATGAGGAATCACAGGGCTCTGGAACATGGCTAGTATCTCCACCAGATGCTGGAGTGGTAGTGTCTCCACCAGATGCTGAAGCGGTAGTGTCTCCACCAGATGCTGGAACGGTAGTATCTCCACCAGATGCATGAGCGGTAGTATCTCCGCCAGATGCCAGCGCGGTTGTGTCTCCACCAGATGCTGGAACGGTTGTATCTCCACCAGATGCAGGAGCGGTAGTGTCTCCACCAGATGCTGGAGCGGTAGTGTCTCCACCAGATGCAGGAACGGTAGTGTCTCCACCAGATGCAGGAGTGGTAGTGTCTCCACCAGAAGCAGGAGCGGTAGTGTCTCCACCAGATGTTGGAACGGTAGTATCTCCACCAGATGCAGGAGCGGTAGTATCTCCACCAGCTGCTGGAACGGTAGTGTCTCCACCAGATGCTGGAACGGTAGTATCTCCACCAGATGCAGGAGTGGTAGTATCTCCACCAGATGCTGGAGTGGTAGTGTCTCCACCAGATGCTGGAGCGGTAGTATCTCCATCAGATGCAGGAGCGGTAGTGTCTCCACCAGATGCTGGAACGGTAGTATCTCCACCCGATGCCGGAGCGGTAGTGTCTCCACCAGGTGCTGGAACGGTAGTATCTCCACCAGATGCTGCAGCGGTAGTGTCCCCACCTGCTGCGGGAGCAGTAGTATCTCCACCAGATGCAAGAGCGGTAGTATCTTCACCAGGTGCAGGAGCGGTAGTATCCCCACCAGCTGCAGAAGTGGTAGTGTCTCCACCAGATGCAGGAGCGGTAGTGTTTCCATCTGCTGAATTTATAGTAGTTTCCTGTTCTCCTTGTGGTGTTGTTCCACAGTCTGAAGATGAGGAATCACAGAGTTCTAGAACATGGCTAGTATCTTCACCAGATGCAGGAGCGGTAGTGTCTCCATCTGCTGAATTTACAGTAGTTTCTTGTTCTCCTTGTGGTGTTGTTCCACAGTCTGAAGATGAGGAATCACAGGGTTCTGGAACATGGCTAGTATCTTCACCATATGCAGGAGCGGTAGTGTCTCCACCAGAAGCAGGAGCGGTAGTGTCTCCACCAGATGTTGGAACGGTAGTATCTCCACCAGATGCGGGAGCGGTAGTATCTCCACCAGATGCTGGAGCGGTAGTGTCTCCACCAGATGCAGGAACGGTAGTATCTCCACCAGATGCTGGAACGGTAGTATCTCCACCAGATGCAGGAACGGTAGTATCTCCACTAGGTGCAGGAGCGGTAGTGTCCCCACCTGCTGCAGGAGCAGTAGTATCTCCACCAGATGCAGGAGCGGTAGTTTCTCCACCAGATGCTGGAGCGGTAGTGTCTCCACCAGATACAGGAACGGTAGTATCTCCACCAGATGCTGGAACGGTAGTATCTCCACCAGATGCAGGAACGGTAGTGTCTCCACCAGATGCAGGAACGATAGTGTCTCCACCAGATGCAGGAACGGTAGTGTCTCCACCAGATGCAGAAGCGGTAGTGTCTCCACCAGATGCAGGAACGGTAGTGTCTCCACCAGATGCAGGAACGGTAGTGTCTCCACCAGATGCAGGAACGGTAGTGTCTCCAACAGATGCAGGAGCGGCAGTGTCTCCACCAGATGCAGGATTGGTAGTGTCTCCACCAGATGCAGGAACGGTAGTGTCTCCACCAGATGCAGGAGTGGTAGTGTCTCCACCAGATGCAGGAGCGGTAGTGTCTCCACCAGATGCAGGAGCCGTAGTGTCTCCACCAGATGCAGGAACGGTAGTGTCTCCACCAGGTGCAGGAACGGTAGTATCTCCACCAGATGCAGGAGCGGTAGTGTCTCCACCAGATGCTGGAACGGTAGTGTCTCCACCAGATGCTGGAACGGTAGTATCTCCATCAGATGCAGGAGCGGTAGTGTCTCCACCAGATGCTGGAACGGTAGTATCTCCACCAGATGCCGGAGCGGTAGTGTCTCCACCAGATGCTGGAACGGTAGTATCTCCAGCAGATGCTGCAGCGGTAGTGTCCCCACCTGCTGCAGGAGCAGTAGTATCTCCACCAGATGCAGGAGCGGTAGTATCTTCACCAGGTGCAGGATCGGTAGTATCCCCACCATCTGCAGAAGTGGTAGTGTCTCCACCAGATGCAGGAGCGGTAGTGTCTCCATCTGCTGAATGTACAGTAGTTTCTTGTTCTCCTTGTGGTGTTGTTCCACAGTCGGAAGATGAGGAATCACAGGGTTCTGGAACATGGCTAGTATCTCCACCAGATGCAGGAGCGGTAGTGTCTCCACCAGAAGCAGGAGCGGTAGTGTCTCCACCAGATGTTGGAACGGTAGTATCTCCACCAGATGCAGGAGCGGTAGTATCTCCACCAGATGCTAGAACGGTAGTGTCTCCACCAGATGCAGGAACGGTAGTATCTCCACCAGATGCAGGAACGGTAGTATCTCCACCAGGTGCCGGAGCGGTAGTATCTCCACCAGATGCAGGAGCGGTAGTATCTCCACCAGATGCTGGAGCGGTAGTGTCTCCACCAGATGCAGGGACGGTAGTATCTCCACCAGATGCTGGAACGGTAGTATCTCCACCAGATGCAGGAGCGGTAGTGTCTCCACCAGATGCTGGAGCGGTAGTGTCTCCACCAGATGCAGGAACGGTAGTGTCTCCACCAGATGCAGGAGTGGTAGTGTCTCCACCAGAAGCAGGAGCGGTAGTGTCTCCACCAGAAGTTGGAACGGTAGTATCTCCACCAGATGCAGGAGCGGTAGTATCTCCACCAGATGCTGGAACGGTAGTGTCTCCACCAGATGCTGGAACGGTAGTATCTCCACCAGATGCAGGAGTGGTAGTATCTCCACCAGATGCTGGAGTGGTAGTGTCTCCACCAGATGCAGGAACGGTAGTGTCTCCACCAGATGCAGGAACGGTAGTGTCTCCACCAGATGCAGAAGCGGTAGTGTCTCCACCAGATGCAGAATCGGTAGTGTCTCCACCAGATGCAGGAACGGTAGTGTTTCCACCAGATGCAGGAGCGGTAGTATCTCCACCAGATGCTGGAACGGTAGTATCTCCGCCAGATACAGGAGCGGTAGTGTCTTCACCAGATGCAGGAACGGTAGTATCTCCACCAGATGCTGGAACGGTAGTATCTCCACCAGATGCAGGAGCGGTAGTGTCTCCACCAGATGCTGGAGCGGTAGTGTCTCCACCAGATGCAGGAGCGATAGTGTCTCCACCAGATGCAGGAGCGGTAGTGTCTCCACCAGATGCTGGAGCGGTAGTGTCTCCACCAGATGCAGGAGCGATAGTGTCTCCACCAGATGCAGGAGCGGTAGTGTCTCCACCAGATGCAGGAGTGGTAGTATCTCCACCAGATGCAGGAACGGTAGTGTCTCCATCAGATGCAGGAACGGTAGTGTCTCCACCAGATGCAGGAGCGGTAGTGTCTCCACCAGATGCAGGAGCGGTAGTGTCTCCACCAGATTCAGGAGCGGTAGTGTCTCCACCAGATTCAGGAGCGGTAGTGTCTCCACCAGATTCAGGAGCGGTAGTGTCTCCACCAGATGCAGGAACAGTAGTGTCTCCACCAGATGCAGGAACGGTAGTGTCTCCACCAGATGCAGGAGCGGTAGTGTCTCCACCAGATGCAGGAACGGTAGTGTCTCCACCAGATGCAGGAACGGTAGTGTCTCCACCAAATGCAGGAACGGTAGTGTCTCCAACAGATGCAGGAGCGGTAGTGTCTCCACCAGATGCAGGAGCGGTAGTGTCTCCACCAGATGCAGGAACGGTAGTGTCTCCACCAGATGCAGGAGCGGTAGTGTCTCCACCAGATGCAGGAGCGGTAGTGTCTCCACCAGATGCAGGAGCGGTAGTGTCTCCACCAGATGCAGGAGCGGTAGTGTCTCCACCAGATGCAGGAGCGGTAGTGTCTCCACCAGATGCAGGAGCGGTAGTGTCTCCACCAGATGCAGGAGCGGTAGTGTCTCCACCAGATGCAGGAACGGTAGTGTCTCCACCAGATGCAGGAACGGTAGTGTCTCCACCAGATGCAGGAACGGTAGTGACTCCACCAGATGCAGGAACGGTAGTGTCTCCACCAGATGCAGGAACGGTAGTGTCTCCACCAGATGCATGAGTGGTAGTGTCTCCATCAGATGCAGGAGTGGTAGTATCTCCACCAGATTCAGGAACGGTAGTGTCTCCACCAGATGCAGGAACGGTAGTGTCTCCACCAGATGCAGGAACGGTAGTGTCTTCACCTGATGCAGGAGCGGTAGTGTCTCCACCAGATACAGGAGCGGTAGTGTCTCCACCAGATGCAGGAGTGGTAGTATCTCCACCAGATGCAGGAACGGTAGTGTCTCCACCAGATGCAGGAACGGTAGTGTCTCCACCAGATGCAGGAGCGGTAGTGTCTCCACCAGATACAGGAGCGGTAGTGTCTCCACCAGATGCAGGAGTGGTAGTATCTCCACCAGATGCAGGAACGGTAGTGTCTCCACCAGATGCAGGAGCGGTAGTGTCTCCACCAGATACAGGAGCGGTAGTGTCTCCACCAGATGCAGGAGTGGTAGTATCTCCACCAGATGCAGGAACGGTAGTGTCTCCACCAGATGCAGGAACGGTAGTGTCTCCACCAGATGCAGGAGCGGTAGTGTCTCCACCAGATACAGGAGCGGTAGTGTCTCCACCAGATGCAGGAGTGGTAGTATCTCCACCAGATTCAGGAACGGTAGTGTCTCCACCAGATGCAGGAACGGTAGTGTCTTCACCTGATGCAGGAGCGGTAGTGTCTCCACCAGATGCTGGAGCGGTAGTGTCTCCACCAAATACAGGAGCGGTAGTGTCTTCACCAGATGCAGGAGTGGTAGTATCTCCACCAGATTCAGGAACGGTAGTGTCTCCACCAGATGCAGGAACGGTAGTGTCTCCACCAGATGCAGGAACGGTAGTGTCTTCACCTGATGCAGGAGCGGTAGTGTCTCCACCAGATGCAGGAACGGTAGTGTCTCCACCAGATGCAGGGGCGGTAGTGTCTCCACCAGATACAGGAGCGGTAGTGTCTCCACCAGATGCAGGAGTGGTAGTGTCTCCACCAGATGCAGGGGCGGTAGTGTCTCCACCAGATACAGGAACGGTAGTGTCTCCACCAGATGCAGGAGCGGTAGTGTCTCCACCAGATGCAGGAGTGGTAGTGTCTCCACCAGATGCAGGAGTGGTAGTATCTCCACCAGATGCAGGAACGGTAGTGTCTCCACCAGATGCAGGAACGGTAGTGTCTCCACCAGATGCAGGAACGGTAGTGCCTCCACCTAATGCAGGAGCGGTAGTGTCTCCACCAGATGCAGGAACGGTAGTGTCTCCACCAGATGCAGGAGCGGTAGTGTCTCCATCAGATGCAGGAGCGGTAGTGTCTCCACCAGATGCAGGAGCGGTTGTGTCTCCACCAGATGCAGGAACGGTAGTGTCTCCACCAGATGCAGGAGCGGTAGTGTCTCCACCAGATGCAGGAACGGTAGTGTCTCCACCAGATGCAGGAACGGTAGTGTCTCCACCAGATGCAGGAGCGGTAGTGTCTCCACCAGATGCAGGAGCGGTAGTGTCTCCACCAGATGCAGGAACGGTAGTGTCTCCACCAGATGCAGGAGCGGTAGTGTCTCCACCAGATGCAGGAGCGGTAGTGTCTCCACCAGATGCAGGAGCGGTAGTGTCTCCACCAGATGCAGGAGCGGTAGTGTCTCCACCAGATGCAGGAACGGTAGTGTCTCCACCAGATGTAGGGGCGGTAGTGTCTCCACCAGATACAGGAGCGGTAGTGTCTCCACCAGATGCAGGAGTGGTAGTGTCTCCACCAGATGCAGGGGCGGTAGTGTCTCCACCAGATACAGGAACGGTAGTGTCTCCACCAGATGCAGGAGCGGTAGTGTCTCCACCAGATGCAGGAGTGGTAGTGTCTCCACCAGATGCAGGAGTGGTAGTATCTCCACCAGATGCAGGAGCGGTAGTGTCTCCACCAGATGCAGGAACGGTAGTGTCTCCACCAGATGCAGGAACGGTAGTGTCTCCACCAGATGCAGGAACGGTAGTGTCTCCACCAGATGCAGGAACGGTAGTGCCTCCACCTAATGCAGGAGCGGTAGTGTCTCCACCAGATGCAGGAACGGTAGTGTCTCCACCAGATGCAGGAGCGGTAGTGTCTCCATCAGATGCAGGAGCGGTAGTGTCTCCACCAGATGCAGGAGCGGTTGTGTCTCCACCAGATGCAGGAACGGTAGTGTCTCCACCAGATGCAGGAGCGGTAGTGTCTCCACCAGATGCAGGAACGGTAGTGTCTCCACCAGATGCAGGAACGGTAGTGTCTCCACCAGATGCAGGAGCGGTAGTGTCTCCACCAGATGCAGGAGCGGTAGTGTCTCCACCAGATGGTGGAGCGGTAGTGTCTTCACCAGATGCAGGAACGGTAGTGTCTCCACCAGATGCAGGAACGGTAGTGTCTCCACCAGATGCAGGAACGGTAGTGTCTCCACCAGATGCAGGAGCGGTAGTGTCTTCACCAGATGCAGGAACCGTAGTGTCTCCACCAGATGCAGGAACGGTAGTGTCTCCACCAGATGCAGGAACGGTAGTGTCTCCACCAGATGCAGGAGCGGTAGTGTCTCCACCAGATGCAGGAGCGGTAGTGTCTCCACCAGATGCAGGAGCGGTAGTGTCTCCACCAGATGCAGGAACGGTAGTGTCTCCACCAGATGCAGGAGCGGTAGTGTCTCCACCAGATGCAGGGACGGTAGTGTCTCCACCAGATGCAGGAACGGTAGTGTCTCCACCAGATGCAGGAACGGTAGTGTCTCCAGCAGATGCAGGAACGGTAGTGTCTCCACCAGATGCAGGAGCGGTAGTGTCTCCACCAGATGCAGGAACGGTAGTGTCTCCACCAGATGCAGGAACGGTAGTGTCTCCACCAAATGCAGGAACGGTAGTGTCTCCAACAGATGCAGGAGCGGTAGTGTCTCCACCAGATGCAGGAGCGGTAGTGTCTCCACCAGATGCAGGAACGGTAGTGTCTCCACCAGATGCAGGAGCGGTAGTGTCTCCACCAGATGCAGGAGCGGTAGTGTCTCCACCAGATGCAGGAGCGGTAGTGTCTCCACCAGATGCAGGAGCGGTAGTGTCTCCACCAGATGCAGGAACGGTAGTGTCTCCACCAGATGCAGGAACGGTAGTGTCTCCACCAGATGCAGGAACGGTAGTGACTCCACCAGATGCAGGAACGGTAGTGTCTCCACCAGATGCTGGAGCGGTAGTGTCTCCACCAGATGCAGGAGTGGTAGTGTCTCCATCAGATGCAGGAGTGGTAGTATCTCCACCAGATTCAGGAACGGTAGTGTCTCCACCAGATGCAGGAACGGTAGTGTCTCCACCAGATGCAGGAACGGTAGTGTCTTCACCTGATGCAGGAGCGGTAGTGTCTCCACCAGATGCAGGAACGGTAGTGTCTCCAGCAGATGCAGGAGCGGTAGTGTCTCCACCAGATACAGGAGCGGTAGTGTCTCCACCAGATGCAGGAACGGTAGTGTCTCCACCAGATGCAGGAACGGTAGTGTCTCCACCAGATGCAGGAGCGGTAGTGTCTCCACCAGATACAGGAGCGGTAGTGTCTCCACCAGATGCAGGAGTGGTAGTATCTCCACCAGATTCAGGAACGGTAGTGTCTCCACCAGATGCAGGAACGGTAGTGTCTTCACCTGATGCAGGAGCGGTAGTGTCTCCACCAGATGCTGGAGCGGTAGTGTCTCCACCAGATACAGGAGCGGTAGTGTCTCCACCAGATGCAGGAGTGGTAGTATCTCCACCAGATTCAGGAACGGTAGTGTCTCCACCAGATGCAGGAACGGTAGTGTCTCCACCAGATGCAGGAACGGTAGTGTCTTCACCTGATGCAGGAGCGGTAGTGTCTCCACCAGATGCAGGAACGGTAGTGTCTCCACCAGATGCAGGGGCGGTAGTGTCTCCACCAGATACAGGAGCGGTAGTGTCTCCACCAGATGCAGGAGTGGTAGTATCTCCACCAGATGCAGGAACGGTAGTGTCTCCACCAGATGCAGGAACGGTAGTGTCTCCACCAGATGCAGGAACGGTAGTGTCTCCACCAGATGCAGGAGCGGTAGTGTCTCCACCAGATGCAGGAGTGGTAGTGTCTCCACCAGATGCAGGAGTGGTAGTATCTCCACCAGATGCAGGAACGGTAGTGTCTCCACCAGATGCTGGAACGGTAGTATCTCCATCAGATGCAGGAGCGGTAGTGTCTCCACCAGATGCTGGAACGGTAGTATCTCCACCAGATGCCGGAGCGGTAGTGTCTCCACCAGATGCTGGAACGGTAGTATCTCCACCAGATGCTGCAGCGGTAGTGTCTCCACCAGATGCAGGAACGGTAGTGTCTCCACCAGATGCAGGAACGGTAGTGTCTCCACCAGATGCAGGAGCGGTAGTGTCTCCACCAGATGCAGGAGTGGTAGTGTCTCCACCAGATGCAGGAGTGGTAGTATCTCCACCAGATGCAGGAACGGTAGTGTCTCCACCAGATGCAGGAACGGTAGTGTCTCCACCAGATGCAGGAACGGTAGTGTCTCCACCTAATGCAGGAGCGGTAGTGTCTCCACCAGATGCAGGAACGGTAGTGTCTCCACCAGATGCAGGAGCGGTAGTGTCTCCATCAGATGCAGGAGCCGTAGTGTCTCCACCAGATGCAGGAGCGGTAGTGTCTCCACCAGATGCAGGAACGGTAGTGTCTCCACCAGATGCAGGAGCGGTAGTGTCTCCACCAGATGCAGGAACGGTAGTGTCTCCACCAGATGCAGGAACGGTAGTGTCTCCACCAGATGCAGGAGCGGTAGTGTCTCCACCAGATGCAGGAGCGGTAGTGTCTCCACCAGATGCTGGAGCGGTAGTGTCTTCACCAGATGCAGGAACGGTAGTGTCTCCACCAGATGCAGGAACGGTAGTGTCTCCACCAGATGCAGGAACGGTAGTGTCTCCACCAGATGCAGGAGCGGTAGTGTCTTCACCAGATGCAGGAACCGTAGTGTCTCCACCAGATGCTGGAACGGTAGTGTCTCCACCAGATGCAGGAGCGGTAGTGTCTCCACCAGATGCAGGAGTGGTAGTGTCTCCACCAGATGCATGAACGGTAGTGTCTCCACCAGATGCAAGAGCGGTAGTGTCTCCACCAGATGCAGGAACGGTAGTGTCTCCACCAGATGCAGGAGCGGTAGAGTCTCCACCAGATGCAGGAGCGGTAGTGTCTCCACCAGATGCAGGAACGGTAGTGTCTCCACCAGATGCAGGAACGGTAGTGTCTCCACCAGATGCAGGAGCGGTAGTGTCTCCAACAGATGCAGGAACGGTAGTGTCTCCACCAGATGCAGGAACGGTAGTGTCTCCACCAGATGCAGGAACGGTAGTGTCTCCACCAGATGCAGGAACGGTAGTGTCTCCACCAGATGCAGGAACGGTAGTGTCTCCACCAGATGCAGGAGCGGTAGTGTCTCCACCAGATGCAGGAGTGGTAGTGTCTCCACCAGATGCAGGAACGGTAGTGTCTCCACCAGATGCAGGAACGGTAGTGTCTCCACCAGATGCAGGAGCGGTAGTGTCTCCACCAGATGCAGGAGCGGTAGTGTCTCCACCAGATGCAGGAGCGGTAGTGTCTCCACCAGATGCAGAAGCGGTAGTATCTCCACCAGATGCAGGAACGGTAGTGTCTCCACCAGATGCAGGAGCGGTAGTGTCTCCACCAGATGCAGGAACGGTAGTGTCTCCACCAGATGCAGGAACGGTAGTGTCTCCACCAGATGCAGGAGCGGTAGTGTCTCCACCAGATGCAGGAGCGGTAGTGTCTCCACCAGATGCAGGAACGGTAGTGTCTCCACCAGATGCAGGAGCGGTAGTGTCTCCACCAGATGCAGGAACGGTAGTGTCTCCACCAGATGCAGGAGCGGTAGTGTCTCCACCAGATGCAGGAGCGGTAGTGTCTCCACCAGATGCAGGAGCGGTAGTGTCTCCACCAGATGCAGGAGCGGTAGTGTCTCCACCGGATGCAGGAACAGTAGTGACCCCACCAGATGCAGGAACTGTAGTGTGCCCACCTGCTGAATTTACAGTAGTGTATTCTCCTACTGGCGCTGTCGTTGTACATTCTGGTGATGATGAATCACAGGATTCAGGAACAGTGCTAGTTGGTTCGCTTGCTGAATTATCAGTGGGGTTAGCAACTGTGACTTCATCTTTTGTTGGAGAAACTGTTTTATTTTCTGGAGTAACTTTTGGTACAGGTGATGTATCTTCAGCGGTGTTGTTATTTGTTACACAATCTGATGAGTCGCAATTTTGGTTGTTTGTTGTATTTGCATTTTCAGATTGGCAGTATGCATACGGAGGTAGAAAACATATTCCAAACCATTTATTAAATTGCAGCCCCATCGGACATATTTTTGAATTTATTAAACCCTTTGAACATGAATAGAAACTTCTACAATCTACATGATCTGGTACTCTAACTCCTTCTTTTGGGCAGTATCCTGCTGTTAGGAAAGAACCTGCCTGACAACCCGAGGTTGATTCTACACATTGTTGATTCCAAGGATCATACTTTTGGCCACTGGGACATTGGCGGTGTACTGGGATATTGTTTACACATTCATAGTATGCGCTACAGTTATTGACATCGACTTGCAAGCTTCCATTTATAGGGCAATTTTCTCCATTTGTTGATGGTCCAATACTGTAATTACTTTCCAGTTGTGCAGTTTCTTCACATTTTAATACTGGCGGCCTGTATGTGATAAGATCTTTTGGGGACCAAGTTACAACGGTCTCATTGATTAAACAATTCGCAATGTGTGGAAGTGTACAAGTACTTAGTTCTACACACCATTCTAGTCCTTCTGGACATGTTTCTGGTATTGTTAAGTTATTTGAACATTTATAATACGTTCTGCAGTCATGCGGATCTGGAATAAGGATATCTTTTTCTGCGTTTGTTGGGCAGAAGAAGTGTGATGGAACTAAATGTATCGTCTTATTCTGTGAATATGTGATGCATATCGTTAGTACTAGAAGTAAAATTAACCCTGCAAAAAAAAGAAAATACAATTAATTTTCATATCCTTTTTATTTCTGTTTATGAATGAATTCGCTTTACTTAAATACACATATTCTTTTATCTATAATTGTAAGTTGTATATAACATTTAGTATTATAATATATAGTTATTAATTATCATTACATTTAGTAAAATAAAACGATTTAACTGATGTATCGTGTACACCCAATTCTGTCTTTACTTAATTTTACCCAATTTTAATTTATTGCTGTCTAGAAATAATCTTCATATAGTTCCGGTCAATATTTCACTTCAATAAAGTTTTCATACGATATTTGATGTTTAGCTTCCCTTTTGATCAAAGCTAGACGTATTTTTATTTTTAATGGAAAAAAAAATATACAGCCTTGGACAAATATATGGAGCATCCTTGCAGTTATAACATCTAAATTTATGTACATTGTAACTTATATATATTTGACAAAATGTTTTTAAAATATCATTGTCACATTCTAAAAGACGTATGTCTAATCAAATAACCTTAAATGTAAACAGAGTTATGTTAAATCTTGAAATACAAATAAACAACTAGGGCTTGGATCATAATTACACATGCGTTTGAAGTGAACATTGTCTTTTTCATGTTTTATCGAGTACAAGTGAATATTTTTAATTACATTATGGTTAAAAAACGTGAACTCACTGTGGAGAAAGGAGTCAAATTGTATTACTCCATTCAAAGGACAGTCGCAGGTGAAAATTAAAAAAAAAAAAAAAATAGAGTGTTCAAGAAAAAGGGTAAATTACCATCGTAAGGTGTTCGCGCCTTAGAGCCTAATATATTTTACAATGCAATACCTACTATGTTTTCTATGTATAATATCATGTATCCAACATCAACAAAAACAAGTGAAGAATTTAATGTCAATATATACAAAATAAAATCATATTTTTCAAAGCAATTTAAAGTTTATAAATCATAAATATTATTTTGGTTCTTCGAGAATCCGGATAGAATCATACATATTCTTAGTCCATTAAGAAGCAGGAAAGAATTTTACAAATTCTTCATCCTTCAAAAAACTGGAAAGAATCAACGTATTCTTGGATCATCACACGTACAAGTAAAGTCTGGTGGAAGTAATGTCTACTGTAGAAGACAACCTGCACAGCTACAGCGCATTTTCTACATACCTGCTCAAGCTTGTTAGCAACAGTGAAAAGCCGAGAAGAAATCGAACATTAAGAAAAGGATCTTTTCTATTTATTTCCTGGTGAGATTGATCCTTGTTCGTTACACATTTTACAATGTCAACAGACGATACATTAAAGCAATTGAATTATAAACGCGGTGCATGCAAATCTCGTTTAACGCTGTTTAAAAGATTTGTCGATGCAGTAACGTCTGAAAAAAGCGAATCTGATAAATTCAGCGAATTACAGTTGCGTGTAAACAAAATTGAGAGTGTGCTATCAGATTTTGAAAATGTTCAATTAGACATTGAATGCCTCATGGGTGAATCTGACACTGATTTCAATGAGCGTATGACGTTTGAAATTTCGTATTTTTCATTGCTAGACAAAGCTAAAAAGTTACTCGAAACTAACAAAATTCAAAATGATCTTGACAACATTTCCGTTAAATCGACTCAGTCCGAAATAGCATTTACTAGTAATCGTAATAGATCATACAAGGTTCCTAAAATCGATATACCTAAATTTAGCGGGAAATACGAAGATTGGCTTGAGTTTTGCGACTCTTTTATTTCAATGATCCATTCAAATAAAGAAATGGACAACATACAAAAACACCATTATCTTAAGGCCTCATTGGAGGGGGATGCAGACGGTGTTATCCGATCTGTTCGTTTATCGGAAACTAATTATGCAATAGCATGGGAACTTTTGTGTGATAGGTACAACAAAGAAAGCCTTTTAATTTACAACCATGTAAAAGCATTAGTCAATTTGCCAGTGAGTACTCATGACACTGCAATATCCCTACGAAAATTGCATGACGAAATAATGAAACATATCAGGTCTCTAGAAACACTAGGTGAAACTCCCAAAAATTGGGACACAATTTTAATCTTTTTAATTTCAGAAAGACTAGATGCGCAAACGATAAAGGAGTAGGAAATCCATATGCCAGTTGAAAAAACTACCCTGGATGATATATGCAATTTTATAAAATCCAGAGCTGACTTGTTAGAAAAGATCAAGAACAAAACACAGGCTAAAACGACGGATACTAGATGCAATGATTCTAAGCGCTCGGTTGCTATGGTAACGGTAAGCAAATCATGCGTATTTTGTAAAGACCATCATTATGTCTATACTTGTGAAAAATTCAAGGCCTTATCGGTTAAGGATAGAATTGATCAAGTCCGTAAGCTAAAATTATGTTCTAATTGTCTGAAACCAGGCCATGTCATTAAATTTTGTAAAAGTGGCAATTGCAGACAATGTCACGGCAAACATAATACACTTTTGGTCTTAATGCGTGATCCACAGGTGGGTGTGCAAGATCGTGATACCGAAAACACCAGCATGGCACAAGAACAATCTGAACGGTTAACCCTGTCAGCTCAGACGCAACTAACGGATAACATTTTACTATCCACAGCTGTTGTACAAGTATTCGACATAAATGGCAAAGCCCACAACTGTAGAGCCCTACTGGACTCGGGATCTCAATCTAATTTCCTCTCTTTAGACCTTTGCCTTCGTTTAAATTTGCCTATTATTAGTACCGATGTAACTGTTTTAGGCATAGGTCGAAATGCCTCAAGTCTTTGCAAAAGATGCAACATACGTATTCAATCGCGAGTAAATTCATTTTCTACTTACATGTCATGTTATATTTTAGATAAAATTACTGATGCATTACCATGCAAAACGTTCAATAGATCAATTTTAAGCATACCTGCGCATCTCAAAATGGCGGATCCAGATTTCAACAAATCTAATAAAATTGACTTATTGATAGGCGCGAATCTCTTCTGGTCTTTACTGTGCGCTGGACAAATACGTCTAGGAAAAAACTGACAATAATTCAAAAGACAAGCCTAGGCTGGATTGTTTCTGGTCAAATCGGCCCAACGCAACAAAACAATTTTTCTTATCTCTCAACCCAATCCTACCAAGCAATCAATATTGAAAATCAGTTAGCCAAATTTTGGGAGGTTGAAGAGATAAATTCAATCTCGGTTTTATGAGACGAAGAAAAAGCGTGTGAAGCTCATTTCACCCAAAACGTCACTCGCAATAACGGGGGTAGATTCATAGTTACAATTCCTTTCAAAGAACCTACTTCGCGTCTCGGTGACACACAAAGTCATGCTCTAAAACAATTCAATACATTGGAACGCAAATTGCAATCAAACAAAACGCTCAAGCAGAATTATGTTGAATTCATGTCGGAATACATAGCACTTGGCCACATGACCAAGGTGAATAAAATCGCGCAACCTAATTATTTCCTGACTCATCATGGAGTTCTAAAGGAAACTAGTAGCACAACTAAATTACGGGTTGTATTTAATGGTTCAACGCCATCTACAACTGGTTGGTCTCTTAATAGTCTAGAAATGATTGGTCCAAACATTCAAGACAATCTTTTTTTAATCCTATTACGTTTTCGGGAACAACGTTATGTAGTATCTGCGGACATCGCGAAAATTTATCGCCAAGTACTAATACATCCAGAACATAGAAAATTTAAATACATATATTGGAGGGATGAACAAACAGACGAACTATCCGTTTATCAATTAAATACTGTAACATACGGAACCGCGTCGGCAGCCTACCTCGCAATTCGATGCTTAAAGCAACTCGCTATCGATTGTCAAGATTTGCATCCTACTGCAGCTAGAATTATCGCGCACGATTTTTACGTTGACGATCTGCTAACCGGTGCAGATACGGTCGAAGAGCTCACTAAAACTGCTCAGCAAGTACAATCCATTTTAAAAGGTGGAGGTTTTGAGCTCAGTAAATGGTGTTCAAACAGTTCAGAGTTCTTAGAAAATTTAAAGCATTTTGAATCAAATCAGAAATACTATTTCAACGACTCCAAAGAGAGTTCCAAAATCCTTGGATTACTTTGGTCACATGAATACGACACGTTAATGTATTCCATCAATCAACCGTCAGAATCTAAACGTGTTAATAAGCGTATTATCCTTTCTGAAATATGTCAGATATTCGATCCTCTTGGACTACTAGCTCCATGCACGATAATAGCTAAAATCATGTTGCAAGAATTGTGGTCTTTAAAAATATCCTGGGATGAAGAAATACCTTTAGCTTTATATACGAGGTGGACTCATTTCAGAACTGAGCTTTCGCTATTAAACAAATTAAAAATTCTTCGATACACTTTGTGTGACAATTACAATTCTATTGAATTACACGGTTTTTCTGACGCCTCTTTAAATGTTTACAGCGCTTGCATATATCTTAGAGTCACATCAGTCAGTGATGTCCAGACTAGATTACTATGCGCTAAAAGTCCGGTCGCTCCTTTAAAATCGTTGACAATCCCTAGACTAGAACTTTGCGGAGCTCTTTTGTTAGCACAACTCTACGAGAAAGTAAAGTCATCATTTAAACACGAAATCACACGTTGCGTTTTTTGGTGTGATTCTACCATAGTTTTGGGATGGATACGTACTTCACCCAATCGCTTGCAAACATTTCCCAGCAATCGTGTTGCAGAAATACAACGCCTTACAAATTTTGATAGCTGGAGACATATTTCTTCCGGAGAAAATCCAGCTGACATACATTCCAGAGGTCTAAAACCTAGCGAACTAGCATCATCACATTTATGGTGGCACGGACCATCTTTTCTAAATTATCCATCTGAATATTGGCCAGATCATATTAATTTTATTGATAGCGAACTACCTGAACTAAAAAAGACAACACATGCTAATTTAACTATAATCGAACCTAATGTTCTTTTCGAACGATACTCGAGCTTGAATAAACTCATACGTATAACGAGTTTTTACTTACGTTTTTCAAATAACTGTCGTACGAAAAGGAACAATCGTGAGATAGGTCCTCTAAAAACTTACAAACTAGAAAAAACGCTAAAATGTCTAGTCAAACTTTCACAACATGAAACAGTTGAAGAGGAACTAACCCTCTTAAAGAAAGCCAATTCAAATAGCCTAATACCCAATCGTTTTATCGATGACGACGGAATATTGCGCGTCGGCGGTAGATTGCAAAATTCTGAATTCACCTTTGACAAACGACATCCTATGCTACTCTGTAGCAAACACAAACTAACTAAATTAATATTTCAATCGGAACATTTAAGACTATTATACATACCGGTCCACAAATGCTACTCTTTGCAGTAAGAGAAAGATTTTGGCCTCTTGCAGGACGAAATCTCGCTCGTAATACCATTCGCAATTGCATAACATGTTTCAAGTTTGTACCAAAACCTTTAAATCCTCTAATGGGAAACTTACCAGAGCACCGTCTCACCCCAGCAACTACCTTTAACGTGACTGGTGTTGATTACGCGGGTCCATTAATTATAAGGGATCACAAAGGTCGTGGTGCCAAGACAAGAAAATGTTACATTTGTATTTTTATATGTTTTTCTGTTAAAGCTTTGCATCTTGAATTAGTGTCAGATTTGACCACCGAAGCCTTCATTGCAAGTTTTAAAAGATTTATTTCATGTCGCGGTAAACCTTCACATATTTATAGTGACAACGGTACTAATTTCATAGGGGCTAACAATGAGATAAAAGGTCTATTCACTTTTTTAACTAAAAATCAAAACAAATTGTTCGAATTCTTTGCCAATGAATCAGTTACTTGGCCTTTCATCCCTGCTTCTTCTCCACACTTTGGTGGACTTTGGGAAGCCGGACTAAAATCAACTAAACATCACTTACGTAGAGTGATCGGTAACTCTATTTTAACATTCGAAGAGTATACTATATATGTATACTCTGTTGACAGAAATAGAATGTGTCTTGAATTCGCGTCCATTATCACCAATGTCGTCAGATCCTAATGATTTGGAACCATTGACACCATCTCATTTTCTTATCGGAAAACCACTCACTTCTTTACCTGACACAGATCTAACAAATGTAAAAATAAATCGTCTTTCAAGATTTCAGTATATCCAATAGCTTCAGCAACATTTCATTACAACAACGCACCAGATGGAAGAAGAATCAGTACAACATACAGCGTGGCACCTTGGTTGTCAACAAGGACGACAATCTACCGCCGTGTAAGTGGCGCCTCGGACGCATTATCGACCTGCATCCTGGCAATGATCAGATAGTACGTGTAGTATCCATCAAGACAAGAAATGGTACTATAAAAAGAGCCGTAGCCAAGTTGTGCCCTTTACCCATCAGCGACGGCCCGTAATGCAATATACTTTGCAAGGCACTACCTTCCAAGGCCGGGGGCATGTTCGCGCCTTAGAGCCTAATATATTTTACAGTGCAATACCTACTATGTTTTCTATGTATAATATCATGTATCCAACATCAACAAAAAACAAGTGAAGAATTTAATGTCAATATATACAAAATAAAATCATATTTTTCAAAGCAATTTAAAGTTTATAAATCATACAAAAGGTTTCAAGAGACTGATACTTATAAAAACCAACCAAAAACTGGAAGAAAACGTGCAACCACATCCAGCGATGATCGTTTTATAATGAGAAGTGCTCTTCGTAAACGCTCAATATCATCAAAAGAGCTGGCTGGTGATTTGTGGGAGCATAGAAAAGTTAAAGTTTCTTCACATCTTCAAGCTCGCCGAAAACAACTGTTGACCGAGCGACACAGAAAACTTTGCCTTAAGTGGGCCAAAAGACATTTAAATTGGACACCTGATGAATGAGCGAAAATCACTTGATCTGATGAGTTCAATATAGAAGTAAGCTTTGTAATAGTTTAATGTATTATACTTAAGAATTTAACAGAAAAATAAATATCTAAGCAATTATTGCACTGACAATATAAAATTTAATTTACTATAAATTTACGAAATTAAGGTTTGTTTTTTTCTTATGTGGATCAGCTTTTTGGACAACCTGGAGCCATCTTTGTATGATGTAGGCCGGGTGAAGCTTTTCATCCTGACAGCATCATCCCCACGGTCAAATTTGGTGGTGGTAGCATCATGATCTGGGGGTGCATGTCCGCCAGTGGTTTAGGCGAAATCTTTTTGTGCGACGGACGCATTATTCTGCTCGTTATATTACCATGCTTAATGAAGTTTTGGAGCCATCAATATTAAAATTATTTGATGAAGACAATCCAGAATATGTTTTTCAACAAAATAATGCCCCCTGTCACAAAGCCAAAGCAACAAATGAATGATTTTCCAAAAACAATGTGCCACTTTTTGCATGGTCCCCCAGTCACCAGATTTATCGCAAATTGAAAGTTTATGGTCGATTCTGATAAACAAGGTGTCTCTTTACAAATGCAAATCAAGAGAAGAATTGAAGAAAATTATTGTGGACGAATGGTTCAATGTACAATCAGATGTACCTAAAAAACTTGTGGATAGTATGCTTAAAAGGGTACGTGTGGTAATTAAAGCACGAGAAGGTGCCACAAAATATTAATAATTTTGATTAAAGTTGTCATTAAAAGCTGTATGTATTAATTTATTTACCATTTTTCCTGTAATATTTCTAAAATTCAATAAAACGTAGGGTGCCCCATACATTTGTCCAAGGCTGCATATAAATAAAATAGGTTAAAAGTTTTTTTGTCATCATACATAGTTTCTAGACGTTTCACGTGATTATAAAACGATACCACTAGAAACTCAATTTCTATCTGTCTGTCTGTTCTCTCAAATAAATAATAATAAATAATAAGTTCCTATCGCTTAGATAGGCGTATATATAGGGGTGGAGAACATAACTGCTCCATTTATATTTTTATTATCTCTGTATCAATAGGTCATTTTAAGTATTAAACACTAGCGGCTGAGTCGACCCCAGATCTGACTGCACCAGTGTTGCCGCGAGTAGTGAAACGAATGTACCAAGATTTGTTGAAAATATTACCACAAAAGTACCATCATAAATAGGACGCAAAATTAAAATGTTTGATTATGTGTTAAATATAGATATCAAGTTTTACTATCTTAAAAATAATATTACAAACGAAAATTTTATGTGAAGTGTAAATTTTCACACATTTCAGAGTTTTGTAGGTATTTAATAAGTGTAAGAAGCCAACATCATACTGGATGTCTACGAATATTTGTTCTATTAACAATGTGTTGATATGGTGTTCAAAACTCGGTCCTTAGCTGTTAAATTTTTTTGATTATATTTTAATATCATAAAAATACACTCACTATCTAAGCTATAAATAGAAATCCATAGCATTAGTAGCCATAATTTAGCCATGAATTAAAAAAATAATTAATTTTGTTAAAATCATAAAAACTGCAATATTTTTCAAAAACGCAATCGGATCAAAAATTCCTCTCTTACGTTTCCGGCTCAGATCAATGTAATTTTTTCAGATTTTTAGTTTATCGCTTTCGGCTAAAAGGGGGCTAGAAAAGAACTTTTTTAGCACATTTTAACATGAAAATGTCAAAATCAAAACACCAAATAATTGAATCGTGTTAATCGTGAATTTAAAAAAACTATTTTTTGTTCCGTAATCTACGTCCTAAGAGCTTTCTTTTGATACCACACAATATATTTAATAAATATTTTTTTTATCTACCACAAAAAAATCGACATTTTTCGAAAAACTAATTCGATCAAAAATTCCTGTTGAACTATTCCGGAAATCCTCTCTCCGAAATGTTCATTATGGAGATTTTTTTCAGATTTTTACCTCCTCAACCCCTCAAGCCATCAACCTCTCTGAGAGATAGTACGGGGGCCAAAGTTTTTTGACATATTTTGGCAAAAATCTCATAAAAAAAAAGATTTTTCAAAAATAAAAATTTGCTTCTGGTTGCACGCATTAAGAGATTTCATTTGGCATGCCACTCAAAATTTTTAAAAAATATATATTTTTTTAGTAAATACATAATTCTTTAAATTTATCTCGGGATGTGTTTTTTTGAACTCTCAGTATTTTTCCTATATGTGTGGGTCAAAGAGTTGTATAAGCATACCATACTTTCTGCGTTAAGCCGTTTGGCTACAATTTCTACCGTACAGACAGACAGACAGACAGATACATGAGTGATGTTATAAGGGTTTTTTGGTGCTCATACCTACAAAACTCTGAAAATTATATAATAACAAAATTTTAATATTGTAAATAATTAATAAATCGCATATATCTTAAACATATTTAAACAAAATTAATTAACTTTCTATTGCTTCAAATATAAATTACTAGGTTAGGTTTAATAACTCATTTGAGGGACTCCAATGAAAATATGGTACATTGCCTAATATTTCTTTACAGAAAGTACAGTATCTTTATTCAAATTTCTGTATTTAGTTTTTTTTATTGGAAATTTTGAAAAAATACGTCCTACATTGCTATGCGCTAAATAAACTACGCAATGTAGAAAATGTGTGATATATAAAAATAGTAGTTCATTTGCCTCATTTTTATAAATTATTATTATAGGCCATCTGGTCAGTTCCCACACTTCGTCATTTTGCGTCATAACTTCAATGACAAACTTAGTGGCGAAAAAACAACTAAATCAATTTTTTTGCATTTCAATTATAGACTAATTCTCTCTTTACTTCTTCACTATTTTATTTTACTAAAACATATCTATTGAAGTCATATAGTCAAATTTTAAAAGTTTTTATTTAATATTGGGACATTTGTATTGGCACCGCTAAATTTTATTTTGTTTACATTTGCCAACATTTTATAGTACGTACTGATTTGTTTTGACACTTCTTATAGTAGTTTCTAAAAACCTTTTTTATTTAGTTTGTTGTTTATTTATCAGTTTTGTGTTTAGTTATACGAGGTCTGTTCAAAAAGTATCGCGAATTTTGTGTTTTTTCAAAAATTATTTATTTATTCATGAATATCTATTTTGTCTCATTCAAAGTAATTCCCACCAGATATTATACACTTGTGCCAACGTTTTTTCCAATCCTCGAAGCACTTGAAAAAATCATTTTTTGTGATCTTGTTCAGCTCCTCCTTCGATGCCGTCTTTATCTCCTCACTCGTAGCGTAGCGTCGTCCTTTCATGGGCCTCTTCAGTTTCGGGAACAAGAAAAAGTCACAGGGGGGGCAGATCTGGGGAATACGGTAGCTACGGCCTTATTAGAGTGTTGTTTTTGGCCAAAAATTCGCGCACAAGCAACGAATTTCGCGGCGACCCGTCTCATGCCCAAATAATTGGTAAAAATCGAATGGTACGAGCCAATCGATATGTTTAGATCCTCAGCAACTTCTCTAACGGTGATTCGACGATTAGCCAATACTATTTTCTTCACTTCATCAATGTTTTCGTCTGTTGTTGACGTGCTTGGGCGTCCGGCACGCTCTTCGTCGTTCACATCTTCTCGGCCATCTGAGAACATTTTGTACCACCGATAAACGTTGCTTTGGTCCAAGGTAGCTTCACCATATGCCACAGTCAACATTCGGAATGCGTCCGCGCACTTAATTCTGTTTTTCACAAAAAATTTGATACAGATTCTTTGATCCATTTTTTGGTATAGGCAAAAATCGAAGACGAGCCAAAACACGTGCAAGCAAAGCAACTGTCAAAAATTAACTCAACATTCAAAATGACCGAACTTGTCGGCATAAGTGAGAGACTCACCAAAACGTAGAAAGGCTTAGGATTAAGTAGGTGTATTTATATAAGGTTCCTGTCGCTCCTATGTGAAGCATAGGGCCTCAATAAACTTCCGCCATTTGGATCTGTCTTGCGCTAGATGTTTTAGCTCCCTCCATGTTTTTCCGCTTTCGCTAGCTTCCTTCATGGTTAGTCTACACCATGTGTCCATTGGTCTGCCACATCTTCGGCTCCCTTGTGGGTTTCAATCAAGAGTCGTTTTACTGATGGACAAAGGGTTGTTCCTTAAGGTATGGCCTATCCATCTCCACTTCCGCTGTTTTATCAGGATGTATATGGGGCTTTGGTAGGTTCTCTCTGAAAGACCAGCGTTGGTAATAACGGCAGGCCAAAATATGCGTAATATTCTACGCAAGCAAGAATTCTAGAAGTTTTCCAAGTCTCACAGCGGATTAAGTAAGTAATGCATATAGAAAAGTAGCTTATAATAATGAAACGATTATATCTTGTCAATGCAGTTTTTATGATGATATGAATATTTTGGGGGCCCTGTGGAACGTTACCTATAAACTTGAAATCATCATTATTGTCGCGTCAGCCCGATGTGAGACTATGAATCCTCTCACCAGGTTTCATAACCATATTATCAATCTGTGTATATTCAGGAGTAATATGGTCAGTATTACGTCCATTTTTATCGTGCACAGAAATGCACCTACAGTTTATGTCAGTTGCAGACGATTAAGCAGAACCTGTAATTTGTATAAATATTTTTTACCCAAATTATTTGATATAAGCAGAAGTTGAACTCACGTCCATACTCTTGTTTAGCGGTACAAACGATACAAAACAGCATGTACAAACGAATTAACGCTTGCGGCCACAGGCTTATATCTATAATGTAATGAATCGGTTAGAACGCCGGAACAAAAACCAAATTTCACAAACCACCCATCGCGAGAATTTCTTTGAAAAGGGTTGCCTTCGTTTTTTTTCATGATTTTACAAGGGGTATTTTAAAATAGCATTTTTTAAGAACTCAGATAATAAAATAAAAATTATACATTTTACGTTACAGCACGTATCTTTAGAAATATATTTTTAAATGGTTCATTGTTCAAGAAGACATTTGTTCAGAGTTATTGTTTAATAACTTTGAACACTAGCATCTTCTTGAACAATGATTAAACCTTTCTTCTTAGAAATGCGACAAGACTGCTTATATAAACTCCCATTTCTCTGTAGACAAGGGCAGACAGAATTCGCTCCAGTTAGCGTAAAGATCTAATTTGTTGAATTCTTAGAGGCACTGTGTCGGCATTCTGGTGGTCTATCTGATACTATTTGTTTTAAACTTTTAATTATTTTAATACCTATATTTTAATCTTATGTAAATATTACTTTTAATAAATCAAATTCATTGATTTTAAACAATCTTACTTAAAGGGTGTACACCTTAACCTTTAAGAATTTAGGTGAACAGCTTAAGATCCAGATTATTAACAAAATACCTGTTCAGTCGGTTGGTAAGTACTAATACATATCATTTAATTCACATATCGTAATGATGGACCCTGAATAACACTCACGCCTACCACCCGAACTCCTTTAGTCAGAAATCTCATTTCAGTTTGAGATCAGACATTATATGTATATCACAGGCTCGCAACCTAGTGAACAATAAATGGTACGTTGTATAGTAACGTTACCAGGCTCTCTACAATATATAAACATGAAATTTGTCATTAATTTTTTACTTAATACCAAAAATGTATAAATAAAAAAAATGTTTAGAATGTAGAAACGATTCTTTTCTGTCCGATGCAATTTTTATTAACATCAAAATTTATTGAAATGAATATAACTTAAAATATTTTATATTACGTATAAGCTTGAAATATCTAATTTATTATTTACTCAATAGCAAAAATGTATACAATTATTTGATTAGAATGAAGAAACAATTCTTTTTTTTAATTCAGCTTTTAATAAGATGCATATATGAGGGTTGGTTAAAATGGAGTAGTATAATCTTATAATAAAAATTAGAATATGAACATCTTAATTGTCAAGTGAGATGAAGATAATTTAAAATTGTCTTGTACTCACCCTTCATTTTGTAGAAATGGGAAAATAGTATGAGTGAATATTCAAGTTTATTTTCTTTTATATTGACGTGAAATTTTTCTGTTACATAATTTATTGCATTAAGTAAAAATGATAATAAAATTTATATATTTGATACGATTGT
This sequence comes from Liopterus haemorrhoidalis, assembly GCA_963971575.1. Classification (NCBI taxonomy): domain Eukaryota; kingdom Metazoa; phylum Arthropoda; class Insecta; order Coleoptera; family Dytiscidae; genus Liopterus; species Liopterus haemorrhoidalis. The sequence goes on along the minus strand of OZ020619.1, from coordinate 31,547,126 downwards.
ATGACATATGTTTTTTAAGTCCTACTTGAACTTTTTATCTTTTTCAAAAAACTTGAAGGTTATTATTTAATGCTTAAAAACTTGATATATTTTAATTTATTATTTGCATATTTTCGGTCAAAATATTATCTTTTATTGTTGAATAAAATGCATTTGATGATTGATATTAAGTAAAAAATATTCAAATATTTTATCAAAGCAATATTTTAAATATTTTCAATATGTTAAAAAGTGGCTACCTTAATAAGTCGTTACTTATGGTCTTTATCATACCGAATCAAAATTAAATTTTATTTGATCAAAATCTTCCATTGTACAGTTATGCTTCGGATAACGTTTAAGTCAACGAATAACCGCACATACGATGTTGATACCATAATGGCCTATTTGAAGTAATTAGCTATCTAGTGACAAATATAGCTACTACCCCAGGGCTTCAAATATATCGGAGCAAACTGGAACGGTTCGTGATATTATGGAAAATATTGTTCCGGTTAGTGAAATTATTGAAAATATTGTTCTAGTTTTTGAAAAACATTCAGATTTCTGTTCCGGTTCATTCGAAAAACAATATTTAAAAAAAGTATTCTATTCACTTGATAACTACAATTGTTTACTTTCACCACTATTATTTGAAAATAAATTTCTTTATAATAAATATGTAAAAAAAGTATGTAAAAATATGTAAAAAAAGGATTAAAAGTATTTTCTTCTTTATAGATTTTTAAATAAAAATTCTTGTTTAATACTCATAAATTTATTGTCAAATAATTAGAGAGACGTTTCGATTGGGTATCCAATCATCTTCAGTCTAATATTGAAGTAAAGTTGTAAAAAATAACGACTACTATGATTGACAGTTCCTGTCCATACCAAGGAATTTATTGTGGAAATATTTTGACATTATTTTTGAAACTTGACTTCAATATTAGACGGAAGTTGATTGGATATCCAATCGGAACATTTCTCTAATTATTTGACAATAAATTTATGAAGAGTATTAAAAACAAGAATTTTTATTTAAAAACCTATATAATTTTTGTCAAGAACATACTTTCGAGTATATATATTTATAAATAAAACACTATCTTTTATTCCTATTGACTTGTTCAGTACATTTACAACATGTTTTTTTATTGTTAATATCTTTAGTTTTTTATTTTTTTCATGTTTTTATTCTTAATAATTTTGTTTATAGTTTTTATCTTTTATATATGTTCATAGCTATTAGAGATCGTTTGTACAAAGAATTATCGCGTTTTCCTGGTGATAATAATATCGGAAAATGTTACTTAATGTACAAAAATGAAGTATCCAAACTTATTAAAATTACAAAACAAAATTATTACAAAGAAAAAATTCTGCAAAACGTAGATAATCCGAAAACACAATGGCTATTAACCAATGAGTCAGTAAATAGGGAAAGTAGAACCGAAGAAAGTCCTTTAGATACTAAAACAAATAATATCAATAAAAAAAACAAAAGCGGACGAATTTAATAAATATTTCATAAATGTAAGTTCTATATTATCTAAAAATTTTAATAACAATTTAGATAAGAAAAATAACATGCTAAAGAGAATAAATTGTAATCCTAAGTCACTTTTCCTCGCTCCCAGAAATACTCAGGAAATAATTGAATTAATTGGAACATTAAAAAAATTGATGTGAAGTGTGAATATTCACACATTTCAGGGTTTCGCAGGTATATAATAAGTGAAGGCGGTATGCTGAGTGTGTAGGACAAATTTTACTTTGTAGTAATCACGGCAAAATGAACGATATTTTTAAAATAATTTATCGTATGTTAATCATATAATAAGACTGGTTATTAAATTTACGCTCTTAAAAATTAAATACAACATTTGTTAAAATATAACTGGAATTTTGACAAAATAATTTCAACATAATAAAAATGCAAAAAAAAAATAGAAAAAATAAAATTCACTCCGTACTCGAACTCGAAACCTTTCGTTTACCAGCAGTGCTCTAACCAATAACGCCATCGCACGCCTTGTATGTGAGTGTCTTACATTGGTATAACTTTTGTACTTTGTGAACCAAAAACCACAAAAAATGCGTTATTTTCCGAAAACATAATCTGATCAAAAATTCCAGTTGTACTATTTCGGTTCACACCAATATACATTACTTAGAATTTTTTTAGATTTTTAGTTTAAACCATCTGGGCTACAGGGTGTGGGACAAAATTTTTTTTGCACAATTTTGGCAAAAATCGCCTCAAAATAATTTATTTTGCAAAAATAAAAATTTGATCGTTAAGCCACGTACTAAGGGCTTTCATTTGATACCCTACTCAGAATTTAAAAAAAATATTTTTGTTTTCGATGAGCACATATTTGGTTATATTTTTAGGGGGGTATGTTTTTTAGATGTTTTAGTATTTTTTCTATGTGCGGGTCAAAGAGTTGTATAAGCATGTCAAATTTCAACTCTCTAGATGTAGCCGTTTGGCTACAATTTTTACCGAACAGACAGACAGACAGACAGACAGACAGACAGACAGACAGACAGACAGACAGACAGACAGACAGACAGACAGACAGACAGACAGACAGACAGACAGACAGACAGACAGACAGACAGACAGACAGACAGACAGACAGACAGACAGACAGACGACAAAATGACGGTATAAGGGTTTTTTGGTCATACCTACAAAACCCTAAAAATGGGAAATCTCCTGGTCATGACGGAATCACTTGTGAAGTTATTAAAAAACTGCTAAATTCATAGCTGATCCCCTTACCAATATTTTTAACTGCTGTTTTGAGAAAGGCTATTTTCCTGACTCTTTTAAAATTTCAGTTGTTAGACCTATACACAAATCTAGACCCCCAAATGACATACAAAATTACCGTCCCATCTCATTAATAACTAATTTTGCGAAACTGTTTGAAAAACTTATTAAAAAAAGGCTTGTGTCTTTTTTAAAACAGAACCAAATCATTTCTACTAAGCAGTTCGGCTTTACTGAAAAGTTAGGAACAGAAGATGCTATTGCAGGTTATATTCAAGGATGGACAGCTCAAAAGTATGTGTGGCTATTTTTTTAGACCTTGCAATGGCCTTTGACACTGTCGACCATTCCATACTATTGAAAAAACTAGAAATTTGCGGAGTACGCGGTCTACCTCTAGAATTATTCCGTAACTACTTATATAAACGGAAGCAAAGGGTCGTATTGAACAACATTAGTAGTACTGAGGAATATGTCATATGTGGCGTGCCACAGGGGACAGTGTTAGGGCCTATTCTTTTCTTGCTTTATATAAATGATCTAATAAATAACAAAAAAATCGTGGGTGATATTACAGCTTATGCTGATGACACTGTTTTGTTTGTCGTAGCCAGTAACTGGGATACAGCTAGGGAGGTAGTACAACTTGACCTACAAGTAATAAAGGACTGGCTGGATACAAATATTCTAACCTTAAATTATGAAAAGACTAAATATCTCTCTTTTTCTATTTATGAAAATACACAGCCAGATATAGAAGAACTAACAATACATGAACAGGAATGCAATAGGATTGAAAACTGTTGCATCTGTACCACAAAAATAAATAGAACTACACATGTTAAATATTTGGGGATTATTATTGACAATCACATGCGATGGGATCGGCATATACATCAGATGTGCAATAATCTAAGGAAAATGTTCTATATATTTAAAAAACTTAGAGAAATTATACCAATTGATACTCTATATCAGTTTTACTATGCACTCGTGCAGTCCAGATACAAAAAATGTATCCGACAAATGAACTATACACAATCAGCAGATTAATGTCCATTCCTCAGTTGTTTAAGGCAACTAAAAGTATAGGCCAGCGATGTTTTTTATATCTAATCCCTAAAGTTTATAACGCCTTTCAAAGTTTCATGAGTGAAGAAAAAAAAAAACAAAATTGTAACATTAACATTAACTCAGCTTGCTGGACAAAAACTTTTTGCAGAAATTTATCTGAATTGGAAATTGAAAATATTTTATATGTCATTAAGTGACGCATAATCTAAATCCACATATTATATTTAAACAAATAACACAAAAAATACCTTTTTTTGTAATAAATACAGTTAGTCAAGTGTTCTTTTCTGGTTTTTATCTTTTCTATCTTTTCTGTTTTTCTTTTCTGTTTTTCTTTTCTGTTTTTCTTTTCTTTTATTTCTTGTATTTTTGTATTGAATCGTGTATAGATTTTGCTTACTGTTACATGTATACATGTAAGGATCAGGTCTAGTTCTTGGACGTCCTTTGTAATATGTTACTTTATTAACCATAACATAATGACATATATTTGACAGATTTTAAATAGACGTAGTAATAAATGCTTATATGTGCTTGGAATTGTGTGTTTTAATTGATATTATCATAAACGCTATAAAGCGTTCTATCATACATTATATTTACTACTTTTGTATAAAAAATATGTCAAACAATAAAAATAAAATATCAAAAACTTGAAAGCTACGCACAGACTCTTATAGGTCTTTGTGGCGTAGCACTTGCCATTCTCCTGGTAAGTCTAAATACGAAAATTGATTCTGTATTGATATGTTCTTGTTCTCCACTTCTTCTACTACTTCCTCTGGAAGTCAAACAGAGCTGCAGTCAGATAATTCGACAAATACTTCTGGACAGAGTAATATTGGCGAAACATATACTACCTCTTCTAACTGTAATCACGATAGAAACTCTTCAGAGCAGACTAATCTACAAGGCAAACCGGGCCAAACAATGCAAAATCAACCACCGCCATATGATTCTAACATCCCAGTTAAAAAGAATGTCCTAATATTAGCAGACAGTCACGGTAGGAATCTAGGAACCTTTTTACAAGAAAAAATGCCTGATTATTGCATCCACTGCATTTGTAAACCAGGAGCACAATTAAGGGACATCACTTGGATTTAACGAGCTCAGTAGCTAATTTCAATAAAAATGACTTTGTAATCGTTTTAGCCGGTACCAATAATTTTCCGCATAACAATGTGTTTTTACCAAACACTTTTGAAAAAGTCACTAAAATATGCACTCACACCAACTTGATAATAGGTGCTATTCCTTACCGCTACGACAAGACATTCTTAAACCCGTCAATCCATTACTGTAATAATATTATTTTTGACTTAGTCTGGAACAAACAGAATTGCTACCCCTTTGACACTAATTTTTACTTAAGCCGCAAAAATTACACCACACATGGGCTTCATATGAGGGATTTCTCTAAAAAATTCTTATGCGAGAAACTCGCCAATGTCATCAGGAGCAGCCCCATGTTCGACTGCAACTGCATTTCCTCTGTTCCACCTGAGAAGCGGTGCCTTTAACAATAAAAAGCCTCTATCGATCATTCACCAGAATATGTGCTGCTTGTCCAATAAAATAGAACAAACAAATATTTTTTTATCAGAGCACAACCCAGACATCTTCCTTTTAAGCGAACATTGGCAAAATAGCGATCAAATAAATTTTATTAAGCTGGAAGATTTTGATTTACGAGCAAATTTTAGCAGAATTCCTGCAAAGAGCCATGGAGGAGTCGCGATATATTGCAAGACACATTTAGAAACTAAATTAATAACAGAGGTAGAGAATTTCAACGTCCCCTATGTTTTTGAATGCTGTGCTCTTACATTAGTAGCATACAATCTTATGATAGCAGTATGTTATCGTCCTTCTACCTCAAGTGACTACGATACTTTCTTCACAAAACTACATGAGCTACTGGATTTCTCAACGACTAAAGCAAATAGAGTCCTCTTTGCGGGCGATTTCAACATTGATATGCTCACAGAAAGCACACACAAGAACAAATTCATGGACATCGTGACATGTTATGGATTGTCTTTCGCATTTCATGAACCGACTAGAATTACTAGCACAAGCCAAACGTGTATCGATAATTTTCTCTGTACTGGCAACATAATTGAACGCAAAATTTTAAACCCAGGATTAAGCGATCATACCGCACAGTATGTGGAATTAGATTTACTTGTAAAGAAGGAAATTCATAAGGCAATGTACACAAGGATTATGAATGCTGAAAATACTGAAAGATTCCTAGGCCATCTATCTGACTACTCTTGGGATGCAGTTTACTGCCATTCCTGTCCTGAAAAAGCCTTTGAAGCATTTATAAAAAAACTTACTTCTACCTATGACTTAAACTTTCCATTAAAAAAACTAAATAAAAAATCATCCTGCACTAAATTTCCTCAATATATCATTACCTTAAAAGAAAAAGTCTCTACATTACAATCTCTCTCTCAAAAATTTCCTATCTTTAAACAACACTTCAAAGAGGCTAACGCAGCTTATCAAAAAGCCCTGACAGAGCATAGGAAGTCTATCACAGATAATCAAATTCTGTCAGCAACTAATAAAAACAAGGCAATGTGGAAATTCATTAACTCCACAATCAAAGAAACAAAAAAAAGCACAATAAATATCACTGATAATGAAGATAACAACATTGATCCTTTAACTGTCGCCTCAAATTTCAATTACTTCTTCATTAACACAGTCGCAACAGTCAATTCTAGTACTGATGTCTTAGATCATGAATACATTAACTCTCTCATTCAAAGTAACAATAATTCTTTCCTGTTAACACCAGTCAGTCATGCTGATATTCTAGACGCCATTAAAAACTTAAAAAGTAGTCATTCGAGAGGCCATGACGGGATTTCAAATAACGTTATTAAAATATGTAAGGATTCCATATGCGGTCCTCTAGCCCATATCATCAACGCGTCATTTGAAAAATCTTGGTTCCCGTCTTCACTTAAGCACGCCATTATCAAACCACTTTTTAAATCTGGGGATAAAAATGACATGTCTAATTACAGACCAATTAGTCTTCTCTCTTCCTTTTCTAAGATCTTTGAAATTGTTATCAATAACAAACTCTTAAGCTTCTTTTGTAAATATCAACTTCTGTCACCCACACAACATGGCTTTACTAAGGAAAAGAGCGTAGATACCGCATTGTTCGAGTTTATCAATCGAATTTACTCAACTCTAGACTCGGGAGATATAGCTATTGGAGTTTTCGTCGATCTATCTAAAGCGTTCGACTGTGTGGACCATTCCATACTTTTGGCCAAATTGGAGAGATACGGTGTAAGAGGCAATACACTTACATGGTTCGCGTCGTATCTCTCGAATAGGACCCAAGTGGTATCGATCGACACAAACGAAGAACAGGAGATTAAATCAGAGTCCCTCCTAAACAACAATGGTGTACCTCAAGGATCAATCACTGGCCCTTTGCTATTCAACATATATGCCAATGACCTTCCGGCATGCCTCAAAGAACTCCCATTTGAGATAAACATTATCTCTTATGCAGACGACAATAACTTTTTAATCAAATTGAAAAAATCAGAAAATCTCTCTAACAAACTTCAGCTCGTTTACGACACTCTGTCTACTTGGATAACAAAAAACAAATTAAAAATAAACACTTCTAAATCAGTATTTACTATTTTCCAAACAAGTCGCTCATCTGGTATTCAGGAAGTACAGAGTGTGTTAAAGGAGGCTGACACTATCAAACTGTTAGGCTTGCACTTAAACTGCAATCTCAAATGGGATGTTCATATTTCCAACTTGTGTAAGAAACTGAATAAAGCACTCTATGGAATCAGAATCATGTCCCAAAAATGCCGAAATTATGTCTTAAAAACTTTATATTTTGCAAACTTTCATTCACTGCTACGATACGGTATTATGCATTGGGGCTCCTCCTCTGATTACAGTAGAGTGTTTACCATTCAGAAGCGAGCAATAAGAGTCTTGGCTAGCTTACAAGGACGCGACTCTTGTCGCGACGCTTTTAAAAATCTTGGTATCCTAACTGTTCCAAGCGTTTACATTTTAGAATTATTAATTTTTGCATTCAAGCATCATATTGCAATAAATACGCAAAATCAAGAACACGGACATTTTACCAGAAACAAAGCTCTTATAAAACAAGACAAACATAGACTCACACTGTACGAAAAAAGTTCCAAATATAATGCAATTAAAACGTTCAATGCCCTGCCCGACGACATCAAAAAAATTAGTAATCTCACCTCGTTCAAAAGGGCAATAAAAAATCTTTTACTTCAAAAGACATTATACACTTGGAAGAATTCTATTCGGAACAGTTGGGATAGCCCTATATAATTACACCTAATATATATATGTATGTGTATGTGTAGGTATGTATATGTATATATGTGTATATGTATATATATATATATATATATATATATATATATATATATATATATATATATATATATATATATATATATATATATATATATATATATATATATATATATATATGTATTTTTACAAGTTTAGTACAAATATACATGTACAAATAGAATCACATTTCAAAAATACATATTCATATTCATATTCATTTATTGAACAAGTACATTTATAATGAGCTTGCATAGTCAATGTTACAAAGTTAGATAAATATAAAATTGATAATAATAGATAATTACATATAAAACATTACAAATGAAGAATACAGTATATATACATACATATATATATATATATATATATATATATATATATATATATATATATATATATATATATATATATATGTATATATATATATATATATATATATATATATATATATATATATATATATATATATATATATATATATATATATATGTATATATGTATATATATATATATATGTATATATATGTATGTATATATACTGTATTCTTCATTTGTAATGTTTTATATGTAATTATCTATTATTATCAATTTTATATTTATCTAACTTTGTAACATTGACTATGCAAGCTCATTATAAATGTACTTGTTCAATAAATGAATATGAATATGAATATGAATATGAATATGTATTTTTGAAATGTGATTCTATTTGTACATGTATATTTGTACTAAACTTGTTTGTGATTCTGTATTCACGCGTGCATTGTTACGTAATGTTGTACGACGTTCTTATTTACTGATTTCATTCTCTTTGCAGACTGAAGATGTGTAACTTTATGCACGAAACGTATCTGTAATGTTTTAATTACTGGTTTTAATAAATTTGACGAATATACAAGATAGTGTTTTATTCATAATATTTAAATTCGTCGAGAAACTCCAACATATTATATATATATATATATATATATATATATATATATATATATATATATATATATATTCTGAGTGTCAGAAATCACATGCTTTTGTAGTCTAGTGGCTCTAGAACGAGAACGCGAAATTCTTAGGTTGACGGGTTCGATTCCCGGTGAGGCAGTATTTTGATATTTAATTTCTATACTATATATATATATATATATATATATATATATATATATATATATATTAATAAAAAAGGTATTTTATGAATAAGAAGACATGATTTTATTGATCAACTAATACGTCTCACACATCATATGATATATTTTCTACTATTCTATTTACATAAAACAATATGCCTTAGCAACGATATAGCACACTACAATCGTTAATAAGAGTAAATGTTGCATAATTATATTTTCGCTAACACGGCCAGACTGATATGCGGAACGTTCTCGGGACGCAACTGTATTCTTCACACCATTAACAGCATTGTTGTTATCAGCAACAGCAACCTGCATACCACCAATGGTCTGCTCCATACCAACAACAGCATCCTGCATCTTGCGTACCAGTAACAGCATCCTGCATACCAGGAACTCCATTCTTGAGCTGGTCCACCATTCATCTTCTACTGCATCTTGAAAGTCTTCACCTAATTCATAATCTGTAAATAAAGCAATTTCGGCGCAGAATTGATCTTTCACAAAATCAACCATGCACCAATATCAATTAGTTAAAATAAATATTTGCTTACAACAAAACCTTCCAATAGCATAGTATAAATCGTGATCTGAAAGTTTAGAGACTTTTTGTTATCATTTCATTTCTCTACCACGAACTCAGTGACTAGATCAACAAGCTCAGATACTCAGTAACTATCTATTAGTTTCCTTCATTACAGATTGTCTACAGTACAACAAGCTCAGAGACCGTCTATTTGTTTCTGCACACACAGTGCTTTATCATCAACATCATCAGCCCGTCGCTATAGCTCACCATCTGCCACCATGGTTACAGAGCTATTACCGGACTGATGCCACTGGCAGAGGCTTGTCTTGCGGTACTCAACAACCTTTTCTCTCAACTCATTAGCAATTACATTTCTCAGTTTATTCTGCCAATCAGATCCCAGTGATCTGTCGTTTGTCTTTTCCAAAAAACGTTCAAATTCAAAACTCAAATCTCGAAACCCAGATCTTAATTTATTCTCAAATATTAAATCTCAAATCTAATTTTTACTCATTATGGCTAGCACGTGCCATATGATTTAACCAAAACAATAAAATGCCTCTTACCATTTTAGTCATCAACAATCTAACCAGTTACCTTCGTACAATGTCTTATCTGCTTTGGATAATTAATCCTGACATATTCTGCATTTTTCAAAAAAATGTCACATTTCAAATTTATTCCAATGAGTGTCATTTCTATAGAAATCACTTGAAGTATTTTTTTGACAAAATAACTTAAAATTCGCCAATCTATTATCTAGCTCATAATTATTCATACTACCTTTATATGATTCTCAATCATCACCTTTAACTTAAACCTTTACATTAGCCTTTGCAATATTATACGACAATTTCTTTACACCAATATATTGTTGCATTACAAAAATATTTTTAATATTGCACTTATAGTCTTGTATTTTAATTTTCTTGCGGGTGATAGGCCAATCCCACTTCTGATATTAATAAAAAAGGTATTTTATGAATAATAAGACATGATTTTATTGATCAACTAATACGTCTCACACATCATATGATATATTTTCTACTATTCTATTTACATAAAACAATATGCCTTAGCAACGATATAGCACACTACAATCGTTAATAAGAGTAAATGTTGCATAATTATATTTTCGCTAACATATATATATTATGTTGGAGTTTCTCCAACATGTTGTAACCAGTTACTTATATATAGAAAATATGTTAAGCACTAGGGCTTAAGCTTTTTTAAAAAGTATTTAATCAATCTCAACACACGACCACATAAGATATGACTTTAATTAATTACAATAGTTATTACAATTTGATTATATCGTGACAATGGAAATATTAAGAATGAATTTACAGTTTAACATTAGTACTTATATATTATTGTGTTATCTTCTAATGATTCAAGTTCTTCATTGGAACATGATGAGGTTGTGCTGACTTAGCATGCCGTCATCGTGTTTATGAGTTATGTCAGATGGTGAAATATTGTGTAACCCATAAGGGTCCATATAGGACTGGTCCTATAACTTATATATAATTATATATAAAATTGTTTAAATTTAAAAAAAGACAAACTATAAACCAACAACTTTTATTTGCTTTCAATATGAAACTAAATATTAATATTTGTAACGTGTACTAGCCAAAAGATGAGATGATACTTATACATCCGGTAATTTCTAACACTCAGAACCGCCTCTACGACCAGGTCTCATATCTAGAAATCCTGTTTATACACGTTCGGTAGTTGATAATTTTGTCAGTATCGTATTGATGCCTTAAATTTTTGTATATATATATATATTGTTTTTCTGTATTATTTAAATTAATTTATACATTTAATTATAATATATATAAAATATTATATATTTTAATTAATTATAAGTTTTTCAGTTATTAATATGATTAATTTGAAAAGAAAAGCATCGCGGTTCGTATCTAAAGATCAAAATTGGATATGACAATAGATTGTTTCTTGAAAAGCTCGTATGTCGAGAGGTTCGTAAGTCGAGGTACCACTGTCTTAGCAAATTTACTTTACCATAACTAGTATTCGGAAGTTAAAATATTTAAATTGTAATTATCTAGATCAAAGGAATATGTTTAAAGTGTGATTTCGAGGATCTAACACCTCTCTTTGGTACGCCATTGCATATTCTAATAAAAGGGCGCAGTTTGACTGATCTTGCCCCGGGCGCTAAAATAGCCGGCTCTGATGGCAAGACTAATTATACGCAAATATTATAAATGACCGACCAAAAATCATTACCCGATTGATTAGAAGATCGTAATCAACGTTATTGACACCTCAGCAATAGAGTTGGGTAACAGAATTAAAGGAATTGTTGTTTTCCTTCAAAAATTTTAACTAACTAAACTTACCTCATTATCATTTAATGGTTCCTTATAATTTAAGCTTTTAATCAATTATTTATTTTCTTCCCACGTCTACATCTTGAATCTATTTCATCCCAGCATAGAAGAATCTAATTTCTTCTGTTTATAAATATCCAAACTGTGCCTTTCACATTCTGTATTTTACTTAAAACTCATGAATACTAAACATTTGACTTTGTATGTAATATATATAATTTATCAGTAATTGTAAAGCTATTGTACAAGTACATATTAACAATCGATGTACACCAATTACGATATGTTAACAGTACACGAATTATTTTTTAATGAGTAGAATTTAGTAATAGCTTTCGGCGATAAATAGGTGTTTAACTATGCCGAAATTAACATAAAAATTATGACTTTTTGACTACGTAAGTATAAAATTGTTAGCGATATTGTGAATAGTAAAACCTAGTTGTAAACATGGCTGCCATACAATTATCTATCTGTGTAATATATAACAACGGTGGCCAAACTATGGCTCGCGAACCGCATGCGGCTTTTCAAGAGTTTTATTGTAGCGCAATCTTGTATATACACCGGAGCCACAAAATATGATACGTTCAATCGATCGGTAATCTTCAGATCATTAAAATCGTACACCTTATTCGAACCAACGCAAAAAACACCGTCACTTCCAAAATTTCATTGACGAACTCGATTTAAATGAACAAATAAATGATTTATCGTTGTACTGCATACTGTACGTGAGGTTTGTAGTATTGTTGGAACCTATTATCGACTTTCTGGATGAAAAAAAAAAAAACAATCAAATCCGCAATTAAACGATAAAAAATGGATCTATGACTTAATGTTCTTCACTGATACAATGGAACATTAAAAAAAAATTAATTTATTACTGCACGGTAAGAACAAGAATATTTCAGAATTAAGTCAGATTATTGTTTCAAAAGAAAAGTACAATTATTCCAAAAGGATATAATAGAAAAGGCATTCATTCACTTTCCTCGCTTATTTATTTAAAATCCGTTTCAGCATCTGATATTCCTCCTGCAACCATCATTAATAATTATAATAATAATATATTTATTTTCGTCAATGATAATACAGTATGGAATTGTCACAAGATTCTAGTCGTAATACAAAGATAAAGTGTGATACAATAAGTAAAGTTGAGAAAAAATAATATAATAATTAAATGTACACATTAAGAAAAAAAATTGATGTGAAGTGTGAATATTCACACATTTCTGGGTTTCGCAGATATATAATAAGTGAAGGCGGTATACTGAGTGTGTAGGACAAATTATACTTTGTAGTAATCACGGCAAAATGAACGATATTTTTAAAATAATTTATCGTCTGTTAATTATATAATAAGACTGGTTATTAAATTTACGCTCTTAAAAATTAAATACAACATTTGTCAAAATATAACTAGAATTTTGACAAAATAATTTCAACATAATAAAAATCATAAAATTCACTCCGTACTCGAACTCGAAAACCTTCGTTTTCCAGCTCATTTTAGCAATGCTCTAACCCATTACCCTATCGCACGCTTTGCATGTGAGTGTCTTACATTGGTATAACTTTTGTACTTTGTGAACCAAAAACCACAAAAAATGCGTTATTTTCCGAAAACATAATCTGATCAAAAATTTCTGTTGTACTATTTCGGTTCACACCAATATACATTACTTAGAATTTTTTTAGATTTTTAGTTTAAACCATCTGGGCTACAGGGTGTGGGACAAAATTTTTTTTGCACAATTTTGGCAAAAATCGCATCAAAATAATTTATTTTGCAAAAATAAAAATTTGATCGTTAATCCACGTACTAAGGGCTTTCATTTGATACCCTATTCAGAATTTAAAAAAAATATTTTTGTTTTCGATGATCACATATTTGTTTATATTTTTAGCTGGGTATGTTTTTTAGATGTTTTAGTATTTTTCCTATGTGCGGGTCAAAGAGTTGTATTAGCATGCCAAATTTCAACTCTCTATGTTTAGCCGTTTTGCTACAATTTTTACCGAACAGAGAGACAGACATACAGACAGACAGACAGACGACAAAATGACGGTATAAGGGTTTTTTGGTCATACCTACAAAACCCTAAAAACAATTATTAATTACACATAAAAATAAATAGTAAATCCATAATTACATATACTTTGCGCTGTTAACTTATACAACAATTACCACTTAGCTCTTCCAACACAAACATAAATATATCCTAAGATAAAGGGTCATCAATGTACTATTAATAGAGTAATGCCTATGGTTTATTAACCAAAATATCTTTTATTTTTCTTTTAAAACTGTTTAAATCTAAACTCCTTAATTCTTCAGTAAGATTATTGAAGAGCTTCAGACCCCAGTAACTGGTACTATTTTTGCTTGATTTAAGTCTGAGTTTAGGAATTTTTAGATTGTTACCATACCTGGTAACAATTCAAGTTAAATGTAAGGTATTTTGTTTGACATAAATTAAGCAATAGTTTATATACATACAGGGGATGGATAATATTTTTAATGCTTTAAAATAAGGTCTGCAGGAAGACATGTTATTTCAATTGCATTAGATTCTTTTGTGTTATAAATACATCTTTGGAGGAAGGGGATGCTCCCCATAACAGAATGCCATAAGAAAGCTGACTGTTAATGAAGGAATGATAAGCTACTATAGCTGCTTCTCTTGTTACTATTGGACTAAGTTTCTTTAATGCAAAGAGAGACTTTGAACTTTACTTATTAGTGACACATAGTGATTGTTCCACGATAATTTTGAGTCTATTGTAAGGCCTAAAGACGGATCTCTTCATCAGATGCTTAGGCAATGCTTGCATGAAATTGAAAGTTTTTAGTTTTTTTTAAGTTTAATTTAAGATAATTATTGCTAAATCAATTTTCTGCTTGTGCCAGTTCTAATTGTGAGACTGATATTGCTGTGTTTGTATTAAAGTTGGCATTTGAAATGGTAGTGTCATAGGCGAACATAGTTTTAGAATATTTTAATACATCGGGGAGGTCATTTATGTAAATAAGAAAAAGAATTAGTCCTAAAATTGAACCTTGAGGAACTCTTTTAAATAAAAGGAATTTTATTTAAAACTAACTATTTAACTTAACTATCAAACAAAATTAAAAAACATGTTGAATGATTTGCAGATTTAATAGCATTAAAACCATCAATTGCATTTTTATTAAATCCGTTTGAAATCGATGTATAGGAATGGTTTTACATTATTAAAATGTTTATTTCCTGAAACTGTATCAGGAGAATTAGAATTAATTGAGATGCAAGAAGAACAAGGTTTCTAAATAAATCAGCAAAACTCAATCGATGGATTTCTGAAATGTGTACCAACCATAAAGTACAACTATTTTAAAAATGCAACATATCGTTTATTTTAATTTTTGGATCGATATTTGATGTTGAATTATTGCACTCACCGATGAAACTGATTAAATCGAAAATTCGTTCACAGTTGATGAACCAACATATATAAGAATTAATAAGAAGTTCAATTTCTAATTATCAACCTGGTGATCGAAAGTTAATTTCAACATTACAAATTCATAAATCTTCAACTACCAAGGAGTAAATAAAAAAAATTTAGAAATATGTAAAAATGGTCAAAATAAATACATTATGATTTTTTTAAAAATTTTTATACCAAGAACTTTAGGTGCAGTTCCCAATATTTTGAGGTATGCAACTAGGGCTCTTTCTGGAAAAAGTCTGGCCACTCCTGATATATAAAATCGCTGAAGTGTCTGTCAAATGTCCTTTCAGAGATTTTTTGCGTACTTTCCGGTGACCTAGAAAGTTGAAATTTGGCATGGGGTTTCCTGGGAACATTCTCAGGATGAGAAACCTAAACCTAAACCTAGAAATGCGTAATTATTTTTCCTGTTTTCCTATCCTTCTGGATTTTCAAGTCTAAAATATTTTGTCAATGTCAGTTCCGCAACTTCACCACTCCTGGTGATGATTTATATGATTTTAGAATAACGTTAAAATTAGTATAGGTAAATAAATTTTATATTAAGTATAAGTTTGCTACTATATTTGAAATTGTTCGTTATAGCACCTGAGGAAGCCAACAAATAGTTGGCGAAACGTTGTGTTACTTAAATAAACGTTCTGTCCAAAAAAGCTGAGTGAAATTTTTTCCTACTTTTATTATCAAAAACGAAAACAAAATACAATTTAGGAACATAAAAATGAAAATATAAAAAAATATTGTAGGTAAATAAAATAAAATTATGACAAATTAGAAGGAAATTACAAAAATAATTAACAAGATACAGAGCTGGATCAAGGGGGTGTCAAGACAGTCAGTTGCCTAGGGCGCCAGATGCAAGGAGTGTTGAAAATTTTTGACAGCAATGAACAACTTAATTTTCAGTGCTTCTAAAAATATGGGTTCACAATTAAAGAGAAGAAAAACTTTAATAAATGATAATAAATATGAACTTTTCTCTTAAAAAAATAATAAATAACAGTGTGAAGAATCGCAATATTAGAAAGAAGAAAACGGAACAACACAAACTTTTTCTAACAAAAAAAAAAAAAAAAAAATCATAGTTAATTCAGTTTTAAAAATAATATTTGAAATTTGAAATGAAAATAAAATTAAAGATCGATGTTTAATCCACACATTAATATGTTCTACAAATTTGCTTTTGATAGATTCATTCTTTTATCAGTTAATATAAGTTTTATTAGTAAGAAAGCGATTAATTAATGAATTTATTGACAATAAATTAATTAATTAATTAATTTAATTAAAAATTATTAAATGTTCACATTTGATTTTAAACTACTGACACGGAAACAAGTTTATTTACGTTTTTTTATATAAGTTTGAGAAATAATATTGATTTTTTATTTTTTATTTTTATTTTTATGCTATACTTTTATTACCACGACCACCGTACTTAACATGTATGTCCATGACATATATATATATATATATATACGAAATCGAAAGAAGGTTCTTGACGAAATTAATATGGGTATTAAATAAAATTCTTATTTCAGAATTATCATATATTTATTAAAAACATTTATCGAGACGTTTCGATTGGTAATTGGTATCATTTGACAATAATATTGGACTGAGGATGATTGGATTACCAGTCGAAACGTCTCGATAAATGTTTTTAATAAATAATATATATATATATATACTAGCTGAGTACCCGTGCTTCGCTACGGTATATTGACAGTTTGCCATCATCGTGCAATTATTATAAGTCATGGTTCTTTATAGATCACATTGCTAACTCTCTCCTCAGGTGTAGATTCACCCCGTTAGAGGCTCATTAGTGTAAAATTCGTAGTTTGTTTCTAAACATGTGCACGGGTAACTTTTATAAGCAAAAACCTAGTCGATATCTCATCTGTCCTAAGAGATATCGAGGAATTCGTAAAAAAACATTATATTCTTCTTCACCCCATAGGGGTCGAAAAATCCTTTCTTAGTGGGTTCTTACGTCATATCCAGAAATGTAGTCTTGGAATTTCTTATTTCTAATAAAAAATTCTTTAGGAATGAAATTTAAAAAACTGTCAGAACACTATCGAAAGATTTTAAAAAGTCACCTATATGCCAGAAAGGAATGGTATAATTCAAGAAGCACAGGAGATATAAAGGGTTCAATGCTTACGTTATGGAAGGAATATGTTCCCGGAATTCCATGTATCTAATCAAAAATATAACTATTTCCCCTTTATAGATAAAAAAACCTTTAAAAAACTTTTTAAAGATAAGAAAAAAATATATATACCAAAAAGGAATGTTATAACTCAACAAACAAATAAGTTACGAAACATTATATAAGTCGCCCTGATTTAATGTAGATTCGCCCCGTTAAGTGTTGATTGAAGCAAAATCCTAAATTACATTTGTATACATGCGTACGGGTAACCATAGTAAGTAAAAAGCAAAGTCGTTATTTCATCAAGAGATATTAAGAAATCCGTTTTCACCCCCTAGGGGTCGAATTTCGAGAAATCTCTTCTTAGTGGTTGCTTACATCATGGAAGAAATATAGCCCCCGAATTTCAATTGTCTACTAAAAAATGCCAATGTACCAATGAAATTTAGGGAAATATAAAAAATGCAATTTAGGGGTGAAATATAAAAAAAAAAAAAACGATCAAAATGAAATGATCTTGAAACTAAAGATAATAAAATGACACCTAAATGCGAAAAAGTACAACATAGTTATAGTAAAATAAAGACAGAAGCTACAAAGGGTTCTATAATTCACCCCGAATCTAGAATCGCCCCTTTAGGGATTGATGATTAGAGCAAAATTTTAAACACATATACGGATACCATTGTAAGCAAAATCCAAATCAATATACCATTGGACCTAAGAGATAATGAAGAATCCGAGGAAAAACATTTTATCACTTTTTATCCCCTAGGGGTCGAATTTCGAAAAAATCCATATAAGCGGGTGCTTGCGACATGGAGAGAATATATTTCCTGAATTTCATATCTCTATGTGAAGGGACGTTTTTTCGAATAAAAAATACCAATTTACCCCTTTAGGGATGAATTTTAAAAAAATTTCAAAACGCTTTCTAAATATTTTAAATAGAAAATTATGTACCAAAAAGGAATGAACTCCAAATGTAGATTCACCACTTTAGGGGTTGATTACGGCAAAATCCTGAATTACTGTTTCAAAAATTTGTATGGGTAACCTTTGTAATCATAAACTAAGTCAATATCTCATTGGTCCTAAGGTATATTGAGGAATACTTCAAATCACATTTCACCCCTTAGGGCTCCAATTCGAAAAATCTCTTCTTAGTGGGTGCTTACATCATGGAAGGAATATACTTCCCGAATTTCATTTCTCTATATCCAAGGGAAGTTCTATCGAATATAGCGGGAAGTTACCCATTTATAAATACCCATTTAACCCCACCCCCCATTTACATTTAGAGGTAAAATTTTAAAATACTGTCAATACTATCTCGAGATATTTGAAAAAGACATCGGTGTGCCAAAAATGTTATAACTTAATAAACACAGGAAACACGACGATTTGTATAATTCACCCCGATTGTAGACCCCTACAGGGGTTGATACGGACAAAATCCTGAAATACGTTTTTCGGTATTTGGATGGGTATTCTTTGTAAGCAAAATCCAAGACGATATCTTATTGGTCCTAAGAGGTATTGAGGAATCCTTGAAATCACATTTCAGCCCTTTTCACTTCTTAGGGGTGGAATTTCGAAAAATCCCGTCTTAGTGGGTGCTTACGTCATGGATGGAATATACGTCACGAATTTTATTTATCTATGTCCAAGGGATGTTCAATCGAATACAAAATTCCCATTTACCCCTTAAGGGTGAAATTTTAAAAACTGTCAATACCATTTCGAGATATTTTGAAGACACCTATATGCCAAAAGGAATTTTATAATCCAACAAACACAGGGAATATGATGGGTTGTATAAATTCCCCTGTTCGGAAATTCACCACTTTAGGGGTTGATTAAAACAAAATCCTGAAATAAGTTTTTCAACATTTATATCGGTAATCCTTGTAAGTAAAAACCAAGACGATATCTTATTAGTCCGTAGAGATATTTAGGAATCCTTGAAATTACATTTCACCCCTTAGGGGTTGAATTTTGAAAAATCATGTCTTAGTGTATGCTTACCTCATGGAGGAAATATAATTTGCGAATATCATGTATCTATGTCCAAGGGATGTTCTATCAAATAAAAAATATCCTTTTACCCCTTTAGGGGTGAAATATTGAAAAACTGTCAAAACTATTTCGAGTTATTTTAAAAAGGCATCTATATGCCAAATAGGAATTTAATAACTCAACAAACACAGGAAATACGTCGGGTTCTATAATTCTCCCTGATTGTAGATTCACCCTTTTTAGGGGATGAATAGAACAAAATCCTGAAATAAGTTTTTCAACATTTATAATGATAATATTTATAAGCAAAAATCAAGACGATATATTATTGGACCTGTGAGATATCGAGGAACCCGTGAAAATACATTTTACCCCATTTCACCCCTTAGGGGTTGAATTTCCAGAAATAATTTCTTAGGGGGTTGTTAAGTCATAAAAGGGATATACTTCCCGAATTTTATGTTTCTCTGTCTAGACGACATTCTATCGAATATAAAATACTAAGTTACCCCTTTAGGGGTAAAATTTAAAAAAAACGGTCAAAACAATTTTTAAATATTTTAAAAAGACACCTATATGCCTAAAAGAAATGTTATAACACAACAAACACAGAAGAGGCGAAGGGTTCTATAATTCACCCTGATTGTAGATTAACCCCTTTAGGGGTTGATTAGTACAAAATCCTGAAAAATAAGTTTTTCAACATTTATGTGGGTAGTCTTTGTAAGCAAAAGCAAGGTGATATATTCTTGACCTAACAGATACTGAGGAATCCGTGAAAACACATTTCACCCCTTATCACCCCTGAGAGGTCGAATTTCGAAAAATCGTTTCTTAGGGGGTTCTTAAGTCAGAAAAGGGATATACTCCCCGAATTTTATGTTTCTTTGTCTAGACGACATTCTATCGAATAAAAAATACCAATTTACCCTTTTAGGGGTGAAATTTAAAAAAACGGTCAAAACACTTTCTAAATATTTTAAAAAGACACCTATATGCCAAGAAAGAATGTTATAACACAATAAACACAGAAAATGCGAAGGGTTCTATAATTTACTCTGATTGTAGATTCACCCCTTTAGGGGTTGATTAGGACAAAATCCTGAAAAGTAAGTTTTTCAATATTTATGTGGGTAGTCTTTGTAAGCAAAAGCAAGGCGATATATTCTTGACCTAACAGATACTGAGGAATCCGTGAAAACACATTTCACCCCTTTTCACCCCTGAGAGGCCGAATTTCGAAAAATCATTTCTTAAGGGGTCCTTAAGTCATAAAAGGGATATACTCCCCGAATTTTATTTTTCTTTGTCTAGACGACATCTTATCGAAAAAAATATGCCAATTTACGCCTTTAGGGGTGGAATTTAAAAAAACGGTCAAAACATTTTCTAAATATTTTAAAAAGACACCTTTATGCCAAAAAGGAATGTTATAACACAATAAACACAGAAGATGCGAAGGGTGCTATAATTTACCCTGATTGTAGATTCACCCCTTTAGGGGTTGATTAGGACAAAATCCTGAAATAAGTTTTTTAATATTTACATGCGTAATTACTGTAAGCAGAAACCAAGTCGATATCTTATTGGACCTAAGAGATATTAAGGAAACCGTGAAGCCACATTTTACCCCTTTTAACCCCCTTTTCACCCACTTAGAGGACGAGTTTCGAAAAATCCGTTCTTAGTGGGTGCTTACGTCATGGAGGGAATATACTCGCCGAATTTCATGATTATAGGTCCAGTGGTTTGGGCTGGGCGTTGATTATGAGTAGGTAGCTTAGTTACGATTTTATATATATAGATATATATATATAGATATATATATATATATATATATATATATATATATTTAATTTTATTTTTATTTATTTATTATTTTCGTATATATATACATATATATACGAAAGTTTATTCTTGACGAAAAATTTATAGGTTATTTAAATAAAATTCTTGTATAATACTCGTCATAAAATTTATTTTCAAATGATTAGAGACGTTTCGATTTCAATCATCTTCAGTCTAATATTGAGCCAAGTTGTAAAAATATAATGTAAAAAATGGCATACAGACGTTGCCTGTTATATCAATATTAATAAAATTGAAGGTTAGTTTTTGTTGGTTTCTAGACGTTTTAGATAATTATAAGACATTATCCGCAAAAAAAAAAACAATTTTTGTCTGTCTATTCAAGATTCACAAAAACGGCTGGACATATTTTCACGTAATTTGGTATGAGGATACAGTAAAACCAGGTTTATAATATAGGCTATAAGGCGTCTCAACAAATTTATTCTAGGGGGGGGTCATTGTTAAAACTGTTTATTACAAAACTTAAAATATCTCCTTTATTACTGACTTAACTGCAAAAATTAAAAAAATAGTTTATAATAAGAAAGCAAATATTTTATTTATTTGCATTTTTTCATTTAGATGTATATTTTAGTAGGGTCGGGGAATGCACCCAAAAAATAATATCTACACATATCTCCCTTATTGTTGACAACAGCAAAATCACATATTACAAAAATAGTTTATAATTAGAATATTGCCATACCTATATATATCAGACCAATAACGTCCTAAGTCACCTCATTTCAATGCACTGATGATATCTAATTTGTCTTTTAAAGATAGTACAACACGTTTTCTTTTCGATGATATATCGGTAATATTAAAAGAAAATATTTAAATCACACGTCCAGATACGTCATGACGTGAAAACCGGTACACAGCTGCGTAACACAGCGAATTCGTAAAATAATTTCCTCGTTTAAAAGAATCCGGATAATCGAAAATTCGGATAATCGAGGTCCGGATTATCGAGGCTCTACTGTATATAGATATGAAAACTACAAGGCACCTTAACCTCATCTCTCCGTATTGTATCTGAGTTAATTTTACGAAGTTCGTCTCTTTTATATTTCTAAAACACTCAATGATAAAAATAAATTAAGTTATTAATGCCGGGTTTTACAATCGACCGTTAACGGTCAATGTCAAAGTTAGCTTCCGGTTAGTGAAAATTATCGTATTACAATTTTCAGTTAACAGTCACTTTGACAACGTGCAATTTTATTGTCATAATCATAGTTATAAATTGGCTAATCACAGAATCGTTATTGATAGCGATTCAGATAATGAAATATTAGAAGATTTGATAAATAAAATGCGGAGAGAAAAACGAATTCGGCCTAGACCAAATAATTTCGAAGCGTGGAACGAAGATATATATATGTTGGGGTCAAAACTAGTTCTTGGACCTCCTTTGTAATATGTTGCGTTAGTAACCATAACATAATGACATATGTGTGACAGATTGTAAATAGACGTAGTAATAAATGCTTTTATGTGCTTGGATTTATGTGTTTTAATTGATATTATTATGAACGCTATAAAGCGTTCTATCATCAGAAGTGGGATGCCTACACCTACAACTAATTTTGGCCAGTTTTTGTTGTTCGTTTTGGCCAGTTTTTAAAATGGAAAACACAAGTGCTATATTATAATTAAACTGTAAAAAAAAATAATTAACCCCAAAACGTTGCGTGCCCATATTATGGTGAGCCACAGTGATGCGTAGAAGTTGAAATGTTCTAGAATGAATTTGGATAAAGTACGTTAAAACTAATAGCAAGAGCAGGAAAACATCCTACAAGATGCAAATAAATTTTCCGATAACATTGCAAAGGTTAAATAAAGAATAAGCTAAAGAGGTATGCAAATTTGACACCAAATAATAAGAGAATATTGAGGTATGGTATTTTTAATTTGTTCTTGGTAATTTAGAAATTTTGGATAAAGACTTAACAAGGTAATTCAAAGAGTTTTTGTTAGAGTTTTTGTTAATTATATTCCTTGTATGGAATCATATTAGATAAAATTATATTTTGCATTGGCAGATGACAGATGACAAATGTCAGATAACAGATGACAAATGACAGATAATAGTAGTTGTTATTTTTATTTTCTCAAACAGTTTTACTAAGTTTTTTGTGTAATGTTTCTAAATTTTGCATTAATGAATTACAGAATTATGGTCTCAATAAAAGTGTGTTATTTCTTTACGAAATATATTGAAACCTGCGCGTATGCGAAATATCACGGGTAGTGACATTTTAAATACGCTAATCGAACAGTTTTATTATTATTATGAGTATGCTAAAAAGAAAAGATTTTGTAGTTTCAGAAAACTAGCTTTTACAGAAATGCAAATTTAAAAAAAAATGAAATCAAAATGAACGTAAAAATTTTAGTTCTCCCAAGTTCAATAATACAAAAGTACTAAGTTAAGTTTTTAACTGATGTGGTAATCGTGGAAACATAGACAAAAATTGACAGCCGAAAGGTGTCAAAGTTGTCTTGTAAGGTGTAAAAGATGTCTTGCTCTTAGGTCTGTACTAATGGTATATATTGGACGAAAGTGCTAATATAAATGACAAATTTTACAATGATGCACATGCTATGTAATACTAAATGTGAACGATGTAATACTGTGCATATTGCTTGCGCAGATCTTTTGTTACAGCTATTGCAGGTTTTGAACATATTTTAGAGCCGAGAGATAAATTCATTTAATGAATTCTTTATTCTTTGGAGATCTTCAACAAGGACGAAAACAGTGGGAACCGTAGGGTTCTGCTTAATTTTACTTATTTTACCAGTGCGATTGATAACAGATCAAGGTATAGTTTACCTGAAATGGCAAATGTAATGATCTGAAGAGAAATAATAATAAAAAAATGTCAGAATGGACGAGCGTTTGTCTATTGACAGACAAATAGTACGAAAGTAACTAGTAACTAGTTAGATGATGATGATGATTAAAAGTGACGATGATTAAAGTGGTAAGAGACATATTATTGCTTTGATTAAATGAGAAGGCACGTTGCCTGTGGGATAATAAGGTACTGAGTAGGAAGCAGTGACAGTCACTGAGCTTGTTGGGTACTGTAGACCTCAAGGAGTTGTTGGACCTAAAATGGTCGTGTTTGTCTTGTTGACTCTGGATGGTCAGGGACCTCAAGGAGCAGAGGAACTCTGGATGGTCAGGTACCTCAAGGAGATGTGTTTGTTTTGTTTGACGCTGAATGTTCAAGGACCTCAAGGAGTTCGGTGAAACTCTGGATGGTCAGGAACCTTAAGGAGATGGGCAAAACTAACATTATGCTTTCGTTTACTCTGTTTTATTTTGCAGTTATTAAATTCTAAAGATGCCGCGAGGACGTGGCAGGAGCAGGACGGCCGTGTTACGATAATAAGTTGTTTTATTTTTCAGTTAAATTTAGATGATGCCGCGAGGACGCGGCAAGATCAGGACGGCCGTGTTAGGGTTAAAATTAGTTCTTGGACCTCCTTTGTAATATGTTGGTAACCTCCGTTGGTAACCATAACATAATGACATATGTGTGACAGATTGTAAATAGACGTAGTAATAAATGCTTATATGTGCTTGGATTTATGTGTTTTAATTGATATTATTATGAACGCTTGTCGTTCATTGTGTTTTAATTGATATTACTATAAAGCGTTCTATCATATATATTTTTTTAAGACTTCGACTAAAAAGTCTACTGTACCTGGTTTACACGACCAAATAAGACAGCTAATAGAGTTTTCAACAGATAGAAACGATGCCTCGAGCTCAATGAACCAAGTACTTTTAATGCTTAGATTCAATGCTTGTGGAAATATGCTTATATCTGTTGGAGATTTTTGTGGAGTACATAAATCTACAGCCTCAAAAATCATTGCAAAAGTTAGTCGCACCATTGCAAATTTATGTAAAGAATTTGTAAAATTTCCAGAGATTTTTGATGAAATAAAAACAAACCAGCGAAAATTTTATGAAATGGCATACTTTCCTAAAGTTTCTAGGGTATTAGATTGTACCCACATCAAAATTCAATCTGTTGGGGATGAAAATACTGAAGTGTACCGGAAAAGAAAAGGTTATTTTCCCTTAAATGCTCATATCCTAACAAGAAATGTGGTCGAAAGATTATTTGGAGTCATGAAAAGCGATTCTCTATATTGGCGTTGGGAATGCGCCTAAAGTTACCCACAATTCAGGCTGTAATTGTCGCCTGTGCTGTTCTGCACAACATTGCTCGCGATGCCAATGAGGGAGAAACACCTATTGACCCTGTAATTCAGGATCAACTTGAAAATTACATTTTAAATGGTCATATAGAAGTAGAGACAGTGCAAGAACAATTGGAAATAGCAAATCAAGACATGATAAATTATTTCAGAAATTTATTGTAAAAAATAATTCAATAGGGGATAGACATGATTTTTTTTTTATTTTTTATTATATTCCTCTTGTTAAATATAAACATAAAAAACAGTTTTTATTTATTTTTTTTGTAATTTGAAGGCTTAAAAAAATCATAAATGTATGTAGCGCGCGAAAACGACTTGTGACGTCATACCCCTTCTAACTGACGTATGACACTACTAGCTTACCGGCGTACATAGTCTGTTCTGAACTTATTTGTTTGTATAACTTTCATAGGTTATGTAAAGTTAGAGTGATTTTAGTTAAAATAAAGTTTAATTCTATAAAAACAATTTATACATGTTTACCGAATTAAATTTTATATTAAAATAGATAACTTATATTGCAGTATTTCAATTATGCCTCTAACGTTTTGTAACCTCATGTAAACAATGTAGTAAAATTCTGACATCTAAATTACATAAATATTTACATTTTACAGAGTTGCAGCGTTTGTTTACATAAAGTTATAGAATATATAATAAAAATTACTTTGACACCACGTATTTCCTCAGCACTGTAGCATTCATTATTTTTCATATATTCCATGAGCATAAATGCATCAATGTTGGGTAAATTATCACTCTGAGCCCTAACAAAATCTTTATCTGCCATTTTAATAATAAATTCGTGAAAAATTGCTTAAAAACAAATACAAAACTCTCGAACAATACAATACACACACGTGTAAAGATTATGTTGTAGCTGTATCTGTGATGTGAAACCCCTATCGTTTGACGTCATACTCAGTCGTTTTACTCGGCAACCTTCGCTCCGTGGTCGGCTTATTTCAAATTTACAATATTTTAATTTAAAAATTTGGCTATAATATTAATTAAAATGTAATTTTTGTTTTGTTAGGTGACATAACTAACATTAACATATCAAAATAATGTAGTTTTAAGGAAATACAAATTTTATGCGTATCCCCTATTGTCATAAATAAAAATAAAAAATATTTTCAATCAGATATGTGCACATACAACTTTAATATGCCAAGAATAACATATTAAACGGTCAAGAACTTTTCCCCCCGTTGTTAATTTTTATTGTTAATCCTTTCATTTCCATATTTCTTTCGAACAGTTTTACTTCTCTTTTTCTCTTTTTTTAATGTCTCCGCTAATGCATTTTTTGCATCGGCACAATCTTGGGTGAAATTAGTGGAGCACTTTTTTTCTTTTTCCGTTTTATTTCTTAAATAAATTTGATTTCTAGTAAATCTTACTATCAAAATTGTCACTACACACTGAAGTGACAGAAATGACAGTTGTCAGTTCACAGCTAGTAACATAACTACTTCAAAATAATTAATAATCCATGTATATAATGTCAATATTATCTTTAGCTGGCTGTTAACAAACAGTAGGTCAAAAAAAGTTGGTAATACAGTATGGCAAGATAGATTTTGGTTACTGTTACCTAGAAGTTAGTAAACAATCACTGTTAGCAGTTGATTGTAAAACCGGACATAAGTAAAATTTTGAAATTGTGTAAAAAACTCTAATTTGGAATTAATGTATTGCTTAGAAAATTGAATTTAGAAACGTGCTAGACTGGAAAATAGGATTTGGTATTTAATCACCATACAGAAAATGACAACAATAGGCGGCATGAGATCATTTGCCACTACAGTGATGATAATAATCGGTGCTATGATTTTGTTTATATATATATATTATATTATATTATATTATATAAAGAATACTCTCTCTATTTTTCTTCGTATGAGGTACACCTCAAAACAAATAAATGTTTATTATTATTTGGAGTTTGTCAGGTCTTGCCAAGCGTCCACTAATCGCAAACTTCAGCAACCTTTTGTGCTTTATTATTATTATAGAAGGGGGGTTTGTAGTCTCGCTAGTACCGTTCAGGTTTGCCCGCAACGTGTTCGGCACAGACGAGACGCTCTTCTCTAACCTTCACGAGAAGGTCGAGAGAGGTTTTTCCCAGCAATCGGTCGCATCCCAAACCCTGGCGATATGCGACCGATGGGCTCACACCAGATCCAGCGTCCGCACAATGCGAAGCGATCCGAGCAGCACTGCTTTTTGCAATCTGCAGACCAGAGAGGTAGCAGATGGTCTGCAGACGGGAATGATCTCGATTTCCCTCTTAAAAACAGCTTTAAGGCCACCCAATACACCCAAAATCAAGACTACGAGCTTTACAGAATAACCCGGGTACATTTTTCTTAGCTCGGACAAGAGGTCCAGGTACTTGGTTCTCTTCTCGTCCTCTTTGAGATTGATATTTTTCTCAGCTGGACAGGATAATTCGATGACAAAAATGTCTTTTGTTTCGAAATCCAGCAGGACGATGTCCGGTTTATTGGCTGAGAGAAGCTTAGTGGTAGAAAATGCATAATTCCAGTAAATACGACATCTGGAATTTTCCACCACTGCTTCAATGTCAGTGGGAGCGTAAGGTAAGACAGGTATTATTATTATTATTATTATTATTATTATTATTATTATTATGGGGTTTGTCAGGTCTTGATAAGCGTCCACTAATCTCAAACTTCAGCAACCTTTTGAGCCGCGTCATACTAGAGACTAGTAGAGCTAAATACACACGACTGCATCCCAAACCCTGGCGATATGCAGCCGCGGAAATTACGCCAGATCCAGTGTTATTATTATTATTATTATTATTATTATTATTATTATTATTATATGTAAGATTTTATAGTGTAATTCTAGTGGAATAACTAGTTAAAATTGTAAGTAAATTTGCCAAACGAATTATAATGTAGTTAAGTTCCATTTAACTGATAAATGTTGCAAGTTATTTAACTAATTTTTTAAATATATATGTTAATATAAAAAAGTGATAAGATCAGCAAAATGTATTTTTTCGCCTATCGCACTATTACAAGGGATAAAGTTAAATGTAATAATCTTCATTTGTGTTAAAATGGCTGATACTAGTAATTGGTTTCATAATAGCAGCCAAATTACATAGTATTTACGGTACACATTCATATATAAATTGGCAGAATGTTAGAAAAATAACTACTTATTGACATAATGTGGGGTAAGTTAGGTGTATTATACATACATACATACACACTTCCGTTTGTATCACAAATAGATTTTTCCTACGACTACTATGGAATTGTTTCATTTCGGTATTATTAGTTGACAGGAAATTAACTTAATTTCATATGCTATTCTCAGGACAGTGCAGTGGGTGCTGGATCAAATAAATTCACACGACTGCGCATGTGCAGTGTGCAAGATTGAATAAATTCGCACCAAAACGCATCTGTAGCAGTACGAAAATATTCAATCCCGTATTGGCTCCGCGCGTATTAACGACTGTCAACAATATTTATACTGTCATTAATAGTATATTGATACAAATGTCTTATTTATTGAAAAATAGTAATCATAGGAAGAACATAGTACGTAACACACACAGAATGCATATTCCGCACTTGAATGAATTGCTTCATTCGTCGCACGTTCATAAATTTCATTCTCGTGCTCAACATATGGCATTCTGCACTGGTTGTACAATATATTATTTTAATTTAATGAGTTATATTAAAGCGTGAATAAACAGTTAGTGTCGATGATTGTATTACACGCCAGGTTGGCAAAAATTATTAAATAATTAAGTAATAATATTACTATTAATAATAATAACCTGATCTAATGAATAATAATGATGATCTGCAGGATGCAGAAAGCAGAGTTGCTCGGGTTACTCCACATTGTACGTGCACTGGAACTTGCGTTATTTCCGTGTCAGCATATCGCCAGGGTTTGGAATGCAGCCATGTTAACTTAGCTCCACTAGTCTCTAAAGTGCTAATCGTGCGCGCGGCTAAAACGAAATCTGTGTTTCCGTTCTTATTTAAAGGAACGAAATAAAAATGAAAACACACAAACACACTAGAAAATTTAAAAAATAGAGATGAGGACCTTTTTTTTAGGTCGTCACTTGTATTTTAGTGAGGACCGTTTTTTTAGGTCATCAGTTGTAAGATCATCACTTGAAAGTGTGAACATTATTCATAATTTAAATAATGTTGTCTTCCGCCCCCCCCCCCCCAGCATAAATTCTTGGGTGCGCCACTGGGCCAGATCATAAACATTTCATATCTGCGGATATGGATTATTTTGTAGAATATCCGCGGATACGGATAAGGATAAAAATGTTCTGTTAACCTTTATTAACAAAATTTGTTTTAAAACTATAGTTTATGAAATAAATATGACTCTTTTCATATTAAGGTCAATTTAAATAATTTGTAAGCTGTTTTGGAAAGTTTTATGGTTTAAATTAAATAAAGAATAAGCAATAAATAATACTAAGGGTATAAAATTTTACTATAGGTAATCCACAGTATCTTATGTATATTATGTTACAAATTTGATAAAAACCTTAAAATATAAATATTTCTAAACATTTTCATTTAAAAAAATAAACTTTCGCACGTAAGCGCACGAGAAAGTGATGTCATTGTTTTAATAACTTTTATTGATGACGTAAATTCTCTGATATCGTAGATCACCTGTACAGAAATAAAAACAATCTAATATATTTTTATTAGAAATTCAATTATTTTCATTTTCAAAAACTATTTACGCCTTTTAATTTGTTTAATTTAATTTGTTTATTTATATCCAAGATACAAGATAAAATAATTAGATTTTTTTACAAATAATAATAATAATAATAGTTATATATTGGATAAAGGCTCATGATCAGTCATTGTAAGAATACAAAGACTGTTCTTCCTCATGAGCCCTTAAAAAGTATAAAAATATAAATATAGCGCATATTAACATAAGTAACCAGGCTTCTTTGCAATAGACAATACCACAATTGTTATAACCAACGTTGAAGCAAGTAAATATGTAACATTCCCTAACTTGGGCAAAATTAAGGCTGAAAAGAACATTGAAAAGGACATGAAATTAATAATAATGTTTATTGCCTTATAGAAAACAGTACAGTTTTAGAGGGTCGTCAGATACAAAAAAAATTACGCTTCATTAATAATAACACTTTAGTGTTACAATATATTTCAAAATTTATAAATTAAAATCAAAACATAAATAGTAATTAAAAAAATAAATAAATAAATAAATAAACAACTAATATAGGGTTTACACATTCTTAGTTTTGTACATTAGTATTTCAGAATTCATATATTCGAGAATGGGCATAAGTTAATTAAGAACTCTCGCATTACATTTTTATATTTCTTATGGGGTAACTTTTGTATTGTGGGATGCATTTTGTTATACAAGGTGTCTCAAAAGAAATTTTATATTTATTTAGCTTACTGCGTGAACGCAACGTATCCGAGGGGCGCGGGGGTTATGTCAATCGGTAGCCTGGCTCTTGGGAATTCAATCGCTATGGAGCGTTTCTCGGGAGCAGACCGCGCGTTATGCGTGCGAGAGTTTTACAAAAACGGTGATTCGGCGACTGTAGCGCGTAGAAAATTCTGCAGTATTCGAGGTTTTCGCCACTTAAATGATGCGCCAAGCATTCCTCTCATTCGACATTGGGTTAAAAAGTTTGAAGAGACTGGTACAACACTGGATAAATCAAAATCCGGGCGACCTAGGTCATCAAGAACGGTAGAAAACGTGGAGAATGTTAATCAGTCTGTTCGTGACGACCCGAACCTTTCAATTCGGAAGCGCGCAAGTGCTTTAAATGTGCCTAGATCATCATTACATCGCATTATGCACAAAGACCTAAAGTTGCACCCCTACAAAATTCAATTGGTTCAAGAATTAAAGCCCCAAGATGCCAGTCAGAGGCTTAATTTCGTAAATCAGGTGATTGAGCGATTTTCAACGTTTACCAACATTTTGTTTTCGGATGAAGCTCATTTTCATCTTAATTCCTATGGGGTTATCTTAAATCTAAAGTTTACGCCAATAAACCGACTTCACTGGCGCATTTGAAAGAAAATATCCGTCACGAAATGGCAGCCATCCCTGAGTCCACCTGCCGAGACGTCATAAGTAATTTTACTGTTCGATTAAATGAGTGCCGAGAACGCGAGGGTCTACATTTAGACGATATTATTTTTAAGAAATAAATTCCCAAAAAGTGTATTTTAATAATTAATAAACATTTTTTCTATATACGGCTTACTTTTTTTTAATCGATCCACTAAATATAAAATTTCTTTTGAGACACCTTGTACATCTCATATTTTGTAAAAAGAACTTTTTTTATGACGGTTAAACGATGACTTGGAATATTTACAAAATGATTATTACGGGTGCTGTAACTGTGCATTTGTTTTTTTAATAATAAATTTTGAGCATGTTTGTGAATTTCTACTATATTACCGTATATATATGCACAGTATAGGGTTAATATTTTTAATAATTTAAATTTTGATCTACAGGAATCTCTACGATTAATATTAGCTATTGCCCTTACTGCTTTTTTTTGTAAAAGAAAAATTTTTATTGATAGAGTAGAGTTACCCCATAATTAATGCCGTAGGTCATTATTGAATGGAATAAAGCAAAATATGCAACGCGAGCAGCTTCTTCATTAACACTTTGCTGGATCTTGCGTATTCCGTATATTGCAGTACTCAACTTAGCACTGACTGCGTTAACATGATTTTTCCGGTGTAGTTGTTGGTCAAGATAAATGCCTAAAAAATTTATTTGGGGGTTATTAGCCTCACAATCTGTAATTGGACGGGAAGAAAATCTCATTTGCATAGTTTTTTCCTCATTCAAAGTAAGTTCATTCGCTGTAAACCAATCTTTTGCTGCCTTCATTATAGTTTTAATGTCGGCAAGAGCATCATCATAATACTTTCGGCTAATTGTGAATGATGTATCGTCTGCAAAGAGAACTGTACTAGCATTAATATTAGCTGGTAAATCTTTAATAAAAAGCAAGAATAAAAATGGACCTAATATGGAACCCTGTGGTATACCACGAGATACCATTACCTTCGTACTTAGTGAATTGTGATACACTTGTTGACTTCTATTATTTAAATATGATCTTAAAAGATTTAAGCAATTACCTCTTACACCATAATACTCTAGTTTGTTAATTAAAATTTTGTGAGATACGCAGTCAAATGCTTTAGATAAGTCTAAAAAGGCACACATTGCCTTAAATTTATCTTCCATAGCATTTATGATACAACTGGTTAGCTTTGTTATTGCATCTATGGTAGAAAGGTTCTTCCGGAAACCAAATTGTTCCTTAGTTAAGATTTTTTCTTTTTCGGTAAAGTTTATCAAGCGTTTTAAAATAATAGTTTCAATTATTTTAGATAATATAGGCAGTATTGCTATAGGGCGGTAATTTGATGGATTGTGAGCCTCTCCACTCTTATAAATAGGAATAATTTTGGCCATTTTTATGCAATCTGGGAATATACCCTCTTCTAATATATTATTTAAAAGATAAGTTAGAGGTTCCGTAATTAAGTAAGCTACAAATTTTATAACATGCATATTGATACCGTATATATCTAAAGAAAATTTATTTTTTAAATCCATTATTGTTTCGTACGTTTCTTCAAAGGGACTAGCGCTAGGAATAATGATGAAGTTGGATTTACTTTGAAATTACCTAAATAAAATCTGGAATTTTTTATAGGAGAATCTAGACTATTTATTAATTCATTTGTATAATTAGCAAAAAATGTGTGAAAAGGGCAAGATGAACCTATTAGAAGTTAAGACTGTATTAAGACTTTTTTAAACTTTAATAAATTATTATAAACTTTTATAAACCTTTATAAACTTTTATAAACTTTTATCCCGGATGAGCTTCTTTATTTGTTTTTTAAAAGAGAATAAGCTAAAAGGTTTTCGGGAATAATATTTAAATAAAATCGGGAATAAATATTAATTAAAATAAATTATAGATGATATATTCTGAACAAATCTTATATGGCACTAACACGTATTACAAAAAATAAATCATTTAAATTTTAGTAGAGGCAGATTATGTTTTAAAAATATTAATTTTGAATTTTTAAAATTAAGTAAATTCAAATTTGAGTTTCCTTGAATGTTTAACAAAAATCGTTCTAAACATTTTGTAAACTTATTATTGTTTATCCTCTTTTTAACCCTAAAACTTTTCCCAATTTAGCTTAATAATTATTTAAAACTAGTGGACCGGTTGCGAACTGTGTTGGCCAACAAATAATTACCTTAATGTGGAATTTGCTCGATACCTCATACTTCTTTCTCTAGCCATACGCCTAACTTCATCTAATTCAAATTGAATCAACTCTTCGCACATTATTAAAAACTGGACAAATAATGAGTATTATTCCGAATTATTTATTCATTAACTTTTTAAAATGGGAAAACGATTCATTTTCACTCGTGCATTACCTTTATAATAATAAAACTGAAAATGATTTGAGACGTTAAATTTAAAATATATTTATTAAAATAAATTTTCCAATTACTTATATAATATAAAAATACGCACACGGAAAAAAGCGCAAATGAAAAAATACACACACGGAAAAAAGCGTACTTACACTATATCTCAAATCAGTTTGAAATATATCGTGAGAAACTATTACAAAGTAAAATTTAATTGCTTGCCCGTTTACTTTTATAGTGTAGTACTGACTTTTAAATGTAAATTTGTCATTTCAAAATATTCCTTACGCTGTAAAACCTACTTCAGATATGTTGGTTATGATTATAACTAAGATATCATTTATCTTTATGACATATGTCAAATGGAATGAAATTTTAAGAAAGTGAAATTTTTTACCATGTTTTAATACCAACATGACATACAATTTCAAAGGTGCAAACTATTGAATGTATCAATTTCTAATTTTTACAAAAATATTTTAAATATTTCGAACCAATTTTAAATTTACACAAATAAGTTGTCACCTAGCGCGTTTAATGACGTTTGGATAATTCGGTAAATTTCGGTAAGTTACATGTTACACGTTACATGTCGGAATCTTGCTGCTACTATTTTTAGTGAAATATATTAATTTATTATAAAAAAGAAGCAAGAACGCCAAAAACTAATAGACAGATAAAAGAATCACTATTTAAATAATTAGAAATCGTAGAAATAAAAATATAATAAAGCATTGAAAAAATAATAATAAAGAAAAAATAGTCACATTTTTCTTACTTACTTTCATCAAACCCAATATTTTTTAAAATAATTATTTTTCTGCTAATAATAATTTTAATCAAAAATGTCGAATATCACGGAAGGATAACGTTTTTCTGTGTTTTGTTTCGTAAAAAAAACA
The DNA here is from genome assembly GCA_963971575.1 of Liopterus haemorrhoidalis. Taxonomy (NCBI): domain Eukaryota; kingdom Metazoa; phylum Arthropoda; class Insecta; order Coleoptera; family Dytiscidae; genus Liopterus; species Liopterus haemorrhoidalis. The sequence goes on along the minus strand of OZ020619.1, from coordinate 31,511,651 downwards.
ATCCGTGTATTTCACAACTAAATTAATAATTGTGAAGTGATTTTTTAATGAAAAACACAACTGTCATTTTTACTAATTTATTGTCAACACTGAAAACTAAAATTCACAACACACTATTGTCCAATACATAAATTAATACTACTATATAATAAGAACCTCGCTTCAATTGTTTCCACGCACCCAGACAGCCAGGGACACAGCTTGGGGTATTATATTATAGATAACCTGAATATGAACAGAGCAGTATTTATTTTGTAAACTATAAATTTCAAACAAATATTGTTAATAAAGGTTCACCACAGAACATTTTTACTTATAGTAGGTACATTATTATTGGTAAAAATATCCGTATAATGTCCGGAACAAAATCAGCGGATACGGATTCTGATACGGATACCTTTTTGCTTGCGGATATTCGGGGATACGGATACGGATATCTGGTACAACTCTACTATGTAGTAGAGGCAACCATTATGACTAGTTACTATACCGACGAAAAGATGGTAAACGCTAGAATAACAAATAGTCAATCTAATAATAAAATCCATTTAAATAATAAAAATTATATAAAAAATTAACGAATTGATGAATTTTAAATAAATATCGATTCATACATTTATAATTTAAGCAGGTCATTTACTACCTTAGCCATGAATACAAAAAATCCATAACAATATTAGCTACAATTTAGCCATTAATTAAGAAAATAATTAATTTTGTCAAAGCTCTGCAATATTATCCTAAAACGCAATCTGATCAAAATTTCCTCTCGTACTTTTTCGGCTCAGATCAATGTACATCACCTGAATTTTTTTTAGATTTTAAGTTTAACTCCTCTGGATAAAAGGGCGCGGGACATGAACTATTTTAGCACATTTTTGCCATGAATTAAATAAATAATTAATTTTGTCAAAAAACTCAAAAATTGCAATATTGTCATACCTACTTTGATTTAATTAACAAAAGAACTGAAAGCTAACAAGTTCGTGGGATTATGTATACAGTTTGTATATTTGAAATGTTTTTGGGTATATTTTTAACTAGAGTTAGTTAGTTAACACCTTTGGCGTCGAGCATTTACGGTTATTAGTGCCTATTACAGTCCACTTACTTGTCTAGACTAAAATAAACGTTATGATAAAAAACAAAAACACTTACATGGACGAAAACAAACAAGTAAGATAAAAATAAGTGTGGCCGATTACAGAAATCTGCAAAGGGTTCCATTACCCAGTTTAACAAATATACTACCTATAAACTTAATATAAATAAAATGAAAGCATTCAAACATATAATATATCTGATTGTAATCGTGTCAAATCTTCTTTTTTAGGGTTTTGTAGGTATGACCAAAAAACCCTTATACCCTCATTTTGTCGTCTGTCTGTCTGTCTGTCTGTCTGTCTGTCTGTCTGTCTGTCTGTCTGTCTGTCTGTCTGTCTGTCTGTGTGTCTGTCTGTCTGTGTGTCTGTCTGTCTGTCTGTCTGTCTGTCTGTCTGTCTGTCTGTCTGTCTGTTCGGTAAAAATTGTAGCCAAACGGCTAAACCTAGAGAGTTGAAATTTGGCATGCTTATACAACTCTTTGACCCGCACATAGGAAAAATACTAAAACATCTAAAAAACATATCCCCCTAAAAATATAAACAAATTAGTGCTCATCGAAAAAAAAATTTTTTTTTTAAATTCTGAGTAGGGTATCAAATGAAAGCCCTTGGTACGTGGATTAACGATCAAATTTTTATTTTTGCAAAATAAATTATTTTGAAGCGATTTTTGCCAAAATTGTGCAAACAAATTTTTGTCTCACACCTTGTAGCCCCTATGGTTTAAACTAAAAATCTGAAAAAATTCTAAGTAATGTACATTGGTGTGAACCGGAATAGTACAACAGGAATTTTTGATCAGATTATGTTTTTGGAAAAAAAAGCATTTTTTGTGTTTTTTTGCTAATAATGTTGAAAACTTATAGTTATATAACACGCTAAACAGTAACATGTATCTTGGTGCAGTGGCTAAGATACTAGCATTCTGCCCAAGAAAATGAGTTCGAATCCTACGAGAGGAGACAATATTATTTTTTATTAATTTTTTTTTTTCATTTTTATATTGTATAAATTATTTTTTCAAAATTCTAGTTATATTTTGGCAATTGTTGCATTTAATTTTTAAAAGCGTAAATTTAATAACCAGTGGAAATTGTTGAAATAATAATTTAATTATATATTTGAATGTACACGAAATCAAAGGGGAGGAGCTATGACTAAAAACAACCAATGGAAGCCATAGGCGCAATTTTCAAAATCTTAATGAACCTTGATATATAAAAAAAATACTGCACATCTTTAGAAACTTAAATAATGGTATTAGGCATTCGAATTAAAATTCATAAAAAAATATTTTGACATAAAATTTGTTTTGGCATCCCAAATAATCATCATTCACTTGCTAAATACCTGCAAAACCCTTAAATGTGTGAAAATTCACACTTCACATCAATTTTTAATCTATTTACATACGTCTGATAATTTAAGTATTAAGAACTTTCATTTAACGCCTAACATAAAATTTAAAAAAAAGTCGGGCATGGCAGTGCCGTTAACACATCCGCTACGTAGAATTACGTCAGTGTCGTTTTCTAGCAGTGTAGTTTATGTGTAATAATGATACAATGGCTAGCAATAAGTTTTATTTATTATCATAAATTGCATTGGTTTTTACAAAGGCCATGTAGCTGATAGACTTCGTTCAACATAAGAAAATCACAGGCGGATGTTAGTGGCTCCCAAGTTGAAACCAAATTTCGTCCATTACATTATCAACAGTTGTTTAAATTTAACACATTTCAGTGGCGTCACTTACTTTGATTTGTTTTTGACTACGCGTATTGTGCGATGTTGTTTATTTATTTCTGTTATTACTGTTTATTTCTCATAAGTTTCAAGGTATACCGTGTACTAAAATGAGTAAAAATGTATTTGAAATACATGATTTTTTGTTTGGTATCCACAGCAATTGTTTAAAATCCTTATTAGTCTGGTGCCTACGTCGAAAGATACTGCACTTGATGATAATGGAATGCCATTTGGCACACGTGTTCCTTATAAAAATTGAACCATTTTGACCCGCAGCACCTATTTAAAAAAACTACTTTTTGTTTCTTAATGTTTGTCTTAAGAGGTTTCTTTTGATACACAATACATTTTGAAAATATAATATTTTTTTCAATGATCCTCGAAAAATTAATCTGATAAAAAACTCCTATTGAACTATTTTGGTTCCCAACTATGTACATTATGGAGATTTTTGCAGAATTTTAGGTCAACCCCTCCGGGTGATATGGTGAGGAACCAAAGTTTTTTGACATATTTTTGGTGAAAATTCCATAAAAAATAGATTTTTCAAAAATAAAAATGTATTTGTTTATCTACGCATTACGGGGTTTCGTATAAAATCCCACTCAAAATTAAAAAAATATATATTTATTTTTCTATTAAATACATATATGTTTCTATTTATCCCGCTCTGTATTTTTTTGAACACTCTCTATTTTTCCTAGATGTGGGTCAAAAAGTTGTATAAGCATGCTAAATTTCAACTTTTTATATTCAGCCGTTTGGCTACAATTTTTACCATACAGACAGACAGACACATAAGTGACGTTATAAGGGTTTTTTGGTGGACATACCCACAAAACTTAAAAAAAGACAGTTATAGCCTCCAATTTTATTAAAATATATAAAATACACATTTTTCTAATCTAATATATATATATATATATATCACAAGAAAGTTTTGAAATAATAAGAAAGATCTTAAAAAAAGAACATATTTTCTTTAAAATAATCTTTTGCCACCCTACCCAAGGGGACGTAACAAGGATACACCTGGAAAAATAGTTTATTACAATTATTTTCTTGAATTTAATGCTCGCCCTATAATTTTACAAGGTATTAGTAATTACTAACAAGCCAGGGGTAGACCAAGAAAAAATGTAGTTTATTTTTCTATTTCAATATTAGTGGGCGTTAAGAAAATTTAGTTCTACGACATTTGAACATACGATAGATTAACATGAACATAGATACACAATTTAACACACGGCAAATGAACAGTGGGATATATTATCATAGCGACAGATGAACATAAGTCAATTGAACACACGACATTTTATCTCACATTTCATTTTTATTTTTTTGTTCCAATGTACCTAAAATCGCTTCACTAATAAACAAACTTATTAGCACAAAATCATTCTTTTTACCTATCGACATTGATATATATACCGAAGTATAAGATTCTTTAAAATAACCAAAAAGATCGAGATATACCAAGTTATCTCATAGATCAACACAAAAATATAAATAAATCTCAAAAACTAACAAACATACTTTTTCTCACAATTATTTGATTTTGAAATTCTATATAAATAAACCTGAAAGTCTGTACTCTGTCGCTGACCAACCGCTGACCACCGCTGACCAATCGCTGACTAAACGATGACCAACCAATGACCAACACTTGACCAACCATTGACCAACCGCTGAACTTACATTCTAGGATAAATAAAAATAAAAATTAAATGTGCGATCAAATGTCATGTGTTTAATTGACTCATATCTGTCGCTATAATAATATGTCACAGTGTTCATTTGTCGTGTGTTAAAATGTGTCTATGTTCATCTGTCGCATATTAATCTGTCCATGTTAAAGTGTCGCACGTTAATCTGATGTTCACATGTCGCGTCACTGAAAATTTGACCCTCACAAAATTTATTTAAGTGAGCGACGTGTTAAATACTTGAACAATAATTTAGGTTGAGACAGTTGTCATAACTTGATAGAAGTTTTTGTATATCTTTGTAGTAAAAATCAGCCTCTTGTGTGCAGCTAGTTCGTCACTGTCGATTTTACGGCGATATTTTCTAGTCTCGACGCCGAATTAAAATTACACGCCGTAGACGTCTCAGTATTTCACAAAGAGTTTGGAAACATGGAGATTGTGAACGAATTTTCAATGAGATTATTCATGATAAACATTCATTCAAACCACGCGCATTAAAAACTGACTCCTTGCCAGTAAAAAACTACATTGAAGCCGACTAGACACGAAATAGTACATAGGGATGATACAGAGCATTTATAAAAGATTGGAGTAGTTGGATAAAATATCATTTATAAAATAAATATTGTCAAGCGTTTGAATTTCCAGCTCCTTAGGTTAATTTTTCAGGTTAGTACTTCAAGTGGCGCACATGAGAAAATTTACAAACGCAAATTGACAAAGCAATTTATTAATAACATACATTTGCTGTTGTTCATGTGGATATATTTTTCTTACCAACGACATAATGTACAAAAATGGTAATAAAAGAGTTTTTCCAGATAAAAATATACTAGAAATTGTCAATGTCAGATAACCGTCAATGTCAAATTATTCGTATCTACGTTTATGATTAAATACGTCATGAACAGGTAGGATACAAATAAATAAAGACAAAAAAGTACCTGTCAATCTTTAAGGAACGCTCTCTATTTACGTGGGCTATGCGCAAACTTTCTTTTTATTCATTTATTCTATCATTCGATCATTTGTTCTAATACATCCGTTTATTTACTTCATTTATAAAACCTTCACATTTCACAAATAATCGCCATATGTTATATATGTGTTTTATGTTTTTCAGGACTACGTTTACTTGTTTTGTTCGGTATATTCTATACTGCAACAAGTCAAACATGTTCGTCAGATTCTGAAAAGATTCCTGTCACCACCAGCTGTAGGAGTTATTACAGCTGTTCAACTAAAACAGCGGTAGCTCAAACGTGCCCATATAACTTCCTTTATAACTGTATAACTAAAACTTGTTCGTTGAGCGTTTATTCTGGTTGCTGTTCAGAAGACCCAAACGAAAGCAGTTATAGACAGTATAATCAGGCTCTCTGCATCAATGGAACTAATGTACCAGATCCATTTTACTGCAATCAATACTATGGCTGCTTTAATGGAAAAATATTAACGTACACCTGCCCAACGGGATATAAATTTGATTACTTGTATGGATGTATACAAGATACAACTGGGATCTGTGTTGGAACAACAACTACAACTGCAAGCACAACAACAGGGACTACTACTCCAACTACAAGTTCCATAACAACAAGCGGCACTACTACAACAGGCGGTACTACTACAACTGCCGGTTCCACTACTGCAACCGCGGATACTACTACAACAGGTGGTACTACAACGACCGCGGGCACTACTACCACACCCGGTACAACTACCACAGCCGGTACTACTACCTCAGTCGGTACTACCACAACGGCCGGTAGTACTACTACAACCGGTACTACTACCACAGCCGGTACTACTACTACAGCTAGTACAACAACAACAGGCAGTACTACTACTACTGCTGGTACTACTACCACAGCCGGTACAACTACAACAGGCGGTACTACTACCACACCTGGTACTACTACCACAGCCGGTACAACTACAACAGGCGGTACTACTACCACACCTGGCACTACTACCACAGCCGGTACAACTACAACAGGCGGTACTACTACTACAGCTGGTACGTCTACCACAGCTGGTACAACTACAACAGGCGGTACTACTACTACAGCTGGTACTACTACCACAGCTGGTACTACTACTACAGCTGGTACTACAACCACGGCCGGTACAACTACAACAGGTGCTACTACTACAACAGGCGCTACAACTACAACAGGCGGTACTACTACTACAGCTGGTACTACTACCACAGCTGGTACAACTACAACAGGCGGTACTACTACTACACCTGGTACTACTACCACAGCCGGTACAACTACAACAGGAGGTACTTCTACCACAACTGGTACAACTACAACAGGCGGTACTAGTACTACAACTGGTACAACAACCACAGCCGGTACAACAACAGGCGGTACTACTACTACAGCTGGAATTACTACCACAGCCGGTACCACTACCACAGCCGGTACAACTACAACAGGCGCTACTACTACAACAGCTGGTACTACTACCACAGCCGGTACAACTACTACAGCCGGCACTACTACCACACCTGGTACTACTACCACAGCCGGTACTACTACCACAGCCGGTACTACTACCACAGGTGGTACTACTACAACAGGTGGTACTACTACAACAGGAGCTACTACTACAACAGGTGGTACTACTACCACACCTGGTACAACTACAACAGGCGGTACTACTACTACACCTGGTACTACTACCACAGCCGGTACAACTACAACAGGTGGTACTACTACCACACCTGGTACAACTACAACAGGCGGTACTACTACAGCTGGTACTACTACCACAACCGGTACAACAACAACAGGCGGTACAACTACTTCAGCTGGTACTTCTACCACACCCGGTACTACTACCACAGCCGGTACTACTACGACAGCTGGTACAACTACCACAGCCGGTACAACTACAACAGGCGCTACAACTACAACAGCTGGTACTACTACCACAGCTGGTACTACTACCACAGCCGGTACTACTACCACAGCCGGTCCTACTACCACAGCCGGTACAACTACAACAGGCGCTACAACTTCAACAGGCGGTACTACTACCACAACTGGTACTACTACCACAGCTGGTACTACTACCACAGCCGGTTCTACTACCACAGCCGGTACAACAACAACAGGCGGTACTACTACTACACCTGGTGCTACTACCACATCCGGTACAACTACAACAGGCGGTACTACTACTACAGCTGGTACGTCTACCACAGCTGGTACAACTACAACAGGCGGTACTACTACTACAGTTGGTACTACTACCACAGCAGGTACTACTACCACAGCTGGTACTACTACTACAGCTGGTACTACAACCACGGCCGGTACAACTACAACAGGTGCTACTACTACAACAGGCGCTACAACTACAACAGCCGGTACAACTACCACAGCTGGTACTACTACCACAGCCGGTACAACTACAACAGGTGGTACTACTACAACAGGTGGTACTACTACAACAGGAGCTACTACTACCACAGCTGGTACTACTACCACAGCCGGTACAACAACAACAGGCGGTACTACCTCTACAGCTGGTACTACTTCCACAGCCGGTACAACTACAACAGGCGGTACTTCTACTACAGCTGGTACGTCTACCACTGCTGGTACAACTACAACTGGTGGTACTACTACTACAGCTGGTACTACAACCACGGCCAGTACAACTACAACAGGTGCTACTACTACAACAGGTGCTACTACTACAACAGGCGCTACTACTACAACAGGTGCTACAACTACAACAGCCGGAACAACTACAACAGGAGGTACTTCTACCACAACTGGTACAACTACAACAGGCGGTACTAGTACTACAACTGGTACAACAACCACAGCCGGTACAACAACAGGCGGTACTACTACTACAGCTGGAATTACTACCACAGCCGGTACCACTACCACAGCCGGTACAACTACAACAGGCGCTACTACTACAACAGCTGGTACTACTACCACAGCCGGTACAACTACTACAGCCGGCACTACTACCACACCTGGTACTACTACCACAGCCGGTACTACTACCACAGCCGGTACTACTACCACAGGTGGTACTACTACAACAGGTGGTACTACTACAACAGGAGCTACTACTACAACAGGTGGTACTACTACCACACCTGGTACAACTACAACAGGCGGTACTACTACTACACCTGGTACTACTACCACAGCCGGTACAACTACAACAGGTGGTACTACTACCACACCTGGTACAACTACAACAGGCGGTACTACTACAGCTGGTACTACTACCACAACCGGTACAACAACAACAGGCGGTACAACTACTTCAGCTGGTACTTCTACCACACCCGGTACTACTACCACAGCCGGTACTACTACGACAGCTGGTACAACTACCACAGCCGGTACAACTACAACAGGCGCTACAACTACAACAGCTGGTACTACTACCACAGCTGGTACTACTACCACAGCCGGTACTACTACCACAGCCGGTCCTACTACCACAGCCGGTACAACTACAACAGGCGCTACAACTTCAACAGGCGGTACTACTACCACAACTGGTACTACTACCACAGCTGGTACTACTACCACAGCCGGTTCTACTACCACAGCCGGTACAACAACAACAGGCGGTACTACTACTACACCTGGTGCTACTACCACATCCGGTACAACTACAACAGGCGGTACTACTACTACAGCTGGTACGTCTACCACAGCTGGTACAACTACAACAGGCGGTACTACTACTACAGTTGGTACTACTACCACAGCCGGTACTACTACCATAGCTGGTACTACTACTACAGCTGGTACTACAACCACGGCCGGTACAACTACAACAGGTGCTACTACTACAACAGGCGCTACAACTACAACAGCCGGTACAACTACCACAGCTGGTACTACTACCACAGCCGGTACAACTACAACAGGTGGTACTACTTCAACAGGTGGTACTACTACAACAGGAGCTACTACTACCACAGCTGGTACTACTACCACAGCCGGTACAACAACAACAGGCGGTACTACCTCTACAGCTGGTACTACTTCCACAGCCGGTACAACTACAACAGGCGGTACTTCTACTACAGCTGGTACGTCTACCACAGCTGGTACAACTACAACTGGTGGTACTACTACTACAGCTGGTACTACAACCACGGCCGGTACAACTACAACAGGTGCTACTACTACAACAGGTGCTACTACTACAACAGGCGCTACTACTACAACAGGTGCTACAACTACAACAGCCGGTACAACTACAACAGGTGGTACTACTACTACACCTGGTACTACTACCACAGCCGGTACAACTACAACAGGGGGTACTTCTACCACACCTGGTACAACTACAACAGGCGGTACTACTACTACAGCTGGTACTACTACCACAGCCGGTACAACAACCGGCGGTACTACTACTACAGCTGGAACTACTACCACAGCCGGTACTACTACCACAGTCGGTACTACTACACCAGCCGGTACAACTACAACAGGCGCTACTACTACAGCTGGTACTACTACCACACCTGGTACTACTACCACAGCCGGTTCTACTACCACAGCCGGTACAACAACAACAGGCGGTACTACTACTACACCTGGTGCTACTACCACATCCGGTATAACTACAACAGGCGGTACTACTACTACAGCTGGTACTACTACCACGGCCGGTACAACTACAACAGGTGCTACTACTACAACAGGTGCTACTACTACAACAGGCGCTACAACTACAACAGCTGGTACAACTACAACAGGCGGTACTACTACTACACCTAGTACTAGTACCACAGCCGGTACAACTACAACAAGCGGTACTTCTACCACACCTGGTACAACTACAACAGGCGGTACTACTACTACAACTGGTACTACTACCACAGCCGGTACTAATACCACACCTGGTGCTACTACCACACCTGGTGCTACTACCACACCTGGTGCTTCTACCACAGCCGGTACTACTACCACTGCCGGTACAACAACAGGCGGTACTACTACTACACCTGGTACAACTACCACAGCCGGTACAACTACAACAGGCAGTACTACTACCACAACTGGTACAACTACACCAGGCGGTACTACTACAGCTGGTACAACTACAACAGGCGCTACTACTACAACAGCCGGTACTACTACTACAGCTGGTACTACTACCACAGCCGGTTCTACTACCACAGCCGGTACAACAACAACAGGCGGTACTACTACTACAGCTAGTACGTCTACCAGAGCTGGTACAACTACAACAGGCGGTACTACTACTACAGCTGGTACTACCACCACAGCCGGTACTACAACCACAGCTGGTACTACTACCACGGCCGGTACAACTACAACAGGTGCTACTACTACAACAGGCGCTACAACTACAACAGCTGGTACCACTACAACAGGCGGTACTACTACTACACCTGGTACTAGTACCACAGCCGGTACAACTACAACAAGCGGTACTTCTACCACACCTGGTACAACTACAACAGGCGGTACTACTACTACAGCTGGTACTACTACCACAGCCGGTACTACTACCACAGCTGGTACTAATACCACACCTGGTGCCACTACCACAGCCAGTACTACTACCACAGCCGGTTCTACTACCACAGCCGGTACAACAACAACAGGCGGTACTACTACTACAGCTGGTACGTCTACCACAGCTGGTACAACTACAACAGGCGGTACTACTACTACAGCTGGTACTACTACCACAGCCGGTACAACAACAGGCGGTACTACTACTACAGCTGGAACTACTACCACAGCCGGTACAACTACAACAGGCGCTACTACTACAACAGCCGGTACTACTACCACAGCTGGTACTAATACCACACCTGGTGCTACTACCACAGCCGGTACTACTACCACAGCCGGTACTACTACCACAGCCGGTACAACAACAGGCGGTACTACTACTACACCTGGTACAACTACCACAGCCGGTACAACTACAACAGGCGGTACTACTACCACAACTGGTACAACTACAACAGGCGGTACTACTACAGCTGGTACTACTACCACAACCGGTACAGCAACAACAGGCGGTACTACTACTACAGCTGGTACTACTACCACACCCGGTACTACTACCACAGCCGGTACTACTACAACAGGCGCTACAACTACAACAGCCGGTACTACTACCACATCTGGTACTACTACCACAGCTGGTACAACTACAACAGGCGGTACTACTACTACAGCTGGTACTACTACTACAGCCGGTACAACTACAACAGGTGGTACTACTACAACAGGAGCTACTACTACCACAGCTGGTACTACTACCACGGCCGGTACAACTACAACAAGTGCTACTACTACAACAGGCGCTGCAACTACAACAGCCGGTACAACTACAACAGGCGGTACTACTACTACACCTGGTACTGCTACCACAGCTGGTACAACTACAACAGGCGGTACTTCTACCACACCTGGTACAACTACAACAGGCAGTACTAGTACTACAGTTGGTACTACTACCACAGCGGGTACAACAACAGGCGGTACTACTACTACAGCTGTAACTACTACCACAGCCGGTACTACTACCACAGCCGGTACTACTACCACAGCCGGTACTACTACCACAGCCGGTACTACTACCACACCTGGTACTACTACTACAGCCGGTACAACAACAACAGGCGGTACTACTACCACACCTGGTACAACTACAACAGGCGGTACTACCACAACAGCCGGTACTACTACCACAGCTGGTACTAATACCACACCTGGTGCTTCTACCACAGCCGGTACTACTACCACAGCCGGTACTACTACCACAGCCGGTACAACAACAGGCGGTACTACTACTACACCTGGTACAACTACCACAGCCGGTACAACTACAACAGGCGGTACTACTACCACAACTGGTACAACTACAACAGGCGGTACTACTACAGCTGGTACTACTACCACAACCGGTACAGCAACAACAGGCGGTACTACTACTACAGCTGGTACTACTACCACACCCGGTACTACTACCACAGCCGGTACTACTACTACAGCCGGTACAACTACAACAGGTGGTACTACTACAACAGGAGCTACTACTACCACAGCTGGTACTACTACCACGGCCGGTACAACTACAACAAGTGCTACTACTACAACAGGCGCTGCAACTACAACAGCCGGTACAACTACAACAGGCGGTACTACTACTACTACACCTGGTACTGCTACCACAGCTGGTACAACTACAACAGGCGGTACTTCTACCACACCTGGTACAACTACAACAGGCGGTACTAGTACTACAGTTGGTACTACTACCACAGCGGGTACAACAACAGGCGGTACTACTACTACAGCTGTAACTACTACCACAGCCGGTACTACTACCACAGCCAGTACTACTACCACAGCCGGTACTACTACCACACCTGGTACTACTACTACAGCCGGTACAACAACAACAGGCGGTACTACTACTACTACACCTGGTACTACTACCACAGCCGGTACAACTACAACAGGCGGTACTACTACCACACCTGGTACAACTACAACAGGCGGTACTACTACAGCTGGTACTACTACCACAACCGGTACAACAACAACAGGCGGTACTACTAATACAGCTGGTACTACTACTACACCCGGTACTTCTACCACGGCCGGTACAACTACAACAGGTGCTACTACTACAACCGGTGCTACTACTACAACAGGCGCTACAACTACAACAGCCGGTACAGCTTCAACAGGCGGTACTACTACTACACCTGGTACTACTACCACAGCCGGTACAACTACAACAGGCGCTACTACTACAACAGCTGGTACTACTACCACAGCCGGTACAACTACAACAGGTGGTACTACTACCACACCTAGTACAACTACAACAGGCGGTACTGCTACTACAGCTGGTACTACTACCACAGCTGGTACAACTACAACAGGCGGTACTACTACTACACCTGGTACTACTACCACAGCCGGTACAACTACAACAGGAGGTACTTCTACCACAACTGGTACAACTACAACAGGCGGTACTAGTACTACAACTGGTACAACAACCACAGCCGGTACAACAACAGGCGGTACTACTACTACAGCTGGAATTACTACCACAGCCGGTACCACTACCACAGCCGGTACAACTACAACAGGCGCTACTACTACAACAGCTGGTACTACTACCACAGCCGGTACAACTACTACAGCCGGCACTACTACCACACCTGGTACTACTACCACAGCCGGTACTACTACCACAGCCGTTACAACAACAGGCGGTGCTTCTACTACACCTGGTACTACTACCACAGCCGGTACAACTACAACAGGTGGTACTACTACCACACCTGGTACAACTACAACAGGCGGTACTACTACAGCTGGTACTACTACCACAACCGGTACAACAACAACAGGCGGTACAACTACTTCAGCTGGTACTTCTACCACACCCGGTACTACTACCACAGCCGGTACTACTACCACAGCTGGTACTACTACCACAGCCGGTACTACTACCACAGCCGGTCCTACTACCACAGCCGGTACAACTACAACAGGCGCTACAACTACAACAGGCGGTACTACTACCACAGCTGGTACTACTACCACAGCTGGTACTACTACCACAGCCGGTACTACTACCACAGCCGGTCCTACTACCACAGCCGGTACAACTACAACTGGCGCTACAACTACAACAGCCGGTACTACTACCACAGCTGGTACTACTACCACAGCTGGTACAACTACAACAGGCGTTACTACTACTACAGCTGGTACTACTACCACAGCCGGTACTACTACCACAGCCGGTACTACTACCACAGCCGGTACAACTACAACTGGCGCTACAACTACAACAGCTGGTACTACTACCACAGCTGGTACTACTACAACAGCTGGTACTACTACCACAGCCGGTACTACTACCACAGCCGGTACAACTACAACTGGCGCTACAACTACAACAGCCGGTACTACTACCACAGCTGGTACTACTACCACAGCTGGTACTACTACCACAGCCGGTACTACTACCACAGCCGGTACAACTACAACAGGCGGTACTACTACAACAGGAGCTACTACTACCACGGCCGGTACAACTACAACAGGTGCTACAACTACAACCGGCGGTCCAACCACAACGACCGCTGGAACAACAAGTGCTGGTACTACTACATCTGTTGTTACACCGACCACAACGGTTACAACTACCACGGCAAAAACAACAACTGGAGCTCCGATCCCACAATGCACAAACACTGGAACTAGAATACCAAACATATTGAACTGCCGTCAATTCTACCAATGTTCTGGAAGCAGAAGCTTGGTTGTTACTTGTCCAATATTCCTATACTTCAATTGTTGGACTGGAAAATGCGATATTCTTTCTCCAAGGTCGAGCTGTTGTAGACCATTAATATCTGTTCCAGTCTTTTCATCCATTTGGTGTGACAAACCTGGAGCTAAAACTGCTGATACAAATAACTGTAACCAGTACACTGAATGCGTAAGGTACAGAACATCCAAGAGGACATGTGGTACGGGTCTTGCGTTTGATGCTTGGACGAAAACGTGTCTGCCTCCAGCGCAGGCGCACTGTGGCATAGCTCCAGGAATGACAACTTGCCGAGCTTATATCGTTGGAAAAATATTTGGCATAAATTTGAATTTGAATTTACTATGTTAATTTAGTTTAATGTATACCTACCCGTAATATATACTTATAAAATAAAACATTTTAATTTAAATATATCATATTCTAATAAATATGTATTCTTGTATTCTTCTATGGGTAATGTTGTGCCTACATTGACAAAACGTTGTTACTCGACCCTGCTGTGTCTCAAATACTTTACAAGTCTCTAGAACACTGGTTCCCAACCTTTTTTTAATAGCGACCCTTTTTTATAATTTTTAAAAATGTTCCCGTCTCCCCTTTCTAATCCTCCATATTTGAACAAAAAAAAATTATAATAATAAATAAAGGGTTTCACAAAATATATTTTGGGACTTATCAAAAGTGAAGATATTTTAAATTTAATATTAATTATTTATGATCAATGTGATGATTGAGCTTACACTGCTTAACAAGTGTTATAATTCTTGATTGAGTTTTTGTCAAGGCCAATCTCATGTCATCTTGAACATCCAGCTTATTCCTGGCTTTTGTCCTGATCTGCAGAAGAGTTAAAAATCCACTTACGCAGAGGTAAGTAGAAGCAAATGGCTCTAATATTCGAAAAGAAAGCATGGAAACTTTAGGATACGAATGACGCATAGCACACCAAAATTGAGATAACAATTTTTCCTGAAATATATCACGCGCAGAGGAGTCATTTCGCAGCTCCAAAAATTCATCTTGTACTTCATCGGAAACATCTAAAGATACATGAAATGGGTTTCGTACTAATGAAACTTCTTCGGCTCGGAAAGCGGCTCGGTAGACGCACTTCGGACAAATGCGACTCGTGTTATGTCTGCATTGTATTCATTGCGGCCCACTGGATACATTCACCCAAATACATACGACTAGCGCATTGTCTGCTGTGTCTGTGGCGTGGCCAAATGCATGCTTAACTTAATACGAGGCTTGCCATTTATAATTCGGGATTTGAGATCAAAAACAAGTATTTATCCACAAAAGTGGCTTTATTGTTTTTCAAAATATTCTTCATGAAGATCAATACACTTTTGCATGCGTTTGAACCAATTTTCGAAGCACTTTTCCCACTCTGATTGAGGCTTTTTCCACTGAGATTGTCAAATTATTTGAGATCCAACGTGAACAAATCTTTTTGACGGCCAAATGTTCATGCAATAGTGGATATATGCTGGTCCCACTAACGCACAAGAATACCTCAATCTCACGGTAAGTCACATGACGATCTTGCAGTATCAGCTCACGCACAGCATCAATGTTTTCTGAAACAACCAGAGCCGCAGTAAGGGGGGGGGGGCGGAGGGGGCGATGGCCTCTAGCGCAGTAAGGAGAAGGGCGCTGACGAGCTTGACTAAGGGGCGCCACATTGCGAAGGTGAGGACCTTTTTTTTGCTCAACACTTGGATTTTGGGAGGTGAATACCTTTTTTTTTGCTCATCATTCGGATTGTGGGAGGTGAGGACCCCTCTTCTTGCTCCTCACTTGGGTTTTGGGAGGTGAAGACCTTTTTTTTGCTCATCACTTGGATTTTGGAAGGTGAGGACCTTTTTTTTGTTTGCTCATCATTTAGAATTTGGGAGGTGAGAACCTTATTTTTGCAAGAGCGCCAAAAGGCGGTATTGCCCCTAGCGCAAGTTTTCCTTATTGCGGCTCTGGGAACAACAACCTATTTTGGACGACCTTCACGAGATACGTCCTTAAGCGAACTACGGCCACGATTAAAGTCGGCAAACCATTGATAAACAGTAGTCCTTGATGGAGGTCCTTCATCGCCAAAAGTCGAATTAAGTTCATCGATGCACTTTTGTTGGGTTAATCCACGTTGAAAGTTGTAAAAAATAATCGCTGGAAAATGTTCCATTTTTAGCCGAGATGAATTTTTTCAAGTTACTGTAAACAACACACCTGGCGCTCGTACAAAAAAACGTTCTGAGTACGTATACCGTCAAAAATGTCAAACTTTACGATAGAAGCGTCAGTTTTCAGATGACAGCACAGTTTAGCGCAATCCAGAAATATAAGAGGCGACCCTCGTATTACCATATTATTATATTGATCCCATAATGTCATATATAGCGTAAATACTAATCTTACTTAGCTCAATCTGCGTCTCACCGTTGCGCGGCAATGAGCTCGATGAAAAAATGGCATGAGTGCATAATCCATTATAAACAAATGTTTGAATTTTATCTGGTAACACACGTAATAGACTGCAACAACGGTTGCAGTCAATTAGATAAATGTTTCTCAACAGGTGGTCCTTAGCAAAATTTTAGTGATCCGCGAAAAGCTTATAAATGATTATTTTTGAGTTTTTGTTAATTTTTTTATAATCTTTTGTTCATTTTTGGTGATTTTTAGGATTTTATAGGTATGACCACCAAAAAAACACTTAGAACGTCACTCAGCTGAACAAACATAAAAAGTTGAAATTTAGTATGCTTATATAACTCTTTGAGCCACATATAGGAAAAATACTGAGAGTTCAAAAAACATATCCCGAGATAAATATAAATAATTATGTATTTAATAAAAAAAAATATATATTTTTAAAATTTTGAGTGGCATACCAAATGAAACCTCTTCATGCGTGGATCAACAAGCAAATTTTTATTTTTAATTATTTATTATAAAATATTTTTTTTTTGGGGATTTTAGCCAAAAATGTGCTAAAAAAGTTCTTGTCCCACCTCCTTTTATCCAAAGGGGTTAAACGAAAAATCTGAAAAATTTATAGGTACTGTACATTGATCTGAGCCGGAAACGAACGAGAGGAATTTTCGATTCTATTGCGTTTTTGAAAAGTATTGCAGTTTTTGTGTTTTCGAGAAAATTAATTATTTTTTTGATTCATGTCTAAATTATGGCTAATAATGTTATGGATTTTTTGTATTTATGGCGAAGATAGTGATTGTCTTTTTATGAAAAAAAATAATAATAATAATAATAACAGGTGAGGATCGAGTTTTGAACACCGCACCAGCTCATTGTTAATAGAACAAACATTCGTAGACATCCAGTATTATGTTGTCTTCTTACATTTATTAAATACCTACAAAACCCTGAAATGTGTGAAAATTCACACATCACATCAATTTTTTATTATTGAGATATTAAATGTAGAATTTAGATATATAATAAATTTGTTTAATAGCTTATTTATTTTTTGTGGTCGGTGGTAGAAAATTAAATATTTTACTGGTCCGTGGTACGTTTTCGGTTGAGAAACACTGAATTAGATGATACGTTAGTAGAAGTTCAGTACGATGACTGAGTGATTTAAATGAAAAAATACTTGAATATAGTCCGATTCTTTGGTTTAATCGTAACTAGACATTGATTACTAGTAATTTTTATCAGTTAAACGTTTCAAATAGATTATACCTAAAAGAAATATATATACTCGTATACTAGGTTATTACCCGTCAATAATGACGGATTTATAATATAAAAATTGCAATTGTTCGTATGTGTATTTGGTTTATTTTTTAACGTATCTTAATTTGTTCGCTGGTTAGCGAATTACTGGACAGGATATCACCCGTTTGCCAATCACGGAAGAGGGTATTACTGTTAGCCAATCATGAGAAAAATTGACGTCATAATGTTACCGCCACTACATATAGACACTTGCTAATTATATAGTTAGATTACTTATTCATGAACTTTTTAAGATGGGAAAACGATTCAATTTTACTCAGTATATTACATTTGTATTGCTAAAACTAAAAATAATTTGAGACGTTAATTTATGCCTACGAAACCCTAGACATTTATGTATGTAATTATATTCGTAGATTCTTAGAGAATAAATCTGCAAAATACTGTTCATATCGGTCTAAAATTTCATTTTTATGCATACGAAATCCTAGATATTTCTATAATTATATATAGAAATATCTAGGATTTCGTAGATTCTTAGAGAATAAATCTGCAAAATATTGTTCATATCGGTTAAAGAATACAGGTGTGTCTAGAGTTTCTCTTTTATGCCTACGAAATCCTAAACATTTCTATATGTAATTTTATTCACAGGTTCTTAGAAAATAAATCTGCTAAATATTTTTCATATCGGTGATAGGATATAGGGGTGTCTGGAGTGTCTTGTTTATGCCTACAACACCTTAAATATTTCTGTAAATAATTATATTTGTAGATTCTTAGAAAATAAATCTGCAAAATATTGCTCATATCACTCAAAGAATGTAGGAGTGTCTAGAGTTTCTTGTTTATGCCTACGAAATCCTAGACATTTCTATAAGTTATTTTATCCGCAGATTCTTAGGAAATAAATTTGCTTTGTTTCTTAGAGAATGAATCTGCAAAATATTGTTCATATCGGTCAAATCATATAGTAGTATCTATAGTTTCTTGTTTATGCCTACGAAATCCTACATATTTCTATATGTAATTATATTCGTAGATTCTTAGAGAATAAATCTGCAAAATACCTGTCAATCAAGAGACCTCAAGAGTCCCCATTTAGCCAATCACGAGAACCTTAGGAAAAATGACGTCACAGTGCTACCCAGATCACAAACACACACTAGCTAATTATATATGTACGATTAAGTAAAATATAAGATACTAAATTGTTAAATATAACTTTACCTTAATAATTAAATTTTATTATTAAATTCTTACAATTGATAAATATAAATTATAAAAATAATAATATACTCAAGTAATAATGACTAATATTATTGAAATACTAGGTTATTACCCGTCAACAATGTCGGATTTATAATATAAAAATTTCAATTCTTTGTATGTGTATTTGGTTTTATTTTTTAACGTATCCTAATTTCGTCGCCAGTCTGTGAATCATGGGACAGGATATCACCAGTTAGCTAATCACGGGAGAAGGCGTCACCTGTCAGCCAATCAAGAAACAGGGTGTCCCCAGTTAGCCAATCACGAGAACTTTAGAAAAATTGACGTCATAATGTTACCGACACAACATACTTGCTAATTATATAGTTAGATTATTTATTCATTAACTTTTTAAGATAAGAAAACGACTCATTTTTACCTAGTACATTACATTTATATTGTTAAATCTAAAAATAATTTGAGACGTTAATTTATGCCTACGAAACCCTAGACATTTCTATATGTAATTATATTCGTAGATAATAAGAGAATAAATCTGCCACATATTGTTCATTCCAAAGTGATAGTTATTATTAGAATAGAAAAATTATTTTTTTTATAGAAATAGATAGAAATAGTAGTACTATTATTTACTTCTTATGTCACCTATCATTGAAATATGTACTTTTTGTACTATGTTATTGGATTTTATGTTAAAAAATTACTATATTACTTTGATAAAAGTTTATAATGATTGCTAATAAATGTTTATAATAAATAAATAAGTGAGATTCCAAACAGCATATTGCTAATTGTTCGATTAAATTTTTATTTATAATTTGCATTAAAAATTATATTAGATAGGTGTTGCATTATTTAAAAAGTAAAATAGTATACCTACAATTTAAAAATCAATTTTCATCAAGACTAAATTCAATAATAAACATCTAAATTATAATTTTAAAACGTTTGACCTTAAAATTAAAAAAAGACAGCCTATTGTGGCTTTTTGCCTTAGGGTTCCAAAGAAATAACATTTAAACTTTAGGGTTCCGCAGATGTAAGAAGACTGAAGACCACTGTACTAGACTAAGAAATATTATAATACAATAAGCTCAACTTTTAATTTTTGTTTTCATAGCTATCTATGAAACAGCGATTTTTGTTTTTGTTTTTTTAATTAGTATTTATTGGTCTTAGTTGCACTGACTATTAACCATTGATGAACGATTATTTTGACAGATAAAAAACGTTTCTCTTACTTTTTCATATTACCAGGTCTACAAGTATGAAATGCGGATTATTTTTCAAACTTGCCGCGCAAACAGAATGTATAGTTCAAAGTTTCAACACATATGGCGTTTTGTTAAGTTATCATTAAGTGTCAAAAGCGTATAGATTATAATGTGAAAAGTGATCATATAGTTTTGTTTTACTGTGTTAAAAATGTCAAAATTTTGTGCCAAATAAAGAGCATTCGCGGACAGTTCTACTGTTTTGTTTTCATTTGAAAAAAACTGCTGCTGAATCATACCGACTGCTTCGAGAAGCTTATGGTGAATATGCTCCATCGCAAGATACGTGTGAACGATGGTTTCGGCGTTTCAAAAGTGGTGACTTTGATCTTACATGGAAAATCTCCAAAAAAATATGAAGATACAAAATTGGAAACAATGCTACAGGAAGACGATAGTCAATCACAAAAACAACTAGCAGAGCAGTTAGGCGTTAGTCAACAAGCTGTTTCCAATCGCCTAAGAGAGATGGGTAAGATCCAGAAAGTCGGCAGATGAGTTCCACATGCATTGAATGAGAGGCAGATGGATAAACGCAAAAACACTTGTGAAATTTTGCTTGCACGATACAAAAGAAAGTCTTTTTTTTGCATCGTATCATTACTGGCTATGAAAAATGGATTTATTTTGAAAATCCCAAACGCAAAACATCATGGAGAACCCAGGCTCACCATCAACTGCAAAACCGAATCGCTTTGGCAAAAAGACAATGCTCTGTACTTGGTGGGACCAAAAGGGTGTGGTCTACTATGAATTATTAAAACCTGGTGAAACAGTTAATACCCAACGTTACCAACAACAACTGATCGAATTGAACCATTCGCTGCTCATAAAACGACCAGAATACGAAAGAAGACAGCACAAGGTAATCTTTCTTCACGATAACGCTCCATCACATAAGGCAAAAGCAGTTTACAACACATTGGAGGCACTCAAGTGGGAAGTGCTATCCAATGCCACTTACTCACCAGACTTGGCCCCTTCGCCGAGCCCCTTCGCACTTGCCGAGCAGCACTTTTGTTCATATGAAAATGTGAAAGAATGGCTAGATGAATGGTTTGCGGGGAAAGGGGAAGAGTTCTACTGGCGAGGTATTCACAAATTGCCTGATTGTAGATTCTTAGAGAACAAATCTGCAAAATACCTCTCAATCAAGAGACCTGAAGAGTCCCCAGTTAGCCAATCACGAGAACCTTAGGAAAAATGACGTCGCAGTGTTACCCAGATCACTAACACACGCTAGCTAATTATATATGTACGATTAGTTTATTAGTTTAAAAATAACTTTATTAGTTTAAATATTAGCTTATTAGTTTATTTATTTACTATCATTAGTTTTGTTACACTACAATAATTTAGTTTCTTTCCTTTTAGTTATTAATATTAAATTTTAGTTAATATAGTTATATTTCTTCAAATTTTTATTAAATTAGTATTGCCTGTTAGTTGCTTAATTAAAATTAAATTAGTTTTTTCCATTATTCTATAGATTAGTGTAGTTTAATAGATTGTTTATTCCATTATTTTATACTTAACGAGAGATTTTCTTCTCTTCATATTATTTTATTTTTTATACATTTTCTTACACATTATTTTACTTTGTATATATTTTCTTATATATTATTTATACGTATTAATAATTAATACACTCTAAAACTGTGTTATTTTTTTAGGTTAATTTTTTAACTTGTAACTTTTTATTAACTAAAACAAAAATTACCCTGTCCATATCTCCAATAAATATGCTGTGCTTATATTACAGTATAAAAATGATTAAAAAAAAGGGTAAACGATAATAAAAATGTTTCAAAACGAGATCTACATATATCATATGTCAAAATATTTAACATAAAATGGAGGTACGAATTTGGCTTGATCTCGACTTGATCGGTGAATTTTCGGGTATCAATGTAATGCGCGATTTGTTCCGCGATCAAGAGGTAATTTGTATTCTTGCAATAGTTTGATACACGATTTGATGCAAATCAACGTTGATCGGATATCAACCCATTTGATCCTGATTCTTGCAACCGGGCATAAGAGATTTTTACTCTCGTGATCGCTGAAGACGGAAACAGATAGTTGAGCAGTTTCCGAAACGTCTGAAAGAATTTTATATATCTCATGAAGAATTATACCTTTTTGATACTAATACTCATTATATTGTATACTAGCGTCGGCGAAACAACGCAGTTACGTCACAGGACGTAACAAACGACTGTATTGTTTGGAACAATGCAATTGTTTGATACGTTGTGTGACGTAACTGCGTTGATTCGCCGACGCTAGTATACTATTGTAGCCTAGTACCTTCAGCAATGGTAAACGTCCAAAATAACGGTATTCATATAAAATTGAAAATACAAAAGAAATAGAACTTAATTAAAAATTGATTATTTTATTTTTAAAAACGAAAACATAATACAATTTAGGAACATAAAAATAAAAATACAAAAACATGTAGCATGTAAATAAAATAAAATTCTAACAAATTAGGAGGAAATTACAAAAATAATAAGACACAGGGCCGGATAAAGGGGATGTCATGTCGGTTACCTGGGGCGCCAGATACAAGAAGTACTGAAAATTTTTGTTGAAGAATTATTTTTTGACACGTATTTTTCACAGCAACGACGAAAAAATCTTCAAAAAATTGGGTTCATCTGGCTAGTAACTTCAACTTCATTTTTGCGTAATTATGCACATCTGGGGGCGCCATATTAAGAGTCCATCCGGGGCGGGGAAATTCTTTAGTTCGAAACTGACCACACACAGATCATATAATCACAATTATAGAGAAGAAAATTTTTAATAAATAATATAAACTTTTCTCTTACAAAAATAATAAATAACAGTTCGTAGAATCGCAATAAACAAAATATGGAAAAAATTTTAACCGAAATTAACCGTTATTAACATTTCGTTCCGGTTTGGTTTTTAAATTGAGCAAATTTACGATCCGGTTACGGTTCAGGTTCTGTTAAAAATTCCTCTTAGTTTCGGTTTTCGGTGCGACTCTCTGTTAAGAGGTCACAGTACCAAATTGAAGAAAGGTAAATTCTGTCTGCTAATCAGGCAAAACTTTTTCTCAAATCGGGTACTGGACTGGTGGAATAATTTTTTTGCGACGGCTATTGAATCCATAAATATATAAATATAAGAACTCATTAAGATAAACTCATATAAGAACAAATTAGACCAGAGGCGTACCTGGGGGTATGGCAGGCATGGCACGTGCCCTGGGCGCCACTTGAAGGGGGCGCAAAATGACAAAAAAATAAATAAAAAAGGAAAACAAAACAAAAAGAATAAAAAAGTGAAAAAGCATTTTGCTCATTTAGGGGTAAGGTTAATTAAAAAAAAATCGTTCATAAATATTTGTAACCTTTATAAGCAAAAACTAAGTCGATATCTTATTGGTTCCAAGATACATTGAAGAATCCTTGAAATCATATTTCACCCCCTTCTGGGTCGAATTTCAAAAAATTTCTTATTTGTAGGTGCTTACATCATGGAGAAAATATGCTTGCCGAATTTCATGACTATGTCCAAGGGACGTTTTATAGAATAAAAAATAGCAATTTTTTCTTTTTGGGGTGCAATTAAAAAAATATGTTAACAAGATATTTTAAGTTTTTAAGTTAACAGTTTTAATCCCGAAACACTTCCTTAGAATGAAAATTTTGTGATGCTATATGGCCTCTGTTTGAATCCTGGTTTTACTCTATTATCATACTAAATTTGGTTAAAATACGTCAAACTGTTTTTAAACCAGTGGCGAAGGGAAACCTCCGCTAGACTTGCCCTCCCATAAAAAAAAATATTTAAAAAAAATGTAAATTTAATAACCAGTGGAAATTGTTTAAATTATAATTTAATTCTGTTTCAATGTACACGAAATCAGAGGGGCGGAACTTATAACAACCAATGGAAGCCATAGGCGCAATTTTTAAAATTCTTAATGAACCTTGCTATATAAAAAAAAAAAATACTGCACATATTTAGAAACCTAAATAATGGTATTAGGCGTTCGAATTAAAATTAACAAAAAAAAAAATATGTTAATATAAAATTTGTTTTGGCATCTCAAATAATCATCATTCACATACCTGCAAAACCCTGAAATGTGTGAAAATTTACACTTCACATCAATTTTTAAATACTGGCGTTACAATTGCCTGTTTCCATAAATCAGGAACAGTACTTTCTTTTAGGGATTTATTAAATATAACATATAAATATAATGAAACAATTTTTAACAAAATGAGGTCAGATTCCATTTGGCCCAGGACCTTTAGATAAATCAGTAGACTTTAATAATTCTAAAATATCACATTTACGACTATGTTGTAAATTAACAGAAAGAGGTTAATCTTCGCCGGAGTAAAGAAAACGAGATATAATCAGAAGCTTGTTTGTATAATTTCCATTTTTTATGTAATTTATTTTTTTCATTGAAAACTTTTGTTGTATTTTTCTTATACCAAACAGGAAATTTACTTACTTTCTTAATTTTAACTGCAATTTAACTATTATATTAACAACAATTATTTTTTTCGAGATTTATCGAGAATTCTCGAGAAAATAAGTATAATTTTTCATTTCTCGAGAAATGAAAAATGTCGAGAAATCAGAAATACTAGTTTTGGTGAAATTGTTTAAATATGTGACGAACTGTTATTTGTGCATTTAAATTTAATGTGGAGATGGTCGTGTCCGTAATGAATAGAAGTGGAAAGGTTGTACGGGTATCGGACATAAATAAAAACAACTATCTACAGCTGACCAGTTTCGGAATAGTTTATTCCTTCATCAGAGCTGCTACATAAAGGAAAATCAGAATATAGTATAAGTGTACATCGTATGTTATACTTATACTTATATTATATTCATTTATTCATATACGATTGTTAAGATTCGCCTAATGGTGGGGTGAGACAGTGTAAATTAAAGAAAACTGGATGTTTATTATATTATTTTAAATTATATATATTGTATAATTAAGAATTTACAGAAGTATTTTCATCAATAATTAACTGTCATATGTATATTCTGGTTGCTGACTTCTTCTTGTTTTTCCAACGCCATCTTGAATAGCAATTTCCCAACAATTGCCCCGGGTTGAGACAGTCGTTTGGGGTTAGAATCCTGGTGATTCTGACACCTGAGACTTCATTGGTCAGCTCGTTAAGCAATACAAGTTTGCACTTCGAGCTTATGGTCTTTTAAAAATATTTTCAATTTATAATAATTTAAACATAAAATTTAAACAAACAAATAATTACTGAAACATGTATCCCTCTATCTAATTATACAAAATATCGTGATAGAGAATCTACATTACCACATTTTTTTTTTCCAGGCTTATAGATGACTGAAAAATTTAACATCTGTAAAGTAAATGAGCATCTTAACAACCTACCATTTTTACTATCCATCTTTTTCAACTAAAATCATGGGAGACGAATAAGGACTATCACTTGGTCTTATAACCCCAAAATTAAGCATTTTGTCTATTTCTTTATCTATAAGTTCCCTTACCCTAGGTGAATGCGAATATATCCGTGTTCGTACTATCTTCTCTTCTTTCAATGAAATATCATTTTTTATTAAAATTGTACGCCTCGGTCGATTTGAGAAAAGTCCTGGAAAATCTTCTATAAGTCCCATTAGTTGTTTCTTCTGATTTTCCGTTAGATGTCCAATTCCTTTAGCCATTTTTATGACTTCTTCTGCGGTATAATCAATCTTCTCGTGTTCTGTTCCTAATTCAGGAATATCTAATTCAACTTCATCTTCACCTGTTTGACAAAATGTAAAGGCTACAACCTCAGCCTTTTCATAATATGGCTTGATTAAGTTTACATGCACCAAAGTTTGTTTTCTTTTACCTGCAAGATCCTCAATTATATAATTTGTATCA
The DNA here is from genome assembly GCA_963971575.1 of Liopterus haemorrhoidalis. Classification (NCBI taxonomy): domain Eukaryota; kingdom Metazoa; phylum Arthropoda; class Insecta; order Coleoptera; family Dytiscidae; genus Liopterus; species Liopterus haemorrhoidalis. Next base: position 31,484,608 of record OZ020619.1, on the reverse strand, counting down.
GAATTTTTTTTAACAATTTTTTTAGGGCCTGCCCAATGCATTTGCATTTTATTTGTACGAGAATGTTGAAATAACATGACTTTTTCACCTATTTCATATTTCATGTCTCTTGCATTTTTATCATACAGTCTGTTCCAAACGGTTAAGCGGAACTAAATGGGAATTTAGTTCTTTTAGGTTGTCACGAGAAGGGACCTTGCTTGGGTTATTTCATTTTTCAAGTTGGGATGTCAAAATTTAAAATTCCAAGAATGAAACCTTGGAAACGAATGAAATATGTCAAAATTAAATATTTTTTTAGATATTTTAATGACAAAAAAATAAATAAATGGGAAATTTGTATTAAGAATGACACGAAAAATCAAAATATAAAGAAAATGACATTTTAAAATGATATTAACCTTAACCAAAAATGTTTATTGTAAGTATGATTTACAAAGCTTAAACAAAACGGCCGAAAGGCACGATTTAAACGATGAAAGTAACTAGATTGCAAAATCTAGTTCCGCTTAACCGTTTGGAACAGACTGTAGTACTTCTTAGATTTCATTTTAGCTTCTTTTAATGAAATTTCAACTAATTCTTGCATGAATTTTAACCTTTCTAATAAATTCAGAACATATTCAACTACTGATTCATTAGTTTCGTTCCCTATCCATAAATATTTTAACATACTCAAAGGTGATCGAAGTTGTCTTCCGTAGGTGGGGTGAGACAGTGTAAATTAGGTATTTTTAATCAATAATTAACTGTCATATGTATATTCTGGTTGCTAACTTCTTCTTGTTTTTCCAACGCCATCTTGAATAGCAATTTCCCAACACGATGTACACTTATACTGTATTCTGATTTTCCTTTATGTAGCAGCTCTGATGAAGTAATAAACTATTCCGAAACTGGTCAGCTGTAGATAGTTGTTTTTATTTATGTCCGATACCCGTACAACCTTTCCACTTTTAAATTTAATATATTTGGTAACAAACTTTTACGTAGTGTTTCTGCAATGTAATATTACTTTTGTTTTACTATAGTAATGTATGATTTATATCTCGTGGGTACATTTATATATTCGGGAGTACTACTAGTTATGTTAGTTTCCTTCTTCCAAAATTGTAAATAATAATAATACAACAATTTAAAATATGAACGGACGTAAAAAACATGTTATCTTTTAAACTTAAGTAGTTTTGGAATATAGATTATAATTAAATGTATGGATAAATTGTCCCTAAAAATATAATAGCTAAAAATTGTTAAATAATTGCTAAATAATGTTTGGCAATTTTAAAATGTTTTATCTAAATACGTTGACTCTGGTATCGTATTCATTTATGTATATTTGTATTAGTATAGTAATTTTCCTAATTTTATTGATGATTATTTACCAATTTTTCCATAGCTTCCTATTAAAATGATAAAGTTAAAAACTATAACGATATTAAAAGAAATTATATTATTAAAATAATAATCACCATTTTGATAATATTATCATGAGTAACATAAAGTTAAACATATAAAACCTAGTAAAAAAATTAATATTTGGCAGTCTAACTAACATGCAGGGTAAGTAAACAAGTGCCTATAAGTAATTGGTTCTTAAATGAACTCACGCCAAAACTTCAATTAGCATTACTAATAAAAATATTAATGAAAAAAGTGTCTCATTTAAGAACCTAATAACTTAAATCATCAATTTTCATTATTATAGCTGCGTATAAAGTGAATTTATTATTGTGTAACTTATTTTTTAGTTTTCCAGATAATTCTCTGCTTGGCTTTTGCCGGGATTGTTGCAGCACAAGTGTGTCCTATTGACTTATCCCCAGTTCCAAACGATAATGACTGTAAAAGCTACTATGACTGTAGTACTGGAATACCTCAGGCAAAAACCTGTGCCACAGGTTACTATAACTGCTTTAATCAGACATGTGCTACATGGCCCTGGCCTACTTGTTGCATGGGTGATCCAAACATGCCAAATGATTTCTCATATTATTGCAGTATAAATGGGCTAAAAGTAGTAAATCCACTTTACTGCGGAGTGTACTTTGAATGCGTATCTGGAGAAGTATACGATGGTCAATGTGCCTATGGTCAGGATTTCAGTTCCCTCACTCGTTCGTGTATTCCAACATCAACTGGTGAATGTGCTCCAACTACTACAACAGCTGCTCCGACTACTACAACAGACACTACAACAACTACAGCAACAACTACCACGGCAGCACCAACTACTACTACAACAACAGCAGCAACGACTACCACTACAGCACCAACAGATACTACTACAACAACAGCAGCAACAACTACTACAACAGCAGCAACAACTACCACAACAGCACCAACAACTACCACAACAGCACCAACAACTACAACAGCACCAACAACTACCACAACAGCACCAACAACTACCACAACAGCACCAACAACTACCACAACCGCAGCAACAACTACCACAACAGCACCAACAACTACAACAACAGCAGCAACAACTACCACAACAGCACCAACAACTACCACAACCGCAGCAACAACTACCACAACCGCAGCAACAACTACCACAACAGCACCAACAACTACAACAACAGCACCAACAACTACCACAACAGCACCAACAACTACCACAACAGCACCAATAACTACCACAACCGCAGCAATAACTACCACAACAGCACCAACAACTACCACAACAGCACCAACAACTACCACAACAGCACCAACAACTACCACAACCGCAGCAACAACTACCACAACAGCACCAACAACTACAACAACAGCACCAACAACTACCACAACAGCACCAACAACTACCACAACAGCACCAACAACTACCACAACAGCACCAATAACTACCACAACCGCAGCAACAACTACCACAACAGCACCAACAACTACCACAACAGCACCAACAACTACCACAGCCGCACCAACAACTACAACAGCCGCAGCAATAACTACCACAACAGCACCAACAACTACAACAACAGCAGCAACAACTACCACAACCGCAGCAACAACTACTACAAAAGCACCAACAGATACTACTACAACAGGCGCAACTACGACAACAGCAGCAACAACTACCACAGCTGCAGCAACAACTACCACAACAAAACCAACAGATACTACAACAACAACAGGCACAACTACAACAGGAGCAGCAACAACTACTACAGCTGCAGCAACAACTACCACAACAGCACCAACAGTTACTACTACAACAACAGGCACAACTACAACAGGAGCAGCAACAACTACCACAGCCGCACCTTCAAATACTACTACAACACCAGGCACTACTACAACCACAGCAGCGACAACTACCACAGCTGCAGCAACAACTACCACAACAAAACCAACAGATACTACAACAACAACAGGCACAACTACAACAGGAGCAGCAACAACTACCACAGCTGCAGCAACAACTACCACAACCGCACCAACAGTTACTACTACAACAGGCACAACTACAACAGGAGCAGCAACAACTACCACAGCCGCACCTTCAAATACTACTACAACACCAGGCACTACTACAACCACAGCAGCGACAACTACCACAGCTGCAGCAACAACTACCACAACAAAACCAACAGATACTACAACAACAACAGGCACAACTACAACAGGAGCAGCAACAACTACCACAGCGGCAGCAACAACTACCACAACAGCACCAACAGTTACTACTACAACAACAGGCACAACTACAACAGGAGCAGCACCAACTACCACAGCCGCACCTTCAAATATTACTACAACACCAGGCACTACTACAACCACAGCAGCGACAACTACCACAGCTGCAGCAACAACTACCACAACAGCACCAACAAATACTACTACAACAACAGGCACAACTACAACAGGAGCAGCAACAACTACCACAGCCGCACCAATAAATACTACTACAACAACAGGCACAACTACAACAGGAGCAGCAACAACTACCACAGCCGCACCTTCAAATACTACTACAACACCAGGCACTACTACAACCACAGCAGCGACAACTACCACAGCTGCAGCAACAACTACCACAACAGCACCAACAAATACTACTACAACAACAGGCACAACTACAACAGGAGCAGCAACAACTACCACAGCGGCAGCAACAACTACCACAACAGCACCAACAGTTACTACTACAACAACAGGCACAACTACAACAGGAGCAGCAACAACTACCACAGCCGCACCTTCAAATACTACTACAACACCAGGCACTACTACAACCACAGCAGCGACAACTACCACAGCTGCAGCAACAACTACCACAACAGCACCAACAAATACTACTACAACAACAAGCACAACTACAACAGGAGCAGCAACAACTACCACAGCCGCACCTTCAAATACTACTACAACACCAGGCACTACTACAACCACAGCAGCGACAACTACCACAGCTGCAGCAACAACTACCACAACAGCACCAACAAATACTACTACAACAACAGGCACAACTACAACAGGAGCAGCAACAACTACCACAGCCGCACCAATAAATACTACTACAACAACAGGCACAACTACAACAGGAGCAGCAACAACTACCACAGCCGCACCTTCAAATACTACTACAACACCAGGCACTACTACAACCACAGCAGCGACAACTACCACAGCTGCAGCAACAACTACCACAACAGCACCAACAAATACTACTACAACAACAGGCACAACTACAACAGGAGCAGCAACAACTACCACAGCTGCATCTTCATATACTACTACAACAACAGGAACTACCACAACCGCAGCAGCAACAACTACCACAACAGCACCAACAGGTACTACTACAACAACAGGTACGACTACAACAGGAGCAGCAACAACTACCACAACTGCAGCAGGGTCTACCACTGGTACTACATCTGGCAGTACTGCAGGTGGTTCCTCTACCTCATCTACATCAAGCTCATCTGGTACAGGCACCACAACAACTACAACTTCCTCAACAATTACTATACATGATATATGCGCAAACAATAGTTTGATATACCCTGATACTAAAAATTGTACAAACTATTTCAGATGTAATGGTAGCAGTCTTGTTCTTAAAACTTGCGGTAGACTTGCTTATTACAATTGCTTCCAGGAAAGATGTACTGTTGGAGGCACTTACACGTCTTGTTGTTTCGCTGCCCCTTCTAAGCCAATTAATGCGACTGGTTGTTCGATAATAGGAAGAAGACGTCCGGATCCAGCTGATTGTTCAATGTACTTTGAATGCGGACTCTTGCTGAAAATTGTACAAAAAACTTGCCCTACTGGTCAGCTATTTGACTATCGTATTAACGCATGTGTGCCATCTGCTTCAGCAAAATGTGTTCCAGTATTGTCTACTTCCGTACCAACTACTACAACGACAACAACAACGACAACAACAACGACAACCACTCCTGCTCCAGCAACCTGTAAAGAGGGAGCTCAGGTTGCAGATATAAATAATTGCGTAAACTACTATGCTTGCTCTCAAGGTAAAACTACAGTAAAGAGTTGTCCGTTCTATGCACCTTATTATGACTGCTGGACCAACACATGTACTAGAAAGATATCTCCCAACTGCTGTAATAGTGGAACTGTTGGTAGTGTTATAACAAGGCTATTAACCTTCTTCTTTGGAAAGAACCCTTGTGAAAATGGAGTTTCAGTCCCAGATACAAATAGCTGCAGTAGTTATTACACATGCAGTAATGGGCAGATGTCTAAAAATAATTGTGCTTCTGGTCAAATATTCGACGTATGGACAAAAAATTGTACCTCGCCTACTTCCGGTAAATGCGCCGCCAGTCCAGCTACAACCACATGTTTAGCATTAATATCTAATCTTCTTCCTCCTAGAATTTCTGCTTTACTACAGAATATTGTCTGCCCTATAATTGGATAAATTATTATATTGTTAAATACGTATGTTCAAATAAAAAATAAATGAATTTAATTTCTTTTTCAATTATTTTATTATGTAAAATTATTATGGTGGTTGACAATTAGGTCTTAATACGTTTTATTCCTATTTAATTGTTCTTTCTATTTTAATTAGATTGACACATATTAACTCCTATATTGGCCCTTCTCTATTGAAAACGAGTGCGGCCAATTTAGGTCGTTTTAATCTTATTTAATTAAAATTAAAATGTTATTTCTAATTTAACTGGATTTAAACGTATTGACTTCTAGATTGGCCGTTCTCTATTAATAACACAGGCCTGCATGGTTTCTCAGATCTAAAAGATGTTTTTATGGGTGAATTAAAAAAATAAATAAATCATTTTTCCGTATCACATCAGGATTTTTCACAAATTGCAACATTATTTCTTTTATGAAAACTTCTCCAATTTAGTTGTAGGGTACAGAAATCGTACTGTAATTAGTTGTAAAATCACATGAAATGCAAATCTACTATCACTAGAGGATAAAAAATACAGAACGATCAAACGATTTTAGGCGTAACGTCATAGTACTGTTATAATTTAAATGGCCATTGCAATTTTTAAAACAAGCACATTTGTTTTTGTCAAGAGTTAACTTAATTTAGCAAAACAATAAAACCTTGGCAGGCAAATAAATTAATAAATAACAACAATCTGATGCTCTGGTTTTTAAGTTTTAGTTAATAATCTCAATTTTCTTATTTTTTTGGTACTACAACCCATCTTTGGTCTTAAACTTTTACACTTTTGTTGACACTTATATATTAAAATCTATCAAAATTGTAAGACACGCGCATTATAATCGTTTACTAGCGCTGTTTGTATCGATTGGTGTTCTTCCGACTAATTTATTAGTTATTTTTTAGGTCTCCATTCCCTGTGCATGACCTAATAATCTTATTTCTCCTAATTTCATTATTTTTACTGTATTTAGTTCCTGGTATAATAGACAATCTATAATCACAATATTATAAATAAATTTAAAGGTGTATGTTCAAGTCAAAATAACATTCATATTATTAAATATAATTATGTGTTTTCTGAAAAATGACTAAATTGTTGGATAATGATTGTTTAGAAATGTGTATAAATGAGCGTTTAAAACTGCGATAAAAATAATTAAAATTGATAATAATTTATGAATATAATATGAATAATGACAAAAATTACTTATCTTTATCAATAATTTGACTTGAGTTCTAGGACTGCGTAAAATATAGTACAATTAGGACTGACGCGCACGGGCGTTTTTTCACCGCTTATACTCGGCGGCAATTTCACCGCAAAAATCGGACTCATACCATGTTATCAATATGCGCGCACGTGCGTTTGTTTCTACGCAGCGTTTTTAAAAACGAAACTTGTCCGATTCACTGAGCGGTGCGGTAGCGGTAGATCCACCGCAGGTGTTTATCTGCAACATGTATAAACATACAAGTGAGCGCACTAGCGATAAATATACGGCATTTCTGTATTAGTAATCGAAGTGTTGAATGAAGTAGTTGTGAATTTTTTTTTTCAGTTTCCACAAGCATATAATATTCAACCGCTTGCAGTTCAACAAAAGGAATCTCTCCCCGGTACTTCAACTGCTTCACAGTATTTTTCACAATTTTCATCTTCACGGACGACTCAATCATCTACACGCACCACACTTATTATGTCTTCAGGAACTGACAGCTCCAATAACGAAATTTTTCATATACTTTAATTATAATATATTATTTTAATAAATAAAAATTTGTGATTTTTCATAAACTGTATTTATAGTTTAGTACTTTATAATCTAATATTTTCAATAAATAAAATTTTGGTTTTTTTAAATATTGTACTACTTAATATAATAGTAATTCTTACTGAGGTAAGAATTACTATTATATTAAGTAATATTGAGATGTTACTGCCAATCTTTCTTCCGGTGTAACTGCCAATTTCATATTTGTATCGCTGTAAGTAATATGGGGTCGTATCATATTCAGTACTTCATCAAATGAGCTTTTGGACATCCGAAAATATTGAAAATATATTCTAGAACTCGTACTCAAATCATAATATATTTTGTGAAATTGTCCTTTTAAAAGAGTTTGACTCGTAAAAGGATGAACCCACAGTTTCTTTCGTCGCTTCTTCCGCAAACATATTAATAAACCACATATGGCAGCTCTTTGTTGCCAATCCATGTCGACTCTTGCTGAAAACTGCAACTTCCAACGAATATTAACGTTTTTTTAACGCTCATGCGCGCACGTCAAAATATTTTGCGGTTGTTCAGCGGTAGCGGTAAAATAACCGCGCGTGGGAAAAAACGAACGTGCGCGCCAGGCCTTACAAAGTTAAAATTCGTTATTAGGAATCAATAAAATATCGATTAAGAATAATGATTTGCTGATTTCAATGATCATCAAGCTAAATCAGTGATTCCCAATCTGGGGAATGGGGATACACATACACAACAGAGGCGACGAGGGCGGGTCCAGTCCCCGCTAAAGTAATAACTCCGGGTCCGGCCCCCAAGAAAACAAACCCCGCCCTACCCAAAACGGTATTTACAGGCCCGATGTCAGGTAAAAAACTGGTTATAGATATTTTAAAAATTGTTCTTATTATTTTCTATAATATAATACAGTGCTCCGCAACCGGTGTGCCACGGCACACTGGTGAGCCTTGAGCCGATGGTGTGTGACGCGGTCAAATAAGACAATATTTTAACTAAATAATTTTTCAACGGTCCTCCTTAAGGCTCATTTACATTTAGATACAAGTTTGACACAACAGTGAGAAATTGGATGATTTTTATGACAAACTTATAAAAAAATCGGTCTAAACGGTCTCAGTATTCTAAATGGTGGTTATGAAAAATTATAAGTAATAAGATACTTCTTCATTTAAATATTCCATAATTTGTAGAAGAATGGGGTGTCCGGAGGTATCTCCGTAAAAAAAAAAAATGAAAAATGTATTAAAATAATTGCATTTTCAGCATATTTATGTCTTCGAGGCTGGTTTTTTCAGTGACTGTTTACGTGCGTGTACACGTGTAGTACGAAGAAATATTAGTTTTCAATTTGTAGTTTACTAAACCTCCTTATAAGAAGGTAATTTATTTTTGGTGATTGGTTTTTGAGGAAAAAAAAAACAAGTAGCCCTTCGGTATATTTGTAATTCTGGCGCTGCATATTATTCTTTTGTGTGAAAAATGGACCTCAGCCCAAATGAGATTGATACCTGCTGTAGGATATTGATGTAAATATCAAAAAATTGATGAGAAGTGTGAATTTTCATACATTTTAGGGTTTCGCAGGTATTTAGTAAGTGAATGATGATTCGCTGGGATGCCAAAACAAATTTAATGTTAAAATATTTTTTTGTTAATTTTAATTCGAATGCCTAATACCATTGGAGGAAACACTACAGTTATTGGACAGTTAAGGAATTTGGAACTTTAAAATATTCGTAAAATTAATATTTTACAAACTAGGTTTCAGAGACAGGAGATTTGTAATGTATAACCATTACTTGTTCCATTGCATATATTAAATTTATATTAAAATGTAAATTACCAAATTTTAGTAACAAAATATAAATATACTGCAAAATGCACAATTATTGGACAATTATTATAGTTACTGGACACATGAAATTAGTTATTGGACACTTTAAAAAAACGAATTTAACTAATAAAAATAATTTATATTTGCTTTTTGGTATCTTTTACTTTGGATGAAGAAAAAAAATAATAATATATGATTTAAAAAAGGTACTTATTACATTTTTTTATTTTCATTTTGGTATAAATTTAATAATTCTTCACTATTCGCGTTATAGTAATATTTTGAATTATTAGAATCATTGCTGGTATTATCTGATAAACAAATGTTCGATTCTTGTTTATAGCATTGATGACATGCGAAGAGATGTGTCTCTCGTGAAAATTAGGGACACATGAAATATGGATTATTCTTGTTCGTTTTAATTACTTGATTCTGTTTTTTAGCAGCTCTTTTTTCTTCGCGTGTTCTTTTCTTTCTTTAGGGTGTTCTTTCCTTATCTTCCTCTTCTTTAAAATTTCGTTTCACTTCGTAAATTTTTTTATATTTTTTAGCCGTAATGGCAAAAGACTTTCTATATTTTCCTTATTTTTGAGTGCTGGTGTCTCGGGCATAACTATATAATTTCCTATAAATGGCGAGTGAACTCTCTTGATTTCTGGTCCTGATTCAGAAGTACTGAAATCATGATTTTTTGTTTCACAGACAAATAGGAGTACCATTATTATTAATTGAAGACTGAATATTCGCATGTTGTATAACAATATTTTCAATGATATTTATTTTCAATGATAGTTGAGAAACACAAAATGTTTCCAAATTCGGTACAAATCCAGCAAGTTTCCATCTATTTCATTATAAAAAATGTCATCAAGTGTTCTAAAATTCTGTAATATTTCTATACCCACAATATTAATAAACTCGCCATAATTAATAGATACCTATTGGATAGTTTCAGGTAAATTATTATTATCATCATTGATTTTTCTTCTCCTAAATATTTGGTATAGTCTATAGCGTCTGGATTAAAGGAATCTAATTCGCAAGCCGTAAACCCGTTAATAAGAGTTTCTGGTTTAACATTTTCTTTAATAGCTGTTTTTGAAAAGAACGTGCCCAAAGAAGATACCTAGTTACTGGACATATAAATTACAGTTATTGGACAAGTGTCCAATAACTGTTCCAAATGAGCAAAATTTGAAATAAAAACTACAGTATATTTCATATGCAGCCATTGCTAATTTAACCAGTTTTCATTAAATTTGAGGGAAACATAGTTATTGGACGCTCGTCCAATAACTAAATATTGAAATTTTATTGATACAGTTATTGGACAATGTCAGTATTAGAATTGAGGTGAGAAAAAAACGGCAAACTTGATACTAATATCCTAAATAATACCTCAATTAACATTTAATATACTGTAATATATTATATTTCGATCGCTGGAATAAATATGAAATTTTACCCCCTCAACGAATCCTTAACGAAAACTCAATGAATATGACTCTTAACACCACTCTTACATGAAGTGCCAAAATACGCCATACAATGTTGGTGACGATATTGTGAACTAATTTATTTTTGAGAGAAACATGCTACTGCACCCATTTATAAATTCAAAATTTAATTGCAAAAATAATAATTCTTAATATTACTAGTTATGTGCAACATGTCCAATAACTGTCACTGTCCAATAACTGTAGTGTTTACCCTATTTAGGTTTCTAAATATGTGCAGTATTTTTTTATATAGCAAGGTTCAATACGATTTTGAAGATTGCGTCTATGGCTTCCATTGGTTGTTTAAGTCATAAGCTCCCCCCCTCTGATTTCTTATACACTCAAACTAGAAATAGAATTAAATTATAACTTCAACACTTCCCACTGGTTATTAAATTTACGCTTTTAAAAATTAAATGTAACATTTGCCAAAATATAATTAGAATTTTGACAAAATAATTTAAACAAAATAGAAATGCAAAAAAAAAAACAGAAAAAATAAAATTGACAGGAAGCAAACCGTAGTTTGCATCTTAGGAAGCGGGAACGCTAACCATTAGACTACGGACGTTTACTGTGTTACATAGAGAATTAAATATTTTACATATATTAATTAAAAACACAAAAAATGCGTTATTTTTCGAAAACATAATCTGATCAAAAATTCCTGTTGTACTATTTCGGTTCACACCCAATGTACATTACTTAGATTTTTTTCAGATTTTTAGTTTAATTTCAATTCTCTAGATCCAGAAATTTTGCCACAATTTCTACCGAACAGACAGACTCATAAGTGACAGTATAAGGATTTCTTAATCAAGCTTACGAAAACAAAAAATTACAGAGAACATCGGAATATTCATTTTATATTAATTTCAATACTGATCCTAATAAAATATAGTCTATATGTTGTACAACGTCGTAATTTTATAGTACGATTATTTGCCCCCAGTGCCCCCCCCCCCCACCTGAATACGCCAGTGTGCTGGTGTATTTTTTTTTTAAATCGGTGCAGCAGTTCTTTAGCTTTGATGGCACATACATACAGACATACACAAAAATAATTAATTTATATTTCAGTATAGATTCATTTGATATATCGTCGGCTGAAAATAATAAGGTTGTATGTGACATTTTTTGTCAAATGCACTTTTCAATACTATAGAGTTGTATGTCACGTAACCTACTTGTTCCAATAATTTCCATAAGATAGCATTACCGGTGTCGGAGAAAAAAGCAGAAAACCATAGTTGTATGTCTTAAAAAATAAAAAACTTACAAAACATGGTTGTTATGTTAAAACACCCTTGTATTTTAATTGTTTTTTTTTAATTCATAATTTATGGTTGTATGTTTGACATACATCTTTTATGTTAAACATAAAACCTCTTTTTCGGGCACCTGGGTTACAAAGAATATTAAAAAGAATAAAACAAGATCTTGAAGACTTGTTAAATATATTTAGAGACATTAAGGTTTCTACAAATAAAAATCCGTTACCAGAAAACAAGGTAATCGCTTTAAAATCTATGCTGGATTGGATGCCTACTATGGATAAATCTTATTATGAAACAATATTGCCAAGTAAATCTCAAGAAAATAATAAAAATACAATTTATTTCGTTTCATGTTTCATTTTCAGTTCAAAATATCTTAATTTATCTTAATTGTTTGTAAGATTAATGTTTAATTTGTTAGTATTTTGCAAGCATATTGTTTAATTTGTGTTATTTAATCAAATAAAAATTTAATACGTGACTAACATTTCTTTTACCTTTTCTGGTACCTTTTTAACAATTTTCAGAAACCGAAAAACTGAAGCTTTATCTATAAACTGAATTTCCTCCCGATATTACTTTGAACTACAAAGCTGTATGTAACATTAATGTACTAAGTTTCGTGTTTTTCTTAATCACAAAGTTGTATGTTCATTTTTCAAATTGTTAAAATGGCATTATTCAAATTTTTCAAAATAATGCGTTAATGACAATAACATATCAATATATAGTTATTAAAAAAATTTCTTCCTTATACAAGGTGTCTCAAAAGAAATTTTATATTTATTTAGCTTACTGCGTGAACGCAACGTATCCGAGGGGCGCGGGGGTTATGTCAATCGGTAGCCCGGCTCTTGGGAATTCAGTCGCTATGGAGCGTTTCTCGGGAGCAGACCGCGCGTTATGCGTGCGAGAGTTTTACAAAAACGGTGATTCGGCGACTGTAGCGCGTAGAAAATTCTGCAGTATTCGAGGTTTTCGCCACTTAAATGATGCGCCAAGCATTCCTCTCATTCGACATTGGGTTAAAAAGTTTGAAGAGACTGGTACAACGCTGGATAAATCAAAATACGGGCGACCTAGGTCATCAAGAACGGTAGAAAACGTGGAGAATGTTAATCAGTCTGTTCGTGACGACCTGAACCTTTCAATTCGGAAGCGCGCAAGTGCTTTAAATGTGCATAGATCATCATTACATCGCATTATGCACAAAGACCTAAAGCTGCACTCCTACAAAATTCAATTGGTGCAAGAATTAAAGCCCCAAGATGCCAGTCAGAGGCTTAATTTCGTAAATCAGGTGATTGAGCGATTTTCAACGTTTACCAACATTTTGTTTTCGGATGAAGCTCATTTTCATCTTAATGGCCACGTAAATAAGCAGAACTGCCGCTACTGGAGTGCAACGAATCCGAAACGCAAACATCAGAAACCCCTACATTCGCCTAAAGTGACCGTATGGGCTGCGATGTCGGCGCGAGGAATTATCGGCCCTTACTTTTTTGAAGACGAAAGGGGGCTTGCAGTTACAGTGAATTCAGAGCGTTATGTGGAGATGTTAAACAACTTCTTGGTACCTGAACTGCAAAACTTTCCTGGCTATAACCAAAGAACATGGTTCCAACAGGACGGAGCAACTTCACACACGTCCAATATGTCTCTGCCACGTGTTCGTGAAATTTTCTCAGGCAAATTGATCTCCCGGAGAGGTGACATAAATTGGCCTCCACGCAGTCCAGATTTAACCCCTATGGACTTTTTCCTATGGGGTTATCTTAAATCTAAAGTTTACGCCAATAAACCGATTTCACTGGCGCATTTGAAATAAAATATCCGTCACGACATGGCAGCCATCCCTGAGTCCACCTGCCGAGACGTCATAAGTAATTTTACTGTTCGATTCAATGAGTGCCGAGAACGCGAGGGTCTACATTTAGACGATATTATTTTTAAGAAATAAATCCCCAAAAAGTGTATTTTAATAATTAATAAACATTTTTTCTATATACGGCTTTTTTTTTAATCGATCCACTAAATATAAAATTTCTTTTGAGACACCTTGTATATTGGTTTTTTCCATGTCAAAATTTTTGAAGCTTGTTTTCTCAAATGTAATACACTTCGACATACAACCTTATTATTTACAGCCGACAATATTGCAAAACTAACACAATCAACTATTACGACCCTGGTTTTTATTCTGACTGTGCAAAAATAACAATAGGAATTGATTCAAAAGAAAAATATTAATTCGCATTGTAATAGTTACCTACGTACCGATAGTTAAGAGTGGTCATTAATTTACTGAGTTATAAAATGAAAGGTAAAAATTTTGTTAATTATATTTCTGATTCTGGTATTTTTTGGCGTTTCAGTATCTTATTTTATGTACGTGCATAACCCTTTTAGTGTGCATTGAGAAAAATGTATTACATGTCCAGCATGGGCGCTCGCAGAATTTTCCATCAATAAATCAATCTTGAAAATATTCTTGGAAAACTGCATGCAGTATCAGATGAAATTCATCTGAGACCAGTGGGAAATCCCGAAACAAAACTCGAAAAACAGCTTATGATGGCATTATGGTACCTTGCCAACATTGAGAGCTCCTATAAATTTGCAAATAAAACATAACCCTGTTTCTTCCTTGTTAATTTTATGCACGGTGTATTTAATCAATTTTATGCTTTGTTTACAAACTCAATACAGCTTTCTAAGTTAATAGAAATGTCATAAATACAAAAAATTGTAGTACTTTTCCCGCCATTCTCTCACTTTTTTCCGTCATATAGGGTATGCCTGGTCTTAAAACCCCGAACACATCGAGCACACTCTAAATACACCCTCGACTGCAAAACGAATGTAATTGGGTGTACTCCGAGCGGCAAATCGAACAAGTTTGAGTGTACAAAACGTGCTCGGAGCACTCGGAGCGTCAAATCGAACGTACCCTGCCTAAATTGACTGGCAAACTAGCCTATAGTATGCAATTTGTTTGATCTAACCACGTATTTTTTAAATTTACTTTTTCTCGAAATAAAAATTCATATCAATTTAAATATAGTTTAGGCAGTCACAATTTACAAAGAACCAATGTTATTAAGGATCTCGGCATATTTTTAGACTCAAAATTAACATTTGAATCACACTTTAATTATATTGGTGGTAAAGCTTGGAGAATGCTAGGCTTCCTTATAAGGGCAACAAAAAAATTTCATTCCTCATTATCAGTGAAATCTTTATATCAGGCTTACGTCTTTAGTTTCTTAAATTTTGGTTCAGTTATATGGAATCCTTCTTACAATAAATATGTTTTATGTCTTGAAAAAATCCAGAAAAAGGCAGTACGATACATTGTCTCAAAATCGGATACACTGTCTAATAATGAGAGTTACCAGCATCTTTGTCTAGAATTAAATATTTTACCGTTGCAGGAACGATGAGTTCTTTCTGACATGATATTTCTTTATAAAATTGTAAACAATATTATTGACTGCAACGAACTTGTATTACCAATTAATTATCATGTGCAGAACTACAACACACGCCGTAACGAGTTGTTGCACCAGAATTACGCTAGCACTAATTCTTTTATCAATTCTCCCATTGTCAGACTTTCTTCGACATATAATAATATTTTTGTACACATTGATTTATTTAATAATTCTCTTCATAAATTTAGAGTAATGTGTAAACTTTTGTTAAATAATCAGTTAGCATAAATTAGAAATCATTATAAAATAATTGTTAAATTTATTACATTTTGAACTGTACTGATTTTGTTGTAAATATTTTTGTAAAAATTTAGTGGACACCTCGCTGGGTTCGTCCCGTTTGTGTTCCCAGGGTAAATAAATAAATAAATAAATTTACATTCTCTTAGACTTATTGTGTTTTTATTTTGTTTCAGGACTCATCGTATTGGGTTTATTTGCTCTCATCATCTGTGTCAGCACCCAGAAAACATGTTTAAATACTAACCAAACTTTGGCAGATCCAAAAAATTGCAAAAGATTTTACATCTGTCAAGACGGTTTTATGAAACAATCTGTATGTCCCTTCTCTTTCGTTTATAATTGTATGATGAAAACTTGTGCAATTAGTGTATATAAGGACTGCTGCAATGAAGATCCTGCGATGGAAAGTTATCGAAAATACAAGTCATGTGTCATACAAGGAAGCAAGGTGTCTGATCCAGCCAACTGTCATAAATATTTTGAATGTGTGAATAAGAATGTGGAACATCATTCTTGTCCCGATGGACAAGTATTTGATTTTAATTCACTCAATTGCTTACCAGAAAAGGATGGTTTTTGTATAACAGTTTAAATTTATAATCAATAAAGTTATTAAATAAATTTATCTCTAAGGGCCGAGAGTTCCAGTTCTTAATAAATTAGATAATAATTATAAGACACATAATTTATTTGTGAAGCTAATAAATTTATTGGTGAATTTCAAGTAAGAAAATCCTTCTAATAGTTTATTAGCAACATAATAGTTTTTGTATTGGTATCTATGTTAATAAAATTGGAAGGTATATTTATTTTATTTAACAAAAACCATTTTTGTTTGCCTGTCTGTCTCTCCGATATTCAGGCAAAAACAGCTGGATGTATTTTCTCCAAATTTGTTACAATGATAAGGTGAAACCAGGATTTAAATAAAATGTCCGTCTGTTTGTCCGATATTAACGCAAAAACAGCTGGATATATTTTTACGAAATTTGGTACGATGATAAAGTGAAACCAGGATTCAAACATAAGCTATATGGCATCTCAACATTTTTATTCTAAGGGGATGTTTCAGGGTTAAAACTCTTACATAAAAAACTTAAAATATCTCCCTTATTTATTGTCTTAACAGCAAAATATATATAAAAAAAATATATTTACAATAAAAAAATATTTTTTTTTGTTTAATTCATTTTTCACTTGGATGAATATTTAGGTACTTACGGGGGGGGGGGGGGGCACCTTCAAATTAAACTTTTGTATCTTTTAATATTGACCAAACAGAATAATGTATATGACAAAAATTGTTTATAATAAGAAAATATTTTTATTTCATGCACTTTCCCGACTGGATGAATATTTGGTGAGTTACGGGGGTCACACTAAAACCAAAATTCTTAAATTTTTGATGTAAAATAAATAATGTATATGAGAAAATATATCAATGAGAAAACATATAAAGGCTATTCCAAGCGTTTACGCGGAACTAGATTTTCAAATCTAGCAACTTTTACAGATTGATTGAAGCTTTTGATCATTTTGTTCAAGAAAAGCCAACTTCAATATATAAAACAATAGCTAATGACAACTAACAAATATGAAAATTCCAGTTAGTTCCGCCTAAACGTGTGGAATAGCCTGTATTTTCAGTTCAATGTAGTTTTTAATAAGAAAATTAATTAGGAGACCAAGGGTAGTGTTTCCTATAAAGGTGAAATATCTCATCTAAGTAACAGAAAAACTGAATATAGCAATAGTTGTTAAAAATTAAAAAAAGTAGTTTGATTCTTTTCTGTTTATAAAGTTTTTAGTAAGATATGTTTGGGGAACTATGGGGAGAGCTACTTACAAACTTGAAATATCTCACTTCCAATATTATCTACTTCGCAACAAAAATATATGTAAAAGAGTGGTTTTCAATAAAGAAACAATTATTATCTGTTCTATTTAAACTTAAATCTCACTTATCATATACGTCAGCGTTTCTCAACCAGAGGGCCGCGGCTCACTGGGGAGCCGTGAAAACGTCGTCGGAGAGCCGCTAAGACATACAAGATCGAAATAAGAAAATCATATATATATATAAACTAGTATATGGCGCCCGGCCTATCTCTCAATGTAACTTAAGATGTTCCAACATAGAGAGTAAGATATACATATGTCTGTCTCTTTTGGTGACCGTAAAACACAATGCGCATGTTCGGGTAGTGTCAATTCATTTTGAAAAAGAAGGATAAAATCAGATGAAATGACATTTACATTTAAAAAAATAAGGTTAGAAGTTATCAAACAAAAACCCTAATTATTTGGTTTATACTATTTGGTAAAAAAGACGTAGCTGTACCCGTTTAAATGGCTGATATAATATTTGCTGTGAATATTGACTGATTATTTAAAAGGAACAACACACTTCTTTACTTTAAAATTACATTTAGAGTTGTGAAATTTTAATCAAAGTGGTAAACATTAAGAGTGGTAATTAGTGGTAAACTCCCTCTTAATGAGTTTTTATATTAGCATCTTCATATGTTACTTGTGATCTTCATATGTTGTATTAAACTTGATTCGTAACTCGTTACGATCCAAGTGTTTCGAATAGCAACATGAGTTTTGACTAAAAATGAATAGTAATGTGACTGAAATTTATTACTGACTACCTCATATATAAGGGAGATATTTATCATACCAATTTTGATGGATGTCCATGAATTAAAGTTCATACGTCATGTTTCGACTATTTTCAGCATTGTCTGTCAATCCGTGGACATGGGTACAGCAAATCTGGCTGAATGGATCTTTGTGAAATGGATCGTTCTACTTTTGGTTAAAAACGGTCAACTGAAAATAGAAGTTTACTCGTATCAAGTTTTTTGTGAATATTTCGAAAAAATGTATTCGGATAAAGTTGCTGCACAACATAAAAGTAACCATTTTTATTTGAAAAATTTTTCTTTTAGTTAAAGTTTTTTATTAAGTTTTCTGTGGTGGCGGTCGGTTTTGTGCTGGTTATACCTGATTTTATTCATTATATTTTCTTTTTACTTTCTAATGGCTGATTGCTAAGGAACGAGTCAAATATTTTAATTTATGCTTCGAACTCGAATTAAAGCAGTATACAGAAACACAGCATATCTCGAGATAAAAAATTAACTGTTTCTTTAGCAATTGACAATAAACTTCTATTTTCTGTTAACTGTAATGTTCAAGTCATGATACTTTCTTCTAATTTTTGTGCATAATACTTTTATCAAAAAGGACAATAATTAAAACAATAAATATTAATTTTATATAAAATATATTGTAATAAAATTCTTACAGTGTCATACTATATAAGTATACAGGATTACAACTAAGTTAATAATACTTAATACTAGCGGACCCGTGTGCAAATTTCGCACAGCCCTCGCTAACATAACTTAACTAAACCACTTTTACAAGTCACAAAAATTCAAGAGCAAAACAAAGACAAAACAAGGCAAAAAAAAAAAAAACAAAAACCATTATTGGTTTTTAACATTAACACGTTTCTTTTTAGCATTAACGTTTCTCCAACTTCTTCAGAAATTAAGTTTTTCTTCTTTAACACCTTCACTAACTCCTTAAGAGAGGTAACTCTTTTCTTAACGTCCAAAACTTGTCTTCGTAAATCTTCAATATTTTTGTGTGTCCAGTATTTGTTGCTTTAACCAGTTTCAAAGATCTTTTACGTTTTTTGTGGGTTGAAAAGTTTACATCTGTTAGGTCACCAACATAACGTGGCTCGTAAAATCCTCGTTTCGGAGGTGTACGCATCAGGCTGCTCTCAACTAAAAATATAATTTAATTTATAAAACATGTCATATTTAAAAACAAATATATTATAAGTTGGTTATTGTATACCCTGCTTTAATTTTTAAATTTACTTAAAATTAATATATTAGCTGCAGATTCAGTTGTAATACTGCCAGTAACACAGTCAGCTGGACTGCTAGGGACAGGTTCATGAACAGTGTCAGTTTCAAATTAGTCTGAAATACAGTCTCCATAAGTGCTTGCAACAGGAGTGCCCACAATAGAAGTACTCGCAATAGAACTGCTCGCAACGGGTTCAACTAAAAAAAATAATTGAGAATTTATTTTAACTGAAGATATAACCCTCGGTTACTTTACTGTGTTCTACACCAACAGTTCTTAAACTAGGGTCCGCAAAACAATTTTGACATTAACTTTACATCCCCCAACTTTTCGCTTTTATTCAAATAACTCATTTAATAAAATTCCTTAAAATTAAAAAAAAAATCCATTTAAACAAAATGTTGTTCAAGAGGGGGTCCTCGGACAACATAAGTTTAAGAACCCCTGTTCTACACATGTAATTAAAATGTATAAACAATATTTAAGACCATCTAAATAATTAATTTGACACTAAGTGTCAATAGTTATCTACGTTCGCACAGTTCAGTTCAAAAAATGTCCAATCATATTGTGTTATTTAGTTACATCATTAGATCTCAGACTGATCACTCTAATTTGCTAGAGAGCGAGAGATTAGTAATATAGTGTTAAATAAAAACTTACCTTTAATCTCTTGCAAAATTGGAAATGGCACACGCAATGTAGGATATGGATCGGGTTTTAGAAACAAACGTCCACCATAAGTATTAGCTTAAGGATGGATATAACTGTATGCAGAAAAATGTTTTGAAACAGAGGTAGATTCTAGACACATCACCTTCTTCACGTAAGTCAAATCATTTTCCACTTCTGACATAACTCAGCATTACTCGGGAACCTGACAATGGAAGAGGTTATGTAGTTGATATAATTATAAATATTTAGATATACGTGCAGTTTAGGGTCCTACAATACTGAATGTAACGCTATTTTTCAGTAATTTTACACTTGCCCAAATATTCCATTTTCTTCATTTTTTCAGGTATAAATTGGTTAGATTGCACTAGATTAAGATTAATAGGTTTAGCAAAAAATTGCATAATACTGGCATATATACACACACACACACACACACACACACACACACACACACACACACACACACACACACGCACGCACGCACGCACGCACGCACGCACGCACGCACGCACGCACGCACGCACGCACGCACGCACGCACGCACGCACGCACGCACGCACGCACGCACGCACGCACGCACGCACGCACGCACGCACGCACGCACGCACGCACGCACGCACGCACGCACGCACGCACGCACGCACGCACGCACGCACGCACGCACGCACGCACGCACGCACGCACGCACGCACGCACGCACGCACGCACGCACGCACGCACGCACGCACGCACGCACGCACGCACGCACGCACGCACGCACGCACGCACGCACGCACGCACGCACGCACGCACGCACGCACGCACGCACGCACGCACGCACGCACGCACGCACGCACGCACGCACGCACGCACGCACGCACGCACGCACGCACGCACGCACGCACGCACGCACGCACGCACGCACGCACGCACGCACGCACGCACGCACGCACGCACGCACGCACGCACGCACGCACGCACGCACGCACGCACGCACGCACGCACGCACGCACGCACGCACGCACGCACGCACGCACGCACGCACGCACGCACGCACGCACGCACGCACGCACGCACGCACGCACGCACGCACGCACGCACGCACGCACGCACACACACACACACAGACGGCACTTCGAAAATAGTTTTTTTGAATTCCCCGGACCATGAAACGTGGTCATCCGTCAAAATCTCGACATCGAAAATTTTCGCGATTACAATACTTGCCCCTTATATATTAAGGTCGGGCAAGTAAAAATGTTTAAGTAAAATTTTCTAAAGTTCTATCCATTTAAAAATTGAAAATCGTACTTGATATTCTGTATTTTCGGTTTGTTCCAGAAAATTTCAATACTACCATTTAATTTTTTGGATAAATTTTGGATATTAAATTATTTTTCCCAACTTGCTCACTATAGATCTGTTCAACATGTCTTTCAACGCATTTATTAACCAAATAAAATACCTTATTTTTGCCTAAATTATTATAATGTATTTTTTACTATGTATTTTTTTATTATGAATTTTTACTTGCCCGACCTTAATATATAAGGGATTTTGACTGATGACCACGTTTCGTGGTCCAGGGAATCCAAAAAAACTATTTTCGAAGTGCCGTCCGTATGTGTGTGTGTCTGTGTATACACGATAACTCAAAAACAGTTTAACTTTAAGAGTTCATTCTGGTACTAAAAAATTCTCCTAATAATTGGGCAGAACCCTATTGTTTTTCATTAAAATCCGAAACCGGAAACGGAAGTTATTAAACTTTAAAACTTAAAAAAATTCGTAACTAGTAAATCAAGCCTTGGACAAAAAATTGTATAGGACATAATTTGATGTATTTTTGAAGATTTATCTAAATTTTCTTTTAAATTAAAAAAAAAAATATATGTATTTTTTAATTTTTTTTATGGGAGGCCAAGTCTAGCGGAGGTCTCCCTTCGCCACTGGTTTACTATGAATTTTGTTTATGTTATATTTTTAATTTGCTATTTGGATTTTTATCTGTAAGCAAATTTCGTAAATAAATAAATAAATAAATAGGAAGGGCGCAGACAATATTTACATAATTTATGGGGTCTCATGCCAGAAAAGATTGAAAACACTGATTTACTTTATAGCAAAAATATACATAACAAAAACCGTACAAAGTACGGGTACGGCAGCTTATAAAGCTAGTAACGCATTGGAAGGGGAATAGGGGAATAGCTATACGGAATTTAGTAGAACTAGAGTGAGATGTAATTTTGACATTAGAGATTAAAGACTTTGTTTTGAGACAATACCTTTATCTTGTCTAAGAAAATATATCAATTGAAACAGACTTGCAAGTGACTGTATTGCTGGTTTATGGATTCATTTCCAGGGGCCCATTAATACTGGATTTTAATGACTTTCCATGGGCTTAGGTTGATTACCCGCCAAACTGGCGGTTTATGATCCGAAGCTTTTACCGTGCGATTATCAAACGTACCTATCTTTTTGGAAACAGGCATACTTGATACATCTTACTCAACTTGAAATGCGCTGCGAGTCTGTTGTTGCCAAGCCAGAATATCGGTCTTATATAGGTTTCGATAACAACATCAATGACGGGGATTGGTTTGACAACAAATCATGAGACAGTTTGACTTGTAGTGGGAATACAAGCGATGCTAGCGACTCTGAGACCGTAACTACGGAGCGCATTAGAACTATAGCAAATATAACTGATTTGTTTATTTCAAAAACCACCTATCCACTAAAATCAGCAAATTTAGGTTTATTCTAAACTAGATGAAATCTCTCTCTCACTCTCCATCTCTACGTCCCGTGGCTATTGACTCACTGTCGGAGACAGCACACAGTTTTTAATTTGTAAAAACTGTGTTTTAAGGCATAAAAATAGGCTTCAGTCTGCGGAAGATTTTCTTAACACGTTGTTGTAAACCACATTTTGTTTTTATAGAATTATTTTTATGTGATTTTAAACATTTTGTTTGATTTTAATTATTTAAAAAAAATTAGGGATTCCAAGAGTTATAAAAAGGCCTTAAACGAAGCCATGAAGACGCTGGTGTATTTTTTAAAAATTGTTGTAGCCGTTCTTCAGTTTTAAGATAATATACAGACATACATATATACATACCTACAGATACACAAGTGAACTAATTTATATATTAGTATAAAGTTATATTATTTATAGATATATACATCGTTTAGTGCAGAAAGCCATGCTTTAGGCCTTCACTTCACGCGTATTTTATTGCTTTCAATCCCCAGTTTGTTCCAGAAACTCCTCAAGCGCTACAGCACATAGTGTTTCTGATAAATAGTGTACCACATGCATTAAGGGTTTTATATCTCTCCAATAGAAATGGTGTTGATCTTTTCAAACATGTTCGTCCAGTTTGGAACTATAAGTTTCACCTTGGAGAACTTTCTTCTTATCCTCATTGACCCTCACCTGCAAAGATCTGCAAGTCTCACCAATTTATTGTTTCCCTCACTTACAGGTTTTAGACAGGCACTAGACACTTTTATTTATGATAAATTTGGGTTCCGTATATGATAGGATTCATCTTAAAGTCGAACTCGATTTGAAGGTTGGTTTGATGTTGTGCTTCCTTAGGATCTTGCCAATTTGCTCAGATACTCCTGTATGTTAGAGCAAAGAGACGTATTTCACTTCGTCAGTTCTAGGAGCGTCATTTTTCTTATGATTGATGGCATCATTAATAATTCTATGACTATAGCCATTATCTAGTAAGGTGGTACGGACGTTCTTCAATTCAGCTTTCAACAGCTTGTTGGAGCAACAGATGACTTAAACTTTATTAACTAAACTCAGCGTAAAAGTGCTCTTTGTGTTATTATGCTGGAACGAGTTGAAATTAAAATATATGAGTAAATAGTATGAGTTGGTTTTCTGTAGACTTTGACTGTTACAACCCCCATGCCATTTTTGCTTACCCCAACATCTAGGATGTGCAATTGGTTTTTCAATTGGCCATAGGCTTCAAATGTTGATGGAAAGCTTTGAGCTTCTCTTTACTATGTTGCTATATGACAAAAGTGCACTGATTTTAATCTTAGAATAAGTAAAAAAAGAAGCTTACCACTGGAATGACACAATGAGGTCTACGGGGTCCCAGAGTTATGATTAGTATCCCTTTTTGTTGTCTTGTTGCTCCTAGGTTTCCTACTTCCACGTAAATCATATCAACATCTTTTGTACTAGTTTCGAAGCAATAACCATTTATTCTATTTCTGTGTTTAGGTCCCATAAATCCCAAATTGTTGCAAGTGCCTGATATTATTTTTAAAATAAATCCACCACTTTCTACTTATTACTTTCTACATTTATTCGTTTTATTAGTAGAGCTCGGCCAGCCAAATTGGTGCAGCAGGTGGAAGGCATCCGGTATATATACGGGCTTTCATCTATCGTTCTGGGATCGTTCTCGTACACTTTTACTTTTAAATAATCCCACAGATAAAATAGTCCAGGGAAGTAGATGACACGGTCCTTTGCTTATTGTTTGGGCTCTTATGCAAAATTTGTGGGTTTCTAACAAACTCACTCTGGGCAACTTGGCATTCTGGGCATTCTGGTTGGCATTCTGGGCAACCTTGTGTTCAGAAATATGAAACCAAGCTTTATAAGATACAGATTAGGATTTATACTTTTGTGGGCCTGAGGCGGTAGCAAACAAGTCCTCCCCCATATTATAAATAATTTTTATGACACATAATTATATAATAAGAAGATAGATAAGGAGTTAAATTAAAAATTAATTATGGCATTTATATATTATTTTTTTTATCTATTTTATCATTCTAATAAAAACAAAGTAATAAAAATAGTATTACAAATTAATACATTGTACTTTCTATTTGAAGACATATCTACTAAACAGTCACTTTTTGGGAATCCACTTTTTCCATACAAATTTAATTTATAAACAAATTTTCAGTTGACATTCTCACAAATTAAATTTATATGAAATATCAAAAAAATAATATTTTTCTAGGTCCTTTAGAAAACACAACTATTTTTACCTAACTGATTTCAATTAGGAAATAAACTTAATATCCACACTAACACGACCGGCCCTTGGGTGAGGTGGACTAGAGCCAGGCCTTAAGTGAATAAATGCCTCAAAAAAATTATCAAAGTGTATTTCAAATCACTGTATACTTTTGAAGAGCCTTAATTTGTCTTACCCAAGGCCTCACAAAACCACGGTCCACTCCTAAATCACTTGTGTGGATATAATTTTTCATGTTTTTACTAAATAAGTCATCAAAATAACAACAATATTTATTCAAAATACTTAGTTTTCATTAATAATGACCCATTTTCCTAAAGTATTGCATATAATATCTACTGTTTTTACGACCGTTCAAAAGCTACGAAAAACAAGTGAGAATACCATAGCAAAAATAAAAAGTGTAGCACAAACGAGCTAAGATTCTGAAATACAGTTACAAGATACTTAAATTTAAATATTAATATCATTAGGGGATAAATCAGGTGAATACGGACAATTAGAAATTAATTTAATGTTTTTCTCCTTCAAATAATCAATTGTTTGACGTGCTGTGTAGAAGCTTGCATTGTCATGATGAAGAATGATGCGACGTTTATGGTCGTTTTTCCTGATTTTGTGGATGACTTCTGGCAAAAAAATTGTTGTATACCATTCAGCATTAACTGTTCTCCGATCCTCTAAAGCAGTGCTTCTTAAACTTTTTGATGTCGCGGTCCCCTGCAACTCAAATCAATAATCCACGGTCCCCCTAATTTTTGTTTTTGGAACCAAGATTAGTTAAAATACATATAGTTTTTTACGCTCAGATCATTCAATAATCTATGTATAATGAAGAATAATATTTATGTAGCATTAAAGTTAAAGCTACTTATCCTTTTTAAATAATAAAATAATTATGTGTTATATTTGCGGCAGTTCGCGGCCCCCTAGGGGGCCGCGGCCCACCACTTTCAGAAGCACTGCTCTAAAGGACTGGTTGCGACATGTCCAGTACAACCGAAAAAACAAGCGATTATTTTCTTGGAAGTGCTTCTTGAACGAACAACTTTTGTGGGTTTCAGTTCATATGAATAAATCCAAGTTTCGTCACCTGTAACGATGTTGTATACGAATTTTGAAGTACCTGGGTCAAACTATGCGGAATTCATCGGGAACAGATCTTTTTCACAGTTAAATGTTCATGCAAAATCGAAAGTATTGCAGTCTGCGATAAGGCAAAGGATGCCTCTATCTCACGGTAAGTCACATGTCGATCTTCTTCAATCATTTTGCGCACAGCATCGATGTTTTTTTGAACCACAGCCGATTTTGGTCGACCTTCACGAGATTCATTACTGACGGACGCACTACAACGACGAAATTCTGCAAACCAATTGTAAACAGTCTTTTCTGATGGTTCTTCACTACCAAAAGTTGAGCAAAGCAAATCTATATATTGTTGTTGTGTTAGGTTTTTACTAAAATCGTAAAAAATCATCCAAACGAAAACCTTCACGAGTAATAGCCATTTTTTCACGCTCACTGTCAAGAAACTACTCTGTCAATTTATAAGCTGCCACTGATTTCACAATAACAAATGTCAAATTTTACGAATATATTAATGACACATTTTAAGATTGCCATCTAGTGGTCGTTTGTAAAAACATAAAAGGTAACCCTTGTATACATTTTTGTTCATCAGATTCACATGATTTATAATGATGCACCGCTTCAATGCACATTTAAATTGAAAAGGGCCATATCATTGGTTGACTTTGAATATACGAATGTCCTGTATTGCTAGAAATATTTTGTATAAAATTTTACTTTTTATGACTATTGCAATGCGCGTGTTCTATTAAGTTGTCACACAATAATTAATGTACTGTTAAATACTGATTAGATGAAATTTAAAATGTTACAGCTTTTAAATATTTAACGATCGTTGAATTTTTTATCGCTTTCTAAAAGTTATAATTTGAACACTTAATAACATTCAGTAGATATTCATGTTTTTATCAGTATATTATCACTATTAGGGAAATTCATTATTAAAAATTATGAAAAATGTTTCTGGTAAATTGTAAATTACAAAATAATTCTATTAATTTGCGATTTTCGTTCAGTTCACGGTAATCGCAATTAAGAATTTAGATAAACTAATAGTGTTTGAAGTTTGGATTATAGGTTTACTGGAGGACGCTGTACGTTGCGGTTGAAATAGATTCCAATTAGGATAGTCTAGGAAAGGATAGATGAAAAAAGGAAATAAGTGGGTAAAGTTTAAAAACTGCAATTCAATTAACATAATGGGCAGCAGTGGCGCAGCCAAGGGGGGGCCGACAGGCCTGGGCCCCTCCCAAGAGCAGATTACACGGCACTGCTCGGAGAGTTGAACATAAAATTTGGTAACCACAACCAGTGGCGCAGCCAAGAGGGGGGGTGACGGGCCTGGAATCCTTTCAGGACCAGCAGTAGTTACAACAGTAGTTAATTTTTAAATTACTTCATTGTAAACAATATTGTCATTTTTTTTTTCGTATAAATAAACCTTTTTTAAGATTGCCTACTCTTGATAAAGTGACATAATTATTGTTCAAGTGAAAATACATCACTTTCCAAATATGCTCCAACGAATTATATGAAGGGGAGCGTTGATCCTTTCCCCCCCTGACACATCGACTAAAACATTCGCCCAGTCAAATGATAAAACTGTTTTAAACAACTAATTACTAGATTCAGATAAGATAAAGTGGTAATCTGACTTCGGTATAACCTTCAGAATGTAATTTTAAAATGACACCTCAAACGTGAAATAGAGTAGAAATAGTAGAAATATAATAAAGAGAGTAGTTTTGGAGACAATCGCGCTCTTAAAATCGGTATTTGGTTTTATTTTGTAGATAAATGTGAATATCAATATCTTCTTAGGTATTTTTGACATTATGATGTTTTACACACAAAAAGGACTGATATAAGTTGTACTGAACAACAGTGGCGTATTCAAAAGGGGGGGGGGGCTCAAAGCCCCTTCTGAAGGTCCAATGTAATGAAAATTTAACAAATTTATCATAATCGTACAGGAAAATAACTTATGTATTTTACAATAATAATAAGCTATATTTTATCATGATTGGTGTTGAAATTAACAGAAAATGCATATTTACTTGTTATTTTTAGGTTTTCATAAGTATAATCAAGAAATCTTTATTCCGTCACATGAGTCTGTTCGTTCAGTACGATTCGGCTGATTTAGAGAACTGAACATAAGTAAGAGAAATATTGAGACTTCAAAAATATATCCCGTGAAAAATATAAATAAATATGTATTTATCGAAGAAAAAATCAAGTGAAAGTTTTTGATACATGGATTAACAATTAAATTTTTTTATCAACAAATAATGGAATTATTATTTGATGTAAACATTAATATCCAACAGCAGGGGTGTCGAACTGATTTGGGTCGCAGTATATTTTACATACAAAATGATAAGCAGTGACGGAACTTTAATTATCCCAAAGGGTTTCTTGACATTTTTTTATAAACAGAAAAGGGGAAGAGAGTATATTTTACATTTTTAAATATATTTTTCCCCTAAATAAGCTCAAGTGATTTTGATTACCGCTTTAGGGGTCACAAAAAATAAGGTTGAGGGCCATATGCGGCCCGCGCGCCCTCGAAATTTTATTCGGCCCTCCCCAAGACAAAATCCTGGCTGCGCCACTGATGGGCAGACACAGAAATTTTGATTTCCATGTGCGATGAAGTTGTTGTTGCTTTTGTTAGACGGCTGTCTACAGAACTGAGGAGCGCAAGTTCAAATCCTGGACATCTTGTGGGATTTTCATGATCCAATTCTGTGATTGCGCCACCACCATCCAGAAACCATTATGCACATTCTGTCTGAGTGTCTTTCTCTTACAGCGTCGTGCTACGTGTCTCGACGTGATGCTACTCTTCGCGTGCTCTGCTACCTTCTTATGGTACTGATCTAATACCGATTATATGGTTCCTTCTGACATAGAATTGGTGGTGGAAAGTTCCAAGTGTAGCATTTATTGGAATTACTCCTTCTCCACCTCGAGGTTACTGACATCCACTAAGCCGACAAAACCCTCCTGGATATCGAAACCAAACAGGTGTCTGTGGTCGAATTTTCAAGTCTTGTTGGTAAAAAATATCTCTCTCAAGGAGAAGGAAAAAAGGTCCGAGTATATACAAGGATTTCTTTTTCATATGGATCTCTTGTCCGAGCTTAGAAAGCTTTAACCAGGTTGTAAAGTTAAGCTTGCAGTCCTGATAGTTGGTGTTTTGGGTGGTATGAAAGTCTCCAACCGCAGGGAAATTAAGTCCATTCCCGTTTTTATTTTTTGTCTTAATGATTGTTGGAATGAGTTGTATATTTTTATATTATTTTTAAAACATATATATAAAATATTTATTGCTTTTAGACCGAAATGCAATTTTCCCTACGGAAAGCGTGCCGGGGTTTAGTACCATCCCTTTTTTGTTGTCACAGGGTAAATATTCTCTCCTCCAAAAGGCATGCTGTATGAAATCGGAGACCAAAAATGTCATGAGCTCCCGGTCTATTTGCAAAGTAGTACAATAAAACATTATTTTTTTTACAAATTAGTATGTATACATATATCATAAATTTCCTATGTATTCTTAGAATTAAATATATAGTTTTCCCTATACAGGCATATATGTACATCATTATAATGACAAACAAATTTATTTAAAGAAAAAAAAGCAAAAACCCTAAACACTTTTAATTAAATTTATTTACAAAAGTACATGCTTTATACGCTTATGTTTGTATTTTTTATAACTTAAATTTTCTAAAGTATAATTACCCAATTTGCTTATTAAACTATTACTATTTAGATTACACCTATCGAAAAATCGTTTGGTTACATATGTTATATAATCTTTAACATATATTACATTCAATTCTTCGTGCATCTCAGATACACGTTTCCATCTAAGGTATCCTCCAATTATTCTAAGACACTTATTCTGTAAGACTTGAAGGGTCTGTATGTTGGTCTTACTAGTATTTCTCCATACCGGAGCAGCATAGGTAAAAATTGGCCTAATGCACATTTTATAAATAAGTGTTTTATTTTTTGTACTAAGTTTACTATGTTTGTTAAACATAGGATATAACTGAAACATAGCCTGCAATGTTTTATTTCTGGAGTATTTAATGTGCTCTGTAAAATTAAATTTTATGTTAATTTTTACACCTAAGTACTTAACGGAATCTGCCCAGTCAATCTCGGAATTGTCGATGCGCACACGATAGATGTTTTGTGGT
The DNA here is from genome assembly GCA_963971575.1 of Liopterus haemorrhoidalis. Lineage (NCBI taxonomy): Eukaryota > Metazoa > Arthropoda > Insecta > Coleoptera > Dytiscidae > Liopterus > Liopterus haemorrhoidalis. The sequence continues at coordinate 31,453,712 of OZ020619.1, read as the reverse complement.
CTTCGTTTCGTTATTAGAATTGCTTCAGTTTTAAGAGCGTTTAGCTTGGTTTTCCATTTACTAAAATGTTTTTCGATTTTAATGGCAGACTGTGTAAGTCTATTTGCAATTGTATCGAGTCGCCAGGCAGTTGTACCAGGGTTTCTTAAACTTTTTCATATAGCGACCCCCTTCAAGCCTAGGAAATTTTAAACGACCCACCATGTAATGAAATTAATATTGACCGTAGATGTAGGTGTTATATCGCGACATTGTAGAATCTACCTTGTAGATTCTAAAAATTTATTTATTATTACCCAAAAATAGCAGATACTTGCGACCCCCCTTCAGTAGCCTCGCGAACCCCCGGAAGGTCGGGACCCACAGTTTAAGAAGCCCTGGTATATACAGCCGAATCATCCGCAAATAACGCAAGCTTAGTATTTTTATTTACAGGTATATCATTTATAAATAATGTGTATAAAATTGGTCCGTTTTTAAAATAAATTACTGTAAAATAAATGTAATAATAAAAATTTGATATGGGTTATGTAAGTGGGTGTGTATAAAAAACAGATAATATATTAGGTATGGCGGAATTAACTCCCACATTTCGAAAAATCACTATGGGGTTCCCAGGGTCCAACAAAATGCTGTCCATTCCGTTAGGTAGGGTACATAATAAAGTTTCCATTTGTCACCATACCGTGGTCGGGTGAACATCGAGGCTTTGTAGTGAAGCTGTCTCGAGTACGTTCATCACGGAAACATGCCTTAGCTCTTCGGATTCCGGAAAGAACTGTGAGGCGAATTTTGCATACTGACATTCGTTTAGACCCATACAAGAGTAGGATTGGTCAGGAATTGTCTCCAGCAGAATGGGGAAGATATATGTGTTGCTGTAATGGGATCCTCGTCGCTGTGCCTCCCATATCCACCTTTCTGGCACAGTGAACAAACAAAATTTTTGCTACTGGGCTGTTGAAAACCCTCTAGAACTCCATGCACGACCTCTTCTCAGCCCAAAAGTAACCGTTTGGTGTGCTGTGTAGTCTATAGGCGTCATTGGGCCTTTTGAAAAGGGTGGAGTCAGTTGGTACTGCGACATGTTGGAGAATTTTCTGCGCCCGAAAATTGAACAACCTGGAGAACTTCTGGTTCCAACAGGATGGAGCTACGGCCCATACAGCACGATGTCCGCGTGAAATTTTGCAGGAGATGTTCCCGGGTCGAGTAGTCTCCTTACGCGAGGTAGTTCCGTGGCCACCGCGCTCGCCTGATTTAAGTCCCTGTAACTTTATTCTGTAGGGATACCTCAAGGCCGAGGATTTCAAACATCGTCCTCGGCCCAAATAAAGGAGGACATTCAAGAAGAAATTGAAGGAAATTCGCCCGACATGTTAGTGAGAGTGATGGAAAACTTCCAAGAACAGCTCCAAATGTGTATCAGCCGTCAAGGCCACCATTTGGACGATACAATTTTTAAAATTTAAAGTAAGAAAAAAACTTTTATATCTACATTTGGGAAATAAAAAGTCTTTGGTTATACTTCGTATCATTTTTTTTTTTTTTCAATCCCCGTTAGAAATGCTGGAATTATTTCTGCCGCACCCTATACAATGCAATCATCAAAATATATACCCTCCCTTTCTATTACTTTCTCTACTATCTCTCGGATAAGTTTCGAATTACTGCAAAAGAAAACGATATCAGTTTGAAGACAGTGAAATCGCCGATCCATTTGCGTATTTCACACAAACCTTGAAAGCGTAGTTGAGATCAAGAGTTTAGTATCGACCTTAATAATTGATAATCCAACAGGTACCAAGTCGGTTGAATGCATCTCTTACAGGAAGATTAAGTAGTAAGAACAACCTGCGGTCTGGTGTTGTCGTGTAACATAATAAACTTCTATCTTCCTCATTTGATAAATAATCCTTATTGTCATTTTCGTGACCCAAGTGATTTAATTGACGACTATAGCACTCAGTAACCGTTTTATCTGACTGAAGGAACTCGTCAACCAAATGCACAAACAGCGCCGGCGAAAGGTGGGGGCAAGAGGGTCACAGGTCCAGAGCGCCACGCTGTTAGGGACGCCAAAACGAGCTCTCAAGTATACACATCCTCAGTAAATGATTTAACTTATTTTTGATTGGAACAAAAATATATTTTATTATTTCTATATCAATATATGTACTTATTAGTTACCTCACCCGGTTTCGTTCGGAGACAGTTCGTTATTATTGACCAACATTTTCTTGGAACTTACAATATCCTTACTCGTAATTAACTAATTAGGTAATTAGGTGAGAGGACAGAAGACAATACCGTAAACAAGTGAAAGGCCAGGATTAAACTGAAACGTATTACTTATCAGAGAGCCTCTTTCAAAACAATGTTTTTAGTTGTACTATTAGGCGCTAGCAGTTAAAAGTTGTTGCTAAACACACGAACGCGCTACATATAATTGCTCTTTCAAAAAGCACAGACTCCGCAAAACAACGCTAGTTATCTTCATAGGCTGACTCTGCGATTTCTGAATAGTGTATGAATCGTGTACCTACTTGCCACTGAAGAACCGTAATTTGTCGCTGATAATTTTAAGAAAATGCGTTAAATATGAACGAAAAACATCAATTTCATTTTATCCGCGTGCACAAATTTCATTATAACTTTGGTAGTGCTGTAACAACTTTAATAAAACACAGCTGAAAACCTGATTAGATGATGTATGCAGCTACACACAGAAAAAAAAGAAAAACGCATGAAATCGGAACAGAAGTTTTTAAAATAATATTCCTTTATTTCTGATGATATTGTTGTCTTTGAACAAATAGAGGGGGGTGCACGTGATCCCAATCCCCTTCTTCGGTACGCCACTGCACATTTTATTAAAAGGGCGCAAATGGATAAGTTTTGCCTCGGGCACCAAAAGGGCTTTCGCCGGCTTTGTGCACAAAGGGAACTTTTTGGTGGTGTTTTGGTTTTCAATTTGGTCAGTTTTGCCGTTGATGTTCATGGTTGACCGGGGTTTACTAATGAATGTGCGCGTTTTGGATTGTTATATGTAATCCATTTTCTAACCCCGATGATAATTTTCCATAAAAAAGCGTTCCCTGACAAGCAACAAAATGTGTAGAGTCAGTTGGCAATGCTGTGCTCGAAAAGTTCACTCGCTGTGTACTAAAAACTATAAGTTTTACACGCAAGTAATAATTAAGAATAGTTTTACTTTTTTTTAACAAATTAGATTTTTACAGCACATTTATTTCAAAATATAAATCCGTTTGCGTGTGCGTAGTTTCTAAAAATGTAAAGCAGACAACCAGAAACAGAGGTGTGTAGTTTAGGTTATCATCTTTATTTTTACCAACCGCCAACATACCATATATAAGGGAGGTATTGTAATCATACCAATTTTGACGTTTCGAGATTTCGATGGATCTCCACGAACTGAAGTCCCTACATAACGTTTTGACTATTTTTAGCATGATGTCTGTCGGTCTGTCTGTCCGTCTGTCTGTCCGTCTGTCTGTCCGTCTGTCTGCGTACACGTGCAGAGCAAATTCGGCTGAAAGGATTTTTATGAAACTTCATATTTAAGCTTCTGCCATCAATGGCACAAGTTGATCAACTTTTGGTAAAAATCGGTTGACTAAAAATGGGAGTTTATTCGTGTCGATTAAGATAGATAGATAGATTTTTGTGAATATTTCACAACAGAAAAATATTTCGAGAACATTTATTGAACCAAAGTTGCTATAAAAGCAATAATTAATAACTCTTATTTGAGACGTTTTTTGATAAAACGAAAAATTTCGAATAATTTTTGTAAAATTTTTCTCAAGTTTCAATTTTTTTATATTTATATGTAACTTTTCCATGGTCATGATAAATAATATCTCTATTAGAAAATATTTGGCCAAGTTATTTCTACTCTGCTGCTAGAATGTATTTTATACAATTACTTTATGATGGCGGTCGGTCCTGTGGTAGCCACAGCTGATTTTTTCATATTTATATGTAACGTTTCCATGGTCATGATAAATAATATCTCTGTTAGAAAATATTAGGTCAAGTTATTTCTACTCTGCTGCTAGAATGTAATTTATATAAGTACTTTATGATGGCGGTCGGTCCTGTGGTGGCCACAGCTGATTTTTTTTTTATCTTAACCAAGCACCATAGATTAATAACCAGAGCAGGGTCGGACTGAGACTGATGATTTGAAAGTTTTACAGGCCCATTTTTAGGATAGACTGTCTGTCCGTCTGTTCGGTAAAAATTGTAGCCAAACGGCTAAGCCTAGAGAGTTGAAATTTGGCATGCTTATACAACTCTTTGACCCGCACATAGGAAAAATACTACAACATTTAAAAACATATCCCCCTAAAAATATATACATATATGTGCTCTCGAAAATATATATATATATATATATATTTTAAATACTGAGTAAGGTATCAAATGAAAGCCCTTATTATGTGGATTAACGATCAAAATTTTATTTTTGCAAAATAAATTATTTTGAGGCGATTTTTGGAACAAAATTGTGGAAAAAAATTTTGTCCCACACCCTGTAGCCCAGATGGTTTAAACTAAAAATCCTAAGTAATGTACATTCGTGTGAACCGGAATAGTACAACAGGAATTTTTGATTAGATTATGATTTCTGAAAATAACGCATTTTTTGTGTTTTTTGGTTGACGATGTACAAAAGTTATAGTTATCACACTATACTAGAAGGCGTAACCTGGTCTAATGGTTAGTTTGCTCGCTCCCAGGTGGAAGAGACGATTTTATTTTTTGTTTTTTTTTTCCATTTTTATTTTGTTTAAATTATTTTGTCAAAATTCTTTTTATTTTGGCAAATGTTGCATTTAGTTTTTAAGACCGTAAATTTAATAACCAGTTGGAATTATATTTTCATTCTCTGTCATGCATACGAAACCAGAGGGGTGGAGCCTTACACCAATCAACACGAGCCTTTTTTTGAGTTTCGGTCAAATTATAAGGAATCCATCGGGAACAGATCTTTTTCACAGCTAAATGTTCATGCAAAATCGAATGTTTTACAGTCTGCGATATGCTAAAAGATGCCTCTATCTCACGGTAACTCACATGCTGATTTTCTTCAATCATTTTGCGCACAATATAGATGTTTTTTGAATCACAACTTTGCATCATTGACGGACGGACGACCACGACGAAATTCTGCAAACCAATTGTAAACAGTCTTTTCTGATGGTGCTTCATTACCAAAAGTTGAACGAAGCAAATCTATGCATTGTTGTTGAGTTAGGCCTTTACTAAAATCGTAAAAAATCATCCAATGAAAACCTTCACGAGTAATATCCATTTTTTCACAAACTTTTGTTTTAAACGCTCACTGTCAACAAACTACTCAGTCAATTTACATGCTGCTACTGATTTCACGATAACAAATGTCAATTTTTACGAATATAGTAATAACACATTTCAATATTGCCATCTAGTGGTCGTTTTTAAAAACATAAAAGGTAATCCTCGTACCATATGCCATATAATTTATTTAATTTAATATGCCGTTTAATATACCAATATATACCACGACACTTAATTATACCAAGTCTCCGGTCTAACTAAGAAAAACATATTTTTTTTTAGAAATTCGACTTTGTTCGTCAACATACTCTCCTTCAAGAGTGACATATTCATTACAATGCTCCTAAAATTAAAAAAATTAAAATTAATTAATTAATTTTAATTAAGCATACCAATCAGTAATAGTTAATTTGCCTGGTGCAGAGTCTCTATAACGCTTATCAAGCCACTGTTTGGCTTCAACAGTATTTTTTCCCATCAAAAATCAATATTTAATCAACACACGAAATTCTTTTTTAACCATTCTTTTGAAAATTACAAAACTGGAGTCACTAAAACCACTGTAACCTCTAAGCTAATTGTCAGAATGTCATGAAATTTTCACACTTATCGTTTGAAGGTTGGTACTATCCAGAAATCATATGGGTCTGTCAACAGTGTTGCCATATATATTTCAGACCGGAGACTTATTGAGTGAAGTGTTATCTATAACCTTCGTATTAAGGTCTGGCAAGTAAAAATATTTTGTAGTTTACCAAATCCTTGTGATATTCTCTAGAACAGTGTTCTTCAACCTTTTTGCCCCCGAAGACCGGTGATAATAGCATAAATATTTTACGGACCGGCTGAAAGCTAAAACACAAATAAAAACCAATATTAATATAGTATTTTATTATTATACAAGATGTCTCAAAAGAAATTTTATATATATTTAGTTTACTGCGTGAACGCAACGTATCCGAGGGGCGCGGGGGTTATGTCAATCGGTAGCCTGGCTCTTGGGAATTCAGTCGCTATGGAGCGTCTCTCGGGAGCAGACCGCGCGTTATGCGTGCGAGAGTTTAACAAAAACGGTGATTCGGCGGCTGTAGCGCGTAGAAAATTCTGCAGTATTCGAGGTTTTCGCCACTTAAATGATGCGCCAAGCATTCCTCTCATTCGACATTGGGTTAAAAAGTTTGAAGAGACTGGTACAACGCTGGATAAATCAAAATCCGGGCGACCTAGGTCATCAAGAACGGTAGAAAACGTGAAGAATGTTAATCAGTCTGTTCGTGACGACCCGAACCTTTCAATTCGGAAGCGCGCAAGTGCTTTAAATGTGCATAGATCATCATTACATCGCATTATGCACAAAGACCTAAAGCTGCACCCCTACAAAATTCAATTGGTGCAAGAATTAAAGCCCCAAGATGCCAGTCAGAGGCTTAATTTCGTAAATCAGGTGATTGAGCGATTTTCAACGTTTACCAACATTTTGTTTTCGGATGAAGCTCATTTTCATATTAATGGCCACGTAAATAAGCAGAACTGCCGCTACTGGAGTGCAACGAATCCGAAACGCAAACATCAGAAACCCCTACATTCGCCTAAAGTGACCGTATGGGCTGCATGTCGGCGCGAGGAATTATCGGCCATTACTTTTGGCACGGAAGGGGGCGTGCAGTTACAGTGAATTCAGAGCGTTATGTGGAGATGTTAGACAACTTCTTGGTACCTGAACTGCAAAACTTTCCTGGCTATAACCAAAGAACATGGTTCCAACAGGACGGAGCAACTTCACACACGTCCAATATGTCTCTGCTACGTGTTCGTGAAATTTTCTCAGGCAAATTGATCTCCCGGAGAGGTGACATAAATTGGCCTCCACGCAGTCCATATTTAACCCCTATGGACTTTTTCCTATGGGGTTATCTTAAATCTAAAGTTTACGCCAATAAACCGACTTCACTGGCGCATTTGAAAGAAAATATCCGTCCCGAAATGGCAGCCATCCCTGAGTCCACCTGCCGAGACGTCATAAGTAATTTTACTGTTCGATTAAATGAGTGCCGAGAACGCGAGGGTCTACATTTAGACGATATTATTTTTAAGAAATAAATCCCCAAAAAGTGTATTTTAATAATTAATAAACATTTTTTCTATATACGGCTTACTTTTTTTTTAATTGATCCACTAAATATAAAATTTCTTTTGAGACACCTTGTATATAGTAGTTGTATTGGGGCGTCGGTTAAAAAAATGTGCTATATATTCGTGATATAATTCGCGGCCCGCTAAGAATTTTCTGCGGGCCGGCACAGGTCCGCGGACCACGGGTTGAAAAACATTGCTCTAGAACATTTTGCACGGTTGTTTATCTCTATCAATTCGTATTTCGCGTCCAGTTTAATGTAAAGCACTATTCTAAAACGTGACAGGATGTAATATTTGTTATTGGACTATTATGATATATTGTAACAGAAATAGCAAAGTAATTTGTCGCTAAGTTGTTTACCATTTTAAATGCCGTTTATGTCCGACTTGAAGATAAAGCTAAATATCATATAAGTCGATACGCTTATAATTATAAGTATTATTATTAATAATATGACAGCTTATATATCACATTTAATATGACGTTTGTTTCTGTATATATAGAACATTTTTTAAAGTCTCTTAGTAGTTCTTCAAGATGTGGGGTAAGTAATATTGAATAACATTTTTCCCATTTCTCTTCTTTTTACATACAAAATAGTAATATATATGATCCGGTAACATTGAAAACCTAATTTGTCACTCAAAAATCAAAACTGAGATCAGAGATCTGAAGCTGAACCTAAACCCGAACCGAAAATCCGCAAAAATCTGTATTTTTTGTGAACCTGAACCTGAACTGAAACGTTATTTCTCAAAGTTTCTAGATAAAGAAAATTAATCTAATGAATCTGAAGACTAAATACAATTGTCAAAAAAATTGTCTAATTCAAAATATTGTCAAACTGCCAAATAAATTAATAACGTGTTATCAAAGTGTAAATAAATGACATTAATTTAAGCACTAAGAACAAAATTATATCATATGATTGGTTTTTAGATGCAATCAATTTTTAAATTTCATATTTGTGGGTATAGGCTATACAAAGACTATTACAAACCTTTAGGCGGAACTAAATTTGGTAATCTAGTAACTTTAATAGTTTGATTCGAGCTTTTGACCATTTTAGTTAAGCTTTGTAAATCATATTTACTTACAATAAACATTTTTAGGTTAAAGTTAATATCATAATAAAATGTAATTTTCATTATATTTTAATTTTAATACAAATGTCTCATTTCTTAAATTATTACATTTTCCAAAAATTTATAAATGTACAGTCTGTTCCAAACGGTTAGGCGGAACTAGATTTTGCAATCTAGTTACTTTCATCGTTTAAATCGTGCTTTTCGACCGTTTTGTTTAAGCTTTGTAAATCATACTCACAATAAACATTTTTTGGTTAAGGTTAATATCATTTTAAATTGTCATTTTCTTTATATTTTGATTTTTTGTGTCATTCTTAATACAAATTTCCCAATTATTAATTTGTTTGTCATTAAAATATATAAAAAATAATAATTTAATTTTGACATGTCATTCGTTTCCATGGTTTCATTGTTGGAATTTTAAATTGTGACATTCCAATGTGAAAAATGAAATAACCCAAGCGAGGTCCCTTCTCGTGACAACCTAAAAGAACGAAATTCCCATTTAGTTCCGCTTAACCGATTGGAACAGACTGTATATGCTGTTCACTTTTGTAAGGACAAACTAGATCTGGTTATATTGGTTACTTTTATAGTGTATTACCGACTTTAAATGGCAATTAAAAATATTCCTCACGCTATAAAACCGACTTTACATTTGTTGGTCATGATCATTATAATTAAGATATCATTTTTCATTATGACATATGTCAAATGGATCGACATTTTAAGAAAGTGACATTTTTCATGATTTTTTAATACCAACATGACATATAATCTGTCTCATTTTGTAATACGGAACTAACAGGAAAAGTTCATTTTTTATGTTGTATATTGACAATACATTTATAATATTATCATAGTATTGGTTCACACGGATACGCCAAAGTCTGTTTATACCACAACAGTGACCAAAGTAACCAGATCTAGTTTCGTATTACAAATTGAGCCAGATTATACGAGGGCTGCCTTTTATATTTCGGGATTCGAGATCAAAAACAATTATTTATCAACAAAAGTGGCTTTTTAGATAAACAGTGTGTTTTTCAAAATATTCTCCATGAAGATCAATACACTTTTGCATGCGTTTGAACCAATTTTCTAAACACTTTTTCCACTCCGATTGAGACATTTTCCTCTCCGATTGAAAAATTATGTGGGATCCAATGCGAACAAATCTTTTTGACGGTCACATGTTCATGCAATAGTGATGCCTCATTTTCATGGTAGTGTCAAAGGTGTGACAGGGGTGAGAGGCGTGGTGTTATATTTACAAGTTCGAATTTCATGGTGGGGTTGGAGGCGTGATAAAGGCGCGTTTTTGGTTTTGACATTTGTATATAACCCAAATTTAACCTAAAAGTTTATACAAGTGTTTTGAGTAAACGGTTATTCAATTTCATTAAATATGTCATCAAATCGAAGAAGACGTCTAGCTCTTTTTTATGCATATTTAGACTTATTGCGATATGAAGAAAAGCGATGGTGGGTACGTCCCATATATACATAAAAACAGAAGGCAACAGGGAGATTATTTTAACTTGTTGCAAGAAATTAGACACAAAGTGCACAGACAGTTACTTCAATTACAAGAAAAGAATTTAATACACAATCTTTTTTACTGAAATAAATTTGACATCACAGTTTAGAATGAAGATTTTGTAGGCCCCTGCTTGGGGGTGTATTATTAGTATACCCACTGCATGACATTTCTGCAGACCAGATATTTGAAATCGAATCCATAATAATAAACTTTATGACTGCCGACAACATTGTAAAAGTCGCTATTTCGCTACATCAATTTACGTTTTTTTATTTTATTTTCTTTTAATGAAATTAATATAAGTGTCTCGCTAAAGATCTCACCATTCCGAAAAAATATATCTGTTTCTATGGTTTCGACGGTGCGGCCGGCGCTATAGTTGAAATTTCTGAACTTGCGACACCGCGCTTGTAACACCGCGCCTACGATACCATGGTACGGGTTTTTTCAAAATAAAGCGATCCTATTGGTTGAATTTTTTGTTCCACACTTCCAAGACCCGCATGAAAATGAGGCATGAATGTATGATGGTCCCAGTAATGCCCAAGGACTCTATTTCACGATAAGTCACATGACGATCTTGCAGTATCAGTTCATGTATAGCATCAATGTTTTCCGGAACACTACCGATTTTGGACGACCTTCACGAAATTCGTCCTTAAGCGAACTACGGTCACGATTGAAGTCGACAAACCATCGATAAACAGTAGTCCTTGATGGTGCTTCATCGCCAAAAGTCAAATTAAGTTCATCGATGCACTGTTGTTGGGTTAATCCACGTCGAAAGTTGTAAAAAATAGTCGCTTGAAAATGTTCACGATTTAATTCCATTTTTAGCTGTGATGAATTTTTTCAAGTTACTGTAAATAACACAAATAGCGCCCATACGTCAATACGTTCTGAGTACGTATACTGTCAATATGTCCAACTTTATGATAGAAGCGTCAGTTGCCAGATGACAGCACTAGTTTAGCGCAATCCCGAAATATAAGAGGCAACCCTCATTTACAAAGGCTATTACAAACCTTCAAGCCAGGGGTCGGGGAACATTTTTATCCCATTGGTTTGTAAAAAGAAAAAAATCATAGATTATTTACATTGAAGGATTTATTGAATTCTTTAGAATTTACATATTAATTAACATAAAATATATAAAATAATGCTATAAAATTATATATTTATTTCTATCGTATTTAGAAACGCACTTTTTATGATTTTTTTGTATTTATATCATTTATGTCTATTAATATAAGCTGTTCACTTTTGTAAGAACACACTAAGAGGGAATTTTGTTTTCAATAGTTTGCACCTTTGAAGCTGTATGTCATGTTGGTATTAAAAAATGTCACTTTTTTTAAATGTCAATCCATTTGACATATGTCATAATGAAAAATGATATCTTAACTATAGTGATCATAACCTTATCAACCTAAAGTCGGTTTTACAGCGTGAGGAATATTTTTATTTGACATTTAAAGTCAGTAACACACCATAAAAGTAACCAAAATTACCAGATCTAGTGTGTTCTTACAAAAGTGAATAGTTTATATCTCATTATCCCCAAGAATTTCGTTTTTACCCCGTCCGGGGTAATTTACCCCTCTTCCCCGACCCCTGCTTTAGGCGGAACTTAATTTTGCAAACTAGTAACTTTTATAGTTTGATTCGAGCTTTTGACTATTTTGGTTAAACTTTGTAAATCATATAGGCTATTTCAATCGTTTAAGTGGAACCAAATGGAATTTAAATTTTCTTAAGTTGTCACTAGCTATTTTTTTATATATTAAAGTTGGCTTTTCCTAAACAAAATGATCAAAAGCTTGAATCAATCGGTAAAAGTAACTACATCTGAAAATTTAGTTCCGCCTAAAGGTTTGGAATAGCCTTTACTTGCATTAAACATTTTTAGGTTAAAGTTAATATCATTATAAAATGTCATTTTAATTACATTTTAATATTTTGTATCATTTTTAATACAAATATTTAATTTCTTAAATTCTTACATTTACAAAAATGTATAAATGTAAATGTATATTAGTTTTTGGTTACTTTTAGGGACTGACCTGTATTACTGACTTTAAATGTAATTTAAAACATTTCCTTGTGCTGTAAATAAGACTTCAGATTTGTTGGTTATGATCATTAAAATTAAGATATCATTTTTTATTATGACACATGTCAAACTGATTTTTTTTTTCATTTTTTAATACTAACATGGCAGGCGACCGGCGTAGCGTAGTTGTAACACATGTGCTCTGCGTTGCGAAGGTCTCGGGTTCGAACCCCGTTCAGGCATGGACATTTTCTCAAATAAAAATTGTCCTGGCTAATTGCCACAGCATTAGGGGTAATTAAATTAAAAAAAAAAATACTAACATGGCATACAATTTCAAAGATGCAAACTATTGAAACCAAAATTTCACTATTGGATGTTATTTCTAAGAGGTAATGCAGTAATTGTCAGTTAAACTGCATTGTACAAGCATGATTTCTGTATAATTAAATTTTGTTTAACTTGAAAATCTACTTTATTATTGTTATTTGAAAAAGATGTGTTTCCTCTGCCGCTTAAATCGAAACTTTAATGTAGTTAAAATATTGTTTTATTTTTTGACTATTTCGAATCCCTTTATATCCATATATTATAATCTACTGACGTAACTCATCGAATAAGCCTATAGCTGCGACCGTTAAATCGTTTGTACCTGCTATTTGACAGCTAAGCAAGGGCACGGACGTGTGTTCAATTCCTACTTAATTCCGTCTAATAATTTGTGTAAAAATATGTGTACAAATTACAGGTTCTGCTTTGCTGGTCGCAACCGGCTATAAACAGTAGGCGCCTTTCTGTGTACGCTAAAAAAAAAAATGGACGTAATTCTGACCATATTACTCCTGAATGTACATAGATTGAAAACATGATCAAAAACCTGGAAACAGGAGTCCTAAGCTCACCTTGGACTGTCGCGCCATTGATGATGATGATTATGACGTAACTCATCTAATTCAAAATAATGAGAAAAATTGTGTTTAATACATTTGGGGGCATATTGTAACTTTATTTTAATAACTATATTATACATTTCTAATTTTGTTTTTCATTTTGCAGGATATTATATTATCGTGTTCAGCGCAGTATTATGCACATACACTGCAGTAGGCCAGAACCAATGTGGTCAAGATGGCTACACATACCCTGACAAAAGTAGCTGCAATCATTACTACAAATGCAGCGGAGGAAATCCAACAAGAATGTCTTGTCCATTTATGCTCGTTTGGAATTGTAACTCTAGTACCTGCCAAAGAAATATGATGGCTGGCTGCTGTCCAGATGACCCTCTTTATAAATTAACACACTTCAAGTTTACCTTCCCTCCTATGCCTACATTTAATCCACGTCCAATGCCAAAGTGTAGGAATAATTGGAAGATGCCAGTTCTATTTCGTTGTGGTGAATACAAACAGTGTGTCAATGGAACGTGGGTGCTGAAACAATGCCCTTCTGGGCAGAGATACCGTGTACTTTCAGGGCAATGCAAAACTGCGTACTTTGGAAGATGTGCAACTAAGAAAACTACAACGACCGGAACAACAACTACTACACCCACAACAACAACAACTACAACACCCACAACAACAACAACTACAACACCCACAACTACTACACCTACAACAACTACTACTACAACACCTACAACAACAACAACTACTACCCCTACAACAACAACTGGTACAACAACCACTACACCTACCACAACCAAAAAACCAATTGATGTTTGTCCTGGTAACTTCATAATACCAGATGTATTTTCTTGTCCCAGCTACTACCAATGTTCTAATAATAAAATAGTGAAAAAGACCTGCCCGTCCGGGACATACTGGAATTGTTGGTCAAGGAACTGTACTTCTAAAAGGAGTCCTTTATGTTGTAATGCATTATCATGGCCTACTGTTAAAAAAGTGAGTTGTCCAACCAACGGTGTTTTGAATTCAGTACCACTTAGCTGTACCAGTTACTATGAATGTGTTAGTGGCTATGTAGAGAAGAAGAAATGCCCTAATTACCAGGCTTTTGATTCTTGGTCTAAGACATGCATGTCACCTCTTAAGGCAAGATGTGGTCTTAAACCAGGTTTAACAGTTTGTACAGCTTGGTTTAATGGTACATTACCATTTCTTTCAATTAACTTTGATCTTTCTGTTGTTTGTCCCAAATGGTAGATCTAACAAGTTTAGAATATGTTAATTTAAATCAATGTAAGAGAATGCATTAATAAAGCAATACTAGTAAACAATTTTAAATCCTGTTTTACTTAATTTAATGTTATTTATGTACTTAAAATTAAAAAAAATAAATAAAATAATAGGTCCCCAACGCCTAGATAGGCATATATGGAGCAGAGAAGGTAAGTTCTCCGTTTCTAGACCGCCGGTGATAGATATGAAAGCCACGTGGTCAGTGTGACGTTTCGATCGGTCCTATTATCTCTGAATAAACATGTACTTATTTATAAGTAATACATACTTGAGGCTGAGTCGACCCCAGAGCTGTCTGCACAATATCGGAAGATAAAAATCCGAACGAAGTGGGAGCTATCGAACCAGCGTCCCTGTGCTCCGTAGGCAACCGTCTTACCACGGTATTTAATATTTCAGATGTCTATCTGTTTACACCTACGACAAGAGTATTCTACTCTGGAACTAAGAAAATCAACTAAACGTCAAATAAACGAGTTATTTCAAAAAAATACATTCTCAAAAAATTAGTTCTCCTGTATCTATCGCATTGAAAATGTATTTTTCGTTAATAAATCGTGAGGGCACTCTGGCCTTAAACCCAATTTTAAACCAGTGGCGAAGGGACACCTCCGCTAGTCATGCCCTCCCAAAAAATAAAATAAAAAAAAATAAAATTAATTTAAATTTTTTTTTTGTTTTAAATATTTAGATAAATCTTCAAAAATACATCAAATTATGTTCTATACAAATTTTTGTCCAAGGATTGGTTTACTTGTTACGAATTAATTATCATGACCATGGAAACGTTACATATAAATATGAAAAAATTGAGACTTGGAAAAATCTATAATATAATATCCCAACCTGTGTCCCTGGCTGTCTGGGTGCGTGGAAATCTAAAACAATTGAAGCGAGGTTCTTATTATATAGTAGTATTAATTTATGTATTGGACAGTAGTGTGCTGTGAATTTTAGTTTTCAGTGTTGACAATAAATTAGTAAAAATGACAGTTGTGTTTTTCATTAAAAAATCACTTCACAATTATTAATTTAGTTGTGAAATACACGGATCGGGTTTTTTACGAAACAAAACACAGAAAAACGTTATCCTTCCGTGATATTCGACATTTTTGATTAAAATTATTATTAGCAGAAAAATAATTATTTTAAAAAATATTTGGTTTTGATGAAAGTAAGTAAGAAAAATGTGACTTTTTTTTCTTTATTATTATTTTTTCAATGCTTTATTCTTTTTTTTATTTCTACGCAGTGTCGGCTGTAGGTTTTGCGGGGGCTCGGGAAAATAATGCATTTGGTGTCAAAAACTTGCCCTAGCTACTAATAATTGTTAGAAATATCCCAATTTAAGCGCGGGGCCTCGGGAAAAATCTCCGAAGTCTCGACCTCTGAGCCGGATTTGTTTCTACGATTTCTAGGACAAGATTTACAATATTCCATTGCAAACTCTATACAGATGGCAGCACATAACGACTACACTAAAGAATTATCAGTGGCTCTAAAACAATGGTTTCTGTTTATCACATTAAAATATCATTTACCTTTTAGTTTAGGTTAGATTTACGTTAAAAGCACTATCTTAGATTATGGTTGATAACTGTTTATTTTTATTTTTTTTTATAAACCACCTAAAATAAATTGTGTTTTAAAAGTTCTGCACAGTCCCACCTGTTTAGAATCTCTGTATATTGAACACATGACGTGTGTGTGACGCATGCGCAGTGTTCAGTGGGATATTGTAAATTTACCCCCAAATATGAACGCAATATATTAAAGCGGGCAAACAATTAAATTTTACTGTGCAATAGTTTCTCACGATTTTTTTCAAACTGATTTGAGATATAGTGTAAGTACGCTTTATTCCGTGTGTGTATTTTTCATGTATGCTTTTTTCCGTGTGCGTATTAATCCGTGTGCGTTTTTTCTGTGTGCGTATTTTTATATTATATAAGAAAATGGAAAATTAATTTTAATAAATATATTTTAAATTTAACGTCTCAAATCATTTTTAGTTTTAACATTATAAAGGTAATGCACTGAGTGAAAATGAATCGTTTTCCCATCTTCAAAAGTTAATGAATAAATAATTCGGAATAATACTCATTATTTGTCCAGTTTTTAATAATACGCGAAGAGTTGATTCAATTTGTTCATTACAAAATTGTTCTACAATTGCATTACAATTTTGTAATGCTTATTTTAACTACTTGACTTGTTAAATTTGAACACTATCATAATTTTATACATGTAAACTTACCAATTTAATAATTCTATATTTCTATATATCTTTGTAGCTCTGATGAAGATTTAAATTAAAATCGAAACGTTAACGAAGTTAATAAATTTGTTTTTATTTTGTGACTGGTCCGAATCTCCTTACCTTCAACTATAATTACTAACTTACGGACGTAACTCATCTGATCAATAATTATTTTATGTTATATTTTAATGCTTTAACGTTTTAATGTTTTAACTACTTGACTTGGTAAATTTGAACATTATTATATTTTTATACATGTAAACTTATTAATTCTATATTTCTAGCTCTGATGAAGATTTAAATTAAATCGAAACGTAAGCGAAGTTAATAAATTTGTTTTATTTTCTGACTGGTCCGAATCCCATTATCTATCAACTATAATTTATCAGTACCTACATGGTGTGAATAAATTATCCTATAGATAACTTAGTTACTCTATAGATAAATAATTGGATATATGCAAAAAATCGTTTATTCCCTTCATAACAACTTATCCCATAGATAGTCAATTTTATCTATGGTTGGAAATACCGGGCCTTAATCTGATTAATTGAATAAGTTTTTGTTTTAATAATTCTACACATTTCGTTACACCATTTAATATTTTCCATCAATCTGTGTTTTTCAAAGATTTTCCAGACAAGGAACCAGATATAATGGAAACATTGATTCTGCTATCTGCAGTCAAGACTTTGATTTGGAGTTAATTATAAATATTTTTCAATAAGGTAAGTTTTGTCTATTATATACAGGCAGTACTGATATTCATATAAAAAAATTGTTCCTTGTAGTATGTGTATGTATCCAAAGTATGTGAAGTATCAAACTCTTTCTAAGCTATTTTGTATGTAGATTACATACATATTTTCAGAAAATTTCTATCACCAGCTGATAGAATCATATAGGCATTTAAAGATTTACTAAATATTTATTCATATAATAAACAAATTACATAAAAATATTAAGAAATATCAATTATAAAATGTTTTGGCGGCTGATTTGTATTTGTAATTAGCTTCAGGTATATTCTTAATAATCTGCTAACATATTAGCGCTCCATATCCCCTTGTACCTTGTTTCCGAGGGGGTATATCTTGATGAAAAAGTTCCTCGTGTTTATGTAAAATAATGTCACATAGGTAATCCTCAGAACAAGATTACGACATCTAGACATTGTGACGGTCAGCTGTCTGATTAAAAACTATTCGTCAGCGTCTGACGTATGTGGCCTGATTACGAAATGCAGACACTGCATTTTCGTAATGAGGAAATATTTGTCATGACGAATGAATATTGGAACTGGGTTAAATTTTCGTTACAAAAAGGCTGGATGAAACATATATGGAGGCAGTGGAACATAGCCAACTCCGTTGCACGTATTAATCCACAAGGTGACGACCAAGACACTGACGCCAGATTCTTGTATTGAGGGTGAAGCCAGGCAAGTAGTGACCATGAGAGTGGGAGAAGACTTCTCCAGGCTCCTCGACTCCCGGATGGGTAGCCCCCGCCTCGGAGATAGGTCCAAGCCAATCCTGGCCAACACGGGGCGGACCGAAGACTTCCCCAACTCCATGGATCAATTCAAACATTATATTGTAAATTTGATAAATGTTTAATAAATTTGTTATGTTGAAACCAGGAGTTGTGTCTCAATCAAACCACCCACGTGACAATATTAATGTTTAGCGACATGTTACACTACAGTGCTTCATTTGACAACAAAAGTCTTTCTAAGATATTACATTTTTTCATGTTTCCCAATAAATTACTGCAAACATCTTTAAATTCAGTCCAAGCAGTTCAGTTGTGTTTAAAGTCGAATCAAAATTATTATCTTTCATAACTTCTCTTATTTCCCATCCAACAAAAATTACTTATGTTATTTTAGTGTCATTTAGTTATTTAGGGGATGGTTCGTTATTATTGACCTACATTTTTTTGGAACTCACAACATACTCATAATTAACTAATTAGGTAATTAGATGACAGGGCACATGCCTGTAGACATTACTGTAAAATTGAAAGGCCATGATTGAATTGAACAGTATTACTTATCAGAGAGCCTCTTTAAAAACAATGTTTTAAGTTGCACTATCAGGCGCTAGCAGGTAAAACTTGTTGCTAGACACGCGAACGCGTAATGTAAAATTGTTCTTTCGAGAAGTATATACCTAAAAACAACGCTAGTTATCTTCAGGGGATGACCCTGTGACTTCTGAATAGTGTACCTACTTTGCCACTGACGAAACATATGTTGTTGTTGTTGATAATTTCAAGAAAATGCGTTAAATATGAACGGAAAACATGAATTTCATTTCACCTCCGCGCACAAATATCATTATAACTTTGGAACTACTGAAATGACTTTAATAAAACACAGCTGAAAACCTGACCCGATGATGTATGTAGCTATTAGTGATGGGCGCGTGCCGTGAAATTTGCGTGACACGGCCGTTCACGGTAAAATCGTGAGTGAACGTGATTAATATTTTTCTTTCGTGCGTGATTGTGCGTGATTTAAAATTTGCCGTGACACGTAGTGCGTGCAATCACGGCGTGTCACGACTCACGAAGTTTAAATTTTAGTAAATAGAAGGAATAAGAAGAAATAATTGTCTATTTTGTATCATTATCTATGCTGGATTTTGTATCTCCTTCTACGACAACAACATGTCTCCGTTGTATGCAGGCGTTGGAATTATTTTTTGTTTAATTTTGAATGAATCTGACTGGATATGGATAACTCAACAATCTCATTCTAACTAGTTTGCGCTTTTTCTCTAACCAGTTGGATTTGATGGGATTATACGGAACATTAACCAATATTCTTCATTTAAGTATCCTTTGCTTAAAATAAATTGAGCCCTGCAAATTCGTGGATCTTTACGCGGTTGCAGATAAATTATCATTTAAATCGTGCGGATACGGATAAAATATCACATCCGCTTATCTGAAATATGCGCACGAACATAAAATCTTCGGTTAGACGCCTTTTCCCACGGAAGACGCGTTTAGAACCCCAAAAATGTATCGCTGGTATTTGTATTTTGCTTATGGCAAGAGTGAAATAATGATACGTTACGGAAGTTTTTACTTTTTACTCTTCCCATAAAATTTTATAATTAAGAATTAATTTTTTTTTTAATTCGCTGAAAAAAATTAAAGAAATATAATTCTTTTATATACCTACTTAAAACTCGTTTCTTATTAACAAAATTTAGAGACGGGCGTGGGTTGGCCATTCTAACGTGAAAAAAATCAAGCGTGTTACTATTCACGCGTGAGTCACGATTCACGCGTGAGTCACGCAGCACGCGTGCCCGTGAAGCAGGCATGCGTGACCGTGAAATTTAAAAATTATGATTTCGTGTGCGTGCGTGTAATTTTGAATCTGACTTCGTGAGCGTGCGTGATCGTGACAAAATTTTATTCACGTGCCCATCACTAGTAGCTATACATAGAAAAAAAAAGAAAAAAAAGAAACGTATGAAAATCGGATCAGAAGTTCTCGACTGAAATTTTTAATATAATATTTCTTTATTTCTGTTGATATTGTTGTCTTTGAACAATTTGGGGGTGCACGTGATCCCCATCCCCTTCTTCAGTACGCCACTGCATATTTTAATAAAAAGGCGCAGTTTGGCTGGTTCTGTTCCGGGCGCCAAAAGAGCTTGCACCGACTCTGACGGTGACTGTTTAGCTCATCGGATGTATCGGTACATATACCGAGTCCATAGAGTCGGTCTCTGGGTCGTCACGTTGTTAAGTAGAACTTGTAGAGGACTTGGCTAGGTTCCTCTGCCCGGTTTACGTACGACATCCATTTACTTATACCTCCTATTTAGCTAGTTCCGATATTCATTCGTCATGGCAAATATTACCTATTTACAAAATTGCTGCGTATGCATGACGTAAGCAGGTTACATATGCTAGACGCTGATAATTTTTTTTTAATCAAACAGCTGAACATCACAATGTCTTGGTGTCGCAATCCTGACCTAGGATAACTTTTGTGACGATATTGTAATTATAACGTATTTTTTGTGATTGCTTAGTTTAACTTTTTAATATTTCAGGACACATAAAAACGATAAGTAAAACATTTTTTCACAGTAATTAACAAAAAACAAAAGCTAAAGACGTGCTTATAGCCACAAATATACAAAAATGGAAGTGGGCAGGTCATGTGGCAAGAATGAGGGATGACAAGTGGACACTAAAAACCACAAATTGGTTTCCATCTGATGGAAAAAGAAAGAAAGGAAGACCTAGAAAAAGATGGGTGGATAGTGTAGTAGCGGAAGCAGGAAATTTCTGGCAAAAGAAAGCAACAAATAAACTAGAATTGAAAAAAGCAGGGGAGGCCTATGCTCAAAAATGAGCTCAACTTACCTGAAAAAAGAAATAAATAAATCTAAAATTAAATTAAATTAAAATGTATTAATTATATTTCTTATAACCCAACTAAAATTATATTGTAAATAGGTAATGTAATAAAGGCTAATATTATTATTATTATTATTATTATCTGTAACCCCTGATGAATAATATATCACTCCCTCAAACACGTATTAACATTTTGACTATTAAAACTCAACTTTCTTAAACATGACCTAACCTTATGATGGTTTAAACTCAACCCCCTTAAACACGTCTTAACATCTTTAAACAGAACTTCCCTGAGAAGCGTGCATCGCCGAACTGTAAAATATCATATCACACCCTCTTTAACTGTCCTTCTTGTAGGGTTGTACATCGAAGGCAAAACATCGATGTTGAACATCGATGTTAATATCGGCGTTTTACTATCGATGTTGAAAAAACATCGAAGGGATAACATCGATGTATCAAAAACATCGATGTCTTTTTAATATTAAAAAAACTATTTATTTATATTATATAGGTTTTATTTAATAATGTAAATACGAAAAAAAGTAACATATAATACACAAAAAGCATTTATTAGATTTTTAAATAGATTGTGTAACAGACACATTCAAATGTCCCGCCGCTGCTTATAACCGTTTGGAACAGACTTTATAAGCTGTTCACTTTTGTAAGATCAAACTAAGAGGAAAATTTGTTTTCAATAGTTTGCACCTTTGAAACTGTATGTCATGTTGGTATTACAGTCTGTTTCAAACGGTTAGGCGGAGCTAGATTTTGCAATTTAGTTACTTTCATCGTTTAACAAAATCTTAAATCTTAAAATCTTTCATCTTAAACAAAACGGCCGAAAAGAACGATGCTTTTCGGCCGTTTTGTTTAAGCTTTGTAAATCATACTTACAATAAACATTTTTTGGTTAAGGTTAATATCATTTTAAAATGTCATTTTCTTTATATTTTGATTTTTTGTGTCATTCTTAATACAAATTTCCCATTTATTTATTTTTTTGTCATTAAAATATATAAAAAAAATAATTTAATTTTGACATAGGTCATACGTTTCCATGGTTTCATTGTTGTAATTTTAAATTTTGACATTCCAACGTTAAAAATGAAATAACCCAAGCAAGGTCCCTTGTCGTGACAACCTAAAAGAACGAAATTCCCATTTAGTTCCGCCTAAGCGTTTGAAACAGACTGTAAAAAATGTCGCTTTTTTAAAATGTCGATCCATTTGCCATATGTCATAATGAAAAATGATATCTTAATTATAATGATTATCACCTATAAACCTAAAGTCAGTTTTACAGCGTAGGGAATATTTTTAATTGACATTTAAAGTCAGTAATACACTATAAAAGTAACCAGACCTAGTTTGTCCTTACAAAAGGGAACAGCTTATATAAGCCGTTCACTTTTGTAAGGACAAACTAAATCTGGTTATTTTAGTGATTTTTATAGAGTATTACTGACTTTTATAAACTTGTTTATATTGTAAAAAGGGCTTTACAGTTTGGGGTTATGTTTGTATTATTTTAGGTTAGTATTATATTTACAAAATATTTAAGATGTCACTATTCAAAATGAAATATGACAAACGATATTTTTTTAATTGACATATTTATAATCTGACTTTTTTAATTATTTTTCTGTAGTGCCAACATGACATATACTTTCAAAGGTGCAAACAGTTGAAAACTTAATTTCCACTTAGTTTGTTCTTACAAAAGTGAACGGCTTATAATTAGTTTATATTAATAAATTCACATTTCCCAATATGGCAATTCTAGAGATTGTAGGAATAATAACTGGGAAAGTATCTTTCCCTTTAATCTATTTCTCTGTTGTGATAATGTAAGGTCTGCTTTAGAAAATAACCTTTCTGATGGTACAGAGGTGGCGACAACATTTAAAAATTTCGTGGCTATTTTATATAGGGACGGATATGTGGTAGACAACTCTATATACAATATATACTTTTTGGCGGCATTTTTAGCAAGTAACTATAGATTATTTCTATTAAATTTCACTTTATTTACCACGTTCACTTATACAAAAAATTGCTCGACAACAAAACTCAAAGAGCTAAACAAGTGTGTTGGTGTCGTTGGTCGTTGTCATTATTTGCAAACATTAGAAGTTTCTTCTTATTTTTTTCTTATTCTGCTAACTGCTAAGAAGAATAAGAACTAACACTATTAGTATTGTTATATTACAATAGATGGCGCTTATATTTTGTGTACTAATTTTAATAAAAATAAAAATTTTAAGATTCCAGCGCCTCTAGCGGTAGTTTATGAATTTCAAAGTTTAAACATCGACATCGGTAGTAGACATCGATGTTTTATCGATACTATCGCCACCGATCGATGGTAATAACATCGATGTTTTCAGAAAAGACATGGATGTTTCCGATACATCGATGTTTTTTTCCCATCCCTACCTTCTTGTGATATCTTAAAATTCATAATTTATTGGTGATAACTCAGATAAGCATCCCATTAGAAAATTAACCCAAAACTAATATTTATTTTAAAGACAGAGTTGTCATCTTTATAAGAATTTATGATTTCCTTTTCATGTTAAGTTTACAAAGGTCGCAAGTTACAAAAATAAACATATCTACCCTTATTTTAAATGCCCTTTCTAAGAAATAGATTATATTTTATCATTAAACATTTTTAATATTTTACTCTAATTGGATGATTATATCGAATTTATTTATGCAATTTTATTTCTGAAACAATATCAAAATTACCCCCCCCCCCCCTTACATCATTTCTGTAAATATAAATAATTACTGTGTTCAAAAATTTTTCACATTTTATTTTAACTACTATATAGATATTATCGAAAGTATTTTCTTAAAATTGAACTTGAAAATTATACTTAATTAGTACAATAGCTACATATTAGAAAAATTACTTAAAAGTAGATTGCTTGCCGCTCATCTTTCCGATAATATTAAAAAGGTAGAAAAGACAGATAACGTTATAATTAAGTTAAAAAAACAACTAATTTACCTATTTGCTCTGTAATTTTCGATACTATATATGACATAGTTTTGGCAAAGAAAGATAGTTGTTGTAAGTCAAAATGCTAGGTAAGTAATATGTGCTTCTTAACGTTTCTTATGCAGTTTAGTTAATTTTTTTTTCATCATCATTACCTAGTCTTAGCCTGGCCTTAATCACTGACCTAGCCTTAAACATTGGTACAAAGTTCTCAGTGAAGTTTATTTTAGAATGTTGCGGCAATGGTTTATGACCAATCCAATAAAATTTCTTATTATTTATTCTGCCCGGATTAAATTATTTCAAAAGTATTTTTACAATTCTATTTCTTTTACAATCTTATATACTTTACATGTTTTATATTTTACAAACAGTCACGTATAGATGGTTTCTTTGGTTTAGGAAGAACTAGATTTCCAGATCTAGTAACTTTTACCGTTTGATTGAAGCTTTTGATCATTTTGTTTAGGAAAAGCCTGCTTGAATATATAAAAAATTAGCTAGTGACAACTTGGGAAAATTTAAATTCCATTTAGTTCCGCCTAAATATTTGGAATAGCCTATACCTTACTTTCACTTAAGAAATTATTTTTACCCCAAAGGGTAATAAACCATTTGGCTGTTAAGGAACCAGCCCCTGAGTTAGCAACACTACCTAGTTACCGATACATCTCCGAGTAGTTCACCTCATATCTCTTAAAATACAAAATCATTTAAAAACTCTTATGCCTGGTTTCATAAAGGAATGCTAAACCCTGTGTATGCTAGTAAAACGATGCTAAAATAACACGCTGTTAAAATTTAACTGCGTTCCATAAAGAAATAGCTTCGGTTTTAACTTCGTGTTAAGTAATTTCAGTACTGTGTTCAGTTTAGGTTTTTTATTGGGTAGGTTGGTATGAGTATCAACTTCACTTCAAACAGGCTTATTATAACCTTAGTAACCCTTCGAATTATTTTGTGTCATATATTATTTTTCAATAAAAAATCAATTCCTATATTATTCCGTAATATTTTTTAATGTAGGATAAGATGAAACCTATGATTCTATAATGAAAATAATTTAAAACATTCTTTATTTCTTTATATATTACATGTATAGTCTGTCTCAATTTGTAATACGAAACTAGATCTGGTTACTTTGGTGACTGTTGTGGTGTAAATAGACTTTTATGGAAACATGTGAACTTGTAAACCTGGCTTTTAAATATTTGGTTAAGTTTTATTATATCGAGGTTAAATTCACTCAAAAACTATATATGTCAGATAACAAATTGACATGTCAAAATTGCGATTGACATGTCAAAATTGTGATAGACATGTCAATTATTTTGAAAGGTGCCACTTCAGAATTAGCACCCTAAGATGATATTTTAAATATACAACATAAAAAATTTTCCTCTTAGTTTCGTATTACAAAATGAGACAGATAATAATAAAAAATAGATACAGTGAATTTCTTTTTTCCTGCAATATAAGTATTATCGTTACTATGGTAATTGAAATCTGACAGCAATGTAAAATTACGTTTCTTTTAACTTGCAACATAGGCGATTTAACATTGCTGTCAAAATAATTTGTCGTTTCTAGGAAAACCATGCATAGTAATAATTTCAATGTTGCAGGATAGAAGAGATTCACTGTATTATAAAAATAAAACAAAATTATACTTTATGTCAAATAAGAAACCGAGTACGATTTACACAGGACAAATCCAGTATAGCGGGAAATTTAAAATAAATTACAACTAGGGTATGGGCGTATTATAGTAAAGGAGAATTTAATTGACAGATTGATCGATTGAGAACCGAAAAAGAAATATATATCTATTTAACACAGTTTTATGTAAGATGTCAAGAACGTATTTCTGCTTCTTACTGTAACGTATGTTCATAATTTTTGTCTTTTTTTTGTTATATTATAATATGGTAACTTCAACGTATGTCCCTTTGTATACACGCGTGCGCATTAATCTCTGGGCGGTCGCTAATGGTCTTTCCTTCTCTATAAGTGAAACAAATTGTATTTCTCTATTTCTAGCTTTGTCTTTGAACAAATGATATGGCTCTATTCAAAAATGGAAATTTTATTGCTATAGTTTTCTCCCATTGAACCATGTGCTTTAATTAACAGTCATCTGTCAACTAAAGTCTCCTTTACTATAACTGGGTTAGCAAGTGATTTTTTTTTTAATATAAAAAAGGAATCGTTTATTTAGATATTGAAATAAACAAGGCAGATAATACACTTACGTTATTTATACGACATAAATTCAGTATAATAGAAAATTTGAAAGAGTTAAAAATTATTAATTTTTAAAAATTATGTATTATATATAAAAAGATAGATTTGGCTAAAATAGTTTAAATAAAACAGTAACACAACAATATATCTTCAGAGCTAAAATTTCTTATTTAAATATTTATTGTAAATAAATGTTAAAAATATATGTATATATGAAGGTCTAAAAATTATATCAATAATTTCTTTTTCGGGCATTACAGCTGGGCTCACATTAGTCTTTTGGCCTCGCATTAGTCTTCTATCTTGATCTGTTCATTGTCAAGTGTCAATATACCTTTCATAACATAAATAAAATAAATTATTATATCGATAGATTAAGTTGTAGGCTTTCGTTGAAACATATTGAATAACAGGAAAAGATAATAAAACACTCAAAGAATAAAACAAGTTTGTTGATGTGTATTTCGGCCTATGAAGCCATCTTCAGAAATACAGAGGGTTTACAGAAATACATTCATATAAATAGAAAATTTACAAACTATTAGAGATGAGAGGATATTGGAACAAATGTGGCTGTAATTAGGAAATCCCTACCATGAAATTGTTAACTTGATTACGCCTCGTTAATATTATTGCTTGTTCGCGTTCGCGGTACAAAATTTTAAGTTTAGTTTTAATTTTCCCCGGGGTTCAAGCTATATAATTTGGTTAAACTGTAGGTGTGACTATTGTTTTAAACATTTATAATTTGTTCAACCAACATATGCCAACTATAGTACTCAAACTCTTGTTGACAAATATTTGTATTCTGTTGCTCGTCAGTACTTACAGGCATGTAGCAGAAGAAGTCATATGGCTCTGAGTGTTTCTCTTATTCTGAGTGTTTTATGGCATCCTTGTCACCTATTTTAATACTTGACATGTTTACTTTGAAATATTTTATGTATCTTTTCATTGATATTCATAAATATGCTGCATGTTTTTAAAATGTTTAATATCAAATCTCTTCTGTTACAGGCTTAAAATTATTTGTTATTTTCGCTAGCTTGATTTGCTTTACTGCAGGTCAAAGCACTTGCGGTCAAACTGGACATACATATTCAGATATCAAAAGCTGTACAAATTATTACATATGTATCAGCGGAAGGCCCATTCGATTAAAATGTCCTTTTGGATTGGTCTGGAATTGTGCAACAAATACATGTGGAAGAAATGTCTTTGCTGCTTGCTGCTCAGGAGATACTCTCTTAGGTACATTTATACAAACTGTTCGATGTCCATTTAATGGAGTGAAATTCCCTAATCTATTGAACTGCAATAAGTATTATCAATGCGTTAATGGAAACATTGAATCCCAGACATGCAGTGCTGGCCAAAGATATGATTGGTTTTTAGCGCGATGCAGAACAGGCATATTTGCATGTGCACCAGGTTCAGTTACTACTACTACTACTACCTCGACCACTACCAGTACAGCTGCCCCTATTACTATTACGACTCCAGTTCCTACGACTATAACTAGTACAGCAGCTACTACAACTACAACTACAGCTCCTACGACTACAACTGCAGCAGCAACTACAACTACAACAACAGCTCCTACGACTACTACTACATCAGCTGCTACAACTACAACTACAGCTCCTACGACTACAACTGCGGCAGCAACTACAACTACAACAGCAGCTCCTACGACTACTACTACAACAGCTACCACAACTACAAATACAATTCCTACGACTACAACAGCCGCAGCCACTACAACTACAACTAGAGCTCCTACGACTACTACTACTGCAGCTGCCACAACTACAACTACAATTCCTACGACTACAACAGCCGCAGCCACTACAACTACAACTAGAGCTCCTACGACTACTACTACTGCAGCTGCCACAACTACAACTACAGTACCGACGCCTACCACTACTACCGCTGCCACCACAACTACGACTACAGTTCCTACGACTACCACTAAAGCAGCTACCACAACTACAACTACAGTACCTACGACTACAACAACTACTGCCGCTACTACAACTACGACTACAGTTCCTACAACTACTACTACATCAGGTACAACAACTACAACTACAGCACCTACGACTACTACTACAATGACGACTGCAGCTCCTATAACAACTACTGCAGCAGCTACTACAACATCAACTGCTGCTCCTACTACTACCACAGCTGCCACGACTACTACTGCAGCAGCTACAACTACTACTAAGGCAGCTACAACAACTACTGCAGCAGCTACAACTACTACTGCAGCAGCTACAACTACTACCACTGCAGCTCCTACTACAACAAGTACAGCTTCAACATCTACTATTGCAGCCCCTGTAACTAATACTAATTTACTATGTAATGTAACTAAGTCTCCTAGCACGGTTGGCATTTGTCCTGCTGATGGTTATATGTCACCAAATCCTAAAGATTGCCATTCATATTACGAATGTCTAGGAGGCAAATTTAACAAAAAAGTCTGTCCACTTAATTTGTACTGGAATTGTTTCCGCAGAGCATGTGAACCTAATACATTTGTACCATGTTGTAAGAATGATATAGCACCACCTCAAAATAATACAATTTGTTTTATAAATGGACACATGATGCCAAATCCATTCAACTGTAATGGTTTCTTCAAATGTGTCAATTTTAGATTAGAAATTCAATATTGTCCAAGTGGACAGAAATTTGACTGGATATGGAATAATTGTGTACCAGCTTGTAATGCTAAGTGTCAACCACTTATTATTCCGGCTACAACAACAACTTCAACAACAACGACAACCACAACAACAACAACTACACCTGCGTCACCTGCTACAAATAACTGTCCATTCAACGTTAAAATACCAAATGTATTAGATTGCCACAGTTATTACACTTGTGCCAACAACAAATTACAAAAAGTAACATGTCCTAATAATTTGTATTACAACAGTTGGAAAGGAGAATGTTCTACAACTAAAAGTCCACTATGTTGCAATGCTTCAAAATATCAACAGTCATCTGTAAGTTGCACAGGAACTGGTTCAAATCCAGTACCTTACAGCTGTACAAGCTACTATCAATGCGTCGACAACAAGGTTGTTAAGAAGAAGTGTGGATTGTTCCAAGCTTTTGATATCTGGACCAAGAAGTGCATGTCACCAATTAAAGCAAGATGTGGTCTTAAACCTGGTTTATCTACATGCTCTGCTGGACTTTCAGGAAAATTGCCTATTGGAAGCATTAATCTAAACTTAAAACTTCTTTGTATTAAGTGGTAATGATGTTGATTAAGTAAATTTGTGATGTTAATAGAACTGTATATTTACATTAAATACAGTTTTTTTGAAATATTTGCTATAAGATCTGATATATTAAATTAAATTAAAATTACAATATTTTAGTTTTATTTATATTATCAAAAAATTACCTATATTCCTACAACTTCCTTGTGGAGCATTGTGCCTTTAAAGGCGTAGAGGTAGCGCTCCTACTTCATGAGCCACGGGTCCTTGGTTCGAATTTCGGCCAAGGCATGGGCGTTTTGTAATGAGGCATATTGTAATTGGGACAGTTAGTTCTGTTCTGTGGTTAAAAAAATTGTATCACCAGCGTAATCTGCTAATATCTGGCAAAGTTGAATATTCGCGGTATACGAATATGTATTATTATTATTATTATTATTTTTTTTTAATTTATGCTTTAAACTGAAAATATAATTAAGGGCCGAGAGTTCCACCTCGTAATAGTTACTAAGTTTCCAATAAGGAGGCTTATTTGCCTAATATATTATAGGCAACATGAAGTGCTTAATAAAGTGACGAGTTCGCAAAATGTGTTAATATTTCAATTTTCAATTATAATTATTATTTATTTTTTTATTTTAATGGCCTTTGCTGCATTGGCACTTAACCGGGATAATTCTTATTTGTGAAAAATTCCATGCCTGAACGGGATTCAAACCCGAGACCTTAGCAACGCAGAGCAGATGCATTACCTCTACGCTACGCCTGTTGACTTTTCAATTATAATTGGAAAACAGTGTAAGTATGTACAAATATGTTGTTTTAATACATACATATTTTTTTATATAATGATAACTTTAATGTTTTAGACATATTTTAGATGTATAGCCTGTTTTTTTTTTTTGTTTTAAGCGGAACTAGATTTGCAACTAGTAATTTTTATCGGTTAAATGAAGATTTTGATCATTTTGTTTAGCAAAAGCCACCTCCAAATATGAAAATATAGCTTAAAGGTTTGGAATAGCCTATATTTCTTTCAACATGATTACCAAACATTACAAACACTACTTTCAAGTCATTAGCATTTATAAAAATGATACGAAATAAGAAGACAGACGCAGTTATTGGCACAATAAGTCTCAATTTGTAATACGAAACTAGATTTGGTTAGTTTGGTGACTGTTGTGGTGTAAACAGACTTTGGCGTATCCGTGTGAATCAATACTATGATAATATTATAAATGTATTGTAAATATACAACATAAAAAATTGATGTGAAGTGTGAATTTTCACATATTTCAGTGTTTCGCAGGTATTTAGTAACTGAATGATGATTATTTGGTATGCCATAACAAATTTTATGTCAAAATATTTTTTTATGAATTTTAATTCGAATGCCTCATACCATTATTTAAGTTTCTATATTTGTGCAGTATTTTTTTTTATATAGCAAGTTCCATTAAGATTTTGAAAATTGCGCCCATGGCTTCCATTGGTTGCTTAAATCATAAGACGAAAATATTACGAAATCAGAGGGCGGGGCTCTGATTTCGTATACATTCAAACATAGAATTAAATTATAATTTCAACACTTCCCACTGGTTATTAAATTTACGCTTTTAAAAATTAAATGCAACATTTACCAAAATATAACTAGAATTTTGACAAAATAATTTAAACAAAATAAAAATGCAAAAAAATACAGAAAAATTAAAATCGACAGGAATCGAACTCTAGTTTGCAAATTACAAAGTAACGACGAAACGAACTACGCTACGAGCGCTTACTTATTTGCTGTGTTACATAGCGAATTAAATATTTAACATATTTTAGTTAAAAACACAAAAAATGCGTTATTTTCCGAAAACATAATCTGATCAAAAATTCCTGTTGTACTATTCCGGTTCACACCAATGTACATTACTTAGATTTTTTTCAGATTTTTAGTGTTACATTTACGTATTACAAAATGAGACAGATATAATGCGTCTCAATTGCCATTTTAACAGAATATGCTGTTCACTTTTGTAAGAAAAAACTAAGAAGAAATTTTGTTTTCAATAGTTTGCACCTTTGAAATTTTATGTTAAGTTGGTATTAAAAAATGTCACTTTTTTTTAAATTTCGATCCATTTGACACATGTCATAATGGGTACATTCGATTTGACGCTCCGAGCGTTCCGGCACGCTCTGTACACTCAAACGTGTTCGATTTGACGCTCGGAGTACACTCAATTGCATTCGTTTTGCGATCGAGCGAGCATTTAGAGTGCGCTCTATGTGTTCGGGGTTTTAAGACCGAGTATATGGAGTATGACGTAAAAAAGTGGGGGAACGGCGGGAAAGAAATGAAAGTTTAAAATTAAATTATAAATAAAATAAAAATAATAGCCTTAGACAAATAACAATAGACAAATAATATTGTTATTTGTCTATGGCTACAGAGTACGGCCATTTTATGTATTTGTGACGTTCTGTAAACAGCAAAAAAATTATTAAAATACACCGTGCATAAAATTAAAATGGAAAAAATTCATTAAATTAATTCACTAATTATTATTTAATTTTGAATTAATTTTATTTCTTCATCATTGAAAAAAAAATCAAGGAAAAACCGAGGTATATAATTTTGATTCATGACTGACGTGAACTAATCTGACAGTAAAAACGCCGCCTAAAATTGTAGGGCTAGATTTTATGAACATTACGTCACAAGAACGCTCGCTACGTGTTCGAGTTGCTGTGCTCCGTTCGTGCTCTATTCATGACGTCACCATCAACTGTTCGCTCAGCGCTCGCTCTACTCTGTACAAGTCGAATGCACCCAATGAAAAATGATTTCTTAACTATAATGATCATAACCTAGAAACCTAAAGTCGGTTTTACAGTGTAAGGAATATTTTTAATTGACATTTAAAGTCAGTAATACACTATAAAAGAAACCAAAATAACCAGATCTAGTTTGTCCTTACAAAAGTGAACAGCATATAGAAATGTGATATCGTGCAAACAGAAAAAGGCACAACAGTTAGTAAATTATTTTTAGTATATAATTAATTCGGGATTTGGAGCATTCATTTTGGGCCGCACCCCAAAATTTCATATCAGTCTAGCTCTATTAATTTACGTATAGCTATCTTCTTAAGAAATGTCAATATGAAAACAAAATATTATGTTGCTAATAAGCTATGAGAAGAATTTTGTAACTTGGAAATCACCAATAAATTTATTAGCTTCATAAATAAATTATGTGTTTAATAACTATAAGCTATTTTATTAAGAACTGTAACCCTCGGTCCTAAGTCATATTAAATAAAGTAGTAATTTTGAGATCTTAAACGATTTAATATATTTTCTTAGAATTAACTTAATAATTACAAACAAAAATATGAAATAAGAACTGGGTACTTAATGTACACTTATAAGAATCTAGATCAGCGTTTCTCAACCGGGGGGGCTGTGGCCCCCTGGGGGGCCGTGAAGGCTTCGTCGGGGGTCCGTGAAGGCTTCGTCTGGGGGCCGCGAAGTCATACAAGATCAAAAGATGAAAATATAATAAAAATGCACTCAATCTCAATCGCAAGATATAAATATTATTTATATTTATAAATACGAGTATCTTATATTTATTAAAATATACCTTTCATAACATAAATAAGCCGGTCGCTATGGCGTAGTGGTCAGCTCATTTGACTGCTAACCATGGGGGCTCGGGTTCGAATCCCGGTGATGGCATGGGTGTTTGTATTTGTTATAAAATTTTTAATGTATCCATAATAAAAATAAAGATATCCTGGTTAATGGCCATCGTAGCTAAGACCAAAAAATTAATTAAAAAAAAAAAAAAACGTAAATAAAATAAATATTCTATTTATTTTTATACATAATATATATATATATATATATATATATATATATATATATATAATTCTTTATTTACCCTAGACCTTGCGGCGTTTAGGGTCTTAACCAGTACATTTCAAATCATAATAATAAAATAATAATATAATACATTTTTATGACTTCTTTCTTCTTCTTCTTCTACATTCTTCTTCCGGTGTTCCTCTCTTTCTTCCTATTCTCTTTTCAGCTTCCGTCTCCGGTCTCCTTCCTTCTTGACTCCATTTGTTCTTCCCCTCTTACTTCGCTTCTCTTCCCTCTATTCTTTCCTCCTCCTTTGCCTCTCTCTTCCTTCCTGTTCTCAGTTCTGTCTTACCTCTCCGCATTCCTTCCTTCTTTCCTCGAGTACTCTCACCCACTTTTCTCCCTTTCCTTCTCCACTCAACAGCTCCTTTATCTCTCATTCCCATTTTGTCATCTTTCCACATCTTCTTGTTAGGTGTTCCAAGGATTCTTCCTCCTCCCTACACATTCTGCATAGCCTATCCTTTGGTTTTGCCCAATACCTGTTACTCCGTTCTTCATTTCCGCATCTTAATCTGGCAATCCTTCTAACTCTGCCCCCTGCCTTTCCTCTCCTCCCTTTCAGATATTTAGGTATTCCTACCGTCCTTATCTCTCTATACCTTTTCACATTCCTTGAATTGTCTATTCTTACTGTTATTTCCTGCTCCTGTACCTCCTTGTCTCTCCTCTTCAATTCTTCTACTATGCTTCTTCCTTCATTTCTCTTTCGCTCAGCTTCCCTTATGTCCATCCCACATCTCCAATAGTACTCTTTCCTTGTTTCTCCCCATTCCGACAGTTTACCCTTTTGTTCTTCCTTCATTCTTTCTTCCCAGCATTCTCTTAATATTTTCCTTCTTTCGTCTCTTCTGATTTTCTCCTCATACTTCGCCGCCCTCGCCCCGGCACCCACTCTCAGCTTTTCCCTCTTCATTTCCTCTCTCAATATATAACCTGGTGTCGTTCTGTCTAATCCCATAATCCATCTCATGTATCCCTCTTGTACCCTTTGTACTATCTCCCATTCTTTCCATCCCCAGATCTCTACTCCTAAATATACATTACATAATATATTTACTTTGAAAACTAATTTAAACTACAGGCTATTTCAAACGTTTAGATTGTCACTAGCTAACTTTATAATGAGTAAATGAGTAGATGATGAAAAGCTACATTCAATCTTTAAAAATTGCTAGATTTTAAAATCTAGTTCCGCTAAAACCAAAGAAACAGACTATAAGTAGACTACATCAAGGTCAAATAAATTGTATGTGTCGGTTGATGGGTTTCTCTGACAATGGTTCGCGTTGGAGGTACTTCAAGTATTTTCAAGTTGAAGTAGGTACGACTTGAAAGTGCAATATTTTTTATTATATAGTTTTTTAATTGCTCTTCGAGCTACAGATAACTCATGAGTAAGGATGCGAATGTGTTTAAATTAAAATAGAAGGCACATTGAATACTTGTAAATAAAAATACATTACTTTCCAGTCGTTATAGGGAATATAATCGTTATTTGAAAATATCACAGTTTTTTGTCAACCGTAAAAGATATTAAAAAAATGTTTAAGTAAAAGTTGTTGAAAAGCTCTATTTAAATATATCCAATATGACAAACGTTCCCATTTAAAAATTCGAAATTGTCCTTGATATCCTGTGCTTCCGGTTTTTTCTGGAAAATTTCAATATTACCATTCAATTTTGTGGATAAATTTAAGTACAAAATTTTTCACAATTAGAACATAGGTAGCCTTATAAAAAAAAAAAAAAACCGTGTTCCCGTTATCTTGATACACCATAATAAAGGGGGGCCGCAGACAATACTTACATAATTTCGGGGGGTCCCAGGTCAGGAAAGGTTGAGAAACATGATCTAGATGAAAGCACGTGATTATGTTGTCAAAAGTTATCCAAATTTATGATTTTTAATATATACCTAAAATTTGTTTCGTTTACTGAAAACCTACAAAATCCTGATATTTGTGAAAATTCACAATTCACATCAATTTTTCTTCGATGTGTACAGCGAACTTTTAAATAACGCCCCGCAGTCTTTAATTTAGAAAAAAAAACAGTGGGCCCAAAAGTCGCGCTACCGTTTAAAAACTGAATGACTTTTTTATTTCTATGTTAAATGAAATAACTGACGATACATATACGATATATATGTATCGTATCATACACATATATGGACGATACATATGACTGTATATAATATTTGGATTTTTTTTTGTTTAATTATGGAAGATGATGTCACGCAAATGGCCTTTATTTTCAGCTTCGCAAGCGTGCGCCCTTTCCAGTACATTTTGGGATTTGGTTCTGTAAACACAATTCTTTAGGTAGCCTCAAAGAAAAAAATCTGGAGTGGTTAGATCGGGAGAATTCGCTGGCCAGTTGAAATCGTTCTCCAAACATGTCCCTCAGGAACTGCATAGTCTGTCTCGCGCAGGGCCGGCCCGACGAATTCTAGTGCCCCGGCCAAATATTTGAATTGCGCCCCTTAATGAATGATATGTATATTTAAAAAATATATATATTATTTATATTGGTTTTAAGCCCATTTTTGAAAATACATTATAAAAAATAAAAATAAAATTATTATAAAGGAAGAATCATCTACTAAAATTTAAAAAAAACAAAACTGAATGTGCATTAATAATTTATTTTAAGATTAATAAATAAAATACTCGGTAAGTTTCACAAATATAAGTTTAATATTACTCGATACGTATTTCGGCAGTGACGCCATCTACAGGAGTTCAAATTACAAACTAAACTTATTTTTTATCAGATACATTCAGTGGAAACAAATATGAATGGTAGGGAATACAAGTGCAAACCATATTAGCAGATAAGGGAAAAAAGTTTTTTACTGATTTATTAGGGGTGAGTTGTAAACATCAATCTGGTCATTCATTAAGGGAATTCTAGAGTTAATATTTTTGTGAATTTCTCGTTATTCTAAAAGGTTCAGTTTAAGGCTTTTATTGTGAATGTGTAGGATTTTAAAGTCATTAACGGAAAGGTTATGATTATTGGAGATCATATGTTCTGCTATGTTGGACTGTTCTACTTTTTTGTTTTGGATGGCTTTCAAATGTTCACCAAATCTTATAGCAAATTTTCGCCCAGTTTGGCCTATATATATTGTTGAACAATGTTGGCACGATGCTTTATGAACTCCACTTTTGTTGTGTAAATCAGTTTTATCTAGTTTATTATTAACGAGTAAATTTTTAATTGTGTATTTATTATAAAAGGCTGGAGTTATATTTGATTTCTTTAATTTTGATCCTATTTTGAAACTAACCTGGCCGTGAAAGGGTATTTTTTTTATAAATTTTTGTATCTGGTATACTTGGGGGATAAAAATATGTTAATAAAAGTTTTTTGCGCTTTTTTCTAATAATTTTGTCTATTTCAGCCTTGTTATAACCGTTATTAATAGCAATTTTATAAATAGTTTGTAATTCCAGATTGTAGTCTTCATCAGAAAGTGGAACTTCTAATAATCGGTCTACATAACAATTGAAAGCAGCCATTTTAGTATTATAAGGATGTAAAGAGGAAGCAGGAATGATGGTGTCAGTATATATCGGTTTAATATAGATTTTGAAGTTGAGTTTAGAATTAAAATGTGAGATGGAAAGGTCTAAGAAGTTTAAGGAACGATTATTTTCTATCTCCATAGTAAATTTTATTGAAGGATTGATATCGTTAATATGGTTGAAAAATAATTTTAATTGCCTATTACTACCTTCCCAAAGACAAATAATATCATCAACATAACGATACCAGAATTTAATACAGTGACGGAATTTGTCGGAACTACTAAAAATAATTTTCTCCATATGATCCATAAATATTTCTGACAATAGGGGGGAGAGAGGAGAACCCATAGGCAAACCATCTTTCGGAGCATAAATTAAGTCATTAAAAATAAAATAATTTTGATCTAAACAAAGTTCTAATAAATTAAACAGTTCCTGGGCTTTAAAGCAATCTATATTATTATTTAGAAGATAAGTTTCGAATATGTTTTATCTTATTAATGGGAATAGAATAATAATTTATTTATTAAATTGAAAAAACAACTACGTTAAATAATAATTTATACAGATTACATATTACCTACAAGCTACAAGTTAATTTTTCGAGCTTTTAAATCAGCGAAATTCTTGACTATTTCGGTGATATCTAATTGCGATACAATATCATTTTCGATAGATAATATCGCCAGGTTATTTAATCTCTCATTGCTCATTGTAGAGCGTAAATAGTTTTTTTTTTTATCAATTTTAACTTACTAAAACTTCTCTCATCACTAACAACAGTAATTGGTATCGTTAACATTATTCTTAATGAAATCCAAATATTAGGAAGCACATTTTGTAATTTATTGGATTTTATAAAATTTAGAACATTTAAAGGTTCATAAATGTCTTTAGGCAAAAGAGCTGATGCAGATTTCAACTCATCAAATAATTCTGCTCCATTCACGTCACAATCGCTGTATGTTTTTAATTTCTGATGCCGATCTTTGCATAAATTAATCAAATCATCATCGACTGGTAATTTATTGAAATTATACAAAAAAAGTTGAAAAAGTACGTGATTCATACTTACCTATTACCATAAAACAATTTCACTCACAAAAGCGCGAAAAACAAAATATATATATATATATATATATATATATATATATATTTATATACATAATATAAAATTCAATATCCTTAATTTTGCGCTCCATGTTTTGCAGCGCCCAGTTCGCCCGTGCCTTGAGCCGGCCCTGATCGCGGTATGGGCAGTCGCTCCATCTTGCTGCCACCAAACCTCAGGTGTGTTCTGAACAGTTGGACGGACAAAATTCCCTAACATTTCGCGGTATCGGGCCCCAGTCACCGTTACTCCATTACCTCTCTCGTCCTCGAAGTTTGCTCAACACGAGACCTGTTTTCCAGTGTTCTCATGAAACATGGTCTCCCGACTCGTGACAAGTCGATCGCAGATCCCTGTTGTTGGAAACGATGAATTAGACGGATTATCGCCGATTTAGAGGGTGGATTCCTCAAATGATAATGACGCATGCATGTTTTCATGTATGTGGGAGTACAATGGACCGCCGATTTTCAAAATAAAATTCTACGATTTTGGTTCTTTGAGGTGTGCTAAAGTTCTCCATAACAAATCACCAAGGGTTGAAATTTTTATCTGAAAGGGGGGGGGGGAAGAAAGATGTTATGAAAGCTACTTTAGGGCCACATATATATAAAAATTTTACCAGACGTTAATTTTTTATAAAAAATTTCTTACCTTAATTTAACATCTTACCCATATGCATTTTGTCATTTAATGCTTGGTTTATATACGGAACAAGAATAAGGAATAGGAAATAAGAATAGTACACAAGATGTTAAAACATGGCTGCGCCGTATATCGGTTTATGTAGGAATGAAATTTAACTTAAACATAAGAATAGTTGGTAACTTTCAACATTTTATTCTTATTTCAAGAA
Organism: Liopterus haemorrhoidalis; assembly: GCA_963971575.1. Lineage (NCBI taxonomy): Eukaryota > Metazoa > Arthropoda > Insecta > Coleoptera > Dytiscidae > Liopterus > Liopterus haemorrhoidalis. The sequence goes on along the minus strand of OZ020619.1, from coordinate 31,414,760 downwards.
TAAAACACGATAAGCCTGCGCACAGCAATCAAAATGTCTGCCGTAATAAAGTTTGTTCAACAGATGTTTTTCAATTGTGATCAGAGCGTTGTAAACAACAATAAAATGTTTTTATTATTTTCATTTATTCTTCTTGTAAGTTTTAAGAACCTGTCAAGTGACAAACGTTAAACACAGGCTAACGAAAGTACGCAGGCGCAGCGATGAAATGTTATGTCCTATATAAACGGTTTAATATTTTTTATTCTTGTGTACTATTCTTATTTCCTATTCCTTATTCTTGTTCCGTATATAAACCAACCATAATATAGTTTTAGGTTATTATGATTTTAAAGAAGTTACAACAGTATTGTCTGAGATTGTAGATTGTCTTTATACTTTATTTTTTTATCAAGTATTTATTGAAACAACATTAGGTTCTGTTAAATGAAATTTATACCTTAATAAATATTCTTATCTTATATTTTATTATTGCAACAGAGTCGACCCAGATCTGGACATCTTTTCCTCTTACAATATTTTAAAAAACTGTCGAGACAATTTATTATATTTAACTTATATGTGCACTTATTTTATTGTAAGATATTTAATGTAAGACATTTATTTTTTTACTGTTTATTATCTACCTTATTTGTGTTAACCTGTAATTGAGACCGTTTGATAATTAATTTTTACAAGCCAGGGTATATTTTAAAGATAAAAGTACAATCTAGTGTGTCCTTGAATTGACATTTTATTTATTTCTGAGTGACAGAGTGAAGATAGATAAAGTTTAGGTCATTGTAAAACTGAAACTTAAAAAACAAACAAAATTTCAGCACACTAATACTCTTGAGTCAACCTTTATTTTCAAATTAATAAAAAAATCAAATTGATCCGACTATATTTGGTCTAAATTCTATGGCCCGCACAAATTTATGTTTATGTTGCGCAAAACCTAGCTACATTAGCCTCTTAAGATGATTGGTTAACTCACATAAATAAATAAAAATTAGAAACAAATAAATAAATATATAAATTTGATTCCTTATATTATTATAATTGTTACTAAGTTTTCACTACAAATAAGGAACCAATAAATTTGTTATATCAGGTTTTCGCAATCTGTACGCCGTGGCTGTGCTACATGGGCACTAGGGTTGTACATCGAAGGCAAAACATCGATGTATAACATCGATGTTAACATCGGCGCCTTACTATCGATGTTGAAAAAACATCGAAGGAAAAACATCGATGTTTCCGATACATCGATGTTTTATTAATATTAAAAAAAGCTATTTATTTATATTATATAGGTTTTATTTAATAATGTAAAAATAAAATACGAAAAAAAGTAACTTATAATACACAAAAAGCATTTATTAGGCTTTTAAATAGAAATATTCTTTTTTAATAGTAATTAATTTCACATTAACATTACCCAATATAATAATCCTAATTTGTTCCTACTATTTTTACATTTCTAAAATGAATTATTGCATTTTATTATAATACTAATATAGTAATCTTAATGTTAATTTTATATTATTTAACATAAAAATAACATACATTAAAAAACGAGTGAAAAATGAATTGAGTGTTATAATATGCTTCATTATGACACTAAATAAGTATTATATTTCACAAAATTGGTAAAATTAGTTCAAAAGCCTGTAAATTTTACAAAACATAATTGGCAGCTATTTTGGAAAATATAAAACTGTCAAACAATTCCGGCCAACCGGTACGTTTGTATACCAAATTCCCAGAGCGAGGGTGCTCGATTACACTGATTTGTGACATGGCAATTTTTAGGTATTACTGATGTATTTTGATACGCTGAAAACAAATCTGAAAACAGAATTATTCTATTACCCATAGATTTTCTGTAACATGTAAATTTATATGTCGCAATATGTAACATTTTTATATTGCTTCAACTCCCGACATGTATCTGCGGTGACGAATACAACTGGTTAAGATCAGTTTATTCCTACTTATCAGGTTTAGACCTGATGATATAGACCTGATGTATGCTTCAAAATAAATTGCGTGTATAAGTAAACTACAGGTATACTAGCGTCGGCGAATCAATGCAGTTACGTCACACGACGTAACAAACGATTGCATTGTTCCAGACAATACATTCGTTTGTTATGTCATGTGACGTAACTGCGTTGATTCGCCGACGCTAGTATATAATAATAATAATATATTTGAGTTCTAAGTAATTTATATTTTTCTTTTACGTTGATTTTGTGTAATATTTATACTATAAACACGAGAAAATTGTGGAAAAAAATTTACTGTGCCCAGGTTAATTAGAAATGTCTGTCCTATGTATATGACACTGGACACATATGATATATTTGTGACGTATGATGATGTATTTATGAATAATTTTACTTGAACGTATATAATGCATATTTACTCTTAGTTTAAAAGTAAAACCATTGTCATTTCTAAAGATTGGGGTGGATGTGTTCACTCCACCCCCCTTTATTATAACATTTATTCAGAATATTACAAAAAAAGTAATACAAATTTCTAATAAACAGAAAATAATAGAAAGAAAACGTCAAAATTTAATTTTAACCTTTTAAAAATATGGAAATTATTTCATGTGATATGGCAAGAAACAAGCTGAACACAAAATTACGTCACATTTCACACGAAAACTAGTATGTTTGCTTTTACACCCTCTGATGATCTCTGCCATCGTACCGAACAGTCTCTTGTGGTGTTTGTGCTGAAGATTTGCGTTTCGTAACTGAACCTAATAGTTTGAGATACGGTACTATAACAGCTCTTCTAAATTCTAAACAATTCAAAGCCTCACGATGTTTCGATACAAAATCCATGCATTTGTCAACGCCATGTCTAGAATGCGAGTAAACATCGGCCAGTACCACTTTTTCCCTCGTATTTTAACTCCGTATTTACTTATTAGCCAGTCATGGTGATCAACACCCCCCATATTTTTATTATAAGATTGTATTAGTTTGGATTGTATTGATTGAGAAAATCTCTTCCTTTTTGCACTTTGTGGTTGTGAAATGCTGGGTTGAGCAATGTCAAATTCAACTTCCACTGTCCCTGGAATATCTACAACTTCCACAAAACCAAGTTCATCATCATCGCCTTCATCTTCGTCGGTCAGATAATCTGGTTCTGGTGGTACTACAATCACATCTCAGTCTTACGATTGTCGTCAAGATCAAGCCAAAAATCATCATCATTTATAATTTCTTCCATTTCTTGAAGAGTGAGCGCTTCTTTTGACACCATTTTCTAAATAAATTAAACTAAAAATATACAGAAATAACTGCAAAAGTTAAAAATCTTACATACCTTGTATTATTTTCCTTGAATAAAAAACCAACACACTCACTAAAAATATAACATTTATCTTCTAAAATACTGCACTAGTTAACTCTTTGCAAGACAATTCTGAAATGATCTAAGTTTTTAATAGATTCGCATAGATTTGCATAAAAACAAGCATGCAGGTATGTTCCTGTTAGCGACCAGAGAGATAACACATCTGTCCAGTGTCCTATACATATGACAGCATTTTTGTTGGTTTATATTTTGACGAAAGGAAACAAAAAATTAAATTTAAATACGGATACTGAGAACTACATACTTTGGTAACAAGAATTGAGCTACATAATATTTTTTAAACATTTGTTTATTTTGAATTATAAATATTTGTCAAACAATAACAGGGACAGTAAATATTCGCTTTTTATATATATATATATTTTTTTATCTGATATTTTAATTACATTGACTAAAACCATGTTAGTATGTTAATAAGTGCTTGAACATTCATACTGATAGGAAAACTTAACCATAAATAATATTGTTTTCTTGTAGGGATTTTATCATGCTGTCCTATGTATAGGACACTGGGCGCTAATGGTTTAAGTATAATGTCTAGGCAGTACGTAAATAGTGCCAACACTTTTTGTTATACATGCGGAGAGTTGACTTCTAAATCCCAAAAACGTAATTTTACCGCACTTGTGCGAAAAGCTTGCGCACTTTTTTTCGAAGTTAAGGTTAGAAACAAAGACAAAACATCCTACATTTCAAAACTAAGTATAGTATTTCACAAGAAAAACTAACACGTAACAATTACAAATACAACTTCAAAATTGCTGACTTTGAAAAATTATATAGGGCACTTATTACAACTGACTGGAATGCGGAACTAACAAACCACAATACCGAAAATGCTGATGCAGGAGTTGACAACATTTATTGCATAATTTATACAATACTTGATGATTGCGTGCCAAAAACCAGGTCGCTGTCAACATCAAAATAAGACACCTAGATTACCTAAAAGAATGTGAGTCCAACATCTCCACAAACCCAAACCAGTTTTGGTCGTACTATCAACACACTAAAACCAAAATCCTCTTTAGGGGAAGACCTTATTCCTAATATATAATCAAAGCCTGTGCACATGCCCTAGTGAAACCATTGCATTATTTATTCAATATATGTATATTACTATATAATAACATGTAATTATTATCATTGAGTCTGTTAATTTGTTCATTATTCTGTCCAGACATTGCGACAAGCTTCAGCTTAGTGATGCTGGACAGAATGATAAAAATAGTATATATAAATATAATTGTCAATAAGTATAAAAATTAGGTCTAAGAAATTATAATAGGTTTTGGAAATAAATTTTCTTATTTACATTTATAACATAGGTCAATGTAAAAAATGTAAATAAAGTTATTATTATTATTATTATTAGTTTAGTGGCAGATGAAAAGTAAACAAACGGTTGTTCGGGCGGTAGTTGGAGTAGTACTTGCAGCTATAGATGTTGTTGTTGGAGTAGTAATTGTTGTGCCACTGGTAGTTGAAGTAGTACTCATAGCAGTAGATGTTGTTGAAGTTGGAATTAAAGTAGTATTTGCTGTAGTAGTTATAGTTGTTGGAGTAATTGTTGTGTCTGTTGTGCTACTAGTGAGTGGAATAGTGCTTGTAGCAGTGGTTGTTGTTAAACTAGTTGTTGTCGTGCCACTAGTATTTGAAGTAGTACTTGCAGCAGTAGTTAAAGTCGTACTAGTCTCAGTTGTTTGAATATTAGTTGTGACTGTGGTTGTAGTTGTTGGGCTATAAATAGTTGTAGTTGTTGGAGAAGTATTTGTTTCTGTTATTATTGTTGGGCTACTATTAGTTGAAGCTGTACTCAGAGTAGTAGTTGTTATTGTTGGCATAAAAAAATTCGAATAACAAATAGATATTCCTGAACTGACACATTTCATTTTAATCCAATCATATTTAGTTCCCATAGGACAACTCATCATTCTCATTCTCCATAAATGACACACGAAATATTTATTGCAATCCCAAATATTATGATATTTTACTCCCAAATTAAAACACATGTTGAAACCAAACAAATGGTTAACACAGTAAGGATTGAATCCGAAATGTGAGCAGGTATTTCGGATGACATCAAATCTAGTTCCTCTTGGGCACGTTCTGCTCGCTGATCCATTAAAATAGGTATAATATTTGTGACAGTCTGTTTTATCTGGATACGATGTGAAAATATTCGTTATATATCCCTTCTTGACATGTCCTTTTGTTGTTAGAAGAATTGTTAGGAGCATTACACAAACATAATTACCTAAAAATGTAATTATTATATCACTAAAATACATAAAGTTTTTTTGGGTATTATTATTTTTAGGGTTTTGCAGGTATGACCAAAAAATCTTTATAACGTTACTCATGCGTCTGTCTGTCTAACAGTACGCTAGAAATTGTAGCAAAACGGCTAAGCATAGAAAGTTTAAATTTGGCATGCTGGCACACAACTCTGACCCACAAATAGGAAAACTATAAGAAGTTCAAAAAATTGATGTAAAGTGTGAATTTTCACACGTTTCGGAGGTATTTGGTGAATGAATAATGATTATTTGGGATGCCAAAACAAATTTTATGTTAAAATATTTTTTTGTTAAGTTTAATTCGAATACTTAATACCATTATTTAGGCTTCTAAATATGTGCAGTATTTTTTTTTATATAGCAAGGTTCATTAAATTTTGAAAATTTCGATTTTGGCTTCCATTGGTTGATTTGTCATATGCTCCGCCCGTCTGGTTTCGTATACATGACACATAGAATGAAAATATAATTCCAACAATTCCAACTGATTATTAAATTTACTCTCTTAAAAATTAAATGCAACATTTGCCAAAATATAACTAGAATTTTTACAGAATAATTTACAAAATAAATATGGAAAAAAACACAAAATAAAATTGTATCATCTGCCCGGAAGCGAACCCTAGTTTGCTGCGTAGCAAGCGAGCAACCTAACCATTAGACCAGGATACGCCTTCTAGTATAGTGTGTTACATAACTATAACTTTTGTACATCGTCAACCAAAAAACACAAAAAATGCGTTATTTTCCGAAAACATAATTTGATCAAAAATTCCTGTCGTACTATTCTTGTTCACACCAATGTACATTACTTTAATTTTTTCAGATTTTTAGTTTAAACCATCTGGGCATACAGTGTGTCGGACAATTTTTTTTTGCACAATTTTGGCAAGTTCGCATCAAAATAATTTATTTTGCAAAACTAAAATTTTGACCTTTAATCCACGTACTAAGGGCTTTCATTTGATACCCTAGTCAAAATTTTAAAAAATATATATTTTTTTTTGAGCACATATTTGTTTATATTTTTAGGGGACATGTTTTTTAAATGTTTTAGTATTTTTCTTATGCGCGGGTCAAAGAGCAGACAGACAGACAGACAAACGACAAAATGACGGTATAAGGGTTTTTTGGTCATACCTACAAAACCTGAAAAAGAACACATCGTAAGAGTAATATAAAGATATACAGTTCCTCACAAAATTGAGCATACAAGAATTTGATAAAGATACTTTTTAATAAAACGTGACTATTCGCGACTGCAAATAACAGTGAGACATCTGGTGGTGACTGGCTAAATTAAACAGAAGCGTATATTTGGATACTATTTGTAGCGTGTTGTGCTGTAGTTTATGTGAATTAAGAAGTATTTTAAAATATAGTGACTTAAATACAGTGCTTTTTTGCCGAAATATTTTTTGAACAGATAAATATTAAGAAAAAACTTCTGACATATACGCTCTACGTCCGCCATCAGCTGTTGTAAGCAGCGCCGCCAACGTTAGTTTCAGTCGCGAATAAAACAGATTTTTTTTAAACTAATTATTTTTTATTTATAAAATACACCTTGCAGATCCAAAATTATTACAAATACTATAAAGTATAGTAATATTTGTTAAAAATTTGTTAAGGAAAACTAAAAAAAAATAATATTTTAGAGACACAAAATTGAGCGTACTATTTAATTTCGTTTGATTTAAGACCTGTCTTTTCCTGAAATTATATTGCATAGGCTTTATCTTGTAACAGATGTTTTTTTTTCATTAGTTTACTTTGCATTAGGCCTCATTTAAGTACAGTGATTTTGTTTCTATTATAATGGAAAATAAACGTAAACAGACGAATCTACACGAAAACTAATATTTAAATTATACGCCCGGGGTCATACAATGCGTGAAATAGGTGATATACCTATCGTAAAACGGTAAACCGAAGACATTCCACAATTAAAAAAATAATAAATAAATTTAAATATGAAGGTACAATTCAAAACAAAACGGGCAGAGGCAGAAAAAAATTGTTATCAACTGTGGATTTTGCGAAAAATCAAGCAAGATCCTAAAATTAGTGTACCCCAGTTAACGTCAGAATTGTCACAAAGATTAAATAAACAAATTTCAGTAGAAACAGTCCGCCGAGTACTCCGGAAAAATAACTGCAATGGTTGAATTGCACGCAAGAAACCATTGATTTCAAAAACGAATAAAAAGAAACGCTTAGAATTTGCAAAAATGTATGTAAACAAACCAAAACTAAACGAAAAAAAATTTTTTTTGGGTCGGACGGCGTTCAAATTAATTGGCGGAAGCTCAATACAGAATTTAAAAAAATTAATACTGTTCCGACAATTAAGGCGGCGCACAAGCCTATAGTTCTCAATAGTTTCTTATACAAAACTAGTAATCGGAAATAAAATTAATAACAATCTATATATCAAAATTTGCAGCGAATTTTTATCTATCTAATAGGATATTTTTAATTGTAGAAAAAACTGTAATGTAATTGTGAATAAGCAAATTGCATTATAGACGCCATCTTGTAAACCAATTGACGCATATTTGCGTACGATGGGGCAAATTGTAGCTAAAGCTTCATTCTACAAATATTTTTATAGCTATTTTGTTCTATTGTGAAAACTACTTATAGTTATTATACTTAGTAATCTATTTTTGCCGCCATCTTGAATCTGCCGCGGTTTTCAAAATAGGTGTTACAAGAAAAATGATTTAATCTTCGTAGAGAATACGTGTACCAAGTGGAATTCCATTATCTTCGAGTATAATATTTTTCGACGAAGGTTCTAAACTATAAGGAATCAAGTCGAAAAAAATGTTGACGTATTATTTGAACATTTCTACACAAAACTATATAAATATAAAAGTTATTCGAAACCCACAAATAGATTTAAAAAATTACAGAACAATATCGCTGATGTCTATTTTTAAGTTATTGAGCGATAATATTTTTACAATAAATGTTTCTATAATTAAAAATTTCTTATTAGATACATAAAAATTCGGTGCAAAATTTGATGTATAGATTGATACAAATTTTATTTTAGATTTTTAGTTTTGTATAAGAAATTAGTAACCACTGGGGGTTATACGCAGCCTTAAACACGAAGGCGGATCAGTTATGTTGTGGGGTGCTATGGGCTCAAACGGCCCAGGCAATTTAGAATTTATAGAAGGGATCATGGATAAATGGAAATACCTAAACATCTTGAAAAATAATCTTACGACTACTGCAAAAAAAATTAGATATGCCACCAGTTTATTATTGTCAACAAGATAGCGATCCCAAACATACATTATTGTAAAGGAATGGCTTTTATACAATGCACCAAAAATTTTCAAAACACCGCCACAATCGCCTGACTTCAATCCAATTGAAAATTTATGGAGAGAATTAAATGTTTGGATAAAAACAAATTCATTTTCTAATAAAAATGATTTTAAAACGAAACTTCAAGAAGAGTGGAATAATATACCGGCAGAAGTGGAAAATTAGTGCAGTCTATGCCAAATCGCCTTCAAGAAGTAATAGAAGCAAGAGGTGACGCGACAAAATATTAATTTGAATTAACTGATTGTTTTCAAATTATTTTATTAGTATTACTATTTTTGTGTCTCAGAAAATCTATATATTTTTTGTTTTCTTTAACAAATGTTTATTAAATATTATTTAATTTTATACCATTTATAATAGTTTTGTATCTCTAAGATGTATTTTAGAAATAAAAAATAATTGTTTTAAATAATCAGTTTTATAGGCATCTTTACCTAAGAGGTATATTTCTAAAACTTTTGTACGTTTAATTTTGTGAGTAACTGTATGTATATAATGAAAAAATATATATTTCTTTTTAAATTTTGAAATCAAATTAATTCTCTGAATGCGTGGATAAACAAACAATTTTTTTTTGCAGTCATTTTTTTTATGGGATTTTCACAAAAAATATATCAAAAAACTTTTGTCCCCTTTGTTTCCCAAAGGGAATGATCTAAAAATCTGAAAAAAATCTCAGTAGTATACATTGATAGAAACCGGAATACTTCAAAGGCAATTTTTGGTTAGATTCGTTTTTCGAAAAATATAGTTTTTTTTTTATTGAAAAATTAGTTATTTGAAATTTGTTGTATGGCATCAATAGAAAGCTCTTAAGACGTAAATTAACGAACGGAAAGTAGTTTTTTAAGATATCTTTATTTTAACACGTTTTTCTCCAAAAATGGACTAAGTAATGTTCATTGATCTGAACCGGAAACGTAAGAAAATTATTTTTGATCAAATTGTGTTTTTGAAAAATATTGCAGTTTTTATGTATTTTAACAAAATTAATTATTTTTCTAATTCATGGCTAAATTAAGGCTAATAATGGTGGTTCATATCTTCTTTTGAAATTAAAATATAATAAAAATTGTTTAACAGCTAAGAAACGAGTAAAAGGTGTAAGCGTTGACTACTGTTATACGTCATGATTCTACTTGTTGTTTTAATTACTTAAGTTTTTTGTATTTAAGGTGCCAAAGAGGAATAAATCATTTATAGTAGTGAAATAATTATAAATCAAATAACACTTTGTTAATATTGAGAAATACGTTTCTGAAATTGAAAAGATGCATTCATATATCTATATATTTCTTTTTAATTTAATGAAGATTTAAGCCGCATTCAGAGCTCTTAAATCAATAGCTTATAGGCTGTAGCTTGTAGTCTGTTCATTGTCACTAGCAAGTTTGTCATTAGGTAAGACGTAAAGAACTCGTGGACTTGTGGATTGTGGATAATTTTCTAAACTTATAGCTTGTGAGTTGTTTTATTGAGACAGACATATAAACACATTGGCTATCACAGTCTATCAGTGACACCGTAGATATTGTATGCCTTTACATAACCTAACAAAATGTCATTAACAAATCCTGCTCAAAATTTCAATGACGGGCAGTAAATATGATCAATTTAGGTAATTAGGTTAAGTTCAGTTAGTTAAAATCTAAAACAGCAGAATTATAAAAACGATAATAGATAGAAAACATTTTACGAAGTCATGTAGTTGGTTTAAAGACACACAGATGTCATACTATTCGTAACCCACTAATTTCTAACTGCTCTAAATGATACGTGGAACGTTAAAACAATGTATAAAAACAAAACGTACAAAGGAACAACGAACAGTCTACAACGTGTTAATTTAAAGAGCTCTGAATGTGGCTATAGATACGAAGTAAGCATAGAAAAATCGCCGGGATTTTTTAATTTAAATTTTATTGTGACGAAATATTTGAAAATTATTTAAATTTAGTTTTGAAAAAAATATAAATAAATGAAAGCTCAAATAACGAATAAAAATGATTATCAAAAAACTATTGATTTTGAAGTGATTTTATAAAAAATATTGTCCTAGACATCTAAAATTCTGTTGACTTTACAGTTATTAAATACTTACAAAACCCTGAAATGAGTAAAAATTCCCACTTGACATCAGTATTTATTGCTATTATTATTTTTTTTAAATTTTAATCATCTATATCAATTTAATGTCTTACCTATATTCATTTTTACGTTTTTGTTAGATTGTTTTACTTTCCTATAATTTTTATAAAATAACAAGTCACAAACTGTTTGCAGATTCTAGATAGGTTTACGCAATCTACACATTAATATCGTGGTAAAAAGCTGATTAACTGTAATTTTATAATTTAGTTTTTATCAAGTATAATTGAAACAAAGCACTGTAAAATGAAATGAAATATCTCAACAGATATAAATACATATGTAAGTATTTATTCTGAGCAAAGATATAAATATTTTATATTATTATGTTTATATAGTCATTATAAAAGTTTTCACTACAAATACGGAAGCAATAAACCTGTTATACGATTAAACAAAATTAGCTATTGCTTAAATATTAAATGAGAATATACATATTTTATAAATAATTAACTGATTTACCCAGTTATATAGGTGATTTTTAATACGTGATATGCTGCTGTCACTGTTTGGAACACACATATAAAGTTACTCACAAAATTGAGCGTACAAAAGTTTTAGAAATATACCTCTTAGGTAAAGATGCCTATAAAACAGATTATTTAAACCAATTATTTTTTATTTCTAAAATACATTTTAGAGATACAAAACTATCATAAATGGTATCAAATTAAATAATATTTAATAAACATTTGTTAAAGAAAACAAAAAATATACATTTTCAGAAACATAAAATTGAGCGTACAAAAAGTAGTAATACTAATAAAATAATTAGAAAACAATCAGTTAATTTGAATTAATACTTTGTTGCGTCACCTTTTGCTTCTATTACTGCTTGAAGGCGATTTGGCACAGGCTGTAGTAATTTTCCACATACTTATGCTGGTATATTATTCCATTCTTCTTGAAGTTTCGTTTTAAAATCATTCTTATTTGAAAATTAATTTGTTTTTATCCGAACTTTTAATTCTCTCAATAAATTTTCAATTGGATTGAAATCAGGCGATTGTGGCGGTGTTTTGAGTAATTTTGGTGCATTGTATAACAGCCATTCCTTTACAATAAGCGTAGTATGTTTGGGATCGTTATCTGGTTGAAAATAATAAACTGGTGGCATATCTAATTTTTCTACAGTAGACGTAAGATTATTTTTCAAGATGTTTAGATATTTCCATTTATCCATGATCCCTTCTATAAATTCTAAATTACCTGGGCCATTTGAGCACATAGCACCACACAATATAACTGATCCGCCTCCGTGTTTTACTGTCGGAACGGTATTAATTTTTTTAAATTCTGTATTGGGCTTCCGCCAAACAATTAGTCTGCCGTCCGACCCAAAAAAAATTATTTTCGTCTCGTTAGAAAAAATAACTTTATTCCAGAAGCTACTTGGTTTGTTTACATACATTATTGCAAATTCTAAGCGTTTCTTTTTATTCGTTTTTGAAATCAATGGTTTCTTGCGTGCAATTCGACCATTGTAGTTATTTTTCCGAAGTACTCGGCGGACTTTTTCTACTGAAATTTGTTTATTTAATCTTTGTGACAATTCTGACGTTAACTGGGGTACACTAATTTTAGGATCTTGCTTGATTTTTCGCAAAATAAATCTTTCATCCACAGTTGATAAAAAAAAAATTTCTGCCTCTGCCCGTTTTGTTTTTGATAGTACCTTCATATTTAAATTTATTTATTATTTTTTGAATTGTGGAATGTCTTCGGTTTACTATATCACCTATTTCACGCATTGTATGACCCCGGGCGTATATTTTAACTATTAGTTTTCGTGTAGTTTCTTCAGTTTGTTTACATTTATTTTCTATTATAATAGAAACAAAATCACTGTACTTGAATGTGGCCCAATGCAAACTAAACTAATGAAAAAACCATCCATTTCAAGATAAAACCTATGCAATATAATTTCAGGAAAAGACAGGTCTGAAATCAATCAAAATTAACTAGTACGCTCAATTTTGTGTCTCTAAAAAAATATTATTTTTAGTTTTCCTTAACAAATTTTTAACATATATTACTATACTTTATACTATTTGTAATAATTTTAGTTCTGCAAGGTGTATTTTATAAATAAAAATTAATTAGTTTTAAAAAAATCTGTTTTACAGTCACGTTTTATTAAAAAGTATCTTTGTCAAATTCTTGTATGCTCAATTTTGTGACTAACTGTACTTGGGTGGTTCAGGATCTGGCTCCCCCCAGGAACTATAAATTCCAGCGTTGAACCAGTGTACGATGTTTATACAACCGTCCAGTCATTTATTCAAAGGTAAATCATGTTTTATCGCAGTAGTTTTCAGAACTATTTAGACAATCCAATACAATTAAAAACATATCACGAAATTTCCTCGTGGAAAACTACTATTCAAAAACAAGAATATGTCTAATCACTTAACTCCCCTTATTATAATTTATAATATTAGTTATCAGTTAGAATCATACAATGGATTTTCCTTGAAAAACGATTTTAAAGTATATCGGAAAGAGCTGAGAGGCAAGCACTTAATAGTTTCTGGCAAGATATTATAAATTTTGGTGGATTAATAATTAACCGAATATCTGGTACAACTGAGCCTGGTGTATGTCGGCCGTATTAAGTGTTTACCTTGTCTCATATCTATGGAGTTCTGAAATGTATTAGATTGTCACAGTTATTACACTTGTGCCAACAACAAATTACAAAAAGTAACATGTCCTAATAATTTGTATTACAACAGTTGGAAAGGAGAATGTTCTACAACTAAAAGTCCACTATGTTGCAATGCTTCAAAATATCAACAGACATCTGTAAGTTGCACAGGAACTGGTTCAAATCCAGTACCTTACAGCTGTACAAGCTACTATCAATGCGTCGACAACAAGGTTGTTAAGAAGAAGTGTGGATTTTTCCAAGCTTTTGATATCTGGACCAAGAAGTGCATGTCACCAATTAAAGCAAGATGTGGTCTTAAACCTGGTTTATCTACATGCTCTGCTGGACTTTCAGGAAAATTGCCTATTGGAAGCATTAATCTAAACTTAAAACTTCTTTGTATTAAGTGGTAATGATGTTGATTAAGTAAATTTTAAATTTGTAATGTTAATAAAACTGTATATTTACATTAAATACAGTTTTTTTGAAATATTTGCTATAAGATCTGATATATTAAATTAAATTTAAATTACAATATTTTAGTTTTATTTATATTATCAAAAAATTACCTATATTCCTACAACTTCCTTGTGGAGCATTGTGCCTTTAAAGGCGTAAAGGTAGCGCTCCTACTTCATGAGCCACGGGTCACTGGTTCGAATTTCGGCCAATGCATGGGCGTTTTGTAATGAGGCATATTGTAATTGGGACAGTTAGTTCTGTTCTGTGGTTAAAAAAATTGTATCACCAGCGTAATCTGCTAATATCTGGCAAAGTTGAATATACGCGGTATACGAATATGCATTATTATTATTATTATTTTTTTTTAATTTATGCTTTAAACTGAAAATATAATTAAGGGCCGAGAGTTCCACCTCGTAATAGTTACTAAGTTTCCAATAAGGAGGCTTATTTGCCTAATATATTATAGGCAACATGAAGTGCTTAAGGGGTTACATGGGTCTTCAAGGTATAAAAAAACGACTCCTTTAAAAAAAAATATTTCAAAAACAAACAACCTTTTTTTGCGGTGGACATGATATTTCGGTGTGGATTCATCTGAAATCAAAAATTTTGACATGAGTTTGAATCAATTTTCGTCTCAAATTTTTATGCGTTTTTCCGATTCTCATCATTTTTAAAAGGTCTTTTTCGTATAAAACAAGAACGACTTGACCGAATGAAAATTTCTTCGTTCAATCACGAAATAATACTATAAAGAATAACTATGCAAAGTTTCAACCAAATCGGTCAATTTTTTTTCGAGAAATCGTGTCCACCGCACGGAAAAACGAAATTTCGAGAAAAACGCATTTAAAGATTTTTACCGCGATTTAATGAATTAAAGTTATTTTTTAGCAACGCACATAGAGTCGTCAATTCCTGGTCCATAAATTAAGTCTCCCGCATCATTTATTATGTCCAAAGCATCCTTTTGCTGTTGCCTTCGTTGGATTCTGCCCTCTCGAGTCGCATCCGCAGCTCTTAGCTCGGCTATCACTATGCGGTTTTTATCCGCGATCCGCGCGTACTCGTGGCTATAGGGACCAAGTTCGACTCCCATACCATATAAAATAGTCAATAAGGTGGCAGCTCCTTGGTTTAACATACAAGCAGCAGTGAAAGCAGCAATCTCAACGACTTTGGAACCAGCTGGTAGTATTTTTGGTGTGATTTTCCAAATAAGCTGGTTATAACTTTCGTTATTGTTTTGGGTGAAACCACCAACACGACGCTGTAAAAGTCTATCACAGCTTAGCTCTTCATAAATAGGCTTGATTGCCGCCAAAATATCATACGGAGTTGGTTGATAATCGTGCTTGAATGTCGCCAGGGATTTTTCAGCTGAAGCACGCTGCCAGCTACACCACGAGTCGGAACCTTGTGGGCATTTTTCATGTTGAGGATTTTCATCCGTTGAACTATAATGCTCGTACGTTGCCCATATAGCATTTTTCATGTTTTCCTTGACCTATCTGTTTTTTCACCTTTATTGTGCAAATCTCTATTTTTTTTATGCGGATTAATTTTTCAGCGAAAAAAAAAAACGAAAATTTTCTAATAAACTTATTGACGCACGTGTACGTGTATAACGAACTGACAGAGATAAATGAAAAAGAAGCAGCTGACGCTACACCGGAGAAACCGCATGCGTATAATACGCTCGCTCAGACCTTTCACTCGCACCGTATCGCGCGGTATTCAAAAATCTATAACTCCGGTAATATTGCTCGGATTTACTTCAAATTTGGTGTGAATACTCTTGAAGTACTATACTTTCATATGGAATAAAAAATTGATTTTCTGAAAATACAAGACCCATGTAACCCCTTAATAAAGTGACGAGTTCGCAAAATGTGTTAATATTTCAATTTTCAATTATAATTATTATTTATTTTTTTATTTTAATGGCCTTTGCTGCATTGGCATTTAACCGGGACAGTTCTTATTTGTGAAAAATTCCATGCCTGAACGGGATTCAAACCCGAGACCTTAGCAACGCAGAGCAGATGCATTACCTCTACGCTACGCCTGTCGAATTTTCAATTATAATTGGAAAACAGTGTAAGTATGTACAAATATGTTGTTTTTATACATACATATTTTTTTATATAATGATAACTTTAATGTTTTAGACATATTTTAGATGTATAGCCTGTTTTTTTTTTTTGGTTTAAGCGGAACTAGATTTGCAACTAGTTATTTTTATCGGTTAAATGAAGATTTTGATCATTTTGTTTAGCAAAAGCCACCTTCAAATATGAAAATATAGCTTAAAGGTTTGGAATAGCCTATATTTCTTTCAACATGATTACCAAACATTACAAACACTACTTTCAAGACATTTAGCATTTATAGCATTTATAAAAATTATAGGAAATAAGAAGACAGACGCAGTTATTGGCACAATAAGTCTCAATTTGTAATACGAAACTAGATCTGGTTAGTTTGGTGACCGTTGTGGTGTAAACAGACTTTGGCGTATCCGTGTGAATCAATACTATGATAATATTATAAATGTATTGTGAATATACAACATAAAAAATTGATGTGAAGTGTGAATTTTCACATATTTCAGCGTTTCGCAGGTATTTAGTATATGAATGATGATTATTTGGTATGCCATAACAAATTTTATGTCAAAATATTTTTTTATGAATTTTAATTCGAATGCCTCATACCATTATTTATGTTTCTAAATTTGTGCAGTATTTTTTTTATATAGCAAGTTCCATTAAGATTTTGAAAATTGCGCCCATGGCTTCCATTGGTTGCTTAAATCATAAGACGAAAATATTACGAAATCAGAGGGCGGGGCTCTGATTTCGTATACATTCAAACATAGAATTAAATTATAATTTCAACACTTCCCACTGGTTATTAAATTTAAGCTTTTAAAAATTAAATGCAACATTTACCAAAATATAACTAGAATTTTGACAAAATAATTTAAACAAAATAAAAATGCAAAAAAATACAGGAAAATTAAAATTGACAGGAATCGAACTCTAGTTTGCAAATTACAAAGTAACGACGAAACGAACTACGCTACGAGCGCTTACTTATTTGCTGTGTTACATAGCGAATTAAATATTTAACATATTTTAGTACAAAACACAAAAAATGCGTTATTTTCCGAAAACATAATCTGATCAAAAATTCCTGTTGTACTATTCCGGTTCACACCAATGTACATTACTTAGATTTTTTCCAGATTTTTAGTGTTACATTTACGTATTACAAAATGAGACAGATATAATCCGTCTCAATTTGTAATTTGAAACTAGATCTGGTTGCTTTGGTGACTGTTGTGGTGTAAACAGACATTGGCGTATCCGTGTGACCCAATACAATGATAATATTATAAATGTATGTCAATATACAACATAAAAAATGAACTTTCCCTGTTAGTTACGTATTACAATATATATAATTCTTTATTTACCCTAGGCCTTGCGGCGTTTAGGGTTTAACCAGTACATTTAAAAATCAAAATAATAATAAAATAATAATATAATACATTTTATGACTTCTTTCTTCTTCTTCTTCTGCATTCTTCCTCCGGTGTTCCTCTCTTTCTTCCTATTCTCTTTTCGGCTTCCATCTCGGGTCTCCTTCCTTCTTGACTCCAGTTGTTCTTCCCCTCTTTCTTCGCTTCTCTTCCTTCTTTTCTTTCCTCCTCCCTTGCCTCTCTCTTCCTTCCTGTTCTCAGTTCTGTCTTATCTCTCCGCATTCCTTCCTTCTTTCCTCGAGTACTCTCACCCACATTTCTCCTTTTCCTTCTTCACTCAACAGCTCCTTTATATCTCCCTCCCATTTTGTCATCTTTCCACATCTTCTTGTTAGGTGTTCCAAGGATTCTTCCTCCTTCCTACACATTCTGCATAGCCTATCCTCTGGTTTTGCCCAATACCTATTACTCCGTTCTTCATTTCCGCATCTTAATCTGGCAATCCTTTTAACTCTGCCCCCTGCCTTTCCTCTCCTCCCTTTCAAATATTTAGGTATTCCTACCGTCCTTATCTCTCTATATCTTTTCACATTCCTTGAATTGTCCACTTACTGTTCTTTCCTGCTCCTGTACCTTCTTGTCTCTCCTCCTCAATTCTTCTACTATGTTTCTTCCTCCATTTCTCTTTCGCTCAGCTTCCTTTATGTCCATCCCACATCTCCAATAGTACTCTTTCCTTGTTTCTCCCCATTCCCACAGTTTACCCTTTTGTTCTTCCTTCATTCTTTCTTCCCAGCATTCTCTTAATATTTTCCTTCTTTCGTCCCTTCTGATTTTCTCCTCATACTTCGCCGCCCTCGCCCCGGCACCCACTCTCAGCTTTTCCCTCTTCATTTCCTTTCTCACTATATATCCTGGTGTCGTTCTGTCTAATCCCATACGTTACGTATTACAAAATGGGAAAGATAATAATATGTTTATTTCATATTGTTTAAGGAATGTAAAATAAATGAACATAGCCGTCTTCTTATTTTCAATCACTTTTATAAGTTTAATTGTTATTATCCTCGTCTTCTGCGTTAAAATTTGTTGCACGTCATAAATTGCCATTTTAACAGAATATGCTGTTCACTTTTGTAAGAAAAAACTAAGAGGAAATTTTGATTTCAATAGTTTGCACCTTTGAAATTTTATGTTAAGTTGGTATTAAAAAATGTCACTTTTTTTAAAATTTCGATCCATTTGACACATGTCACAATGAAAAATGATATCTTAACTATAATGATCATAACCTAGAAACCTAAAGTCGGTTTTACAGTGTAAGGAATATTTTTAATTGACATTTTAAGTCAGTAATACACTATAAAAGAAACCAAAATAACCAGATCTAGTTTGTCCTTACAAAAGTGAACAGCATATAGAAATGTGATATCGTGCAAACAGAAAAAGGCACAACAGTTAGTAAATTATTTTTAGTATATAACTAATTCGGGATTTGGAGCATTCGGGATTTTAGGATTAGGGATTTTGGGCCGCACCCCAAAATTTCATATCAGTCTAGCTCTATTAATTTACGTATAGCTATCTTCTTAAGAAATGTCAATATGAAAACAAAATATTATGTTGCTAATAAGCTATTAGAAGGATTTTGTAACTTGGAAATCACCAATAAATTTATTAGCTTCATAAATAAATTATGTGTTTAATAACTGTAAGCTATTTTATTAAGAACTGTAACCCTCGGTCCTAAGTCATATTAAATAAAGTAGTAATTTTGAGATCTTATAACGATATAATATATTTTCTTAGAATTAACTTAATAATTACAAACAAAAATATGAAATAAGAACTGGGTAGTCACTTAATGTACACTTATAAATATCTAGATCAGCGTTTCTCAACCGGGGGGCTGTGGCCCCCTGGGGGGCCGTGAAGGCTTCGTCGGGGGTCCGTGAAGGCTTCGTCTGGGGGCCGCGAAGTCATACAAGATCAAACGATGAAAATATAATAAAAATGCACTCAATCTCAATCGCAAGATATAAATATTATTTATATTTATAAATACGAGTATCTTATATTTATTAAAATATACCTTTCATAACATAAATAAGCCGGTCGCTATGGCGTAGTGGTCAGCTCATTTGACTGCTAACCATGGGGGCTCGGGTTCAAATCCCGGTGATGGCATGGGTGTTTGTATTTGTTATAAAATTTCTAATGTATCCATAATAAAAATAAAGATATCCTGGTCAATGGCCATCGTAGCTAAGACCAAAAAATTAATTTAAAAAAAAAAAAAAACGTAAATAAAATAAATATTCTATTTATTTTTATACATAATATATTTACTTTGAAAACTAATTTAAACTACAGGCTATTTCAAACGTTTAAGTTGTCACTAGCTAACTTTATAATGAGTAAATGAGTAGATGATGAAAAGTTACATTCAATCTTTAAAAATTGCTAGATTTGAAAATCTAGTTCCGCTAAAACCAAAGAAACAGACTATAAGTAGACTACATCAAGGTCAAATAAATTGTATGTGTCGGTTGATGGGTTTCTCTGACAATGGTTCGCGTTGGAGGTACTTCAAGTATTTTCTAGTTGAAGTAGGTACGACTTGAAAGTGCAATATTTTTTATTATATAGTTTTTTAATTGCTCTTCGAGCTACAGATAACTCATGAGTAAGGATGAGAATGTGTTTAAATTAAAATAAAAGGCACATTGAATACTTGTAAATAAAAATACGTTACTTTCCAGTCGTTATAGGGAATATAATCGTTATTTAAAAATATCACAGTTTTTTGTCAACCGTAAAAGATATTAAAAAAATGTTTAAGTAAAAGTTGTTGAAAAGCTCTATCTAAATATATCCAATATGACAAACGTTCCCATTTAAAAATTCGAAATTGTCCTTGATATCCTGTGCTTCCGGTTTTTTTCTTGAAAATTTCAATACTACCATTGAATTTTGTGGATAAATTTTAATTCAAAATTTTTCACAATTAGAACATACGTAACCTTAACAAAAAAAAAAATAGTGTTCCCGTTATCTTGATACACCATAATAAAGGGGGGCCGCAGACAATACTTACATAATTTCGGGGGGTCCCATTTTTTTTTATAAATTTTTGTATCTGGTATACTTGGGGGATAAAAATATGTTAATAAAAGTTTTTTGCGCTTTTTTCTAATAATTTTGTCTATTTCAGCCTTGTTATAACCGTTATTAATAGCAATTTTATAAATAGTTTGTAATTCCAGATCTTCATCAGAAAGTGGAACTTCTAATAATCGGTCTACATAACAATTGAAAGCAGCCATTTTAGTATTATAAGGATGTAAAGAGGAAGCAGGAATGATGGTGTCAGTATATATCGGTTTAATATAGATTTTGAAGTTGAGTTTAGAATTAAAATGTGAGATGGAAAGATCTAAGAAGTTTAAGGAACGATTATTTTCTATCTCCATAGTAAATTTTATTGAAGGATTGATATCGTTAATATGGTTGAAAAATAGTTTTAATTGCCTATTACTACCTTCCCAAAGACAAATAATATCATCAACATAACGATACCAGAATTTAATACAGTGACGGAATTTGTCGGAACTACTAAAAATAATTTTCTCCATATGATCCATAAATATTTCTGACAATAGGGGGGAGAGAGGAGAACCCATAGGCAAACCATCTTTCGGAGCATAAATTAAGTCATTAAAAATAAAATAATTTTGATCTAAACAAAGTTCTAATAAATTAAACAGTTCCTGGGCTTTAAAGCAATCTATATTATTATTTAGAAGATAAGTTTCGAATATGTTTTACCTTATTAATGGGAATAGAATAATAATTTATTTATTAAATTGAAAAAACAACTACGTTAAATAATAATTTATACAGATTACATATTACCTACAAGCTACAAGTTAATTTTTCGAGCTTTTAAATCAGCGAAATTCTTGACTATTTCGGTGATATCTAATTGCGATACAATATCATTTTCGATAGATAATATCGCCAGGTTATTTAATCTCTCATTGCTCATTGTAGAGCGTAAATAGTTTTTTTTTTTTATCAATTTTAACTTACTAAAACTTCTCTCATCACTAACAACAGTAATTGGTATCGTTAACATTATTCTTAATGAAATCCAAATATTAGGAAGCACATCTTGTAATTTATTGGATTTTATAAAATTAAGAACATTTAAAGGTTCATAAATGTCTTTAGGCAAAAGAGCTGATGCAGATTTCAACTCATCAAATAATTCTGCTCCATTCACGTCACAATCGCTGTATATTTTTAATTTCTGATGCCGATCTTTGCATAAATTAATCAAATCATCATCGACTGGTAATTTATTGAAATTATACAAAAAAAGTTGAAAAAGTACGTGATTCATACTTACCTATTACCATAAAACAATTTCACTCACAAAAGCGCGAAAAACAATATATATATATATATATATATACATATTATAAAATTCAATATCCTTAATTTTGCGCTCCATGTTTCGCAGCGCCCAGTTCGCCCGTGCTTTGAACCGGCCCTGATCGCGGTATGGACAGTCGCTCCATCTTGCTGCCACCAAACCTCAGGTGTGTCCTGAACAGTTGGAAGGACAAAATTCCCTAACATTTCGCGGTATCGGGCCCCAGTCACCGTTACTCCATTACCTCTCTCGTCCTCGAAGTTTGCTCAACACGGACCTGTTTTCCGGTGTTCTCATGAAACATGGTCTCCCGACTCGTGACAAGTCGCTCGCAGATCCCTGTTGTTGGAAACGATGAATTAGACGGATTATCGCCGATTTAGAGGGTGGATTCCTCAAATGATAATGACGCATGCATGTTCTCATGTATGTGAGAGTACAATGGACCGCCGATTTTCAAAATAAAATTCTACGATTTTGGTTCTTTGAGGTGTGCTAAAGTTCTCCATAACAAATCACCAAGGGTTGAAATTTTTTATCTTAAAGGGGGGGGGGGGGAAGAAAGATGTTATGAAAGCTACTTTAGGGCCACATATATATAAAAATTTTAGCAGACGTTAATTTTTTATAAAAAATTTCTTACCTTAATTTAACATCTTACCCATATTCATTTTGTCATTTAATGCTTGGTTTATATACGGAACAAGAATAAGGAATAGGAAATAAGAATAGTACACAAGATGTTAAAACATGGTATATCGGTTTATGTAGGAATGAAATTTAACTTAAACATAAGAATAGTTGGTAACTTTCAACATTTTATTCTTATTTCAAGAATAAAACACGATAAGCCTGCGCACAGCAATCAAAATGTCTACCGTAATAAAGTTTGTTCAACAGATGTTTTTCAGTTGTGATCAGAGGGTTGTAAACAACAATAAAATGTTTTTATTATTTTTATTTATTCTTCTTGTAAGTTTTAAGAACCTGTCAAGTGACAAACGTTAAACACAGGCTAACGAAAGTACGCAGGCGCAGCGACGAAATGTTATATCCTATATAAATGGTTTAATATTTTTTATTCTTGTGTACTATTCTTATTTCCTATTCCTTATTCTTGTTCCGTATATAAACCAACCATAATATAGTTTTAGGTTATTATGATTTTAAAGAAGTTACAACAGTATTGTCTGAGATTGTAGATTGTCTTTATACTTTATTTTTTTATCAAGTATTTATTGAAACAACATTAGGTTCTGTAAAATGAAATTTATACCTTAATAAATATTCTTATCTTATATTTTATTATTGCAACAGAGTCGACCCAGATCTGGACATCTTTTCCTCTTACAATATTTTAAAAAACTGTCGAGACAATTTATTATATTTAACTTATATGTGCACTTATTTTATTGTAAGATATTTAATGTAAGACATTTATTTTTTTACTGTTTATTATCTACCTTATTTGTGTTAACCTGTAATTGAGACCGTTTGATAATTAATTTTTACAAGCCAGGGTATATTTTAAAGATAAAAGTACAATCTAGTGTGTCCTTGAATTGACATTTTATTTATTTCTGAGTGACAGAGTGAAGATAGATAAAGTTTAGGTCATTGTAAAACTGAAACTTAAAAATCAAACAAAATTTCAGCACACTGATACTCTGGAGTCAACCTTTATTTTCATATTAATAAAAAAATCAAATTGATCCGACTATATTTGGTCTAAATTCTATGGCCGGCACAAATTTATGTTTATGTTGCGCAAAACCTAGCTACATTAGCCTCTTAAGATGATTGGTTAACTCACATAAATAAATAAAAATTAGAAACAAATAAATAAATATATAAATTTGATTCCTTATATTATTATAATTGTTACTAAGTTTTCACTACAAATAAGGAACCAATAAATTTGTTATATCAGGTATTCGCAATCTGTACGCCGTGGCTGTGCTACATGGGCACTAGGGTTATACATCGAAGGCAAAACATCGATGTTTAACATCGATGTTAACATCGGCGCCTTACTATCGATGTTGAAAAAACATCGAACGAAAAACATCGATGTTTCCGATACATCGATGTTTTATTAATATTAAAAAAAGCTATTTATTTATATTATATAGGTTTTATTTAATAATGTAAAGATAAAATACGAAAAAAAGTAACTTATAATACACAAAAAGCATTTATTAGGCTTTTAAATAGAAATATTTTTTTTTAATAGTAATTAATTTCACATTAACATTACCCAATATAATAATCCTAATTTGTTCCTACTATTTTTACATTTCTAAAATGAATTATTGCATTTTATTATAATACTAATATAGTAATCTTAATGTTAATTTTATATTATTTAACATAAAAATAACATACTGTCATACACATTTTTTTTTTTACTTTTTTAAGTTTAAATACATATTACATTTTTTATAACACTAACATAGCAATCCTAATATTAATTTTACACTAACATTACAATATAATAATCCTAATAATAGTTTTATTAATAAATAAATTATAATTATAGTTCTCAATACGGTATTCCAGGGATTGGAGGAATAACAACTGGGAGTGTCAACAAGACTCAAAAAGCAACAAGTTTATTGGCATCGTTGGTTGTTCCATTGTTTACAAAAATTAGAAGTCCCTTCTTATTTTTTTCTTATTCTGCCAACTGCTAAAAAAAATAAGAACTAACACTATTAGTATTGTTATATCACAATAGATGGCGCTTATATTTTGTGTACTAATATTAATAAAAATTAAAATTTTAAGATTCCAGCGCTCTAGCAGTAGTTTCTGAATTTCAAAGTTTAAACATCGACATCGGTAGTAGACATCGATGTTTTATCGATACTATCGCCATCTGACCATCGATGGTAAAAACATCGATGTTTTTAAAACAAACATCGATGTTTTCTATACATCGATGTTTTCTTCCCATCCCTAATGGGCACCGCGAAAACGTTCCAATATTACTCCAACTGCGTTAGTTAGACCAATGTTTTGAAAAAACCGAGCGCCGCAAAAAAATTCTGATATATTAAGGGCGCAGGGAACCGATAAAGTTTGGGAACCACTGTGTTATATGATTAAAAAATTGTTTTTTCTATTTTTTTTTTTCACAAGAAAGTCATTAAAAAACGAGTGAAAAATGAATTGAGTGTTATAATATGCTTCATTATGACACTAAATAAGTATTATATTTCACAAAATTGGTAAAATTAGTTCAAAAGCCTGTAAATTTTACAAAACATAATTGGCAGCTATTTTGGAAAATATAAAACTGTCAAACAATTCTGGCCAACCGGTACGTTTGTATACCAAATTCCCAGAACGAGGGTGCTCGATTACACTGATTTGTGACATGGCAATTTTTAGGTATTACTGATGTATTTTGATACGCTGAAAACAAATCTGAAAACAGAATTATTCTATTTCCCATAGATTTTCTGTAACATGTAAATTTATATGTCGCAATATGTAACATTTTTATATTGCTTCAACTCACGACATGTATCTGCGGTGACGAATACAACTGGTTAAGATCAGTTTATTCCTACTTATCAGGTTTAGACCTGATGATATAGACCTGATGTATGCTTCAAAATAAATTGCGTGTATAAGTAAACTACAGGTATACTAGCGTCGGCGAATCAATGCAGTTACGTCACACGACGTAATAAACGATTGCATTGTTCCAGACAATACATTCGTTTGTTATGTCGTGTGACGTAACTGCGTTGATTCGCCGACGCTAGTATATAATAATAATAATATATTTGAGTTCTAAGTAATTTATATTTTTCTTTTACCTTGATTTTGCTTAATATTAAGTATAATGTCTAGGCAGTACGTAAATAGTGCCAACACTTTTTGTTATACATGCGGAGAGTTGACTTCTAAATCCCAAAAACGTAATTTTACCGCACTTGTGCGAAAAGCTTGCGCACTTTATTTCGAAGTTAAGGTTAGAAACAAAGACAAAACATCCTACATTTCAAAACTAAGTATAGTATTTCACAAGAAAAACTAACACGTAACAATTACAAATACAACTTCAAAATTGCTGACTTTGAAAAATTATATAGGGCACTTATTACAACTGACTGGAATGCGGAACTAACAAACCACAATACCGAAAATGCTGATGCAGGAGTTGACAACATTTATTGCATAATTTATACAATACTTGATGATTGCGTGCCAAAAACCAGGTCGCTGTCAACATCAAAATAAGACACCTAGATTACCTAAAAGAATGTGAGTCCAACATCTCCACAAACCCAAACCAGTTTTGGTCGTACTATCAACACACTAAAACCAAAATCCTCTTTAGGGGAAGACCTTATTCCTAATATATAATCAAAGCCTGTGCACATGCCCTAGTGAAACCATTGCATTATTTATTCAATATATGTATATTACTATATAATAACATGTAATTATTATCATTGAGTCTGTTAATTTGTTCATTATTCTGTCCAGACATTGCGACAAGCTTCAGCTTAGTGATGCTGGACAGAATGATAAAAATAGTATATATAAATAAAATTGTCAATAAGTATAAAAATTAGGTCTAAGAAATTATAATAGGTTTTGGAAATAAATTTTCTTATTTACATTTATAACATAGGTCAATGTAAAAAATGTAAATAAAGTTATTATTATTATTATTATTAGTTTAGTGGCAGATGAAAAGTAAACAAACGGTTGTTCGGGCGGTAGTTGGAGTAGTACTTGCAGCTATAGATGTTGTTGTTGGAGTAGTAATTGTTGTGCCACTGGTAGTTGAAGTAGTACTCATAGCAGTAGATGTTGTTGAAGTTGGAATTAAAGTAGTATTTGCTGTAGTAGTTATAGTTGTTGGAGTAATTGTTGTGTCTGTTGTGCTACTAGTGAGTGGAATAGTGCTTGTAGCAGTGGTTGTTGTTAAACTAGTTGTTGTCGTGCCACTAGTATTTGAAGTAGTACTTGCAGCAGTAGTTAAAGTCGTACTAGTCTCAGTTGTTTGAATATTAGTTGTGACTGTGGTTGTAGTTGTTGGGCTATAAATAGTTGTAGTTGTTGGAGAAGTATTTGTTTCTGTTATTATTGTTGGGCTACTATTAGTTGAAGCTGTACTCAGAGTAGTAGTTGTTATTGTTGGAGTGTCAGAGATGACAAAATTTGCTGGCATAAAAAAATTCGAATAACAAATAGATATTCCTGAACTGACACATTTCATTTTAATCCAATCATATTTAGTTCCCATAGGACAACTCATCATTCTCATTCTCCATAAATGACACACGAAATATGTATTGCAATCCCAAATATTATGATATTTTACTCCCAAATTAAAACACATGTTGAAACCAAACAAATGGTTAACACAGTAAGGATTGAATCCGAAATGTGAGCAGGTATTTCGGATGACATCAAATCTAGTTCCTCTTGGGCACGTTCTGCTCGCTGATCCATTAAAATAGGTATAATATTTGTGACAGTCTGTTTTATCTGGATACGATGTGAAAATATTCGTTATATATCCCTTCTTTACATGTCCTTTTGTTGTTAGAAGAATTGTTAGGAGCATTACACAAACATAATTACCTAAAAATGTAATTATTATGTCACTAAAATATATAAAGATTTTCGGGGATTATTATTTTTAGGGTTTTGTAGGTATGACCAAAAAATCTTTATAACGTTACTCATGCGTCTGTCTGTCTAACAGTACGGTAGAAATTGTAGCATAACGGCTAAGCATAGAAAGTTTAAATTTGGCATGCTTGCACACAACTCTGACCCACAAATAGGAAAACTATAAGAAGTTCAAAAAATTGATGTGAAGTGTGAATTTTCACACGTTTCGGAGGTATTTGGTGAATGAATGATGATTATTTGGGATGCCAAAACAAATTTTATGTTAAAACTAGGTTATTACCCGTCAACAATGACAGATTTATAATATAAAAATTTCAATTGTTTGTATGTTTATTGGTTTTATTTTTTAACGTATTTTAATTTTGTCGCCAGTCTGCGAATCATGGGACAGGATATCATCAGTTAGCTAATCACGGGAGAGGGCGTCACCTGTCAGCCAATCAAAAAACAGAGTGTCCCCAGTTAGCCAATCACGAGAACTTTAGAAAAATTGATGTCATAATGTTACCGACACTACATACAGACACTTGCTAATTATATAGTTAGATTATTTATTCATTAACTTTTTAAGATGAGAAAACGATTCATTTTTACTTAGTACATTACATTTATATTGTTAAAACTAAAAGTAATTTGAGACGTTAATTTATGCCTACGAAACCCTAGACATTTCTATATGTAATTATATTCGTAGATACTTAAAGAATAAATCTGCAAAATATTGTTCATATCGGTTAAAGGATATAGGAGTCTTTTGTTTATGACTATGAAACCCTAGACATTTATGTATGTAATTATATTTGTAGATTCTTAGAAAATATACTTGCAAAATATTGTTCATATTGGTCAAAGGATATAGCAGTGTCCAGAGTTTCTTGTTTATGCCTACGAAACCCTAGACATTTCTGTAAATAATTATATTTGTAGATTCTAAGAAAATAAATCTGCAAAATATTATTCATATTGGTCGAAGGATATAGCAGTGTATATAGTTTCATGTTTACGCCTACGAAACCCTAGACATTTCTATATGTTATTTTATTCGCAGTTTCTTAGAGAATAAATCTGCAAAATATTGTTGATATCAGTCAAATGATATAGGAGTATCTAGAGTTTCTTGTTTATGCCTACGAAATCCTACAAAATTCTATATGTAATTATATTCGTAGATTCTTAGAGAATAAATCTACAAAATACCTGCCAATCAAGTCAAACTGGGAACACCCTGTTTCCCAGTTAGCCAATCACGAGAATCTTAGGAAAAATGACGTAACAGTGTTACATAGATCACTAACACACGATAGCTAATTATATATGTACGATATTTTTTTGTTAAGTTTAATTCGAATACTTAATAGCATTATTTAGGCTTCTAAATATGTGCAGTATTTTTTTTTATATAGCAAGGTTCATTAAATTTTGAAAATTTCGATTTTGGCTTCCATTGGTTGATTTAAGTCATATGCTCCGCCCCTCTGGTTTCGTATACATGACACATAGAATGAAAATATAATTCCAACAATTCCAACTGATTATTAAATTTACTCTCATAAAAATTAAATGCAACATTTGCCAAAATATAACTAGAATTTTTACAGAATAATTTACAAAATAAATATGGAAAAAAAAAACACAAAATAAATTTGTATCATCTGCCCGGAAGCGAACCCTAGTTTGCTGCGTAGCAAGCGAGCAAGATAACCATTAGACCAGGATACGCCTTCTAGTATAGTGTGTTACATAACTATAACTTTTGTACATCGTCAACCAAAAAACACAAAAAATGCGTTATTTTCCGAAAACATAATTTGATCAAAAATTCCTGTCGTACTATTCCGGTTCGCACCAATGTACATTACTTTAATTTTTTCAGATTTTTAGTTTAAACCATCTGGGCTACAATGTATCGGACAATTTTTTTTTGCACAATTTTGGCAAAAATCGTATCAAAATAATTTATTTTGCAAAAATAAAATTTTGATCTTTAATCCACGTACTAAGGGCTTTTATTTGATACCCTAGTCAGAATTTTAAAATATATATATTTTTTTTTGCGCACATATTTGTTTATATTTTTAGGGGACATGTTTTTTAGATGTTTTAGTAGTTTTCTTATGCGCGGGGAAAGAGCAGACAGACAGACAAACGACAAAATGACGGTATAAGGGTTTTTTGGTCATACCTACAAAACCTGAAAAAGAACACATCGTAGGAGTAATATAAAGATATACAGTTCCTCACAAAATTGAGCATACAAGAATTTGACAAAGATACTTTTTAATAAAACGTGACTATTCGCGACTGCAAATAACAGTGAGACATCTGGTGGTGACTGGCTAAATTAAACAGAAGCGTATATTTGGATACTATTTGTAGCGTGTTGTGCTGCAGTATGTGAATTAAGAAGTATTTTAAAATATAGTGACTTAAATACAGTGCTTTTTTGCCGAAATATTGTTTGAACAGATAAATATTAAGAAAAAACTTCTGACATATACGCTTCTCGGCCGCCATCAGCTGTTGTATGCAGCGCCGCCAACGTTAGTTTCAGTCGCGAATAAAACAGATTTTTTTAAACTAATTATTTTCTATTTATAAAATACACCTTGCAGATCCAAAATTATTACAAATACTATAAAGTATAGTAATATTTGTTAAAAATTTGTTAAGGAAAACTAAAAAAAATAATATTTTAGAGACACAAAATTGAGCTTACTATTTAATTTCGTTTGATTTAAGACCTGTCTTTTCCTGAAATTATATTGCATAGGCTTTATCTTGTAACAGATGTTTTTTTTTTCATTAGTTTACTTTGCATTAGGCCACATTCAAGTACAGTGATTTTGTTTTTATTATAATGGAAAATAAATGTAAACAGACTGACGAATCTACACGAAAACTAATATTTAAATTATACGCCCGGGGTCATACAATGCGTGAAATAGGTGATATAGTAAACCGAAGACATTCCACAATTCAAAAAATAATAAATAAATTTAAATATGAAGGTACAATTCAAAACAAAACGGGCAGAGGCAGAAAAAAATTGTTATCAACTGTGGATTTTGCGAAAAATCAAGCAAGATCCTAAAATTAGTGTACCCCAGTTAACGCCAGAATTGTCACAAAGATTAAATAAACAAATTTCAGTAGAAACAGTCCGCCGAGTACTCCGGAAAAATAACTGCAATGGTCGAATTGCACGCAAGAAACCATTGATTTCAAAAACGAATAAAAAGAAACGCTTAGAATTTGCAAAAATGTATGTAAACAAACCAAACGAAAAAAATTTTTTTTTGGGTCGGACGGCAGTCATATTATTTGGCGGTAGCCCAATACAGAATTTAAAAAAATTAATACTGTTCCGACAGGAAAACACGGAGGCGGATCAGTTATGTTGTGGGGTGCTATGGGCTCAAACGGCCCAGGCAATTTAGAATTTATAGAAGGGATCATGGATAAATGGAAGTATCTAAACATCTTGAAAAATAATCTTACGACTACTGCAAAAAAATTCGATATGCCACCAGTTATTATTATCAACAAGATAGCGATCCCAAACATACATTATTGTAAAGGAATGGCTTTTATACAATGCACCAAAATTTTTCAAAACACCGCCACAATCGCCTGACTTCAATCCAATTGAAAATTTATGGAGAGAATTAAATGTTTGGATAAAAACAAATTCATTTTCTAATAAAAATGATTTTAAAACGAAACTTCAAGAAGAGTGGAATAATATACCGGCAGAAGTTTGTGGAAAATTAGTGCAGTCTATGCCAAATCGCCTTCAAGAAGTAATAGAAGCAAGAGGTGACGCGACAAAATATTAATTTGAATTAACTGATTGTTTTCTAATTATTTTATTAGTATTACTATTTTTGTACGCTCAATTTTGTGTCTCTGAAAATCTATATATTTTTTGTTTTCTTTAACAAATGTTTATTAAATATTATTTAATTTTATACCATTTATAAAAGTTTTATATCTCTAAGATGTATTTTAGAATTTCTAAAACTAAAAAGTTTTAGAATAGTATATTTCTAAAACTTTTGTACGTTTAATTTTGTGAGTAAACTGTATGTATATAATGAAAAAATATATATTTTTTTTTTTAAATTTTGAGATCAAATTAATTCTCTGAATGGTTGGATAAACAAACAATTATTTTTGCAAAATCATTTTTTTTTATGGGATTTTCACAAAAAATATATCAAAAAACTTTTGTCCCCTTTGTTTCCCAAAGGGAATGATCTAAAAATCTGAAAAAAATCTCAATAGTATACATTGATAGAAACCGGAATACTTCAAAGGTAGTTTTTGGTTAGATTCGTTTTTCGAAAAATATAGTTTTTTTTTATTGAAAAATTAATTAGTTTTTTGAAATTTGTTGTGTGGCATCAATAGAAAGCTCTTAAGACGTAAATTAAGGAACGGAAAGTAGTTTTTTAAGATATCTTTATTTTAACACGTTTTTCTCCAAAAATGGACTATGTAATGTTCATTGATCTGAACCGGAAACGTAAGAAAATTATTTTTGATCAAATTGTGTTTTTGAAAAATATTGCAGTTTTTGTGTATTTTGACAAAATTAATTATTTATCTAATTCATGGCTAAATTAAAGCTAATAATGTACAATGGTGGTTCATATCTTTTTTTGAAATTAAAATATAATAAAAATTGTTTAACAGCTAAGAAACGAGTAAAAGTGTGTAAGCGTTGACTACTGTTATACGTCATGATTCTACTTGTTGTTTTAATTACTTTAGTTTTTGTATTTAAGGTGCCAAATAGGTATAAATCATTTATAGTAGTGAAATAATTATAAATCAAATAACACTTTGTTAATATTGAGACATACGTTTCTGAAATTGAAAAGATGCATTCATATATCTATATATTTCTTATTAATTTAATGAAGATTTAAACCGCATTCAGAGCTCTTAAATCAATAGCTTATAGGCTGTAGCTTGTAGTCTGTTCATTGTCACTAGCAAGTTTGTCATTAGGTAAGACGTAAAGAACTCTAAATTCAGACCTCTAAATTGAATACGTTGTTCGTTGTGCATTGTGGATAATTGTCTAAACTTATAGCTTGTGAGTTGTTTTAATGAGACAGACATATAAACACATTGGCTATCTCAGTCTATCAGTGACACCGTAGATATTGTATGCCTTTACATAACCTAACAAAATGTCATTAACAAATTCTGCTCAAAATTACAATGACGGGCAGTAAATATGATCAATTTAGGTAATTAGGTTAAGTTCAGTTAGTTAAAATCAAAAACAGCAGAATTATAAAAACGATAATAGATAGAAAACATTTTACGAAGTCATGTAGTTGGTTTAAAGACACACAGATATCATACTATTCGTAACCCACTAATTTCTAACTGCTCTAAATGATACGTGGAACGTTAAAACAATGTATAAAAACAAAACGTACAAAGGAACAACGAACAGTCTACAACGTGTTAATTTAAAGAGCTCTGAATGTGGCTATAGATACGAAGTAAGCATAGAAAAATCGCCGGGATTTTTTAATTTAAATTTTATTGTGACGAAATATTTGAAAATTATTTAAATTTAGTTTAAAAAAAATATAAATAAATGAAAGCTCAAATAAGGAATAAAAATGATTATCAAAAAACTATTGATTTTGAAGTGATTTTATAAAAAATATTGTCCTAGAAATCTAAAATTCTGTTGACTTTACAGTTATTAAATACTTACAAAACCCTGAAATGAGTGAAAATTCCCACTTGACATCAATATTTATTGCTATTATTATTTTTTTTAAATTTTAATCATCTATATCAATTTAATGTCTTACCTATATTCATTTTTACGTTTTTGTTAGATTGTTTTACTTTCCTATAATTTTTATAAAATAACAAGTCACAAACTGTTTGCAGATTCTAGATAGATTTACGCAATCTACACATTAATATCGTGGTAAAAAGCTTATTAACTGTAATTTTATAATTTAGTTTTTATCAAGTATAATTGAAACAAAGCACTGTAAAATGAAATATAATATCTCAACAGATATAAATACACATGTAAGTATTTATTTTGAGCAAAGATATAAATATTTTATATTATTATGTTTATATAGTCATTATAAAAGTTTTCACTACAAATACGGAAGCAATAAACCTGTTATACGATTAAACAAAATTAGCTATTGCTTAAATATTAAATGAGAAAATACATATTTTATAAATAACTAACTGATTTACCCAGCTATATAGGTGATTTTTAATACGTGATATGCTGCTGTCACTGTTTGGAACACACATATATGTACTTGGGTGGTCCGGATCTGGCTCCCCCCAGGAACTATAAATTCCAGCGTTGAACCAGTGTACGATGTTTATACAACCGTCCAGTCAATTATTCAAAGGTAAATCATGTTTTATCGCAGTAGTTTTCAGAACTATTTAGACGATCCAATACAATTAAACATATCACGAAATTTTCTCGTGGAAAACTACTATTCAAAAACAAGAATATGTGAATAATTTTAGAATTTTATCTAATCACTTAACTCTCCTTATTATAATTTATAATATTAGTTATCAGTTAGAATCATACAATGGATTTTCCTTGAAAAACGATTTTAAAGTATATCGGAAAGAGCTGAGAGGCAAGCACTTAATATTTTCTGGCAAGATATTATAAAATTTGGTGGATTCATAATTAACCGAATATCTGGTACAACTGAGTCTGGTGTATGTCGGCCGTATTAAGTGTTTATCCCTTATCTCATATCTATGGAGTTCTTGTTGGCCATTGAACTTATTTTTATTTATGTGCATGTAAATCATGCAGTGAAAGATGTACAGGCACGGGAATGTCAACACTCCTAAAATGTTAAAATATTTTCTATAGTCCTGTCCATACTTTAGATCACAAATAATTCTAACAACTCGTCGCTGTAAGCGAAAAATTCGCGGGGTATGGGTAGAATGTCCCCAAGCCAGCAACGCATACGTGATATTGGATTCAAACAGCGCGTAATAAGCAGTTAATAGGACATTTCGAGACACATTGGATTTTAAGTTTCTTTTACAGTATACCGATCTGCATAATTTCTGAGCGATCTGTCCAATATGACTTTCTCAGCTGAGATTAACGCCAATGGTAACACCCAAAAATGTAACAGGGTCTTGGCTAATGTCATTTGGCATTTCCCGTAGGGAAAATAATAAATGTTTGATTTTCGTCTCATTCAGGCTTAATCTATTCGCTAAAAACCAATCATTCGCATCGTTTCTTACTAATGTGTTGTTGGTTGTTACTTCATGAAACGATGGATAATGATTTAGTATCATCTGCGTATAAAATAGTTTTGGCATTTTGTATATAAGCTGGTAAGTCATTTATATAGACCAAAAACAACAATGGACTCAAAATTGAGCCTTGTGGAACATGAAATTTATTTATTTTTTTGCTATTTTTTTAGTTATATATTTAATGTGCTCCTGAAATTTTAATTCTTTATCTATTATGACACCTAAATATTTTATATTGTTAACTATATCAATATTGTTATTACTAATTTTAACTGTTAAATTATTATTTCACTCGTTCGGATTTAGAACAGATTATTATAGATCTAGTTTTACTACTATTTAGTTTTAATTTATTTTTATTTAGCTACAAGCTAACTACGTCTAGTTCCTTATTTAATATCTGTATAACACTCTCAATATTCTCATGACAGAAATAAATTAAAGTATCATCTGCAAATAATAATAAAAAATAATAACTAATTTCAAATGATATAATTTTGCTTAAATATTTCCTGGATACTGTATGTAAGCCATTTGTAAGTTTTTTGAGTCATACTTAAACTATGCAATGAGAATGACAAAATGAAATATTGTTTAGGTTATTACGTTTCACCGATAACTAAATATTTGTTTTAATTTTCAAGTTCATTATCGTATGTGTAGTTTATTATGTAACATAAAAACAATAACCAAGTCAACAGTAATAAATACTTTGTTATTAGCTAAAATTGCATTTTATTTTCATTTGTTTATTAATTATATATATACCGGGTGTATCAGATCACCCGCCCACCTCTTTTCATGTGTGACTAAGTAAGAAAAAGAAAATTGATGACCAAAGTCTACTTAAAGAATCCAAAGATAGAATCAAAATTTGTCGAGACAGACAGAATGTGTAGGCTGAAGGATAACTTTCATTCTTTAAACGGTAAATTCTGTCGAGCTGGGTATGTTTCAACAGCTTTTGAATAGAAACAACTTTTACTTTTTAATATTTTATTAATATCTTTATCAATTATACAATTTATCATAAACCGTACGATAAATTGTATTCTTTATATGTCTTAAAAATAAAATATTTTTATTTAAATATTTTATGTTTTCAAAATATATTCCGTTTTTATTTAAACTCTTTCGTATCCTGACTCTTGAGCTATCTGTATCTCGGAGAACAAAACGGTAATATAATTATAAATATTTTACTTTCCAATAGATTATATTAGTAAGTACGTCACAAAAAGGGATTCAGTGCTGCCGCCTCGCGGTTGATTTCTTATTATTTGAATTTAGCATGTTATTTTTTTTTAATTGTATTTTGGAAGTATAAATTAAGTTTTCAAAGTAAGAAAATGCTTCACATCAAATCTACAAGTCAATATTTATTTATTAAAATTCTTATTTTATACCTACATTATAATTTAATATGTCATTATTTTTACACCAAAGTGCTGGGTTTTGCCCTTTTTCCCGGCGTAACTAATTGTGTGTGGTAACATAGTATTAAACACTATTGTTAAAAAATAATAAAATATTTATACTTGAATACATAGAAATACAATTAGGCATATGTATAACCACCATGTAATTTTATTTTTTAAATTTGTACCTTAATTTCCTGGCAATAAAATATTTTATATATATTATTTTTACAGATCAATATTATTTAACAGGTTAATTTTGAAAATTTTACGTTTATAATCATTATTATGGCTAGTAACACAGCAATAAGTGTGTGTGCCATATCTAAATAGTTTTAAGGAACTCTGTTCTCATTTTATCCATTATTGTTTTTCATTATCATCTGTCAAAAACGAAATATTTGCAATTAAGAATTTGGCTAGAATGGTTACAATGGACAAAAACAATACACCATTATGCATTCTAAAACCAAATATTAATGATTACTTATTGTTAATTAAATAAATACTAAAGATATTACTATTTTCATATTATTTATAATCGTAACCTACCGTATTTTTCGGACTATAAGACGTATCGGACGATAAGACGCACCTCAAATTTATAAGATGATTTTTAGAAAAATATATTTTAATGTTACTTCGGACCCTAAGACGCACCCAAAATTTGAGTCCATTTTTCTATGCAAAAAGGTGCGTCTTAAAGTCCGAAAAATACGGTATAAATATATCTGCGAATCCTTACTTATATATTTATAAAAACAAAATTCTATAATATACAGTATCTGAACTGTATATACTTATCAAAAATACATATTTTTTGCTACAAAATTGAAAATAATCATATAATTAAGTTAACCAAAGTAATAACACATGTATTTTAAACCAGTCAAAAACTTCTAAAGGAAACAGCTGTCAGATGGCAGCACATGTATGTAACGTCACACTAATATGGTCTATTGTACTTGACAATATAACATGAAATTATGCCTGAACAGGACAGATTTGAAAGTAACTTTGATTTTTATTATTATTATTTTTTAATTTAACATATAATATTTGCCGATGCTCAGACAAAAGGTCGAAATATTTCCGTCATTTTTTTACATAGTTCAAAGACTCATCACTCGCGTCTCGTGGTCCAACTCTGTAGATTACACTGAAAGCCTTTAAGCGAAAAGTTACCTAGAAGAGAGGCTTGCAAAGTGTATAGTCCAGCCATCTCTACTTACTGTTCAATTTTAAAAGATATGTGGGTAATATTTTACGTATGTTTCTGTATATTATTCGAGTTATTTATTAAATTTTATAATACATGGAGTTTTAGTAGGTACAACTGGTAGGAAGTTGTTTCGAATTAGTTAACTAATTTGAAATTTGTCAGCTGATCTAGTTGCTTTCATTGTTGTCCGAAACCCGTACAACGTCCTATCAGATTCATACATTTAAGGACACGACACATTCCTCATCATTTACTCGGTACAGCCTGGTTTTATTTCCAGGTTTTACGTTCGTACCAGAGTATAGATTTCACATTGGCGTAAGTGATCAATTTACCTCGAATTAATATACTGGTAGAGGGGTAGAGTGTTATATAGTCTATACTTACTTTTTTGTTGCCCCTTGATTTGTTATAAATCCGTATTTAGGATAAAGAAAGTTCAATTAAAGTCATTTTAGTTTCATATTTGCATTTATTAATATTTGTACAATATTATTTTTAAATAGCCATATTTAATAATACCTTTATTGAGTCATTATATATAAATACCAGAGTAATTTTATGGTGCGGTTCCCGGAGCGCAATGACAACCATTGGAATCAACACAACCATTCTTTAGCCAATCGAATTTTGTACCAGTCGGACAGGTCTCTTCCTGTATTTGGAATGAATTACATACAAAGTACCTGTTGCACCAATAGGGGTTAGGTACTTTCACTCCAGACAGACCTGGACAACTAGTATCAGCTGGTGGATTACTGGTGTCATATTTACAGCAAGGTGCAAAAGCTTTAAGGGTACATAATTTGAAAACGCAATTGTAGACAAGTCCATACTTGCAAGTTTGCTTCACGGGTTGACCGTTTTGACAACTGTAGTAACTGTAGCAACTAGAGTTGTCTGGGAAGGATAATCCATCGTACGGACAATCAGGTGATCTTGGAGTCGATGTAGTGGTTGTAGGAGTTGTTGTAGTTGTTGTAGGAGTTGTTGTTGTTGGAGTTGAAGTGGTAGTTGTTGTATTGTCAGTACCAGGAGCGCAATGACAACCGTTAGCATCAACACAAGTCATCTTAATCCAGTCGAATTTTTGTCCAGTTGGGCAGGTACTCTCTTTAATTGTCCCGCTCTGGCATTCGAAATACTTGTTGCATTCAAATGGATTGGGTACCTTAATTCCAAAACCTAAACAACTGTTACTTGATTGAGGATTATTAGGATCATAACGGCAACAAGGTGCAAAAGCTCTAGCTGTACACATTTTGAACATACAATTCCATACGAATCCAAATGGACAATTTTTTTTTTGAGGTTGACCATTTACACATTTGTAGTAACTAGAACAATCTGATGTGTCTGGGAATGTTGCTCCATCATATGGACACTGCGAGGAAGTACCTCCGGTTGTAGTTGGATTTACAACTGGAGTAGTAGTCGTTGGAACCATTGTTGTAGTTGTGTTACTACCCGTTCCAGGGGCACAATGACATCCATTAGCATCAACACAAGTCATTTTTATCCAATCATATTTCTGACCAGCAGGGCATGTATTTTCAACTATTTTGTTGTTTGTACAAGTGTAATATTTATTACATTCGAATGGGTCTGGTATCTTTACCCCAATTCCAAAGCAACTGTCGTCTGATTGTGATGAATTAGGATCATTCCTACAACATGGTGCAAATGCTCTGATTGTGCATTGTTTGAAGAAACAATTGTAAACATATCCGTTATTGCAAGTTCTTTTTACAAAAGTACCATTTGAACAATAGTAGTAAGTAGAACAGCTTGAGGTATCTGGATATGTGTCTCCATCTGTACATGAATCTGTGATGGTACTGCCCGAAGTAGTTGTTCCAGTTCCTTGAGTTGTAGGGGATGTCGTAAGGGTAGAAACTGTGTTCGGATTTGATGTTGAGGTAGTAACTGGAACGGCTGTGGTTGTTGTAGTAATTGTAGGTATAGTTGTTGTTATAGTTGTGGTTGTGGGTGCAATTGTTGTAGGTGTAGTAGTTGTAGGTGCGGTAGTTGTGGTCGTTGTAGGTGTGGTAGTTGTAGGTATAGTTGTAGTAGGTGTGGTAGTTGTAGGTGTGGTTGTTGTGGGTGTTGTTGTTGTAGGTGTAGTTGTTGTAGGTGTGGTAGTTGTAGGTGTGGTTGTTGTGGGTGTTGTTGTTGTAGGTGTAGTTGTTGTAGGTGTGGTAGTTGTAGGTGTGGTTGTTGTAGGTGTGGTTGTTGTAGGTGTGGTTGTTGTAGGTGTGGTTGTTGTAGGAGTAGTAGTTGTTGTAGGAGTAGTAGTTGTTGTGGGAGTAGTAGTTGTTGTAGGAGTAGTAGTTGTTGTAGGAGTAGTAGTTGTTGTAGGAGTAGTAGTTGTTGTAGGAGTAGTAGTTGTTGTAGGAGTAGTAGTTGTTGTAGGAGTAGTAGTTGTTGTAGGAGTAGTAGTTGTTGTAGGAGTAGTAGTTGTTGTAGGAGTAGTAGTTGTTGTAGGAGTAGTACTTGATGTAGTTGTGATAGGTGGTGTGGAAGTTGAAACCGTTGTTACAGTTGACGCAGTGGTAGGATTAGTGAGTCCAGTAGAACTCGTTCCTGATCCAGATGTGGTGGTTGTTGTATTAGATTCACTTCCAGGTGCACAATGACAACCATTTGCATCAACACAACTCATTTTAAACCAATCAAACTTCTGCCCAGTAGCACATGTACCTTCCTTAATTGTACCAGTAACACATTCGAAATATTTATTGCATTCAAATGGATTAGGAACCTTAATACCAAATCCAAAGCAGCTATCATCGTTTGGTGGTGGATTAGGGTCATATCTACAACATGGAGCAAAAGCTTTTAGTGTACACATTTTAACCATGCAGTTATATACCAGACTACCAGGACAATTTTGTTTGACTGGGACACCACCTTGGCAGTTGTAATAGCTATAGCAGCTGTATTTATCTGCGAATGTTGCACCGTTGTATGGACATTGGTCAGTAGTTCCACCGCCTGTTACTGGAGAGCTCGTAGCAATTGTAATTGTAGTTGGTGAAGTTGTTGTACTTGTTGTAGTTGGGGTAGTTGTAGTTGGAGTAGTTGTAGTTGGAGTAGTTGTAGTTGGAGTAGTTGTCCTAGTAGTTGTTGTACTAGATGAAGAACTTGTGGTTGTCGTTCCTGAAGTTCCTGGAGCACAATGGCAACCATTAGCATCAACACAACTCATTTTAATCCAATCATATTTCTTTCCAGCTGGACACTGAAGTTGTTTTATTACACCGTTCACACATTCGAAATACTTGTCACATTCCAGTGGGTTTGGTACTTTGATTCCCCATCCAAAGCAACTGTTATCACTGGGAGGTGGGTTTGGATCATATCGACAACATGGTGCGAATGCTTTCAATGTGCAAGTTTTAAACATGCAGTTGTAAACCAATTTTCCAAAACATTGTTTCTTCTGTGGAGTTCCATTTACACATTGGTAGTATGAGTAACAACTGTTTGGATCTGCATAAGTTCCATAGTTGTTGGAGCTGCAGTCATAGGTTTGACTAGCAGCAAAGTAGAACAGGGATGTTAAAACAAGGAGATTCTTTCCTAAAACAA
This sequence comes from Liopterus haemorrhoidalis, assembly GCA_963971575.1. Taxonomy (NCBI): domain Eukaryota; kingdom Metazoa; phylum Arthropoda; class Insecta; order Coleoptera; family Dytiscidae; genus Liopterus; species Liopterus haemorrhoidalis. Next base: position 31,373,343 of record OZ020619.1, on the reverse strand, counting down.
ATATATTATTATTATTTAAGACAAAACAATTAAAATTTAATCACAAAACATTCCCATGAGTACATAGGTAGGACAACTAAAATTCTCTCTTTCTTATCCTACTCTTTATGGATATATGTGTGTTTATATTTAAACAGACATACACCAACATACATTATACTGGAAGAAACGAAAATGAAGAAAATAAAAATAGAGGCAGTCAAAAAAACCATAAAATATGAAGAGAATATAATTAAACACCCGGAAAAAGAAATTCTTTATGAATGCTGGAGGGAAATGGAAAAACGGACTCAACAAGGAAAGCTACTATCAAGATGGGAAAAGGAAAGGAACGAAATGTACGAATATTGTGGCTACTCAACAACAGCGGTAAGACTAAAAAGAATGAATGGAGAAGAATTGGGGCACGAAGTAACAGAGCGAATGACCGACATACAACAAACGGAGCAAGATACAAAAATAAGAGAATCAAGGTATAATAACAAATATGAAAAGACCTGGACGGTGAGAAAACCACAGTATTTGACAGAAAAAGGCAGTAGAGAGAAGAAAAAAGTGATAGCGAAATTTAGATGTGGAAATGAGGAGAGGGACAATAATTTTTGGATGAAACAGGAAAGGGGTATGAATGGATGAAAGAAGTGAAAAACAGAAGGGAGGGAATTAAGGAAAGGAGTCAACGAAGATATTAACTATAGGAGAAGGAGAGTAGATTTTAAGCCGAAAGGCGAAAATTACAATTGTTATTAAGGGTAAGTTAATTGTTGTAAGATAAAATGTAGTACATAATATTTAATAATAAAAATATCTATCTATATTTAAACAGACGCATAATAAATATTAATATTTTCCACCCTCCAGCATGGTGCGGTAACCTTGAGCAAGTCAGGAGCAATTGAAAACAAGGATTAGACCAGTGTTTCTTAACCGTATTGAAAGAATCGCCCCCTTTACCACAGTAAAATTATCCACCGCCCCCTCCACACAAAAAACAAAAATTACACTTTTCCCTATGTAGGTATGTATTTAATGCAATGAATTTCCTACTACAAATAAAAAATGATGAGAAATAGAAATAAAACACGTTATTATTTTTATAAACATTATGTATTTATTGCCTTTTATGTCATATTAATATCACATACAACATTATAATAATATTTAAATAGAATAAGTAAATAATTCAATATAAAATTTTTATTAAAAAAAAAAAAGAAAAGTTAATGAGATCCTTGCGCCTCATGTGATTGCACCAAGTTCGTAATATAATGTTCAAGTTTAGTCAAACATAATCTCAAATCTCCTCTTTGGCTTATTTGTAATCGATTTCGTGATTTTTTCAATATATGCATTACTGCGCTAAAACCCTTTTCTACTAAATAGGAAGATGAAAATGCTATGATGGGTAATTTTACTTCTTTCCACAGAAGAGCGTATTGAGGACGAAAACGAACCCAAAAAGCATTATAATCACATTGATTGAATATTATTTTGGCTACACAATCATTTTGTAGGTCAATATACCGCTCTTTTAAATTTTGACTGACTTTCTACGTCTGATAAAAATGGATTAATTACCCAAGCTGGTATCACAAGTTTCTGCAAGTCTTTGAATCGTAATATCATATCTTCGATAAGGGCGTCCATGTGGCTATAGTATGTTTCCAAATCAGAATTCTTGAGCGTATCTTCTTTTAATTGTTGTAAAGAAGGAAACTGATGGTATTCTCGCCGACAAAGATTATTTTTTATATAATTTGAGTTTATTGATAAAGCTCAATACAACTCCTTTGGCTTTAATAAGGCTGATATTGTTTCCTTGAAGATTCAGGAGATTTTCATTCATCTTTTCGAATATATCCGGCACTAATTGTCAAAAGTCAAACAGTCAGACGCAACGTCGTAACCCGATCGCGATATGTTATTCGCGATCGTCTACACAATTATTTTACAATGGTTATGTGTGCAGTGTACGCAACAATTGAGCAAATGAACATACCTTATTTTTCTATATTGATACAATGCCCACTTCAACTTTTGCAGCGCCCCCTAAATGCTAAAAATTTAAAAACGCCCCGCCAGACCTCCAAAACGCCCACAAAGGGGCGCTGACGCCCCGGTTAAGAATCACTGGATTAGACTATACTCTACACCAGCGGTTCTTAAACTATGATCCGCGAACCTGTGATTTTCAGAGATCCTTGAATATTCCACTAGGTCAAAACTGTTAGACTTCCAAAATAAATGTCGTTTTTTTGATTAAAATTTTAAATAATTTTAAATGTGATTCTAATAAATATGGTCGAAATAAGAACATTCTGCTTCTTTACATTTCTGTCACGAATTGCAAGTTTGATTATGTCAACTGCAAAAAAATCTAGGCTTCTGAAAGTGATAAAGTCGGAAAAGTCATTTTATACAGCACCCTGTTAACATATATTTCTTATTTGACGAAACCCTCGATTTTTTAAACAAGTGATAATCAGTTGGAAACAAGTCTGATGAATATGATATGTAAGGTGGAGTTTCATAGCTGGTTTAGTTTTTATAGGATACTACATAAAACGCACGACCTCATGTAGTACATGTGACAAATCATTCTACAAGAAGCCTTTGATGCATTACTTGAACATTTTTCAAATATTCTTAAAAATGATCTAATCCTTAACTGCTTTTAGCAGTTTATTATACAATACAGCATTGATGTAAGTAGGCAAGGTACCTTAAGTAGGAACTACCGCAAAGGAATATAGTATACGTATCGACTGTATGAAAGTGTAGTATAATAATTTGGCCGATTCCAAAGAGACATAATTTAGAATTTTGTGAATCAAAAACTTGTAGATACACCTTTAGTGTCGAACAGCGTCTTTTTCAAACAAAACCCGTAAAGAGAAATAATTTCAGACAAAAAATGTAGTTTTGGAGATCAAGAAGAAAAACTATTAAAAGCGTAAATAATTTTTTCTATTGGCTATGTATGTATCAATAATTTGGTAGTTGGATTACTGTGCTGTTTTAAATTAACTTGGAATCTTTTATCGACTCTACAAATTTGTGCAAAGTTGTCCCCGTTTCATATAGTCTCCTATTTTATCTTGGACAGTGATGCGCAACATTTTTTCATGGGTGGTCAGTTATTATTATTATTATCCTATACTCACGGACCGCAGGTTGAGAAGACTGGAATATAATTTTACACTTTGAAAACTAGAAAATTTGTTTAGAATTTTTTTATTTGTATTAGTGAATGTACAATAAATATATAGTTTTATTTTGAATTAATAAATAAAATCAATTAGTAAAATGTATAACTGAGATTTTTGGCATGGAGAAGACAGAACATTTTAAATCTTATTCAATATCGGTTGTTGTAAATCGCATGATTGAGTTCAGCGTGTCATTTGCAAGCAGATTGCTTTGAGCTGTCGTGTTAAGTTTCATTAAAGTGAATTACTGTTCACAAATATATGTCCTTTCAAATAATCTTGCATAAACAGCTGGATTATAATAAAGGTTGGGATATTTGTTTTGAAGAAAGCGTTTGTAAAAATTCATTACGCCTTCTTGGAATTTAAATATGTCATAACACCGAAGGTCTATTAACTTAAGTTGAATATATGATTCAATGATATGATTGAAATTGATTCATACATGACAAGAAATTGATTCATATATGATATGAATCAATTTCTTCATATGCAATTTTTGCATCATAATTTGAAAAAGTTTAGCTTACTCTTGTCTATTGCTTTCAATGTCTAGAAATCCACAGCATAGAGGACAACTGGAATGACCAGAGATTGAACTAGTTTAATTTTTGTGTTCAGCATAATTTTCTTGTCTGTTCATATTCTAGTTAGTTTGGTCATAGCAGATTTGGCTAGAGCAACACGATGTTTTAAATGCTTTGATAAGGTCACAAAAAAAGCTGCAACATGGAAATCATTTCCCAATAATCCATCACGTTGGCAAACAACGTTGTGGTTGCCTTTACGGTGGATAAATTAGATCTGAACCTATACTGACTTACTGTAAATAAGATCAAATAATTTAGAAAAATTGGCGTAGCGGCTATTTGCCTAAAATGTTTGGAGCTGATAAAGCAAAAGAAAACGATGCTAAAGTATATAAACTCATTAATAAGTATTAATTATTCGAGGCTGAGTTGACTCCCGAGCTGAATTGCACATTAGGTTTCCACCAAGCATAATAATTTTGAGAAAAAAATGAGTCATTTAGGACAAATAAAAAATATTTTAAAAATGCTTGAAAAATTATTTTCAATAGGGGGAAAATATGAACGCATATTTTTGAAAATATTCAGTAATCTATTAAATAAACTTTCATAAATATAGAACACTGTTTAAATAGAATTTGAAGACGTCTGCGATCATTGGTAAATTGGCATTAATGATTTTTACCCTCATATCTGACATAATAATAATGGGCGCCTTCAGCGCCTAAACCGTTAAGTCTAAACGTAAACGTACGTTGATTAAACAATTTGGTGAATGTCTGAACGGTTACTGGTTAGTTTCAACGCGAGTGTTTGACAGTTTGAGTACATAACCTTCAAAAATATTTAGAGATCCATTTCTAATAGATAAAAACCATTTTAGACTGTCAAGTGGCAGAATTAATCAATTTGTTAGCTCCAGTGCTATTTAACTTGTATCTTGTATAAATTTTCTGCTCAAAATTTAAGTTAGGTATACAAGTCAACATAACTAAACGTAAAATTTTTACGTTGAGATGTTTAGTAAACTGTTGACTGTCAACGGTAACGTTCAGAAGGTAAACGTAGTGAATGTACTAAATTGTTTAGGGCGCTAAACGCGCCCATTGTTTATATGTCCGGCCAAGACCCGATTTGACTGCTCGCTTTGTTTATTTAATTAGCTGTCGTCAGTTTTCAGTATTTGGGCCCCTTTGTGTCGTTTATATCGGTAGGTGCCACGTGGAAACTGAGCACATCACGTAAACATATCTTATATATACAAGGTGTCTCAAAAGAAATTTTATATTTATTTAGCTTACTGCGTGAACGCAACGTATCCGAGGGGCGCGGGGGTTATGTCAATCGGTATGGAGCGTTTCTCGGGAGCAGACCGCGCGTTATGCGTGCGAGAGTTTTACAAAAACGGTGATTCGGCGACTGTAGCGCGTAGAAAATTCTGCAGTATTCGAGGTTTTCGCCACTTAAATGATGCGCCAAGCATTCCTCTCATTCGACATTGGGTTAAAAAGTTTGAAGAGACTGGTACAACGCTGGATAAATCAAAATCCGGGCGACCTAGGTCATCAAGAACGGTAGAAAACGTGGAGAATGTTAATCAGTCTGTTTGTGACGACCCGAACCTTTCAATTCGGAAGCGCGCAAGTGCTTTAAATGTGCATAGATCATCATTACATCGCATTATGCACAAAGACCTAAAGCTGCACCCCTACAAAATTCAATTGGTGCAAGAATTAAAGCCCCAAGATGCCAGTCAGAGGCTTAATTTCGTAAATCAGGTGATTGAGCGATTTTCAACGTTTACCAACATTTTGTTTTCGGATGAAACTCATTTTCATCTTAATGGCCACGTAAATAAGCAGAACTGCCGCTACTGGAGTGCAACGAATCCGAAACGCAAACATCAGAAACCCCTACATTCGCCTAAAGTGACCGTATGGGCTGCGATGTCGGCGCGAGGAATTATCGGCCCTTACTTTTTTGAAGACGAACCCTGTACAGTTACAGTGAATTCAGAGCGTTATGTGGAGATGTTAGACAACTTCTTGGTACCTGAACTGCAAAACTTTCCTGGCTATAACCAAAGAACATGCTTCCAACAGGACGGAGCAACTTCACACACGTCCAATATGTCTCTGCCACGTGTTCGTGAAATTTTCTCAGGCAAATTGATCTCCCGGAGAGGTGACATAAATTGGCCTCCACGCAGTCCAGATTTAACCCCTATGGACTTTTTCCTATGGGGTTATCTTAAATCTAAAGTTTACGCCAATAAACCGACTTCACTGGCGCATTTGAAATAAAATATCCGTCACGAAATGGCAGCCATCCCTGAGTCCACCTGCCGAGACGTCATAAGTAATTTTACTGTTCGATTAAATGAGTGCCGAGAACGCGAGGGTCTACATTTAGACGATATTATTTTTAAGAAATAAATCCCCAAAAAGTTTATTTTAATAATTATTAAACATTTTTTCTATATACGGCTTACTTTTTTTTTAATCGATCCACTAAATATAAAATTTCTTTTGAGACACCTTGTATTACAGAAAAAATAAAGTACAATTTCTATCTAAGGATAGTATTTTTTATCTGTCATCGGGCCTGTAATTATCGTTTCCGGGGGGTAGGGTGGAATTATGGTTTTCCCAGATCAAGAATTATTGTATTACCGGAGCCCGGGCCCTCTCTCTATGACCCTGCTTACTCTTTCCGAGGTCCACGAGTTCTAGTGTTGCGAAGCTCCTTAATGCAAACTTGAAACGAGTAAATGCACACGAACTAAATTTGTTTCACATTTGATAGCAAATATAAAATAGACATAATAAAAATAGTTATAATATATAGTAAACAAATAGAAGAATAAACAAATTTGAGAACAAAAAAGGGTTCCTTAAGGAAAACCTTAAGGGTTCGGAATATAACACTTGTGAATTGAAGAAAAGATACAGTGTTTAGTTCATAATTCAGACTACCACAAAATTTTGTTTACTACTATAAAATGTTGGCATATCAAAATCGCTATTGCGACGATTATTCAAGGCTTATTTACACCTCTTTCTCTACAAAATTTAAGTGTTATGCTACAAGAGATAAAGCAACACCCTTTAGTGATTAATAAACAACTTAATTCCAAAAGATATTCCTATGCAATTTAAGGCGCAATCTTTGTTTACATATGTAACGTATTGTACTTATTAAAATGTACTTACCCCACATTTTGACTGAACTGATGAAGTGTAGCAAAATTTTTCTCCTTATATACAAACATTTCAACAGTTGTCAAAAATTTATTTAGAGGTTTGTTTGGCAGTAAATTTTGGATTCGGTCATATATTTCAGTTATCAATGTTGTAAAACAATTTTCTTATCAATTATTAGTTAATGCTTCACCACCTACTACGGAAACATTCTGTAGTATTTTTTGATATTTATAATTTTTCTTTACTTTTTTAATATTCTTAAAATGTACAAGTAGACCCGTTGCTAACAACGTTGGCAAACTGATATCGAATAAAAATCAATATAAGCGGGAATCAATTATTAAAATTTGCATGATTCTGCGTATATTAACAAAACAAAAACGTTTCTTGATTATAAGTAGGAAATCCTAAAAAGCTGCTTAATGCGTTTCGTTTAAAAATTAATATCGGGCCAGGTACGGCCCGCAAGCCATATGCTGGACATCAATGGTATAGCTGTTTCTGATTATACCTAGGAAATCCTAAAAAGTCGCTCAATGCGTGTCGTTTAAAAATTAGTATCGGAACGGATACGGCCCGCGGGCCATATGCTGGACATGAATGGAATAGCTGTTTCTGATTATACTTAGAAAATCCTAAAAAGCTGCTTAATACGTGTCGTTTAAAAATTAATATCGGGCCGGGTATGGACCGCGGGCCATATGCTAGACCTCAATGGTATAGCTGTTTCTGATTATACCTAGAAAATCCTAAAAAGCCACTCAATGCGTGTCGTTTAAAAATAAGTATCGGGCCAGGCACGGCCCGCGGGCATAACGTTAAATGACACAACATTTTTTAATTAAGCCAAGATATATATTGACTGAAGAGCTAAGAGCTATATTCTCGCTAAACACATAGTGAAGCAAAGAGCAAAGCAGCGATGAAAGCGGAGAGCAAAGCGGCGAAATTAAATAAATGAATTCCAGGTAACACGCGCATAGTGGAGCGTACTGCAGCGAGGTTATGTCGCTGTTATAGTCGAGCAAAGCGACGCGTTCAAACAATTTTGATTTCTCTGCTATCATCGTTGCTAAAATAATTGTTTAAAATGGATATTGAGGCATTAACAAGTAGTTCTCATTTATAAGAGGTATTAATAGTAGGATTCGATTGAAATTTGTCCATTTTTTACCAATTTATGTTGAATTTTTTCCAAAATTTAATCAAACGTTGAAATACTCATGCGAAAATAAGAATGAAACTGTTCTGGATGTTCGCGGAGTTGTATATAGAAATGATGAAATTCACCATGTATATGTCTACTTTTATTTATTCTGTGAACATTGCACCTTCTAGTGTGTTTATTTTTATTTTTTAGTAAATACCAAATTTTCAGGGAAGAGTTTTCTGTTAGTAAAAAATCAAGAAAATCGAAATTTCAAGAAATATTTAAAGGAAATATTTTAACAAACGGTGTGACACGGACTAGGACAGCTCGCCGCGGTTATATCGTTGCGCCCGATTCTCTGTTGCAGACGCGCCGCGAGCATCTCGCCGTCGAACATTTTTCTTCCTTTCCAGCTCGAAAACTTGGAATGTTTTGTAAATTTTTACTGGCTTGGACTAAAAATAGCCATTGGAGAATCCAATTTCCAGTAATTCTCTTGTCCTCCTTTCATCTAGTAGGTTTTCCACTTCTACTCCTGTTAGAGACTATTTGAGAATTTTATTCGTCAACCAATAATCAATCAATCTCGCCACAGTCTGGACTATTTCCATTTTAGATTTATTACTCACTCTGTTATGTTACATACCAACTCCAAAAAAGCGTTCAGTTGTATTTACGAACTGTCCAAGTTTTGTTCGTTTGTCGGTTCCGAACTGATTCGATGTTGTCTAAACTGTACTACGTTGAGAGGAGATAGAAGTTGGAGTAAGTTACAGACACTGACACAGATCAATTCTGTAAAAATTTACTGTGTAGTAACGTTACTACAAGATTAAATATTATAAACAGTATAATGCCTTTCATTCATGACAGTAACTGACCTTGCTCATAGAGACACATTTAGTTACTATTTTCATAGTAACTGAGTTACAGAATTGGTCTGATTGTCTGGTGACAGCGCCAACATTAGGATTTCAAATATGCGCGGTAGAGCTATTAGTTTCAAATAGAAAAATGCAATGGCAGTTGATATGTTAAGCTGCAATAACTTGTTCAAAGTACGTTCGTTTGACCATCTTCTGTTCCTTGTGAAATAATGTTCTGATGACGTCACAACCTTGTTTTAAGGAAAAGTTAGAACAAAACAAACGAACAGGCATAATCCAGTGGCTAGGTCAACCCTTTAACCTTTATCCGACAGGATTATATTTTTATATTTTTTTACTATTCTATGGTTGAACATTTACTATGATACTTTGATATTAGTGTGACTAAAAGTCACAGTAATATTATTATTATTATTATTATTATTTTTGTCAGCATTAGGTCTTCCTGTAAAGCATACTGACGTACATAGGTATTAGTATTTCACACTAATCTCTTATTGGAATTTATCGCATTTGGTATATCACGTGTTCAATTTTTTCATATATTTTTATTACGTTTTTTCCCAGAATATGTTTAAATTTCACAAAAATGAACCAATTTAAGTAATATATTTTATAAAACTAATAGCACTATAAAAATTATCGGATACTTCAAAATTGTGTAATTGTTATCACACTGCATATTTAAATTATTTTAGTATGCTTTGAATTAGTCTATGTATCAAATAATATTGCGCAGTTATATATTTTGGCGTTTATTAATTTAAGCTATTTCTTAAAATTGATATTAGATTTTATATTAACGTATCTGGTTTTAAAACGTGTTTTGGCGATATCCGATTTCAAGACGTCATTGCCAGTCATTGACATTCAGACACCACTGTGACATGATCCTTACCAGGTGATCCTTACTAGGTATCAGGAACCAGATTACTCGAAAATTACGAAACCGGTTTTACCCGGAATCCGGGACCGGGTACCCGGCAAGGGGTACCCGATGTAACATGAATATCCCGTCATTAATCAAAAATTACTTATAGATTATTTATTTATTTATTTATTTATTTATTTATTTATTTATTTATTTATTTATTTATTTATTTATTTATTTATTTATTTATTTATTTATTTATTTATTTATTTATTAAGGGCCACCACAGACAGTTTGTCCTTGTTTGTGTCCATGCATATATACCACCCCGGTGACACTCTTATGGGCCGACCTTGGACACTGTTTTAGTTCTTGGACCGTTTAGAGATGGAGAGAGAATGCAAAATAAATAGATATATTACGAACGTAGCCGATTTCTAACGACCACTAGCTTCGTGTTGTGTTGTTTTTAATTCGCTGAGTAACTGCCATTATTTTTAGTTAGGAGTTAATTAGTTTTGTTTATTTTGATATTGTGTTTTGTGTTTTCTTTTGTAAATTATGTTAATGTCTAGATAATAGTATATGAGAAATAAAGTAACTCTACTTTTGGACAGTCAGTATTTATTTTCGAACCACAACGTTTCGCTGTTAGATAAACAGCTGTACATATATCTAACAGTGAAAAGTTGTGATTCTAAAATAAATATTGACAGTCCAAAAGTAAGTTATTTTATTTCTCAGTAATTATAATGTAATTTTGTGTTCCAAAAATAAATAGCTTAGATCTTTTATTTAAATTTATTTATTTAGATTCCTTATATATATTATTACAGGTTTTTAAATATATGTATTTTTTTAATTATTGTAAAACTTTTGTTAGTATAAATAACAAAATGTTGCAATACACAAAAAAATATATAATTAATACAATAATTATAAACCTAAAACTGATAGTGTAATTCAAATTTGGCGGCTCAGTTGTTTAGTTCCTGGACCGTTCATAGGAGCGCTGTTAGACGTACTAAATTTTCTTGCTGGGAGTGTCCGTTCTTCATTTAAGTTCTGTGATATATACATACATACGTAATTTGTACAATTAACATACATTTAGTTAATTACATTTATGATATTGCACTTAGATATACATACACAAAAATAAAACAATTAACAAATTGCTGCACTTAACCTAACACTAACTAACATTTAAGAATATAAAATAAACATACGAATAACACTCATTATATTCATATTCATCAATACTTTTAGATTGAAATGCAGATAGTTTAAGAAAATAACGTCTCTAACAATGTGCGAAACTGTGAATAACTTTGTCCAAATATATCCAGTGATCTGTCTCTAGAAAGAAACATATTGTACAAACAAGACAGTCGGTACAGTGGACTCATTCTACAGTGTTTAGTGTTTGTTCTTTTACAATCAAAAAGTTTGTCCCTAATTCTATATTCCCGGGATAGCCATTGGTACAAATACAAGACAGGATATAAGAACAATCGACAAGATTATTAAATAATTTATAGAGGAAGATTATCGAAACCATATCTCTTCTCCCGGCCAGCGTTTTTCGGTCATATGAACTTAGGATTTCAGCCGATGGTTTGAGTCTGGGATATGTTCCTCTTAATCTTAATTCAACAACACGGAAATACCTGGTTTGGATAACCTCTATGCGCTTTATATAAAGCGTTTGTTGCAACTTGACGAAAGTCCTTTGTTATGCGCAAAATAAAACCCATACTTTTAAATGCTTTTTTTATTATATATGTGACGTGTTGTTGAAAATTCAGTCCCACGTCTTATAATATCGCAAGATCCCGTATGGTATCCGTCTGTTCAAAGATATACTCGTCCATTTTGTAATTATGTTGAATGACGTCCCTTTTTCTGGAATAGGACATTATCCTGCACTTTGCTACATTGAAGGGCAATCCACTTGACTTACTCTAGTCGCACATCCGTTGTAAATCCATTTCGAAATCATAACAGTGTGTGTCATTCTGTACATACCTATATATTTTGATGTCATCCGCAAAGAGCAAACAGCGGCTGTTCCTCACCAGGGCTGGAATATTGTTGACTACCAAAAGAAAAAGCCGAGTTCCCAGGTTTGATCCCTGCGGTACGCCACTGGTATCCACATAATTATGTGACTTTGTGCCGTTAAAATCGGCATATTGTTCCCGATTGTTGAGGTACGATTTAAATAGACAGCAAGTCTTAGCCGATACTCCAAACTTATAAAGTGCTTCTAGCAGTACGGAATGTCCTATTTTGTCAAAAGCTTTCGTCATATCCAGATAAACAACGTTCGTCTGAACCCCTCTATCAAGACCCTATGCCACGTAGTCCGTTACCTGTAATAGATTAGTTGTTGATGATCTACGAGGCGTGAATTCGTGTTGTTTGTCACTAATGGCAGGAGACATATAATCAAATAAATATTTATAAATTATTTGTTCAAAGACTTTAGCTGGGGACGAAAGAAGAGATACTGGCCTATAATTTCCCACACATTTCTTATCCCCCGATTTGTAGATCGGGCATACTCTAGCTAACTTCCATTTATCAGGAAAAGTATCTACTGATTTTTGAAAAAGTACTTGAAGAGGAGACCTCAACGAGCGAGAAAGACAGAATAGAGGAATGTGAGGATAGGTTGAGCTAGCCTGTTCCCTCCAAGATGAAAATCGCTACAGATAGTTCCTTGGTGGGAAAAAAGAGGCAAGTAGGGTTTTTAGTCGATAGGCCAAATAAAGGAGATTCCGACATTACCAGATTGGTGTCTATCAAAGATTTTCCCTGAATAAAAAAAAAAAAGATGCTCTGTTGAAACCAAAAAGTTTTCTCGAACGCGAACTGTTTAAATACCTGAAAATATAATACTATTTTTATTAAATATTTAATGTAACAAACTAATTGATTAATTAACAATTACGATTCGATAATATTTTAGAGAATTATAGGGAATTTAGAAGGGGCTTTGTCATCAACTTTTCTTAATGTGTCAGCTAAAAATACTTCAGGAAACAATTTTTTCCTTCATAGAAATACTTAACGTAGTCATTGAATTTTCATAGTTCTCAATAAAGATTTAAATTTTCTGTTATGATAAAATATTGCTCATGTATAAGTATAGTTTATTTTAAGTATTCTTAGAAATCTAAAATACAATAAAGAAAAAAATTAATTGCCAACTTAATATATATAACTAATTTAAAGATAATGCTATTTCAAGGGAGTAAGATAAGATAAACTTATCTGTAAACTTAGAGTTTTAATTGGTAATATTATTTAATCTGAGTCGGTGATGTACTGACTGATTAGATATAATTTTCTGAGACGTTAAAATTCTAAGTATTAACATCCGATGTTGGTAAATTATTATATCCTATCTAGCATATCTTATTCTAGAAATATCTGTGGAAATTGCATTATATTTAACTTATTATTATTTTTATACTGATTCAAGGAGTTGAGTGACTTTTGCTTAATGATACAATACCATATATATACATAGGTACATTAGTATTCAAAAAAAATTACAATTGAAAATGCTACAATGCAAAATAAACACTGCCAATCAAAATAGCATCAAATATAAACATTTATTTTAATTATTATAATAATCATTTAAGAAAGAAGTCAATTTTGCTTTTATATCTGTTGACTAGCAGTATACCCGCTGCTTCGCTACCGAAAAAGTAGTCGTAGCCGGCTTAGGCTGGACCCATGGCAGAATCGGTTTAAGACTGGCTTGGTGCGAAGGTTTTGGAGGGTTCAAATATATTTATTTGTTTTAATCAACTATTGTATTGATATGTTCTTACACAAATAATGTAAGAAAGGGCTTCTTTATAAACATTGATAGTACAGTCATTTGGTAACAGCACGTATAAGTGTCCCGTTGTGCTAACTTAGGAAAATGCGACAAACAGTTGCCCATGTGAGAATCACTCATCGCCCAAGGCGGCGCTGGTCACGTGAAGCATTTTATCTTGTACCTTATGAAGTTATTTGTTATGATATTTATTATAATTATTCCGTGATTATTCTTGATCTATAAATCGTACCAATATAGGTCAGAGCACTTTTTACCGTTAATAAATGCTCTTGCCACCGAAGAAAATTTATATAGTCTTAGGGGCGACGCAAATGTTCAACAGCAAATTTAATGTTATAATTGTCGTCGAAAAGTGAAAATAAAAAATCTGGGACATATATCCTCGGGAACATTTTTGTAGCAATATTAAACCCTAAGTCCTTCGTATGAGTGGCGGATCAAGCCTTCGCCGGGCCCACGACATTTTTGATTTACGGGCCCTTAACCTAGAGGCGTTCAAAGTGAAGAGCAAAAAAAAGGTCTTCTTCACCTCTCAAATCCAAATGAAGAGCAAAAAAAAAGGTTCTCACCTCCCAAATCCAGGCCCTTGAAAATTACGGGCCCAAGACAAATGTCTTTTTTGTCTCTGCGAAAGTCCGCCACTGCTTCGTATATATATTGAATATGTAATCTTTTATAGTTTCACCGCCAGAGCCGTAGCAATGTTTTCGGCAAAGACAAAAATCCTCACCTCCCACATTCAAGTGAAGAGCAAAAAAAGGTCCTCACTACCCAAATTCAAGTGAAGGAAGAGCGAAACAAAAAAGGTTTTCACCCGCAATGGCACTCCTCATGAGACCCCGCGCCCTTATTAAACCCCGCGATCTTATCAAACCTCGCGCTCCTGGCAAATGCCCCGACGCCACCCCGTTGCTACGGTGCTGTTCACCGCCATAGTATTTAATGTGATTAATATAAAATTCTAAATTACATTGTTGTACAAGTTATGTATATCCTAATATTTAACTAATGAATAGATGCTCTTATTCTATGTTTATATAGCGGTAATGATCACACTAACAAAGGTCCATTCATTCATACATTGTAATACAAAATATGATAATTTAATATTAGAACCTTATCTATAACAAAATTGCTAATTAAGGAGTTTTTATTGTAAACATGACATCATTGATATAACAAAGATGCTTATTGTATTATATTGTTAAATCAGCATAAAACCTGTATAAAAACCCTATGCAATAGAGTTTCACAGAGTTCTATTTTGTAAATGAACCTGTGTAGTTCAGAATATTTAATCTTCTTATTTGAAATAAAGTTTTTTAAAAACAAATAAATCTTTGCAATTTATTTAATTGGCGCAGTCGGTAGGATACGTAAACAGTGTTTTAGACCGAAAACTCAAAAATTAAAAGTTTGAGTTTAATTCGTTAAAGTCATCACTGTTCCGTTTCTACGGTTTATTACGGTCCATAAACGTTATAAGAAGAAACCTACAGAGCCGCTATACGCAGTGCCAAGGAAAAGTACCTACAGAGCCGCTAAACGCAGTGCCAAGGGAAGTAACCTACAGAGTCGCTAAACGCAGTACCAAGGGAAAGAAACTACAGAGCCGCTAAACGCAGTGCCCAGGGAAAGATCCTACAGAGCCGCTAAACGCAGTGCCCAGGTCTTCATATCATCAAATTCAAGAACTCCACGACACAGAGCCCGCAGTGCGAGTGCCAGTCAACCCGGTGAGCCTGAACGTCAAGAGCCGTATCAGCATCACCTAGCCTGCCAGAATCAAGTGTTCAAGTGTTACAAATGTATTTCACCACGCTATTGGCAAGCATAATTTTACTGTAAGTAATTATTAATATTTTTGTAATAAATATTCAATCTGGAGAATAATTTAGAATTATTAGAAATAGTATCAGAAATAGAAAATAATCTCAACGTCACAATGGCTGAAAGAATTCAGAAAATTAACTTTGCATTAAAATCAATTCCGGAATATAATGGAGACCCAAATAAATTAAGTAATTTTATTAATACTGTAAACTCAGTTCAGTCTCTCTTCTGCACTATCACTCCACCTTTGGATGATTTTGATAAAGCAATAACATTTTTAAATATTAAAAATAAAGTAACTGGACGCGCTTTAGACAGTATTAAAGATCTAGAATTAAATAGCTGGGACGGATTACGTTCGCATCTAATAAATACTTTTAAAGATAAAACAAATTCAGTGACCATAATAAATGAATTATTAAAAATACAAAACATCAAAAGTCCATATAAACTATTAGAAATAACTAAAGAAAAATTCCTTAGTTTTAAATCGAGAATTGGTATTGAAGAAATGGATCCAAACGTAAAATTAATAATGATCAAGTTTGCTGAAAACTTAGTGGTAAACAATTTCATTTCAACCATCAATGACCCATACAGAAATAATCTAGCTACCAGAAATCCACAAACAATAGATGAGATAGAAATATTAATGGAAAATGATTTCCAATATTTAAAATTCAACACTAATCTTAATATAAAACCTTCTATTACCAAACAATTACCACACATTCCACCCCAAAAATTTCCAGGAACAAGTTTTCCTACTGGACCAATAAATTTCCAGCAGAAAAATAATACTAATCAAAATTTTGTTCCTAGACAACGAGTTAAAAATGCCCAATATATTAAACCTACGCCCATGACCATACAGACTAAACAAACATTTCAACCTAAACAAAATTTCTCGGGACAAAATAACTATTTTACACAACAAAATAAACAATTTGGGACACACAAACCAAATTACATAGCAGAAGAAATTAATAACACGGAAACTTTCGATGAAAATCGGTATTCGGAAGATCAAAATTTTAGTAATGAAGAATATAATTACTATCCGGAAGAAGATTTAGAAATCGGGATCGAAAAAGACGAAAATGTTACGGAACAAAATTCTTTTTTAGAGATTCCCCCAGATATTCAGGAGAGCTCTTGAGTATGTTTCAGAGTTCCCGACTACCGTTTCTAAAATTTAAAGATTATTATATGTTGATTGACACAGGTTCCACGATAAATTTAATAAGTAAAACATATGTTTATAATAATTTACAAAAATTCAAAATTTACAAAGAAAAATTTAATTTTAAAACACCAATAGGTGAACATACTGGTGACGAATATATAATTTTACAGTTTGAAAATAGAGATTTAAAATTTTATTTACATGATTTTCATAAAGATTTTAATTTGTTGTTGAGTTTACCAACAATGACTGAAATGCAAGCTAAAATAGATCTTAGTAAAAATTTAATTACGATCCAAAATAAAAATTATAAGATACAATATTTTAAAAATCAAGTAGTTGATAACACAGTTAACAACACAGAACAAATTAAAGTTAGAGCAGAACATTTAAATTCGGAAGAAAAGAAAGAACTTCATAAATTAATAAAAGAATATCAAAGTATTTTTCCCAATGAAAAAGATGCGTTAACATACACAGACGTTATTCAACATAAAATAATTACTAAAGATGACACCCCCGTATACACTAAGCCGTACCGATATCCTGAAATATATAAAAATAAAATTAATAAACAAGTTGAAGACATGCTAGATAGTAAAATTATCCAAGAAAGTCATTCACCTTGGTCATCACCTGTTTGGATGGTTCCTAAAAAATTAGATGCCTCAGGCAAACGAAAATTTAGAATGGTTATTGACTATCGGAAACTTAATGCAAAAACTATAGACGATAAATTCCCAATCCCAAATATTACCGACGTTTTAGATAAATTAGGAAAGAATATATATTACACTGCACTAGATTTAACCTCAGGTTTCCATCAGATTCAGATGCATCCTGACTCCATTCCTAAAACAGCTTTTAGTACTGACAAAGGCCATTTTGAATTTACAAGAATGCCATTTGGTCTCAAAAATGCCCCATCTACCTTCCAAAGATTAATGAATTATATATTAAAAGATTACATAAATAAAATATGTCTAGTATATTTAGATGATATCATAATATTAGGAACGTCTTTGCAAGAACATTGTGAAAACATACGGAAAGTATTTTCTAAATTACAAAAATATAACTTAAAAATTCAATTGGACAAGTCAGAGTTCATGCGTAAAGAGATAGCTTATCTAGGCCATATAGTGTCGAAAGACGGTGTAAAACCAAACCCTGCAAAAATTGAAGCCGTTAAAAATTTTCCTATCCCAAAAACCCAAAAAGAAATAAAACAATTTTTAGGACTTTTAGGTTATTACAGAAAATTTGTTCCAAATTTTGCTAAATTAACTAAACCAATGACTACATGCTTGAAGAAAGGACATAGAGTAAATATAGAAAATAAAGAATATAAACAAAGCTTTGAGGATAGTAAAAAATTATTAATTAACGCACCAATATTACAGTATCCTGATTTTGAAAAACAATTTATTGTTACAACTGATGCAAGTAATTTTGCCATTGGTGCAGTTTTAAGCCAAAACATTAATGGGAAATACATGCCCATAGCCTATGCGTCTCGTACATTAAATGATCACGAAATTAATTATAGCACTACAGAAAAAGAATTACTTGGTATAGTTTGGTCAGTAAAATACTTTAGACCCTACCTTTACGGTACCAAATTCATAATACGAACCGATCACCGACCCTTAACGTGGTTAATGAGCCTAAAAGACCCAAATTCAAAACTAATGAGATGGCGTATAAAATTAGACGAATATAGCTATGAAATAGAATATAAAAAGGGAACACTAAACTCTAATGCCGATGCACTCTCAAGAATAAGACCTAAATTTCAAATCTTTAAAACCAATGATGATATTTTTAGTAAACCACAAAATTTAGTACATTCCATTTCACGGGATCTAAAACTACGAAAAGGATTTGCTAAACAAATAGATGAAAAATTTAATAGCAAAAACTATTTTATGAATAATGGTAATAAAACTCAAGATTTATTAATCCAACCCATTTATGAGAATAAATATAAGATATTTCACTTAATAACTAAACAAGAATTTTTTAATAAACCCACATTAGAAAATATACAAAATTGTTTAATTCAGTTGAAAAATTTCCTAATCCAAAATGATATTTTCGAAATTCATATGCCCAAAATTTGTTCAGGTTTAGATAAAATTCCGTTTCAAAAGGTTGAAAATTTATTAAATGATATTTTTAAAGAAACCCATATTAAAATAGTAATTCATGAATTAACACAAGAAGAAATAAACATGAATGATGAAACCGAAAGCATGATTGGTAATGTAGATGTAGAAGATTTAGATACAGTACATTCCGCAGACGAAAATGAATTGAATGGAATAACTTACAAAGACTCTTGTATCAATGTAGGTAAAAATCAAATTATAATTCAAAAACACAACCGAGAAACAGAGTGTCAGTTGACAAAACCTTTTGGCAATAAACAAAGATTAACTATTCAATTAAATGAAAATCACCTAGAAAACGAAATTTTTAAATTCTTAAAAGATTATGTAGTACCACGCATAAATTATTATTGTTTAATTGACAGGGATCTGATAATCCCAATAAATAATGTTTTACAAAATAATTTCAATAAAGAAACGTACAGATTAATTCAATGCGAAGAGGTTTTAGAAGACAAATTAATAACTGAAGATCAAATAGAAACTATTCAAACTTACCATCTAGGAAAAACTAACCACAGAGGAATTTTGGAAACATATCAAAAATTAAAACGAAAATTTTATTGGCCCAATATGTTCATGGATATACAAAAATATATTAACAATTGTGACATATGTCAACAAAATAAATATGAACGAAATCCTTACCAAATCCCTGATAATCTTACGCAAAATCCTAAATTCCCCTATGATATTCTACATATTGACACATTAACCCTAGAGAACCAGAAATATTTAACGGTAATAGATGCTTTTTCTAAATTCGCTCAGTTATTATACGTTAAAACACTTTCTGCAATAGACATTACTAACGGACTTATAAAATACTTTTCACAATACCAAATCCCTAACGAAATAACTTTTGACAGTGGAACTGAATTTAATAATAATTTGGTAAAAGATTTACTAAAATCATATAATATCAAAATCCATATGACATGCGTTGATAACCCTAAATCAAACGGACTTATTGAAAGATTCCATTCCACAATAATCGAACATTTGAGAATTTTAAACCAACGACAGCATTTTAAAGAACAGAATAATTTTAAAAAAATACAACTGTCCTTAATAGCTTACAATAATTCAATAAACTCAGTTACTAAATACACTCCTAATGAGATACTTTTTGGTTCAGAAAAGGATAACGAAATCTTGAAATTTAAAGATTGTAGCGAAGACTATTTGCAAGAATGGCAATATAAACTCAGATTATTAAAAGAAAAAGTGTATAAAAATATTGAAACCGAAAAGAATAAAAGATTCTCAAAACAAAAACCGTCTAACAAAAATTTAGATAATCTAAAATTAGACACTGTACTAATTAAAGAAGGTAAAAGAAGAATACAAAAAATCAAAAAACCACTATTTAAAATTCACAAAGTTGAAAACTATAACCCCAAACTTGGAACTATAAAAATAAATCCAAATAAAAGACATAAAATTGACAAAATAAAAAGAAAACGTCTCTTTGTTGCAAATGCTCCTGCAAAGGAGAAGAATTAACCGAATTAACGGACAATCCCGGCTTAAATATAATAGATTTAGGACAAGTAAATATATATAAAAACTCATATTACTCTTATTATAATTATAAAATAAGTAATTTGGAATTAGAATATAATAAAATAAAAACTTACAAAAATGAAATTTTATTAAAATTAAATAGCGATAAAGCCGCGAAATATAATTACAAAAGAGAAATAGAGACATATATAAACATTTTAAATTTTAATATGTCAAGACTAAAAAGTAAAATTAACAATTTGTTTCAAAATAAATGCAATAAACGAGGACTAGTAAACGGATTAGGAACCATTATTAAAAGTATTACCGGAAATTTAGATTCAGAAGACGCTGAAAAATATGAGAAATTATTTGAAAAAATACAACAAAATCAACATATTTTACAAGATCAAAATTTAGAGAATATACGAGTTAATAAAGAAATGATTTCAAAATTTAATAAACAAATTGAAAATATTAAGCATAATGAAATGATATTAAAATCACGAATAATGCAAACAGATACCATAATTGAAAAAGTCATGAACTGGGAAAATATCTCTAGACTTAAAGATATTTTTAACCAACTGATTTTATTAAGTATAAATTTAATTGAAATTCTAGATGAAATCGAAACAAGCTTAACTTTCTGTAACTTGAATAAAATCCATAGCTCAATAATTACAAAGGAAGAATTGAATAAAATAGTTAAAGAAGCAAATCAGAATTCAAATTTTTGGGAATTAACTACACTAATTACCAGTCATTGTAAAGTTGATAAAGATCAGATTGAATATTTACTAGATATACCTGTATATTATAATAACGAAAACAGTAAACTATTGCAAATAACTCCAATACCCAATATCAACAAAAATCAAATGTTTGCCATAAATGAAGAAAAGAAGTTGTTAATTTTAAGCCAAGATAAATTATTTAATACACATGATTGTAATGAAATAAATGATAATCATTTTTGTAAAACCAATTATATAGAAACCAATGATTGTATTAAAAATGTTGTTATAAATCGTAATAACGAGGGATGTGAATATCACACAATTAATGATGCCTTTTTAATTATAAAAATAGAAAATGAAAATCTAGCAATAATAGCTAGCACCATAAACAGAGTTGTCGAAGTAAAATGTAAAGATAAAATCAAACATCAACAGATTAAAGGTGTCTATAAATTCAGAACTAATGAAAATTGTAAAATAGATAATTATGATTTAGAAAGTAAATTGACAAAAGCGAAAGAAATAATTTTTGAAAAAATAGCTTTTAACATTGAGGAAAATCAAATTAGTAACAGTACTTTAGAATTAAAGCAAATAGATAAGGAAAATGTTATTATTAAAGAAATTCCAAGAATAGATGAAACAACAGTAAAAAATGATTATCATGGTCATATTAACTCTTTTGTAATAATTGTATTAACCATTATTATATTATTATATATAATTTATAGAAATAAGGATAGATTAAAATGTAAAAGGGACTCTACATCAAATCAAAAAACAGAATCTTTAGAATTAGAAAATTTGGAAACTCAGAATAGAATTCCTTTTTGAAAGAATAAGATCATCTTTTAAAGAAGGGAAGAGTTATGTATATCCTAATATTTAACTAATGAATAGATGCTCTTATTCTATGTTTATATAGCGGTAATGATCACACTAACAAAGGTCCATTCATTCATACATTGTAATACAAAATATGATAATTTAATATTAGAACCTTATCTATAACAAAATTGCTAATTAAGGAGTTTTTATTGTAAACATGACATCATTGATATAACAAAGATGCTTATTGTATTATATTGTTAAATCAGCATAAAACCTGTATAAAAACCCTATGCAATAGAGTTTCACAGAGTTCTATTTTGTAAATGAACCTGTGTAGTTCAGAATATTTAATCTTCTTATTTGAAATAAAGTTTTTTAAAAACAAATAAATCTTTGCAATTTATTTAATTTACACGTGTATGGGTAACCTCTATCAGCAAAACTTAAGTCTATATCTCTCATTGGGCCTAAGAGATATTGAGGAATCAGTGAAAAAGCATTTTGCCCCTTTACGGGTGAAATTATTAAAAAAAAAAAAAAACGATAAATTTCTGAAGATTTTAAAAAGACACTTATATGCCAAAACGGATTGTTATCTCAATAAACATAGGAAATGAGAAGCGTTCTACAATTGACCCCGAATGTAGATTTAAGGGTTGTTTAGGGCAAAATCCTGAATTTCGTTCATAAATATTTGTAACCTTTATAAGCAAAAACTAAGTCGATATCTTATTGGTACCGAGATATATTGAGGAATCCTTGAAATCATATTTCACCCCCTTGGGGTCGAATTTCAAAAAATCTCTTGTTTGGGGGTGCTTACACATGGAGAGAATATGCTTTCCGAATTTCATGACTATGTCCAAGGAACGTTTTATAGAATAAAAAATAGCAATTTACTTCTTTCGGGGTGCAATTAAAAAATATGTTAAAATGTTATTTTAAGTTTTTAAGTTAACAGTTTTAATCCAGAAACACTCCCTTAGAATGAGAATTTTGAGATGATATAAGGCCTCTGTTCGGCCCTGGTTTTACTCTATTATCATTTGGTTAAAATATGTCAAACTGTTTTTAAAAAGGATTCGTCAAAAATAAAAATAAATAAACCATAATAATAAAGTTCATAAATATCGGCAAAAATAAAAAAATATTATATAGATGGTGTTTAGTTCTACATATCTGTCATAGTTTTGCTAAATAACTGAAGATCAGTGCTGTTTACCGACAATATTTGAGCCGAACATTTCCGATGCCGCCCGAAGAGCCACTATCTGAATATAGTCATCCAATCAACTATTGAACGAAAATTTCTTTTCCCTCACTGCATATCTAATAGATATTCCAATGGTCCAATATAATTAAAAACTAAATTATTAATTTCTCGTTTCTGGTGGGACTTTTTTGAGATTTTCGATTTTTCTAGTTATGGTGAAGACATTTCCTACCTATATGCAAAATTTCAACTCGGTAGCATATCTGGAAGTGGGTTAGAATTTCCGGACATAGCCACAAATATTCATTTTTATATATAAAGATGGAGTGGGCCAAGAGTGCTTCACCCGGAAGAGAATTCCAGATGTCGATTTTACGGTTGGACAGGGAGTTTCCTCTTTGGTGTATGCGGTATTTTTCATGTCTCAGCCTTAAGTGGTGACCACGAAGACGTGAGTCAGCACTGAGGTGAAATAATGGGGACATGTCTGTGGAGAATGTTCTTGTTGTTTTTCAATACATCTGTGTTGTTATTCAGTTCACCACGCGTTCTTCGATCTGCCAGTAGGGGGGAGTTTTATGGGACCACTAAGCAGTTATTATAGTCAGGAAGTTAAAACCTGGTTGCGTAATAATCCCGGTCGCATCGTAACCCAATATCAAATAGCCAAACTCTTTGGGTTAGCATTTGCGAAAGCCACGACAGTTGAAACTGCTATGTCAGGTTTTCGCAAAACTGGTATCTACCCCACTGATCCCCATGCATTTAAGAATATTGATTTCGCTCCAGCTGACACAACAGAACGAATGGAAGATGACAGTCAGACGGACAAAGCAAGCAATGATGTGGAAGAGATAAGTACTATTGTAGAAGACAAGACTAAAGATAATCAAGAAGAAAGTGAGGGAAATCAAAAAAATATATCTCAAGGCGTGGATGTTGAGCAAGGCCGTTCTTCAGCTTTTCCTGTTTCGCCAAAAGATATTCTAGCGGTTCCTCGCAGCACTATGAGGCGTTGTAACCGAAAAAGAGGAAAGACGGTTGTTTTGACAGAATCACCCTACAAAAACGAATTACTAGAAATTATAGAGAAGAGCAATAAGTCTAATACAAAAGCAATAAAGAGGAAGATGTTGTTAAAAAAAGAAAAGGTAAATAAAGTCAGAAAGAAGCTTGTGTTAAGTTCTTCAGAAGAAGATGAAGAAAGAGAAATGGTTGACAGTGATCAAGATGCAACGTGTCTTTACTGCAAAAAAAAATATTTTTCTACCGAAAAAAATGATGGTTGGGTTCAGTGTTTACAATGCCAAAAATGGGCGCATGAAGGCTGCACTGGCGTATAAGGCATATTTTTGGATGAATTTAAATGTGATTTTTGCACTGGTTTCATAGATACTCGTTAATTTTCATATTTATGGAACTTTAATAATTATCCTGTTTTGCCCCACCTGTGATCCGATTGTACCCCGAGGGTAGGGGCAAAATCGGGTTTTACAATTGTTTGTAAATAATTATTTATTTACATTTTCATTTTTGTTTTCGATATATCCAATATATTTTTCATTAATATAGTTAATATATTTTGTAAGACCAAGATTTTCTAAACGATCATTATATGAAAGGTGCTTTAAGCTTCTTGGGAGTTTGGTAGCTCGTCTCTAAACTCTTTCTAATAACTGGATGTCGCGTTGTTAATAAGGCAACCATCAACAAATACAAATTCAAGGAGTCGGTTTATATAGGATAGGTACGTTTTGCGAAATAATGAAGGAGTAAGGGGTGAGAAAGATTTACGAGCCAGGTAGATAACTTTATTGGGTTTTTTTCAAAAAAAAAAAAAAAAAAACTAATATAATAACTAAAATTTTAAAATAATGTCAAAGTTACTTTGTAGGCCTTATTGCGACCATCAGCGTCTCAAACTTATTTAAAATTACCGCCTTGGTAATTTTAATTTCAATCTACATATATCTTGCGTTTAAGTTTGTATGAACTATTTTAAATCTGAATAGTTCAGCTAAAAACCCTCTCGCTTGTCAAGCGATGAAAACACACGAACGTTTCCTACAATTGATACTACGAGTCTTTGTTTTATAAGCATTTATCAGTTCTTTTTTAGTTATTTTTCAGATAGAAAAGTACATTAGTATGTGCATTAGTGGTCCCACTAGTTGTGTTTGATAAAATAGGGCTTATTAAACCTAGTGTGCATCGAGTTACGTTGACAAACCTGTCAACTTGTAAACGTAGTTATCAAGTATCTTTTGATATTTTTCATCCAGAAAAAATATCAGTGTGCTGTGCTGAGGATATCATTTATAAAATTAATTCAAACTATAATTTATCTTGTAATAATTCATACAATAATAAAAACTATTTACAATATTTACGCGAGTTACTCAGAGCAGTTCTTTGTTATAAGCGGCTGGTTAGGGCTTCAAGAGGAGATTTTTGAGTTATTAATCCTCCAGAACCTGCGTGGGCGCTTTTGAATTATTTTACTCCTAGGGTCAACCAATCATTTGTACAAGTCTTCGGGAACAACCCCCTAGGAATGAAATACGTCTGAACCCTGCCTATTCTTTTATATGTTTGTAGGTACACGTCTGCTCTGAAGTAACGCGCCAATATCTCGTATTTTACCTGCAATTCTGCTGGATGTCATATTAACACCCATTATTATTATTGCATAACTGTTTATTTGTCATCACGTGGCAGGTCCTTCGATCTCATTCGAAGACCTATGCAGCGTTGCGACGCCAGCGTCTCTTACATAAAGAGCGCGCACCGGGTGCCACAGGACTTAAACTGTACTCTATTTTAATATCGCTAATGAAAGTACAATATAAAAAGAAAAATATTGACATATGTTGTTGTTTTCTTACCAAAACAATAGTGCTTGGTTATTTTTTGCTGTGAAATAATACATGTTAATCTACTTTGAAATGGAAAAATCCATTTCAATACCACAGATCTAAGAACAGCCCGAAAGGTCAAATATTTATTTGTGGCTTACGTCAGGTTAGCCGTTTAAGAATTGGACTGTACACTCATCTAAGAAACTTTCAAGAAGAAGACAAAATAAGATATTCCCTAACGATATCTAGCAAGTATGAAATACGTGAGGAAGGAAACAATCTCAATAGTTCTTGAGATTTAAAAAAAAATAATAATTACTGATAAGATTTCATTATACGTAAATAGCTAAATATCTAATCATGAGTTTTTATAAATCACTGCAGTTTATAAAGGATGACGGTGCTCAAATTTTTAGTACAGTTGCTGAGTTTTGGCAGACCACAAGCTTAAAAATGAAAGGTAAGTCATTCTTCATTCTATAATAAGTATAATAAATAAATTACGTAATGATTTTACAGTGAAATATATTGTAATAAAGAAATATATACGCAAAGTTTATCTAGTTCCGCACGAAACTAAAAACTAGATAGTAATTCCCTGTTAGCATTTTAAATGCCAACATGAAACACCAAATAATCTAGGAAAACTCCCCTTCCCGTGACAACCTAAAAAAAGTCCCATTTAGTTCAACTTAGGCTAAAGAAACAAACTATATTGCTATATAAACTATTTTTTAAAAACATTACAAATATCTCCATATGTCGTCAGAACTGCCATCCGAAATTGAACTTATTAAAATCGAACGAATAAAATGTACTTTATTGAGTAAAATAGTTACTATTGTGATCTATAACACTCTGCCATTTATCAGGAAGAGAAAATACTCCGATTTATAAAATTCCTGATTTTTTTGAAGGAACAAATTGTTCAAGGCTCATTTTAACATGGTTGAGCGACCCCAAAAACCCCCGAATAACGTGATTCAACTGCTTTTGTATCAAATTTGCATAAAACTCTAGGAGACGATGTACGTAGTGTCCACCCTGGGCACCAGGTACCTCGGACACTTCTCTCGTCCCGATATTCGTGTTCAGCGACCCCAAAAACCCCCGAGTAACGTGATTCCAAAAACCCCCGAGTATCAAAATTTGACTTATTTTAGTGAATTTATACCGAGTTATAAATTTTTGATTTTGTAACTCTGGAAAATGCACTTTTCCAATGCATTTTTCTTATGCACAAATGCAGTTTTTCATTTTGCATTGATCGCGTTGGTTCACAAAATTTTCTGAGGCTCTAACGAATCGAATTCACCAAACCGCATGTAAATCCATCTTACTGCGCCAAAAATCGGAAGTTCACTGCTTCGTTTTCTCGCCTATATAGGTTATTCCAAAGGTTTAGGTGGACCTAATTGAAATTTTCATTTTTGTGAGTTGTCATGATTTCTTGTTTTATGGTTTGAAGTAGGCTTTTGCTAATAGGTAAAAGTTACTAAAATTGAAAATCTAGTTCCGCCTAAACCTTTGGAATAGACTTTAGTAAAAATTTGTGCAATTTGGTGAGATATTTTTAGTTTTTAATCAAACGCCGATTCAAAATATTTATCTGGTATTATATTCAGTTTTCGTTTTCAGGTGTTGTTCTTTGTGTTCTTTTGGCATTGTCCTATGCATCAGCTGAGGAGTGCACGATTGGAGCTCTTAAAGGGAACCCTTATGACTGCAAAACATTTTACGAATGCATTGGTAACAAATGGGCATTACTACATTGTTCTCCAGGCTTAGAATGGAACGAAGCCGCTAAGGCTTGTGATTGGCCCTCTTCTGCACAATGCAAAGAAACTAGTGCACCTCCAACTGAACCAACTACTGAAGGAACAACTGGAGAACCAACTGCAGAAACTACTGAAGGAACTAGTGGAACCACAGCATCCGGTGAATGTATCTGTCCAGCTCAAGATGATCCACAACACGATGTTCTCTGCAGAAACCCTGAAGATTGTGGCAGTTTCTTCAAATGTTTTAAAGGAAATCCAAGTTTAATCAAGTGCCCACCTGGACAGGAATGGGCCAATGAGCTACAGAGGTGTGATTGGCCATCAATTGCCAATTGTCATGAAGACAGCAAACATTAAAAAATAAAAAAATATATTGTATGTGATGTAAGATATTTAATTAAAAATAAATTAATACATTTTTGTATTTTACTACAGAAAGTTGTTATGTAAGAATATCAAAAAATTCCCAGAGATAGCAAATCACTACAGATAATTTTGTTGTCATGCAATATAACACTAAAATACACTTCTCGAAACAAATTGATGTGAAGTGTGAATTTTCACACATTTCAGGGATTTGTAGGTATTTAATAAGTGTAAGAAGTTAACATAATACTGGATGTTTAGGAATATTTGTTCTATAATAACATAAAAATCATCAGTTTTTTGATAATCATTTTTATTCGTTATTTGAGTACTAGATAGATAATACTTTATTTATTTACCTTTCGGTTTAAATCTACATATTTACATTGATTAACTATATATTTCACATTAAAAACTATAATTATTACTAACTAAGGTATCTTCGTTTCAAATCCCTTCTTCTCTCCAAGACCTCTTCCATCCATGTCCATCGTTGACCTGATTCACAGCACGTCTGTCCTTGTCCCTTCTTTAAATTTTGTTTCTCCGCAATTCTTCAGTATGTGCTCTATGGTTTCTCTTTCCTCTCTACACAACCTGCATATTCTTTGTTCATCCTTTCTCCAGTATTAATTTTCTCTTTCCTCGTTTCCGCACCTTAATCTCACTATTATTTTCTTCTTATCTCCGTTCATTTTTGTGTTTAGGTACTCTGGTATCTGTGTCGTCCAAGTCTTTAAGTATTTGCTGTTATATCTTGAATTTGTTAGGCGCTTCTTTCTTTTCCTTGGATATTCCTCATTCTATCTGTTATTTCCTGTGTCACATCTTGTCCTCCCGACCTCTTTATAGATATCTCTCTTGTTGAGTAGCCGTTATATTCAAATATTTTTCTTCTTTTTTCTGCCCATCAGGATTCAATCTTTCTTTGCCCCACTTTTCTTTCTATTTCTGCCCAGCATTGGTTTAGCATTTTCTTATTATCCTCTCTTCAAATTTAATTGCTCTTTTTGTAGCTTCTATCCTGATGTTATCAATTTTTACTTCTTTACGTTATTTAAGTACTAGAAGCTACCATTTAATTTTCTTAAACAAAATTGAAATAATTTGCCTAAAATCCTAGTGTTTTTTTCTGCATTTGCTTCGCATTCAAGTCTTCATTAGATTTATAAGAAATATATTAATAAATTACTTTCTTTTTTTCAACTTCAGAAACGTATTTCTCACTATTAACAATATATTATTTGTTTTATAAGTATTTCATTACCGTAAATAATTTATTCCTCTTTGATACCTTATAAACAAAAATCTTAGGTAATTCAAACAATAAATTGAATCACAACGTATAACTGTGTAATATATAAATAACTGAACACTACACATTACACTCTACAGTGAAGAGTATAGCAGCATTTCTCAACCGGGGGGCCGTGAAAGCTTCGTCGGGGGGCCGCGAAGTCATATAAGATCGGAGAATGAAATTATAATAGAAAAACGCTCAATATTGCAAGATATATTCATAAATATATAACATTTATATTCATTAAAATATACCTTTTAAACTTAAATATAATAAATTATACTTATTTTGACAACTAATTTAAACTAATTAAAACGGTTCGCGTTGGAGGTACTTCAAGTACTTTCAAGAAGGTACGACTTGAACGTGCAATATTTTTTGTTATGCTCCAAGCTACTATAGGGTAAGGATGAGAAAGTGTTCAAAATGGAAAGCAACTTTCAACACTTGTTAATAAAAATACTTGCAAGCCATTATAGGTAACCATAACAGATATTAAAAACCTGTTTATGTAAAAGTTGTTTCTTTTCAAAAGCTTTATGCAAATATACCCAACACGCCATAAGTTCCCATATAAAAATCGAAGTTGTCCTTGATATCCAGTACTTCCGGTTTATTTCGGAAAATTGAAATACTACCATCCAATTATTTGGGTAAACTCTGGTCACACAATTTTTTTCCCAGCTTCCTCACACATCGGCTTTCCTCTATCTTGATACACCTTGTGATCTCTCACTCCCTCCCTCTCTCTCTCTCTCTCTCTCTCTCTCTCTCTCTCTCTCTCTATATATATATATATATATATATATATATATATATATATATATATATATATATATATATATATATATATACATACATATATATATATATATATATATAGATAGAGAGAGAGATATATAGGGGGGCCGCAGACAATATTTATGTTATATTGGGGGGTCCCATGCCAGAAAAGTTTGAGAAACACTGGAGTATAGTATGGTGTTTAAAATTCAGTCCTCAGCTGTTAAAAATTTCTTATTATATTTTTAATTTCATAAAAAGACACGATGTATCAATGTATGAACAGAGATATTCTGGAGGGAGCTTTATGAATTTGAGACGAACGTGCAAGAGACTCCAGTTTTAGAGAGATTTGAGGAATTTTGTACACAACACCTTACAGATTTGACTTTTGTATACAAATTGTAATTATATGTAAAAACTAAGGGTGCTAATAATCTTAGAAATTAAAGCACCATAAACAATATAAAAAAAAAAATTGACTGATTGGGTAGAATATTGTAGAAACGTGTCGAGTAATAATTAAGTGAGTATCGTGAAGACACAAGTTTCACATATCCAGGTCTTGTCAAATCTTCACCCCTTGTATTGTAATTGTGCACATCCATTTGAACTGTTTCTTCTTCTTCTTCTTATTCTTAGAGTGCCATGCTCGATGCTCTGAACTGATAAGTTCGTACTGAACATATTCGATGCTCTGAACTGACAACTTCGTACTGAACATATTCCGAGCGTAAGCTATTTCCCCGCATACAGTTGTGTTGTGTGTGTTGCCTGTATATAACACAATCGTATGGGGCCTACAATTTACTATCGTGGAATCCGAACTAATAATTATTTTGGAGAAATTTTACTAGGACTTTTACCTCGGTGGTTGCCCGATGCCTTCCGAGGGTCGGAAAAATGTAAGGTGTTTTTCCGGTACCGGGGAATGAACCCTGGTCCGCCGCTCAGTAGTCCACACACTAACTAACTGAGCCACGACCTTTCTCCGTTGAACTGTTTGCTCAGCTATATTAGAATGAACGTGGGTTAAACAATATATATAAAGTGAGGGTAGTGTCAATATATTTAAATTTATAAAAATGTTTTTACAGTCTTACCTGTATGCTATGTCACTAATAATTCTAACAACACGTATTTGCAGCCGAAATATTTTTACCGCATGTGGAGAATGACCCCATGCCAGTAATGTATATGTCATTCTCTGAAATAGGGCGTAGTATGCTATCATTAGAACATCTCGAATAACGTTATTATTTAATTTTCTTATGCAATAGATGGTGTTGCACAAGTTTTTAGCAATTTTTTCTACATGTTTTTCCCAGTTTAGATTTGGACCCATTGTTACTCCAAGAAATTTGACGGTATTGTCATTAGAAATTGGTAGTTGTATTGAGAAACAAAGCTGTTTAGTTTTAGAATTATTAAGGCTTAGTGCGTTGGCTGTATATCAATCTTCTGCAGACTTTATAATCTGATTATATTATCAGTAAGTTCATGAAACTTTAAGGAATGTGTTAGCAAAGTTGTATATTCTCCATAAAGAATGGTTTTTGCATTAACAAAAAAATTGATATGAAGTGTGAATATTCACACATTTCAGGGTTTCGCAGGTATATAATAAGTGAAGGCGGCATGCTGAGTGTGTAGGACAAATTTTACTTTGTAGTAATCACGGCAAAATGAACGATATTTTTAAAATAATTTATCGTCTGTTAATCATATAATAAGATAATTATTAAATTTACGCTCTTAAAAATTAAATACAACATTTGTCAAAATATAACTAGAATTTTGACAAAATAATTTCAACATAATAAAAATGCAAAAAAAAAAAAACAAAAAATAAAATTCACTCAATACTCGAACTCGAAACCCTTCGTTTACCAGCGAGTTTTAGCTTACGACACCAGTGCTCTAACCAATAACGCCATCGTATGCCTTGCACGTGAGTGTCTTACATTGTTATAACTTTTGTACTTTGTGAACCAAAAACCACAAAAAATGCGTTATTTTCCGAAAACATAATCTGATCAAAAATTCCTGTTGTACTATTTCGGTTCACACCAATATACATTACTTAGAATTTTTTCAGATTTTTAGTTTAAACCATCTGGGCTACAGAGTGTGGGACAAAATTTTTTTTGCACAATTTTAGCAAAAATCGCATCAAAATAATTTATTTTTCAAAAATAAAAATTTGATCGTTAATCCACGTACTAAGGGCTTTCATTTGATACCCTACTCATAATTTAAAAAAAATATTTTGGTTTCAATGAGCACATATTTGTTTATATTTTTAGGGGGGTATGTTTTTTAGATGTTTTAGTATTTTTCCTATGTGCGGGTCAAAGAGTTGTATAAGCATGCCAAATTTCAACTCTCTAGGTTTAGCCGTTTGGCTTCAATTTTTACCGAACAGACAGACAGACAGACAGACAGACAGACAGACAGACAGACAGACAGACAGACAGACAGACAGATAGACAGACAGACAGACAGACGACAAAATGACGGTATAAGGGTTTTTTGGTCATACCTACAAAACCCTAAAAAGAAGTAAATCATTAACCTATATAATGATATAGCTATTAATAATTTAAATAGATAAGTGTTTTTGAATCATGTTTTGTTTTGCTGTTGGAATATGTCTGAAATATGAAGAAGACACATAGTTCAATGTCATAATAATTATTTTGTTATCGTTGATAAGATTTAATTGAAAGAAAAATATCTAATCTATAAATCAAATTGGAAAATATAAATAACGCCACCAGATTTTTATTATTTAGTTGTATACGCAATATTAATACCTACGCATCTCTAACTATGAAAGGTGAGAATTAATGGAAATAAATATAAATATATCTGAAATAAGCCTCACTCAAATAAGTCCTCCATCTTGATCTGTTTTCGTTGTCAGTTCTTTTCAAGTGTCCTGTATACCAATACTATTTGATCATCGTTTAAATTGTTTCAGGTTTCGTATTTTGTGTTGTTTTGGCGCTAGCATGTGTTAATGCTTGCAAAAATGGAGAATATTGGGGCAACCCTAATGATTGTACAGCATATTTCCAATGTGTAAATAGCAAGCCACAGGAAATGTACTGCTCCCCAGGACTATATTGGAATGAACAAATAAAAAACTGCGATTATCCAGAAAATTCAGAATGCAAAGAAACAAGTGATGTCCCAAC
Source organism: Liopterus haemorrhoidalis (assembly GCA_963971575.1). NCBI lineage: Eukaryota > Metazoa > Arthropoda > Insecta > Coleoptera > Dytiscidae > Liopterus > Liopterus haemorrhoidalis. The sequence continues at coordinate 31,339,863 of OZ020619.1, read as the reverse complement.
TGAAGGAACAACAAAAGAACCCACCCAGAAACCAACTCAGAAACCAACTGAAGCACCAACTAAAGGAACCACTTCATCAACTGGATGTCAATGTCCACCTAAGGATGATCCCAACAAAGATGTTCTCTGCAGCAATCCAGAAGATTGTGGAAGTTTCTTTAAATGTTACCGGGGTAAACCAGTTTTAATCAAGTGTCCACCTGGTCAGGAATGGGCTGCGGAACTTGAGAGGTGCGATTGGCCATCAATTGCTAATTGTCCTAAGTCATTTTAAACATATTTTATAATTCATTTAATTTTCTGTAACTTAAGTTGTATCTTTTAAATGTAATAAAAAGAAATGTGTAGTACTGAGTGTTTTTTAATCGGTGAGGCCCATTGGGTGCATTTTGTTGTGTCAGTTCTGGTTTCAGTTTAATTAGAATACGCGTTTTATTGTGATAATGTTCTCATTCTCTTCCTTCTACTAATTCGATGGTTTGAGGTCGGATCACAGAAATGAATAAGTAATATTGGGGTGTAAAATAATATTTGAATGCAGTTAGTTTTCATTAAGTTTTTAAATGTTTTAGAGTTAAATCTTGGTATTACTGATATTAGAGAGTTATTGCAACCTCTGTTCTACTGATCTTTTAATAAGGTTTCCTTTATTTGACATGTGCGCATGCGCAGTTGATATATCCTTAATTTTTTTCTTTTATTAAAATACAGGCAACCTATATTTAATCTAAATAACGGCAAAGCATTTTTTATTTAAAGCACCTTAATTTTGACAGGTTAACATCAAAATTAACAACGGAGTAAATTCGAACATAAAATTTGTTGACTTTTCTTGTGAGTAATGATGCAAGCTAAAGATAAAAAACGTTTACGATTTAAATACGAGGACGATGTTATTCTTCTCCGAGAAATTGAGTCACGAAACCCTTTTGGAATGGTTGTGCCGTATGGGAAGAAGTTAAAAATAGTCTGCTGCAGTTAACTTATATAAGGGTTGCAATTAACTTCTATATTCATTACGATTTCGATCTATCAATTTGGCATATTTGTCAAAATAAAGTATGAAGCAAGAGCACCGTTGCAATAACACTCTTTAAAACATCATGAAAAATTTTAATACAGGATACTTTATTAGAGGTTTCTTTTAATAAAGTCAGCTTTGTTTCACTTTGCAATATCTCTCTATTAAATAATTTTAACTTTTAGAAAAAAAAACCTATATAAATTTAATACAGTATTGTTAAAATTAAAATTAAAATGTGCGTTCAATTATTCGCTCTAAAACATTACGTTCAAGAATATTTGCTTCAAATATAATATTTTTCTCTTCTGCATTGATTAGTACATCTATAAGTGTTGGAAAAACAATATTTTGATTATTTATTTAGTCGAAATTTCTTCGTTTCCACACACAGTCAGAGTCCAAAATGTTCTACGACCATTTACATTATTCTTACGTTTACTTCACGATCAAAATTGTGGTTTTTTGCGCATCAATTCTAGTATTTATAACTGAACACTAACGCAATTCACCATCCAAACCACAGGCAAGAGTTGTATTCATCTGAATGTAATATAGCCATTATATGCGAGTTAAATACGATATTAGCCAACGGAGTGGCCGAGCTCGTTAACTCGTGCAGTTCTGACTGGTGAAAACAGTCTAAATTGTGAGGTTGCTGATTCAATTCTCCGTTGTTGATATTATTCTGGCGAGAAAAATATGTTTACATTACTCCCATTTTCACAATCATTCACCCCTTATCCGGGTGTAGGAGCTCGCTCCCTGGCAACGGCGATTAGCCTCGTTACAAAAATAAGCCGATGTAAGATAAATAAAATAATAATAATAATAATCAAATACGATATTTTATGTACAACTATGTGGTATTATCATTAGAAAAATAGTTAAATTAATTTAAAAACACAGAAATTCTGAGCATTAATTGAAAAACTTCAGAAACTATATTATCAGTATGGCTTACTATCAGATTACTATCAGCTGACTGTAGTCACAACAATGTTTAAAATACTGTTATGTATTATTTTATTTATTTTAACTTAATTTAAATAATATTCTAATTAGAAATATGGATTGTGTGAGGCGCAAATAGCCATCATTGCTGAGCACAAACATTTTAATTAACTAACTTACTAAATAAATTAAATAAATTAAATTGTTAACCATATTTTGTAGATAAAATTAATATTTTGTTGTTGGATATCGATTGAATTAAAAAAAAAAAAACAGAATTTGTCAAATATTTAAAAATTAATTTTGTTCTGTCTACTTACTCTGTTTCGATTCTATCTGAATCATTTTTTCTTGCCCGACCTTAATATATAAGGGCAAGTATTGTAATCGCGAAAATTTTCGATGTCGAGATTTTGACGGATGACCACTTTTCATGGTCCAGGAAATCCAAAAAAACCTATTTTCGAAATGCCGTCCGTATGTGTGTGTGTGTGTGTGTGTGTGTGTGTGTGTGTGTGTGTGTGTGTGTGTGTGTGTGTGTGTGTGTGTGTGTGTGTGTGTGTGTGTGTGTGTGTGTGTGTGTGTGTGTCTGTGTGTCTGTGTGTCTGTGTGTCTGTGTGTCTGTGTGTCTGTGTGTATACAAGATAACTCAAAAACGGTTTAACTTAAAGAGTTCGTTCTGGTACTAAAAAATGCTCCTAATAATTGGGAAGAACCCAATTGTTTTTTATTAAAATCCGAAACCGGAAACGGAAGTTAGTAAACTTTAAAATTAAAAAAAATTCGTAACTAGTAAACCAAGCCTTGGACAAAAAATTGTATAGGACATAATTTGATGTATTTTTGAAGATTTACCTAAATATTTTTTTAAATTACAAAAAAATTATGTATTTTTTTTTTATTATTTTTTTTATGGGAGGGCAAGTCTAGCGGAGGTCTCCCTTCGCCACTGGTTAAAGTTGGTATACAAATAATTTAAAAAAATTCAAAACACAATTATTAAAGTGTATACAACTGTATTTTTTAATTTTTTATTTTTACTCAGGTTTGCAAGGCATGTGCGAGACAGAAATATATAAATAAGTTGTTTGTTGATTCATTTATTTGTCATTGAATCGACCTCTTTAAAAAAATGAACTTTATAATCATTTTCCTTTGTTTTAAGCCAGAGTTTCTATATATTTATATATATTTTAGTTGGGTCTTGACGTGTGATATGTTGTAGAAATAAATTTCTCAGTTGATTGATACAGGATAATTGTTTCATGCCGATCTTGAAAAGTTATCTGGTACGTACTATAACTGAGCAAAATGTAAAAATGCTTTGTAAGTTAAAAGCAAAACTATTAATAAAAATTAGCCATGCCCACCAACTCAAAGTACTTAAGCAAAATAATTTCTAACAAAGAAATTGTTTAGAATAATCATGGAAACATTACATATACCTATGATAAAATATATAGGCACATAAAAAAAAATATCAAAAATATATGAAAAAAGAAAAAATATATTAAGTTGTATTCAAAACTGTATAAAATAAAAGTTGTTAGTTATTGTTTGTATAGTAACATTTGTTAACTATTTTTTTCGAAATATTTCTGTTTCGAAATATCCGCAAAAATCTTAAAACCGATATGAAAAATCTTCCATTTCTAGTTGACCGATTTATACCGAAACTTAACTAACAGACGTCTTTGAAGTGAAACGCTTAAAAATGAAGTTTCATAAAAATCCGTTTAGCCAAATTCGCTTTATACGTGTCCAAGAACTGACAGACAGACATACAGACATAACTAGAACTGGGACAAAAAAGTTTTCAAAATAGAAAATACCGATAAAAAAACTATTGAAATACTATCTTTATAATATTTGAAAATACCTGTCGTCTACTGGACGTTACGAGACAGAGACTGTGACAGCTTTTTTAACTATCCGTACTGAAGCCAGCGATCCACCGAAAAATAATCGCAGCAAAACCAAATAAATAATACTGCACTAGTGGCGTACTCAGAAAAATATTTCGGGGGGGGGTATATTTCACAACGTCAGTATTTATACGTATTGAAAAGGGCGCAGTTTTGAAATGCGGTAATAATAATTTTAGTACTTTTCGAATTTTCAAGGGGATTTTCCCCCTTATACCCCCTGCGTACGCCACTGCACTGCACTACTATGATTTACTGACTTACTGGATGAATTATAAGAGATCTAAAAAATATAATTCATATTCCTACTGCATGAAACGTCACAACATCCATTATCAATTATTTAGCAAATTTTAAGGAATTTGCATCGCATTTATATGTGCCGCTCCTATAATATGTCAGCCCTGTAATAGATCAGTCACTCAACTGTATATTTGTATTTCACATAGGCTAAAACTTTTTCAATGACCATTTGAACCATTGAGAATCGAGAGCCTTTATTTATATTTATTGGGGACAGTAAAATATTATTTTACAGGTTTTCGTTATCTTCAGTAGCGTATCATTTCTGAGTGAAACTTTTGTTTCGAAAAAAACACTATTTTCACATTTGATAAAATTTATTTTATTTACTTTTCTGTCTATTCTGCTCGCGGAGCACAGTTTGGGAAACTCTGGTTTAATTGAAACGATTTTAGATTTTCAAAACTAGTAACTTTTAAGGATTAAATGAAGCTTTTGAAGCTTTTTGAATTTTAGTTTAATTATAAATTGTGAATGTTTCCTTAGCAACAAAAGATAATTACATAGTTGATATGCATTCATTTTGTTACATATTTTCACAATCTGTAAAAAACATCATATCTAATCTTTTTACCCTCGTGTATATATCTAATCATTAATTTCAAATCAATTCATCAATCTTTATAAGGGTTAGTTTTATATAAATTAGTTAGTCACTGTTGGCAGACCAACTGATGAAAACCATGAGAGGTAAGTTAAAATTTAATTTATATTCATCATCATCCGGTGTCATATCTTCTGTAGACATCGGCTAATATGCGACGTCGGAATTGTCTTGTGTATCTCTGCTAAGAAATTTCGTTTGCCCTTGTCACACATAATATTATTAATGAGTGTTGTTCGCTTTCTGCTTCTTGATGGCCTACCTTTACATTTCCTCTTATATAAATCTCATTTCTCTTTTTGTTCCCGCATTCGAAGATGTTTCACATGCTTTAAATTTCTGCACGTTCTTTTCGTCCACGTCTCACGCCCGTATATTAACATACTCCTCTGTTAACAGTCCACCACCTTTTTTAGGATTTTGTAGGTATGACCAAAAAACCCTAATACCGTCATTTTGTCGTCTGTCTGTCTGTCTGTCTGTCTGTCTGTCTGTCTGTCTGTCTGTCTGTCTGTCTGTCTGTCTGTCTGTCTGTCTGTATGTCTGTCGGCTAAACCTAGAGAGTTGAAATTTGGCATGCTTATACAACTCTTTGACCCGCACATAGGAAAAATACTAAAACATCTAAAAAAACATATCCCCCTAAAAATATAAACAAAAATGTGCTCATCGAAAACAAAAATATTTTTTTTTAAAGTCTGAGTAGGGTATTAAAGAAAATGCGATTTTTAACAAACTTGTGCAAAAAAAAAAATTGTCTCACACCCTGTAGCCCATATGGTTTAAACTAAAAATCTAATAAAATTCTAAGTAATGTATATTGGTATGAACCGAAATAGTACAACAGGAATTTTTGATCAGATTATGTTTTCGGAAAATAATACATTTTTTGTGTTTTTAACTAAAATATGTAAAATATTTAATTCGCTATGTAACACAGTAGATAAGTAAGTCCTCGTAGCGTAGTGCGTTGTGTCGTCGCTTAGTAATTTGCAAACTTAAGTTCGATTCCTGTCAATTTTAAATTTTCTTTTCTTTTTGCATTTTTATTTTGTTTAAATTATTTTGTCAAAATTCTAGTTATATTTTGGTAAATGTTGGATTTAATTTTTAAAAGCGTAAATTTAATAACCAGTGGGAAGTGTTGAAATTATAATTTAATTCTATGTTTGAATGTATACAAAATCAGAAGGCGAGGCAACCAATGGAAGCCATAGGCGCAATTTTCAAAATCTTAATGAACCTAGTCAGCTATATAAAAAAAAAAAAATACTGCACATATTTAGAAACTTAAATAATGATATTAGGCATTCGAATTAAAATTCATAAAAAAAATATTTTGACATAAAATTTGTTTTGGCATCCCAAATAATCATCCTTCAGTTACTAAATACCTGCAAAATCCTGAAATGTGTGAAAATTCACACTTCACATCAATTTTTTAAAATTAATATTATTATTCTGGATTGTGAGCTGGGATTTTAGTTCATTAAAATTAGTCAATCTGTCGTCTCAATTTAGTTATTTATAGTACTAGAAGTATTACAACTTTGAATGATTTCGTACTCTTCTTTAGAGATGAGCGACTCAATGATTTTTAAAGAACGCCGTGATCAGTGATCGTTCTTTTCCAATCACGGTGATTTTAAACGGTGATCAAATCACTGTTCAGACTTCATAACTGGTCCTTAGATATACTTACTGCGGTAAACGGCGCTGTTTAACAATCGGTGATTTTTCACTTAATTGAAGTTCCCCTGTGCTAAATTAAATCCAGTGTTATTCTTCAAAGTTATTTGTTTCCATGTCTAAAATTTTAATTTACTAAACAATATCTTTAAGATATGTTTTCAAATATTACAGTAATTACGATATTATAAATACTAGCTGGATGTTATATTTAAATGTTGAATAATTGAACTTAAGCACAATGAAAATAATTCGTTTTATTTTTCATTTCGCTGTTATTTGGTCATAATGTCTAGGATAGGAGATATATAAACATATTGCATAACAACCGGGCGTAATCAGCGGGCGTAATGGATTCATCAGGCGTTATGAATCCATTACGCCATCATTAGTTCATTACGCCCTCAATTTTATTTCTGTTTTGAAAAAAAAAAATATATGTAATAAATAATAAATAACTTTATTTTTATACTTATAAACACCAAAACTTACTAAAATAAAGAAATCAATAACCTTACGTATCCAAATATGTGAAAAATGTTTAACTTACTAATTCTTGAAAATACGCCAACAGTACAGTCTCAATTACGGCCGGCACCTTATTTTTGATTGCCATAGTCTAAAGGTTAATATTCTATTTCATATTTATGTTTTGATTTAGTTGGCATAAAACTTTTTGTTGCTTTTTGTGAATAGGGGATAGGCATGATTTTTAAATTTTTTTTTATTATATTCCTCTTGTTGCATATAAACATAAAAAACAGTTTTTTTTTTAATTTGAAGGCTTAAAAAAATCATAAATGTGTAGCGCGCGAAAACGACGTGTGACGTCATACCGCTTCTAACTGACGCATGACACTACTAGCCTACCCAGCGAACATAGTCCGTTGTCAACTTATTTGTTTGTATAACTTTTATAGGTTATGTAAAGTTAGAGTGATTTTAATTAAGATAAAGTTTAATTCTATAAAAACAATTTATACATGTTTACCGAATTAAATTTTATATTAAAATATATAAAATATGGAAGATCCAGGCCCCAGTACTTCGAAACATAGTCGAAAATATTGTTTAGTACCGATGTGCACAAATAGTTCAATTAAAAATCCAAAAAGTAATTTATATCATTACCTAATGGCGAAAAACAACAGAAAAGGCGAAATTTGTGGCTGAAAGCTATGAGGCGAAATAAAACCGATATTTGAGAAAAAAGTAAACTTTATGTTTGTGAAGACCATTTTAATGTGAATACATATATTTATAACTTAATTTAATAATAAATGCGTGAAAAATTGATTAAATACAAATACAAAACTCTCAAACAATACAATATACACACGTAGGGTGACCATTTTCTTGGAGACGGCAATGCGGGACGGAGCAAAAAAAAGGTCGTCACTTCCGAAATATAAGTGAAGAGCAAACAAAAAAAAGGCCCTTACCTCCCAAATATAAGTAAAGAGCAAAAAAAAGTTCTTCACCTCCCAAATATAAGTACAGTGCAAAATTCGGCTCTGGGGACACCAATTCAAAATGCGGGACGAATGGTCACCCTATACACACGTAAAGATTATGTTTAGTCTGTATCTGTGACGTCAAACCTCTACAGTCTCAGTCGTATTTACTCGGCAACCATCGCGGCGTGGTCGGCTTATTTCAAATTTAAAATATTTTAATTTAAAAATTTGGTTATAATATTAATTAAAATGTGATTTTTGTTGTGTTAGGTGACATAACTAACATTAAAATATCAAAAAAATGTAGTTTTAAGGAAATATAAATTGTATGCGTATCCCCTATTTATGTTGATATATTCGGGCAATTCTTTTATATTTATTTTAATTTTAATATCAATTCTGACAATTAAAAGATTAAACAAAATCATTTGTTTCTTGTCTATAAATGCATGTTTATTGTCATAGGCTACCAGATCTGTTAATTTTTACTTTTTGTTTTATTTGAAGTGAAAAATAAAACGTTGTATGCACCATTGGTGTTACTGGATGATTACGCTCATCGAGTGACATCCACCCCTCGGGCCAGAGCCTCTCGGGTTGTATTACGTCACTCTGGGACGTAATCATCTTAGTAACACCCTTGGTGCATAAATAGCTAATAGTTTTAAAATGATATTACAGACAATTTGAAATACTACTAAACAACTGAATGTTTTTATAGCAACGCTTGGCGTACTACCAAACCATACCATAAACAAAATATATAACACTACAGAGTCCGTATTTCGTGCGTATTTTGTAATGTACATTTTTGCTGTAAGGTAAATTATAAGTGAGATATTTCAGTTTCAAGTATAACAGAAAATAATAGATTCTTTATTCTGAACCACTCTTTTGTAAATATTTTTGATGTTAAGTAAATAATAAGTGAGATACTTTGTTTAAGGGCTGCCTTATGTCCCCATAGTTCCCCAAATATATGTTTTCTTAAAAAGTGCATTGAAGACAAAAATGATTTAAATGATTAAAATTTTTAAATAATACTGAATTCAAAATAAAATTGAAAAAATATGTGGAACAGGGAGTGTTTTACAATATTAATGAATTTATATATAATATTACTAATTTATGTACCACTACTATAACTCTTATAATTAACTAATAATATAATTACTATTTAATTATGTAATAATATAATTATAACAAACTTAATATAATGATGATGACATTTGCTATTTAATTAATTCAGACATTATGGAAATTTATAATTTGACTTTAACAAGACAGCATCTCCCAACTTTTATACGAATCTCTATAAAACTATATAAGAGGTTATAGTGAATTTTCAAAATCCAATCGTTCAGACAAGCAGAAATGTAGCAAAAACTGTAATCCTGAGTGTTGACAGGAATGTTCTTTTTAAAAAGAAGATTAAAATATTTCTTGATAATCTCTCAATGTTTAAAAAGTTTTTTAAAATGTATATATAGACAAATTTGACTAGTTCTATAACTGAGGTAATTATCAAATGAAAATATAATAAGTCGTTATTACTATTTACCATGCTACCTAGATATTTGACTCATCTGCTGCTGCAATTAGTAGTTCCAATATGGTATCTGGATAGCCCCTTTTAGACAATCAGGCCATTTTCAAATATTTGGTTTTATTTAAATTGATTTCTAGCCCTATTTCACTGGATGTGTCTTTTATCGATCTTATATATATATTTACTCTGAGGTGCTAACAGTCATGTTGCCAACATTAAAGTTTGAGCTTGGACTCGGGATTGAAATGGAATACCCACATTTACAAGATAAGTGCAAATATAAATAGTGCCATATACGCAATAAGGCGAGTAAGAATGATATCTAATGAAGATCTGGCGTTAACGGTATATCATTCGTTATTTCACTCGATAATGACATGGTTTAATCGTACAGGGAAATTCACCGCAAGCGGAAAACATATTTCGCTTGCAAAAGAAAGCTGTTCGACCAATTGTTGCTGCACCACCGACTGCTTCCTGCAAGCCTATTTTTCTAAATATGAAAATTCTAACGTTTCACCCACAATTTTCATCTTCTTACAAGCTCTAGATATCAAAAAAATATCTGCGACCATACGACCCGTCAAGACTGTCATAGTTACAACATCAAAACTTAACAAGACCCACATCCAGACTGATTATATCTGATAGAGTAAATGCAGGTTTCAACTTGTACAACAAAATTACCTTATCATATAGACAGTTGGACAGTTATCATATAGACATCAGGAACAGTTGGAACGTATTAAAGAGTGGTTCAGAGCTAATATGTTAAGTATCAATGTAGCTAAAACACAACATCTGTTTTTTTCCCTGAGGGCTCCCGACCCTGTTAACAACGACTCAGTAAAGTTTTTGGGTGTTGTCATAGGTGCTAATCTAAATTGGGAGAAACATATAGAAGTAACATCCGCAAAGCTTTGTAAGTCCATATATTGTATCAGGAATTTAAAACAGAAGGTTACTCAAAATGTTCTATTAACAGCATACTATGCATTATTTCAATCTCATGTCACCTATGCCTTATTAGCCTGGGGGCATTCCTCTCATGCCGAAAGAATTTTTGGTTTGCAGCGACGTGTTGTTAGAATTGTTAGCGGTTTAGCATACAGAGATGATTGTAGAAGTTCCTTTGTCAATTTAGGTATTCTGACGTTTCCCTGCCTGTACATTTATTACTGCTTGACACATGTCCACTTAAATTATAAAGACCAAAAGCTTCAAAAAGATGTTCACAGCTACAATACCCGTGGCAAAGAACTAATCAGGCCTGATTATACAAGACTGACCTCAACTAGATACTCGTTGAACTATTATGCCACTAAATTTTACAATGTTCTCCCTTATGAAATAAAAAAATTACCATTGAAATCATTCAAGATCAAACTAAAATCCCTCCTAATTAACAAGGCATTTTATAGCTTTGACGAGTATCTTAACGGACAATTTTGACAAACTTTAACGGACAATTTTGACAAACTTTAACAAACCTTCTACGTGACTGCAGCTTTTTCTCGCAATATATGCCTCTTAACTTTTAATTTGTTATTTTAATATGTCTTATTTTATTGTTAAATGTACTAATATTTTTTATATTTTAATATGTCCTTTTTTTATTGTAAATTATAATAATATTTTTTATATTTTAATATTTTTATTTTAAATTGTACTAATTTTATTTTATATTATGACGAATGTAAAAAACTCAAATTTTATTAACATGAATAAATATTATTATTATTAGTTATAAATGAAACAGTTTAAACATAAATTAAAACAAATTTTCCAGAGCAATCCATATTATTCTGTCAACAAATTTCTAAATAATGATATGAAATATATATAAATTTCAAAATTTAATGCAAATTGATATAGTATGTATATTTTCTTTTTGCTGGCTATACTTGTAAATATTGAAGTTAAATAAAGGTTTATTATAATTAGTCCCTAAATAAATAAAGTTGCGCAAACCATTGTTGTAAAATTTGTGCTCCAGTGGTTTTTTGCAATATTGGTTCCCGTGTTCGACGTCAAATTTTAGTACTTTAGGTTGGCCAAAATATCCATTTGAAATACGAAAGGTTAGAATACTTTCTTTTGTCAATCAAATCAAATATTGAATATTATTGGCTCAATATTATTTTTAAACAAACTATGAACATTGATTCTGTCAAACTACCAGATAAATTAATAACATTTTATCAAAGTATAAATAAATAGTATTAATTTAAGCACTAAACACTTAAAAATTATATCATAAAGTCTGTTCCAAACGCTTAGGCGGAACTAGATTTTGCAATCTAGTTACTTTCATCGTTTAAATCATGCTTTTTGGCCGTTTTGTTTAAGCTTTGTAAATCATACTTACAATAAACATTTTTTGGTTAAGGTTAATATCATTTTAAAATGTCATTTTCTTTATATTTCGATTTTTTGTGTCATACTTAATACAAATATCCCATTTATTTATTTTTTTGTCATTAAAATACGTAAAAAAATAATTTAATTTTGATTCGTGTCATTCGTTTCCATGATTTCATTGTTGGAATTTTAAATATTGACATTCCAACGTGAAAAATGAAATAACCCAAGCAAGGTCCCTTCTCGTGACAACCTAAAAGAACGAAATTCCCATTTAGTTCCGCCTAACCGTTTGGAACAGACTGTATGATTGGTTTTTAGATGCAATTTGTTTTTAAATTTAATATTTGCGGGCATGCATTATATTTAGTTTAATTTTATCTACACTGTTTTCATCACTGAAAACATGTAGTGTTCGCATTCCAGAATAGAATACTGCTTCACAACTAATTACTATGTAAAATTATTCATTCATATTTTAGTTACAAAAATGTTGATAAAAAGTTATTGTATTCTAATTGTTTTAGGTTTAATACTTTGTGTCCTTTTCGCATTGGCACATGCATCCGTGGACAAATGTCCAGAAGGGCATCATCCAGAACCAATATTTATGAAAAATCCATACGACTGTACAACATATTACCAATGTGTGGATGGAATACCGTTCTTAGAACATTGTCCACCAGGTTTAGAATGGTATGACAAAGAATCCAGGTGCGATTATCCAGAAATAGCGCAATGCCATGCCATCTCTCCGCCACCAACAAAACCAACGGAAACAACCACTCTAGGAACAACAATTTCTACAACACCATACCCAACGAAATGTCCACCAAAAGATGATCCACATCATGATATTTTACTAAAGAATCCTAAGGACTGTCACAGTTTTTATAAATGTTTTGAGGGTACTGCAACTCTTATTGAATGTCCTCCTGATCAAGAGTGGTATGATGAAATGAAGAGGTGTGATTGACCTGAGGTAGCACATTGTAAAACCGAAAATTAATTATCAAACTGACAAAATTATATATTTTAATATTTTTTATAATACTCTGTAACTTAACTACACATACAATAAAGAAATCACATTTTCTGTAATGAAAAATATACTTTACAAATTAAATAATAAGTGATAGATTTCTATCGCTAGGTGGTACTTAAAAGCAAAAATACTTGCTCTGATATTATTCTCAGGTGGTGCATAAGGGCAGGGCATAGTCTCATTTTCTAGACCTTCGTCCATAGGTACGAAAACCATGTGATCACAATGACGTTGTGCAGATCCAATTACTCCTGCATATATACACACTTCGGAAAAGTCTAGGGATTTAGTAAAATATATGAAAATAAATAGCGTATGGTTTCTTTTGTTCGTTTATTGTAATCTATCAAAATACTCAATAAATAATAGTTTACAACAAAATAAGCTAAATGTTATTCATAAGAAATTATCAATATTTGAAAAAAAATCAGCTGTGGCCACCACAGGACCGCCCGCCATCATAAAGTACTTATATAAAATACATTCTAGCAGCAGAGTAGAAATAACTTGGCCTAATATTTTCTATCAGAGATATTATTTATCATGACCATGGAAACGTTACATATAAGTATGAAAAAATTGAGAAATTTTACAAAAATTTGTCGAAATTTTTCGTTTTATCAAAAAACGTCTCAAATAAAAGTTATTAGTTATTGTATTTATAGCAACTTTTGTTCAATAAATTTTTTCGAAATATTCTTCTGTTGCTAAATATTCGCAAATATCTTAAAATCGACACGAGTAAACTCCCATTTCTAGTCAACCGATTTTTACCAAAAGTTGATCAACTCACATCATTGATTTCAAAAGCTTAGAGGCTCGGAGGACAGTTAATGCAATGGCATACAACATTTTTTTTTGCCAGAAGTCATCGACAAAATCAGGAAAAACAACCAATAATGCAAGCACGTCAAACAATTGATTATTTGAAGGAGAATAACATCGAATTACAGTCTCGTTGCCCGTATTCATCGGATTTATCCCCAATGACTTTTTTTTTTGTTCCCCAATGTCAAACAAAAAATGCCTGGACAGCGATTTTCATCACGTCAAGAAGCTGTTGAGGACTTCGAAAACCATGTTTTTGAGATACCAACTTCAGAGTGGAACAAATGTTTCGAGAATTTGTTTGAATGCATGCAAACGTGTATAAATCTTAAAGGCGAATATTTTCAAAAGCAATAAAATAGTTTGTTCAAAAAAAAAAAATGTTTTTTCTTAGATTTTGTAAAAACTTAAAAGGTAGCCCTGGTATCTGAGATTTTCGTTACACTTTGTTCGCAGATGCCATAAAAACGCATTACGTCTTCGCAATTGTGATCTTGGAGATATTTTCAGCCTTCTTAAGCGCATATTATGCATCTTAATTTTTAATGCTGTAAAATCGATTCATTCTAGATCATCTACATCATTCTCAGAGTGAATTTTCAGAATGCAAACTCTGATAATTCCGTTCGAGGCGGGTGAAATTATTTACCTGTTTCTGCATATCGTAGGTATGTTATTTTGCGCCTACTTATATATATATAAAAAAACAAATACAAACCTTTTAAAAAATGCATGTTTTTCTTTAAATAAAATAATTTCGACCCCCAAAACACAATACCCCTAAACAATAGGGTAAGTCCTTCTGGTTCAGATATCGTTTAAAGTTTCGCTCCCCATATTCCCGAAAAAAAAAAAAAAATACTTAGACAAGAATGAACGTCACATTGCCATTTTCACTTTTTTATTATATAGATTTAGAGAGCTTCATTCATTTATGATTGTTCAGCAAATCCAGATATTCTTGGGTTGTTCTTAGGTTGTCTTCTTCTTCTATTTGACTAGTTATTTTATCCAATTCTGTGTATGTTATTCTACGCTGCCAATAAATGCGAAGATTTTTTGAAGACAACGGAGAAAAGCATTATATAAAAAAGGAGTTTTCAAAATAAAATAAATGTTCTCTTGCAATAACTTGTTAGTATTTTTATAATCCAAAATAAATATAATTAAATCCAGTTAACAATAGCATAGTTTTATTTAAAAACGTAAATAACACATTAACATAATTTTTAATATATTTTACATTTTAATAAATACCTTTCATTTTACAATGCAGGTTTATTAGTTAGCTTATGTTAATTTACTACATTAAATAATAGATCTGTCAATTGACCTGTGGAAAATAGAGTATTCTCAGGTTGTTCTACTTCAGAAAGACATGTTAGGACATATTTTGTTCATAAGAACACCAGCCCAAATATGGCCCATCATGTTGAAGCTAATCTATACAATTATATCTTGAAACATTTAGTCGTTATATTCTGTTAGGGTTTTCTTTTGATTTTATTTTGTTCTACAGGGGTTTAGGGTTGTAGGAAGTTAAGTAAGTACAATCTGAGAAGGTACTAAAATTACAAATTATCATTTAGCATTTTAAAGTGGGTAACATATAGTTAGTACGTTGGTCTTAGCAATTCTTCCATAGTTAGTTGGCCGTCACCGTTAATGTCGACAAATTTCCGGAGGACAGATCTAGCGAAAGATGGATTGTTTTCCATTTTGTCCGCAAGCCATTCCAAGGGAAAGCTGAAACAAATGAATAAATTATTAGTTTATTATCAAAATGTTTTAATTTTTTTTACAAAATTCATGATAAGGCCAACCAATTTATTGTTGTATTTGTGGGAGCGGTAATTTCAGAAAATAAATATCATTATTATTAAAAATAAAATTATTCAATTATAACATAATCAAATTATTTAAATATAAAAACTAATCTATTTTATGATAAACATCCTCAAAGATTAGCTGAGTTATCAGTGACTGTATTTTTTTAGTTAAATGTTGAAAGACAGGGGTACAAATTTACGATCGTATATTATATGATTTGTTTAAAATATTATCAGCGTTTATCTCAAGTACATGGTCGAATGTTACACATATGTTGATATGAGACCATATATTTTCAGTGATATGGACTTCGTAGGTAATTAGAGTCAAAATTAATTATTTGGGTTATGAATTATTAGGAATATACATATGAGTCTTTAAGATAAGTTAAAAGATTTCTGTTGTTAATTGGAGAGCTGATTATTTTTACAACCACAAAAAATGAGATTCAGAGATCAAATTATTAGTTTTAAGAAAAGGGCTGTGAAAATTTTGTGAGACACAAAAGAGTTGTGAGTAAACCAGCACCGTAGTCGGATGAATCTCTCAAGCATTTTTCCAAGCTGTTCACAGCACTAAAATTAATAGACTATGCGCTGTCGACTCTAGACAGTTTTCCAAACATATAGTTAGTGTGTTGTTTTAATGAGACAGACATATAAACACACATTAGCTATCTCACTTTACATAACCTAAAAAATACTGTCGCACGAATCTCAATAAATTACGGAATTTGTGAAACGAAAAAAAATTACTAAGACTAAAGATCATATATTATTTTTTGATTCTGTTGTATTATTTTATATATATTCGTAACACTTTATGAATGATTTCCAAATACAGAGATTTCCTTGCTTGTACAGTGTAGGATCCATTTAAATGCTGTGATTTAAAAATAAAAATAAAATAAAGCTTTATTGAAATTATTTGCATGTCTACAATAAAAGAGAAAAACACATAAGTACAGTACAGAGTTCCGTGTAACCTCACAAAAATCAGTTTTGACTCTATTTAACAAATAGAAATTTTAATTTAGAGTTTAACAATTATGACTTAAAGGAAAAATTTTAAAAAAAACCTTAACTTTTATATTACATTATTTTAATTTCCGAAAAATTTCGAATATTTTAATGGAGTTGTATAAAAATGTTTTGATTTAAATATCAAGTTTGATACGTTTATGTTTTTTAGATTTTGGTTTTAAAACAATTTTACCGATGTTCGAAACAAGTTCGTTTGTATGTTGATTAGTTCTTATAAAGTATTTGGTTGATAGTTTGTGGATATATTCGGAAATAGTTTCAATTTTGATATTTTTATGCATCCTACTGATCATTTCATATCTGGGATATTTACCAATGATACGTAAGCACTTGTTTTGAATTACCTGTAACTTGTTTAAATTAGATACATTACCTATACGCCAGACTGGGCAGGCGTAAGTTAGTACTGGTCTTACTATTGATTTATAAATTAGTAATTTATTATTATAAGATAAAAAAGATCTTCTATTGTATATTTTAAATAATTGAAAAAGGATTTTATTAGCCGTATTGGTAATTTTTTTGATATGTGCAGTAAAATTTAGGGATTTATCTAGTATTACTCCTAGATATTTGATGAAGGGTTTGTGATAAAATTTTTCATTGTTTATTTGAACATAGA
Source organism: Liopterus haemorrhoidalis (assembly GCA_963971575.1). Taxonomy (NCBI): domain Eukaryota; kingdom Metazoa; phylum Arthropoda; class Insecta; order Coleoptera; family Dytiscidae; genus Liopterus; species Liopterus haemorrhoidalis. The sequence goes on along the minus strand of OZ020619.1, from coordinate 31,322,632 downwards.
CATTATTAAGATTGGGACGTCTTTTAGTTAATATTATAAATTCTGTTTTTTCTGCGTTTAATTTGATTCTCCATTTGTTGAAATGTTTATTAATTTTATGCAAATTGTTATTTAACCTGTTGGTAATAGTATCCAATCTAAACGATGTAGTGAATAAAGCTGTATCGTCAGCATAAAGACTTAAATTGACATGTTCGGTTTTCGGTATGTCATTGACATAAATATTGAAAAGGGTAGGTCCTAACACACTTCCTTGAGGTACACCTGCAGTTATGGTTCGATTAAGAGAAAGATTATTATTTAATTGTACTTTAAATTGCCTATTTGCTAAATATGATTTCAATAAATGAATTATATATGGTGGGAAGTTATATTTAATAAATTTGTAGACAAGACCATTATGCCATACAGTGTCAAAAGCTTTCTGTATATCAAGCAAAACAACACCAGTATATTTGTTGAGACAGAAATTTGTTGTGACGTTATCAATTAGACGGGCCAACTGATCAGTGGTAGAGTGTGAGTTTCTGAAACCAAATTGTTCTGAAATGAGAATATTGTTATCTAAAAGAAAATCGTTTATTCTGTTTAGTAGTACTTTTTCTGCTATTTTGCTCAAATTAGGCAACAGGCTAATTGGTCTAAAACTACTAGGAAGTTTTTTATCTTTTCCTGGTTTAGGTATGGCGATCACCTTTGATAATTTCCAAGCTGTTGGAAAATAGTGATTTACAAATATAGCATTTATTATTTTAACTATGTAAATTATGCCTTTTTTCGGAAGATGTTTGATATGCAAGTTAGAAATATTGTCTATGCCGGGTGCTTTATTATTTTTTAATTTTTTAATTATGGAATGTATTTCTTTATAATTTGTAAGAGGAATATCTGAATATTTATTATTTTCATTGCAATTATTTTTTAAATAAGCTTTAATGTATTTAAAAACATGGCATGAGTGATACGTACTACTTAAGTTGTCATTTTGACTATGAACATTAGCAAAGTAATTTGCCAGGATATTTGATTTATATTCATCATTGTAAATTAGGACATTGTTTTCTAATAGTGGTGAATCAGGAGTAGTCTTTTTTGTTAGAGTTTTAGTAAGCTTCCAAATAGATTTATCTTTTGGGTTTATCTTGGTTAAACGTTTTTCCCAGCAAGAATTTTTCCAAATTTGAATTTTATAGTTAATATTTCTGTTGAGTAGTTGACAAATATTTTTCAAGTAAGGCAATCTATGTTTCTGAAATTGTCTGCGAAAGCGGTTTCTTAATTTTATTAATAGGTGAATATTTAATGGTAAATTTATTATATTTGGTTTATTGTTTTTAATCAGGGATGCGCTATTCTGAAAAGCATTTTTTATTGTGTATTGCAAGTGTTCAATGGCATAATCAATGTCGAATTTATTCTCAATATGGTATTGCAGATTTATATTGTTATTCAAAACATTTTTATACAACTTCCAGTTCACATTTTGTAAATTGTACATAGAATTATCAGTCTGTGTGAAAGAGGAATAGAGTTGAGCAAACACTGGATCATGATCTGAAGTTGAGATAGAGATAGTATCAGGCTTTGATATGTTGTTTACGTTTTTGCTAATAAACAAGTCAATAGTGCTAGGAGTGAATGAAGCTTGACTTGGGTAATGAGTAGGTGCATCAGGGTATAAAATTGTTAAGTTATTTAATTTACAAAATTGCATTAACTTCTTACCATTCGTATTATCATTGTTATAATAATCCCAACTGTGGTGTTTACCATTTAAATCACCAAGCAAAATAATGTCAGTAGAGAGATTAAAAATGTTATGTAAATCTGTGTCAAGTAATTTTTTGTTTGGGGGTAAATAAGCTGATATTAACGTTATATAACCATGAATGGTTTTTATTTTTGCACCTACAGCTTCAGTGTGGTCTAACTGCGGTAGTTGAATTTGTTCTTGTGAAATATTTTTATTTATAATGAGAGCTACTCCGCCACCCTCGCTATTTCTATCATTTCTGTAAACCTTAAAATTTGCTATGTTTAATCTATAAGTAGAGTCTAATCTTGTTTCACAGAGACCGACAACATCCAGCTTAAAATCTAGTATAGCTTGTGTTAGATCATAATATTTATTTTTTACTGTTTGTGTATTCCAAGTAATAATATTTATATTTTTGATTATATTAGTCATTGAAATATTCTATAATACCTTCAACTAAAAACATAATTTTAGTCATAGAATCATTTGTTGTTTTTATTGAATTTGATATTTTATTAACTGTATTTTTTAGTTTATTAAAATTAACTAAAGAAAATAAATTTTTAATTTCAGAAAATGTTTCAGAGAAAGAGTTATTGGTATTGTTTGAATCAGAATTTTTTAATATTGTATTATAGCTGATTTTAGGTAATTGTTGTGAATGTGTATTATTACTTGAAGTACTTGCTATGAAGTTTGGAACATTTTTGGAGTTATGTTCAGGTACCTGAGACACATTATGAGGCCTGCGAGTTTGAAAATTTTGCTTTTTAGTTTCTAAATAATTTACAATTTTTTCATATACTTCACAATTGTGATCATTTGATAAATGATTGTTACCACAGTTTGCGCATTTGAACAGGTTAGGATCAGAAATTTTACACTGACTCGTATAATGGCCTCCAGAACATTTCATACATTTTATTGATTTAAAACAATTTATTGAAACATGCCCGTAATTTTGACATTTAAAACATTGGATAATCCCGTTAGTGTTCTTGTATGTCTCCCATTGAATTAGGCACTGGCACACACTTCTTATTTTTACAATATCAGTTTTGCTACAATTGGGGGGAAAGTATACTATGTACATAGGTAATTTAGTTAATGTTGATCCGGTTTTCTTGATCATCTGTTTAACGTGCACGGTGTTGATGCCGCGAGAAATTAAGTCTGCTTTGATTTCAGCAGGGGTAATCACTGGGGGTAAATTTCTCAGAATCATTTTGTGAAGTTTATTAGATGGTAGGGTATATGTGTGGTGCTGTTGTTTATTTTCACTCGCAAACTTCATCACTTCATTGTAGTCTGCTACGTTTTTAGTAATAATGTTATATCTATTACCTTTGTAGTTGTACAGCATTTCTCCTTTCACTTTGGATTTTAATTCATTCATTTTATTATTATCAATATTATCATGAATTACTATTGGGGGGAATTTTATTAGATTTTGTTTTGTTATTAGTATCTTGGTTGTCTTCCGAATCTGATAAGATGTCATATTTATTTTTGGTACTCACATTGTATTTAAGTTCGGAGGCTTTGCGTTTATTTTTATTATTATTAACACCAGAAACACCAGAAGTACTAGGTTCACCATTATTTATAACAAAATCTACCTCCATTGTGAAAAACAGAGACACGAATATATGTTTTGCAGTAAGTAAGACGAGGACAGCGAACTGTCCTCGCCAAAAACACAGAGAATATACTTGTCGATGCTATTGGTAAGACAGCAGCAACTCGAATTTGCTGTGATTTATTCCAGTATTTGATCTAATACGGGACAAACTAAACACGAAAAAAAAAAAAAAACTTTGTAAATTTCTATGAGAAGCTATTTGTAACAAATTTGTTGTCATATAATCGAATTTTGAAAAGGATTGACAATGTGTTTAATATAAATTTAACATTTTTATCCTGAACATATTGACTAACTTTTTAATAAATGTATGAAGGATTGTACATAGATATATCCGATAGCAAAAAAATCATATTACACAAATTTTTCATTGACTGAATAAAAAATTGTAGTTCGGAACAAAGAAACATGTAATTAAAAATTTTCTATTCCTTTTTGTTTTTTATCTGCTTGGCTGGTTACGTGAAAAATTTGTACTTTATGGATAGTGAGTATATATGATGAGACTGGTAGGGTGGTGCTAAGTTTGCTGGACACAGAATTTCAAATCTAAGGACTCAAAGTCGAAAAGGTCAATGCTAATTTTAGACATCTACTACGAGTTGATAGAGAAAACAAGATGCCTGAATTAAGAACTATCGAAAACTTCGAAGTGGTCTATACCATGGTGCTCTTATTAATAATATCGGTGAGTGAAGACGAGAAATATGACGAAGGATTTAATTAGGGTGATCGGCCATGTCTCAGTTGAGTAAGATTTGAGCAGATTTTAATATATGTATGTAAAGAAGTAACGATATATCTCGCCTAAAGTCTAAAGTCTCAGTATTTATCGTACGTGTGTTCTCTAAATCCAGCCGATTGGCCACAATTTCTACCGAACGGACAGACTTATGTGACGGAATAAGTATTTTTTTATTATAAAGCTTAAAATAACAAGGGAATATGCATTTTCTATTAATTTCAATACTAATATTAATAAAATATAGCTTACGAGGTGTGTAAATTAAGTAATCGCACTGGCAACATAACGTTTGATCTGGCAACATATGGGACGCGGGACTTGGAGGGACGGCAGGTGAACACGTGATACGCCTTCAGTACGAGTTTGATCTCGTTAAAGTAATTTTATTGTCCGTAGCGATTTTTTTTGTGAAACAGTTTTTAAAGCCGTTCTAAAAATGAGTGACATTCATTTCGAGCACCGGTGTGCTATCAGGTCTTGCTTCAGACTTGTGCACAGTGCAACGGAAACTTTTGCAAAACTTCAGCAGGCTTACGGAGACAATGTTTTGTCAAGGACTCAAGTTTCTTGGTGGTTTAAGCCATTTTCAGAAGGAAAAGTGTTGATTGAAGATGAATCACGCAGCGAAAGGCCTTCATCTTCAAGAACCCATGAAAATGTCGACAGAATCCAGGATCTTGTGCGTTCAGATCGTCGGTTGACAGTCAGAATTATCGAAAAAGAATTGAATTTGACTCACACTACCGTTCATCAGATTTTGACCAATGAATTGGGGATGAGAAAAATGCGCCTTGTCACACAGCAATTTCAATAAACGAGTTTTTGGCCAGTAAAAACATTCCTGTGGCCCCTCAGCCTCCTTATTCGCCTGACTTGAGTCCTTGTGCCTGTTTCCTCTTCCCAAGATTGAAAAATCACCTCTAGGGACGTCATTTTGGGACACTCGAAAACATTCAAACGTAGTAACCGAGTTCTAGCACTGCTGTGAGGATTGGAAGAACCGTCTCCAGTGCTGTGTGGCTTCCCAAGGAAGTTATTTTGAGGGAGGCAATATTGAATTGTATTCGAATAAAAAAAAAATTGAAAAATCAGTTCGGTTACTTAAATTACACGCATCCTATATATTGTAGCATGCAAAAGTTATTTTGCTGTACGATATTTTTATTTGTTGAATTTTCATTCCATTGAATCTTAAGGTGGAGCACGTGCTCCCGCCCCCCCGTGCGTACGCCACTGTTTGGAGGTATAGGAACTATCCACGCACTGAGTCTAAAGACAAGTGATACTTGCTTCATGTCGCAGTGTCTGTATAGTAGACATGATTTGAGACATGTTTTACGAGGAGATATTACGATATACAAGTCCTAGATCTAACACAATCGCGACAAATGGAAATTACTTCTAAAAGAACGAGTTCCCTAATCTCAAAGTGATTGATCACAATTCATTTATTGATCTGATGAATGTTGGAAGATGATGCAATGCAAGAATGAAGTCTTTTTGAAAAGGTAAGGAAAAGCGTTTCCATTTTATTAATTAAACAAATTGAGCTTGATCTGTGTTTGTTATTATATGATAACTTTACTATAAGAAATTTAAAATGTCACTTCATTCATTATTCTTTACAAAATAATTGTAACAAAGTTAATTACCTGTCAGTCATTCCGTCCATCTCCGTACTAACACCGTTATCATCTAAGTCAAGTATAAAGTCGCTTTGTTCGTTGGCCCGTTTTCCAAATCCTCTTGCCGCTGCCAAAGCGGAAGACTTAAATCCTCTGGTCGCCCTGTTCTGTTTGTATCCCGGCTTGTTCCTCAAGAACCTGGCATCAGTCGTCGAAATAAAAGTGATCAGTAGCATCAGGATAGAAGCTGTTAGAAGCATCATACTCGTCCAGTTACGCATTTTAAGTTTCTGAAAAAGAAAATAAACATTAGTTACCTATTTATATTTACTAAATATATTTTAAAAACTTTCTTTAGTTAAGGGTGCTACAATATCTGTCTTTCTATTTAATTCTATTATATATCTAGTTCTATTTAATTTAATCTAAAATATTTAAATAAACGCAGAAGAATCTATAATAATGACAATAATAATTATAATGGCAAAATCCATATTCTGTAGGTTGTGCTACCACCATCCTGAAACCATTATCCACATTCTGTCTGTTTGTACATCTCTTGCAGCGTCGGGCTACGTCTCTCCACATAATGCTGCTCTCCGCGTACCCTACTACTATCTGAAACATGCCAATAGTATTGACCAAATACCGGTTATACCGTACGCCCCTTCTCACATAGGATAAGTGATGGACAATTTCAAGTGCCGCGTTTATTGGAATTATTCCTTTCCCCTCCTCGAGGTTACTGACAGCCACTAAGCCGGATATATCCCTCTTGGATATCGAAACCAAATAGATGTTTATGATCGAATTCTAGAGTCCAGTTGAGAAGAATATCTCTCTCAAGGGGGAGGAAAAGAGGTCCAAATATATGGATCTCTTGTCCGAGCTTAGAAAGTTATATTCAGGGTATAAAGTTAAGCTTGTGGTCCTGATAGTTGGTGTTTTGGGTGGTATTAAAGCTTCCTATCGAAGGGAAATCGAGTTCATTCCCGCCTGCAGATCTTCTGCCACTTCTTTGATCTGCAGGATGCAGAAAGCAGTATTGCTCGGGTCACTCCACATGTGCGGGCACTGTATCTAACGTAGCTTCCGCGTGGGATGAAGCCGAGTGTATTTTGCCCCACTAGTCTCTAGTATGACGCAGCTGAAAAGGTTGCTGAAGTTTGCGATTAGTGGAAGCTTGTCAAGACCTGACAAACCCCATAATAATAATATTTATTAAAATGAAATATATAAAAAATATACATATGAAATTAAATATATAATTATTAATAGCTACATTTAATTATATTAAATTTAGTTCACAGTAGAAGTTTCACACGGAATCAAAGCTGAAGTTAAGAAAATATTCCATATTGTAAAAAGACATTTCCAGTAATAACTTATTTAACATTTTTTGCCGTTTGATATGAATGTTTTGAGCATATTTCCAAAAAGAATAATTGTGTTCTAACTATAGTAATGATTGATGATGATCGTTGATTATCATAGTTAAGTGTAGAGAGCAATAGTAACCGATAATAGTTAACTATGTGTTTATATGTTATTTTATCTTTAAGTAGTCAACCAAGCTACATATATAACTGATAAGTTTTTATTTTGCATAAAAAATACTAATATTTGTCACATTATTTATCAAATTGAAATAAAATACTTGCTTTTTAATATATGTTCAAAATTAAGTCAAAATTTATTGTTATATCTATTGATATCTTTATTTCTTCGCATGTGCGGTAAATTGATATAGTATTTTGTTTACAGAAATAAACAATAAAGAATTATTAAATGTTTATTAAAAATATTTTAACAATATATACATAAGATAATATTAAAAAAATTCTAAATAAATAAATAAATATTTTAGAATATAAATTATTAATGACGAAGTAATTTAATAAGTAGAGGCACATCTTGGCATCCAGCTGCAAATGGATATTCACATTTACCGGTTTTATCACTAAAATGAAGACCATCTGGACAAGCTCTTAAGACTGGCTCCTGATTCACACATTGATAATATGTACCACAATTTTCTTTGTTGCCAAACAAGACATCTTGGTCATCTGATACGTTTTCACATCTATTTTCGCTTTCTAGTTTGTTGGAAAACCTTTTAGGATTCTGTTCACATTTTGCTACCTCAGGATAGTCACATTGTTTTTCTTCTTGGCTCCAATGAAGTCCATGAGGACATGGCATTTCTGTTTCTTTGTGATTATCGCACATAAAATATGTGCTACAGTTGGCAGGATTGGGGAAGAATTTTTCTTCTTCATTTGGAATATCAGCACAGCGATTTTCTTGGTTTACGGCCTTATATGCTCTATTCTTACCTTCCAATTTATAGATTCTGACCATTTTAGGATTCTGTTCACATTTTGCTATCTCAGGGTAGTCACATTGTTTCCCTTCTTGGCTCCAATGAAGTCCATGAGGACATGGCATTTCTGTTTCTTTCTGATTATCGCACATAAAATATGTGCTACAGTTGGCAGGATTCGGGAAGAATTTTTCTTCTTCATTTGGGACATCAGCACAGCGATTTTCTTGGTTTACGGCCTTAGATGCTCTATTCTTACCTTCCAATTTATAGATTCTGACCATTTTAGGATTCTGTTCACATTTTGCTATCTCAGGGTAGTCACATTGTTTCTCTTCTTGGCTCCAATGAAGTCCATGAGGACATGGCATTTCTGTTTCTTTCTGATTATCGCACATAAAATATGTGCTACAGTTGGCAGGATTCGGGAAGAATTTTTCTTCTTCATTTGGAACATCAGCACAGCGATTTTCTTGGTTTACGGCCTTCGATGCTCTATTCTTACTTTCCAATTTATAGATTCTGACCATTTTAGGATTCTGTTCACATTTTGATATCTCAGGATAGTCACATTGTTTTTCTTCTTGGCTCCAATGAAGTCCATGAGGACATGGCATTTCTGTTTCTTTGTGATTATCGCACATAAAATATGTGCTACAGTTGGCAGAATTGGGGAAGAATTTTTCTTCTTCATTTGGAACATCAGCACAGCGGTTTTCTTGGTTTACGGCCTTAGATGCTCTATTCTTACCTTCCAATTTATAGATTCTGACCATTTTAGGATTCTGTTTACATTTTGCTATCTCAGGGTAGTCACATTGTTTCTCTTCTTGGCTCCAATGAAGTCCATTAGGACATGGCATTTCTGTTTCTTTGTGATTATCGCACATAAAATATGTGCTACAGTTGGCAGGATTGGGGAAGAATTTTTCTTCTTCATTTGGGACATCAGCACAGCGATTTTCTTGGTTTACGGCCTTAGATGCTCTATTCTTACCTTCCAATTTATAGATTCTGACCATTTTAGGATTCTGTTCACATTTTGCTATCTCAGGATAGTCACATTGTTTCTCTTCTTGGCTCCAATGAAGTCCATGAGGACATGGCATTTCTGTTTCTTTGTGATTATCGCACATAAAATATGTGCTACAGTTGGCAGGATTGGGGAAGAATTTTTCTTCTTCATTTGGGACATCAGCACAGCGATTTTCTTGGTTTACGGCCTTAGATGCTCTATTCTTACCTTCCAATTTATAGATTCTGACCATTTTAGGGTTCTGTTCACATTTTGCTATCTCAGGGTAGTCACATTGTTTCTCTTCTTGGCTCCAATGAAGTCCATTAGGACATGGCATTTCTGTTTCTTTTTGATTGTCACACATAAAGTATGTGCTGCAGTTGGCAGGATTGGGGAAGAACTTTTCTTCTTCATTTGGTACATCAGCACAACGGTTTTCTTCGTTTAAAAACTTGGGTGCAAACTTTTGGCAGTTAGCTCTTTCGGGCCAATCGCATATGCCATAGTGTTCGTTCCAGTGTAAACCAGATGGGCACGGCATTACTTTTTCTTCACCGTGTACGCATTGGACAAATGTTGAACAGTCCTCTGGATTTGGGAAACAAACTGAGTTCATTCCTGAAGGAACATCTTTACAACGGTTTTCTTTACGCTGTGTGTAAGAATGGACCTGGTCGTAGACCACGGATACGATGAGGATTAAGATTATAGCTGTAAATATAAAACGTGTATTTAAAAAATTATACAGTCACCATATTAATTAAGTGTTAGTGTATTAAAAGGAATGCAATTTATAAATTGATTGTAGTCTTTTTGAATAATTTGATTTATCTGTTTTAGAATATAACAGAAGATAATTATACAAGAAGTGTTTAACAAGTTGAGAATTTATAAATATCGCGCGAATGTCACAGTATTAGAAGGTGCGATTTCATTAATAAAGTGAAGGAGATCTTTAAAGATGTTTCAGTGAAAACAATTAGTTGTAATTTGTTCTCATTAATTAACTGCGAACACCATAGTCTTAGATGAAGAAAGACTTGGAGTTAATATCCACTATTAAGAAAAGAAATTAGAGTACTTGGTCATATGATGAGAAATGAAGAAAGATATGGACTACTCCAACTAGCCATACAAGGCAAATTGTTTGGAAGAGGGCTAGAAGACGTAGTATATCTTGGTTGAAGAGTTTCAGAATGTGGTTCAATAAAAAAACATCTAAACTGATTATAGCTGCAGCCAGCAAAGTCAAAATAGCCATAATGATCGCTAATATCATTCGGAATACATAGGTACTTTAAGAAGAAACTTTATTTACTGTATTATTTAAAACAAGTTTAGTTTCCACGTAAATTATATAATAATAATAATAGGTTCCCAATGTTAAGGCGGGCGTACAAGGGCGGAGAATATAAGTTCTCCGTTTCTAGAACTTCGAACATAGATACGTTTCGACCTGTCGTATTATCTCTGTATAAACAGGTACTCATTAGAGGTATTAAATACTTGAAGCTGAGTTGACCCTAGAGTCATTACAGCAGTGGTCTTTAAACTGTTCGACGGCACCTCTCTGAGATTCCGCGAGTCAAAATAAAAATTCGTATCGGAAATAACACATAAACCACGCCTATATCACTTGAATACAATCCAGCACCTTTATCAAACTGAAGAAAACTATAAGAGAATATTTCCTAAAAGAGGAAACTAAGTATGACTAGATAAAAAATCCGTTCGAGTACTATGATAAATCAGAAGGCTTGCCAATAAAGGAGAGAGGACAACTTATCGATATATCAACAGATTCAACGTTAAAATCTAAATTTAGGCCAGTGCAGCTCCTAGATTTTTGGTTGCAGGTTGAACGGTTGCATTATTTAAGGGAAAAATCTTTTTCAACGTATGTTGCAACAAACACATTAAATGCAGAATATGAAATGCGACTGCAGTTAATATCGATAGAGCTAGAATTCGACAAATTATGTAAAAAAATGCTATCACACCCCAGTCAGTAAATATAATGCAAAGGTAGGAGACAACTGGGGAACGAGTTGATGATACTAATGAGTAAATTACATTAACTTTATGTTAACATTTTTTAATAAAAAATACCATCCTTTTCTTTAATTGTCTTTACATAAAGTAACTATAACACATTGATCTACTTTCAATATTATTTTAAGGTATATTTTTCTAAGGATGGCATGGGGTTCCCCGAAAAAAAAACATATAGTTCTAAGGGTTCCGTGAGTCGACAAAGTTTAAAGACCACTGCCCTAGAGCATTACAGATTCTCAAATTTTGCAAGCAAGATAAGTTAGCCTTTCCTATGACATTGACGATCTGAGGTAATTTTTAATTCATTTTATTTAGAAAAACTCCTTTCCTTTGATGCCACAGTTACAGGCAGAGTTAAAAAAGTTCTAAAAGCTATAGAAAAATTAGGAAATGGAGATATTAATTCATTGTCTATTATGTACTCCAAAGTAATTAAGGGTTTTGTAAAAGTAATAAATATTTCACTAAAACTTGATATTTCGTTAATAAAATTCAAGTCCATTCAAGTCAATTGCCACAACACAAATGGTCAGCAATCGACCGCCTAGGTGCTAGGGCACCTTTTACGCCAGCCAGGAACGACCCTGGTGAACAGTGTAGGATCTTCTTTAGAGAATCATGTATAGAATAAATCAGATAAGCGATGGCAAATAAAGATTTAGAATAAATTCTCAACTATTTTTGAACACTTCGTATATAAAAGAGTAATATAATTTTGTTTTAAAAAATTTTCTTACCTTTCATTTTGTTGCAGCTCGTTGCTAAAACTGTATTACTAACTGTGTATTGTAGTACCACTCTTTTATAGGAAGAAAAGTATTAGATTATCCCTTATCGTATCAATCATATAACACTTATTGGCGCAATATTTTTTTCTAAAGTTCAAAAATTAAAAACAATTCCATAAATATTGACGTCATATCCTAGACTAACACTTGAATTACTATGCCGTTAATCCTGAAATGTCAATCAATGACAATTATCGATAAAGATCATGTTTGTATTGCGATTTAAATCAAGTAAACAACTACATATATCATTTCCCAAATATTTGGAATTCAATATTTATATATTCTAGAAAATATTTCTGCGCATAGGGTGTTGTTTGCTTCGGTAAGTGATTCCCAACTGGCAGTACGCGTACTCTTTGGGGTACACACTTTGTTGTTTAAGTGAACACGAAAAAATGGCGGAAAATTATACATATATTAACAATGAAAGGTTATCAATCAGTTGAACTTGATTTCATAAAACTTTTTGCGTCAAAACAAGTACAAGGATCGCTTATGTTTGTTAAAGTTAAAATTAAAGTTTTTGAATTATTTATTAGTATAAATATTTTATGTTTATCTTCTTCTTCTTCTTTGTGCTAGTGGGCTTCTTTGGACTATCAGCCAGGTTGACTTTTGGCTTCACATGTGTCTTCCATCTTGGTCTATTCCTTGTCAGGTCTTGCAAAGTACCCTGTATACCAATACTTGTTAGATCTTCGGTTAGCTGATCTCTCCATCTTTCGAGGTCTTTCCACTGGTCGACGGGTGTTCAATCTTCCTTCCCATATCTTCCTAACCATTCTGTCCTCCCTTATCCTCTTAACGTGTCTCAGTTCTTGTGTGATAGTCGGCCTTGAGTATAGTTCTCGGATATCTTTGTTACGGATTCTCTATTAACCATTATTTTGAATGGGACCAAAGATTCTGCGAAATTTTATTTTCGAAAACTATGAGGTTTTGTCGATCTCGCTTTGTTAAGGTCCATGTTTCGGAGTGATACATAAGTACGGGACGTATTATAACTTGGTATAACCTGATCTTGGTGTTTTTGGATAGGAGTTTCGTTTGCAGCTTTAATTCAATTCGTAATTTCCTCCTGTATCATATTCACTTGATTTATCATGGTGCCCAGCTTTTTGAAAGTAGAAACTCTCGTGTCTTCCTGACTGCGTCTACTAACAATAAGATACTTGGTTTTTTCATTACTGATGATGAGTCCTACTTTACGAGCTTCGACATCAATAAAGTTAGTAAGGTATATTACGCTTCAACCTTATTTGAAATAATATCCAGGTTATCTGCATAACCCAAAATCTTGTGGTACCCATTGAGTTGTAGACCACGGTGGTTAGTATCTTGGGCTGTTCGTAACACCATCTCCAGCACGAGGTTAAACAGCAAAGGTGAGGAGGCGTCTCCTTGTTTCACTCCAGTATGAATTTGAAAAGGCTCTGACAAAAGGTTTCCTACTGTCACTCTGCTTATGGATCCTGACTCACGCGCCAGTGTCATCTTGATAAGTTTCCTAAAGATGCCATATTCGTTGATTATGTCCCAGAGTTTGTCACGTAATTTTATGTTTATGATAACTTAAATTAATTATATTTAACCTTTGCATTTTGAACATATTATATTACCACTGCTATATTTGAGTATATACCTAGTCTTGCATCTAGATTCCTCTCTATACATAGATGCACCATATAATAATAATAATAGTTTTATTGACAAAATTACAAATACAAAGAACTGCTTTCAGTCAGTCAATACAATATTATGGAACAAAGTCATAAAAGTTCATCAAAATTAACGTTGTTAAATTCATCAATTGTGTACAATGGGTTATTTATAAATAAGTGTTTAATTTTAAGTTTGAATTTGTCTAGTGGTAGTGTAGTAACAGTCTCTGGTAAAAGATTATAAAATTTCACAGCAAAGTAATTTGAACAATTCCTGGATTTATTTAAGCGCAAAAACTTACCACGAATATTATTTTTACAACGCGTGTTGTGCTCGTGCGTTTCACTAAAATTGATATAATTGTGTAAGTTTTTGCGTACAAACAATAGACACAAATAAATAAATAGTGAAGGCAATGACATTATTTTCAGCTTTACAAAAAGATCTCGACAATCCGCTCTAAAAGGAGCACTGGCAATTATTTTTTCAACTTTACGTTGTAAGCTGAAAATTCATTTTGGCTGCAGGTGAATGTCCCCAGATTATTAACCCATAGGTTAGGTGGGACTGAAAGAGGGAGAAATAGGCTTTCAATACAACATCTATGCTGACTTCATGCTTCAGATTCCTTACTAGATACACGGTCGATCGCAGTTTACGATTGAGTACATCCACGTGCTGATCCCAACGAAGATAAGGATCAACGTGGATACCAAGAAATTTAGCGAAAGGGGGATTGGCAAAATCATGTTTTCTGGTGCTCAGTAGCAAGGTCTGGGTTTTATCTGCATTTAAAATTAGTTTATTGCTAGACAACCAAGAGTTTGCATTGTTCACCAGAGAAACATTTTCCGTAATAAGGGAATCTAGATCATGGTTGCAATTTAGTAATGTTGTATCGTCAGGTAAAGAATTGATTTAGATGTCATAGCGAGAGGCAAGTCGTTAACATATATTAAGAATAGTAGCGGTCCGAGAACTGAACCTTGGGGAATACCAAAATGTAAAGGAAGATACTCAGAAACGCTACTTTTAAATTGGGTAAACTGTTTCCGGTTAGATACGTATGATTTAACCATGGCACGGCTCTTGTCGTCAAAACCATAAAAAGATAGTTTAGTTAATAAAATATCATGAGATATGCAGTCAAAAGCCTTGCTTAAATCAAGAAAAACACTAAGACAGTATTTTCCTGATTCTAATGTATCCGAAACATACGCGACAAAGTCCAAAACTGCATCTATAGTGCTATCTATAGATGCAGTGCATATGATGCATCTGCATGCATCATATGCATCTAAATTTAAACAAAACAAACCAGTTAGTTTTCAGAATGACCAATTTTGTCTGTTTCACAGCGCTCTGCGGCCACTTGTCAATAGAATTAAGAAGGTTTTTTACAGAAAAACCCTACGCTGCATTACATTTTATATTAAATTAATATTGTTATCAGTCTCGAGCTGTACAAATATTTTTTTATTAATTCAAGATCCACTTTTAAAAAGTGACCCAATAAGGCAACATATGTAACTTGCATAAAGCGTCTTTTATTAACTCATGGGATTGCTGCACTCGCCTATGGCTGGGCGATCAAACTTTTCAATCGTGGAAAAAAGTAATGCTTTATGCACTGATTGCATAAATAACTATATTTTCATTAATAGATAACTGACGTCATATAATGATCGTTTTACAAAATTAAATTCCTAAAATACTATTCCTACTTAGATATTTTTAAAAAATAATTCTTATTAATCCATCTATTCTATCTATTTCCATCCGGAATTCTTGAACAGTGATCAGATCAAATTTCAAGTACTGGTTTCCTATGATTAACGCGTTGTCTTATTTACTGTACTGGCACGATATGATAAGGCCATTGAGAAAACTGCAAAACACACAACAAGTTAAGTTCCTATCGAACAAAAAAATTGACAGATAAAGTAATAAAAAATAGCTACGTTTTAATTTATAACATAACCTTTATCTTTTTACCTTTTAATGGATGTAATGATAAGTATGTGTCATTATGAAATTTATTTACAATTTATTAATTAGTTTTATGAAAACTATAGAGAACTACTAGCGACTAATATTAACATTTATATAATATAATTAAATCATTATCAAATTTTGCGCCTGGTCGCAGGATAATTTCATCAACATGTGACGCTTTCCAACACCAGTGTAATTATCTACCTCCGATTTCTTGTGTGATACTTGGCTTCAAGAACATTTCTCCAATATCTATGAAACGTTCAGCAACATATTATGATATCTGCTTTCATAAAAAATTGATATGAAGTGTGAATTTTCACTCATTTCAGGGTTTCGCAGGTATTTAGTAAGTGAATGATGATTAGCAAAGTTCATTAAGATTTTGAATTGCGCCTATGGCTTCCATTGGGTGTTTTAAGTCATATGTTCCACCCCTCTGATTTCGTATAAATTGAAACATAGAATTAAATTATTATTCCAACAATTCCCACTGGTTATTAAATTTATGCTTTTAAAAATTAAAAGCGCACATTTGCCAAAATATAACTAGAATTTTGACAAAATAATTTAAACAAAATAAAAATGCAAAAAAAAACAGAAAATATATAACAGCAGTTTGCAGCTCAGGAAGCGAGAAGGCTAACCATTAGACTATGAACGCTTACTGGTTTACTGTATTACATAACGTTTTAAATATTTTACATCGTCAACCAAAAATACAAAAAATGCGTTATTTTCCGAAAACATAATCTGATCAAAAATTCTTGTTGTGCTATTCCGGTTCACATCAATGTTCATTACTTAGAATTTTATCAGATTTTTAGGTTACCCCCTCTGGCTTACAGGGGGTGGTACAATTTTTTTTGCACATTTTTGGCAAAAATCGAGTCAAAATAATTTATTTTGCAAAAATAAAATTTTAATTGTTAATCATCATACTAAGGGCTTTCATTTGATACCCTACTCAGAATTTTAAAAACATATTTTTTTTCGATGTGTTTATATTTTTAGGGTGATATGTTTTTTAGATATTTTAGTATTTTTCGGTCATTTTTAAAGAGTGTATAAGTATGCCAAATTTCTCTAGGTTAAGCCGTTTGGCTGCAATTTTTAATGAACAGACAGACAGACAGACGACAAAATGACGGTACAAGGGTTTTTTGGTCATACCTACAAAACTCTAAATAAGAACATCAGCAAAAAGGGCAGGAAAAATGGGCTCCTTTGGTTAATGGGTGAAGCATGTGTTAGGGATAAGGTTAATACATTTCTCGAATCATCCCAAAAATTTCCTTAATTTTTAAAACGCGTACACTGAACAAAATAAAAAATATAACAATCTTCTACAATCACTTAAAATTCGTTATGACAGAAATATTATTTACAACTCTGGAAATAAAAATAAAAAATGTGGGATCATCAATAAAATTAGGAATGTTTTGGATGCCAATATTTCTCATATCAAAATGGATAGGGCAAATGAAGACAATGAAAATGTGGCAGACACATTTCATAACTTCTTTTCCTCTATTGCAAGAAATGTGCGGCAAGTTTGATCAAGGTATAGATTATGATTATATAACTTCAAATATTCCACAGTCAATTAATACTTTTTGTTAGCACCCATTTCGCATTATGATCAGGTATGAGGACTCGTAGTCGGAGCTGGATTCGGGAGTCGAGAAGTCGAAGTTTTTTGAATTTGATAGCAGTCTATTGATAGATGGTAGGGGAGACTGGTGTCAAATGTATCAGGTGTTAATTGTAACACGGCAAATTATTCTGTCATCTACGAGACAATAGTGAAATCATATGTGTATGCAAAAAGCGAATTGTACCCTGCATTACCGATACTAATCAAAATTGCAAATAGCCGCCTTTGACAAGAATGAACGACAAGTTTTTTGTTTTTTGTGTGAAAAGTAGATTTATTTTGTCTGATATTTCTTTTATTTCTGAAAATATAGTAAAATAATTTGTAACTCAATTGTTTGTTATAAATATATAGAGGTTTTAGCATATTGTCACCTATTTTTTGTTGGCAATTTATAAACTGCTTGTAATAAATTCTGTGTAATATAAGAAATGGCAATTGGTGTCGGTTGTAACATAATATTTGGTGTCGTTTGTAACATGTTACAATTGACACCTGAATAAAATATAGAGCCAAAAAGTGCTCATCTAATACTAAAAACTCCAGAGCAAATAAGACCATTTCCAAAAGGTGACATTCAAAAACCGAAAAACGGAAGAAGGAAGGGAAAAACGGCAATATTGACGGACACGCCAGAAAAGATATTAGAAGAAGCAATAAATAAAAAGAAAGTGATTGTAAAATTTAATTCCAATACTATAAAAAACGAAAACCAATATCTAAAAAATCTGAAAGCTCAAGCTCATCCGCGGATGAAGAAACACATTGTTATGAAACCAGCTTAATTCCATTGAGAGAATTCTGCAGAGATCGGAATAGGTGATAGTCAGAGGGTGCTATGTCTGGACTGTACGGTGGATGCAACAAAATTTCCCAACCAAGTTCTTGCAATTTTTGACGGGTCATCAAAGAAGTGTGTGGTCTTGCGTTGTCATGATGAAAGACAACACCTTTCCTATTATTCAATTCGGGCCGTTCTCTTTCAATTGCCTGTATGCCTTAGTATGTTTGGATTTATACATAATCAGTAAAGAAGACTGGGTTCAGTGCACAAGTTGCAAAATGTGGGCACATGTTAGTTGCACTAACAATGATATTTTCTATGTTTGCAAAAATTGTGAATCTGAATAAATATTTTTTCCTATTCATAATTTTATTGTAAATGGAGTATCTACTTTATGTTTACGTAAATACATATACTTTTAAAATTCTTATTCCAAATAATATTTTGTTTCATTATTTATTTTTTCGAAAATAAGCATAATATTTATTTTGTGTTTAATTACAGTTTTGAATTGAATATGACTTGTAAAGAAGATATTTAAAATTTGATGTTTCTATTGTACGTTTACTTACAAAATATACATTTACGTATACTTATATAAAATTGTGTTTTATTTTATTTATACCAATAAAGAAACAATATCTGTTTATGTTACTATTGACACTGACAGTGTTACAACTGACACCATAAAGGTGTCAATTGAAACAAGTGTCACAGTGTTACATTATAGCTAGAAAAATTATATAAATATAAAATTATTATTAATTTGAATAATAAAATGTGTAGTTCACTAACCATTCTAACTATTAAAACAAAATCGTTATGTAGAAATAAATAAGAAGTCATATAATGCAAAATTTATAAATTTTGTAACAATTGACACCAGTCTCCCCTACTTTTCAGAAACAAACTTATTTCAATACTACTAGCGCCATCTCTTAGATTATGTAAGGTTTGTTCACAATTAAAAATATCCTGTCAGATAGTTCCAATTAGCTGCAAATTTTCATGTTAGATTTTTACCAATTTTATTATTATTTTTTTCCTTTTATTTTTTTGGCTTTAGCAGCTTTGGCTATTAGCCAGATATAAATAAATACAATACAGGTTTTTAAAATTACATTTATAATTTGATATTTTCTGCTTTAATATAGTTATAAATAATTTCATAAATATCTAGAGAGTTAGTAGTAAGAAGTGTTTGAATATTGGTAGGTAAGGATATTTTTTGGAAAACTAAATTTTGTATGAATATGTTACGATTGCGAAAATGAATTGGGCATTCGAACAATAAATGGTTCGAATCGCTGACAGACAAATTATCACACGGAGACGAAACTACCAATTTTATTTCAGTTTGTCAGTTTTAGAAACTTTTAAGAATTATACCGTTGGACCTCCCCTTAAGTCTCCGCTTAACGACGCCGTTCTCAATTGTATCTTCGTCGCTAAGCGACGCACGACTGTATTCAGGGAATCTATAGTCCGTTCAAACGTTAGAATGCAGTATTGCTCTTATAAGGGATCGGTATTGCCAAATATTGTACAAATGTCAAATATGTTAATGAATTCATAGAATTTAAGTGGAAAAGTATCGGAGACTCGTATGATTTACAATAATCAGGTAAAACGGAGCAAAAATGAATAACTATTTGTAGATAACCGCGTCGTCGCAGATCAGTGCATTTTACAGCAGGCAACATCACCAAGAAAGGAAAGGATAGCTTCATTGGGAATTACCATGAGAGAGTATGAAAAAGAACTACTCCATTTGCCCTGTACTGCATTCTAACATTTGTACGGACTGTAGGTGAAAGATTAAACAAGCAAAGAAATCAATTATTTAAAATATCTCTTTATTAACATTGTTTGCAATTTATACATAAATTATTTGAACTCTGTACACTGTACATAATATTTTGTCTTTTACTATTTCGAAAGGATTAATACTAATGTTTTAGAATAATAATTTAGTCCTTGGTCATGTCCTTGGTTATCTATACCGCTGCTACTCAATTTTCTGGAGCTGGATTTGATTATGCTATTATTAGTTCTTCTGGTTCTGGCTCAGTTTCTTGTGGTTCCTCACTTGGCTCAGGTTCTTGTGGCTCTTCAGTTGGTTCAGGTTCTGCAGGCTCTTCAGTTGGTTCAGGTTCTATAGGCTCTTCAGTTGGATCAGTTTCTTGTGGTTCCTCACTTGGTTCATTGTCTTCGGGATCAGTAGCTTCAACACAGTTAGCTAATTCTGGCCAATCACAATATTTCTTTTCATCATTCCACTTCAAGCCAAGTGGACATTTTATGATCATACTTGTCCCATGGTGACAATTGATGAAAGTACCACAATCTGCAGGGTTTGCTAAGAGTTCATCATGTTCGCATGCTACTGGTGGTTCTTCTCCTTCTACACATTTCACATCTTTAGCCCAGTTGCAACTATAAGTGTTAACGTCCCATTGTGTACCCTCCGGGCAAAATCTTTTCTTTAATATACCGCCAGCACATTGGAAATAGCTGCTACAGTCTTCAGGATTTCGTAAAATTCCAGTGAAATCGCATGGTATGAGCTCCTCTTCTTCCTCACTGCTTTCTGATGGTGCTGCAAAGGCAACTGCCACTAATGCGAAAAACACCAACAAACCTAAAAAGAAACCATTTCTTAAATTTTATGCAGAAAATTGATAAAAATTCGACTTCTTTGTATAAAACCAGGTACTTTAATTAATCTTTTACTTGTATCAATTAAAAAACAATGGCCATAAGCAAGAAATGAGTACAAAATAACAAAAATAGATCACGAAACATAACATTTTCAAAAGGTGAAAAAATAAATTTACTTTGTGGAGATTGTATACAGCAACCATAAACCATACAGCAGAAAACTGTTCAACAAACTGTTCTGTTTATTCATGCTGATTTATCTAAATATATAGTTTTTTTAATATAGCGCGATGAGGTTACTTGTCACAAATCGGTCTGGGTTATTGTAGTATTTTCCTATAAATGAAATGGCCACTCTTGTTAAGAAGCTTAACAATGCCCTAATAGGCTTATGGCAGTAATCCTAGGATTTGTTGCTGTGAAAAGAATATAGGATGTATTAAGGGAATTTTAAATTTAAATTGAATAGATGTAACAGTAGCTCCATTGAAGTTTCTTAAAAATCATTAAGGGTATTTTCCAAATTTATAATCCTATTACTTTTAAATTTTAAGGGGTTGTTATACTTGTTTGTTAGTTAATTTTCAACGTTCAGAGCGTGCATACATTAACAACATGGCTCTTTGGCGATCATTTGATTTTGATGAAATTCCTAATTTCTATAGTGAAAATAGTGAATCTGTGCAAGGTGATTTGGAGTGTGAAAATGTGGACGTGGCTACTAAAGAAAAATGTCATTTGTCAGAAGATTGCAAAGTTCTGATACTGAACGTTTATAAAAAGTTAGTTTCGGAAGGTAATGACAAATCTATACTTAGAATTTCGGAATTAACTAGTGTTACAGAACAATTTAACGTTCATTGTTCGTGGCAAAAATTAGCAACGAAAACAACCACAAGATTACAAGTTGATTTATAAGTTTTTAAGAAAATATATAGTTTTATGTTTAAAACAATATTAAATTAAAATACGACTTTTATTCGAAAAATACCTTTATTAACAAATCAAATATAGCCAGTCCTAAGCCTGATAAAAATGTGAAGGAATGTCGTGTGAGTATATACAGTTCATTCTAAATACCGTATAAGAAAACATGTTTATTTTAAATAATTATATGGTCCTGTCAACTAGTATTAACAGAACCATAAGCTCAGCAGGTATAATGGTTATACTGTCAGCCATTATTTGAATCAATAAGTGAAGGTGGCCATTTCATTTTGGAAATACTATAACAAGAAGGAACAACAGTTGTAAAAAGCAAACTGCTATTTTGACAACCCAGTCAAAAAAACAAAAATAAGAAGATAAAAAGGCAAGGCAAGAGCAATTACGAAAACCCTGTTCAATTTTTGTTTTAGTATTTATTTTATTATTTATTTAGTATTTTATGTAAAAACAGTATCATGTCAATAAAAATTAGCAAGTTTCGTGAATGAATATGCTGATTTTTAAGCATTCTACCTTACAGATTGAAAATTGTCATTGTTTTATAATGTAAAATGTTTCCCTATTTAAAATACATGTGACAACTAGCCCTAAGATGTGTGACAACAAATTATGGTCGGATCCATTTGTCACAGCTGCAGTGAATTTTTTTAAATTTATATTGAATTTTTTTCTGGTTATTAGAAGTTGAATACCATGCCACATAATACCAAAAACCTACTATCCTACTTTTCCTCCTACTCATTATTTTAAAGTAAAAGTTAAATTTAATTTTTGAATTTTTGTTGAATGTACTTTTGTAATTTTATATTTTGAATGTAATTTTGAATGTACCAAAAATGAATATATAATCATTTTTATTTTATAAAAAAATATAGTTTCTTACCTTTCATATGCATTCTAATGTAATTCTTTCACTGAACTGATACAGAATCTTTGGCTCTGGCATCTTTTTAAACAAATTTGTGTTTACTTTTCGATAACAATTTTTGTGAAATAAATAATATTCAAACAACTAAATTTTATGATGTAATTCTCAGAATAATGTTAATAAAATAATTGTTTAGCAAACAATATTTTATTCATTTATTTACATGGTTCTATATAATTGTTATAATTGGAATTCATTTTGAAACTTAATTACACAAGATTTGTATTATACATAGAAATGCATGTGATTTTGATTAAATATTTGAATGAAAAAAACATGTTTTTTTTCATGTAAAAATTTACAGTTAAGCGGTATCAGGACACTAACCCCCGGGACACTAACACCCGGGACATTAACCCTCCGTCAATAACCCCCGGGACATTACCCCCCATGTCAATAACCCCCCGTGCAATTAACCCCCTGGACAATAACCCCCGTGTCATTTACCCTCGGGCATTAACCCCCCGTCAACAACCCCCGTGTCATTAACCTTCCGTACCAATAACCCCCGGGCCATTAACCCTCGGGTTTGTAATGATGTAAACTATTCAATAAAGAGTGTTATTATTGAGAGTTTATGCAATAGTGTAAATAATAATGCAATGGTACAACATTTAGTAAGATAGTTAAGTTAGAGAAATATCATATTAGTAATCACGAAAACTAATAATTGATAAGAATTAGTGTAATTAAAAGTTAAGAATAACCAAAGATTCAAAAGCCGTGTACTAACATATATATTTTTTTATAGAATTAAGACTTTTGGCAAAATTGAAAAACTTCAATATTTTCACAATTAAAAAGAAAAACTTGAAAAAATAGAAAACACACGTGACCACAGTGCATATTACTTTATGCATATTACATTCCTCCTTTCAGACATAGAAAATAAACTAACTACGATTCAATTGTTCAGTTTTCTAAAATGTGTTTTTCACAAAATTTAACATTTTATAAATAAAAATACATTTGTTCAATTTTGTTCTGATTTCAAATGTTCAAATTTTAAATAAAAATAAACATTTAAAATATTAATCAATTGCCAGGGGGTTAATGGCCCGGGGGTTATTGGTACGGGGTGTTAATGGCACGGAGGTTGTTGACAGGGGTTAATGTCCGGGGGTAAATGTCATGGGGGTTATTGCCCAGGGGGTTAATGGCACGGGGGGTTATTGACATGGGGGTAATGTCCCGGGGGTTATTAACGGGGGGTTAATGTCCCGGGGGTTAGTGTCCCGGGGGTTAGTGTCCTAGAACCAGTTAAGCCTTTCAGGACAATAACTTTAACAAATAAATAATAATCAACAACGCTCTTATAGTTCGTACAAGCGTAATGTACTGTAAATCTAATTGCAGCATTGTAAATAATAAAATTTATTTTTTAATTTTCAACTTTCTGCCTGAACTGCACAGGTTTTGTATTTTTCAGAATTTTTACGTTGCAATTCACGCCCGGTAATTTCCCGAGCTACTGCATATTCCCTTTTAGAAGAAGTTATTTGTTTCGAAAAAAAGTTATCTGTATTTGTGAATGATTTACGTGCAAAAACATTTTTATATGTTATTAATTTACAAAAACATGTTATTACTGCATTTTTTTTTTTTTTTGCACAAACTATTGTTAACATGTAAGAAGCTTTTCGAGATAGATTTAAAGAGTTTAGAAAATATAAAGCTACACTAGCTTTTTTGACAAAACCAATTGAAGAAGATATGTAGCAATTACATTTATCACCTTCAATTAGTGGATTTGAAATCCAAAGGTTTATGGAATTACATATTCTTAAAACTTAATTCTGAACTGGAAAATTTAGAAAGAAAAAAGTGAATTTTATCTCCCCAACATTAGTGGACCGAAATTCGCAATCTTCAAAATGTAGATAAAGTTCTTTTCGAAGCTTGGAACCGTCTTCCAGAATCGTTCAATCTTTTAAAAAATTATGCTTTTGGGGTAGTGACAATTTTCGGATCCACATATTACTAAGCAAATCTTTTCACATATGAAATTAATAAAGAGTCAGTTAAGAAGTAATCTTACTGACCTGAAACTAGAGTGCTGCCTTAAGTTAAAGATTACTGAATATTCACATAATATTGAAGTCTTATAGAACACTATAGAGGAGCAATCGTCCCATTAAAAAAATTATTATATTGTAATATACTGGCAACTACAATAGGTATCACAAACTAAATGTGTAAGTAAATATTAATTTATTGTTAATACTTGATTATTTTAAAACAAATAAACAATTTTTACGTTTTTTTCTTAAATATAGCATATATTTTTAGCGGCTCTTCCATGTTATTGTGTTTTTTTTTTCAATATAGATTTGGATCTTTGTCACTGAAATGTTGCCGACCCCTGACCTAAAACGCTGTTATTTTCTATCCAAGCCATGTAATTAAGGTCGTACCGACTAATTTCGGATATGTTGTTATTTTTGCCCGCCCCCCAAGCTGAAATCCTGGCTACGTCCCTGATTACTATACATTAAGTCTACCAGGTTAATTCGTTTACTATAATACATTTAATTTTGCATTTAGCTATGAAAAAGATCTTTTCCCAATGGATTCGGCACAATTTGACTGAAGCTCAAAAAAAGGATCGTGTTGATTGGTGTAAGGCATTGATTCCCAACCTGTGTTCCGCGTGCACTACCCGGGGGCTCCGCAGCCGTTCTAGTAAATAAAATAAATAAAAATTGAATAAAAACAAAAGAAGTAGAAATAAAAAACAGAATCAAAATAAGAAAACTGGAAATTACATTCTGAACGAAAATTTTCCAAGTTCAATGTATGTCCGAGTGATTTCTGACTCTAGCTAGTTTATGACTCTATGACTAGCTGGAATGTGATCGGCGAGATGCATTGTTGTTTGAATAATCTGCGTGTATTTTGATTATTTGCCTAATTTTATAAAAATCTGTTGAAGATATAAGGCATGCTTAAGGGGCTCCGCCATAGAAATTGATTCTGAAAAAAGCTCCGTAAGTCAAAAAGGTTGGGAAACACTGGTGTAAGGGAATGTTAAAAAAATTCAACCTAGACACTGCGAAATCCGTATACAACATCGTTACAGGTGACGAAACTTGGATTTATTCATATGAACCGGAAACTAAGCAACAATCCACTGTCTTCCAAGATGAACCGACACCCACAAAAGTTGTTCGTTCACGAAGCACTTCCAAGAAAATGATCACTTGTTTCTTTGGTTGTACTGGACATGTCGCAACCATTGCTTTAGAGGATCGGAGCACAGTTAACAGCTGAATGGTATACAACAATTTGTTTGCCAGAAGTCATCGACAAAATCATGAAAAACAACCAAAAACGTAGCATCATTTTTCATCACGACAATGCAAGCTCCCACACAGCACGTCAAACAATTGATTATTTGATGGAGAAAAACATCGAATTAATGTCTCATTGTCCGTATTATCTTGACTTTTTTTTTTTCAAATGTCAAACAAAAAATGCGTGGTCAGCAATTTTCATTACCTCAAAAAGCAGTTGAATCCTTCGAAAACCATGTTTTTTGAGATACCAACTTCAGAGTGGAAAAAATGTTTCGAGAATTGTGTTGAATGCATGCAAAAGTATATAAATCTTAAAGGAAAATATTTTGAAAAGTAATAAAACAGTTGGTTTCAAAAAAAAAACCTTTTATTTTTCGTAAAAACTTAAAAGGTAGCCCTCGTAGTGTAGCTAATTTTACAGCTTCGAGCAATGATCCAATATATTCTTGTGGAGAATATAGAACTAGAGCATCCGTTATGGTGTGACGCAAGGGCAGTTTACATACAAATATAGTTAGGTAGTGTCTGGGACAAAATATTTGCATTCTCGAAAAGTGGGAGCGCTGCTGTCTGAACAATCACGCGAGGTCAAACTGAGCGTAACGTGTAAAAACAAGCTGATAGAATTTAAAGATTTAAAACATTTAAATTAAAACTTAAATAAGAATCTTAATCTCTTTATATCTTTCGAATTATAATAAATGTGTTATTATTATAATTACTAAATCGAGAAAGAAAGAGAACAATAGCGACTTTACAATGTCGTAGAAAAAGTACATAAGAGCTATGTCGTTGATGGATCGTAAGGTTATAAATGTGATATTTTATCTCTTTCTAGCACATATAAATTAGAAAGAGACCAAAGTTAAGTTCAATTATTTTATTAACAACTTGCACAATTTTCAGATGTCTTCATTTAAACAGTTTTTAGTTTAGATATTATTTAAAAAAATAGTTACTATGTTTCTGAATACATAAAATAAATTAAACACTATCTAAATTTTAAACAGTGTTTAAAATGTTGTCTCTGAATAGCCCTGTTACAGTTTATAGCCAGTTGCTAAGCAGAGCCTGTAATTAGTATAAATATTTGCACAAATTATTTGACATAGGCAGTAGTTTACCTCACGTCCACACCTTTCCTCAGCGGTCAAACGGCAAATACAAACGATTTAACGCTTGTGGCCACAGGCTTGTTAATAAGACTAGAATTTATAATCTATTAATAAGTTGATCATGTATGTATCCTACATCCACGTATTCTTTTTATGTTCTATTATTAACCATCTTACTCTGGAAGGGTTAAGTCTTTTACTGATTTATATTCCATTAATTTTATTAAAGAATCACACCATAAATGACGTTAATGAACAATCTTATTTCTGATAATGTTATCTCTTAATTTACATTATCTAAATATCATTGATAAGATAAAAAGAAGCATCAATTGGCTACGTGACTAATTTGAATATAACTATTCTGAAGACAGTGGTGTAGGTTAAAGGATATTTTGTCGTCCTGAAAATAAGCTTGAACTTCGGAGTATCGGGTAGTTGGCAAATAATTTTCAAAGCATTGGTGATTGAACTGCTACTAATGAGTCAATTCTGTGCAATTTTTAACGCGTTCCATGAGCAATCTATATTCGTTACGAAGAGTCCTTTTTGGTTTTTGGTCAGTTCTTGTTGTTTTTAAAGAGATGGGCCGTTTTATGCCGGGTTTACATTGGTAGAGTAACAGAGCTAGTAACTAGCGCAAGTACTACGCGCTTTACTCTACTATCTTATTTTCAGGATAGTAGGTATTCATGCGCAATTGACATACATATCTTATTTTCTAGATAGTAAGTGTCGAAACACATTTGACATCTTCACTGTGATTTTGTAGTGAAATTATCTTTTTGCAAAAAATAGTTTATGAATGTGGATATACATCGTCGCTAGCGTGATGCAATTAAAAAAATGGTATTTTGAATTACATCATTTCTTGTGGAGGAAATAATTGATTGTCTTATTGAAGTAATCGGTACAGAATATAAGCCTAAAAGAAAATGGGTTAGAAATGGATTGATAGAAGAACTACCCATGGCGCATCAGTCCTTCTATTTCGTGAATTAGCCGTGGAGGATCAAAAAGAGTACAGACTGTGTTTAAGAATGACACCAGATGATTTTAATAGGCTATTAAATTTAATTAGTCCATTAATACAACGAACTGATACACTAATAAGGGATGCGATTCCAACAAAAATAAAATTGGAATTAACGCTTTATTTCCTAGCCACAGGAAATAGTTTTTGTAGTCTACAACGTCTTTTTCGTGTATCAAAGGCAGTTATTTCACAGATGATTTCAAAAATCATCAATTAATAAATCAATGTTTAATGTTTTATAAACGCAATTTATGTAAATAAATTGTAACTTACCTGATATGGGATTTTTTTCTATTTGTTATGACAGGTTACCGCTTGCCGCCAGTTTGAAATTAATCAATTTTGCGTAGTGGGGGAAAAGACAGTAGCTAATAAATACGTCGACGAACTAGCTGATATCCTAGAATAATTACTAGAAGCTAGTACTCTACTAGTCACATTGTCAACTGTTTACACAGGGATAGTAACTAGTTCCTAGTTACTTGCGCTAGTTACTAGCTCTTTTACTCTACCAATGTAAACCCGGCATTAGAATGATCCGGTCGGGTCAGTAATTTCCCGATAAAAATGAAGTTCCCGGTCCATCCCTGCCCCTGTAAACCATTTTTGTGTTCTAGTCCCCCCCCCAATCCTGGACGCGCGCCTTTCGAAGATTCTACGAATGTTTTTATGGAATTTACCTACCGTTCCGGAGTAGTTCTCATGCAGTTTCCTTTTAAATATCCCCACGGGTAAAAAGCACATAACTAAGTCCTCGGAACGAAGCAGCCACAGTCCACAGTCCGCACTCTCATACAAAATGTGTAGATTTCTGACAAACCATTAGCAAGTGTTCTAGGCATTTACGTGGTCAGAAAAACGAAATCTAGCTCGATCAGACATGAAATGCAGCGTCGGATTGAGTTAACCATCCAGAATTTTCAGAAATTCACTTGCAATTCTTCTGAAACTTATTTGTATCACTCTAAAGTAATTCTACTTCTGAAACTTATTTGTATCACTCTAAACTAATTCATTGACAGATGAAACTCAGAAGTATTTAAATTGTAGGGAACAAAGTATATGATGACAAGATTTAATTCAGAAGGCGGGATTTGAATAAGGTCACCACGGAAATACACACACCGCCTCTTACTAAGAAGAAGCTAGATTAAAATATCCTCTCTAGGGGATTCGCGCTCTATATTTCAATTTTGGGTATCCTTAGTCTTTCGCGACCCTTAGGGGTTATTAGTCAACATTAAAGTTATAGTGCGATTTTGTAAATTAATGGAACGTAATTCTCTAAGAACATGAATGCGATACTTAGAAGATATCGGGAATTATAACAAAGATCGCTCAGTCTCATCAATAATAGTTTGGGTAAAATCATAAGAGTACATAATAGTCTATAAAGTAAAGAACGTTATTAGTAAGACAAATGCTAATTAATACCAATTAAAACTTTGTTGATTTTTAATACATATTGTGACATATTTTTACACATAGTCATCATTTAGATTGATACACTTGTTTTACCTTGTTATAAGTTTTTGTATACCTTTTTCATAAAAATCAGCGGTTTGTGAGTTCAGGGTTCCGGGTTGCAATCCCCGAGCTTGCATATAATTTGTGAATGTTTTGTTATTCTTTTTTCTAGAACACTGTCATTCGGGGTAATTTAGGGGGCATTAATAAAATGGGCTGTTGTGGTTTTTAAATAGTGTATGAATCACGTATTACTCCCAAGCAATGGAAATCACCAGTTGCCGCTTAGTACAGTGTGAGGCAGAAAGGATGGACGTTTTTGAAAAGGCTAGAACTCACCACCAGGTGAAGTGAAAGATGCGTGGAAGATGGCGTTAGGTTTTTGAAGTCAGCATTTTCTTTTCAGTCGAAGCCATGAAGCCATGGACGATGGAATACCACGGTTTTGCATACGACTGTTTCGTCAAGAATAACGAGTCTATTACGGCAGTTCAGCGTGTATTTCGTCGCCATTTCAATATCCATAGAAATCAGGCTGTTCCCGCACGTAATACTATCCTAATCTAATTTGTAGGGGTGGAAAAGCAGGTCTAAATGCAAAATACGCCTTATCGAACGATTTCTAAGGCCAAGTTCAGAAGAATGCTTCTGAGCAAATCGACTCGGACTGCGCAGATTGGTCTGACGCTTTCCACACTTTCAGGGGCACGTACCGTTCGTGTTGCCTGCGACGGTCTTTTGCTCATTAGTGTACCTCGTGTACGAAATGCTTTAACCCAACGTAGGATAGTGTTACATGTGGGAACAGCTTGATTTCTATGGATACTGAAATGGCGACGAAACTCACGCTGAACTGCCATGATAGACTCGTTATTCTTGACGAAAGAGTCGTACACAAAAACGCGGTGTTCTACCGTCCACGGCATCATGGCATCAACTGAAAAGAAAATGCTAAGACTTCACAAACCTTACGCCACCTTCCGCGCATCTCTCACTTCACCTGGTGGTGAGTTCTAGCCATTTATAAAACGGTCATCCTTTCTGCCTCACTTTATTATTACATGGTGAGAAAGCAGACTTGTTATGATACGCGCATATTGAATCTGGTAGCCAACGCTGGCGAAGGTCAATCAGTGAGTGGGAATATGGCGCTGATTTCCCAGCGTAACTAGCGGGGTCCCGGCGTGTTCTGTGGGCACGTGACAAACATGAACCAGCGTCAGTAACAAATGTTTTTCGTGCTGGTAACCAGCAACCAGTAATTAGCAACCAGCTTTCCCTATGCGCGTACTCGTATGCAGGAAAGTATGTACTATAAAATTAACAAATTACATGATTAATTGATACATTTAAGAGCAATATAGATTAACATTATTATTTAAACAGATGAATCATTCGTTTCTTAAAGCTGTTGATATTTAGAGCTAGGATCGCTTCCTCCAGGAGTTGAATATTCTATTGGTTAGGAACTGGTGACGTTGGGGTCGTCGAAATATATCATTTGGGAGCTTCAGTTGGTGGGTACAGAGATGCTCATCAGACATGTCAGTTAAAAATTTGCCGATGGTGATGCGCTATAATTGTAACAGGTCTCCGCGAATTATATTCTAGGCGAGAAGATTTAATCCTGGTTTCACTGGTTAACAAGAGTCTTACAATATATACATTGGGAAATATAATATTTTACTTTTTGTTACAAAAAACCATAAAATCCATAGTTCATATATTTTTTGTGTAACCAAGTAACTTCATACTTCATTGAAGCTACTTGATAACTACTATAGGTAATCCCCCTTCTAAATTAATGTATGAACTCAATATTATGTAGAGAACTGGTCAAGACAGCTGCAATTGTATTATCTGTCACATTGACATCCATTATATCATCAGCAAATTTAGCTAAATTTTCCAAATCATCCTCTTGAGATGCAGCTCAAATTGTCTGAATTTGGGTAGGAAGATGCTGTAGAAATATTTCTTTTAATATAGATTTATCCATTACTTTATTACGCAATAATTTCTTCATATTCCTTAATAATTTTGATGGTTTACCGTCGTCAAATATTTCCTTACTTAACAGTTGATTAATTTTTTTCCTTCCAGAAATTGATAACCGTTGTATTAATTCTAACTTTAAAACATCATATTTAAATTGTTCCGGGGGTGTCACGATTAAATCCCTAACTTGTTTCAATTTGTACTAACCAAAGCTCAACATCAGCCCAGAACGGAGGGAGGTAATTTCAATATAGCTGAATTTTTTTCATGCACAAAACGTTCCTCTACTTCTCTTGTAAATGTTCCTCTATATTATCATGATCACGTCGGGGTCACTAATTGTAAGTCTTAAAAATAGCAAGAGTCTTACAATATCACTTCACTCAATAAGTCTCCGGTCTGACATATATGTGGCAACATTGTTGACAGACCCATAGGTTTTCTGGATAGTACCAACTTTCAAACGATACGTGTGAAAATTTCATGACATTCTGACAATTAGTTTAGAGTTTACAGTGGTTTTAGTGTCTCCAGTTTTGTAATTTTCAAAAGAATGGATAAAAAATAATTTCATGTGTTGATTAAACATTGTTTTTTGATGGGAAAAAATACTGTTGAAGCCAAACAGTGACTTGATAAGCGTTATAGAGACTCTGCACCAGGCAAATCAACTATTATTGATTAGTATGCTGAATTTAAACTTAATTTAATTTTTTTTTAAGTTAGAGGAGAATTGAATGAAATTATTACTATTGAAGGATTATGAAAAAAGTCGAATTTCTAAAAAAAAAAAAATTTTTTTTAGAGTAGAGATTTATTGAGTGCTAGCATTTATATACTTTGGGAAATGTAATATTTTATTTTAAGTTTATAGTTTGTTACCAAAAAACATAAATATGAAGTAACCAAGTTACTTCATATTTCACTGAAGCTACTTGATGTGTAGCAGTTCTACACATCTATTATTATGAGAAATGTAGTGTATTGTTCTTTTTAGGATTTTGTCGTCTGTCTGTCTGTCTGTCTGTTCGGTAAAAATTGTAGCCAAACGGCTAAACCTAGAGAGTTGAAATTTGGCATGCTTATACAACTCTTTGACCCGCACATAGGAAAAATACTAAAACATCTAAAAAACATATAAAAATATAAACAAATATGTGCTCATCGAAAAAAAATGGAAGCCCTTAGTACATGGATTAACGATAATAATTTTATTTTTGCAATATAAATTATTTTAACGCGATTTTTGCCAAAATTGTGAAAAAAATTGTGTTTGTCCTACACACTGTAACCCAGATGGTTTAAATTAAAAATTTGAAAAAATTCTAAGTAATGTACATTTGTGTGAACTGGAATAGAACAACAGGAATTTTTTATCAGATTATGTTTTCGCATTTTTGTTTTTTTTTTTTTTTTTGCTTGACCACGTAAATTATTTAAAAACATATCTAAGACAGTTAACCAGCATGCTTTGATAGTGTAATGGCTAACATGCTCACGTTCTTATTTGCAAACTAAAGTTCGCTCCGCTCACAAGGTAATTTTATTTTTTCTGTTTTTTTTGCATTTTTATTTTGTTTAAATTATTTTTTTTTATTCTAGTTATATTTAAGCAAATGTTGCATTTAATTTTTAAAAGCGTAAATTTAATAACCAATGGAAATTGTTGAAATTGTATACACGAAATCAGAGGGGTGGGGTTATTTATTTATTTATTTATTTATTTATTTATTTATTTATTTATTTATTTATATTTATTTTTTATGACTTAAAACAACCAATGGAAGACAGAGTAGGGTATCAAATGAAAGCCCTTGTTACGTGGATTAACGATCAAATTTAAATTTTTGCAAAATAAATTTAAACTAAAAATCTGAAAAAATTCTGATAAAGTAATGTACATTGGTGTGAACCGGAATAGTACAACAGGAATTTTTGATCAGATTATGTTTTTGGAAAAAAACGCATTTTTTTGTGATGTTTGGCTGATAATGTATACAAGTTATAGCTTTGTAACACGCTACTACACTGGAACGTGTATGCTGGTGTAGTGGTTTTCGACGCTGATTTTTCACCCAAGTAACTCGATCCAAAAGGGATCAAACCCTGCGAGAAGAGGCAATATTATTTTTTGTTTTTTTTTTTTTATTATTTTTGTATAGTTTAAATTATTTTTTCAAAATTCTAGTTATATTTTGGCAAATGTTACATTTAATTTTTAAAAGCGTAAATTTAATAACCAGTGGAAATTGTTTAAATTATAATTTAATTCTGTTTCAATGTACACGAAATCAGAGGGTCGGAACTTATAACAACCAATGGAATTTTTAAAATTCTTAATGAAACTTGCTATAAAAAAAAAAAAAAATACTGCACATATTTAGAAACCTAAATAATGGTATTAGGCGTTCGAATCAAAATTAACAAAAAAAATATTTTGATATAAAATTTGTTTCCGCATCAAAAATAATCATCATTCACTTACTAAATACCTGCAAAACCCTGAAATGTGCGAAATTCACACTTCACATCAATTTTTTTTTAAATATACGCCACTGCCTACGATAAACAAAAATGTTTATCTATACAAACATATGGATTATATATAAGGATATTTATAAATTACTTCAATATAATTAATTTCGTGTCATAATTGCTTGATATCCAAAAGTAAACAGAATAAAAGGAAGATCAGCAGTGCAAAACGTACATAATGTTTGAAAAAACACAAAGGGAGACTGGGATGACACGGTAAACCTATAAAGAGAAAACGATAAGAAGAAGAGATATCAGACCTCCAGTATGTGATAGGCCACTGGAGCATCGGTGGACTAAGGGTCGGTTTCTGAAAGCTTAGTTAACTATAACCAAAGAGTTAGAAAATGGTTGCTATAGTTACTTATGGGACTGTTATATTGTAACCGAGTTTAACCAAAAGATTAAACTCGGCTAAGCTTTCAAAAACCGGCCCTAAGTGTGTTGTAGTTCAGGGAGATATTGTAAAATAAATGTACATAATGTTTGAAAAAACACAAAGGGAGACTGGGATGGCACGGTAAACCTATAAAGAGAAAACGATAAGAAGAGATATCAGACCTCCAGTATGTGATAGGCCACTGGAGCGTTGGTGGACTAAGGGCCGGTTTCTGAAAGCTTAGTTAACTATAACCAAATAGTTAGAAAATGGTTGCTATAGTTACTTATGGGATTGTTATATTGTAACCGAGTTTAACCAAAATTTTAAACTCGGCTAAGCTTTCAAAAACCGGCCCTAAGTGCGTTGTAGTTCAGGGAGATATTGTAAAATAAATGCAATTAAAAAATAAAACTATATATATTGTATATAAAATCACATTTTTTATTTTTCTTTTGAAATTTGTATACAGTCATTTTAAAAACTTATTTTTAAGCAATATGTACTTATATGTCAAAATATCTTAAATATTTTAGGAAATATTTAGATTGTGCAGTATGGGAATAATAATTTTAATAAAATAATTAGATCTCAAACGCTATCGACCTCCAGATCTTGTTTTTATTACTTTTCAGTCATTTTCTGATATACTTTCATTTACAATGCGAGCTCTTAAATTAATTTATGATTCTATTATTTCAACTGTCGTAGTCTCTTCTGAAATTTCTTGACAATCAGAATTTTCTGGCCAGTCACAAATTTTTGCCGTGCTATTCCATCGTAGACCTGTTGGGCAGGGCATTGTTACATACGTACCATGTACACATTGTAAGAAAGTTGAACAATTTTTAAGATTAGGTGACAGTTCTTCATGTACACATTCTAGTGGTGCTTTATCTTTGCAATCGACATTCCGCGGCCAGTCACAAGCTAATGCATCTTTGTTCCACAATAAGTTATTTGGGCAGGATAATTCTATATTCAGACCATATGCGCAGTAGAAGAAAGTACTGCAATTTTTAGGATTTGTTTTATATCCGTTAATACATTCCTCTTCTGATTCTTCATCCGATGGAGCTTCTGTTTCTGTAGTTTCTGGTTCATCAGTACCCTCGGTAGTTTCTGATTCTTCAGTTCCTTCTGTACTTTCAGGCCCTTCAGTTCCCTCAGTCGGTTCTGTTTCTGGTTCACCAGTCCCTTCAGGTTCATCGGTTTCCTGTGTGGGTTCCTCGGTTTCTTCAGTTGGCTCATCGGTTCCCTCAGTTGGTCCATCGGTTCCCTCAGTCCCCTCAGGTTCCGTTT
Organism: Liopterus haemorrhoidalis; assembly: GCA_963971575.1. Lineage (NCBI taxonomy): Eukaryota > Metazoa > Arthropoda > Insecta > Coleoptera > Dytiscidae > Liopterus > Liopterus haemorrhoidalis. The sequence goes on along the minus strand of OZ020619.1, from coordinate 31,286,914 downwards.
CCTCTGTTGGTACATCGGTTGGTTTCTGAGTACTTTCTGGATATTTACAATTTCCCGTTGGATTATCGCAGATTAATAATTCTTGATTCCATTCCGTTCCTGGTCCACATTGTTTTTTAACTAAATTTGCATTGCCATCACATTGGTAAAATGAGGTGCAATCTTTAGGATCTGGCTTGTATTGTCCAAATACTACACATTCACTGACTTCATCTATGGCACTTGTTGAAGCAAATACCAAGGCAACAACACAGCAAAACAATGTTTCTGCAAAAAAATAAAACAGTGTAATTCTTGCACAAGTAAAGTTTTGAATATTTATGACTTAAAATCATGTATTAACTATCCATGTAATGAGATACAGAGATAAGAGATAGACCAAGGTATCAAGAGAGTAGCTAAGGAATAAGCTGTCAAATAAAGAGAAGCTGTCGAAGACAAAGAACACGCTTAGATGACATTAAAAAAATCAGCTGTGGCCACCACAGGACCGACCGCCATCACAAACTACTTGTTTATGAATATTTCAGTCGAGTATCTCTTGATTCTAGCAGCACAGTAGAAATAACTTGGCCTAATATTTTCTAACAGAGATATTATTTATCATAACCATGGAAACGTTACATATAAGTAGGAATAAATATTATTTTATTTATTGTTTTATTGGCCGTTGGTCTTTCGACCATATTAGGCAGGAATAAATAGATACTAAGAAAAATTTTACAAAATTTTTTCAAAATATTTCGTTTTATCAAAAAACGTCTCAAATAAAAGTTATTAGTTATTATATTTATAGCAACTTTTGTCAAATAATTTTTTTCTAAATATTTTTCTGTTGTGAAATATTCGCAAAAATCTTAAAATCGACACGAGTAAACTCCCATTTTTAGTCAACCGATTTTTACCAAAAGTTGATCAACTCGTGCCATTGATGGCAGAAGCTTAAATATGAAGTTTCATAAAAATCATTTCAGCCGAATTTGCTCTGCATGTGTACACAGACAGAAGGACAGACAAACGGACAGTCAGACAGACGGACAGCCAGACAAACGGAGAGACAGACATCATGCTAAAAATAGTCAAAACGTTATGTAGGGACCTCAATTCGTGGAGATCCATCGAAATCTCGAAACGTCAAAATTGGTATGATCACAATACCTCCCTTATATATGTTGGCGGTCGGTAAAAATTGGAGCAACATTTTGGTGAAGGGACGCCATAGACAGAGTGCGGTCAAAACAATTGGCGGAGATCTATGCCTATAAATGGGCTTCGTGAGAAAAAAGATCTACTTGTTTTTTTTTTTTTTTTATTTGTAAAAAATCTACTTGTAATTTTAAATGTAATTTTTAAATTTTTTATTTTTAGGGTTTGTAGGTATGTCCAAAAAACTCTTATACCGTCATTTTGTCGTCTGTCTGTCTGTCTGTGTGTCTGTTCGATAAAAATTATAGCCAAACGGCTAAATCTAGAGAGTTAAAATTTGGCATACTTATACAACTCTTTAACCCGCACATAAGAAAAATACTAAAACAGCTAAAAAACATATCCCCCTAAAAATATAAATAAATATCTGCTCATCGAAAAAAAAAAATAATTTTTTTAAATTCTGAGTAGGGTATCAAATGGAAGCCCTTAGTACATGGATTACCGATCATAATTTTATTTTTGCAAAATAAATTACTTCAACGAGATTTTTGCCAAAATTGTGAAAAAAATAATGTTTGTCCTACACCCTGTAGCCCAGATGGTTTAAATTAAAAATTACTGCACATATTTAAAAACCTAAATAATGGTATTAAGCATCCGAATAAAAATTAACCAAAAAAAAAAAAAAATTTAACAAAAAATTTGTTTTGGCATCCCAAATAATCATCATTCGCTTACTAAATACCTGTGAAACCCTGAAATGTGTGTAAATTCATACTTCACATAATTTTTTTATAATTAAATTTACTTATATATTAAATACAAAAAATCGGTTGTGGCCATCACAGAACCGATTGCCACCACAGAATACGTAATAAGAAATAAGATAACTTTTAACATGATTTAAAAATTTGAAACTAAATCAAGAATATCAATTAGCGTTTCAACAAGCCGAGCGATCATCCACATGGTAAATTTACTAAATAAAATGTTTAAGTAAATCAACAAAAAATCTTTAAATAGAAAATAATAATAATAATATGACGCGGCATTCTTTTCTATCATTGACAAAAAAAGAACAATTCTTACTAGGCAACCGCCAATGGAATCGCGTTATTGGACATGATAGAATAGAATTCTATTCATTATAATACCATGGGGTGTCGAAAAACTATATGCATGACAACAAATAAAAAAGAACTGAAAACTTTAAATGTAGATGACTTAAAGTTTTCAGAGCAACACAAGGCCGAAGAATGCAGAAATATCCAACTAGAAAAGAAGACCGCAAATAACAAAGGGAACGTTGCTACGAAAAAGAAGAAGAAGAATGGACACTATTAAGAAGTAGAAGTAACCTGGTAAATGGTAAAAGTTTTTTGTAAAATAATAAGACAACTTACGAGAGTTTAAAGAGATAAGAAATAAAATTTACATACCTTTTTTGTTCATTGTGAATAATTTTACACTGATAAGTTTTTGATTCTGCAAGCCTTTTAAATAGATTCATATTTGCAATAAGATTATATTCATATTTGCTAAATAAATAATGTTTAAACACTTAGATATTATTTAATACCTTTTCGGGGTAATTGACAAAAAATATTTACTTTAAAAAATATTTTGCGAAGTTTAACAAATATTTTTTTAAATACCTTAATATTGTTTTATAAACACATAATATTAACTCGAATTAATAAATTAAAAAACACAAACAGGATCGAGCAGATAAGGCGAACTCGTGATGAATTTAATGGCATCAACATAGAGGCTGATTTTAAAATTTGTAATTAGGTAATAGATCCACTCTTGTATTTTCCACTATAAAATTTTCTGAAACAAATGACCATCAGACGTCATTGTGAATGATAACATTTGTTTACAAATATGTTAGGTTAGGTTAGTGTTATAATCTTTTTAAATTGCATGAATTTGTTCTGAAAAATAATTAGTAATTATCAATGAGTATAAATTACTACATCTTGAATTTTTAATGATTCTGTAAAATATATAATGTAAAATAATTGTCACATTTCTTCAATGTTTCATGTTTATGTCAGTGGCGTAGCAAAGCGGGGATGGTGGGAGCGGCAAAAATTCACAATAAATAATAGCTACAGGCAAAAGTTTAAAAAGAGTTCAGGATACGCGGTGGAGCGCAAGACGCGATATATATATATATATATATATATATGTATAAAAAGTGGAGAAACATATATAAAATGTGATATATTTATTTATTTATTTTCTGATAATATTTAATATTTATTTTAAACATCATTTCTTAGTTTTGTAAAAATAAAAATTCCAGAAAATGTAATTCACAAATGCGAATCTTATGTTCTTTGTATCTAATCTAAATTATCTTGTCGCGATTTTATCTTGAAGTAATTTTTTTTCTGAAATGTTTGCTTTTACATTTTGACAGTCATTAAAATATTAGAATAATTCCACAAATGGAAAATTAAATAAGAATAAAACAGAATTTATAATAATCTCGGATGATAATCCGGTATTTACAAAAATTGGAGATGTTCCACAGCAAAATAAAAAGTCTTCCTTGCATCAATACAACAAAGAAAATTAGATATGTACCGGACAGAAATAGAGCAGCACTTTCCTAGCAACGCTGCCATCAATTCTGTTAATGATATATATTCTCTCTTAGATATTTTACCTTCAGCAATCCAGATCGCTGCGACAACCATATTACTAAATGTGAAATATCAGCTAACCATATAGAGCTACCAGATGCAGATAGAGCTTTAATAGAACTAAAAAAATATTTCAGTAAGAAATATGAAATAACTAGAAACAACATACATCGTAAAATGTATAACTAATTAAACAACCTAATCATACAGCAAGTTACGAAGACAAGAAACAACAGTTGGAACACATTTCTTTCTATATTAGACCCACAACAAGGAAACGTGTGGAGAGTAACGAAACAATTTATCAAGAGAGCTACACCTATACAAAAAAATTGATGTGAAGTGTGAATTTTCACACATTTCAGGGTTTTGCAGGTGTGAAAACAAATTTTATATTAAAATATTTTTTTTGTTAATTTTAATTCGAACGCTTAATACCATTATTTAGGTTTCTAAATATGTGCAGTATTTTTTTTTATATACCAAGGTTCATTAAGAATTTTAAAAATTGCGCATATGGCTTCCATTGGTTGTTATAAGTTTCGCCCCTCTGATTTCGTGTACATTGAAACAGAATTAAATTATAATTTATACAATTTCCACTGGCTATTAAATTTACGCTTTTAAAAATTAAATGCAACATTTGCCAAAATATAACTAGAATTTTGAAAAAATAATTTAAACAATATAAAAATTAAAAAAAAAAACAAAAAATAATTTAATCTCTTCTCACAGGGTTCGATCCCTTTCGGATCGGGTTACTTGGATGAAAAATCAGCGTGAAATACCACTAGACCAGCACACACGTTCCAGTGTGGCATGTTACAAAGCTATAACTTGTGTACATTATTAGCCAAAAATAAAAAAAAATGCGTTTTTTTCCAAAAACCTAATCTGATCAAAAATTCCTGTTGAACTATTCCGGTTCACACCAATGTACATTACTTAGATTTTTTTCAGATTTTTAGTTTAAACCATCTGGGCTACAGGGTGTGGGACAAAAAATTTTTTGCACAATTTTGGCAAAAATCGCTTCAAAATAATTTATTTTGCAAAAATAAAAATTCGATCGTTAATCCACGTACCAAGGGCTTTCATTTGATACCCTACTCATAATTATAAAAAAATATTTTTTTTTTCGATGAGCACGTATTTATTTATATTTTTAGGGGGATATGTTTTTGAGATGTTTTAGTATTTTTCCTATGTGCGGGTCAAAGAGTTGTATAAGCATGCCAAATTTCAACTCTCTAGGTTTAGCCGTTTGGCTACAATTTTTACCGAACAGACAGACAGACAGACAGACAGACAGACAGACAGACAGACAGACAGACGACAAAATGACGGTATAAGGGTTTTTTGGTCATACCAACAAAACCCTAATAATGGCACTTATGGCTACTTGGATGAAGAAAAAGACAATATTACAACAGACCAATACGAAAAGTTGCATAAACAGAATTTGGATCTTGGAAGTATACATTTTACGCATGTCGTGAACTAAAAACATTCTTTAACAATAATTCTGTTATCATAAAAGAAGTAAAGATAACATCCCCGAAGGAAGTATTGACCATTATCCAAAAATTGAAAAGCAAAAAATCTCCTGGACACGATAGCATTAATAGCAACTTACTCAAGCAATTACCACGACATGCAATAATACTTCTCTGTCACATTATAAATGCAACCATGTCTCATTTCCCTAATATTAATTGTACTGGAAATTTTTTCATTTATTTGTTATTATTTAAATAGAAACAAATCGAAAGAAAAAAATGTACTTTATTGAGTAAAATAGTTACTATTTTGATCTATAACTTAGAAACCTAAATAATGGAATTAGGCATTCAAATTAAAATTAACAAAAAAAAAAGTATTTTAACAAAAATTTGGTTTGGCATCCCAAATAATCATCATTCACTTACTAAATACCTGCGAAACCCTGAAATGTGTGAAAATTCACATTTCACATCAATTTTTTATTCATGCCATTTCTGGCTTGGAATATACAAAAATCTTTACATTCGTATTGTTAATTGACCAGTTCGTAATTTTTAATTTAAAAATAAAAATAATAATAATAATAACAATTCTCCAATATAATTCAAATAAAATAAAATTAATTAAACTACTCAACATGGTTTCATATCAACCTCCATATTTTGTTCTTATCCACGTTATCCTGTTCCAGAATCACACAACACATCAGTTCTTTCTTTAACTTTTTCTTTCAGAGCCGCACAACCCTCTATTAAATGTTTTAACCTTTCGTTTTCCCTGCCGCACCTTTGGCACATCTGTTCTTCCTTTTTTAACCAAAACTTATTTGCTCGCTCTTCATTTTCACACCTAAACGTTGCAATTATTTTTATATCTTCTTTTCTCCTCCATATCTTCCATAAATATCTTGGTACCCAAGGTGTATTTATTATCCCAAATTTAGAATTGTATCTTGATTCCCTAATATTGTTGTACTGTTCTTGTCCTAGCACTTTAGTTTTCTTAATTATCATATTTCCTAACATTTGTCCTTGTATTCTTATTGTTTCTACTTCCGTAGTTGAATACCCAGCATTTTGGTAAAGAGTTTTTCTTTTTCCTTCAAAATAAATGTATTTTTTTGCATATTTAAACTTATTTTGATAATATGAAGAACAAAGAATATTTTTTTATTTTTTAACAACATGTAGTTGTTATTAAAATAATTTTCTATGGGCCAGTTCACTTTTTTATGCGTAAGAGTTGTTTCGGAAGCAAAATTGTGAACTTGAAAAGACGCGCTTAAAAAGTTATAGTTATTGATAGAGGGCCTCAATACCTACAGTCTGTTCCAAACGGTTAAGCGGAACTAAATGGGAATTTAGTTCTTTTAGGTTGTCACAAGAAGGGACCTTGCTTGGGTTATTTCAATTTTCACGTTGGGATGTCAAAATTTAAAATTCCAACAATTAAACCATGGAAACGAAGATATTTAGATATTTTAATAACAAAAAAATAAATAAATGGGAAATTTGTATTAAGAATGACACAAAAAATCAAAATATAAAGAAAATGACATTTTAAAATGATATTAACCTTAACCAAAAAATGTTTATTGTAAGTATGATTTACAAAGCTTAAATAAAACGGCTGAAAGGCACGATTTAAACGATGAAAGTAACTAGATTGCAAAATCTAGTTCCACTTAACCGTTTGGAACAGACTGTATGTCCTAGTATGAAAAAATAAAATAAAACAATTATTAACGTTCACAAAAATATGATAATTTGCGCCTAAAACCTGATCAAGTTTACCCCGTTTTACGGTATTTTGCAATCTGTTCTTCTAATGAAAAATTCGTGACCTTGTTAGTTGCGTTCCGATTTTTGATGGTCAATAATATCCCGAAATTGGCTGATCAAGAGTTGGCCTTCCTATATGTAACAGTATTTGAACCAAATAAACCAATTTTTTTCCTAAAAATTAATCAACTGATGGTGGAAAAAATTATTTAGCGCAGAACTATCGAATATCGAAATTCAACTTTAAACATATTTAGAGAAAAATTACTGATATTGTATACAAAGATAACATTTTAACTACAAAATATTATGATCCCTAAATTGGGTTGAAAAGAATGCGAGATAAATATAAAAATATTTAATGAATTTGCAAGTTTTCTTATCTAATCCCACCAATAAATTTAGTCTAAGCATAAATTAAGCTACCTTAATTTAGATTACAATTTTTAGTAGATTATAAATGGAGCAATACATGTGTTCATCTGAAAGTCTTTAATCCCTCATAAAAATCATTCTTCAGAATTGATATAACCTTTATACCTACTGCATTAAATCAGTTAGAAACATAATATGTAATATACCGGGTGTATATCAAATATGGGTACACCAACGAACATGATTTTTTATTTTATTTTACTTATTTGACATCACAGATCATTAGTCCCATATTGTACAGACATATTTACATAATTATTACATTTGTACGTACCTAAGTACCCTACATTTCCTTACACACAAAATATTTTTTTTAAAGTCTGTTCCAAACGGTTAGGCAGAACTAGATTTTGCAATCTAGTTACTTTCATTGTTTAAATCGTGCTTTCCGGCCGTTTTGTTTAAGCTTTGTAAATCATACTAACAATAAACATTTTTTGGTTAAGGTTAATATCATTTTAAAATGTCATTTTCTTTATATTTTGATTTTTTGTGTTATTCTTAATACAAATTTCCCATTTATTTATTTTTTTGTCATTAAAATATGTAGGGCCGAGAGTTGCAGTTGTTAATAAACAGTCCAATAAGTTTATTAGCCACATAATTTTTTTTTCCGAGAGTTCCACCCCGAAATAGTTATTAGGTTGCTAATAAATAGGCTTATTTGTCTAATAACTTATAAGCAACATGAAGTGCTTAATAAAGTGACATATAACCAAAAACAAATTCGCAAAATGTGTTAATATTTCAATTTTAATTGAATCTTCGAAAATCGGAAAAGAATATACGAATGTGTAGTTTTTAAACATTTCTATAATGGTGATTAAGGTGAGATTAAGGGTGATTAAGATAATGGTGAGGGCGCAGCTGCGCCCGCGGGCGCGTGTTGGCCACCCCTGCTATAGGGAATAATGATGCGGGAATAATAAACTATTATTCCCTCTAGTAAACCAATTAGAAAATAGTTTTTTAATCATAGTTTCTGTGAAATTTACTACAGCCATGACAACGGTGAAATATAAACAGACAATTCAAACAAATAGTTGTGAAAAGTTAATTGTATCCGTTTTTTGTGCGATTTTATGATGGAAAGTGAGCAAGAAGATGAATTGGAAATAATAGTACTAATAATGTTAACATTCCATTAAATTCATCCATTCCACCCATACAATTTATCAATTGTACGAACACTAATGTTTACTTTGTTGGAAAATAAAAAATAACAAAATTGTGTTTTTTTAACTTACAGTTTAGTCGTAGATAAAGTATAGTATACAACTCGCTATAATGACTATTATTCATTATAGTGTCGTTGTATAATATACTATTATTAAATCTATGAAAATGTTTGATGTTTAGCTATATTTAAGGTTTTTTAATATCTTCTTGCCGTAAATCCTCTGATATTGTGGATCATCTGTACATTCTATTTTAGAAAGTGCAACTCAACCGCACAGTTCGCTATTAAATAGAACTGTCAGAAATTCACAATGATGAAACCGGAACGGGTCCAAAACAAGACTCCGGTTTACCCGGTTCTGAATACCTGAACCTAGAACCAGGTATAACAACCGGGTATTCGGGACCGGAGTATTGGGAATCGGGTATCGGGGAACTGGTACAGTTGAAAAGATAAGAAAAAATTATAGGTAGACAGATGGAAGTGCTAATAAAAAAAATGACTCATAAAGTGATCAACGGTAAAAAACGATATTCGGAAGTATGAAACTGAGTATGCGAGACAGAAAATCCGAAACTGGGTATCCAAAACCGAGTATTCATAATTAATAATCCAATATAGGTCAACATAAAAGTAAGATATGTTTCTTGAATTGATAAATATACAATGGAGAAATATGAAAATAAAGGTTTATTTCATGCAAAAAATATAGTAAACTGCTCAAAATTTTCCTAAATACTTATCGACTACTGTCAAATAGTTTGTAAAGGCAGTAGAAATCTTCTACCATTTTTACGTACTAGATGAAATGATCAAATAGAGTCTGCAAACTCTAACTGGCAGTGGACATATATTGGGGTAGAGTTTTCGTAAGAGTGGAAATGACGGGCAGTAGAATGCCTTTCCAATAAGCTATATGAGAGAGTTGGTTTTCTACATTATCGTACAAATAAGGCTAAACCATTTTAATTCTTCGGCAATTGTGACACTAATATCAATATATTCCTAAACAACTCTTAATGAGATTTCATTTAACTTATGTTGTGTTCACCGAGTACTTTACAATATTATCTATGTCAGTTTGTGTGGTAGTAGAATCAGTAAAGATGATTTTTACAAATTTTAGTATCATCCGCAAAAAATAGTGCGTCAGATGAAATATAGTCATTAAGATTGTCTATATACAGAACAATAATGGTACTTATATGGAATCCTGAGGTACTTCACTTGTCATTGATACTGAACGAGAAAATTTATTACTCACACGTACTTGAAAATAAAATTCAGAAGGAAAATAATCAATCCCTTTTAGCTATTTATCTCACACACCGTAATGATCCAATTTCTTTTTAACAGCATTTTGTCAAACGCTTTACAGCAATTCAAATATATGACATACACAGGTTGAGATGAGTCAAAATCCTTAGTTCAAGTATTCATGGTTAAAAGTTAATTGGTTTTAATAAAAGTCTTAGGTAAATATCCATTTTTTAATTTTTTTGCAAAATAAATTTACGCAGTTCTATACGGCATAAAATGAAAGCCTTAGCTACGTAGCTTTCAAAATGGTTAACGCCGCATCTGTAGTCAGCAAGACACATAAATATTTGTAGAACTTACCAAGTGCTTCATTTAAAAACCTTCTGGCTGTATCTAAGCTTTGGTTAGTGATTTTAGTAATATGAGAATCTAAAATCTCTCTTAGTTAAAAGGTTAAATGGTTGAACCTAAAATTTATAAAGGTAGTTTCCGTATGAATAATTTTATTTTACAAAATATATATCTCACTAGAAGCTCATGTGAATAATATCACGGAAAAATAAAAATAATTTTAATTTTACTGATATTTGTAAATATCTCACACTTAAAACATTTACACTTACCGCCGAAATAAACAGTCTGCTTAAAGTATCCGAAATAGTACTGGTAGGTAACAAGAAGAAGTATATCCTAATAACCGATTCACTCAGTGCCGTCCACGAACTCTCAAAATTGTACACGAAGAACACCATTACCCAGGACATTAACGAAATCTTGCATAAAGCTATAACATCAGGTAAAGAAGCAAAACTACTGTGCATCCCGTCACATGTTGGAATAGAAGGAAACAGCGGATAGTGCTGCAAAGAATGTCACAAATCTGGAAATCGCACAAATCCCTGTCCCAGCGTATGACCTGAAAAGTTATATCAAAGAACAGTACAAAAATAATGGATCTTGGCAGAACACAAAGGGAATCCATTTAAGAAAAATAAAACTAACAACAGCTCAGTGGACCTTAAAACGGTGTCCCGATATGTGAACATACGGCAGATTAACATGCGACACTTTAACATGGACAGATTAACATGCGACAGATGAACATTAAGTCAATTGAACACGACATTTGATCTCAGTTTTATTTTTATTTTTATTTATTTTTATTAACAATGTTTGTAATTATTTTTTGGTGTATATGTAAACAATTTTCATTGTTTTATTGATATTTTTGTTCCAATGTACCTATAATCGCATCACTAATAAACAAACTAATTAGAACGAAATAATTCTTTTTACCTACCGACATCGAGATATACCGAAGTATAATATTGTTTAAAATAACCAAAAAGATCAAGATATACCAAGTTATCTTACAGATCAAAACAAAAATATAAAAAAATCTAAAAAACAAAATTTTGCTCATAATTGTTCTATATAAATAAATCTGAAAGTCTGTATTCTGTCGCTGACCAACCGCTGACCACCGCTGACCAATCGCTGACTAAATGATGACGACCAACCATTGACCAACCGCTGAACATATATGCTAGGATAAATAAAAGATAAAAATGAAATGTGAGATCAAATGTCGTGTGTTCAATTGACTTATGTTCATCTGTCGCTATGATAATATGTCGCAGTGTTCATTTGTAATGTGTTAAAATGTGTCTATGTTCATCTGTCGCATATTAATCTGTCGTATGTTCAAATGTCGTGGAATCAAGAAAAACAAGAAGAGAAGAAATCGCCTTAACAAAATTACGTATTGTCCACACGTTACTGATCTATCAGTACATATTCCACAGACTCTACCCACCCAGATGCGAGACCGGCGATACCAGGTAACCATGGGAAAAGCGCTGTCAAACAACATGTAAACAAAACAGAAGAATCATGGTACAACACTCGCATCCACATACACAGAAGTAAACCCCAAAACAACATAACTAGAGAGAACAGTATTAACCAGAAAAAGAATCGGGCCCACTCTATTAACCCACAAACACCTGTTCCAACGAGAAGACCCCCAAACTGCCAGGTCTGCAACACCAGACTAACAGTAAGGCATATTATTATAGAATGCCCTCAATATCACATGGAAAGAAGCTCCAACCAACTACCAACAGACCCAGATGAAATTCTACCAAACTAAAATGAAAGCAAGATCATCAAATTTCTAAACGAAATCAATTGAGAAAATCTAACATATATACCATATTCATAAAATATAACCGCAAATGTATCACAAATTATTGTAAAACATATAAATGTAACTAAACAAATATGTACAATATCAAATGTAAAATAATGTAAACCAGTGTCCCGAGGTGCTAATAAGCAAGCTGTTGGAGCACCCCTAATTAAACCAAATAAAAAAAAAAAGCAACATGTAAAATACCGAAAATATTCTCCAATATTTGAAAGCAATAGGAATTTACGACAAAATAAAACCAAAACCCCAAATATTATAGCAAAAAATGATATATGTAAAACATCAATTGTAAAATAATGTACCCAGGGACTAATAACTATATTGTTGATGTATCTGTTAAATACTCGTAATGAAAATTAAAAAAAAATAATAATAATTTCTTGTAAACGTTGGCATCACTCATGTTATCTGATATTCTTCATTGATACTTCACATAAAAATAATTGTTTTGAAACTTTTATAAGAAATAGTGATAAATTAATAGAAAATATTTCATCAACTTCCTTTAACTTTAAGTGTTTGTTATATCAATCTTAGTATTAATTTGTATACAATGTAACTAAAAGTATATAAATAAGAATTGGATGTAACCAATAAATCAAATCATCCTGTGCAGTTAAGAAATACTGAGTTACTTTTGAAATACTCTGTATATTTATTGAAAACGATTTTGTTGCATTTCAATAAGTCCAGTGGATTATTAAAGAAATTGATAAGATAGATAGATTAACGACAATTATATAAAAGAGAAATTTAAATCGATCTTGGCAAGTTACTCTGGTGATTTGCATCAAAATGAGAGGTATGTAAAATATTTTTAATTGTTAATAATAACAATTTCTGAAGTATACAATATTTTTCTCTCTTGTAGTTTTAGTATTTTCTTTCTCTCTTTCGTCCTTTTTTTACTCCCTCCGTCCGAAAATATGGTATACATTTCTTAAAAAATGTGGGATTAACGATAGTAATATTATCTTGATCTTTTTGGTTTTTATTTCTAAATAAGTGGTTGCTAGGCAATTTATAAACAAATGGTTTTGCATATGTCAAAGGTAATTCGCGGAAAAAACGCGTATATTAGACAAATTAAATTGACACCTGCTGTTCTAACGAAATGCCGAATTTTGATCAAAATTGTGTTGAATTGCAAGGAAGAAGTTCCAAATCAATAAATCACAACCACCAAATAGTCAAAATTTTAATGTATTGGATATTGGCTTTTTCAATTCTATTCAATCCTTACAACATACAGCTTCATCGAATACAATCGATGAACTGATTGAATGCATACAAAATGCATTTAATGCATGAAACATACAAACCCTTGATAATATTGCAAACTTGTCTAGAAGCAATCATGTTAGCAAAGGGAGGAAATTCCTATATGATTCCGCACATTAATAAGGCAAAACTTCATCGTAAAGGACGATTTCAAACAACATTATCATGTTCCATACAAGCTGTGGAGACAGCCACGTCTAAAGTCACTAGATTATACGAAGTATCGCAACGGTGGCCATACTGGGGCTAAAAATGTCGCCAACACAAATGATTTTTAGTGATTCCAACAGTAAAAAAATAAGAAACTAGTACTACCAACATTTTTATTTTAAACATTGTAATCACGATTTTTTTAATCAAAGATGCACTATATCAAAATTGTGGTACAATTTCAATTATTTTTTTAATTTTTATTAAATAAAATGGATATAATATATAAATTTAAATGAAACTTAACCTTAACTATTCAAACCGCTGACAAAGGAGGTTATTAAATTAGAGATGTGACAGCGCAGACGCAAACTTAAGAACGTAAAAATTGCTGCTTTAGTTTGCTTAATAGGGGAAGCAAATCAAACCCTGGGGTCTGTCGGCTTCTTCAAAGGCTTGCGCTACTTTGTATAATCCAGTGACTTTAGCCACGTCCTGTTTTTTTTTATTTTTTTTTTGTATATTCTTTGTTTGACTATACATTTGTAGCTATTTCATAAATAAAATCATTCTAATTAAATAAAATTGTCAATTGGCAGTCCAAGTTATTGATCTTGTTAAACTGTTGACAAGACCAATATTTTTCTCCAACCACTCTGAGACAGTCAATCGTCTATTAGTGCGGAAAAATTCTCGAAACTATAACATTTTCGTTGATTTAAGAACTGGTGATTCGATCTCTCGTTTTTTTTTTTTATAATTTATCATGTTTATTGAATATATACCATTTTTTAAAAGTCCGAGCAACTTAAAATACTTAGTTTGATTCGGAGTATCTATTCCAGAAGCTGTTTCCAAAAGTTCAAATGTTCTTTCGTTGTCTTTCCAAGTTAGACCCACAGACACGCTTGTAGGTGAAGTCCATCTTAATTATCGCCGAGGAAAAGAAAAACGAATTACAGAAACCATATTAATAACAAAATCAACGGTGGTCAAATTACAAATGACAGCTGCATCATGTTAAGTTTCTATCTCTCTTTCCATCTACAAGGTATCGTGGAAAGCGCGATGTTCGTGTCTTTTTTTTTTCTAACCTTGTATTCATTCTTGCAATTCTTTACCATCAATTTAGATAAGATTCTCATTTATCCTTGATTATTTCCGTCATACATTATCTACCCATTATATTTCGCCAAAATTCAAATTTCAACCAATGACAACAGTTTTACACTGAATAATCGCAGGCTAGCTTTTGCTAAAATTTTACAGCGATTAAACTACGTCTAGCTTTAAATGCTAACAACTGATTTAATTTACTCTCAAGTGCGCTAAAATCTAAATAAAACCTATTAAAAATTAAAGAGTTATATTTTTTGTTTATAATTATTATGAACCAAAGGTGTAATCATAAGTTTTTAGAAAAATGGCCTTCCCATGGCCTGTTTCCATGGACAACAAGTTGTTTGTAGAACAAAAAATTTATTTTTTATACTTTGCGTTCACGATAATATTATCTGTCTCATTTTGTAATACGGAACTAACAGGGAAAGTTCATTTTTTACCGAGCGCCAACATATATAAGGGAGGTATTGTGATCATACCGATTTTGACATTTCGAGATTTCGATGGATCTCCACGAATTGAGGTCCCTACATAACGTTTTGACTATTAGCATGATGTCTGTCGGTCTGTCTGTCCGTCCATCTGTCTGTCTGTCCGTCCGTCTGTCCGTCTGTCTGTGTACACGCGCAGAGCAAATTTGGCTGAAAGGATTTTTATGAAACTTTATATTTAAGCTTCTGCCATCAATGGCACGAGTTGATCAACTTTTGGTAAAAATCGGTTGACTAAAAATGGGAGTTTAATCGTGTCGATTTTAAGATTTTTGTGAATATTTCACAACAGAAAAATATTTCGAAAAAAATTATTGAACAAGAGTTGCTATAAAAGCAATAATTAAAAACTTTTATTTCAGACATTTTTTGATAAAACGAAAAATTTCGAATTACTTTTTGTAAAATTTTTCGAAATTTTTCTGTCTTAATTTTTTTCATACTTATATGTAACGTTTCCATGGTCATGATAAATAATATCTCTGTTACAAAATATTAGACCAAGTTATTTCTACTCTGCTGCTAGAATGTATTTTATATAAGTACTTTTTGATGGCGGTCGGTCCTGTGGTGGCCACAACTGATTTTTATGTTGTATATTGACCATACATTTATAATATTATCATAGTAGTGGTTCACACGGATACACCAAAGTCTGTTTACACCACAACAGTCACCAAAGTAACCAGATCTAGTTTCGTATTACAAATTGAGACGGATTATATCATTGTTACACTGCAGACAGTTTAACAATAGAAGCTATTGTTAAACTGTTTTTTCTAATCTCAAATATTTTACAATTAATACAATTTGTAAGTTTTTCCATGTCAGATAATTATTTGATAATATATTATTAAGAAAATTCAAAAATAAGGTTTGTTGTTCTGCAGCTGTCAAATTACTGTTGTGTTGTGTTACCACAGAAAGCGTTTTATTATACATTGTTGCTATGGTAACCATATTCAACAATAATCCCTAGATTGTATTTCGATATTTATTATAATTGAAATTTTAAAATTTCTATAAAATAAGTGATGCAAAGTATAAAAAAATAGTATATTATGCTCGTTTTATCCGACGTTTTGTCACACTTGTTTCTTTGGAGCACTCCTCGCTTCACTTGTCGTACTCCAAACAACTCGTGTGACAATACATCCGTCTTATAAAACTCGCATAATACTATACTATTTTTGTTGTTATATATTTTATAATAAAATATAGGCGGTTTCCTTTGGTTTAAGTGGAACTAGATTTTCAAATCTAGTAACTTTTACCGATTGGTTGAAGCTTTGATGATTTTGTTTAGGAAAAGCCAACTTCAATATATAAAAATGACATATATAAAAAAAGTGACAACTTAAGAATAAATTAATTGTTAAGTTAAATTTTTTGAATTATAAATCATTTATTTTTAACATAATTTGTTTTGTCTATTTTGCAGCTCAGCTTGTAACTTTATTCTTGATATTTGGGTGCGTTGCAGCCCATAATCATCATTCCGAAAAAGAATGCATCAATGGAGAAATAAGTGCAGATGTCTGTTGCAAATTTATGCCAGCGTCGTCAACATTGAAGCATCCAGACAATGATCATAAATATTACAAATGTATGCATCATAGTCCCGTCGAGTATCAATGTCCAACTGGGCATATATTTAAATATCAACATTGTCAGAAACCTGACCATGGAGGTACAAATGGTGACCACAAATACTGGGTATCCAAACAATGTTTAAAAGGCGAAGAAAGTGCTTCAAAGTGCTGTAAAAAGGTACCGCTATGGACAACTGCCTTTTTGAAGAATCCAGAAAATTGCAGAACCTACTACAGGTGTACATTTGGAAGGCCAAAACTGATGTGGTGCCCAAGAAATTATCATTGGAGTGTAAGATATGGAATATGTATGAATCCAAAATATGCAGAATGTGAAATTAACAAACCAACCACAGTTCAACCAACTACTGCCAAACCGGAAACTACTACTCAAACAATACAAACCCCAGAACCAACAACTTCCGAACCTGAAACTACTGAAGAACCAACTACCATAGCACCTACTGAGAAACCAACTGAAGAACCATCTACCCCTGCTCCAACTGAAGAACCAGAAACAACAACTGAAGCAGAAGAGCCAACTCCAGAACCTACCGAGAAACCAACAGAAGAACCATCTACCTCTGCTCCAACTGAGGAACCAGAAATAACAACTGAAGCTGAAAAACCAACTCCAGAACCAACAACTCCTGAAGTTACTGAAGAACCAGAAACAACACCTGAACCTACCGAGGAACCAACAGAAGAACCATCTACCTCTGCTCCAACTGAGGAACCAGAAATAACAACTGAAGCTGAAAAGCCAACTCCAGAACCAACAACTCCTGAAGCTACTGAAGAACCAGAAACAACACCTCAACCTACGGAGGAACCAACTGAAGAACCATCTACTCCTGCTCCAACCGAGGAACCAGAAACTACAACTGAGGGTGAAGAGCCAACTCCGGAACCAACAACTCCTGAAGCTACTGAAGAACCAGAAACAACACCTGAACCTACGGAGGAACCAACTGAAGAACCATCTTCTCCTGCTCCAACTGAGGAACCAGAAATAACAACTGAAACTGAAAAGCCAACTCCAGAATCAACAACTCCTGAAGCTACTGAAGAACCAGAAACAACACCTGAACCTACGGAGAAACCAACTGAAGAACCATCTACTCCTGCTCCAACCGAGGAACCAGAAACAACAACTGAAGAAGAGATAACTCAAGAGCCAACAACTCCTGAACCTACTGAGGAACCAACAGAAGCACCATCTACTCCTGCGCCAACCGAGGAACCAGAAACAACAACTGAAAGTGAAGAATCTACTCCAGAACCAACAACACCTAAACCTACTGAGGAACCAACAGAAGAACCATCTACTCCTGCTCCAACTGAGAAACCCGAAACAACAACTGAAAATGAAGAATCTACTCCAGAACCAACAACACCTGAACCTACTGAGGAACCAACAGAAGAACCATCTACTCTTGCTCCAACCGAGGAACCGGAAACAACAACTGAAAGTGAAGAATCTACTCCAGAACCAACAACTCCTGAACCTACTGATGAACCAACAGAAGAACCATCTACTCCTGCTCCAACTGAGGAACCGGAAACAACAACTGAAAGTGAAGAATCTACTCCAGAACCAACAACTCCTGAACCTACTGAGGAACCAACAGAAGAACCATCTACTCCTACTCCAACCGAGGAACCAGGAACAACAACGGAAAGTGAAGAATCTACTCCAGACCCAACAACTCCTGAACCTACTGAGGAACCAACAGAAGAACCATCTACTCCTGCTCCAACCGAGGAACCGGAAACAACAACTGAAAGTGAAGAATCTACTCCAGAACCAACAAGTCCTGAACCTACTGAGGAACCAACAGAAGAACCATCTACTCCTGCTCCAACCAAAGAACCGGAAACAACAACTGAAAGTGAAGAATCTACTCCAGAACCAACAACTCCTGAACCTACTGAGGAACCAACAGAAGAACCATCTACTCCTGCTCCAACCGAGGATCCAGAAACAACAGAAAGTGAAGAGTCTACTCCAGAACCAACAACTCCTGAACCTACTGAGGAACCAACAGAAAAACCATCTACTCCTGCTCCAACCGAGGAACCAGAAACAACAACTGAAGGGGAAGAGTCCACACCAGAACCAACCCAAGGTCCTACAACTAAAGATCCATCTTCTGGTGAATCAAGTTCTAGCGAATCTGATTCTAGTGAATCAAGTGAATCTAACGAATCAGGTCAACAACCTACAACAACTACTGAGAAAGATAAAACTACAGCAGAAGACAAAAAAACTACTACTACAAAACCAACCAATGAGCCTGATACAACAACTAAAGGAACAACTACAACTGAAGAAAATTCCTCATCAGGACGTCCACCTATAATCAGTGATGACTGTATCAAAGGTATAGCAACGCCACAAGAATGCTGCAAAGGTGTACCGTTTTGGATCGATGTTCTATTGACGAATCGAAACAACTGTGGCACGTACTACCAATGTGTGCATGAGGAACCCGTTCTTAGGATTTGTCCAGAAGGATTGGAATGGAGTGCAGATGCATACCGTTGCGAATGGGTAGAAAATAGCACATGCAGAAATACTTTAATCTCTGTCTAATTACACATATTAACACATATGTAAAATAAAATAAAAAATATTGATAAATTAAATTATTGATGAATTCATTTGATATATTTAATTACATTTCCATTATTGTGCCCTGTCTAGGATAGAGTGAAAAATATAGATGTCTGAAAGAAGAAAGGACATTAATTTAAATATAGTAATTTAGATACGGTTTTTTGATGATGCCTATACTTCGTGTTTAAAGGGAATTGAAATTGATACTTACAATATGTGTATTTTTGAGATCAACAAGTATCATTTTGTAACCAGTTCGAAATATTCATTCGGTTCAAAACTATATTTAGTATCATATTCAAACGACAAACAATAGACCAGCGCTGAACAGATATCACAGTCGTTATAGCCAATTCCGGTACCAGCAACTCCTGAAGCTACGGAGGAAACAATAACAAACTATATATCTGTCCACCGTTTCTTAGTCCGATTCTGAAATTTTTGTAACCACCGTCTCCGACTCCAACTTCGGCTCTGGAATTTTTGTAACCAACGACTCCAACACCGATTCCCCTCCCTTTATAAACAGATTATACAGGATGTATGTTAGAGCCAGAGTTATACATTTTATTCGAATATTATTGGACGTTCGAAGTTCTGGGCAAACATTTATAACCAGGGCTAAGTGCCTATGGGGTAGTCAGCCAGTCAGTGCATTAGGTACGTGACGTTATATTAGGTACGTTTACATGGCATCCATTTAAAGAATGCAATTTTTTTAAGCTATCACTTGTACCGAAATGTAATGAAAATATAAGAATAAAACAGAATAGAAACAAATATAAACTATTCTAATAGGCAAAATAGTCCTAAAAAGGACTGATGGGATCCAAAACTATGATCAAAGAAAAGAAATTAGAAATAAGTTGAATTTAACCTAAAAAGCTATGCACTACACACAATATCAAATTGAAATCTATAAGATATATATATGGTCTTTTCAAAAAGTATCACGAATTTTGTGTTTTTTCAAAAATTAATTATTTATTCATGAATGTCTATTTTGTCCCCTTCAAAGTAATCCCCACTAGATATTATACACTTGTGCCAACGTTTTTTCCAATCCTCGAAGCACTTGAAAAAATCATTTTTTGTGATCTTGTTCAGCTCCTCCTTCGATGCCGTCTTTATCTCCTCACTCGTAGCGTAGTGTCGTCCTTTTATGGGTCTCTTCAGTTTCGGGAACAAGAAAAAGTCACAAGGGGCCAGATCTGGGGAATACGGTGGCTGTGGCATTATTAGTGTGTTGTTTTTGGGGCGTTATCATATTCGGTCCAAGGTAGCTTCACCATATGCCACAGTCAACATTCGGAATGCGTCCGCGCACTTAATTTTGTTTTTCACACAAAATTTGATACAGATTCTTTGATCCATTTTTTGGTATAGGCAAAAATCGAAGACGAGCCAAAACACGTGCAAGCAAAGCAACTGTCAAAAATTAACTGAACATTCAAAATGGCCGAACTTGTCGGCATAAGTGAGAGACATGAGTACCAACATAACGCCACAAAAAAATCGAAAATCGAATATACGTAACCCGCGGAAATTCAAAGACGCGATACTTTTTGAACAGACCTCGTATATATGAGAAAATACATAACTAAACACAAAACTGCTAAATAAACAACAAACTAAATAAATATGGTTTTTAGAAATTACTATAAGATAGCGAGCACAAGTGTCAAAACAAATCAGAACCTATTACAAAATGTCGGAAAATGTAAACATATTAAAATTTAGCAATACCAATACAAATGTCCCTATATTTAATAAAAACTTTTAAAATATATAAATCTTCAAATTGACTATCGAACAAAAACTTAATATGACTTCAATAGGTATTAGTAAAATAAAAGAGTGAGGTGTAATACTAGTTTATAATTCAAATGCAAAAAAAATCGCCACTAAGTTTGTCATTGACGCAAAATGACGAAGTGCGTTGATTGACTGACTGGCCTATATCCGTTATTCACTGGTGATATTTTCGTCACTCAAGGAAAACTGGGAGTAAAGTCACGAGATGGTACACTTATAGATATATCAGATAATACTCTGGAACAGTTGATGAAATTATTAAATAATTTATACAGAAATAATACCGATTTTCGATCTCTTCTACCAACCAAAGTTTTTATGCCATATGTTGATTATACATCACTGGAAGATGTTTTATTTTGGGTATACTCCCGTCAGCCGTAGGCAGAACTGTAGTCTTAAAATCAGCAAAGGGTATACCGTACATGTATCGTAAAAACAATAGGGTAAACCATCTCATATAATGTCGTTTAACACTTAGATATATTAAAAAGCACAGGATACCCGCTATTAATTCGAAACAAAACAGAAGCTGTGCGCAGAATATTGTCGTATACCCTCCATTATAGCCCTGGCCGTAGGTCCACAACACGGTAATATCGTGATAGAACAGCTTCAATACTCAATATACGAGGAAAAGTCAGAAATTATGTCACAAATGGCTACTAAAAAAATACTGAAAGAAATACTTAGTCGAAAACAAGTTTAATTTTTCAACAATGTCTCCACCAACATTAATACACTTATCCCATCGCTTTATCAATGCCCCAAATGTCTGCTATATAAATTATTTGCCACATGCGTACCTCTTGTTCAACATCGTTATCACCCGCGAAACGTTTGCCGCCAAGATCCTTTTTAAGTGGACCAGAGCCGGCCTTAGCCAGTCTGGCGCCCAGGGCGAGATTTTTTTGCCACCGACATAAAAAAAAATTAATTACTCTATATAATACAAGTGAAGTCCTAAAAAAAAAAGGTCCTCACTTCTCAAATACAAGTGATGTTCTAAAAATGACCGTCCGCCGCCGATCCTGGCCTGGCGCCCTGGGCATTCGCCCGACCTCGCCCCCCTTTAAAGTCGCTACTGAAGTGGACCAAAAAGATGAAAGTTACTTGGGACTAGGTCGGGACTGTAAGCTGGATGTTTAAGAAATTGCCACCAATTAGTCAATTTTCTTCTGGGTCAATCGATTCGAATCAAACATGGCAATATCGTGATACAGCAATATTCCTGTCGTCAGTAGGCTTGGACGTTTTCTTCGAATTGCATCCCGAAACAACAACAAAACAGTGTTAAGTGTTATCAAGCTGGATTGTGCTGCCACCTGATGACACTTTTGGAAATAGTTCACTACTATTTTCAGCTTTCCAACATCAGTTTGTGACCTAATTACTGACTTCCCCTCATACTTTGCTTGATAAGGATATAACAGAACCATGTTCGTCATTTACGAAATTTCTTAGTTAGGCGAAGTACAAAATCTATTTTTCTAAAAGCGGTGATTACAATAAGTTTGATATGATGTTGCAATATCTTTTCTGAATCGAGAAACACCCAAGGTATTTAATATTTTCTATACGTGGAATTGTTATTGTTCATGGTATAATTATACTTTATAACATTTCGTTTTTTGGTGTAAGACAGGGCATTTTTTCCACTTTACTCCACTCACAGATTTTATGAAAGTCATCTTGCAGCTCGTTGCAGGGAAATAAGTCAGTGATTTTGAGATATGTTTTTGTATCTTCAGCAAACACTTCACACTGATAATTGCTCATGATTTCTGGGATATCATTGACAATAATTAGAAATAGGAGAGGAGCAACGTTAGAGCCCTGTAGATCTCTTTTGAGGGCTAGGTAATTATTAGACTTGCAACCATTAAACTCTACACATTGTAAGTAGAACCAGGTACCTTTTCGTAGCGCTTCCGTAGCGAATTTTTTTTAAAGCTTTATTTAGAGTTCAGTATTTTATGTTATCAGAAACTTTCGAACCAACCAAACTTAAAAAGCTTCAAGTTGAACTCCCTCATCAATACACAAGAGATAAAAAATTGGTAAGAGTCGATCTTCGCGGCATATATCAATCTTGCTTTTACTGACAGCAGAAGATACACGCTAACATAAGAATTTTTGCATAATCTACTTAAAAACTGGCGGGGAAATAAAAAACAGTCACCGGTCTATAATTTTGACATCTTTCTTGACTCCACTTTTTTGTTTTGGACTCTAATAAGTGAAGTGAATGAGCTAGGATGACTCCCAACTATTTAATACAAAGGCTGGTAGTTGGTTAGGTCTGCAAGATATTTTTTGTTTTAATTTATTTATTGATCATTCAATTTTCAGTAAAGTTGTGGTTTTTACATCTAAATAACTTGGATCACCAACCGCACCCACATATTAAATTACTTATTATAAGTATCTTATCTCGTATATATATTTTTAGATACGAATATAAGACATAAAAATAAATGCCGACAATTAACTTTAGTACCTGTGTTTTCAAAGACTGATACACATTTTTATATCAAACTGATTATTTTAAGAGCGGTGTCTTGAAATAATGTTAATATAATTTTTATATACAATATTTTATCAGAGTAATAATCATAAATACAAAGCAATCACAGAAATAGTAATAGAAATTTTTAAATGATAACACTTCTCCATTGTCTGGAAGAATATAAAAGCTCTTGGGTATCTCAATTCCATATTAAGAGACAAGTTTTCGATGCACCATGTCGGGTAAGTTTAAATCGAGATTTTTCGATGTTCCTTCTTTGATTGTTTTATTGTATTGTTATAGGCTTTAAGCTACTGATAGTGCTGCTAGCCTGCGGGTATACATACGCTGTAGAAATAAGTGCAGATTGTCTTTACGGTGTAACTAGTCCCAAAGTTTGCTGTAAAGATGTTCCCGAATCGCAAGATGTTCTTCTACGCAATCCAGCTAATTGTACCACATTTTATCAGTGTGTCCATCAAGTACCCATGTTAAGAGATTGTCCATCAGGTTTGCATTGGAGTGTACAAGCAAACAGATGTGAATGGCCTTATCTGGCTGGTTGTGGTGATCCACCAGCAGAAGATCCACAAGATTGTCTTTGTGGTAGAACCTCTCCGGAAGATTGTTGTTCAGGAGTCCCGTATAATGTCGATGTATTGTTGCCGAACACACAAAACTGTAATACTTATTATCAATGCGTTCACGGAAAACCACTTCTACGACAATGTCCAGGCGGTTTAAAATGGAGCATAAAAACAAATAGATGTGAATGGCCAGATTCTGCACAATGTACTTGTTCCTCTGAAACAACCACGGAACCTACAAAACCAACAGAACCAACCAAACCTACAGAACCAACCGAACCAACAGAACCAACCAAACCTACAGAACCAACCAAACCAACCATACCAACAGAGCCAACCAAACCTACAGAGCCAACAAGACCAACAGAACCTACCGAACCAACGAAGCCAACTAAAACAACTGTGCCTACTGAACCAACCAAACCTACAGAGCCAACCAAACCTACAGAACCTACTGAACCAACCAAACCAACAGAGCCAACTATACCTACAGAACCTACTGAACCAACCAAACCAACAGAGCCAACCAAACCAACAGAGCCAACTAAACCTACAGAACATACTGAACCAACCAAACCAACAGAGCCAACTATACCGACAGAACCAACTGAACCAACCAAACCAACAGACCCAACCATACTTACAGAACCTACTGAACCAACTAAACCAACAGAGCCAACCAAACCTACAGAGCCAACAAAACCTACAGAGCCAAACACACCCACAGAACCTACTGAACCTACCAATCCAACAAAACCAACCAAACCAACAGAGCCAACCAAACCTACAGAGCCAACAAAACCCACAGAACCTACTGAACCAACCAAACCAACAGAACCAACCAAACCTACAGAGCCAACTAAACCTACAGAACCTACTGAACCAACTGAGCCAACTAAACCTACTGAATCTACAACTGCAAAACCTACCAAACCTACTAAACCAACCAAACCTCCACACACAAAACCTACCAAACCAACGAAACCAACAAAACCTCCACACACGAAACCTACGAAACCAACAAAACCTACTAAACCAACTAAACCTCCACACAGTGGATCACATGAATCAGGTTCACATGAATCTGGATCACATGAACATGGATCCCATGAACATGGATCCCATGAACATGGATCCCATGAACATGGCTCTCATGAACATGGATCTCACGAGACTGGATCACATGAAGGTTCTCAAGAAACCGGCTCGCATGAAGAAGGTTCCCATGAACAAGGTTCACACGAAAGTGGCAGTCAAGCAAGTGGTTCCCAGGAAAATGGTAGTCAAGCAAATGGTTCCCAGGAAAATGGTAGTCAAGCAAATGGTTCCCAGGAAAATGGTAGTCAAGCAAATGGTTCCCAGGAAAATGGTAGTCAAGCAAGTGGATCCCAAGAAAATGGCAGTCATGCAAATTCGCATGAAAAGTTAACAGTCTCTCAAAAAGATAAACCTACTGCCAGAGAATCATCATGGTATCTTGGAGTATTTTAAAAAGTGGCATTCTTTCTTAAACTTGAATATTTATTGATACTTATATTAATTATATCTTGACCAAGTACTGTTGGTCAATAGAAGAAATAATAAAATATAAAATACGCTACAGTGTATTGTATTATTAATGTTGAAAATATTTCATTTCCATAATAAAAAGACACGGGATCTATAACAAAAATTTTAATTACTACTAATAACTGAACAAGATCATCATTTTTTACTACGCCACTGGAACGTTATCAAAAAGTTGCCTAAAGAAAATATTGTTTAACATCTTTTATGATTCATATCTAGTGTGCAATGCATTTTACCAAGACAAATTAACCCTTTACTGCATGAATTTTTATTTTTGGCTGAAATAATTCATGAGCATTAAGAATTGGTTCTTATTGATAGAAAAATTAATTAAAAAAATATATTTAAAACATTAATTACTATTTTTATGAAAAAATAATAATTAAAATAATAATTTAGGGTTTGTGCCATACATGGAACATTATGATTTTACATTATGTTACAAAAGAAAATGATTCCGTATTATTTGCTCGTCAATTGCTAGGTGTTTTTCATTAGGGATTAAAAGAAGTCACCCTCGAATTTTTGAAAGAAAAGGTCGTATCTTCTAGTTGTCCTTTCTCAATAAATTCAGAATTATCGTTGAAGTGCAAATTCCGGTTGATATCCTCAAATCTATTGCAGCCCATTACTTGAGATACTGCAGGATCCATTGCTGTGTATGTGGCATATATGAACATTCATGAAGTAACGTTCTGATTCAGTTTTAAAAGTAAAATAAAAATAAAAATGTGCCATATATGGCACACTATGCGGTAAAGGGTTAAGTGTCATTTAAAAACACTAGTAATATTAATAATTAGGCCAAATTTAACTAAAGTTGTATACCTTATCTTCTTTTTCTTCTTTAGGCACTATCAGTCAGGTTGACTTTTGGTCCCACTCACATAAATCCTCCATCTTGATCTATTCATTGCCAGGTCTTGCCAAGTACTCTATATACTTAGCTAATAAGTATCTCTTGCGAGGTCTATATTCGATGGGTATTCAATCTTCCTTCCCATATCTTCCTAACCATTCCCAGCCTCATAACGTGTTCTATCCACTGTAATCGTTTGCTTCTGAGTTCTTGTGTGCTACACGGCTTTTTAGTACAGTTCTAGGATATCTTTGTTCTTACGTTTCTCCATTCATCATTAATTTAAATGGGACCAAAGATTCTGCGTAATATTTTATTTTCGAAAATTATGAGGTGTTGTTGATCACACTCTGTTAAAGTCCATGTTCCGGAGCCATATATAAGTACAGGACGTACTATAACTTTGTATATCCTGAGCTTGGTGTACCTGGACAGAAGTTTCGTTTTGCAGAGAGTACCAATTGCAAAATACGATGCATTAGCAGCTTTAATTCTATTCGTAATTTCCTGCTGTATCAGATTCACCTGATTTATCATAGTGCCCAGGTATTTGAAAGTAGAAATTCTCTCAAAAGTGTTGTCATTAATTATTAGGTCGGACGTGTTCTCATGACTGCCTCTACTAACAATATGATACTTGGTTTTTTTATTATTGATGATGAGCCCTACTTGACGAGCAGGCCCGACAAGAGGAAGGGGTAATCGGAGAAAATTCCCGGGGCCCCGGGGTTTTTGGAGCCCGGGGTCCTGGGCAGAGTCGTAGGAAGTGTGGATTTTTTTTTTTCGCTCATCATTTGTATTTTGGGACGTGAAGACCTTTTTTTTTGCTCATCACTTGTATTTAGGAAGTGAAGACTTTTTTTTTGCTTATCACTTGTATTTTGTAAGTGAAGACCTTTTTTTTGTTCATCGCTTGCATTTTGGAAGTGAGGACCCCGGGGCCCTAGAAGTCCTCTCGGCGGCCCTGTTAACGAGCTCGACATCAATAAAGTAAGTCACGTATATTACGTCTTCAACCTTATTTGAAATAATATCCAGGTCATCGGCATACCCGTATTAGACCGGGAGCTCATGACAGTTTTTGGTCTCCAATTTCATACAGCATGCCTTTTGGAGGAGAGAATATATACCCTGTGACAACAAACGAGGGATGGTACTAAACCCCTGCGCGCTTTCCGGTCATAGGGAAAATTGCATTTCCACTTAAACACAAAATTTTTGTGCTTTTCTCTGATTTAATATTGCTTGCCCTTTTGTCAAAAGAAAGTTATAACAAATTTAAAGTCTTTTAAATATATGCATGCGATTCGGAGGGTCCCAAAGGGCTCAAACGGTCATGTGATCTTGTAATAAAAAATATGATTTTCCGCGTTTTCATACAGCATGCCTATAATTAAAAGACTTTAAATTTGTTATAACTTTCTTTTGACAAAAGGGCAAGCAATATTAAGTCAGAGAAAAACACAAAAATTTTGTGCAAGTGGAAATGCAATTTTCCCTATGACTGGAAAGCGTGCAGGGGTTTAGTACCATCCCTTTTTTGTTGTCACAGGGTAAATATTCTCTCCTCCAAAAGGCATGCTGTATGAAATCGGAGACCAAAAATGTCATGAGCTCCCGGTCTATATATTTTATAGTTTTCAAGATTCCCACACATGCCCGGTTAGATGGGACACCTGGTACATTCGATGTGCTATACATTTTTGCTGTAATATAAATAAGTGCTATATTTTTTTAGCTACCGCACTTCACAGCTCCCCAAATATACCACGTATTGAAAAAATGCATGGAACAAAAAATACTTTTCTTAATTTTAAACAGTGTTTAGGGTTGAGTAAGTATAACCGAGAAAGGCGAAAGGCTAAATAAAGAATAAATCAAAACTTTGAAGTTAACGCGCGAAATGTTTCTTTATCTTTTATTGACATATGAATTTTTATCTTCAAATATGATGAGATAACATTTTTTAGTTAATACTTAATCTATAATCACGTGATCAAATTTATCACATAATCAGTGCCATGTAACTTAAAATATTGTTATAAATATTTGTCTATATATGCATTTGTTCTAAGTGATTATTTATTAATAAATAATAATAGTTCCTAACGCCTAAGTGGCGAAACGACATTAAAGGTAAGTTTTTAGCTGTTTCAAACCCTCCCATATACCAAAAGTTTTCAAAATTTAGACATGAAATCTTTATTTGTAATCGTTAATCTGACTTCTTAAGATTTTGTAGGTATGACAAAAAAAAAAACGTATAACGTCACTCATGTGTCTGTCTCTCTATCTGTCTGTGTCTGTCTGTTTGTATGTCTGTCTATATGTCTGTCTGTATGTCTGTCTGTACGGTACAAATTGCGCATAGTTGAAATTTGGCATGTTTGTACAGTGAAAACTGAGAGGTCAGGCAATTAGAGTAGAAACAAAATCGACAAAGAAAAAAATGTATTACTGATTAAAAAAAAGTGAATACTGTATTTATGTAACTTACCAGGCACGATTTCAAAGAGAGGCTCACGAAATTGAGCCCCCCCCCCCATTTTAAGAGCTAAAAATCACGTGTTTTTAACCCAATTCAATTGACAAGCCCCTTTAAGAAAAACTCTAACTAAGAATTCATAATACAAGTGAGGTCTTTTTTTTTTGTCATCACTTGTACATATGTTAAGAGTGATTTTTTTTATGGTACTCATACAACATTAAACAGCATAAAAAATGTTTTGATGAAAATTCTTTCGCCATTCTAAAAGGCGTATCACACTAGAACGCTATCCAAGTCTTATTTTTGTAGGTTTTTTTTCAGGATCCAAGTCTTCAGTTCTTGACATATCACACGGTATTTGAATATTAGTTAAGACTTGGAAATTGTTTGTTTACCCATGCGCACATCTTGAAATTATGACAGTTGACAGTTATATTTTGACATAAACAGAAGACAAAGACGCGTCAGCTGTAAGACCTGGGTAAAAAGACCGAGAAATTGTATCCTGTTTCATTTGCCTGGTCTTCAAAACCTAGGTTTTTTCTTCATACTATCACACGCACAAGACTTCGATTCGAATGCAAAGACTTTAATTTTCCAAGTTTAGATTTGAATAATAACTCTAGTGTGATAAGGCTTTAAAATGCAAGGGTTTAAAATGAAACGAAAACAATAATTAGGTACTCAAGACTACAGAGTTTAATCAAAACGCAAAAGACGTATGTTTAATTTAGCGAATAAGTCGTGACTAGGTCGAATACTGCACTAATAATAAAAACAAAAAAACTTTCAGGTACACCTAATACTATTATATAAATGCAAAAACTGCCAACTATTAATGCAAAAATACTCCTTAATAAAATGTAAAAATCTAACTTTTAAATTATTTTTAGGTCACCTCGTAATCTAGTTGTTGGAACCCAGCCAAAGCCTAGCATTTGTATCGAATTTATGACGATACTGGTGAGATAAACGCTGCAACCTGTTGCACAGATGTATCCGAATGAGAGGAATAACAATTGCTCAATTCAACGAACTGTTGCACGTTTTACAGATTCGTGCATCAAGCATAAGTATTGCTGCTACGTTTATTTGATTTATATTGTAGTATATCGTATTTTCAACTCTAACATTATGTCGGTATTGTTATACGGATGTTAAACATGGAAGATGATCAACAAGTTAAATATTACGATATAAACCTCATCAACTGCTTGAGGAAAATTTAATTATTCAAAAGAAAGGCAAAATCCCTCAAATTATGTTTCATACCAGCTTTGATCTAAAAATCTATGGACTAGCCAGCGGCGTCCATATGTTTTTCTGAGCTGTGCTCTAAAATATTTTGCAATCTGGACTTATTTTACAATGCTGTAGTTCAATATTTAAGACGTATTTTATTTTAATGCGGGAATTTTCTCTATAAAAATTAATTCAGCTATTGTCTCTGCGCCTTGCTTTGTATTAATACATAATAATATTATACTTTATTTAATTTGCCAAATACAAAAAATGTACGTAAAATCAAGTCAAAATACACAAATATACAAAAAATAAGCTACACGCATATACACACTCACAAAATTGCAGCTATCAATATTATCATTTAATTATTGTATATTTTCTCCAATAAGAATTTAAAAATAACTTTTTTAAATTTTTGGAGATTTAATTCTCTGATATGCAGAGGTAATTTGTTGAACTATAAATGAAAGAAGAGACTTTGTAATAGTTAATCTTATTTTCGGTCGAAAATCAGATTTGGCTCTGGTGTTGTAGTTGTGAAGGTCGCTTCCACTATTCAATAAATAACCATTTTCTTTTATACATAATAACATTTGCAATATATATATGCAAGGGAAACTTAATATTCGTAACTCTTAAAAATCTATCTACAATGCGCTCTTCTTGCAACCCCACCAAGTGTTCTTATTGCATTTTTCTGAGTTCTGAATATTCTAATAGCATCAGTAGAATTACCCCACAGAATAACACCATATTGCATGATAGATTGTGTGTATGAAAAATACATAATATTTGCAATATGTAGTGATACGTAACTCTTGATTTTATATAACATAAAGTTGTACGAATTAATTTTGTTAGCTACATATTTCACATGTTCTTTCCAATTTATTAATCCTAAAAATGTATTAAACCAAATATAACAGTGCGAGACGGTAACACAGATATCATCCGAGATATTAATACCCTTTTCACACTAGAACTTTAAGATCGGATGTTAAACTCAAGGGTCTAATCGAATACGCCATTACTAAAACAAATTCAACGGCAATCAATTCATAAATGACAGCTGTATCATATAAAGTTCTATTGATTCTTTGTACTTACTAGGTATTGCGCGACACGTTCTCGTATTTTTTAATAATGCAGGTTCAAAACATTGGTCAAGAACAATATTAGATTAAAGTGCTTCGTGCAAACTCTATGCTCCTCTGATAAGTTTCAGAACATAGGTACATATTTAATTATTCAAAATTAAAGCTTGAGTGTCTGAAAACAATTACCGAGTTTTACTCAGATAAGGTAATATAAATTTAATATATGTAGCTCGCTTTATCTTGTTTGCTATCAATCACAACTCTTCAATAAAGAGTGGGTTGCATAAAGTACAGGGAAATTTATTGATTGGAAAAACATTGACTAGAAAAAAATATGACAAATTTATTAGCAAATTTCTTTGTAATTTATCGCCTGTATTATATATAAACAAAAGAGGATTTCTTTTGAATTTGATTTTGTATGCAAATTTGAATTTTGAACATTATTATGGAAGAGTAAAATAGTATCTAGAATATCCATCATCATCATCAAGTACCTGCTGAAATCCTCGACTGTTAAACATAGACTTCCCTGTTGCGTCTTTAAACCTTTCAAGTATTATCGGGGAACTATTGAACCATTGTTAACTAATAATATTAATAGATGTAGCTGTTAACTCCTGATGGAACATGATGAATAAATAGTAAACATCGCACTTTAATTCTTTGAATTCTAACATTGAAGTTACTTTCCATTTTTTCAATATAAATAAAATCGAATTCAATACCAACCTATTTCATATACTTCACTACATAACATTACATTTTTACTAATAATTTTATTGTTGACTAGCCTATTTTTTAAGGTAAATTTATTGTGAAAAGCTGCTTGGATATTCTGTTTTTTCTTAAATGGTGGGCTATTTTGTAAGTACTATGACCGATAACTATACTGAAACAATTTTATCATATAGAACAGCGGTTTCCAAACTTTGTTCAGTAACGACCCCCTTATAAAAAATCCCATCTCTGGCGCCCCAACCCCTTTTTAGGAAATTTATAAACAATTTGTAAATAATTTCTTTATTGAAATAATAATCACAAAAGCAGCAAAAATATGTAATGTAAATAGTTTCTCTAATTCCTAAATATTTATTTTCAAAAACATAAATCACGAAAATCATATATTAATAAATTATATTATTATTAAATATGTAATACAAATTAAAAATTTAATAAAAATTAATTTTAATGTGAAGTATGGGCTTGTTTCTTCGCACATAATTCGTTAAATCGCGGTTTATATGAAGAAAGAGACACTCTTATTTCGTTAACCACCACTATTAACCGTGCGCGATATTTGGTTTTAATAACAGCTAATGTGGAAAATCCTGCGACCCGCGACCCCCTGGTGAATCTTGTACGACCCCTACTTTGGAAACCGTTGATATAGAACATTCGCCCCAAGAGAAAATTTACAGAAAATTTCCATGATCCAGTGCATGCTGCAAGGCCCATGCTTTGTCAAATTTCCGCCGCTGCTGCTTCCACCCGGTTATGGAGATCCCCAGGTCAGAGTCTCACGGTCAGGTATTTTTGCCCCCCCCCTGGTGACAAAAATACCCCCCCCCCCCGGAGAAAACTTTCAGTTATTGTTCCAGTTCTGTAGTAGAATATTACCTACTACAAAAATATCGAAAGCAATAAAATATCGAAACAAAAAGTATCGAATACTAAAATTATGCCATTAGTATTAAAATAAAGTAATCGATACTGTCTGTGACTTTGTTATTTATTGATTTTTTCGTTGTGTAAAATATAATAAGTTAGATACTTAAGTTTGTCTAATAGTTTAGCAAGTTTTACGAGTCTAATAGTTTGTGATTGAGAGATAATACATGCCTGTTACATGTTTATAATTATATTCATTTTAATAAATTTCAGAATATTGTGCAACGTATTGTTTTATTTTATACTTTAAACTCTAAAAAATTCTTTTTCGTGCCACAATTCTTGTTCATGTAACCCCCCCCCTGAAGAAAGACATCTTTATTCATTATACTAATTTCATCCTCGGCTCATATAATCCCCCCCCTCTGCTCATGTAGTTCCCCCCCCCCCCCCCCGGAGAAAAATGTCTGGATTCAACACGGCTCCAGGTCCATAATTTCGGTTGTGTATACCATGGTTTTCAAATTCCCCCACAAATAAAAGTCTAATGGTGTTAAGTCTGGTGACCGGGGAGGCCAAGGAACAGGACCGCCCCGACCAATCAACTTTCAAATACATTATTAAAGTGTTGACGAAAGAAACGGCTGAAATGCACGGGTGCACCGTCTTGAAGAAACCACATTTCTTGATGTACATTTAATGGAATATCTTCTAAATGTTCTGGCAAATTATTTTACAAAAACAAAAAAATCAGCATTTAATCGATCTGGTAACACAAAAGGGGCAATCAACTGCGAGTTTACCAATTCGGTCCATACGTTCACAGAAAATCAGTCCTACGGCGAAAAACATGCAGATTTTCAAAACTCCAGATGTATGTATTGTGGCAGT
The DNA here is from genome assembly GCA_963971575.1 of Liopterus haemorrhoidalis. Lineage (NCBI taxonomy): Eukaryota > Metazoa > Arthropoda > Insecta > Coleoptera > Dytiscidae > Liopterus > Liopterus haemorrhoidalis. The sequence continues at coordinate 31,252,813 of OZ020619.1, read as the reverse complement.
TGTTTGTGTGCCGTTATGCGTAAATGTAGCTTAATTTGTTAGTTCGCAGGTTACTACAAGTTTTTCTAACAATAATTTATCGTCTCCCTATAAAAATTTTAAAAATTAATATCTCTTTTATTATAAAACTTTTTATATAAAACTGAGGTGTTTTAAGGTTTTTTGCCTTCTTTTGGCCTGTAGTATCACCCATTAAAAAAGAAATAAGAATACCGTAAACACCCTGTATACATACAAACATACTTATATTTTAGTATAGAACAGGCGCGAACGTTTTCTTGTAAAATTGGTATACTTGCACATTTTTAGCCCTAGATCACAAATATATGGTTTTCACTTTTGAGTAACAGTCTAAAATTTTGACATTTGCAGTAAAAATAATAAAAAAAGGGTCCACAGTCCACAACAAGGCACAGAGCCGATGAAATGTTAGCCTGCCCCCTTTTTTAAACTATCTTTCTAAACAAATATTTGCTTCTTATATATCATCTATATTAATAAAATGGAAGGCAATATCTATTTAGTCGATGCTTCGCCGATTTTCTTGTAAATAGTTGCTGTGTTCCAGAAACTTTATCTAACAGCGTTTTCGATTTGTATGCTCGGAGTACTCCGAGAGTGCAAAAAACGTTTTCTATTTGGTTTAGAGCAGTTGGAGCGCTCTCAAATTAATTTTCGATTTACTCGGTCGATGGTAACGAGAGTGTTTTCGGAGCGGTCAATTTGATTTATCTCACGATACAGATCAAGTAGAGCAATCCCAAAAAATGGCGCCAAAATACAAATATAACCTCATTGTTTTGTTAGATATTTGGTTTTGGGTTATGTTTTCTTCATGATTTATTCGCGTTGTGGGTTCTGGCGACAAGAAAAATAATCGCATTGGAGGAATTATTATATTTTAGCGAACCGTAGGATGATGAAATGATTGAATGCGTGAGATATATTCGCACGAAGAAATAAGAAGACCGTAAACACCACGTATACATACAAACAAACTAACTTATATTGTTGTATAGAACAGGCGCGCACGTTTTCTTGGGGGAGCTCACGTTCAATAACAAGGAAAGTGTGTCCCTTAAAGACACGTTTCTGTAATGTTCGGCGAGTTCAAGCATGCTTACCCCCCCCCCCAAACCCTGGGGGGATTGGTGGATTGGGCGCGCCTAGACAAATTATCACATTTTTCTACTTCCTTGCAAAATGAGACAACAATTCAACAGCATAATCTTTTATTTTACTTTAGTACATTTAATTAACTTTGCAAAGGGCAACGGGTCTCCAATGGCAAGTAGTTAAATTAACACTCCAGTGCATATTCTCCGGACATGGCCTCAGATGTGGTATTTCATCGACACATTGATAAAACGAACTACAATTTCTAGGATTCTTCAACAAAACTTCAACAGTCAAAGGAACACCTTTACAACATTCTTCAGCTGGTTCATACCCACTTCTGCAGGTGTAACTAACGTTGTAAGAATATGTTTTGTCACAACCGGCATAGTTTGGCCATTCACATCTTCTAGAAGTAATGCTCCAGTGTAATTCTTCAGGACATTTTATTGTTACTGGTTTCTTATCGACGCATTTAAGGTATGAAGTGCAGTCTTCAGGGTTTGGGAAGAATATATTTTGCCAGTTTGGTACTTTCTTGCAACATTCTTCGGCTGGAGTCGTACCTTTTTTACAATCATTTGTTGGTACATACGGATTTTGATCACATTGATTGTATTCTTCAGCTCTTAATAATTGTAACAGCAAGGAAAATATTAAAATATGTACTGAAACAAATGTTATATATATAGAAAACTTCTTCTTCATCATTTTAGAAACATATGTGAGGTGTAAACTTTCGCAAATTTTAAGATTGCGTATGTATTTAAGGGAGTGTTTGGCAATACCGATTAGGAGATAATAACGATCAGTAGATTTTTGCAATATCTCGCCCGCCGTACTCTAAGGTAATGTAACAAGTCTATCTACCTACCTATAGTACGTTCAAAGGTGAGTTTGCAGTACAGGGCATATGGAGTAGTTCTTTTTCATACTCTCTAATGGGTTTACACAATGAAGCTATCCTTTTCTTGCTTGTCGACGTTACCAGCTCTAAAACGCGGTGATCTGTGAAGACGCAGTATTCTACAAATGGCCATTTGTTTTTGTTGAGTGTTATTTTGAGTTTTATAAGAGTTGATTTTTGGAAATCATACGAGTTTTTCATATTATTATAATTGACACATTTGACACTTTTACAACATTTGGCAACACCGCTCCCATTTGCCATAAGAGCTATACTGCAAACTCACCTTTGAACGCACTATAGTATCTTACCAATATTATAATGTTTTTTTGAAACGCCGCACCTCGAATACCTCCTGTATTTTAAGACATACAAAAAATTCTTCAAAAGAAAAGTTAAACAAGACAAAAGGGCCCACTTAAGGACTATAATAAGAATTCTGCATCGCTTCCGGTTTCAATGGAAATTGATTCAACTTTTTATTTAGCATAAGGAATCGGTACTTTAATTCTTTTTTTATTGAAAGAACATTAAATCAGCTTTACAAGGATATCAAAATATCATACTTTAATTTTAATCATTTCAAAATGGCGACCATTTATTTACAAACTAATAAATAACATAAAAATCGTAGAAACTAAATTATAAAAATATATAACATTATGTAACGGAAGAAATAATAAAACAAAATATGACTAAAGTTAGTAATAAACTAAGGAAAATTGACAAATGTTCAATATAACCGCGTGCTAATATTTACCTTCAGGATACCTTTCTTGGTAGAGTTGCTGGGCCCTAACAGAATTTATTTGCCATTCCCCTAATGTCAGAACCATATCTGTCATTTCTTCAGTTGAATAACGTACGTAAGCCATAATTACAAACGATTTCATTTTATCACCTTTAATATCAAACTCAGGCTAACAGGCAAGAAAATTTGCAGGTTTTATTTGTTTTTTTATGTAACAAAATCATAACTTTGTACGATTTATGTTATTTATTATTTTGTAAATAAATGGTTGCCATTTTGAATTTATTTTAATATCCTTGTAAAGCTGATTTAATGTACTTTCAAGAAAAAAAATAAATAAAATACGATACCGATCCCTACGCTAGATAAAAAGTTGAAAAAATTTCCGTTGAAACCGGAAGTGATGCAGAATTCTTATTATAGTCTTTAAGTGGACCCTTTTGTCTAGTTTAACTTTTCTTTTGAAAAATTTTTTGTATCTCTTAAAATAAAGTCAAAAAATAATCTGGTAAAAACTTACGAGCACAATAATCCGGTTGGATAATTTAAACAAATATCGTATCGAAATAATTTTTGGTTCAAAAATAAAATGTTGCTAGATATTCAGTGTATCAAAAGTTTTCGTTTCATGCCCCACTCATGATTTAAAAAATATAATTTAAATACATGTATCTTCGGACGATCATCTTCAGCCCATAAACGTCCCACAGTAGTCTCACCGAGCCGTAGTTTTCACTACCGTACTGCTACTTTTAGGTTGGGCACGAGCCTTTCACTCCGAAGAGTGAAGTTTTAGGTCTACAACTCCCACGGTGACCTAAACCGGGTTGGGAGTGGTGATATATTTATGATATGATGGTTTTTTTATTTTTTATTTATTTTTTATTATTTTAAATGAGGATGAGATGGAAAGGACAAATACAAATATCCATGCCCTCACCGGGATTCGAACCCGAGACCTTTAGCACGAGAAGAAGGGTCGCTACCACTGTGCTACTGAGGTCGGCCGATGAGGTCGGCAATCTTCGGACGATGCTTTTCTATTTTTTTAATTCTCAGTATTTTGTCCGAATGCGGGTCAAAGAATATATGCTAAGTTTCAACTCCCTAAATCGAACAGTTTGGCTAAAATTTATGATATACAGACAGACAGAGTGAAGTGATTTTTGTTATACGAACCCCTAAAATATTTTCACACGTTTCAGGATTTTGTAGGTATTTAATAAGTGTAAGAAGTCAACAGATTGCTGGATGTCTAACACATTTTTTTTCTATAGTCACATCAAATTCAACAGATTTTTGATAATAATTTTTATAAGATATTTGAGTACTAAGAGCTTACATTTAATTTGTTTAAACTACATTCAAATAATTTGTGAATATTAAATATAAATTAAATAATCCTACCGATTTTTTCTGCATTTATTTCGTACCCAAGTTTTCATTAAATTAATAAGAAATATACTGATAAACGGTTTCTACAACGGGTTCATATTAAATATACGTTCTCTATAAAGATTTAAATTCATTTTATTATTCAACCACTCACAAATTACAGAAAATGATAAATATATATTGATTTAGATATAACTAAATAACAATTTTTGTTATAAAGTGACACAGTGTCTGCGAGCGCGCAATGAACGCATGATGTAACTTAAGTCACATTGGCGGAGCGATACTATTGACGTAGAATTCGTCCGCCGCAATATATAGTTCGGTTACACTTCATATTTTTTCAAATTAAGAAACGTATTTCGCACTTTTAACAATTTGCTATTTGTTTTATAAGTATTTCACTATTATAAACCATTTATTTTTATCTAAATTAGCCATAATCTAACCATGAATTAAAAAAAATAATAATAATAATTTTGTAAAAACCACAAAAACTGCAATATTTTCCAAAACCGAAATCTGATCCAAAATTCCTCTCGTAAATTTCCGGCTCAGATCAATGTACTTTACTTATTATTTTTTAATTTTTAATTTAATCCTCTTGGGTAAAAAGGGAGCTTTTTTGGCACATTTTTGACTAAAATCGTGTTAAAAGAGTACCGGAGGACAAAAAACAAAACCCACCTTCTTTGCCCTATACGTAACATAAAAGCCCACTAAAGCAACAATTCGCAAATGAATGGAAGTTTGAGCTACTAAATAAATATTAACTTTAAGGTATATTTACTCTTACCTTTCATGTTTAAAAACTATCTAACAATGATGAGTGCAGTGATTTATCACTCCTATAAACACTTCTGTAACTGTTACTTAAATAATTTTACCTATCTGTATATTTATCTTTCATGTTTTTTAATTGATATATAAATCTAACTGATATTGAATTGATCTGCAAGTAACGGTACTTCTAAAATTATTTTTAATATTGGATAAGACTGATCAGTGGCGTCTTATGCTTTAATTTGCAAGTTTGTACAACCCTTAAAAAGGACAACGAAAAATATTAATTTTTTCGTAATTATAAACAATATAATATCTTCGTTATAATGTTATTAGATAAATGTAAAAACGTCCTACAAATTCTGATTTAATCATCTAGTACCAGCCATAAAGTAAATATTTTTCGGCCTAGGCCGATTCACTTATTTTTTTGGGCGTTGGATGCTAGAGCCATCTATGTGTCATTTCTCAAGTTACAAGATCTCCATGGTTACATTGAAACTATTGACAGTCGAACATTTATAATTGCATTAATTGTCCAGTAACCATAAATTATCCAATGTAAGTAAATAAATATAACTTTTCTAATAAAAATTTCTTTTGGTCGCCTAAAAAATGTAATGTGCACCTTGGCCAAAAAGTTCTTTTTCGTCCTTATCTGTTTATATTCCTCGGCTGCGCCTAGGCCTTTAAATTCAGATACGGCCGAAAAAGATCTACTTTTTGGCCATGGAACACAAATAACTATTATTTCAGATTGTTAGTTTTCTATTATAGTACCGTTAAGCCTCCTGTTAGAAAACAAAAAACTGATGATTACCGCTACCTTTAAAATTCTTACCGCATACTTGGCATCAATTAAAAGTGCTCTGTTAACATGTAAATATGTGTACATGGATGAGAATCTAAATAAATAAGATTTAGTGTATAAATTTTCTTTTATTTTTTCGTTTGTAAACAGTACGCAAGGTTCAGAAATAATGGCAAAAAATAATATTATTAAATATTAGTCTATTTATCAATACATTTATTTAAATTTATTGTTCTATTCCAGTATTACTTGTATTTAGTAAAATTTTCTATTCGCATTCAGCAATATCTTGCCATTCACAACGGTTGGCTTTAACACTCCAGTGAAGTCCAGCAGGACATGGCCTAATCCAGGGTTCCTCATGGACGCATTGGTAGTAAGTACCACAGTCAGCAGGATTTTTCAGAAGGACATCTACGTTATATGGAACACCCTTACAGCAAATCTTAGCGGAAACTTCTCCTCTTCTGCATGCATCACTCACTTCACCACCTGAACCTCCGGAACCTCCAGAACCACCACTAGAACCGCCACCAGAACTGCTACCATCACATTTAGCAATATTGGGCCACTCGCATCTGTTAGCTTCAATACTCCAGTGTAAGCCACTTGGGCAAGGTCTGACCATTGGTTTCTCATGAACACACTGGATGAACGACCCACAGTCTTCTGGGTTGGGAAGCAGAACGTTCTGCCAGTATGGGACACCTTTGCAACATTCTTCAGCGGAAGTTTCACCCTTCTTGCATGCACTTGTTGGTGGTGGTGGCGGCGTTACTGGGCCACAGTTATCTCCTGGTGTGGTGGAAGATGGTGTTGTTGTTTGAGCAGTGGAACTAGGAGTAGGGGCAGGTGTTGTGGCACCACTTCCTTGACAACCAGCTTTGTTTGGCCACTCGCATCTATTAGCTTTAACGCTCCAGTGAAGATCAGCAGCGCATACTCTCAGCATAGGTACTTCATGGACGCATTGGTAGAATGTGTGACAATCTTTGGGATTGCGGAGGAGGACATCTTGGGAGTATGGAACTCCCTTACAGCAAGTAGTGGCAGCAGTTATACCATATAAGCAATCTTGGCTTATTGCTTTCTTATTTTGTTCAGCATTTAGTTGCCCAAATGCCAAAAAGAAAATAGCGAATGATACTAGAACTAAACCAGAAAAATATCTTAGAGAATAAAGTTTTATTTAAATGTTAATTATATTGAAATGTAACTCACCCTTCATTATTCTTGGAGGTACCTTTGCTTTCTAGTAGATTGAGAAGTCTGAATTATTTGCAATCAACCTATGCTTTTATACAACTTGTTCGTATCGATAATTAAGTAGGATTAGAGTTATCTACTATTTAATCTAATTAATAATCCCTTTGTACTATGAACTATTTTGTTAGAATTGTGCAGTTACTTTTTGATATTTTTTAGATTGATATGAAGATATAATTTTTCCTTGCACAAATATTTTTGCACCTTGGATTAATTTGCTGATTTAAGATGTAAAGATATTGGTACTTCAGTTATAAAAAACTATTTTTGTTGCCTTTGCTCTGCAATATATCATAAGGTATAAAGGTAGAATAAACATGTTTACGCTTATATTTTACATATGTAAAAAGATGGGAATAAAAGGCAAGTATTGAGACATGTACGAATCCCAACCATCAATTAGGTTTCCTCGTTTTGGTTTTACATCTATTATAATTAATGTTCAAGTTAGATAAATTATGCACACGAGCCAATTTTTAGAAAATATATTTATTAAAAAACAAATAAATATGGTATTATATATTTCATTTTGTAATACTGGTGACTTGGTGTACATGGACTTTTATGGAACCAAATTTTTTATTTTATTTTTTTTTTACGGAGAACCTGCAGCATAAAAGCTTGCATAAGTTCCCACTGTTTACAGCCAATATACGCAAGAACATAAGTAATATATAATTACATTTACATCCTATTTGCTTAATAGTATAATTCAATAAATTATAATTCAATGAGTTTAATAATTTTATTTTTAGTTGCCTCTCATTTATATTAAATATATCTACATTTGAAAAATATTTGTTATATGAGTTTAAAATTCTGTTCAGAGGAGCATTGTAGTAGTAATTCGTTTCACACTGATCAACAAAAAATAATGTTTTAATCCTTATGTTCTGTAATGGAACTAAAAATTTGTTGTACTTGATAATTTTAGCAGAAAAAATCTCGTTATTTAGCACGATCTGATCAGTAATTATCCTTCTCGATTCTAAGGTAATCATACAAGGTGTCTCAAAAGAAATTTTATATTTAGTGGATCGATTAAAAAAAAAGTAAGCCGTATATAGAAAAAATGTTTATTAATTATTAAAATACACTTTTTGGGGATTTATTTCTTAAAAATAATATCGTCTAAATGTAGACCCTCGCGTTCTCGGCACTCATTTAATCGAACAGTAAAATTACTTATGACGTCTCGGCAGGTGGACTCAGGGATGGCTGCCATTTCGTGACGGATATTTTCTTTCAAATGCGCCAATGAAGTCGGTTTATTGGCGTAAACTTTAGATTTAAGATAACCCCATAGGAAAAAGTCCATAGGGGTTAAATCTGGACTGCGTGGAGGCCAATTTATGTCACCTCTCCGGGAGATCAATTTGCCTGAGAAAATTTCACGAACACGTGGCAGAGACATATTGGACGTGTGTGAAGTTGCTCCGTCCTATTGGAACCATGTTCTTTGGTTATAGCCAGGAAAGTTTTGCAGTTCAGGTACCAAGAAGTTGTCTAACATCTCCACATAACGCTCTGAATTCACTGTAACTGCACGCCCCCTTTCGTCTTCAAAAAAGTAAGGGCCGATAATTCCTCGCGCCGACATCGCAGCCCACACGGTCACTTTAGGCGAATGTAGGGGTTTCTGATGTTTGCGTTTCGGATTCGTTGCACTCCAGTAGCGGCAGTTCTGCTTATTTACGTGGCCATTAAGATGAAAATGAGCTTCATCCGAAAACAAAATGTTGGTAAACGTTGAAAATCGCTCAATCACCTGATTTACGAAATTAAGCCTCTGACTGGCATTTTGGGGCTTTAATTCTTGCACCAATTGAATTTTGTAGGGGTGCAGCTTTAGGTCTTTGTGGATAATGCGATGTAATGATGATCTATGCACATTTAAAGCACTTGCGCGCTTCCGAATTGAAAGGTTCGGGTCGTCGCGAACAGACTGATTAACATTCTCCACGTTTTCTACCGTTCTTGATGACCTAGGTCGCCCGGATTTTGATTTATCCAGCGTTGTACCAGTCTCTTCAAACTTTTTAACCCAATGTCGAATGAAAGGAATGCTTGGCGCATCATTTAAGTGGCGAAAACCTCGAATACTGCAGAATTTTCTACGCGCTACAGTCGCCGATTCACCGTTTTTGTAAAACTCTCGCACGCAAACGCGCGGTCTGCTCCGATTGACATAACCCCCGCGCCCCTCGGATACGTTGCGTTCACGCAGTAAGCTAAATAAATATAAAATTTCTTTTGAGACACCTTTATTTAATGCAGTTAGCCTATGTGAATATGTATCAGTAGGCATATTCAATCTAAAATAAACAATTTTATTAAATTTTCTTTGAATTTTTTCAAGTGCTAAAATATTTTTCTGATAATTGGGGTTCCAAATTACTGATACATATTCCAAGTGAGGTCTGACTAGAACATTAAGCAAGATTTTGTAAGAATTTGGGGTTATAAAATATTTAGAAGTACGTGTTAGTAGGGCAAGCTTTATATAAAAATTTTTCGTTATGTAATCGACGTGATCATTAAATGATAACTTTCTATCACGCCTAGATCACGCACTACTGATTTTCTCTCTAGTGACTCCTTAACCTCTTCAGTAATCATTAAAAAAATTTAAAATGAAAAAAAAAACTTTTTTTTTATGAATGAATTTTATTTACTGAACATATATATCCTGCATAAAAGCCATTTCAGGCCCAAAATGGGATTGAAAGTTGATATAATGGTGCATAGTGTGGGTCGAAAAATAAAAGAAGTTCATAAAAAAATATTCATTTTCGCTCGTACCTCGTTTGAATCATCGTAGCTGTCTTTTGTCTCGCTTCCACATACCATGAATCATATTTATTTCCTCCCGACCACATTCGGGAGTGATCTTTTATGCAGGTAAAGCTTGCCCGAGTTATCTCGGGTGTGGGAATTTTCGCACATAATAGCCACCCGAGTATACTCGGGCGTAGTCCTTAAGCGGTTAATTGAGTAGTTATAAGAAAATTGAGATCTTTTTTTAGTAAAACTTATACAGCTACATTTATTAATATTTAACGTTAAATTATTTAATTTACAATAATGAAATATACTATCAATATCTTCCTGAAGTTTACAACAATCATCCGGGGTGACAATAGGTCTAAAAATTTTTAAGTCATCGGCAAATAAATAAAATGAACTATTTTTAAAATATATAGAGATGTCATTTACATATATATTAAACAAAATCGATCCTAAATGACTTCCTTGCGGAACCCCCGATTTTATCGGAACGCGATTTATATCCTTCTATTGTAGTTACTTGCGACCTATTACTAATATATGAAACTATCCATCCTAGGAGATTGCCGTGAAAACCTAGTTCCAACAGTTTTTTAAATAATATTGCATGACTAACACGATCAAACGCTTTAGCGAAATCAGTATAAATTACATCTATTTGTTTTCGGCTATCCATATTTTAAGCTAAAAATTGAGTGAGAGGTACTAAATTACTTAAAACTGTTAAATGAATTAGTTAAATGAACTTATAAATCTTGCTTTTCGAAATATTGGTTAAGCTTCATTATATTAAGTTCAAATTAATCAAAAAAAATTCATGGTTTCATTTAACATATCAAAATTGTGAAACATGAACTTTAATGTCAATCAGTAGTCAAATATTTTGTAAGGTGCCAGTTCAGGATTACCAGCCTAAAATTATATTTTAAATATATAACAAAAAATTAAGTTTCCCTCTTAGTTGAGAAACTATTATTTTTATTTAACATCGCCGTTGGCTTTAACAACTGCCTTTATCCGAGTAGGCATTTACGTTTAGTCAATCTACAAAATTGCTCAGGTTAATCTGGTGACGTCACAAGATTAGTCGGATTGCTCGGATGTTGTTAACATTTTCGTAAGCAATATATGTCTGAAGTTAAGTAGTGACGCCTGGTGACGGTGTCGCTAAATGCAAATATATGTCGTTGATTACAACTGCTACCGCATTTAGTTTTATAAATATGAGTTTATTACTAATAATAGAATTCTATCACAAATGGCACTTATTTTGTATATTTTGTTAAGATATGTTTTTAACACATTCCAATTGGCTATAAAATTCAATTTTCCCGCGCTAACCCTCACCACCAGCAATCCTCCCAGATCATCGGATTGCTTGGAAACGCTTGCATTGCTCCGGCGGATTAATCGGATTGACTAAAAATAAGCTAATGTGTACACTCCGACTGACTTTACGAACTGATTGAGAGAACTCGGATCGCTTGGATTAATCTGACTGACTAAACGTAAACAACTACTGTTGCAAATTTCCACAATTTTTTGTTTTTAACCATTAAGGACCGGTTTCTGAGAGGTTAGCCGAGTTTAACCATTTGGCTAAACTTGGTTACAGTAGGACAATCCCATAAGTAACCAAAGCAATCATTTTTTTATAGCCAACTAAGATTAAAGCACCGGTCCTAAGAGTTCTTTGGAGACTACGTATTTTTTTGTCATTATCCCACACTAAGACACAATGGGATTTACATTTAAGCTATTGGATGGCGAGACAAGATCATCAATCGAATTATCTTGAAGCCACGCTTTAGTTACTTTTTCTGTATAACTTGATGCATCATCCTGTTGGAAAATCCATTCACCATTAGCACTCAATGCATCTACTGATGGAATTAGACGCATTTTTATTATACCAATATATTTTTGAGCGCTTATAGTGCAGTTAAAAAAAAAGTTCCTTCACCTTTCGTTGACATAAAATCCTTTACCATTACGGTGGCAAAAAACTTTGTCTTTAGAAATAGTATTTATGACATGCTTCACACTTTTGGCGTATCTTTAACTCACATGAATTTCATACTTATACATTCAAATTTATATTCGTCGCTAAATATGACACTGTCTCTGCATCCAGATCTGTCTCTCCTTAGACTATTTTAATCTATTTTATTTTTATCGGATAGTTAACAGTGGCTTTACTTTAGCCTGGTGCAAAATTGGGAATATTCAGATTTACGTACATTTCTATTTGTTATTACAAAACATTAACTTATCAAATTATCTTTTCTTTTAAAATACTGCTTAATGATCGACCATCTCTTTTAGTTATTAGCTGTTTTCATCCTGTATCTATTACCAATTTTCACAGTTCCAATCGAAGCATATTTTTTAATTATATCAGAAATTTTTGACACAGTTAACATTAGATATTTCGCTATTTGTGGCCCACTGCTACCAGATAAATGATATTTAATAATAATATCCCGTATGTCATTACTCGTAACGTATCGCTTTACCTCGAGCCTGGTAAACGTATATATGTAAATACGATTTGACTTAAACGAATGCTTAAATAAAAAAAGGGACTCGACTTAACATACGAGGTCGGCTGAAAAGTAATCAGCCTAGACAAGAGATGGCACTATCAGTATCAAATCAATGTGGTTTTCCGTAAATCCTAACCTTCAAAGGACTAGTGTAAAATCCTCAACCAGCTACGTCTTTTAGTTAGTGTTTGACAGTCATTGAAAGCGAACAACTTTTGCATTTTTACAAAAAGGAATAAAATCGAATATCATGCACTGATTAGATACTTGTTTTTGAAAAAGAAAACGAACGATCGAATTGAACAATGTTTATTGGGACTTTGCATCATCCATATCAACAATTAAATATTGGCAGCTGAATTTAAACGCGGGCATAAGAGCATTTTTGATGATGAGCGTCCAGGCCGTCTAAAAGAGATCACCACGCCAGAAATGGTCGATAAAATCCATGGAACGATAATCGACGATCGACGAGTGACTAAGCGCGAGATAGCTGAGGCTGCAGGCATCTCAACCGAACGGGTGCTCAACATTTTGTATGAATATTTGGGAATAAGGAAGCTCTCTGTCAGATGGGTGCCTCATTTGCTCTCAGTCGACAACAAACGGCTGGCAATGTTCAACCACGATAAAAAAAAAGTGGCATGCGGCCCTCGTTCGCCCAAGGGTGGAAAATTTCGGAAAAGTTTTGTGAAAATAACCCAAATTTTTTCGAAATTTTTCATTTTTGGGCTGCATGCCAATTTTTTTATGGAGGCTTTAAGATACAAACTTTAATTCTTTTTATCGGCATGCTGAATGGAAACGCGGAAAATCATATTTTTTTATTACAAGATCCGTTATCACCGTTTGAGCCCTTTGGGACCATGCGAATCGCATGCCTATAATTTTTAAGACTTTAAATTTGTTTTAACTATCTTTTCATAAAAGGGCTAGCATTATTAAATCAGAGAAAAACACAAAATTTTGTGCAAATGGAAATGAAATTTTCCATATAATCGGAAAGCGTGTAGGGGTTTAGTACCCTCCTTTCTTTGTTGTAAATATTCAAACACAGGGTAAATATTCTCTCCTCCAAAAGACATGCTGTATGAAATCGGAGACCATAAATTGTCATGAGCTCCCGGTCTATTTCTTTTTGGAAATCAATGATAAAAATAAATTTAAAAGATGCCAAATTTTTCATTTAAAAACTGCGCATATGAAAACATATTTATCATCATAGGATTAAGGTATTATTCATGTCAAACATAGGTGACACAAATTTAAAAATTTATTTTTTGGTTGTGTTTCATTCCGACAGCAATTATACCATATAGTGTTATGTGCATAGTTAATTATGCATACATGAATTGACATCAGACAGAATAAATTCAGTTTATACCTTATTTTTTGCATAACTATACATAAATACTTTCCGTAAAAGTATTTATTTACAAGCAAAATTTTAGCTTAGTGTGCAAACTGAAGTTCAAGTGTGTTTTGAAAACAAAAATATTTGTTCAAAAACTTGTTCAAATCTTGCACTTATAAATAGTCATTGAATAAACTTAAATAATACTTGACAAATATATTATCTACAATTATAGATTAAAATTAGCAATGCTGATCGACAAAAAGATATCTATTAATTGATCTTAATACTGATAAATCTAATCCCTAATTTTTATCTAATAGACCCTATATAAACAAGATATGGAGAAAAATTTTAGTAGTTATTGAGAGACAAGAGCAACATGAGATGTAAGTAATTTTTATAATTTTTCACTTTCTTTCTTTAACCCCACCATAAATTTTCAGTACTAGTTGCATTAACCATCTCCCTTATCTTTGGACAAATCACTGCTAAAGATGTGAGTCAGAAATGTTTGAATGGCGATACAGATCCAAATGTATGCTGCCAAAATGTACCAGAAAGTCAAGATGTATTATTACGTAATCCATCAAACTGTAACACCTATTATCAATGCGTTCACCAGAAACCACTATTAAGACCATGCCCCGCCAATCTACATTGGAGCGTAAAGGCTAACCGGTGTGAATATCCAGAAACTGCTGGGTGTCAAAATACTGGTGAAAATACTACACCAAAACCGGGAGGTAATTGCCCAGAAAATCCTTCCGACAATTGTCTCAATGGCTTAGCTGATCCCAATGAATGTTGCAAAAATTATCCTGGTTGGATGAATATTTTATTGCAAATAAAAGGAGACTGTGATGCGTACTATAAATGTGAAGATGGTAAGCCAGTTTTGAAATATTGTCCTGATGGTTTAAAATATAATGTTAAAAGTCAGAGATGTGAATGGGTTAGCGAAAATTGTGATGAAACAACAACGTCCAGAACTACCACACCTAATATTGAAACAACTACACCTATTAAGACAAATCCTACTTCCACGACAACTCCCAGCTCCTCAGCAAGTACAACTACTTGTTCCAACACCACACCTGGAGGACCAACAGATGACTGCTTGAATGGAATAACAGATCCAGAAATTTGTTGTAAGGATGTGCCATACTGGGAAGATGTCTTGCTAAAGAATCCTGAAGACTGTGGTACGTACTATCAATGTGTCCATGGTAAACCTGTTCTTAGACCATGTCCTGCTGGACTTCACTGGAGTGTCTCCGCCAACCGTTGCGAATGGCCTGCAATTGCTGGTTGTAATTCTACTGTCACAACAACTCCAATTTCCCAGAGTACGACGCCTACCATGAAAACCACAACCCCTGCATCCGAAACAACCCCTGCTTCCGAAACAACCCCAAGCTCTTCAACAACTACAACTACTTGCTCCAACACCACCCCTGGAGGACCAACGGACGATTGCTTGAATGGAGTAACAGACCCAGAAATTTGCTGTAAGGATGTGCCATACTGGGAAGATGTCTTGCTTAAAAATCCGGAAGATTGTGGTACGTACTATCAATGTGTCCATGGTAAACCTGTTCTAAGACCATGTCCTGCTGGACTTCACTGGAGTGTCTCTGCCAACCGTTGCGAATGGCCTGCAATTGCTGGTTGTAATTCTACTGTCACAACAACTCCAATATCCCAGAGTACCACGCCTACCATGAAAACCACAACCCCTGCATCCGAAACAACCCCTGCTTCCCAAACAACCCCCAGTTCCTCAACAACTACAACTACGTGCTCCAACACCACCCCTGGAGGACCAACGGACGATTGCTTGAATGGAGTAACAGACCCAGAAATTTGCTGTAAGGATGTGCCATACTGGGAAGATGTCTTGCTTAAAAATCCGGAAGATTGTGGTACGTACTATCAATGCGTCCATGGTAAACCTGTTCTAAGACCATGTCCTGCTGGACTTCACTGGAGTGTCTCCGCCAACCGTTGCGAATGGCCTGAAATTGCTGGTTGTAATTCTACAGTCACAACAACTCCAATTTCACAGAGTACCACTCCTACCTTAAAAACCACAACCCCTGCATCCGAAACAACCCCTGCTTCCCAAACAACCCCCAGTTCCTCAACAACTACAACTACGTGCTCCAACACCACCCCTGGAGGACCAACGGACGATTGCTTGAATGGAGTAACAGACCCAGAAATTTGCTGTAAGGATGTGCCATACTGGGAAGATGTCTTGTTAAAGAATCCTGAAGACTGTGGTACGTACTACCAATGTGTCCATGGTAAACCTGTTCTTAGACCATGTCCTGCTGGACTTCACTGGAGTGTCTCCGCTAACCGTTGCGAATGGCCTGAAATTGCTGGTTGTAATTCTACAGTCACAACAACTCCCGTTTCACAGAGTACCACTTCTACCTTAAAAACCACAACCCCTGCATCCGAAACAACTCCTGCTTCCGAAACAACCCCCAGCTCTTCAATAACTACAACTACGTGCTCCAACACCACCCCTGGAGGACCAACGGACGATTGCTTGAATGGAGTAACTGACCCAGAAATTTGCTGTAAAGATGTGTCATACTGGGAAGATGTCTTGCTGAAAAATCCTGAAGATTGTGGTACGTACTATCAATGTGTCCATGGTAAACCTGTTCTAAGACCATGTCCTACTGGACTTCACTGGAGTGTTTCTGCCAACCGTTGCGAATGGCCTGCAATTGCTGGTTGTAATTCTACTGTCACAACAACTCCAATATCACAGAGTACCACTCCTACCTTAAAAACCACAACCCCTACATCCGAAACAACCCCTGCTTCCGAAACAACCTCCAGCTCCTCAACAAGTACAACTACTTGTTCCAACACCACCCCTGGAGGACCAACGGACGACTGTTTGAATGGAATAACAGATTCAGAAATTTGCTGTAAGGATGTGCCATACTGGGAAGATGTCTTGCTAAAGAATCCTGAAGACTGTGGTACGTACTATCAATGTGTCCATGGTAAACCTGTTCTAAGACCATGTCCTGCTGGACTTCACTGGAGTGTTTCTGCCAACCGTTGCGAATGGCCTGCAATTGCTGGTTGTAATTCTACAGTCACAACTCCAATTTCACAGATTACCACTACTACTTTAAAAACCACAACCCCTGCATCCGAAACAACCCCTGCTTCCGAAACAACCCCCAGCTCCTCAACAACTACAACTACTTGCTCCAACACCACCCCTGAAGGACCAACGGAAGACTGCTTGAATGGAGTAACAGATCCAGAAATTTGCTGTAAGGATGTACCATACTGGGAAGATGTCTTGCTAAAGAATCCTGAAGACTGTGGTACGTATTATCAATGTGTCCATGGTAAACCTGTTCTTAGACCATGTCCTGCTGGACTTCACTGGAGTGTCTCCGCCAACCGTTGCGAATGGCCTGCAATTGCTGGTTGTAATTCTACAGTCACAACAACTCCAATTTCACAGACTACAACGCCTACCATAAAAACTACAACCCCTGCATCCGAAACAACAACTAGCTCTTCAACGAGCACGACTACATGCGCCAACACTACACCTGAAGAACCAAATGACAATTGCTTAAATGGAGTAACAGATCCAGATATTTGCTGTAAGGATGTTCCATACTGGAAAGATGTCCTGTTAAAGAATCCTGAAGATTGTGGTACCTACTACCAATGTGTCCATGGAAAACCTGTTCTTAGACCATGCCCAGCAGGTCTTCACTGGAGTGTCTCTGCTAACCGTTGCGAATGGCCACAAATTGCAGGGTGCAATTCTACAGCTAACACTACTCCCACCCCAAAAACAACTACACCTATTGTTAAAACCACAACTCCTTCCAACACAACACCTGGTTCCTCAACTACTACATCATGTTCCAATACTATACCTAGTGAACCAACAGATGACTGTCTTTATGGAATAACCGATCCAAAATTATGTTGTAAAGGTGTACCATATTGGAAAGATGTTCTCTTGAAGAACCCCAAGGATTGCGGTACGTACTATCAATGTGTTCATGAAAAACCTGTCCTTAGACCATGTCCTGCTGGATTACACTGGAGTGTTACTGCAAATCGTTGTGAATGGCCTGACATTGCTAAATGCAATGCAACATCAATTACAACCCCTAAACCAAAGCCAACTACTATGAAACCAAAACCTACGACAGAAAATCCCGGCTCATCTAGTGAAAATTGTCTGAATGGTATTACAAAACCTGAAATATGTTGTAAGGGAGTACCAGATACCAAAGATGTTCTTCTTCGTAATCCAAAAGATTGTGGTACATATTATCAGTGTGTAAACCAGAAGCCAATGTTGAGATTCTGTCCTACTGGATTACACTGGAGTGTAGAAATGAATAGATGTGAATGGAAGGATATTGCAAATTGTAAAGAATCGTAGGAAATTCATTGTACTAATATAATAATTATATATAATAAATAATTGATGTATGTTAAATGTAATAATAAATAAAATAGTCATAATTAAATATAATTTATTGCATATATTTAAATATTTGTTTTATTTTTATATATTTATTTCATAATAAAAATTTATATACTGAAATATATATATATTTATATTATTGTATATTATACATTTATATACAATGTCACACAGTCAAAAATGTCCTATTTATGCGATATATTAAACAAATTCTTTTAATTATTACTAATTTTATTTGATCTCGTTGAGTCAGTTGATATAAACTCTTGACAGTGACGTAACTGTCGAATACTAGTATCGACAGGGATCAAATAAAATTAGTGAAACTTAACAAAAATTTGTTTCACACCTTAATTTTATTATGTTTTACGATGAGTTTTCGAATACTTTTGCTATAAATATTATAAAGGAATCGGATAAAAATTAAAAAAAGAGAAAAAAAAACGGTAACTCAATTGTTAAATTAACCCTTGATTAAAATTCACAAAAATTGTCCAGAAGACTTCCCAAATTAAATGACCAGTATGAATAAAGCCAGCGAGCATATCAAATCTTGGAAAGACGTTAAAATCAAAAAATCAAAAAAGAAAATGGGGCAAAATATTAGTTAGTTTGGTGTTAAAATTAATGTTGTATTTCTTTTTTAGGGTTTTGTAGGTATGACCAAAAAACCCTTATACCGTCATTTTGTCGTCTGTGTGTCTGTCTATCTGTTCGGCAAAAATTGTAGCCAAACGGCTAAACCTTGAAAGTTGAAATTTAGCATGCTTATATAACTCTTTGACCCGCACATAGGAAAAATACTAAAACATCTAAAAAACATATCCCCCTAAAAATATAAATAAATATGTGCTCATCGAAAAAAATATATTTTTTTAAATTCTGAGTAGGGTATCAAATAAAATTTCTTAGTACGTGGATTAACGATCAAAATTTTATTTTTGCAAAAAAAATTATTTTGACGCCTTTTTTGTCAAAATTGTGCAAAACAAAATGTTGTCCCACACCCTGTAGCCCAGATGATTTAAACTAAAAATCTGAAAAATTTTGAGTAATGTACATTGGTGTGAACCGGAATAGTACAACAGGAATTTTTGATCAGATTATCTTTTCGGATAATAACGCATTTTTTGTGTTTTTTGTTGACGACGTAAATATTTAATATGTTATGTAAGACAGTAAACCAGTATGTCTTCATGGTGTAGTGGTTAGGCATATCGCTTCCTAAGTTGCAAACTACAGTTCGCTTCCTGTCACAAAAATATTTTTTGTTTTTTTTTTGCAGTTTTATTTTGTCAAAATTCTAGTTATATTTTGGCAAATGTTGCATTTAATTATTAAAAGCGTAAATTTAATAACCAGTGGGAAGTGTTGAAATTATAATTTAATTCTATGTTTCAATGTACACGAAATCAGAGGGGAGGAACTTATGACTTAAAACAACCAATCGAAGCCATAGGCGCAATTTTCAAAATCTTAATGAACATTACTATATATATAAAAAAAAAAATACTGCATATATTTAGAAACCTAAATAATGTTATTATGCATTAGAATTAAAATTAACAAAAAAATATTTTAACATAAAATTTGTTTTGGCATCCCAAATAATCATCATTCACTTACTAAATACCTGCGAAACCCTTAAATGTGTGAAAATTCACACTTCACATCATTTTTTTTTATTGTGACAAATAACCAGAGAACGGAGGTTTTTAGGTCATGTAGAATTATGATAATAAAAGCGACAAATAAAGAAACGTATAAATATAAAAAACATTATTTATTCGCTAATTCTATTGTAAGTAAAATCCTTTTAATATATATTTTTTTAATTTTATTTTTTTTTGTTTTTATTAGTTAGTACGTCGGAAAATCAACAGAGATCAACAGAGATAAATCTCAACATCAGATTTTCACAAATTACAAGTAAATGTACATCAAATGGTACATTGATTATTTAAAAAATAATAATTTAATCAACAATTTAGTAACATAGGTTAAAAAAATATGGCTCAATAATATAATTATCATAATAATAATAAAAAAGAAAAAAGTAACAATAAAAGAAGTGACTAACAATAGATTATATACATTAATTATTTAGGTGAGATATAATTTTGCTTTTAAATTGACCCAATGATACGAATATAATATAATAAATAAAAAAGAATAACCCAATATAATAAAAGTAAATCCTGTTTTGTGTGTCCATATATTATTAATGCCTTACTGACTCTATTATGTTTTGTATTAGGAGATTTTGGGGAATTCGTTTTACCAAAGTTTGGAAGGGAAGTTACGGCACTGGTTTACGGCACGTCGGAGTAATGGAGATATTATTATATAATGTGTAAACAAAAATGGATAAAAGCTTCCTAAAAATGGGTAAAAGCTGGGTAAAAACTTATTCCCTTAAAACCTGTTATAGTTATAATACTAGTAGATTTATTCCTGATGCTATAACATAATGTCCTGCTTGACGCTTTGAACTGGTTATCATTACTTGTCGCCCATTTGCCAAGAGGTCTACTTGAAAACATTAAAATATTCCTGCAATTTAAGGATTTCATAAAAAAGAAGCATTTTGTTCATTTCATAATATTTATTATAAACTATTTTTTTTTTTTTAAATAAATACAATTTTTGTTATATATATTATACAAAATAATAATTATCATTATTGACATTTAGCAATGTTTGGCCATTCGCAACGGTTACGTTCAACACTCCAGTGTAGTCCGGATGG
Organism: Liopterus haemorrhoidalis; assembly: GCA_963971575.1. Classification (NCBI taxonomy): domain Eukaryota; kingdom Metazoa; phylum Arthropoda; class Insecta; order Coleoptera; family Dytiscidae; genus Liopterus; species Liopterus haemorrhoidalis. The sequence continues at coordinate 31,231,853 of OZ020619.1, read as the reverse complement.
ACATGGTCTAATCCAGGGTTCCTCATGGACGCATTGGTAGTAAGTACCACAATCAGCAGGATTTTTCAGGAGGACATCTACGTTGTATGGGACACCCTTACAACAAAGCTTAGCGGAAACTTCTCCTCTTCTGCATGCATCAGACACTCCATTTTCTCCACTTTCTTCGCTAGAACCTCCACCATTACCACCACCAGTACCACCGTTACCTGCACACTTGGCAATATTGGGCCACTCGCATCTGTTAGCTTCAACACTCCAGTGTAAGCCACTTGGGCAAGGTCTGACCATTGGTTTCTCATGAACGCATTGGATGTACGACCCACAGTCTTCAGGGTTGGGAAGTAGAACGTCCTGCCAGTATGGAACACCCTTGCAACATTCTTCAGCAGAAGTTTCACCCTTCTTGCATCCATTTGTGGGTGGTGGTGGGGGCGTTACTGGGCCACAGTTATCTCCTGGTGTGGTGGAAGAGGGTGTAGTGGTTCGTGGAGTGGAACTAGGAGTAGGAGCAGGTGATGTAGCAACACTTCCTTGGCAACCAGCTTTGTCTGGCCACTCGCATTGGTTGGCTTTTACGCTCCAGTGAAGATCAGCAGCGCATTCTCTCAGCAAAGGTACTTCATGGACGCATTGGTAGTATGTGTGACAATCTTTGGGATTGCGAAGGAGGACATCTTGGGAGTATGGAACTCCCTTACAGCAAGCACTGGCAGCAGTTACACCATATAAGCAATCTTTGCTTATTGCTTTATTTTTTTGCTCGGCATTTAGTTGCCCAAAAGCCAACAGCAAAATTGCAATAGACGCTAAATCTAGACAATAATATAACAATAAGTTATTTATTTAATATAAAATATAAGTTAAAATTTCTTACTTCTCATATTGTTCTCCTCTGATGACAAGTACCTTTGGGAGTGCTTCTTCGATTTGATTGAACAATTTAGAAAAGTTAGCGCTTTTATACCGTTTAGTTGAGGGAGTTATCATTTTCGGATTAGTTTTATCTGGCGATAATATCAATATTTCATGCCCTATTACGCACTCATATACAAAATTTTATCAATTTCGCACTTTACTGATAAATATCTCAGATCAGGATAGATGATATTCATATATATATCATTGACAAATCGGATGTTGATAAAACTGTTATTACCAGTAGCACATATTTGGTCAAACATTTAAAAATATAATTCGTACAGTAATATTTTAGTCTATTTATTATTATTTATTTATCGCACGGCATATAAAATAAATAAAGCACAGTAATAATAATATTAATAATAGTATTTTATTGAGTCTGTTAGTGATCATTACAGATGCAGAGGTTAAGTCAATATAATGTATATATACGTAGATATTATTCAATTTAACAGAATACAAAATTTAACACTAGTCAGCTTTGTAATTTAAGTATTCAGAGATTGAATAGAATGTATGTTTTAGTAGATATTTCTTAAACTTGTTTTTGAATATTTCCACATTGGTAGTACTTTTTATGCTATCGGGAACTTTATTATATAATTTTGCAGGGGGGGGGGCGACGGGCCTAGGCCCTTCCCAGGACCAGCAGATTACACGGCGCTGCTCGGAGAGTTGAAGATATAATTTGTTAACCACAACAATAATCAATTACTTCATTGTAAACAATACTGGCATTTTTTTCTTTTTTCGTATAAATAAAAAATTTTTAAGATTGCTTACTCTTGATAAAGTGACATAATTATTGTTCAAGTGAAAATATATCACTTTCCAAATATGCTCCACTGAATTATATGAAGGGGAGCGTTGATCCTTTTTCCCCCTGACACATCGACTAAAATATTCGCGCAGTCAAATGATAAAACTGTTTTAAACAACTAATTCAGATAAGATAAAGTGGAAATCTGACTTCGGTATAACCTTCAGAATGTAATTTTAAAATGATACCTCAAACGTGAAATATAGTAGAAATAGTAGAAATATTTTTTATTGTCTTTATTGTCTCCAAAACTGAGAGTAGTTTTAGAGACAATCGCGCTCTTAAAATCATATTTGGTTTTATTTTGTAGATAAATGTGAATATCAATATCTTCTTAGGTATTTTTGAAATTATAATGTTTTACACACAAAAAGGACTGATAAAAATTGTACTGAACAACAGTGGCGTAATCAGAGGGGGGGGCAACACCCCCCTCTGAAGGTCCAATGAAATGAAAATTTAACAAATTTATCATGATCGTACAGCAAAATAACTATGTATTTTACAATAATAATAAGCTGTATTTTATTATTATTATTAGTGTTGAAATTAACAGAAAATGCATATTTACATGTTTTTTTTAGGTTTTCGTAGGTATAATCAAGAAATCCTTATTACGTCACATGAGTCTGTTCGTTCGGTACAAATTGTGGCCAAGCGGCTGATTTAGAGAACTGAACATAAGTAAGAGAAATATTGAGACTTCAAAAATATATCCCGCGAAAAATATAAATAAATATGTATTTACCGAAGAAAAAATCAAGTGAAAGTTTTTAATACATGGATTAACAGTTACATTTTTTTATCAACAAATAATGGAATTATTAATTGATATTAACATCAATATCCAACAGCAGGGGTGTCGCATCAATATCAAACAGAACTGATTTGGGTCGCAGTCTATTTTACATACAAAATGATAAGCAGTGACGGAACTTTAAATATCCCGAAGGGTTTCTTGACATTTTTTTATAAACAGAAAAGGGGAAGAGAGTATATTTTACATTTTTAAATATATTTTTCCCCTAAATAAGCTTAAGTGATTTTGATTACCGCTTCAGGAGCCATAAAAAATAAGGTTGAGGGCCGTATGCGGCCCGCGTGCCCTCGAAATTTGATTCGGCCCTTCCCACGACAAAATCCTGGCTGCGCCACTGATTATGATAATCACTATTTATATTAAAGTAGCTTATAATGCTTTTTCTACAAAATAATACATATTCTAATATAAAAAGTGAGGGAACTGTTAATATTTCAAGTTATTTAAATAAGTTTCTACAAGAAGCTCTATGGGGAACACTGATCGCGGCCTGTCCTAATTTTATTAAAGCCAGTCAAAACTTTTCGCGAAAGTGCGAAGCCTGGTGATTCATATTTAACTCTATCATGGTTCCAATGTACTATTTTTCATTTTAAAAATAAAATAGCTGGAGTAGTATACAGTGGATCATTTCAGAAGGGTACACGATGAATTAAAGTAAAATATACGTAAATAACTGTACGTTGAAATATGCAAAATAATTGTTTTCTTTTTTTTAAATTTATTATTTGGCCTAAGTTGCTGAGACTATTAGCCAAAAAATAATTGTTAAAATGAATTATTATCATTTTTATATTACTAAACGTGATTATTTAATTTAGTAACTAACTTTTCTTTTATTACTTAGGTATATTATTCGAGATAAGGATATCAAAAGGTTTAATTTTTAATTATTTGATTTTTAATTATGTAAACTACTATTTAATACCATTTTGTGGCAAAAAAATGTTTTTTAAAATTTCGTTAAGGGTAGAAGAAACTACATAATTAACTACACTACGCTATCCACGACATTTGGTAACAACTTTATTTAAATTAATTATAATAGAATATAAAAGTTAAATAGTTTTGTATTTTTCGACGTTTCAACACTCAACGTACAATCAACAACCTCCTAACCATAGCAACCTTCATCTCTTACTGTCACAAAACTGGGCACAGTGGCGTCCCGTTACAATTTAATATAAAAAACTACCTTGGTTAACTACGTGCTTGCCAACTGGCGTAGCGTAGTGGTAACAAACGTGCCTTGCGTTCCTAAGGTCTCTGGTTCGAATCCTGTTCAGGCATGGAAATTTAAACATGAAACATTAGAATTGTCCGGGTTAATTCCCTTAGTATTAAAGGCCATAAACGTGAAAAATATAAGTACGTGATTGATCCACTGTGTTCTAAATTGTGATTCAAGTGCACAGTGAATCAATTTCCAATTTTAGAAAAAATAAAACGAAATCTTGTACATATAGTCGCGTACATAATTAAGTTATTCCCTATCAAAAAGAAAGAAAAAATAAGATTGCCACTGTTGCCACGTAAACCTTTCATATCTTCTTCGTCTTCTTCTTTGGGCACTGGCAGTCGGGTTGACTTTGGCCTCACTCATATACATAAGTCCTCCATCTTGATTGTCAGGTCTTTCCATATGCCCTATATACCGATACTTTTTCGATCATCGGTTAGATGATCTCTCTACCTCTTGCGAGGTCTTCCCATTGGTCGACCCTTCATATATATAACTAATTTTAAATCTGTTATATACCGCCCAGATTTTCTACCACGTGCATTTGTTTTATAGCATTGCACAGACTCAATGAAATTTTGTACAATTATGACAAATTATTATTATTATTCTTTTCAAATAAGGTGCATTGGGGTAACTGGATCTAGAGGGTAACTGAGCCATGAGTCATTTTCCAAAAATTGTTTGGGTGTACAAACTTTTAATTGTTGACATCAATATACTGAAATGTTTATGTCGTAAAGCAATGACCTTAATGTGAGTTGCAGTTTTAATGTCATTGCGTAGACGTAGGAAAATGTTCAGATGTTTTTCTATAAATCAACGTGGTGAAGTAGTTGCTGTATTTCAAATTAAAATACAGTAAGTAAGTTTTTTGATATTCCTTACATTCCGTTAATTGCAGCACGGGTGGTCTATTATTACCAGAATACCTGCGCCATTTTCCAGGAGTAACTGGCCCACCTGAGACTGAGTTAAAATACTAGAAAAAGTGGATGACGGCTATGAAATAAGATTTTGTAAGACACTTACAAACAGTGAAATTTACAGAATTGGAAGAAGAGTCATACATTACAGGAACTGATATGTTCCAAAGTTATCAAAGCCTATAAACTAGCAGCTCCGTTCGTTAAAATAATATGATAAGCTTCAGCACAGACCTAACAGATCTGACAAACGTTCATTAAATTAAAATAAAACATTCCATTTTCTTATGTTGCCTTTTCTAGATTAAGGTCTCTGACAACGTCTTTGGTGTAATTATCGTTGGAGAAATGTGGTGATTGTGAATTTTTTAGATTATGTAATTCTGTGACAATAGGTCCAGATGCCCCAAACCAAACTAAAAGAACCTACAACATACATAAAAACCACAGATCCACGCACCCCATTGTAACGGGGTAACTTGGCAGAAGAGGGGACAAAAAAATGTTTTATTAAAATTTCAAACCATACTATCTGATTTTAATACATTCTATCTAATAGAGTGAATAGAATTAAATATATTAACAACAATCCACATTCTATTTAAAAATTGATGTGAAGTGTGAATATTCACACATTTCAGGGTTTCGCAGGTATATAATAAGTGAAGGCGGTATGCTGAGTGTTTAGGACAAATTTTACTTTGTAGTAATCACGGCAAAATGAACGATATTTTTAAAATAATTTATCGTCTGTTGATCATATAATAAGATAATTATTAAATTTACGGTCCTAAAAATTAAATACAACATTTGTCAAAATATAACTAGAATTTTGACAAAATAATTTCAACATAATAAAAACAGAAAAAATAAAATTCACTCAGTACTCGAACTCGAAACCCTTCGTTTACCAGCGAGTTTTAGCTTACGACACCAGTGCTCTAACCAATAACGCCATCGTACGCCTTGCATGTGAGTGTCTTACATTGGTATAACTTCTGTACTTTGTGAACCAAAAACCACAAAAAAATGCGTTATTTTCCGAAAACATAATCTGATCAAAAATTCCTGTTGTACTATTTCGGTTCACACCAATATACATTACTTAGAATTTTTTTAGATTTTTAGTTTAAACCATCTGGGCTACAGGGTGTGGGACAAAAATTTTTTTGCACAATTTTGGCAAAAATCCAATCAAAATTATTTATTTTTCAAAAATAAAAATTTGATCGTTAACCACGTACTAAGGGCTTTCATTTGATACCCTACTCATAATTTAAAAAAAATATTTTTGTTTTCGATGAGCACATATTTGTTTATATTTTTAGGGGGGTATGTTTTTTAGATGTTTCAGTATTTTTCCTATGTGCGGGTCAAAGAGTTGTATAAGCATGCCAAATTTCAACTCTCTAGGTTTAGCCGTTTGGCTACAATTTTTACCGAACAGACAGACAAACAGACAGACAGACAGACAGACAGACAGACAGACGACAAAATGACGGTATAAGGGTTTTTTGGTCATACCTACAAAACCCTAAAAATTGACATGGGCTTCTTGCAGCTAATAAGTCAACGAATCGAACATCACGATGTAAAATCATATCCCAGTTAACCCAACGTACCTTAAATAGAGCGAACGCATTTATCTTTTTTTTTATTGTCTCTGAAGTTAAATAGTTCTCTAAATAGATGGGCTGACTTGATGAAAAATCTAATAGTGTATGCATTATAGTACCTATTAGTTCTTTGCTGCCAATTACCTGTGGTGTACTGCAAGGCATGGTGTTGGGACCAGTTCTATTCTTAATCTATATAAATGATTTATTGTAGTTAATAGCATTAAGAAGTACTATTCTTTCTAATGCAGATGGTATTGTTTTGTTTTTCGAATCTAGCACGTGGAATGAGGTTAAAAGTATAGCTGAAAGGGATCTGGAACTAATCAAAAATTGGCTAGGTGCAATATATTTGAATATACTTTCACTTAATTGGCAGCAGAACAATTTTTTCAATTTAATAGTGATCTCCCTTCTTCAATACGACATCGAATTTCTAAAGAGTGACCCCGCGTGTCATCGATAGTGAATCCTAGATATTTAACCATCTAGTTCCCAATACCGCTTTGAGGCGGATCATATATAAAACCATGTAAAAACACAATACGTGCAAATTTAATCGAAATTCCCGTGGCCGCCTACTGACGACTGTACAATGAAACATTTACATACGCCGATTGATCAAAATTACATGTGTTTTTGCTAGAAACAATCAGTTGAGTGCAAAAGTTGACGTATTACGGATGTTCGCCTTACATTACACATTAAAAAGAAAGAAAAACAATTCACAAAACTTAAAGGATTGTGATTTTTGAATAATATTGCTTTTATTGTACCCATATAAACCTTTTGGTATGTATAAATCCTGTTGGCACAACCTACCCATATCCGACTCAGGGCGGGCTTACCATTTATAGGTCTACAAGTTACACTTTAGGTTAAATTTGAACACAAATTTATCATTAGTGACCCTCCAGTTGCTGGAGGGTCTCCCTTAAATTTGCTGATTTTTTCGACGGGTTGATTTTTTATTGTGAGATGATAAGATGATACAAGGTTTTTGCTAATGATCCTGTATTTAGTCTTCTTAGTATTTTGAGATAAGCTGTTATCTTCACTAGAAGTTATTACGCTGTCCAATAGTAATCGTAGCTCTTTTAGACTATCTGCGAAATCTATTGCGTCATCAGAGTATCGGAGATTATTCACCAGTTCCCCATTTATAATAATACCATCTCTAACGTCAACAAAGGCTTCTGTAAATATTTATTCTAAATATACATTAAAAAGTAGTGGAGACATCACACAGCCTTGTCGTTCTCCTTTTCGGATCCCAATATTTTCTGTTTAGATCTTCTGGTATAAACACATATCTACTGGTTTCAGTAGAGATTTATGATGAATTAATATCTTTATCATCCTATTTTATTGTTTGCGAGGAAAAAAATTAAATGATTGCTAGTGTTTAATTTATAACACTATTAATTAAATATTAAAGAATTCTGGCCTAAAATTCGTAACCTTTTCTAAATTAAAGCTTTGAGCTTGCGGAGGATATTCATATTACATTTAACATTTTACAAAGCAAGGAGCTTTTAAGCTAACAATTAACACACACTAGAGACCGGATTTAATCTCGTAAGTCAAGTACATGAAAATATTCTCTAAGGTTTTACTCATGTTTAAAATAATAATGAGAATAGATACAGTTCATTTTAATACAGTTTCATAAATGCAGTTCCGTAAAGTTATGGTTAAAACATATTAAAAAACTTAAACATGCATTTGTTTAGGCCATAGAATTTCGACCAAATATAGTTGGATCAATTTGAATTTCCTAATATGGGGCCTGAATTTAATATAGGTCCCCAAATAAAATCTACTAATATAGCTAACACCATCTTTCGGCAATTGCTTAAAACACACTTGCCTTTCGTTCAATAATGTTACAAATTTAGTGCAGTTGAGTTCTTGTTCATTTAGAAATGAATTACAGTAAATGTGTATACTTAATTTTGATTCTTTTATTAAGGTAACTTGTTGTTATAAGAATGGGCAAAATTTTTATTCGAAATGCTTGTAATTTTAATTATACCGATCGAGGTATATTGTGTTACTAGGAGCTACTGCCTCACTTAATTTAAAAAAATTGATGTGAAGTGTGAATTTTCACATATTTCAGGGTTTTGCAGGTATTTAATAACTGAATGATGATTATTTGGGATGCCAAAACAAATTTTATGTCAAAATATTTTTTTATGAATTTTAATGCGAATGCCTAATACCATTATTTAAGTTTCTAAATATGTGCAGTATTTTTTTTACATAGCAAGGTTCATTAAGATTTTGAAAATTGCGCCTATGGCTTCTATTGGTTGCTTAAATCATTAGCCCCGCCCTCTGATTTCGTATACATCAAACAGAATTAAATTATAATTTCAACACTTTCCACTGGTTATTAAATTTACGCTTTTAAAAATTAAATGCAACATTTTACCAAAATATAACTAGAATTTTGACAAAATATATTTAATCAAAAGAAAACTGCAAAAAAAAAACAAAAAAAAATTGACAGGATTCGAACTCTAGTTTGCAAGTTACCTGTTTACAAATTAGAAAACCAATGACTAAACGCACATAGCTATGGGTGCTGACGTATCAACTAGGTTACATAGCGAATTAAATATTTAACATATTTTGGTTAAAAACACAAAAAATGCATTATTTTCCGAAAACATAATCTGATCAAAAATTCCTGTTGTACTATTCCGGTTCACACCAATATACATTACTTAGAATTTTTTCAGATTTTTAGTTTAAACCATCTGGGCTACAAGGTATGGGACAAAAAATTTTTTTTGCACAATTTTGACAAAAATCGTGTCAAATTAATTTATTTTGCAAAAATAAAATTTTGATCGTTAATCCATGTTACTAAGGGCTTTCATTGGATACCCTACTCAGAATTTTAAAAAAATATTTTTTTTTTTCGTTGAGCACATATTTGCTTATATTTTTAGGGGGATATGTTTTTTAGATGTTTTAGTATTTTTCCTATGTGCGGGTCAAAAAGTTGTACAAACATGCCAAATTTCAACTCTCTAGGTTTAGCCGTTTGGCTACAATTTTTACCGAACAGACAGACAGACAGACAGACAGACAAACAGACAGACAGACAGCCAGACAGACAGACAGACAGACAGACAGACAGCCAGACAGACAGCCAGACAGACAGAAAGACAGACAGACAGACAGACAGACAGACAGACAGACAGACAGACAGACAGACAGACGACAAAATGAAATTTTTTCCAGCTAACAATGACATGGACGTTGATGAAGTAGGGCAACAAAGTCTGGATGATGAAGATGCTGCTAGCATGTTTTGTGACTGTTGTTTTTTACAGGATCAAAGGGGCGAGCTTTGGGTTCGGTGCCTAATGTGCAATATGTGGGCACATGAACAATGAATGCTCCGGGACAGAAAAATATTTACATGAATGTGATTTTTGTCGGTAATCAATTGTTAAACTGTTACTTTGAGCTTGTGTCTTAAATAAATATAAAATTTATTTTGAACTAACCAATTTTTAATGGGAGCCCATATTTCATACACTCTACCTGATACAAACATTTTACAAATTTTCATAGTTGGCTTTGAATCACATTATTTTCCTATTTTTCGAAACAGTAATAAGCAATTTTGAATATTGTATCATTTCTTCAAAAACTTAAAAAATTATCAAGAAAAAACAAAAGAGGGGCCTGTATTAGGACCTTCTCTTTTACCACTTCTTCTCCTTTATACTCCTACATACAACCGAAACATTAGTTCTATGGTCGAAAAAGTTTCTAGATTTGATCTAGTTCCGGTCAAATGTTTGGAATAGACTATAGATAATTTACTACGCTACTGGTTAATCAATTAAATAGAATTATCTCCTTTGTTTTTCCGGACTCTGGCCATTGTCCGAGTTGGTATCTTTATCATCCAATTAAATTTTTTTTAAATAATCGAAGTTTAAAGTTAACTTATATTTTTGTAGAAATTACTTAATAATCACTTTCATTTTCAAAGGTCATAAAGTTATCATTTTATAAATATATTACTCAATTTAATTATTAAAAATTTGCACTTGCGAATTAATTTTAGATCTAATTGTTATAAAAAGTACTATCAAACAAAGATGTTACGAATAAAGATATAAAAAATTTGAATAGAAGGCAAAAAATGACTTTGTTTATCAATGAATTGAACCAAATCTAGTCTGGATGTTATTTATATAATGTCAAAGATCATTTAGGCAGTTTATAAACTGAAGTAAGCTAGGAAATATTATTATTTGAAGATATCGTGTTTTGTTTAACAGCCGTCCAAAAACTCGTCAACATGAAATTCTGCTTGGTCTTTGTTGCAATGATGGTATTTTGTGCCGTTGTTAATGCTGGTAAGTTATTTTAGAAATTCGATTTTGTAAAATGTTTTCTTTTAGTATACATATTCTTTATTCCCTAGGCCTTGCTTCGTTCAGGGTACTAACCATTACAATCGAAAAATAAAAATAAAATAACGTATGATACAATATTTCATAATTTACAATATTTTTATCTCATATATTTCTTCTTCTTCCAGTGTATTTCTCTTTCTTCCTATTCTCATTCCGGTTTTCCTCTCCGATCTCCTTCCTTCTTGTTTCTCGCTCATCCTTTTCCCTTGCCTTCCTCATTCATCAGCTCCTTTATCTCTTCCTCATGCAAAAAAACTGCTTTGTTATATCGCGACCTTAAAATAAAAAGGTTCTATCGACAATTTTGAGAAAAATTAAATTTTTAGTTATAAAGGTTTCGTGTGCATAATTTTACCTTCCTATCTGTGAAAATTCGTCACTAGCCATTATTTTCTGGCCATATATTTGTGGTCCGGCAAAAATAAAAGTAGCAAGGTTATTTAGTAAAACCGCCTATGCAAGGCGGTCAGAATCTCATGCATTCCTTCTGACTGGCGTCTTTTCGTAGACAGTTCTATAAAAAGTTTAAGAGCTGTCCTTCTTCACAATGGAAATAAATTTCCAACTCTTCCTTTGGCTCATTCCGTAATGCTCAAAGAAAATTACGAAAGTGTGAAAATGGTGCTTGAGAGTTTAAAGTATGATGACTATACCTGGCCAGTGATAGGGGATTTTAAGATGGTTCAATTTCTGGTGGGAATGCATCCCATCTTGATCATGCAACCATTCTTTTGTTTTGATAAATTCACCGCAATTATAGCAGGATAAGTCTACCTCGTGTTTACAACCTTTTGACGCCATTTTTGGATCTGCCGCAACACAAAATGCGTCACGTAAGTGAAATGCCACTGGCTTTCCATCCGCTCGTCCCCACCCTTACTTAATATAACGCGCTTCTCCTTATATGGTCATAAAAATAAATAAATATATATTGATCGTTCTAAAATGTACAAAAGCAAAGTTTTTCAAAAATAACCGAAGGTTTTAATTATTTTTCGATATAAAGAATCAGGAAATAGTCATTAAAATAAAGACAAAAAAAAATTATTTTTTTTTGTTGACCTGTGTTATTCTTGCGGTGTACCTTCTTCAAATTTCTTGCCATTAGTTTTTTCTATCTTATGTATAGGCCTCGTTCTTTCCATTATATCTTTCTTCTTAGTACAGTACGTAGCTTTTTGAATTCCATCCCACTCTTCTGATCCCACTTTCTGTTGTATTTGCTTAAAAACTCATTTTCCTCTCTTTTATTGTCAATTCCGCAAATATGTTCATACCATCTCGTATGACTTCAATAAATTGCTCTACGGGATCTGTGTCAAAATCTATCATCGTTCACAACTCAGAAACAGGTTTGAATTAGAATTGCAACTTTTTTAAAATTTGGTTCGTACCTTGGTCTATTGTTGAATTTCGAATTTTGTCAGGAATGTATATTTTATATTCTTGAAGTGTGCCAACTGTTCTTGTTAGTTTTATTATCTCTTCTATTTTTTCATTGTCTGGAAATATTGATATCAAATATTTGACAAACAAAATGAATTATTTCCAGATGACCACAAATGTACTGGCGACCATGAAGAATATTTCTGCGGTAGCAGTTGCAAGGAATCCTGTGAGGACCCCAAAACACCATGTTCAGACACTTGTAAAGATGGGTGTTATTGCTCTCAACATATGTGCAGAACCAAGGATAATATCTGCGAACATCATCATGGACATTTCCACTAAATTAAAAATCTTGGGCACGAACTAAAATATGGAAAATTTAGTTATAATTTTTTATATCATCTTCTTAGTTATGGTTTAGATATAATTTTTTATGAAATTGTAATAAATATTAAATTAATAAAATTATATTAAAAGTTACTTAAATTTATTTATTTATTTATTTTTTCGTTATCATACTTCATTTCTACATATTCTAAATTAGGGTGACCATTTTCTTAAGAAGGTAATGCGGGACGGAGCAAAAAAAAAGGTCCTCATCTCCCAAATCCAAGTGAAGAGCAAAAAAAAAAGGTTTTCACCTCCCAAATCCAAGTGAAGAGCAAAAAAAAGGTCCTCACCTCCCAAATCCAAAATGTTAAAATGCGGGATAATTTTGCGGGACGCATCTTAATGCGGTACAAAATGTGGGACGAATGGTCACCCTATTCTAAATAATTATAAAAGGATATTCACACAAGAAATAATTCTAATAGCTCAATAGAAATTTTCGATCAGAGTAATATAATAAGAATAATATCAAAAATAGTTATTTTTTAAAACTTATTGTGTTATCAAAAGAATACTCTTGAGACATGTGCTAAAAATCCTTTTATGCACTAATGCAGGCATGTGCAGCTTCCAAAAGACCAGGGGCGGCTAGCGATCTGAAATGCCATAACTTTCTAAGGATTTACTGAAATTGACTTTATTTTAAAAAAAATAAAACATTCTAAATTTTTTAATAAACTATACAAAAAAATATATAAGTAAAGTAATATAATAGGAGTATATAAAGTTCATGACGTTCATGAAAAACACAAGAAATAGTATATTATTATACGAGTTTTATAAGACGATGTATTGTCACACGGCGAGTGAAGCGAGGAGTGCTCCAAAGAAACAAGTGTGACACCACGTCGTATAAAACCAGCATAATATACCATTTTTAGGGTTTTGTAGGTATGACCAAAAAACCCTTATACCGTCATTTGGTCGTCTGTCTGTCAGTCTGTCTGTCTGTCTGTCTGTCTGTTAGGTAAAAATTGTAGACAAACGGCTAAACCTAGAGAGTTGAAATTTGGAATGCTTATAAAACTCTTTGACCCGCACATAGGAAAAATACTAAAACATCTAAAAACATATCCCCCTAAAAATATAAACAAATAGGTATGTGTTCATCAAAAAAAATATATATTTTTTTAATTCTAAGTAGGGTATCAAATGAAAGCTCTTAGTACGTGGATTAACTATCAAAATTTTATTTTTGCAAAATAAATTATTTTGATGCGGTTATTGCTAAAAAAAAAAAATTGGCCCACACCCTGTAGCCCAGATGGTTTTAAATAAAAATTTGAAAAAATTCTAAGTAATGTACATTGGTGTGAACCGGAATAGTACAACAGGAATTTTTGATCAGATTATGTTTTCGGAAAATAACGCATTTTTTGTGTTTTCAACTAAAATATGTTAAATATTTAATTCGCTATGTAACACACCAGATCAGTAGCTCTAGTAGCGTAGTTGGTTTTGTCGTGCGCTCTGTAATTTGTAAACTTGAATCCCGTTAATTTTATTTTTGCTGTTTTTTTTTTGCATTTTTATTTTGTCTAAATTATTTTGTCAAAATTCTAGGTATATTTTGGTAAATGTTGCATTTAATTTTCAAAAGCGTAAATTTAATAACCAGAGTGAAGTGTTGAAATTATAATTTAATTCTATGTTTGACGAAATCAGCCGGGGGTGGGGCTTATGATTTAAGCAACCAATAGGCGCAATTTTCAAAATCTTAATGAACCTTGCTATATAAAAAAAAATACTGCACATATTTAGAAACTTAAATAATGGTATTAGGCAATCGAATTAAAATTTATAAAAAATATTTTGAAATAAAATTTGTTTTGGCATCCCAAATAATCATAATTCAGTTACTCACAGAGTACAGTATCCAGTTACTAAATACCTGCAAAACCCAGAAATTTCACATCAATTTTTTACACTTTGCATCATTTATTTTATAGAAATTTTAAATTTTCATTTATAAAAAATATCAGAATAGAATCTAGGGATGTTTATGACATAATGTCACCATAGCACCAATGTATAATACAAGGTGTCTCAAAAGAAATTTTATATTTATTTAGCTTACTGCGTGAACGAAAAGTTCTAACTACTGGCTCTTGGGAATTCAGTCGCTATGGAGCGTTTCTCGGGAGCAGACCGCGCGTTATGCGTGCCAGAGTTTTACAAAAACGGTGATTAGGCGACTGTAGCGCGTAGAAAATTCTGCAGTATTTGAGGTTTTCGCCACTTAAATGATGCGCAAGCATTCCTCTCATTTGACATTGGGTTAAAAAGTTTGAAGAGACTGGTACAACGCTGGATAAATCAAAATCCGGGCGACCTAGGTCATCAAGAACGGTAGAAAACGTGGAGAATGTTAATCAGTCTGTTCGTGACGACCCGAACCTTTCAATTCGGAAGCGCGCAAGTGCTTTAAATGTGCATAGATCATCATTACATCGCATTATGCACAAAGACCTAAAGCTGCACCCCTACAAAATTCAATTGGTGCAAGAATTAAAGCCCCAAGATGCCAGTCAGAGGCTTAATTTCGTAAATCAGGTGATTGAGCGATTTTCAACGTTTACCAACATTTTGTTTTCGGATGAAGCTCATTTTCATCTTAATGGCCACGTAAATAAGCAGAACTGCCGCTACTGGAGTGCAACGAATCCGAAACGCAAACATCAGAAACCCCTACATTCGCCTAAAGTGACCGTATGGGCTGCGATGTGGGCGCGAGGAATTATCGGCCCTTACTTTTTTGAAGACGAAAGGGGGCGTGCAGTTACAGTGAATTCAGAGCGTTATGTGGAGATGTTAGACAACTTCTTGGTACCTAAACTGCAAAACTTTCCTGGCTATAACCAAAGAACATGGTTCCAACAGGACGGAGCAACTTCACACACGTCCAATATGTCTCTTCGTCTCCCACGTGTTCGTGAAATTTTCTCAGGCAGATTGATCTCCCGGAGAGGTGACATAAATTGGCCTCCACACAGTCCAGATTTAACCCCTATGGACTTTTTCCTATGGGGTTATCTTAAATCTAAAGTTTACGCCAATAAACCGACTTCACTGGCGCATTTGAAAGAAAATATCCGTCACGAAATGGCAGCCATCCCTGAGTCCACCTGCCGAGACGTCATAAGTAATTTTACTGTTCGATTAAATGAGTGCCGAGAACGCGAGGGTCTACATTTAGACGATATTATTTTTAAGAAATAAATCCCCAAAAAGTGTATTTTAATAATTAATAAACATTTTTTCTATATACGGCTTACTTTTTTTTAATCGATCCACTAAATATAAAATTTCTTTTGAGACACCTTGTAAAACAATTTCTATGATAACATAACACAACAGTAATTTGTAAAAACAAAAATGTAAATTCCGGTTAGTTCCGCCTAATCGTTTTTCCACCAAAAACATTTTAACAATAGCCTTAATTGTTAAACTGTTTTCAGTGTAACAATGATATTATTGTGAAAGCAAAGTATAAAAAAAAAAATGTTATAATCCATAAATATAGTTAAATAAGAACAAAATATTTATTTAATTTTAATAGGACGATTTGGGACTTCATATTGCTCAAGTTTGTCAATATTCGGAGAAACAACTGATGTAGCAACACGCAACGTGTTTTTTAGGTGCGAATCCGTTATTCACGTTCTTCTATTTGATTTAACGAACTTCAACTCAGAAAACAACTTCTCACATCTGTAAGTGTTTACAAATAGCGTAATTCTCTTCTTAGCAAAAGATGTGAGTTGTGGAAATTTGTCAACTAGGAAATATTTCTTATAAAATTCAATTAATGACATGTACTTTTGACATTTTTACTTCAAATCTGAGTTCTCCTGTATCTCAAGTAGTTCCATTTGGAGACAAAGTGGCGCTTGTTCCACATCAAAATCAACCGTTTAACCACATTTGATCTCTGAAAACAAAGATGTACTCGCGGGCCAGATTCAATGGGATTTTGGATAATTATCGCTGGCCGGACAAAATGAGGCGACGGGCCGTAGGTTGCATATGCTTGCTCAAATGATTTACAAAAAAATAATCATTTTCTATGCGATAGACTAAAAAAATACAGAGTGTTCCAATTAAAAATAATTTATTTTATATTAACTCGTCTATTTGATGTTCAATATTTTTTCCAATTTAATATTCTTATTTGTAAAATACTTGATCTTATCTAATTGAACCTTCTTATATCTCTTATAATAAAGAAGTTAATAGTTAAGTTTATGGGAGTCGGACAGGTGTAGAAATAAATAAAAAAGTTTATTTAACTAAGCTTACGTTTCGATTTTAATCAAATCTTCCTCAGAGCTAGTTAAAGTCACATAATTTTAAAAAGTATTTATGAGTATCATTCTTATCACCAAGTTCAACGACCTTATTAACCATGGACATATATACCGATATATTTTATTATTTAACGTTTTATTTTAAAATTATGTGACTTTAACTAGCTCTGAGGAAGATTTGATTAAAATCGAAACGTAAGCTTAGTTAAATAAACTTTTTTATTTATTTCTACACCTGTCCGACTCCCATAAACTTAACTATTATATTATCTACGGACATAATTCGTCAACATATAAAGAAGTTAGTAATGCTTAAATAGTTCCTAAATAAATCCTGTATAACCGAAAACATGCAAAGTACGAGTACCTCTGCCGATAAAAATATATATCTTAAAGTCATTATAGTTTTGTTATTACGGTAAATCTTTTTTGAATTCAAGTTGGAAGAGAAACGTGCTTAAATCTGTTTAAAATTAATGTTTTATAATGTTAATTTATTAAGAAACTTTAAATTGCTTTTGTTGAGTCGTAAAAAGAAATTCAAATTAACCAACCATGGCGGAGTAAATATATGTTCCTGGAATTGTGCAATTATCTTTTCCACGTGGATTACAACCTATTCTAGTTATATAAACACAATCTTAGAGAGAGAAACCAATATTAGACTAAACCTACGCAAGTGTGTATAGATTTTGTGTGTTATTTGTTATTTTGGTTGATAGATATTGCAGAACTCAGCGCCCTTAAACCATAAAACCCGAAGGTATTAATAGAAAATCTGATTTATTGTCGCTTGCGATTAAAAAAAGAATACATGGCTCAAACTCAAAATTACAACGTTACTCTATCCTAGATACCCTAGCCATGTCAATATCCATGGGAACATAATAGTTGACCAATTAGCTAAAGAAGGACCAAACCTTCCATGTGAATCCTACATCAAAACACCAAATTTTAATCATTTTCTGTCAATAATAAATTCTTCTATTAGGTAGAAGTGGCAAGAAGACTGGACATTATCGTCCTCCATTAAAGGATAGTATTACTACCAGTTTCAGCCTACGATTATGAAGCACACCTGGTTCCATAACATGAACCTTAGCAAAGGAGCCATCTCTTCTATCTGTCGGCTAAGATCCATCCACAGCTCAGCACCCCATCTCTACAGGATTAATGTTATCCACTCGGATCTTTGTGTCTGTGGGCAACCTGGATATCCTACTCACCTATTATTTAACTGTCCCAGTAACATCCACAACTGCAATCTTCTCTAATCCAACCGCTCTAAGTCTGTAAAAGGTCCCATATCTCGCTTGTGGTGCTCTAATCTATAAGCAACTTCTTCCGCGATTAAAGCTGTTATTGTTTATTAATTAATGTATAAGTTCAATATTTAGATGCGTACTTATTAGAGTACTTATGTGCAGGGCCGGTTGGAAGTTTTGCCGGGCCTCGGGAAAATAAAATTTGCGAGGCCCTTAGGACAATAATGTTTACATAACACCTGTCAAAAAAAATTTTTTGATTAAAAATATATTCTTACTCCGAGCAAAAAAATTGTGCGGGGCCCTAAAATTACGCGTAAGGGGCCTTTACAAGCGCGGGGCCTCGGGAAAAATCCCTAAAATCCGATGTCTGAGCCAGCTCTGCTTATGCGCACACGAACGCTGTGCGCGTAAAATTGCTCAAGTGAGTACGAGGTACAATTTGTGTACACTTTTACGCACACGAAAGCTTGCCGGTCCCACCGATAAGAACAAAGAACTTGCGCGCTTAGTGTGTACGGGTTTATGCAGTTATTTAATCTAGCGCGTATATTTTAGTAAACACCAGTAAACATTCAACTCATTGATAAGTATGAAAAATATCCTGTATTATGGGATTCTAAGCACAAAAATAATTTTTCACGCAATAAAAAGGTTGAAGCTTGGGAAACGATGGCCCATTTAAAAACGGATATTTTTAAAATGAAACAAAAAATAAACAGCCTTTTGGGGTCGTTCCGAAGGGAAAAGGCAAAAGAAAGAAAAAGAATTGGTACAGGAAAAGGTAATTTATTTATACTTTATGATACAATTATGATACATGGCACATGTAGATTCGAATGTTATAAAATAATAATTTAGAGTTTTACCGACGGCCAACATATATAAGGGAGGTATTGAGATCATACCGATTTTGACATTTCAAGATTTCGATGGATCTCCACGAATTGAGGTCTCTACATAATGTTTTGACTATTTTTAGAATCATGTCTGTCGGTCTGTCTGTCCGTCTGTCTGTCTGTCTGTCGATCCGTCTAGAAGTGCAGAGCAAATTCGGCTATAAGGATTTTTATGAAACTACATATTTAAGGTTTTGACATCAATGGCACGAGTTGATCAATTTTTAGTAAAAATCGATTAACTGGAAATGGGAGTTTACTCGTGTCGGTTTTAAGATTTTTGCGAATATTTCACAACAGAGAAATATTTCTAAAAAATATATTTAACAAAAGTTGCTATAAAAGCAATAACTAACAACTTTTATATTTTTTGATAAAGCAGCATAAATTAAACAAGTACTTTTTGATGGCGGTCGGTCCTGTGGTGGCCACAGTTAATTTTTTTACAGGAAGTCACGAAATATATATTTAATAATGGTATGCTTGCTGGAAAACTTTGTATCTTTCTTCCCAATTTTGTGACCAACTTTATTAAAGAGTAATTTAAAATCTGTCGCTGATATTCGAACAAAATTTTGAAACTATCCACTAACTTCTTGCATTTGCAGATCTGCTGGCAAAATTGAATCATTATATATTTCCTTACTTTTATATAGTTGTGTCACCCATCACCGTTTGTTTTCTTTTTTCTTTTTTTTTACTAAGTATGTGCATTACTATGTACGCTGCACTTGTTAAGGCAACAAAATAACTTTCCGCCATCGTTGACACTACTTACTTTAAATAAATATGTGCGTGGTTATGACTGAAATTCGTGGAGCGCGATTTTACGCGCACAAACAAGAAAGTTGTGTGTGCAAATCTTATTACCCGCACAATCCGTGCGCGCACAAGTGTTCAAGTCAAGTGCGCAGCTTTATATTTAATTGTTTTTACGTAATATTAAAAAATAACTACACTATGTTCTTACTAAACCATTGTTAACAGGAAGGAAATGTGTTCAATGTAAGATGTTCTTCACACCTGATCAGGATTAAATGAGTAGCCGGGAGGCTCTCAAGACACTAGTGACTCTCGGGTAATTAGACCCAAAGGATCGTTTCAACCTAACTTCCTGTACAGACGATATATTTCACTAATTTTAACACCATTGAGCCTGGAGCTTTGAACTTACATTAGTATCAAGACATACCAGCTTTGCTATAGATTACTTGAATATTATTCAGGACCATTGAATTATGTAATACCTATACATACATATAAGATTCAGGTTAAGAATTAGTGATTATTCAAAATTGATATTTGGTTTAGATATCTGAAAAATTTTAGAATACTGGAAGAAAGATGAACAAAGACTGTACAGAATGTGTATAGTGAAAAGGGAGACAATTGAGCATTTGTTAAACAAAATGAAGAAATTAGAAATAGAAAAGTAAGAAGAAAAGAAGTACTGAAGGGACAGGAACAGGTTGGCAATGGATGAAAGATCAAGTAGTCCTCTCAAGCACATGTTTCCCCAGGTTCTACGAGGGATACCTTTTATGTTTTTACAAGCGACCACTAGATGGCAATATTGAAATGTGTCATTACTATACTCGTCAAATTTGACATTTGTTATTGTAAATTCAGTGGCAGCTTATAAATTGAGCGAGTAGTTTGTTGAAAGTGAGCGTTAAAAAAAACAAGTTTGTTAAAAAAAGGATCGTGAAGGTTTTCGTTGGATAATTTCTTACGATTTTAGTAAAAGCCTAACTCAACAACAATGCATAGATTCTCTTCGTTCAACTTTTGGTAATGAAGCACCATCAGAAAAGACTGTTTACAATTAGTTTGCAGAATTTCGTCGTGGTCGTGCGTCCGTCAGTGATGAATCTCGCGAAGGTCGACCATAATCGGTTGTGATACAAAAAAACATCGATGCTGTGCGCAAAATGATTAAAGAAGATCGGCATGTGACTTACCGTGAGCTAGAGGCATCCTTTGGCATATCGCAAACTGCAATATATTCGATTTTGCATGAACATTTAGCTGTGAGAAAGATCTGTCCCCAATGGATTTCGCAAAATTTAACCCAAGTTCAAAAAAAGGTTCGTGTTGATTGGTGTAAAGGAGTACTAAAAAAAAATCACCCAAGGCACTGCAAAATCCGTATACAACATCGTTACAGATGACGAACTTTGGATTTATTCATATGAACCAGAAACTAAGCAACAATGCACTGTTTGAGTCTTTCAAGATGAACCGACAACAACAAAAGTTGTTTGTTCACGATCACTTTCAAGAAACTGATCGCTTGTATCTTCGGTTGTACTGGACATATCGCAACCATTCCTTTAGAGGATTGGAGAACAGTTAATGCTGAATGGTATACAATAATTTGTTTGCCAGAAGTCATCGACAAAATCAGGAAAAACGTCGCACCATTCTTCATCATGACAATGCAAACTCCCACACAGCACGTCAAACAATTGATTATATGAAGGACAAAAACATCGAATTAATGTCTCATTGCCCGTATTCACCTGATTTATCCCCTAACGACTTTTTTTTTGTTCCCCAATGTCAAGCAAAAAATGCGTGGCCAGCAATTTTCATCACCTCAAGAAGCTGTTGAAGCCTTCGAAAACCATGTTTTTGAGATACCAACTTCAGAGTGGAAAAAATGTTTCGAGAATTGGTTTGAACGCATGCAAAAGCGAATATTTTGAAAAGCAATAAAACAGTTTGTTCCAAAAGAAAATTTTTCTTTCTTAGTTTTTGTAAAAATTCAAAAGGTAGCCCTCGTATCTTATAGCTTGAAATCTTGTAAAAAATATAGTTCCATATTATAGTCGTATCTACGTTAAGCAAAATCAATGCCAAATAAAAATTGTATCTCATATTTTATAATTTGAGTTGTTACATTTTATTTTTAGTTTTATTATATAGTTGTTGGAGTTATAGTTGTTAATAATGGATAGCATATGTATCTGAACTGCATTATGTATATGCAAATTATTGTAAAACAAACTATGTTTTCATTCTATTGTTTAGTACTGTAAAATTCATTAAACAGGATGTACTGGTTCAGTAATTGATGAGTTATTTGCAACATGATTATTATGAAAAAAATGGGGTCCAAATTTTCAACCAAGTATCGTAATGAAATGAAAATATAAGAATAAGAGCAGAATAGAACAGATAAACTATTCTAATAGGCTAAGTAGTCCAAAAAGGGCTGATGTGATCCAAAAATAAGATCAAAGAAAAGAAAATAGAAATAGGTTGAATTTAACCTAAAAAGCTATGCACTACACACAATATCAAATGGAAATCTATAAGATATCTATAAGAAAATATATAACTATGCACAAAACTGTTAAATAAACAACAAACTTAATAAAAAGGTTTTTAGAAGTTACTATAAGTTATATATGTGAACACAAGTATCAAAACGCATCAGAGCGTATTATAAAATGTCAAATGTAAATATCGTTTTATTTTGCGATACCAATACAAATGTCAATATCACAAAAGGGTCATTCCATGTCAAGTGGTCTAGGGCTCCCCGCGCGACCATTTCAGATTTAGCTGAAATTTTGTGTGGAGGACTTCCTATGTCCCAAACAAACTTTGGTAAAATTTTAGGTTCGCCGGGGGAATATTTGTGGAGCTATAGCCCTTTGTTTGACCCCATACTGGAACCCGCGACAGTACGACAGCGAGATTTCAACAACTTTGAGTCCCAATATCTCATTCACAAGCTTTTCAAAATGCACGAAATTTTGCCAACTTGTACAACTTTATGGGCTTTATTCAATGATATTAATTAAACTTTTTATATGTTGCACCCAAAAAGTGTAAAGTGGTTCAAAGTTGGCCAAAAATTTTACGGTTCAGAAAAAAATGTAAAGTTTAGTTTTCTACAGCTATGGCTGTAGTTAAGCTACAGTCGTGATACTTTGCACATAGTGTCTCTGTATAAATCTCTTTTCAAATGTTTGGTTTTAACTTTCTAGCTACTCTTGTTAGCTTACAATTTTAGTGTAAAGTTTGCGATTTGTGTAAAATAGCCAAAAATAGGGTATTTTCAAACCGATTTTGCGGAAAAGAGTCACCCAGAAACTTTTTGAAACCTACTCCATTAGAAAGAGCATATTTTAGACCCCCTAAAAAAGTTGGATAGATGTTTCAACGCAGACATATAAGGCCCTAAAACCAGGTGTAAATCAGGGCGTCATTGCCACGGCGATGCTGTATGCTACAACATGCAATTCTCCTTTATCTTTCAAGAGGTCCCTACATAACGTTTTGACTATTTTTAGCATGATGTCTGTCGGTCTGTCTGTCCGTCCGTCCGTCTGTCTGTCTGTCCGTCCGTCTGTCTGTCTGTGTACACGTGCAGAGCAAATTCGGCTGGAAGGATTTTTATGAAACAGCATATTTAAGCTTTTGACATCAATGGCACGAGTTGATCAACTTTTGGTAAAAATTGGTCGACTAGAAATGGGAGTTTCCTCCTGTCGATTTTAATATTTTTGCGAATATTTAGCAACAAAAAAATATTTCGAAAAAATTTATTTAACAAAAGTTGCTATAAATGCAATAACTAATAACTTTTATTTGAGACGTTTTTTTGATAAAACGAAAAAAATTTTAAAATATTTGTAAAATTTTTCGAAATTTTTTCAAGTCACAATTTTTTCATACTTACATGTAACGTTTCCACGGTCATAATAAATAATATCTCTGTTAGAAAATATTAAGCCAAGTTATTTCTACTCTGCTGCTAGAATGTATTTTATACAAGTACTTTTTGATGGCGGTCGGTCCTGTGGTGACCACAGCTGATAAGCTGCCAATGAGAATGAATCCGATTTGTTTTTGCAATTATAAACTATAATGCACTCGGAAGCGGAGGAGGAATGTGCCACCGATGTGTCAACACTCATTTTGAAATCAAATTATATAATGATAATGTGCAACGGGCATATAAAGTTTAGGAGACTCTGAAAAATAACCTATAAATAATATATGACAACCTATAACTGTTCAGGCTAACAAATATGGCATTAATAAAGCGGAAAATTTGAAGAAAAAAAAAACTGAAAAAATGGCGGTTATGTCATAGGTGATTGCCATAGAAATGTGTTTTAGGTATAGGAGGTTGCCAATGCAATGAGATCGGTACGACAGTAAGACTTGGGTACTTATGCAGTACCTGTATGTAGTATAAAAACAACTAACAATCTGAAAGATAGAAAATTGCATGTTGTAGAATTCAGCATCGGCGTGGCAGTGCCGCCCTATTTTGCACCCTGATTTTAGGGCCTTATATGTCTGCGTTGAAGCATCTATCCAACTTTTTTAGGGGGTCTAAAATATGCTCTTTCTAATGGAGTAGGTTTCAAAAAGTTTCTGGGTGACTCTTTTCCGCAAAATCGGTTTGAAAATACCCTATTTTTGGCTATTTTACACAAATCGCAAACTTTACACTAAATTTGTAAGCTAACAAGAGTAGCTAGAAAGTTAAAACCAAACATTTGAAAAGAGAGTTATACAGAGACACTATGTGCAAAGTATCACGACTGTAGCTTAACTACAGCCATAGCTGTAGAAAACTAAACTTTACATTTTTTTCTGAACCGTAAAATTTTTGGCTAACTTTGAACCACTTTACACTTTTTGGGTGCAACATATAAAAAGTTTAATTAATATCATTGAATAAAGCCCATAAAGTTGTACAAGTTGGCAAAATTTCGTGCATTTTGAAAAGCTTGTGAATGAGATATTGGGACTCAAAGTTGTTGAAATCTCGCTGGCGTACTGTCGCGGGTTCCAGTATGGGGTCAAACAAAGGGCTATAGCTCCACAAATATTCCGCCGGCGAACCTAAAATTTTAGCAAAGTTTGTTTGGGACATAGGGAGTCCTCCACACAAAATTTCAGCCAAATCCGTGAGGGTCGCGCGGGGCACTTTTTTAAAATTAGACCACTTGACATGGAATGACCCAAACTAAATATGACTTCAAAAGGTATGTTTTAGTAATCTATAATTTATATGCAAAAAAAATCGATTTAGTTATTTTTTTGCCACTAAGTTTGTCATTGAAGTTATGACGCAAAATGACCAACTGCGTTGATTAAACGACTGACCATAGCTTGATATGCACTCAAATTATTTTCAAATATCTTCTCGAACCACAAAAAATGCTCTGTTTTGATATTAGTTTAATTTTGCATATTTTGTATATTTTGAGTTATTATATATTTTATTCAAAAATTTTGGTAACTTATTCCTAATATCATTTAAGGATCACAATAGTATGTTTATTATTTATTGGCCTTAGGGTTTTACATTGCACATGTGTTGGACGTAAACAAGTTATATAAAGTAAATGAAACATAAAGTAGGTGAGACGTATGTTAAGCTGTCACATTAAACAAAACAGAGTAATAAAAATCAAAATACAAAACTATTCAGTTAGTGCTGTGTTTTTCTGGAGTTTGTTTTTAACATATAGTGCAAAATGTCAACAGCAGGATTCGCAAAGGTTCTGAATTTTATAATTTTGCAGAATTAAATATGAACCTAGATAAAGTTGTAATTTAGATAATTTATTTATTTATTTATTTATTTATTTATTTATTTATTTATTTATTTATTCACTTTTTTTTCATTAAGGAAAGCCATCAGTAAAACAATGACTGTGTAGGACAAATTTTGCTTTGTAGTAATCACGACAAAATGAACGATATTTTTAAAATAATTTATCGTCTGTTAATCTAAGAGCTTTAAAAACAAATTTTATGTTAAAATATTTTTTTGTTAAGTTTAATTCGAATACCTAATACCATTATTAAGGTTTCTAAATATGTGCAGTATTTTTTTTTTAATATAGCAAGGTTCATTACGATTTTGAAAATTGCGCCTATGCCTTCCATTGGTTGTTTTAAATCATATGCTCTGCCCCTCTGGTTTCGTATACATGACACATAGAATGAAAATATAATGCCAACAATTCCAACTGATAATTAAATTCACGCTCTTAAAAATTAAATGCAACATTTGCCAAAATATAATCAGAATATTGACAAAATAATTTAAACAAAATAAAAATGGAAAAAAAAAACAAAAAATAAAATTGTCACCTCTGTCCGGGAACGAACCTTAGTTTGCTGCGTAGCAAGCGAGCAAGCTTCTATTATAATGTGTTACATAACTATAACTTTTGTAAATCGTCAACCAAAAAAACACAAAATGCGTCATAGTCCGAAAACATAATCTGATTCCTGTTGTACTATTCCGGTTCACACAAATGTAAATTACTTAGATTTTTTTCAGATTTTTAGTTTAAACCATCTGGGCTACCGGGTGTGTAACAAAAATTTTTTTTGCACAATTTTGGCAAAAATCGCATCAAAATAATTTATTTTGCAAAAATAATTGCTTAAAAGAACAGACGCAGGGTGATGGTACGAGACTGTAAAGGTGCCAATTACCATCGAATATTACAGGTTAATAAAACACATTAAAATAATTTGCTTCACAAATAAAACAATAAGTTCGATTCTCTCAGGAAGAGTATCAGCCTGTGCATGTGTACTCTGTATTCTGAAAATCAATTAAAGACAGAAGGAGTGAAGAAATTTCGAAAATCCTTTGAGGATGGGGGAGGGTGATTTCAAAAAAAAAAATAAGGGGCAGAAATTTCATGCGAGCCGTTTGAACTCATTGTTGGGCCGGATTCGGTCCGCGGGCCGTATTGCAGTGTATGGATCAAAAAGTTTCCCTCCAAATATTTTACTCACCAGCCGCTAATTATATAAACGTTGTTCTTTCCTAAACATTTTTTACCTGTGCTTGAAAATTAAAGTTTTAAATAATGGTTATTTGATATTCTAAGATATTGAAGTATCTCCATATCTTCATCAGTTTGAATTGGCACTTCTGACTAGAATTATTCACTGTTAATTTCGGCAAGATTGCATAAAATAATCTTTGCAATTATAAGGAAATAAGGAAAAATGTTTTTCCAAAATACTTAATCACAGTATCCTTCTAATCCCTGGCTTAAGTCAAATTATGAAATTTGAACTGCAGACATTGTGTTTGTATCTAATTAAAGAATTTATCAAGATATATAATATTTGATTAAATACTGATTGCCATAAAGTAGGATTAGCAATACATAAGAATATTTAGATTTGCTGATATAGGTGCAGAATTCAATGATTAGAAATGAGAAATTTAGAAATATAAGATGCATAATCTAATCTCTTAATATTTTATATTTTAAACCTGCCATAAACATTAAAAATGACATAATGCAAAAATATTTTCAACTGAAAGTAATCTTAATCTCTATATTAAGATAATTTACTAAAATTAATTCAGATCACCCCACAGTTTATACTTATATTAGTTATTACTATATATTGTAATACTTTGTAACTACTAGCAACATTTAGAATTAGGAACATAAAGAAATTAGTTTGGATAAGAGGTTTTTAAATAAAACCATTATGTTGTGTTTCACAAAATCTTTTTTATACCAGGACTACCTTTTAAGTTTTTACAAAAACTTAGAAATCAAGAAATTTTTTTTTTTTGGAACAAACTGTTTTATTAATTTTTAAAATATTCGCCTTTAAAATTTAAACAGTTTTGCATGCATTCAAACCAATTCTTGAAACATTTTTTCCACTCTGAAGTTGGTATCTCAAAAACATGGTTTTCGAAGGCTTCAACAGCTTGAAGTGATGAAAATCGTTGTCCACGCATTTTTTGTTTGACATTGGGAACAAAAAAAAGTAGGGGATAAATCAGGTGAATACGGGCAATGAGACATTAATTCGATTTTTTTCTCCTTCAAATAATCACGTGTTGTGTGGGAGCTCGCATTGTCATGATGAAGAATAATGGGACGTTTTTGGTTGTTTTTCCTGATTTTGTCGATGACTTCTGGCAAACAAATTGTTGTATATCATTCAGCATTAACTGCTCTCCGATCCTACAAAAGAATGGTTGCGACATGTCCAGTAAAAGCGAAGAAACAAGCGATCATTTTCTTGGAAGTGCTTCGTGAACGAACAACTTTTGTGGGTTCCGGTTCATCTTGGAAGACCCAAACAGTGGATTGTTGCTTAATTTCCGGTTCATGTGAATAAATCCAAGTTTCGTCACCTGTAACGATGTTGTTTACGAATTTTGCAGTGCCTAGGATGAATTTTTTTACCTTTCCCTTACATCAATCAACACGAGCCTTTTTTGGGAACATATCCTTTTCACAGCTAAATCTTCATACAAAATCGAATGTATTACAGTCTGCGATATGCCAAAGGATGCCTCTATCTCACGGTAAGTCACATGCCGATCTTCTTCAAACATTTTGCGCACAGCATCGATGTTTTTTTGAATTACAACCTATTTTGGTGGACCTTCACGAGATTCATCACTGACGGACGCACGACCCCGACGAAATTCTGCACATCAATTGTAAACAGTCTTTTCTGATGGTGCTTCATTAGCAAAAGTTGAACGAAGCGAATCTATGCATTTTTGTTGAAAAAATCATCCAACGAAAACCTTCACGAGTAATATCCGTTTTTTCACAAATTTGTTTTCTTAAACGCTCATTGTCAACAAACTATTCGGTCAGTTTATAAACTGCCACTGATTTCACAATAACAAATGTTTAATTTTACGAATATAGTAATGACACATTTCAATATTGCCATCTAGTGGTCGTTTGTAAAATCGTACAAAGTAACCCTCGTATTACCCCAGCAACGCGCATGCAAACATAAGTGAATGTTTGAGGTCTACGGTTGCTAAGCGAGTAAACAACACTTACGTGGCCAGGACAAAAAAGTAGCAAATATCATTTTGAAGGAAAAACAGAATATTAAACAATTATTTATTTATTTATATCAAAGCAATGGTGCAATTTGAACAACTTGATATATTAATTGAGTGATTATTTTCTTTTGAATGCATTTTTCATATTTAAACTTTGTCTACATTAAAATTTTTGTGTCGGTGTTTTTTTAATTGGTAAGAAACGTGGTAATAGATTACTGCAAGGTTAGCTGATTTAAAACTTGGTCCTACCACTCAATATTGCCACGAACCACCACTGGTTGCAAGTAATTATTTTTTTTTTATTTTCCATATAACACATTAAAAACTTTTTCACATATTACATTTAGAAAAATTCGCATTTAATATTAAGTAGAATTTATTTACAAAGTGGATTGTTATAATTCTTTACAGCGATAACAGTTTTGTGCGTAATTTGCACAGTTTATTGCTATGTGTATTTAATTGTTGCCAAGAACGTTAATAACGTAAACGAACTTATCTAAGATACATTTAACAGCTGTAAAATTTATAATACATTTTTAGCACGAGCATATCTGCAAAAGGAAGTAACAAAAAAATTTGAGACAAGATAAAAAGTCGGTTGTTTGTTTAAATTTTGTGTTTATAATTGCAATTGCGTGTGCGTATATCAAAGTCACTTTTAGTTTTAACTTTCCGAAGTTAGTTTTAGAAGAAACAGTTTGCTTTAAGTGGTAGTGGCCTTTTAATAGGCGTTTACTTTTATTCAATCCACAAGATTGCTCAGATTGATCTGGTGATGTCACGGATTGCACAGATTTGTTTAAAATTTTCGTATACAATATAGAGCCGCATCCAAAGCTCTTAAATCAATAGCTTATAGACTGTAGCTTGTACTCTGTTGATTTTCACTAGCAAGTTTATCATATGGTAATACGTGAAACTGTTCAGACCTCTAAATTTAATACGTTGTTCGTTGTGCATTGTGGATAATTTTCTAAACTTATACCTTGTGAGTTGTTTTAATGAGACAGACATGTAAACACATTAGCTATCTCAGTCTATCAGTGATACCGTAGATATTGTTTGCCTTTACATAACCCAACAAAATGTCACCATTAACAAATCTTGCTCAAAATTACAAAGACGGACGGTAAATATGATCAATTTAGGTAATTAGGGTAGGTTTAGTTAGTTAAAATCTAGAACAGCAGAATTATATAA
This sequence comes from Liopterus haemorrhoidalis, assembly GCA_963971575.1. NCBI lineage: Eukaryota > Metazoa > Arthropoda > Insecta > Coleoptera > Dytiscidae > Liopterus > Liopterus haemorrhoidalis. Next base: position 31,201,762 of record OZ020619.1, on the reverse strand, counting down.
ACGATAACAGATAGAAAACATTTTACGAAGAAATGTAGTTGGTTTAAAGACACACGGATGTCGGACTATTCGTAACCCACTAATTTCTAACTGCTCTAAACGGTACATAGAACATTAAAACAATGTATAAAAACGTAACGCACAACGTGATAACGAACAGTCTACAACGTGCTTAAATAATTAAAGAGCTCTGAATGCGGCTTTAGTCTGAATTTAAGTACTGACGCCTGGTGACGGTGGCGCAAAATACAACTGTCAAATTTCTGTTGTTGATTACAACTGCTACCGTGTTTTGGTTTATAAATATGAGTTTAATAATTACCAATAATAGAGTGCTATCACAAATGGCACTTATTTCGTGCATTTTGTTAATTTACATCACTTTCCAGTTGGTTGTAAAATTAAAATTACCCGCGTTAAGCCCCACCACTAGCAACCATTAATCCAAGCAATCCTGCTAGATCATCAGATTGTGTAGAAATGCTCGGAGCGCTCTGGTGGATCAATCGAATGGACTAAAAATAAGCTAATATGTACGCTCCGACTGACTTTACGAACGGATCGGGAGCACTTGGATCGCTCGGATTGATCTGACTGACTCTTGACTAACTTTGTAAGCACCTGAGTATTACATACTATGCGTTGTCAGATGACATGGGGTCATTCGGCAGCAGCTAACAGAATTTTAAGCTTACAATGATGCACATCAGAGTAATGGCACGCTCTCTCTACAAAGCTTATTGTCGGAATAATTTTATTTCTAGAGATACAGTAACTTTTTCTGCGGTCATGTACACTAATTCTGGAACGCAATAAAAATAAGTAGTTTTCAAACTCATGGCAAAAAAACCAATACAACAGGCATATCGAATTTATACCCCAATTTTCTGAGACTTATTAAATCTTGTAAAGCCAACGGAGTGGCCGAGCGCATTAAGTCGTGCGGTTTTAGACTGTTAGAAACAGGCGTGACTGGGCGGCCGGTGGTTCGAGCCTGCTTCGTTGGTGATATTATTCGGGCGAGAATAATATGTTTACATTACTCTCATTTTCACAATCATTCACCCCTCATCCAGGTGTAGGAGCTCGCCCCCTGGCATCGGCGATTAGCCTCGTTGCAGAAATAAAGGCCGATGTAAAATAAATAATATAATAATAATAATAATGATAATAATAATAATAATAATAATAATAATAATAATAATAATAATTGCTCCGCATTGTGCGGGCACTGGATCTAGCGTAATTTCCGCGGCTGCATATCGCCAGGGTTTGGGATGCAGTCGTGTGTATTTAGCTCCACTAGTCTCTAGTATAACGCGGCTCAAAAGGTTGCTGAAGTTTGAGATTAGTGGATGCTTGTTCAGACCTGACAAATCCCATAATAATTAAATCTTGTAACGGTGAGAACTACTACGCAATCAATTTACTGAATAATTTACCAATGGAACTCAAAAGATTGGGTTTCACTAACTCAAAAAAAGGATGAAGCACTTCTTTACCGTTTTATTCTTGTTATATTTTCCAGTATTTCTTTCTCTGTGGAAAATATATATTTATTTATCATAATGATAAGCACATAATTTGTTGCTAAGGGTATACCTGCAGTACTTATGTATACTAAATGTACTTAATAAGGAAAAGTAATAAACGAAATTGATAAAAAAAATAATCTAAAGTGGCATTAATACAATTCGAAGAATTGTTTAAAATCTTTGTCACCGACTTATGCGTAGTCATATTCAAACTAAGCATTGATAAAAAAATTGATGTGAAGTGTGAATTTTCACACATTGCAGGGTTTTGCAGGCATATAATAAGTGAAGGCGGCATGCTGAGTGTGTAGGACAAATTTTGCTTTGTAGTAACCACGGCAAAATGAACGATCTTTTTAAAATAATTTATCGTCTGTTAATCTCAGAGCTTTAAAAACAAATTTTATGTTTTTAAAGCTCTAATATCATTATTTAGGTTTCTAAATAAGTGCAATATTTTTTTTATATAACAAGGCTCATTAAGATTTTGAAAATTGCGCCTATGGCTTTCATTGGTTGTCTTAAATCATATGCTCCGCCCCTCTGGTTTCGTATAAATGACACATAGAATGAAAATGTAATTCCAATTGGTTATTAAATTTACGCTCTTGAAAATTAAATTCAAAATTTGCTAAAATATAACTAGAATTTTAACAAATTAATTTAAACAAAATAAAAATTAAAAAAAAAAAAAAACAAAAAAAAAATTGACTCCACAAGCCAGGAACGAACCTGCGTGGTGAATAACAAATCTGTGTAGTTGGCGCGCAACATAGCCTCTAGACCACCACACGCTTAACAACTCAGCGTGTTATATGAGTATAAGCTATATGCATCGTCAACCAAAAAACACAAAAAATGCGTTATTTTCCGAAAACATAATCTGATCAAAAATTCCTGTTGTACTATTCCGGTTCACACCAATGTACATTACTTAGAATTTTTTCAGATTTTTAGTTTAAACCATCTGGGCTACAGGGTGTGGGACAAAATTTTTTTTGCACAATTTTGGCAAAAATAGCGTCAAAATAATTTATTTTGCAAAAATAAAATTTTGATCGTTAATCCACGTACTAAGGGCTTTAATTTGATACCCTACTCGATGAGCACATATTTGTTTATATTTTTAGGGGGATATGTTTTTTAAATGTTTTAGTATTTTTCATATGTGCAGGTCAAAGAGTTGTATAAGCATACCAAATTTCATCTCTCTAGGTTTAGCCGTTTGGCTACAATTTTTACCGAACAGACAGACAGACAGACAGACAGACAGACAGACAGACAGACAGACAGACAGACGACAAAATGACGGTATAAGGGTTTTTTGGTCATACCTACAAAACCCTAAAAACGGATTATAGAAACTGAAAAATATGCTCAGCTGTTAGGTCTTTGTTTCATTATTTGCAAGATGCAAGATTAGTTAAATCAACAATTATCAAGTAATTTCTTTTGTTTCTTTGAGAACGGCAACGGTTGATTACACAAAGAAAATTCAACACTCTTCTATTGTCTCTACAGGTACTATTATCTTGTCACAAAGGTAATCCTAGGTCAGGATTGCGACCTCTAGACATTGTGACGTTCAGATGTTTAATTAAAAAACTATTTTTCAGCGTCTAGCATATGTTACCTTATTACGTAGTGCATACGCTGCTGTAATAAGGAAATATTTGTCATGACGAATGAATATTGGAACTTGGTCAATCAGAGGTATAAGTAACTGGATGTCGTACGGAATCCGGGCAGAGGAACCTAGCCAACTCCTCTACAAGTTCCAGTCAACATGTTGACGACCGCGATACCGGCGCCATATACCCATACATCTGGTGAGCCAAGCAAGCAGTACCATGTAAGTGGGAGAAGGCTTCTTCAGGCTCCTCCACTCCCTGATGGGCAGCCCCCGTCACGGAGATAGGTCCAAACTGATTCCAGGCAATACGGGGTGGACCGAAGACTTCCCCAACTCCATAGAAAAATTCATACAATTACTTTGTAAATTGGATATATAATTAATACATTTGTATTGTTAAAACGAGGAGTTGCTTTTAATCAATATAGACTTTTTTAATTACTGAGGAACATAGGTAACACTGAGACTTTTTTTCCTTTTAGTGATAATTCGACTTTTATTCCAAAGAAAATTAATTTTGTAATTCCTACATATTACTACCCATCATTGTAATAATAGCCGGCATAGTACCCTTGGAATTTTTGATCAGATTAATTGTTCGAAAACTACCGAATGTTTTGTTTAAAAAATAATTATTAAAAAAATATATATTGTGGGACACCAAATAATAGGTCTTGAAACATAGATTACCGAACAATTACTATTTTTTTTTTTAAATCCTTAATTTTTAAAATGATTCCTCAGACATTTAGTATTCGGGCCTTTCGTTGACATCTTTTTCTTACCAGATACCTACAAAATCCTGAAATATGTGAAAATTCACCGTTCAAATCAAATTTTTAACATCCAGGTATTTAAACAATATTTATAAATAAGTTCTGCAATTTTTTATAGATCATATCTTTCGTGTTAAATTAAAAAAGTCAGCTGTGGCCACCACAGGACCGACCGCCATCATAAAGTACTTATATAAAATACATTCCAGCAGCAGAGTAGAAATAACTTGGCCTAATATTTTCTAACAGATATTATTTATCATGACCATGAAATCGTTACATATAAGTATGGAAAATTTTACAAAAATTATTCGAAATTTTTCATTTTATCAAAATACGTCTCAAATAAAAGTTATTAATTATTGCTTTTATAGCAACTTTTGTTCAATAAATTTTTTCGAAATATTTTTCTGTTGTGAAATATTCACTAAATTCTAGCAGCAGAAATTCTAGCAGCCGAGTACTTATTATTGTAAAAGACAATAACGTATCATATTACGTTGACAATTTCATAATGTGTATTTATAATTTACGATAACTATGGAAACGTACCTGCACACATAAAAAAAATCAGCTGTGGCCACCATAGGGCCGACCACCATCACAAAGTACTTGTTTCATTTAGGCTGCTTTATCAAAAAATGTCTCAAATAAAAGCTGTTAGTAATTGCTTTTATAGCAACTTTCTCCCTGTTGTGAAATATTCGCAAAAATCTTAAAACCGACACGAGTAAACTTCCATTTATAGTTAACCGATTTTTACCAAAAATTGATCAACTCGTGCCATTGATGACAGAAGCTTAAATATGAAGTTTCACAAAAATCCTTTCAGCCGAAATTGCTCTGCACGTGTACACAGACAGACGGACAGACAGACGGACAGACGGACAGACAGACGGACAGACCGACCGACAGATATCATGCTAAAAATAGTCAAAACGTTATGTAGGGACCTCAATTCGTGGAGATCCATCGAAATCTCGAAACGTCAAAATTGTTATGATCACAATACCTCCCTTATATATGTTGGCGGTCGGTAAAATAAATAAATAGATAAATACTACTTTTTAAAATCTAAGAATAATAACAGCCTATCACGCTCACTGCCGGGTAAGAGATTTCCCCTATCGAAGTTCATACATATTGTTATTTTATTATTACTTTTTTTCTCTTTTTATTTTTGTATATAAAGCGTGAGGGAAATTGGATACAAATGGAAAACTTTTTTACCATTAATTTTAAGAAAAAAGTTACTCCTCAAAAAACTCCTTCTTTTTCTCAAACCCCCAAAAACGTTATCAAATTTGTTTAACGTAATACAGGATATTCAATAATTAGATAAAAAATAAATAAATACTATTACAATTTTCAATAATATGTTTAACAACATAAAATTTCAATAAAAAAATACATGATACTGATCGTCATGTATTTTTAAAAGTGACCTAAAACTTGTGCTTACAAACGGCATACAGGTCATTTATTGACAGATGATCTAAAGAAAGAGAGAAGAGAAGGCAAAGCGACGGTACGAGAACAACCATATCGACATATCGTTTTTACGGACGAAAAAATTTTTACACTCGAAGAAAGTTTTAATGACAGAGTTTATGCTTGGTCATCTCTAGAAGCAAATCGAATTGTTCAGAAGTCTTTATCCCGCATCTATCAGTTATGAGGGCATGACGAAGCTCCATTTTTGTGAAAAGGGAGTAAAATCATAGGCGAAAGTGTACCAAGAAACGGTTCTTGGCAACGTCTTAAAACGTCTTAGAACGATTTTATTTAATAATAAACCTTTCAACAAGATTCAGCGCTCGCTCAAAACGCAAAAACCACAAAGATGGCTCGAGATAAACATGCCCGATTTCATCACTGTAGAAGAATAGCCTTCTGGAAGTCCCGATCTTAATCTACTGGACAAATTATGGTCAGTTTTAGAGGAAACGAAAAAAACAAATATTGCACTTTTTGAGTGACATAAGTTTTAATAAAAATTATAAAAATAGTCCTATAAAATTATACACTTAAAATTAAAAAACTCGTTTCCTTTATTTGGCCCGAAAACTTAATAGTAACAGTCTTTATGTCAAGACTTGGTACATATTCTAAGGTGTTATTATTAGATACTGGATTTTAAGTTTCTGCTTACCAGGAGAGCTGCATGTTAAGTATGTGACATATAAAGACATCTTGCCGCTTAAGCAAAAATCTTTACTTTCAATATGGTAACTAGAGTGCAATACCACTTCCCAATATAAAGGCTCTTTCCATCGCTCTATTCAACTTTCCAACTCTATTAAACCCTCGTTTCACAATCTTCTTCTTAATAAAATAACTCCACAATTTGCCGGATGCATTGTATTTCCTTATTGCACCTCCAGAGAATACATGTACTAGATACAGCATGTGCGACTGTAAAGAGCTTGGTACCGTAGACCATAGGCTTTTTAATGGTCCTATCCACTACAACAAGTCTTCTTTACTTTACCTGCATTTATCAAAAATTCTCCCCACTCCTATTTCTATTAAATATATCCTGAACAACCCCTCCCCAGCAGTTGGCAAAAAAATTATTACTTTCCTCAAGGAAACCAATTTAAATTTGTAAGTTCATAAAAATTTATGCACTGGCAGAATGGTGACCTTACCAAAGCCAGCAAATCAGAAGAAGAAGAAGAAGTTTCTGCTTATTTTTCATTTTTAAAAGCATCAATAGTATTTCTTAATATGTTCACGAGTTAGAAGAAAATGAGTCATTTAACAAGTTTTTTATGCTTTTTTTACAATTTTAAGCTCTTTTTTACTTTGTGTGCTTATTTAGAGCTTTTTATGTTAATTTATCGAGATTAATTGTACAAGCAATTAATAAAAATAGTTTACAAAATACACATGTTAAGGTAAATTTAGAGGCGTTGTACCATTAATGGTGCGATTATGGTCCAACATGTAAATCTTACAGAATTTAAGGCTAAATGAATCTTTAACTTCGACTGTTAAATTATTTAAAATTTTGCTATTATGGTCAACTAAATTTAAATACTGCAGCTACAGAATTGTGACCTTGTTACAGGCTAATTAAGTAACATTCAACTGAGCATTATCTGTCTCTGTCTGTGCGCATTGAATAAAGAGAGAAAGCAATAGTAAAGACATGTTAATTTAGTGTTTTTAGTGCTGGCTGTCAGAACATATAACGTGATATAACCAAAAACTTAAAATCTTTATTTATTGAAGAAAAAACAAAAAAATACATAGCAAAATGAATTCAAAGTACATGATTTATTATACCATGTTTACAATATTTACCCAAAAATTATAAGTAGTAAAAGTATAATTTTAAGATAAAAATGTATGTTCATGGGTAATTTTCATACAAAATAACACACATGGCTTAAGCGATTCGTAATGAGCCTGCATACTTGGTTTATAGCTTTGCTTAAACTACTCTGGCTCATGCAATTAAAAATGGAGTTCCCCACAGCTTTTTGGTCAAAACCAGTTACCTAAAAGTAACGTTCAACTGAGCATTATCTGTCTCTGTCTGTGCGCATTGAATAAAGAGAGAAAGCAATAGTAAAGACATGTTAATTTAGTGCTTTTAGTGCTGGCTGTCAGAACATATAACGTGATATAACCAAAAACTTAAAATCTTTATTTATTGAAGAAAAAACAAAAAAATACATAGCAAAATGAATTCAAAGAACATGATTTATTATACCATGTTTACAATATTTACCCAAAAATTATAAGTAGTAAAAGTATAATTTTAAGATAAAAATGTATGTTCATGGGTAATTTTCATACAAAATAACACACATGGCTTAAGCGATTCGTAATGAGCCTGCATACTTGGTTTATATCTTTGCTTAAACTACTCTGGCTCATGCAATTAAAAATGGAGTTCCCCACAGCTTTTTGGTCAGAACCAGTTGCCAAAAAGTTGATAGTTCCTAACACTTTGAGATGTAGTGGAAGTTCGTCTTGCCTTGTAGGTTGTCTACTATGTAGTGGTTGCAAAATGTCGTAGAAAATCATTTCTTTTGGCAGCCGAAAAAAAATTCTAAAACTCTCATTAGTCATTTCAAATGGATTTTCTGTGTCTCTTATAAATCTTTGTTCTATGCGAAGATTGTTCCTAAAAATACATAGTACATATTTTTGATAATTTATAATGTTTATAAATTTATCTTTTATTACCGGTTGTCATCTTCTTCGGCAATTAAATGAACTAAAACATGGATCAATTCCATTTTATTGTAAATAAAAATGTTTAACTTCAAATACAATTTCGGGAAACGTTACAGTCTGATCCAGTGTCAAACACAACCTCAAATTTAGCGCCATGGAGAGATATATCTGGCTGTAGCTTAAAGAAGAATTTAAGGATTTATTTAACGTTAAATGGTGACCGTAATTGTACTTCACGCTAAAGCCTGTGACCTTCACATTTAAAGAGCTTAAATATTTAACTGAAATGACCATAATCGCACCATAAGTGTGTCGCTGTCAGTTCTGCTATTGTCTGTCTTCTCTGTTAGTTTTGCTATTGTCTTTCTAAGTCTTCGACAGTGTTTTCTTTAATACTATTTTTAGTGTAAAATTATTTATTGTTTTAAAATACACAACCAAAAACCTACAGTAGAAGAATGTATTCGTGATTATCGGGAACTGAAAATTGAAAATAATAAAATTTAAAAATGTCAAATATCTTAAGTGGAAAAATTATCGTTGATTTTGACATGGATACGACTATTGTATCTAAATTTAAATACGCGCCCATAATAAGTGTGGATGTCGAAAGAAATATTTTCATATTTTTTACATACAAGAATATTTTCAGTTAGAAATGACAAAATGTTGCTATGGAACATTTAGAACAACATTTAGTGGTTAATTGTTTTCAAGAGGAGCCAGGTTTTACTTCGAGTATTGGTTAGATTTTTAATTTAAGTCTATGTGAATTCAGAATGTATTGCTAATTTTTTTGTGCTATTTAAATAAATTTCGTTATCTTGCAAACCTTGTTTTTTTTGAACTTTGTGCTTTTTGTACTAAACTCCATGCTTCTTTAGCACATTTTTGTGCTTCTTTGCTACATTTTTGTACTTCTTTGTCATATTTTTTGAGCTTTTTTGCCACATTTTTGTGTTTTTTGCCACATTTTTGTATTTTTTTGCCACATATTTGTGCTTTTTAAGTGCTTGTTTTTAAATTTTGTGTGCTTATTTATCCAGTCTCTAGTTATTATCATTGATTATTTGAGACCAATTGATAGAGTTTTGGTTTTATAATAATTGATTTCTAAGCCCATAAAATATTACTAATTTCCAAACATAAATTTCAAAGTAAATACAGGAACATAACCAGACGTAAATTCAAATTAGTGTCGGGATAAACTGAAACTCTAAAACAACAAAATGTTTTTTATAACACAATCACTGTATTAATTTGCGAAAGGGTTTGCTAAATACAGGATGTTGACTTTAATTGTTTTCGTTCCATCACAACCGAGAGCATTTTAAAACTTTTTCAAAATATAGTGTATAATTTCACAGTTGGATTTAATAAAAATATATGCATGTTACACTCTGTTTTACTTTACGCCTGGGGGGTTAACTTTGTAAGTGTGTTTAAAATAAAATAAAATAAACTTAGTTTCCAGGGTATATGATACGTGTTTTCATGCTGATGAGTTATTATAACTTGCGGAAAGTGTTCTTAATACAAAGCACACATATTTTTCTTATTTTAAAAATTATCTCGCAGACTTTACTCACGTGAACAAGTTAGAATTATGACCACGAATATTGTTGGTCAAAGTCAAAAAGTACGAGATTTTTTAATAGAGCAGAGGTCCCCAGAGTGGTTAATATCGACCCTGTCAGGGTCGTAATGACATTATTAGGGGTAGATTCAGGCTCGGGGCTCGATGGACACAAACATGAATTAATCGATTAATAGTAGAAGTACGAAATAATTTCACTCAGCTTTTTGGACAGAAAGTTTATTTAAGTAAACACAACGTTTCGCCAACTATTTTGTTGGTTCCTCAGGTGCTATAACGAACAATATTAACTATAGTAACAATCTTATACTTAATATAAAAATTAATTTACCTATACTAATTAAACGTCACTCTAACATAGGGTGACCATTTTCTTAAGAAGGCAATGCGGGACGGAGCAAAAAAAAATCCTCATCTCACAAATCCAAGTGAAGAGCAAAAAAAAAGTCCTCACCTCCCAAAATCCAAGTGAAGAGGAAAAAAAAGGTCCTCACCTGCCAAATCCAAGTGAAGAGCAAACAAAAAGGTCCTCATCTCTCAAATCCAAGTGAAGAGCAAAAAAAAGGTCCTCATTTCCTCAAATAAAAGTTACAAAATGCGGGACTTTTGCGAGACGCATCTTAATGAGGGACAAAATGTTAGAATGCGGGACGAATTGTCACCCTACTCTAACATCATGTACATCATCCATCACCAGGGATGGTGAAGTTGCAGAAATAACATTGACAAAATATTTTGTAATTGAAAATCCAGAAGGATAGGAAAGCAGGAAAATTTTATATATAACAATAATAGAAGTGACTATGAGTTAAATTTTGAATAATTACCTAATAAATTTAAGTTATAAAAATAACAATATTCAAAAACATTAAAGAATGATACTCAAATAAATCACTGCGAGTATTGTCAAAATCACCAAATGTCTTGATTTTGGGGGATTGGTACGTCGAATTGTATGATTGTTCCAGTTTTCAATGTCTGTTTGCGTCATGTCACTGTTTTATCTTAATATGGGATTTTATGATTTCCAAATTGATTATTGCATTATGTTGTACAGGGGGTGACACTGCAATCTCTGCGATTTTTGCGTACCAGGTTGTCAGGGGGGGTAGTATGACATATCCTCACCAGAACTTTAACCTCGTCACGATTTTTGTTATTATATTTAGTGATGGTCGGAGACTTCAGATTGGTCTCAGGCAACTGGTCGTCAGTGCGTCAGGAGGATTTCATGCAACGTGCCCTCCTCAAACGCTTGTTCAAATTTGGGTATTCCCCAGTAACTCGGACTATTGCATTCTTATAAGTAATTAAATTACAGAAGTACCTGTATAAAGAAATACATTTTCAAATCTCAAGTCGGTCTGCCTAATATTTTCAATATTCATATTTGGTCCGCTTTTCAAAATGGTTAGGGACCACTGGTATAGCCTATTGCTCCCGGGCTACACACACGAACAGCATGTTACTGCACTGAATACTGTGGGTAACACAATGGAATGTATTTGTGTATCTAAACATAAATAATGACCAGCACTTCAGGCTAAACTGGCTCATGTCTAGTTTGACTTTTTTTTTCACCATTGGTCTCGATTCCTCGCTTTTGTTTACCGTTAATTTATATTTAGTGTCTGCATGTCTTTGTGAACGGCATCTGATCACTTGTCTTTTCTTTTTAATTTAATGGCCTTTGCTGCTGTGTTAATTAGCCAGGACAATTTTTATTTGAGAAAATTTCCATGCCTGAACGGGATTCGAACCCGAGACCTTCGCAACGTAGAGCACATGTGTTACCACTGCGCTATGCTGGTCGGCAAACTTGCCTTTTGGTCGACCTCTTCTTTTCTTTGTTACTATTCCTTCTTTTAATGGTAATTTCGGCACTTTGTCCTCCAGAAAACACTACACATGACCTAAGCAGACTAAAGCTGCGTTCAGAGCTCTTTAAATTAGTTGACTGTTCACTGTGCGTTATGTATATGTTTAATAGACAGTTTTAACATTCAATGCAGCGTTTACAGCCAAGGATATTAGCAGCTTTGTAAAATGTTTAATATGTTGTAAAATGTTTATAGGACCTCAATTCGTGGAGATCCATCGAAATCTCGATATGTCAAAATCGGTATGATTACAATACCTCCAGCGATGGCATCCTAAATTTTCAGGAAGCGGTTCTATAAAGTAATGATATCTAGGAACCTATTCTGTATTTTTAAGAGTGAAAACAAATCACTTACTTCCATTTATTAAATATAAGGAAAAAAATTTAAGAGCGTATTATTAATAACCTATAAAATAAATATTACATTTGCAACACTGCAGGGCACGGCGCACGATTCAAAACTGTAGTTAGAGTAATTAATTTATTTTTAATAATTCTAACAACCGGTTCGCTAAGGTTTCAATAATTTTAAGAAACGGTTCACGCGAACCGGTCCGAACCGGTAGGATGCCATCACTGAATACCTCCCTTAAGGCGCATCCCCACGATGCCACTGTTTGCCAGTTGGCAAGGCCAAATTGGCAAAGCCAGTGGCTGTAAAAACGTCCACATATGTGTTGGTATTTAGTTCAGTCGCACAATGTTCACCGAGGAGGATTTACTACTTGCTTCAGCTGCTGTTATCATACTTGACAGTGCAGAAAAAATACGCAAACGGCGTAAACGACGGTTTTGGGTACGTCCAAGTCTTCAAAGTAAATCACAATATGGAGCACGTGACTTAATGAAGGATTTAGTATTGGACGATGAGGACCAATTGAATCCCGAGTACAGAGGATGTGGTTTCAAAAACTTTTTTCGAATGAGAAGTAGCGATTTTGAAGTTCTTCTAAATTTGGTTGCACCAAATATCAAGAAGGAAGATACGTCATTCAGAAGAGCTATTCGTGCCCATGAATGGCGGTTACTTTGCGATTCCTGGCGAGAGGAGATTCCTACCATTCGTTAAGTTACATGTTCAAAATTTCAAAGCAAACCTTTAAATGATATAGTCCTTTTTTATAGTCCTTTAAACGACAGTCCCACAAATCGATCAAATTAAGCACTTTTTCGTTTCTCCACTCCATCTATAAACAACGTTGCTCATCGGCGTCTGAATCACAACTCGAATTGAAGTCTAAAGCCGCGTGATGCCAGTGGTTGGCACGTCCCTACTCTCCGTTCTTATCGGTTTTCTTTGAAGGAGACCGACACTCGAGCGATTCTTGTTGGCTTGCCGCTGGCACGATGGCATGTGTCAACGGTCACGTCTACATTACTTCTGGCATTGCCAAATGGCCTTGCCAACTGGCAAACAGCGGCATAGTGTGGACACCGCTTTATATACGATGTTGGCTTACTCGTATGTTGGCAGTCGATAAAAAAAAATAATGCAAAATGTCACATTAAAGAGATATGTACTTTTTTTTGCGCCCGTTGTCATAATCCAGCCATTAAAGTTGCCCTTCTTTGCGAAAAGGTTCCTGATTTCTGTACTAGCGAATCGCTTATCAAAAGAAAAGTAAGGACTGCTTATATAATAAACCTCAGTGCTTTATGTAGAGATATTTTAATATTTACTCTTAAAATTCATTTCATTGCTTGAAGCTATTCTTATCCTTAAAATGAAAATATGTTGTTTACACAAATTCCTTTGGGTAAACCTTGTTTTTTTAGTCTTTATTCTCTTTCATCGAAGCTATTATATTAAAAATTGATCATTCAAAAAAATAAACGCGTCATAAAAATCTGTAACGCTTGATATGAAAAACATGTAATTTTCACATGAATAATCACGATATTACAAATGTATATTAATATCTCTTGACAATGATAATAAATGGTATAACATGAACGTGAAAATGCCTAAAATTATTTGGTGAAGAGGGTATATTTCATTTAAATGATTTTCGGGGCCACCCTTATGCCGGGTTTACATTGGTAGAGTAAAAGAGCTAGTAACTAGCACAAGTAACTAGCAACTAGTTACTATCCCTGTGTAAACAGTTGACATTGTGACTAGTTGAGTACTAGCTGCCAGTAGTTGGGCTAGGATAGCAGCTAGCTCGTCGACGTATTTACTAGCTACTGTCTTTTCCCCCACTACGCAAAATTGATTCATTTCAAATTGGCGGCAAGCGGTAACCTGTCATAACAAATAGAAAAAAAACCCATATCAGGTAAGTTACAATTTATTTACATAAATTGCGTAACATTGATTTATTAATTGATGATTTTTGAAATCATCTGTGAAATAACTGCCTTTGATACACGAAAAAGATGTTGTAGATCAGTGTTTCTCCACCAAAAACGCACCGTGGACCAGAATAATATATAATTTTCTAACGTGGACTACTAATAATAATTGTTGGTTTATTTTTTGCATGAAAACAAATATATTTAATGTGCTACTAAACAACACATTTATTTTATTTGTAGAAAATAACAGAAAGTTTACAGAAAATAAACAAAATATAAATTATTTACATAAAATATGTGCAAAATAAATTAAAAATAAAACTGCAAAAAACACATATAAAAACCTTCGCGGACCACTAAAATTTTTCTGGGGACCACCTGTTGAGAAACACTGTTGTAGATTACAATAACTATAGTGCGTTCGAAGGTGAGTTTGCAGTACAGGGCATATGGAGTAGTTCTTTTTCATACTCTCTAATGGGTTTACACAATGACACTATCCTTTTCTTGCTTGTCGACGTTGACAGCTCTAAAACGCGCTGATCTGTGAAGACGCAGTATTCTACAAATGGCCATTTGTTTTTGTTGACTGTTATTTTGAGTTTTGTAAGAGTTGATTTTTGTAAATCATACGAGTTTTTCATATTATTATAATTGACACATTTGACACTTTTACAACATTTGGCAACACCGCTCCCATTTTCCATAAGAGCTATACTGCAAACTCACCTTCGAACGCACTATATTTCCTGTGGCTAGGAAATAAAGCGTTAATTCCAATTTTATTTTTGCTGGAATCGCATCCCTTATTAGTGTATCAGTTCGTTGTATTAATGGACTAACTAAATTTAATAGCCTATTAAAATCATCTGGTGTCATTCTTAAACACAGTTTGTACTCTTTTTGATCTTCCACGGCTAATTCACGAAATAGAAGGACTGATGCGCCAAGGGTAGTTCTTCTATCAATCCATTTTTTAACCCATTTTTGTTTAGGCTTATATTCTGTACCGAATACTTCAATAAGACAATCAATTATTTCCTCCACAAGAAATGATGTATTCAAAATACCACTTCTTTAATGGCATCACGCCGGCGACGATGCATATCCACATTCATAATCTATTTTTTGCAAAAAGATAATTTCACTACAAAATCACAGTGAAGATGTCAAATGTGTTTTGACACTTACTATCCAGAAAATAAGATATGTATGTCAATTGCGTATGAACACCTACAATCCTGAAAATAAGATAGTAGAGTAAAGCGCGTAGTACTTGCGCTAGTTACTAGCTCTTTTACTCTACCAATGCAAACCCGGCATTAGCTTCATCATTATCACTAAGAGCGGATATACTATACTCATTTGTTTATTTAGGTATTTCAACGATATTTATTTAAAATTAACATTAAATCAACTCTCGCAATATTAAAGAATTTGAATATTTGTTCATGGGTTGTAAGCAATTTGAAAATTTGAAAACCATACTTTGGGTACGAGATACGCGGTTGAAAATCGCGACGCATACTGAAACGATATAGTCCTGAATGTAGTATTATTGTAGAGTCCTGAATGTAGTATTAATGTAGAGTCCTGAGCGTATTAAATCATAGAAATATAGAGGCTTGGTGATTGTTACTAAAACTTTGAATAGAAGGGTGGCAGGTGAACATGTGATAAACCTTCACTACGAGTTTGAACTCGCCAGAGTAATTTTGTTGTTTGTAGCGATTTTTTTCGAGAAACAGTTTTTTCTAGTGCGTTCTAAAAATGAGTGACATTCATTTCGCGATGGATAATCCACCCCGATTGTAGGTTCACCTTTAGGGGTTGATTAGGGCAATATATCTAAATAACTTTTTCGGCATTTGTATGGGTAATACTTGTAAGCAAAAACTAAGTCGATATCCCATCGGCCCTAAGAGATATTATGGAATTCGTGAAATCACGTTTCACCCCTTTCATCCCTTAGGGTGGAATTTCGAAAAATGCCTTCTTAGTGGGTGCTTACGTCATGGAGGGAATATACTCTCCAAATTTCAAGTTTCTAGGCCCAGGGGTTCGGGCTGGGCGGTGATGAGTGAATTAGTCAGTCAGTCAGGACACTGCCTTTTATATATATATATATAGATTTTAGCTACTTTTACTATTGCACTTGTTCTATTTTTATTTGTGTAGCATGATGAAGAAATAAAATATTTCGAAACTGGTCAGCTAGTTCTAGTTGCTTTATTTATGTCTACAAATATAGTTCGTTATTGAATTACGGTATTGTCGTGTTTTTAGTTGATCTGTCGTATTTGATAAATTTTATTGGAATAAAATAAAATTAAAAAATTTTGGTGTGCACCCTTCTGTTTAGTTTTCTACACCCTTCAAGGTGGATAGTTTTAAACAGTGCCTATTGTTTAAACAACATAAGTTATTGAGTGTATAGTGTTTCCAGCTCTAATATATGTGTTAAACAATATTAAACCTGTTAAGTTTCGTACATAATACATTCGTAGTTTCACCAGTGACCAACAAACGGTGGCGCGGTTTCATTTCTAATTAAAAGATGCCGCCTAAAAACAACCCACACAGCACCAGATCTGGATCCTCAAGTATCGACGCTGATTGCCCGAAATGTTCCTGTCAATTTGATTTGGGTGAAATAAGGAAATCACTAGAAAACATTGATAAACAACTTAAAATGTTACCTGGTTTGAAATCTACTGTTGAAGCGCTGGAGAAATCCATAACGTTTCTTTCGGAGCAGTATGATTCGGTTATGCAGATAACCGAAAAAAATCAACTAGAAATTCAGGAACTTAGCAAGGAAATCGTAAAACTAAAGGAGACAAATTCAAACAATCAAGTTACGATTCAAGAACTAAATATTAAAATTAACAATGCGGACCAGTACTCCAGAAATAATAACCTAGAAATACAAGGCATCCAGGAAACGGCAAATGAGGATTGCAAGCTGGTGGTCATGGAGTTGGCGAAGAAAC
This sequence comes from Liopterus haemorrhoidalis, assembly GCA_963971575.1. Taxonomy (NCBI): domain Eukaryota; kingdom Metazoa; phylum Arthropoda; class Insecta; order Coleoptera; family Dytiscidae; genus Liopterus; species Liopterus haemorrhoidalis. Next base: position 31,184,857 of record OZ020619.1, on the reverse strand, counting down.
TCGATGTTCAAATTGAGAAGAGTGACATCGACGTTGCGCATCGCATTGGTTCATCCCGTAATGAGTCACCCCGTCCTCTAATCGCTCAACTAACTTCCCGTACCAGAAGAGACATGATGTTAGAAAAAAGAAGACTGTGCGTAACCGATAAAACCTTCCCCGGAACACCCATTGGATCTACTATTTACATTAATGAGCACATGTCCCCGCATTACAAAAATCTATACAGATTGGCAAGAATCCTAGCTAGAAACAACGATTTCCGCTATGTTTGGTTTAAAAATAGCAAATTGTTCGTGAGGCGAAATTCTACTAGTCCGGTTCTGCGTATCAACACGGAAGAAGATCTCAAAAATCTTATGGTTCCTATTATTTCTCCCATCAGGTCTTAAGTACGAATCTTATTTACTAGTATTTACCTTCATATGTCAAATACAGATATAAATAACTATTTAAGTGAACTCAATAAAAACGAAGTTGACGCAACAATAATAAATGATGTCACTAAATTAAAACAAGAACTTAATAAATTTCACAATAAAATCAAAAATGATTTCTTGATATATCATACAAACATAAGAAGCGTACATAAGAATTTTGATGAATTAGTTGTTAGATTAGACGATCTAAACTATTTATTTGATGTTGTTATTTTAAGCGAATCAAGATTTGTCAGTGAGGTAGATTACTACACCATAGAAGGGTACAAAACTTATTTCAGCAATAGTCACTACAATCAGAATGACGGAGTTGTGGTACTTGTAAAGAATCATATTGATCACAAAATCCAAATTTTTGATCTTGATAATAATTACAAATTTTTGCGTCTAGAACTTTTACATCACAAAAAACAGGTAGGTGTTACAGCCATCTACAAACCTCCCCCTTACAATAAAAATTTATTTACTACTCAACTAGAAACCTATATTAAAAATTACTGCAAATTTTCAAATGAAATAATCATTGGTGACGTCAACATAGATTTATTAGACAATTGCAAACATGTACACGATTACCTCAATATGTTATATTCGCTAGGATTTATTTCATGCATAAACAAACCAACGCGAGAGGATAAAACTTGCATAGATCATATCTTTTTTAAAACAAAAATTCCTAATGATTTCATTTTATCTAAAATTCTTTCATTAAAAATTACCGACCACTCTCCTATCATTTTACAAACTACGTTTGAAATACAAACCTCTACCCATAATAATAATATTCATCATAATATTTATAATACTCAAAAACTGGTAATTAATTACGTAAAACTAAAAAGTTATTTGAACAAAATTAACTGGCACGCTGTCTTAAACGACGACATAGATACTTCTGTACAATTATTAGAGGATACTATCAATTCAGGAATTAATCAGTGCAGTACCCTCAATAAATATAAAACTAAAACCAAGAGAAGAACCCCTTGGATATCCGCAGGTCTGATTAAATCTATGGGTATAAGAGATAAACTTTACACAGCTTACAAATCAAATTTACATGACATTAACTTAAAAAATACTTACTTACTTTACAAAAATTCCATTAATAAATTAATAAAAAATCAGAAATTATGTTTTTATAAAAACAAACTATTACAAGTAGACACCCCCAAAAAATTATGGACACTTGCGAACCAATCTTTAAATAGAAATCCAGTTAAATATAAAATCACTAGTTTATGCAGCGATAATAAAGATCAAAATGTAACAAACAAAATGGAGATTGCTGAAGTCCTTAACTCTCATTTTATTAATATAACAAAAAACTTAGCAGCCGATATAAAACCACCCCCTTCCTCCTTCCATTATGAAACAACTAGAAACCCACAGAACATCTTTTTAACTCCTACAGATACTCCAGAAATTATCAGCACGATATACGGTTTAAAAAATAAACCTGCAACTAGCGAACACGACTTCAGTACTAACCTACTTAAGGAAGTTAAGGAAGAAATTGCTTACCCTCTCAGCTATATTTTTAATAAATGTCTCGAAACCGGATATTTTCCACGCACTTTTAAAAATGTAAAAATTACCCCAATATTTAAAAATGGCTGCAAGAAAGATCCTAATAATTACAGACCTATTGCTGTAATAAGTAATTTATCGAAAATTCTGGAACGTTTAATAAAGAAACGATTAAATTCATTTTTGGAATCTTTCGGTCTAATTTCTGAAAAGCAGTTTGGTTTTATGAGGAATAAAAACACTAACTGCGCAATTGCTGAACTTTCAAAAAGTATATACAACGCCTTAGATAAATCGCGCCCATGCATTGCCATCTTTCTGGACCTGGCTAAGGCGTTTGACACCGTAGATCACTTGCTACTGTTAGAAAAGCTTGAAAACATCGGAATAAGGGGGACGGCATTAAATTTTTTCAAAACTTATCTTTCTGACAGATGCCAGGTGGTTACGGTGGATGGCTGCCAAAGCTCGAGAAGGATTGTATCCTGCGGAATTCCCCAAGGAACCGTGATCGGTCCTCTTCTGTTTTTAGTGTATATAAACAATTTATTATTTTCATTAAATTTACAGGGGCAAATTTTATCTTTCGCCGACGACACGGTTCTTTTTATCGAGGGGCAAAACTGGGCAGATATTGAGGTAATTGCTACACGGGATCTACACAGTATTGTAAACTGGCTTAATACAAATAAACTTTCTATTAATTATAAAAAAACTGTGTTTATACCCTTCACTATATATAAAAATAGAGAAGAGGGTGTAAAAACATTATTATTGCATTCCTGTTATGAAGGCAATTGCACCTGTGATACCTACATACAGGCAGTTGATTCCACAAAGTATCTAGGTGTTACTATAGATAAACATCTTAGATGGGATTGTCATATACTAATACTATGTAAACGGCTGCGGAAAACCCTCTTTTACTTTAGAAAATTACGTGAAATATTTAGCGTCAAATCACTCTTCACTTTTTACTCTGGCCTTGTCCAGTCCTTGGTCTCTTATGGAATTATAGGTTGGGGAGGGGCAGCGGAAACTTATATGCACAACCTCAAAGTTATTTTAAATTCTATTATTAAAACTATTTTAAATAAACCAGGTATCTACCCTACTGTAAAGTTGTACGAAGAGGCTGAGGTATTAAATACGTCTCAATTATATAACTATTCTATTCTGCAATACCTACACAGGAACTCAAATGTATTGACTATGTCGACACATCACTATAGCACTAGAAATAAATCCGATGCGCAATCTTATAAAGCTAATAAATCTATGGGACAACGATGTTTTGTTTATTTTGCACCTAGTATTTATAACAAGTTTGTAAATTTTATTCATAGTAACAACTTAACTATCAACAGCCATAATTTTAAAAAAATTGCGAAAAAGTACTGCTTTACAGTAAAATATTAATTAAAAAAAAAAAGACTAAACTTAAAATTTTCATGTACACAAATAATAATAATAATAATCTCTTCCTAATTTATACCATAATTCTAAGCTAAAAATATCTTATTAACTAACCGACGAACGTAATTATGATTCTTTACAAGCCACACACAGACAGTATGCTGTCTAAGTGGTGTATTCCTTATTTTAATTGTACAAATGTAATACATATATGTAATATAAAAAAGATTTGTGTAATATGGTACAATAAAAATAAAAATTGAATTGAATTGAAAACTGTACAACCTTTTTCGCACATGCCTATTTACGGACACAACCAACTCAAGTATTTTAGACTTCGTCATAACGAATCATTTGAGCGGTCAGACAAGCGTATAGCCTCTCTGATTGCCGAGTTTTTACTGCAAAACTGGCGCGAAATAGCTTAATTCTTGCCTTGTGTGCTTGCCTCTTCTGCTTCCAGCTATTGTAGGCGTAGCTTTTAAAAATTATACTTATTTGGATAAATTCAATTTCTGGGAACGTCCTCTATACCAGCTGCGGACATAGACGTAAAAAAAAACAAAATTTTGCACAAAATTAATAGTTTCAATATACCAAGGTGTGAAAAACCAGATATGTCAATCAAACCACAATTGACCTAATTTTTAATCTAAATTTTAAATCCCTCTTGAAATTAAAATACCTTGAAGTAACATTTCAAATTTGGTTCGTGATTTTGATAAAGTATAATAATGCAATGATTAGGATCAGATATGATGGATTAATATATTTTCCTTGATTTGATATAAATTTTTTTGCAAAGTGGTACTTGAAGACAGCAATATCACAGTGGTATCTCGATGGTTGATGGATTATTTTTTTACATTGAAACTCTATCACAAGGTGAATGATTTTTTTTGCATCGTATTGTAAATGACGATTATTATTAAGGGTTTTGATGGATTAATTTTGGCAATGATATTCGAGACAACAAATTTGTATTGTATTTTAAAGATTACAAAAAAATAACTTCATTTAGATGCTATCAATGTCCTAATTCAGAATGGAGTGTTCTTATTATTTACTGAAACTTAATTTTGACAATAACAAAAATTTATTTGCATATATGAGTACATTACAGATATTGTATTCTCACTTTAACTACAAATTAGTTTTTAGTTTTATTATTTTATTACAGTACTTATAAACCCTAAGTAATCTCTATTCCCTTACAAGCTCACGTTCACTTCACTCACTCGATCACGTTTAAGTTCTTTTATCTTTGTCAATGCCCCACCAACAAGGAAATGTTTTTAATGCCCTTTTCACACAAGAACTTTCAGAAATATATAATTCAATTCACTTATCATAATGTTGAACCCTGGATAACTCACGCCTCGCACTTGAATCCCTGATTCCGAAATCTTATTTTAGTATGAAATCATCATAATTATATAAACTGAACAGTAAACATTTCGAGATGTTTACGTTAAGCCACTGGCTCGCTACAGAAACTATGTAAGAAAAAAGACGAGTTCTATGCTCAGGAGTGGGTAAAAATTTAAGGCTGAAAGAAGAAAAAGATACTTGCCCTATGCGCAGAGAAGGTAAGTTCTCCGTTTCTAGACCGCCAGTCATAGATATGAAAGACCTATTATCCCTGTCTAAACAGGTACTCATTTTAAGTATTGAATACTTGAGGTTGAGTCGACTCCACAGCTGTGGCACAATATCATTCAAAGTGAAATTGAATCAAAGATTCAAACCCGGGTCCCTTAGCTCCGTAGGTAACCGTCTTACAACCGAGTCACTGCAAATAAAACTAATAGTTAATAATTTTAATTTCTAGTCTGTTCAGTAACTCTCGAATCTTCATTGAAAGGAAATTGGTCCTATATATGATTTCTTTGTAGGCACAAATATAAGGACTGTATTCTTGGTATTATTATATTTCTATCACTACAACAAAAAAGTTTTAAAAATTACATAAAGTGATTCCTTGAAAAATCGATAGCCATTACTTAATTTAATTTTTCAGAATTTATTAAGAATGTTTCCAATCTTGTTATAGTTAACTGTATTCACAATCAATTTATTGGAGATCTGGTTGAGTTCTTTTACGAAATTATATTTTTAAAAAAGTATACCTATGATCTCTCATAGGATCGAAGTAATTTTCAAATTCGATCTCGATAATAGATATTTCTTCACATTTGTCTTATTTATGAATCAAATTGATGCCAGTATCCGTATATATAAACGTTCATTGCCGTACAAGGAATCGTTATATCAAATTTCCATAAAAACGGTTGGTTTCTGTTACTGACTTATCAAACACCCCTAGTAATTGCGTTTGAAAATTTTCCACTTCATTGGTACACCCGGTATTGCCAACAGTGGAAATTAGTTTTCCGTCAAAAGTGCCAATAAAATCTACCGGAATTTATTCAAAGACGGACCGAAGTGATGACAAAAAATAGAAGACGCATAGGAAGTAATGACCAAAAAAATATCAGCTGTAGCCAAGACAGAACCGACCGCCATTACAGAACAAGTAATCAAATAAGATACCTTCTAACATATTTTAAAAGTTTGAAACTAACTCAAAGATTTCATTTGATGTTTCCACACGCCGAGCGTTCACCCATATGGTAAACAAAAAATCAAAAAAATGCTAAAATAAAAAATAAAAAAAAAACACAAATAAACGTTGTTACTTACTTATGTTCTACAACAACAAATTTTACCAACCGCCAACATGTATAGGGGAGGTATTGTGATCGTACCGATTTTGACATTTCGAGATTTCGATGGATCTCAACGAATTGAGGTTCCTACATAAAGTTTTGACTATTTTTAGCATGATGTATGTTAGTCTGTGTGTCTGTCTGTCTGTCTGTCTGTCTGTCTGTCTGTCTGTCTGTCTGTCTGTCGGTCTGTGTACACGTGCAGAGTAAATTCGGCTAAAAGGGTTTTTATGAAACTTCATATTTAAGCTTTTGACAGCACGAGTTAATCAACTTTTGGTAAAAATCGGTTAGCTAGAAATGGGAGTTTACTCGTGTCGGTTTTAAGATTTTTGCGAATATTTCACAACAGGGAGAAATATTTCGAAAAAATTATTTAACAGAAGTTGCTATAAAAGCAATTACTAACAGCTTTTATTTGAGACATTTTTTGATAAAGCAGCCTAAATGAAACAAGTACTTTGTGATGGTGGTCGGCCCTATGGTGGCCACAGCTGATTTTTTTTATGTGTTCAGGTACGTTTCCATGGTTATCGTAAATTATAAATACACATTATGAAATTGTCAACGTAATATGATACGTTATTGTCTTTTACAATAATAAGTACTCTGCTGCTAGAATGTAATTTATACAAGTACTTTGTGATGGCTGTCGGTTCTGTGGTGGCCACAGCTGATTTTTTTTTTTATAAATATTTCTTTGCTACAAAATATTCATACAAAACTTAAATATGAGATGAGTTAACTTCTACTACTACTACGGTTGACCGATTTTTACCAAAAGTTGAAAAAATGGTGGCATTGTTGTCAAAAACTTAAATAAATTTCATAAAAATCTCCTAAGCTGAATTTGATCTACAGGCAGACAGACAGACAGATAGACAGACAAACAGACTGACAGACACCATGTCTCAATTCGTGGACATCCATCAAGGATGACATCAGACAAGGTTGCTCAATTTAGCAATAATGTCAGTCGAACATTTCTTGACCCGAAATTTGGACTTTGATGAAGTAATTGACAATTCTGCCAAAATTAAAGTCCGACAAAAACTATTTTAATTTTCGTTAAGCATTTTCTTTCATCAGAGCAGTAGCAACGGCTTGGCATCGGGGCACTTGCTAGGGGCGCGAGGCTCTATGAGGGGCGCCATTGTGTGTATTTTTTTTTTTTGCTCATCACTTGTATTCTGGAAGTGGAACTGAGGCGCTATTTTAAGTTAATTTAATTAATTTACTTTATTTGCCAAGGGCGCCAAAAACATTGCTACGGCTCTGTTTTTCATGTACGACTGTAACAATAAAAAGTGAATAAAATTATGAAATTAACTAGTAATATTTATTTCCAATGTTATAATTCTGTTATTTAAAAAAAAAATAGAGTTGATTGCAGCAACGCTGATTAAGCTAACTGAGGTTCTACGAGACACTAAAAGTACCTACAACAAAAACAACGACGAACTTAATTATTTGAGGGCCTCAGTCTAAAAATTTGCCAAGGGTGAAATTTGTGATGACACAAAATGCTTTTGGGCAGATTATATAATCTACCAGATTTTCTACTATATACTAGATTCAAATTTCAGTCACGAGATCAACATCTCAGTTTATCATCAGTTTAAGTCAATGAGGTAGTATAACATATGGAGGCTGAACGAGGACGAGTTGTTATGAAGCCAACACCTCTTTAGGCGGGGAAACGGGGGCTGCCCCGAGCAGTTGTACAATTTGTATACATCAATGTTTTGCCGATAAGAATTGAAAGTAAAAATATATTTTTTTAACACTGTGAACTGCAAATTTTAATAAAATAAATTTCATAAATAATATTAAATTAACCTGAATTTATTAGTATGTATTTAAGATTTCTAAATTACATAGGTACATTTAAAATATAATATGATTTTTTCTTTCTAAATTTAAAACGGGCATATATTAAATCATTTATTCCATGATAAATTAAAATTTATCTGACAAATTATAAATATGTATATCTATAATCAATGCTGGGTAAAATACTTTTCTGATGTATTCGAAGTACTGGATACAAATACTTTTTTTAAGGAAAAACTATGTGTAACATTTTAATTAAACATTACTTTTTAGTATTTAAAATACTACGTAGTTGAAATACAGTTCGCAATTCTTAAAATGCAATTTTCGGCAATATTATTAAAAGTAGAAAGATGATGAAAAGTGAAATAGTGAAATAGAAAAAAATAACACAACAAAACAATCATAAACACACGCGCCGGCGTTTTTCTTAGCAATAGCTGAATAAAATAAATGTAAATTAGGCAAATTGTTATACTCCTCGGTGCAAATCCCCCTTTCGTCTCCTCAGGGTCTTGGCTTCATAACAAACAATGCTAAGGCATAGAGCGAGCTGTGCCTATTCATATGACGTAAATGATTTAAATAGACAATCTATTAAATTGGCAACACTAGATACTGCATTAAGCCTGGAACAGAATGCATAGCGCGCTACGCCGTCATTTGCGACGGCGTTGCGTTAGCGCCGTTGAGAATTTTCGCCTGCACACAATGCAATAATTTTTAACGCCGTCAAAGTGTCACGTGACAACCTATATCTGTGTTTATACGTACGCTTTCTTTTATTAAAAGTATAATGGATGATGAAGACTTGTGTGTGATGTTATTTATGTTGTATGCAAGTTATTTATACATACAAACACTTTACCATTCAGTAAAAACTGAGGTTAGGTGTTCTGCTTCAACGTTCAATGGCGTCAAAAGTTGGAAGTTGACGAACATTCAGTATCAACGGCGTTCGAACGCTGCTAGGACGTTACACATTCTGTGCACTTGCCTACGACAGCTTGGTTTTAACTTTCCTCTGACAGATAGCGGCGTCCAAACGCCGTCAACGCGCCGTAGAACTCGTTGCATTCTGTTCCCCACTTTATGTATGTTTTCTATATTGCGTAAAAGTGCCCATCTAGATTTTTTTTAAAATAAATAATCATATAATAGACGGAACACATAGAACCTTACTTCTGATTTGTGTTCTTTCTTTAAAGACTATATTGCATATGTCTGCAACTAACCTGAAAATTTCCTTAAATTGTTCATATCTTTTGTATTAGCGTATCTATGTTAGATCAAATTAAGTTATAATTTAACTTCTCCATTTAGGTTCATCAACTGAGGCATTTCTGCAATTTGTTTTGAACAAGAATATGTATTACAAAGGCACATTATCTTGTATATACAATTTGTATGTAAATTCTAATTTAAAGTCTAAAATTTGTAGGTGTATACTCTACACTTTTATCGCATTTACTCATTCTCTCGCATACTACCTTAGGGAATAAAAACAACTTAATTATAACTGGATAATGTCGTCTTGGTTACCCTAATGAATAAATTAAAAACCACCTATTTGGTACTAAAGAGTATTTATCTAAGAAAAGAGGGGGAGGTTATTATTAATTCTTTTCCTTAGGAGAGTTAAAAAGTTTAATTGAAAAATTATCTTATATTTCAAGGAAAAAGTATTATAAACTATTATTAAACAAAACTATTGTCATTTGTTTATTTTATTTCAACATTGCTTTTTTGCAATATCTGAATCAATGAATATCCGAATTGAAAGAAAACAATAAACAATATTTCTCATATTTTCGCATAAAAAACTGAATAGTGTGTGTATATTAATATCGTTATTTCCTACTGTATATGCAAAACTAAATCCATGATCATCTACAAAACAAGTAAAACTAAAAAAGAATTGAGCAAACTATCAAAAATTGATTTTTTTAACCCTCATAATACCATGGGGTCCCTGGAAACGAATATTTAATTAATGAAAAAATAAATATTTTATTAAAATTATAAGTGGGGTATCAAATAAAACCCCTTAATGCGTGGATAGACAAGCAAATTTTTATTTTTGAAAAATCTTTTTTTTTATAGTATTTCCGCCAAAAATATGTAAATACACTTTTGTCCCCAACTCTATCTCCCAGATGGGTTGATCAGAAAATCTGAAAAAAAATCTCCAGAATGTACATTGATGGGAACAGGATTAGTTCAATAGGAATTTTTGATCAGATTAGTTTTTCGAAAAATATCGATTTTTTTGTGTCGTTGAAGAAAATAATTATTTAAAGAAAATTTATTGTGCGGTGTTTTTTTTAATTCGTTTCTTTTAACACGATTTTAGTCAAAAATGTGCCAAAAAAGGTCTTTTCCTGCCCCTTTTTACCCAAGGGGGTTAAATTAAAAATCTGAAAATATTATAAACGTACGAGAGGAATTTTTTTATCAGATTTCGGTTTTGAAAAATATTGCAGTTTTTGTATTTTTTACAAAATTAATTATTTTTTTAATTCATGGCTAAATTATGGCTAATTTAGATAAAAATAAATCGTTTATAGTAGTGAAATACTTATAAAACAAATAACACATTCTTAATAGTGCGAAATACGTTTCTGAAATTGAAAAAATATAAAGTGTAAGAGAACTATATATTGCGGCGGACGAATTTAACGTCAATAGTATCCCTCCGCCAGTGTGACTTACGTTACATTATGTGTTCATTGAGCGCTCGCAGACACTGTATCACTTTATAACCAAAATTGTTATTTAGTTAAATCAATATTGTTTATCATTTTCTGTAATTTTTGAGTGGTCGAATAATAATATGAATTTAAATCTTTATAGAGAATGTATAATTAATATGAACCCGCTATAAAAGCCATTTATCAATATAATTCTTATTAATTTAATGAAAACTTGGGTACGAAGTAAATGCAGAAAAAATCACTAGGATTTTTTAATTTACATTTTCCTATAACGTATATTCGTAAATTATTTAAATTTAGTTTAAACAAATTAAATGGAAGCTCTTAGTACTCAAATATCCAATAAAAATTATTATCAAAAATCTGTTGATTTTCATGTGACTATAGAAAAAAAATTGTCTTAGACATCCTGCATTCTGTTGACTTCTTACACTTATTAAATACCTACAAAACCCTGAAATGTGTGAAAATTCACACTTCACATCAAACTTTATACAGGTTATATCAGGATAAAAATAACACGATTTTTCTCGAAAACGCGATCAGTATGAGCAAGTTGGGAAAAATTTTTGATGATTAAAGTTAACTAAAAAATCGAATAATAATTATAATAATATTTTAAGTAATAAGTAATGAAGACAAATATTAATAATAAAATATGTTAGAAGAAACCCTAATTTGCCTAGTATATTGATGTGGTATAGAAATATAATTTTCAATTAACTTTATTCCTTGAATATTTCAATTTCACTTAACTGTATCATTTTGACTGTGAGCTACCGTACTCTTCGGTAAAATAGTTCTTCAAAATTTAGTAGATGATCTTCCCAGAAAAGTGATAGATGTTATTAAAGTCAAAGAAGTAAGACAGTTTTAAAATGATCAAAATCATAACGACCTTTGAAAGAATATTCTTTGCAGTAAGGTCACAAGAGTTTAATTAGAAATTATTTAAGTCCAGACCAATAAACTGTCGCAGACTGTATAATTGTTATATTGAAACCATTCTTAATCATTCAGAATCTATTTAATTCTATCCCTTTTTACAAGTTCTTGCAATTTTAAGAATAACGAACACGCTAATGCATATTACGAAACAAAAAACTATTAAAATAGTTACGTTATAACTTCTGAAAGAAGTATGAAATTTTATTTTTATCAAGAGAAAAAAATTATCAGCCATTCAATAGTACTTACAGTGTAGATAAAGTATTACTTCACATCAAGTACTTAATTCCGTTAGATATTGTTTGAATTTTTAATATCTGACTTTATCGCTTTAGTTTTTTATTTGAAGGGGATTTGTAAAACATTAATCGATAAGAGATTAGAGGAAATGCAAAAAATTTATTTTTCTAGACTTTGATATAATTTAAACTAACGGCAATTTATAATAGATACAATATGAATATAAATATGTTTTTTAAATTTATTTGTGGAATAATCTTTAAGATACTATCATTCAATTGTATTTGGAGGTCATCAAAATAGTAATAGTAAAAAATAGAAGCTATCTAAAATAAATATTGCTAAAAAATATTTGCTATCCATAAGATAATATAATGGTCTGATATATATTGTGTCCTAGATCTCCTCGTTGGAGCATAGGGCCTTTACAAACTTGCACCATCGGTTTCTGTGAAGAATAAGCCTCTTCACCTGGAGCCAGGTAGTTCTGTGGACATCAAGTTCTTTGTGTATTGTTCTCCTACATGTGGATACAGGGCGACCTCTACGATGCCTTCCCTGATGGTTCCATTCTAATGCCATTCTGGAGATGTCGTTTTCTGCCTTCCAGAGAGTATGTCCTATCCACTTTCTTTAGCAAGAAAGTGGAAGCTCATCAGAGCTGTAGTGAGATTTTTCGGTGCTCTAGCCCAGCGGTTCTCAGTTTATTTATATCGTGGAACCCCTTCTACCTTAATAAAAAATTAAGGAATCCTGACAATTTTTACTTGCTAACTTAATCGTTGAACCCATTTACCATCTCTAGCCGGACTTTGTTAGATTTGAATTTTAGTTAGAATTTAGTATTTAGTGGGCAAATTATTATTTACCCACTGCCAAATATTCAAGAGTTTTGCCACCTAAATAATTGGTGCACTAGGCATTTACTTGTCTGCTCATCCACTACGACTCTATTGCCCTTTAAATTGCCATTTTAAGTCTTGGATATTGAACGCAGCAGGCAAAAAGCAGCAGGAAAATGACTTCTTCCATTTATGGTTCTGGAAACATATGTTGCGAAAACCATCAACTGCAAAGCGTACTAACCTCAATAATACAATAAATTAATATTACAATAACCAGACTCTTCGTGTTTTTCAATAAAGAATTATTCAGTACTCTGGTCATGTGTTACATAAGCATTATGATATTCTAGAAAAATTGGTCATCCAGGCCAAAATGAAGGTACCCGCTCAAGAGGAAGGTCTTACATAACATAAAAGGTGGATTCACCAAATAAATGAATATACTCAAATAAAGAAAAGGGAAGAACTGAGCGACCATGGATGATTCACACAAAAATATATTTTTCAGAAATGTATATTTTCGTTCACAAACTTTCTTCTGGAACGAACTTTTTCAGTGATTTCCTGCTGCTTAAACTGACTTACTGTAACAGACACTGCCTTTTTAGGGTTTTGTAGGTATGACCAAAAAACCCTAATACCGTCATTTTGTCGTCTGTCTGTCTGTCTGTCTGTCTGTCTGTTCGGTAAAAATTGTAGCCAAACGGCTAAACCTAGAGAGTTGAAATTTGGCATGCTTATACAACTCTTTGACCCGCACATAGGAAAAATACTAAAACATCTAAAAAACATACCCCCCTAAAAATATAAACAAATATGTGCTCATCGAAAACAAACATATTTTTTTTAAATTCTGAGTAGTGTATCAAATGAAAGCCCTTAGTACGTGGATTAACGATCAAATTTTTATTTTTGCAAAATAAATTATTTTGATGCGATTTTTGCCAAAAATGTGATAAAAAAATTTTGTCCCACACCCTGTAGCCCAGATGGTTTAAACTAAAAATCTAAAAAAATTCTAAGTAATGTATATTGGTGTGAACCGAAATAGTACAACAGGAATTTTTGATCAGATTATGTTTTTGGAAAATAACGCATTTTTTGTGGTTTTTGGTTCACAAAGTAGAAAAATTATACCAATGTAAGACACTCACATGCATAGCGTGTGATGGCTACATGCGTTAAAGCACTCTTAAACTAGCTGGAAAACGAAGGGTTTCGAGTTCGAGTACGGAGTGAATTTTATTTTTTCTGTTTTTTTTTTTTTGCATTTTCATTATGTTGAAATTATTTTGTCAAAATTCTAGTTATATTTTGACAAATGTTGTATTTAATTTTTATGAGCGTAAATTTAATAACCAGTCTTATTATATGATTAACAGACGATAAATTATTTTAAAAATATCGTTCATTTTGCCGTGATTACTACAAAGTAAAATTTGTCCTACACACTCAGCATACCGCCTTCACTTATTATATACCTGCGAAACCCTGAAATGTGTGAATATTCACACTTCACATCAATTTTTATACTTTGACATAATTCGATTAGTAGCAAGTTTCTGGATTTATAAGTACTTATTTTTATTAATTCTATGAAATGATGTTTTTTTTAATTATTATTATAGTAATGACAATTTCAATGTAGTAAAAAAACTGACAAAAATGTGTTGTTTTTTACATACTTCAGAACGAGCTTAAAAAAAGGTCCGGCCCGCGGATATATTTCAAATTCACTTTCGATTCCATCTATATTTTTATTTTCAGTCGTTCATATTGTTAACTTTGTAGTTTAGTGTCGTTTTACATGAACGTTTTTCTTTGTATTCACACTGCTATTTAATTAAAATTTCATTCATATTAATTAGAGATGGGAATTTCGGCTCAGTTTGCGGAACCGGATCAGTGGTGATCGTTCAGTTTGTTGAGCCGATTCAATGATCCGGCTCAGTGATACGGTTAAGTAAACATGTTTTCGAGACACAGGTTGGTCGTTAGTTCGTAGGTAGAACGTCGCTTAGAGCCGGTTCTTGCAATATATGAACTGTAAACATGATCCCGAGACACAGGTCAGTCAGTCGTTCGTTCGTAGGTAGAACGTCGCTTAGCGCCGGCTCTTGCTTAGATCCGGTCAGTTGTCGGTCCTTCGCTCGTAGGTAGACGTCGCTTAGAGCCGGATCTTCCTTAGACCCGGTCAGTTGTCGGTCGTTCTCTCGTAGGTAGACGTCGCTCAGAGCCGGCTCTTCCTTAGACCCGGTCAGTTGTCGGTCGTTCGCTCGTAGGTAGAACGTCGCTTAGCCTCGGTTCTTATCTAACATTTTTGAAACAAACAATTCACTTTATGTAGCTACTGTATTTTAAACCAGATGTGTTAAGTTTATGGCGATGTTTATTGCCCTTATAAATCGGACATCTGGGATTTGGGCAATATTTTTAATATTTTTATATAGTATGGTTGTAAGAAAATACAGACTAAGCCTAATAGTTTCAAATAAACTGCCCAACAAATTGATGACAATAAATAATACAATTTATGATATCACATTACAAGCCGAGTTCTCGCGAAGTTCAACATGACATCGATCCAGATCCGGATCACTCCGGTCACTGTTCACAATCGCCCGACCAATCGTATCCTTGAAACTTGAAACTATACAGTGAGCCGTGAGCCGGCTCATTTCAATTTGGTGAACCGTGTCACTTCGGTCAGTGTACTGAGTCGGCTCAGTGAGCCGGTTCGTTCATGAACGACCCATCTCTAATATTAATGCATGTGTCGATTTAAGATTTTATACATTTTTTCAAATTTTTTGCATATGTCCATCATATTAATAGGTCTAATTTCCTTGCATTTTATAGTACCAGATATTTTTTGTACTGGATTCACTACAAAGTATTTTATATCCTAGGGAACTGTGCAGTTTTCAATTAATAATTTACAATTTTTAACAGTGTATCACTATAGCAATAATGCTCAAAATGTCACTTTCTCTTTTAATTTTAAGAATGGACTGCAGATATCTTTGATGAAATTTTTCTAATTCTTTAATGTGTCAACGATAAAAACGCCATTCATCAGTACTGTATAAGAGTACACATATATTTATTCAAAAATGTTCAAAGTTTCAAATATAATTCATTACCTTATTTTCCAATGTAGATTCCAACTATGTCGATTAAGTTGAACTGTATAAATCTGAGGTCACTTACCTAAAACAAAAATATGATTATTAGCATAAAAATAGAAAGAAAATAGGTGTGTTCGATTTGCACATTTGCCGTTACTGTTTACTGCCGCGTTAAAAAAATCTGTTCGTTTTGTTTCGCAGTAACTGCAAATCTGTTCGATTTGTCGTAATTTACTGCCAGTTTATGACGCTACTGCGAAAAAGTTACAGCTGCTTCTCTTGCGGATTATTTGTTACGGCTGTGTTTGTTTACCTTTTTGAGTTGGTACCATAGATAAAGAATAAATGGTTGGTACTTTGTTTTTGACTTTTTGACAGGAATATGGCTAGCATATTTGTTTTGATATTTATACTATATTCTTTGATGGCTAATGTCTTACAAATTCTTTTTTTGAATATCCTGGGACAATAGTTTCTACAAAATTTTTCAGTTTTTCTATCCTGGGGCATTTTGTAAACCTCGTAAATACAGTTCATAACTTCACCATCCGAACTCGAAAAATCTAAATCTGAATCAGATGATTCTGGATTTGATAATATTTCAAGATCCATTAAATATATCTAATATTTTTCACCCTTTCGACACTAGGCTGCCCAGATTTTTTTCACAGAAAAAGAGTATACTAAAAAAAAAGGTTACACTCCAAATATTCAAATAATGAGCAAAAACAGAGGTCCTCATTCAAAAATACTAGTGATGAGCAAAAAAAAAAGTCTTCACTCCCAAAATAGAAGTGATAAGCAAAAAAAAAGGTCCTCACTTCTAAACTAGAAGTAATAAAAACAAGTGACCATCAAAAAAGAGTATATTCAGGTTTTTTTTTATAAAAAGTAAGAATATACAAAATATTACTCAAAAAAGAGTATAATACTCTTAAAAAGAGTACGTCTGGTCACCCTATTCGACACACAAGATAATCTCCGAACCAAATCGTAAAAAGATTCTTAACCTGGAAAGTTATCTGACATCTGTCTGACATTTAACATTTACGTCAGACGTACTTCTTATTCTTTACGTATAAACAAATCGAACAGAAAATTAAACTCGCTGTATGTAACCAGTTTTTAGTAGTAAACTGCTAACTGCAGCGTTTTACTGCTAGCGTTTAGCAGTATAACGCGAAGGTGCAAATCGAACATACCTAATAATTTAGGATATTTATATCCGAAGCAATTTAATTTAATTCGTGATTGTTTTTCTATTAACTTTAAATTTTGACAATCAATTTTCTCAGCCCTTTTTAGTTTAGATAGTAGTAGTCCTATATCCCGTCCCTTATTTTTTCGCTAGTGAGTTGTTACAATAAATTGCGAGTAACTAACGTCTACAATTTTCAAGGGTTGCTCATAGTAATCTAAAACTAAAACGTAATAATATTATCTTTAATAAAAGACATCATTTAAACAATGGGCTTATTCGCATATATTCATAATCCATTATCTTTTGCAATATCAATATAACAAACGGAAATCAACTGTTATCTAAAACAACAGGATATGTAAATCTTTATTATATTAGAATTATCAGCTACTGATAGCTGCTGGAATTTTTGTACTGAAAATATCTATTTACGTATTTATCGTCTAGGTGCAAATATATACATGGTGTTTCTGTATAACTCCTTTAAAACTTTTTTGCCAAGAGACATGATTTTAAATTATTTACTCGTCGTAAGACAGATTTGATGGTAGTCTGATGCCAAGGATACTTGTTGCGTGGCATTAGAATATACGCAAGCTTCTCGTTGTAGTACATCTGTATTATTTATGTTATTTTTTAAACATACAGCACATCTTATTACAACCACACATCTTCCTTCTTCGATTGGGATTTTGCTAATAATATGAAGACCAACTAATTTACATGAAGATACCATATGCATTCTTTCAACAATAGATTTTTCCATTTCTCTATTGTATTATTTAAAAATGTCTTTCATGGGATAATTCATAATGATTATTTTTACAAATATAAGTAAGCTAGAGTATGCGTACTAACTCCGCCAGAAAAATTTATATCTTCAAACATTTACATTTTTAGCTAGTTCCACTCAATTTAAGATGAACGGACATGCCCCTTGAAGCGAAAGAGTTAAGAGATTTGACTTTTGACCTTATTAGACTTTAATCATGTCATAGCCATAAGGCAAGGGGATGATCTATTTGGTAGCATACATGTTTCTAAGTTTAGCAGTATAACATTTGTATAGGATTAGATTGCAAAAAGATTAGAAAAAATTGGTTTATTCTTAAAATATTTTATGTGCTTGTTTAAATATTTCACTTCTTAGTTTTGGTACTAGGTTAATAAAGATTCATTTATTCATACTAAATATAAGGTATATACAAAGGTTATTATATATTGACCTATCCCTGACAGTGGATGCTGGAGCGAGGGCAATGAAATATGAGGAGAAAGTCAGAAGGGAAGAGAATAGAAAAATAATAAGGGAATGCTGGGAAGAAATAATGAAGGAAGAACAAAAAGGCAAATTGTCGGCATGGGGAGACACAAGAAAAGAGTACCTTTGGAGGTGTGGAATGGACATAAGAGAACCAGAGAGAGAGAGAAACGGAGAAAGAGATATAGTAGAAGAATTAAGAAGGAGGGATAAGGAGGTATAGGAACAGGAAAGAACAGACATAATAGACAAATAGCGGAATGTGGATAGATATAAAGAGGTAAGAGTGATCGTAATACCGAGATACTTGAAATACTTGGGAAAAAGAGGAAGATCAGGGGGTAGAATGTGCAAGGAAGAAGAGGAAACATTGGAGCATTTAGCGAAGAGATGCAGAGAGATGACTGTCTGGGAGGAAGGCAAGAGAAAAAGATGGGCGAGCGAACTGGACTTAAGAAGGAAGAAGATAGAAGGAAGAAGAAGGACACTGCAAGAGGAACAAAGAGATAATATAAAAAATATTGTAAAATATCTATTGTACTCGACAACAATATTCGCAAAAAAAATAAACCGATTTTTTTGGCGATGAAGTACCATCCTTCGCTACTGGAGAATGGTGGTTCAACAAGTTCCAGCATGGAAGGATTTCTCTCTAAGACGAGCATAGTGAAGATCATTCTGTTAGTGGTGTCACTCCGAAAACTATCGACGTTGTCCGGTTGGAGGTGGATAACCGCTGCACTTACAGGGAATTATATATTGAGAAATCCTTGGGCATATCCATGACTCTAGTCAATACAATCCTACATGAACATATGGCCATCAGAAAGCTTTGTGCTTAGTGGATACTAACCAGTTAACTGATGTTGAGAAGAAGGCGAGTGTTGAGTGGAGCAAGAAAATGCTCATTAAATTTAACATAGGCCAGTCAAAAGGTGTTACTTGTAGTAAGTAACAGGTGACGAAACAAGGATGTACTGCTATAAACCAGAAAGTAAACGATGCCGGCATAGTGGATCTTCCCGGACAAAGACAAATCAGTCAAAGTGAAACGTACACGGTGCATTGGTAAGAAGTTGGTTGCTACATTGTTCTGATGTATGGTTCATATTCCACTGGAACATTGTCGTACAGACATTGTTGAACGGTATACCATAATTTGTCTGCCGCATGTGTTCCAAAATTAAGACCCAAAGTAAGCCAAAAGTAAGAATCCTTCAGAAGTGGAAGAAATTAATAATCCGCCTTACAGTCCCGACTTATTGTCTTGTGGTTTATTCCTCTTCCCTTTTATAAAGGATAAAATGAGCGGATTGAAATTTAATAACTCTGAAGTGGCGATCAAAGACTACGATTTACAACCCTAGCCTACGTGACAATGCACGCCAAACACCACAGCTAGAACTACCGAGTTCCTGCCACCTCAGGAGTGGAAGAAATTATTCATCCGCCTTACAGTCCCGATTTATTGCCTTTTGGTTTCTTCCTCTTTCCTTTTATAAAGGATAAAATGAGCAGATTAAAATTTAAAAACTCTGAAGTGGCGATCAAAGACTGCGATTTAAGATCTAATATATGATTAGTGGAATAGATCAGCCCTTTTGCTGTACGATTAAAGTCTAATCAGATCAAAAATCGTATATTTGAAATTAAGAAAGTTGTCATTTATTTTTTTATTACGCACCTTGTATAACTAATAATTCCATTTCGGAACTAATCTTTTTAAGAGCAGAGAATGGAATTTCAAGTGCATTTATCAGTTGATAAACTATTAATAATTTGTACTTTCCCGTTTGTATGTACTAAAATTAGTATTTCTATTTCTAATACAATTGTCGGATATAGCAAATTGAGAAAACGGAAATGGTATTATTGGATAATTCTTATCAGGTTACAAACAATTAGTACTTGTAAATGTCATGTTTACTAATACTTAACAGGTTATTTCTAATTATTTCCTTGGTAGACTTTAGTTCGATATCTTGTATTTCCAAAGGAAATGGTATTTAAAAATAATTTTTATCAAACAGGAAATAAATTTGACTTTACACTTATTATTTTTTGAGCAAATGACTTGTTAGATTTGAGAGCAAGTTGAATATTATCAAAATATTTAATATCTACGTATTCTGTGTCGTTATATTTATTTTACGCCAAGTAGGTATTCTAAAAAAAAGTTTAAAGTTTTATTTGTAATTAAAATCGCCACAAACCAAAAAAGAAAGTGTTGCATATGACATATATGTTTATTATTTTTATTTATTTATTGCTGGTAAACAAATTACATTTGTTATTTACAGCTGTGATCTACTTACAAAATATACCAGTTACTATTATCAGGTTAACATAACTACCCTAGATTAACATAATTGTCCAACATTTTTTTTTATTTATTGTTAGAAACCGGATTATTATTATTTAAAAAGTATTGGTATAAATATGAATTATTTTCAAAACGTTGCAATTATTATCATCAAATATCGTTACGTAAGATGAGAATGTGTAACGCCTACTAATTAGTTTTCACTAGTTAGCTGATAAGATAATGTGTAACTGTCGCTGGCTATCGTACGAGAAGATTAATGAATATCTTGACCGTACGCCTGTGAACAACTGCCGCTAGTATTTGTACTATAAATGAGATGAATTAACAAAGTGAAGCTGCGTTCAGAGCTTTTTAAATTAGTTGATTGTTCAGTGTACGTTGTGGATAAGTTTAGTAGATAGTCTTAACATTGAATGCAGCGTTTACAGCTAAGGAAAACTAGTACGTTATGAATAGTGCGACATCTGTGTGTCTTTAAACCAACAACGGTGGCTTCGTAAAATGTTTATTATCTATTATCTTTTTCCTAATTCTGCTGCTCTAGATTTTTACTAACTGAACCTAACCTAATTACCTAAATTACTTTTCGCATTTGTAATTTTGCGCGAGATTTGTAGTATTCGGCGCGATGACGTTTTGTTAGGTTATGTAAAGATCTCTGCGATGTAGACTGAGATAGCTAATGTGTTTATATGTCTGTCTCATTAAACCATCTCACTAACTATAGAGTTTTGCAAACTATCCACAATCGACAACGTATACCGTATCCAATTTAGAGGTTTAAGCGGTTGCTCGCCTTACCATATGACAAACTTGTAGTGATAATCAACATTGCACAAGCCATAGTCTATAGTCGACTAATTTAAGAGCTTTGAACGCAGCTTTTTACTTATTGAACATTGTTTTTATATTAAGGCCCGGTTTTTCCACCTTCAGATAAACTTCCAGGTAACTATCTCACAGATAAGGTTATTTGTAACATCTGCTGAGTAAATGTCATCCCTTCTTTCTATACAAATGTATCTATCGGATAGTTATCTAACGGATAATGAGACTGACGTATTGGATTCACTGACTGGTATTGACATTTATTCAGCAGATGAAGTTACAAATAACCTTATCTGTCAGATAGTTACCTGGAACTTTATCTGAAGGTGGAAAGACCGGCCCTAAATCATTTAAATATCTAACAAAATATATAGTTTTTATTTTTGTTTATGATAACACTATTTTCGTTACTATTTCACCCGATACGTAAATACATATATTGAGGTAATCATCTTTGAGTCTCTTGTGGATACCTTTCTTATGTTGTCTATCACTGC
Source organism: Liopterus haemorrhoidalis (assembly GCA_963971575.1). NCBI lineage: Eukaryota > Metazoa > Arthropoda > Insecta > Coleoptera > Dytiscidae > Liopterus > Liopterus haemorrhoidalis. The sequence goes on along the minus strand of OZ020619.1, from coordinate 31,162,921 downwards.
ACTTTCACAATTGTTTATGTTTCTTATAAATTTATGGGTAACCTTTTTAATAATATTTATTATGCACGACACTAATAGTTCATTGTGTATCTGTTCATTTCGAATGATATGAAGAGATTTATTGGAAAGTTTTAATTTTTTTTTTTTTTTATGTTGATTGGCTACCTATTTCCCTAAACTTCACATGCGGACATCAGAATAGGTCTAAGTAGTGATCTGTAGAGCAATGTGGAGCATTTAACTTTGAATTTTTATTTTCTGTTCATTAAGGAGAATAATTGTTGTAATTTCGCTTAAGCTAATTGCAGTCTTTTAGTTATATATTGACTCCAGATTAAACAAGTATCGAGGTAAGCTCCTAAATATTTATCCGTCGCATGTTTTTGGATTCCATTCGAGTAATTAGTTATTAATTATAATGTTCTACGGATTTCTCACTTTTGAGACTAAATATCTTTGTTTAACATTTTTCAGTATTTAACAGAATGTTCAGGGCAACCCTAACCACAGGGCTAAATGGTACAGCCCTGGGGCATAAGCTTTTTGGGGGCAGCATTTTGGCATTTTTATTGGTGTTATGTGCAAAACGGGGCACTTGCCAGGGGCGCCATTGCAAAGATGAGGACCTTTTTTTGCTCCTCCTCAATTGGATTTGCGGAGGTTAGGACCTTTTTTTTGCTCTTCACTTGGATTTGGAACAGTCAAGACCATTGTTTTTTTGTATAATTAATTTACTTTATTTGCCAAGGGCGCCAAAAACATTGTTACGGTTCTGGTTATGTATTTTCTTATGAAGAGGGGCGCATTATTTTTAGTAGCCCACGGGCGCCGAATATCTTAAGACGGAGCTGAGAATATTCCATCTATTGAGCCATATAGATATTGTATCTGTATCTGTCTGAAGATCTTCTGTAGCTATTTCTAGTACATAATGCTGTGTTAGCAGGAACATATCATCAGCGAACATGGCTATAGCATATACTGGGTGGCGTATCAGTAACAAATATATTGAATAGAACTGGACCTAAAATACTTCCTTGTCCAACTCCTACCTTGATATGTAATAAACAAAGATACAATAAAATTTTTTTTTTGACAAATATGCTAAAATTATTATTATTCTATAGAGTGGTTACAGAAAAAATAGGTTTGAAATATTTATGGATAATCCCTTGCAACTAAATTTTATTTATAAATAAACCATAATTTTATATACAGGGTATCACAGGAAGAATTTGTCAAACTTCAAGGCCATATTCTATCATTAATTTTAACTTGTGCTGGAAACCCAAACTTTTACTGGTTTTTACTGGTAAACCGGACTGATAATATTTAAGTAATCCGGTTTCGGTCGACCGGTTCTAGATTTAGAGCCTGTAGAGATTTTTAAGTCCACATAAGAAGTCTCTAAAATGACGCTGTTTTCAAATAAAAGAAAAGATAAAAAGATGTTATTCGGAAACTGATATAAAAGCTATTCCAAAAAGTGCTTACAAAGTCTGATTTCAGAAGTGGGAAAAAGTGTAGCCAGGCAGTATATAAGGGCAGTATTCCGAAGCTCATAATTTAATTGACTATTCTGCGATTGTTGTTTTATCAAACTTCATATGTTGTATCATGTTTGAACCAAAATGTTTGACAAAAGATATATTAAAAGCCATGTGTTCAAAGCCCAATCGATAATATCAAAATACATTTAGTGGCTCTAATAGAGCCATTTCAAGAGAGAAATTGCAGTATAAGTTCAAAGAGAAATACACCACCGATAGGACTCAGATATCTTGTTAAACTACACTTTCCCCTCTTTGGGATGTTAACAATGTAAAAAACGTCTCTTTGAGGTTACTATAGTGACGAGTCAGGATTTAAGTAACGTTCGTTCTTTTAATAGTTTTTGTGGCATTCGTTGCAAGTTTCATTTTATTGAAGATCAAAAGGGCATTTATCTGAAGGATTTGTAGCTTAATTCTATTGTTTTACACTTGCTTTCATTTATATACAATGCAGTACTTTAAAAAAATTATAGAAAAGCAGAAAATAATATTAATTACATCGGCAACCAATTACGCGATACCAAGACATTTTAATTTGAAGTTCATATAAAGGCTATCTAGGCTAACTATGGACATTTTAATCTATTTTATACTTTATATTTTAATGTATATTATTAACTTCAGTGACTTTTAACTAGCTCTGATGAAGATTTGAATAAAATCGAAACGTCAGCTTAGTTAAATAAACATGTTTTATTTTTTCACTTGTCCGAATCCTATTAATTTATTAATTATATAAAGGCTATATTCTTTGCTAACAATAATGAGTCAATGGATAAGCATTAAGGGACCTTGAGTGTTTTCTGGCACAAGTTTATTGTCGTCAGCATACATAATGTTGTTAGTAATCTTTCCTGATCTTTTAATAAAGTTTTCCTTTATTTGACATGTGCGCATACGCAGTTGATAAATCCTTAATTTCTTTATTTTATTAAAATACAGGCTACCGTTATTTAATTTAAATCTCTCTGCAGATTGTGCGGATATTTTTGCGGATGCGGATCGGAAGCGAATATATTTACAAACGTTACGGATGTGGATCTGATGCGGATACAGAAAAACGTATCCGCGCATGGCTGTACTAATTGCCTTATATCATCAATATGTAGTAACAAATGCAAACCTTGTAAGATGTCTAACATGAAATAAATATTAGTATTATTAGTATTATAGGAATAGGAAATAGAATAAGCAGGCAGAAAGAATTGGAGAAAGAAGACTTGCACGCAACTGCAAGGAAAGACGGCCGAGAGGGACAATCCGGACGACCCTCAAGAGATAGGTTGGTTCATGAGTTGGTTCATACTGAGATGGTTGATCAGGTTTCTCATCGGTAAACAAATAAGCCGGAAAACAGAAGGATCTTTATCGAAAGGAGAAAAAAGTCTACATAAGACAAATTACAGAAACTAAAAATTAATTACAGACCCTACGTCACTGTTGTGTTTTTTTCTTTTCTAATGAAACCGTCTGTAAATAAACTTCTCTGTAATCATATAATCACAGCGGCACGTACAAAGAATTGTAGAAAATGGCAAGCGGTTTGTCTCAATATTGTCTAAGGAAGTCTGGACTAACCCAGATAAATTTCTCGTTAGCGATCTAATGTTGTGCTTTTTTCCTTTAAACGAAAATTCCTGTCATGATTCTATCACTAACAGATTTCTTTGTGAAATAAAAATACCACAATTGTTTGGGGATATAGATTTTGTATTAAATTCCGAAAATGTCGAGTACTATTGTGTTGCACCTGGTGCAGGAACGATTGTTGAAATATTTATAGCATTGTTTATTGCTTTTTTGAACATATATAAATTATACTTCAATTCAGAATTACTCCAGAGATTCAACTTTTACTTTTTTTTTCATAATATTTTTATAGAAATAGATGTATAGAAAAAACTTATACGTTTTCAGCGTCTTTAAGTAAATACGAGGTGTTTAAATTAAGTAACCAGACTGGCAATATAGCGTTTTATCTGGCAACATTTGGGACGTGGGACTTGGAGGGACGGCAAGTGTACATATGATACGTATGAATTTGAACTCGCTAGAGTAATTTTGTTGTCCGTAGTGATTTTTTTCGTGAAACAGTTTTTTCTAGTGCGTTCTGAAAATGAGTGACATTCATTTCGAGCAACGGTGTGCTATCAGGTTTTGCTTCAGACTTGGGCACAGTACAACGGAAACTTTCGCAAAACTTCAGCAGGCCTACGGAGACAGTGTTTTGTCAAGGATCCAGGTTTTTTGGGGGTTTAAGGCATTTTCAGATGGAAGAGAATTGTTTGAAGATTAATCACGCAGCAGAAGGCCTTCATCTTTAAGAACCGATGAAAATGTCAACAGAATCCGGGATCTTGTGCGGTCAGATCGTCGGTTGACAATCAGAAAGAATTTGACTCACACTACCATTCAGATTTTGACCAATAAATTGGGGATGAGAAATATCTGCGCATAAATGGTTCTAAAAAACATTTCACATGACGAGTTTTTGGCCAGTAAAAACATTCCTGTGGCTCCTCAGCCTCCTTATTCGCCTAACTTGAGTCCCTTTGTCTTTTTCCTCTTCCCAAGATTGAAAAATACCCTCAATGGACGTCATTTTGGGACACTGGGAAATATTCAAACGTCCATAACCAACCAGCTGAAAGCTATTGCAGTATCTGAGTTCCAGCACTGTTATGAGGATTGGAAGAACCGTCTCCAGCGCTGTGTGGCTTCCCAAGGAAGTTAATTTGAGAGAGACAATATTGAATTGTAATTCTATTCGAATAAAAAAATAAATAAATAAATCAGTCTGGTAACTTAATTTACAGACATCGTATTTGCCCTGAGTTTGTTGTTTACGTTTCTCCATTTTTCTAGTCTGTATTTGTATATTATTAATTATATAATGTAAATTATGTGGTGGGAATGGTATTGACTTTTGAGATGTGTTTGTGGTTTTTTGAGTAGCGAGATGTTTAACTTCATTGCCAAGAATTTCTGCATAACTTGGCACCCAAATGATAATCCTTTAGCATTTATATATATTTTTTTATTGGAGTATAAAATTAACTAGTTCTTTAAATGCCCCTAGTGAGCACAACGTGCAAATTGTGTAACAAATACAACATTATGTTCCAATTTAGAAGCTAATTTTAACTTAATTTTTAATACGACACTAGTATTTATGATAAAGAAAATTTGTTGACGTTTCATGTAATTTTCATGTCTTGTAATTATAACTTAATAAAAAAGCGAATAATTAGAAATAGCTTTTTAATTATTGTAAAGATAATTTATCAAATGAGTAGTAATACAATTAGTTTCAATAAATTTGTTTTTTAATGTACTTACACGATTGGTCTAGCAAAAGCCTTAAATCATATAGATTCATATTATCAAGAATAAGTATTAAAAAACACAGTAAACAATTGAAAAAGGAGCTAACAGAAGCACTGAGCAAAAACTGTTAATGAATTGTAAAGATTATTATTATTATTATTATTATGGGGTTTGTCAAGTCTTGACAAGCGTCCACTAATCTCAAACTTAAGCAACCTTTTGAGCCGCGTCATACTAGAGACTAGTGGAGCTAAATACACACGACTGCATCCAAAACCCTGGCGAAAAATTACAATAATTTCACATTGTTGTGATACAGAAAAGTTGAAAGAAACAAAACAATTTGATAAACAAACTAAAATCAAACAATAACAAATATAAAAAGTGTACAAAAACAGAAAATTTCAGTTTATGGGGATAGTAGCAACTGATTGTAAAGGTCCAGTCTATTTTTAAAATTGTTCACACTTGGGGCAGACACTACACTTCCAGGTAGATTGTTCCAGTCATTAAACACTCGGTTTGAAAGAAACTTGGTCCGAACGTTCTTACGGAACTCTTCGTGACATAACTTTTACGAATGTCCACGTAAACGAGAGTCTACATTAAGTACAAACAAACCAGTAAGATCAGCATCAAAATTCCGATGGAGTACACGGTAAGTAGTTATAAGATCACCACGACTTCTGCGGTTTTCCGGTTTGGGCAAATTAAGTCTTCGAAGTCTCTCATGATAGGGAAGTCTGTTGAAACCAAATGGTAAGCGCGTAGCACGTCTCTGGACTCTTTCCATAATGTCAATATCTTTTCTAAGACTTGGTGACCAAACAGAAACGGCGATTTCTAGATGTGGGCGAATATATGTGGTGAAAATTTTGCGTACTAATACAGAAGACGGCCTAGCAAATGCTCTAGAGATAAGGTACAACACACTATTTGCTTTCTTAACACACTTGATCACATGTGTAGACCAAGTGAGGTTTGTGCATATTGTCAATCCCAAATCAACCTGTTCAGTAACTTGTTGGATAGTAATACCGTTAAGGTAGTACTGCAACCTAGGATTGTTTATGCCTAGATGAAGAACACTAGTTTTATTTATATTAACTGGTATAAGCCAGGTCGATGACCATTCAAACAGATTACTAATGTCATTTTGAAGTTCATTATACTGAGAAACAGGGTTATGGAATATCTTAACGTCGTCGGCGTAGAAGCAGTGTGGAGATTTCAGAATATAACCAAGATCGCTGATGTAAATAAGGAACAACAATCGTCCTAAGACAGATCCTTGAGGTACCCCACTAATGACGGGTTCTGATGAGGAAAATGCATTTCCTACTTTCACGCAGAAATATCTTCCTGTAAGAAACGCTTCAATCCAATGTAGAAGTTTATTTCTGATTCCAAAATGTTCCAGTTTTTTAATACATGACTTTTTTAGCATGAGTAGTGCATAAATATAATTTATTTTAGACACTGGTATTACCGATACGCTGCATAAAAATGCATGAAAATAAAATGAACTTTTGCCTGAATATTTTAAAAATTTTATTCGTTATCAACTTAATTAGAAGAGCCACACGAATATCCGCAAAAAGTCGCATGAGGCTCGCGAGCCGCGGTTTGCCGACCCCTGCCCTAGGCCAAATATTTTAAATAACATAATTTCTTCTTCCGTAGAAAGGAAAATGAAGTGATATGAAACAAAGTAAAACGATAAAGTCATGGAGTGCGAAGTGTAACATAGCTTTTGATGTTCAGAACGATACCTAAAAGCTCTGTTTGCAATAAAGGGATCTCTTCAGCTTGGTCGCATTCAATATATTACTTGGTAACTACTTCAGCCGCTGTATAACTTAACAAGTAATTAATTTATACTTGAGACCGCAATCACAAATCGCGGTTGACATCAACACTTCGCGTATAATTAAGTTTAAACTTAAATATCTTTTAATATAATTTTGGTCTTTTCGAGAGTTTATTTCCTTGTTTAAGAAGAAGAAGAGGAATTAAGCTGTGATGAAAAATGATTAAAATATTCAGGGATAATAAGAAACTCAAAATATATTTTACAAGTCTCAATAAATCTTTTTGATCTCTAAACTTAAGATCAGAGAATAGAACAAGTTCTATTTTTCATCAATTTTTCATCAATTTTTTAGGGAATTCTAGGTATATTTTTATCTTTTAAGATAGTGCCAACTGTTTAGTTGTAGCATAACCTCCAAATATATATTTTGTGTCTAGTTTTCAAATTTGACATAACCTCGAACGTTCTAATTTACCATCATCTAGGTTATTTCTTTTGTTTTTGTTTACAGCTCGTAACTTTGTGAAGGCATTTTCAATATTTTCATTCTGATAAATATGTCTACATATTATACAGTTGGTAATGTAAAAGTTTTCAAAAAAATTGATAAATAAATTGATGTGTGTAAGGTGGTGCTCTTGTTTCCAAGGTTACCAATAAATTCTTCAATTAATTGACAAAAAAATTGATCAATTTGTTGATCAATTAATTGAACGGTGTAAAACCAACTTAAGTCTGTCAGCTCTGGATTCAAATACAATTTTATACTTGTAATGTTGTCAGGGTATGACCATTCAACATCCATTTGCTCTTTTTAATTTCTTTTTTTATTTCTGTTTGCTATGTGAACTTCAAACTTTAACCTAATAGAATTATATGTAAACTGCATTATTTACAACTATTTATTTAAGTTATTATCCAGTCTATCCAAAAGTTTCTATATTAATTATTTAATATATTATTTAATTACATTAATGTCCGTATTCATAAATATTACTGTATAAAGCTTTACTATATCAAAACGGAACGTTAAAATCAAAGTTTCCATAGAAACATCTATGAAAATTTGATATAACGAAGCGTTATACAGTAATGAACGTTTATGAATACGGACGTAAGTTTATATTCTGTAATGTGATCTTGATGAAATATAACCGTGACCTGTTCTTAGTAAGTTCACGGAATTGAAAAGTGGCAATTAATGAACAGCATTCATGTGGTGAAAAGTTCTATAAATAACTAAAATACTGTATAACACTTCAAGAATTCATGAAGGTATCTTGAAGTAAAAGGAGGCATCGTGGAATGTATTACGTTACCGGAAGCTTAATTATGTTGCTTCAATATTTAAAGGTTAAGATATAAGCACAAAAATTTCACTGTTTTATTTTCCAAATTTTAAATAATGTGGTAATAGGGTATTGATTTAGCACGGTTTTAAGCACGTGTCAGAGAATATAATAATAAACAGTTCACCCAGAAAGCAATTATAATATATTTAATCACTAATATACGATGATCACAGTCAACCTAATACTGTAACTCAGTTCCTATGCCCAAAGTTACTAAATAAGTAACTATGTACAAGTTCAGTAACTATTATAGTAGATAACTTTGGAGATATTCATATTCTGTAAATCGGTAGTTACAAAATTTATAGTAACTTGTTGCTACGAGGAATGCGCTAGAATCTTTGAGAATAAGACACATGTTTCATATTTTATTTTTTTATATATTGTTCATTTAGGGGTGCTACAGCTGCTAGGACCATTAGCACCCACCAATCTTATATATTACATAGTGTGTACATATATACATTTTATAAGACTACAATATATTACAAATTATAACAGTTATATTTTATTATATACATCAATACTTTTTAAATATGAAATGACATTATTAATTGAATCTGGGTTGTTGCCTAGTAAGTCTTTTATTGGGTGGCCTGCAATTTTGTTGTCTGTTCGTTGTGTGGTGTATTTTGGGCATTCTACTAGGATGTGTCTGGCTGTAAGTGTTGTGTCAGAGGTGTCGCATTTTGTTGGTTCGATACGTTCGAACAGATGTTTGTGGGTGAGTAAGGTGTGTCCAATCCTAAGTCGCGTAATTACTACTTCTTCCTTTCTATCCTTTCTTCCGGGCCATAGGGTAGTGTCGGTTTTTATTTGCCAGAGGTGGTTTCTAGCTTCATCTATTTCTGACCATTGACTGTTCCAACTATTTCCTATATTGTTGTTTGACGCCGTGGTGAAAAACATCCTGCTATATGGGGTGGAAATTTGGGGATGGAAGGAATGGGAGAAGGTAGAATGAGTACAGGAGAGGTATTTAAGATGGATCTTAGGGGTAGATAGAACGACACCAGGGTACATTGTACGAGAGGAACTGAAAAGGGATAAGATGAAAGTGGGTACAGGAAGGAGGGCGGTTAAGTACGAAGAGAAAGTTAGAATAGAAATAGACAAAAAAATAATGAGAGAATGCTGGAAAGAAAGAGCCAGAGAGGAACAGAAAGGAAGATGGTACGCATGGGGGGAGATGAGAAAAGAGTATTACTGGAGATGCGGAGTGGATGCGACAGAGGTGGAAAGGAGAAGAAAAGATGGGATAAGCGTGATTGAGGAGTTGTGGAGGAGTGATAAGGAAGTGGGGGAGCAAGAAAGGACAGTCAGAATAGACAATTCAAGGAGCGCAGGGAGATATAAGGAGCTCAGAGCTATAGGGGTACCAAGCTACTTGAGGGGAGAAAGAGGAAGGTCAGGAGGGAGAGTTAGGAGGATTGCGAGACTAAGGTGCGGGAATGAAGAGAGAGGAAATAGATATTGGAGGAAACAGGACGATAAGATGTGCAGGATGTGCGGGGAGGAGGAGGAAGATATAGAGCACCTCGCGAAGAGGTGTAGAGAGATGACAGTATGGTCGGGGAGCACAATAGACCTGTTGCACGAAGATGGAAGGGGGGAGAGGTGGGCGAGAGAATTAGAGGCAAGAAGGATGAAGATTGGCGAAGGATAACAGGAAGGGGAAACGGAAAGAAGAAAGAAAAGAGAAAAAAAAATTGTAAAATATAAATTGTATTGGATGTTATTGTCATGTATTTTTGGATTGATTGTTTTATATTTTATTTTATTTTTGTTTTTTTTTGTAAATGTTAGCACCCTGAACGCCGCAAGGCTTAGGGGAATAAAGATTATATAACTATTTCCTATATTTTTCTTTATAATGACTTTAAAATCTCTAGTTGGAATAGGCTATACGTTCTGTGGTCTTGGTGGCTTTTTTGGCTGCAATATCAGCTTTTATTTTAAATATGTTCAAAGTAGTTCATTTCAATAATAATACACTTAGCTATTATTTCCTTCCATTTATTAAAAGTTCCCAACCACTCTTCTTTCGGAATATTGTCAAAATAATCATGAATTTCAGCATCAAACTCTTCCTTAAACAAAAACCTTCTACCTGTTTTTTTTTTTTTTTTTTGTAGCCTAAACAATAATCGAAATCGTTTATAGCCAAATCAGGTGAGCATTCTCTTACTTTAATATGCATTTTTTGCCAAAAACAGAGTAGCTGCCCTATGGGAAAATGCATTATTATTTTGTAGAAGTGCTTAAGTTCATTCAACGTTTCTGTTGATGCTTTGGAATGGTTTGTTTCATACCTACGTCAAATATTTTAGTACGTAGAATATGAAGCTCGTGGTTCAAAGTCCTTGTACTAACCTTGGACCTAACCTTGGACCGTTGTTATTTTTGTTGGCCGTTAATGATATTCCACAACTTATCTTGAAAAGTTCTGTCCTTTTGCAGATTTTATGAAGTTTTATAAGGTAATTAGTAGTACTGCAGATTGTCTTGCTCTGGAATGTGATCTTGAAATACTATCAGATTGGTGCTCGGCTACAGGATTATATTTTAATACAACTAAATATGAAATTATGTCATTTGCCTGAAACCTTCACCTATTTAATTATAAAATGAGCAACACTTGCCTGCAAAGAACTAAGGTAATTAAAGATCTAGGCATAATTTTTGATGACATTTTATATTGAGTATGGGAAGGTATTTCCGTAAAACACAGACGTGAATACCATTATTTAATAGTCTGGTAAGAAGTAAGTTGGAAATTTATGCGAAGTGTGGAATTTAGAACAACATGCCTATATCCTAAATATGAATCATTTGAGGTATTGCTTGCAAAATATTCAGTAGTAGCATTAAGTAAAAGACGTGATACTAGCAGCTTACTTCTGCTGTATAAAATACTAAATGGCGACCTGTATTGTTCGGAAATCCTTTCTCAGATTAATATCAAAGTTCCACGCGTTGGAGCGAGAAGAAAAAATATAGTATTGCAAGTTCGGTATGCTAGAACCGATCAGTACATAATGAGTCCCGCTAAACGGATAATATCACTATATTACCAGACTCTACAAATGAATGAAGACATTGACTTGTTTTATATGAATTTAGTTGTGTTCAAAAAGTTTATTTTGAGCGTATATTTTTATTTTCTTCCCAGTTTTTAAAAAACGAATGCTAACTTTTATAAATGCAGGTGGTCATCCATGTTTTTGGTCATAGCCGAGGATTCAATCTTAGTGACAATTTCTACACACCGAGTTTAGCCATCAAAAAGAGCCCAGAATAATGAACCAATCTTTTACTACTGGTACTATCCCATCTTCTTGGAAGCTAGCATATGTCACCCCCATATTTAAGAAAGGCGACAAATTGGTTCCAGCAAATTACAGGCCCATTAGTGTTGCCTCATCAGTGAGGAAAATGATGGAGAGGATAATAGTGGCCAAGATGCTGCCATTTCTCGAAGCACACAATATCCTACCGGCTCACCAGCATGGATTTCTACCTGGCCGTTCTGTTACAACAAATATGCTTTACTGCACCAACATGTGGACCCATGCTCTTGACAATGATATCCCTGTCGACATTATTTATCTTGATTTCTCACGCGCCTTGGACAAGGTACCGATTCGAAGGCTACTCGAAAAGCTGGGTCATTATGGCATTCGAGATAATCTGCTTAGATGGATAAAATCTTTTCTAACTGGTCTGTCATTTCAAATTAAAATTGGCGATGATCTTTCCTCTCAGCGATCTGTAATAAGTGGAATTCCACAGGGTTCTGCACTTGGGCCCCTGTTGTTTTTAATCTACGTAGCCGAACTTCCATTTGTTATAAATTCTCCATATGCAATGTTTGCCGATGATACGAAGTTTTTCAACAACGCATTGACTGACCACTTTACGATTCAAAACGACCTTAACAAAATTCACCTCTGGACGACTAATTGGCTTCTTCCACTTAACATTAATAAAACATGTGTCTTACACATTGGACGAAATAATCCCAGAGCGAACTATACACTGGATGGCGTTACATTAAACAAGGTTAAGTAGCAGACAGATCTTGTAATTATCGTTATATCGGATTTAAGCTGGTCACAACAAGTTTTATCCTGTGTCAGGAAAGCAAATTATTTGTTGTTTATTATTAGGAAATCGTTTCACCAACCCTCTGCTGAACTTACAATGAAACTATTCACTACTTATGTCAGACCTATCCTGGAGTTCAGTGTTACAGTGTGGTGTCCTTCGTTGCAAAAAGATATAAACTTAATGGAACGAGTGCAACGCCGTGCAACCAGGCTCTCCCCCGAACTTAAATCTTTGCCTTATGAAGCACGTATGCGCGTACCTTAACCTAACCACCCTCACTGCTCGTCGTCAACGTGGCGATCTTATTACCACCTACCGTATACTGACTGACAAATATATGTGTGACCTGTCCGGCTTATTTGATCGAAGTGTGGATGAAAGACTGCGAGGACATAATCTCAAACTTTGCCGTGAACGATTTAAGAAGAAACTGCGCGAGTGCTCTATTTCAAACCGGGTATTTCATGCTTGGAATAGCCTACCAGCCGCTATAGTCATTTCAACAAATGTTAATAATTTTAAGAACAATGTTGATAATATTTTGTAATCTTGTAAATTTTTTATTTTTTTTTTTATTTTTGTATTATTTTTTGTCATTTATATTGTACAAAATTTGTTTGTATATTTTGTTTTCTATGAGAGCCGCACAAGCCTACGGCGTCAGCTTTCTATGCTAATAAATAATAATAATAATAATAATAATAAACAAATTATATTGGTTCAAAATAAATAATAATTGTTTATTTGTCAAAATTAACCATTTATCATTGCTTAGTCGGTCTCTTGGACACTTGTCAGACATACCAAATTATACTGGTTAAAAAAATAGAGTAGTAAATTTATAGAGCAGTATATGCCAGCAATGGCGAATCTTTTTCCCCACGCGGGTCAAATGAAAATTCAAATCGCGGGTCAAATATATATTTTTGTGGAATCTCCTGCTAATCTTGTTAACTCTACCTGAGCTAGCAGCCTTGTGTTTGACGTGTAGCTGTCAATTTCCCTACCCTCTTTCATGAAAGCGCTCGCTTAGACCCTATCTTAGAATGTCTCTTTAGAATATTCAGGACTACAACTATATTCTTTTGTACGCCATCACTGATGTAAGATATAGTATTAGTTTTACTAGTTTTTTCTATTTTCGCTGTGCTGCATAGCTATTAAAAATAAATTATGTATTAAATTATTACAAAGTCAATATTTTAGGATGAATTTTATTATTATAATAATTGTTTAACTATATTAAATATATTCGAAGGCAAGAGATACTATACTAAAATGGGAGGGGTGACATCATAAATTACCAAACTGAATGACATCGTTGGTAGCGACGCTTCTGTTTGGTCAACCTTACTTGTTAGATTGGCTAGTTAACAAATTAGTCCTATAGACTGTTTTTTATGTGAACTGTAATATGTTAAAAGAAATACGCATATTCTTTGTTTTTGTTTTGACGGGAACATAAATGTACTTAGTTTTTCATCACTATAATGTATGTACACTGCATAATATTGGATTTATTGTTGACATACTTTGCTTACAAACGATTCTATGACGTTCTGCACTGCAACTACGTTTAATACAATGAAAAGTTACCTATAGGATTTAGTCGAATAAAGTTCAAATACAGGTTTTGTGACTTTCTGTTACTAGTGCAATATTAAATAGCTGCGTGCGGTAATAATTATCGAGTAAGCTTTCATCTGTGCTACAAAATAGATCTACGAGATGTGGTTATTAAATATGAGACTGAGCTTTTCTGGACCGAACCACATCACGCAGGCTGGAACTGAATGGGAAACATTGGCCTGGGACAAGCATAAACAGCCCCTGCAATCTTCAATCACGTCAGTAGGTATTAAGGCGATTGAGCCTGAGAACTTTTTGCAGACCGTGGGAATTTTCTTATCAGTGCGGTATCCTTTGAAGTTGCCGACATCTGGCCAGGTGTTGATCACAGGTGTGTAATCAGGTCACCTGATAAAATGAGAGCACCTGATAAAATCAGGTGATCTGTTTATACACTTGTAATTAACACCTGATAAAATCAGGTCACTTGATTTTATCTCTCACAGCTTACAGACAACGATGCTAACACTTGTTTAGCTTCGCGAATCGTGTGCATGGACAATAAGTCACAAGTCACAGCCAACGTACGCCGGGCTTAGCGCTGATCGACGTTCGCTTTCGAGGTGGTATTCTTATCACAAGTTAAAGGAGTTTGACCAGCATCGGTACAAACTGTATATGCATGTTAGCACCGTAAATAAGACGCGCACATATTCTCATCACATCAGTCGAGAGTGTTGTGCTCAAAAGGAAGACTATAATTATTTTTGCTTAATTATGAAGTCTACTTAGAGTAAGAATTATTTTTTATACTTTTAATATAAACCATTTTAATATATACTTTTAATAACAAAAGCAAGATCGAAGCAGCGACCATAGGCTCACATTCCCTGTCAGACGCCATTTTACAAACGTTGGCCCATATCAACACATCACCTGTATGGTATGCAAGTACAAGTGTCCACCAGTGCTACATGTTACGGCGTCAGTACCAGCGCTGGCGAACGTTGGTACACCGTCTGTAGACGCCTTAAGTTGACGTCACTCGCCACCTGTCAACATTTCTTGGAGGTAAAACTCGTATGTTTATCAATGTTGTCTTATGGTATTTACGCTAGTTTTGTAGTGAATTTACGTGCTTACATTTTTAATATTTTTAACTTTTCTTTTGCTACCAATTATCTCTTCTCAATAATAAAGAAGTTTAACTGTGTGCTACAAATATTTTCTCCACGATCACTATAGAATTTACCAATTTTGACTACAGACAGTTTGTTGGGCCCGCTAGGCGCCCCAATTTTGTAATTTTAATTAATTTAATGTAAAAACATAATTTATGTATATTTTTCTATGTTTTAGGCCAACTAGGCCCATCTTCAAATAATTTATTGCACTTTTATGCAAATTTAATTCTTTAGTTAACCGCAATTAACAGGTCGCTGATTGTTCATTATCAATTAACCTGTTCGTTAATATAACGTTTCTCCAGACCGCATGGTAATTTAACCTAAAATCAGAGTTTTTCTTCCCGGCTATTTTTTATGCCGTGTATATTTCGGATTTACGACCCGAAATATCAATGATTTAAACCGCCTTTGTCAGATTTACAACCTGACAAATCATATAGTGCATCTTATAATTTAGAGTGAAAACCAGATCAGCTGTTATCTGCTCCAGACGAGCTATCCAGCTACCAGGAAGAATCCAATCCAGAATCCAGCTAAGTGTCGAACACTTTAGTTTTATTCTATTTATTGTTTATGAAAATATTCTATTTTGAATTTTGTTTATATCAGAATATTGTTTACTTTGGAGTAAGTTCATTCCGAACTTACTCATTTTCAGGTTTCAATTTATTATTGTTGTTAAATTCTTTAGTATAGCCTTCAGATAATATAATTTAGTAACAATAATACTGCATATTATTGTTAATTTGCAGATATTATTGTCCTAGTATTCAATTAATTGTAGTTTATTTTCACGTGCCTTCAGCTGATATTTCTTAAATTATTAATGCAATTTAACCCTTTGTTTGTTGCAAATTTATTTATAGTTCTATTACTGAACTAAGGCTTGGTTTTCACCAAAACACGTCTAGATTTAGAGTGTCAATTATAAGTTTTGTACTGTGCATTATTTGTATTGTGTCCGACAACGTACACTGGCCAGCTTACGTTGCACCGTATCTTGCCAGGTGTACTTTACATCCAGTGAGTTGAGTCTACGATATTTTCGTATTAGGTACATCGTCGGTAGGAGTCATCGAGGGAAACATCAAGTATTGGCTCCTCCTTACACCTTATTTGTGGGCCTGGACTTTAACCCTTCTCTCCCCAGCGAGGGCTACCACTCCTTTGTGCAGTCTCCTAGATTTGCCCCTAGGAGCAGAAGAGTTAAAATCCCCCCTCTTTCCTTAAGGTTGAAACCGGCGGTTGCTCAACTCACTGCGCGTACGTCCGCGACACAATAGACCACTCTAGTTACCGGCGCGCTGCGCTACCAATATATATCGGTCCTTCGAGTTTTTTAATTGTCGACCACTGTGTAACGCTGTCTTGTCCTACGGTTACGACCAAACGTAGGCGGGCGCTACACAGTTAATATTCTAACACAGGAGTTGGAATGTTATTCTAAAGCACTTATCTTTTTATGCATTTTGTGTTTATTTCATTCCATCACTTGTTATGGAATAACTATTCCATCCTTGTTGTCATTTGTTTTTGTACGGTTACATTAAAATATGTGCAATGTTTACATTAAACAAATGCAACATATAACTTTCTAGAAAGTACTAAAATAGTGGCCGATGTGCGGAAAATTAAGTTAGAATTTACCAAATAATAAATAAAAAAATAAGTTTAATTAATTGATTAATTTGTTAAAATAATTATTTGTTATAACTTTTTATTTATTTATTTTTTTCTGGTGGTCGCGGAGAAAGTAGGGTCTGTGCCTCGGTTGGAAGAGAAAATTCAATGCTCGTGGTTCCTCACGCTCGCCTGCGGCTCACGCTCGGAATGTTCCACTCGCATCAAATTTACTCATTTTAACCTTGTTACAGAATATACTATTATATTCGACTGTTTTTATAGGTCAAATGTCTATTCTGTAGGTTGTGTATACAGAATGTTCCAAATAACTTGTTGAGTATAGGGATCTCGAGAACGGTAAGAGATACGAGGTAGGTTAAATTAGAGCAAAGTTGCCGCATCCAGGTACCATTTTAACGATGACTTTGTTCTCCTAAAAAAATACATAGGTTACTAGATAAGAACGAAAATATAAATTTTCCGGTTTTTAATGTTTGCTCAAAACTTCCAAAATTAAAATGTTAAGTGACATTGGTGTTCACTTTCTGGAGGCAGTTTTTTATGGTGAATTTACAGAGGTTCTCAAATTTTGTTGATCGTGTACCGTTTTCAAGTTATCGGGGTCAATTTTAATTTTTCGTATGGAGCGTAGGTTATGATAATTATGAATAGAGCTTTTTTTGCTTAACCTTATAAAAAAGTTCTATTTTATTTTTGTAAATAATATGAAAAATTAAGATAAACGTTTTTCGTGTATCAAAATAATCGCTGTATCATAGACAGATTCTTGAAATGAATATATGACGTCACTATTCACAGCTAATTTGTTCCGTTCAAACCAATTAATTAGATGTTCAATATTATTTTTAACAACCACTTCTAGCACTAATAGGTTTGAGTCTTTAAAAAAATAAACTGTATCATTTGTAAAAAGTAAAATCCTACCTAGCTTATTCGACACTGCTGTATCATTAATGTAGGAACAGGGAAACATATTAAGCAGCTAAGTAAAAGGGCAATGCTAGCAATTCCGCAGATCTGGAGCTTAGGTGAAAGAAAATTTAAAGGTGAATACCACATAAGAATACTCATGTTCGAAGCCCTAATAAAAAGCATTATCATGTATGGAGCAGAGGTGTGGGGATGGGAGGAGCATGAGCCGCTAGAGAAGGTGCAGAATAGGTATCTTAAGTGGATGTTGGGTCTAGATGAATGTACACCAGAGTACATAGTATTAGAGGAGACGAAAGTGTACAAAATTAAAATAGAAGCCCTTAAAAGAGCAATAACATTTGAAGAAAACATAACAAAGAACCAAGAAAAACAATTATTAAACGAATGCTGGAAGGAATTGGAAAATAGAGATAAACAGAAAAAAAAAACATCAAAATGGGAGATAAAAAGAAGTAAAATGTACGAATACGGAGGCTATTCAACAGAAGAAGTAAGGGGGAAAAGAGAGAGTGGACATGGAATGCAGGAGATAATAGAAAGAATGAAGGACATACAACAACAAGAATTAAGCGAGAGAATAAGCGGATCAAGGTACAATTATAAGTACAAGAAAAATTGGAGCACGCAAAGACCGCTGTATCTAAAAGAAAAGGGAAACGGAAAAAAAAAGAATAATTGCAAGGTTTAGATGTGGGAATGAAGAAAAAACAAACAAATTCTGGTTAAAAGAGGAGGAGAAACGATGTAGAATGTGCAGAGAAGAAAGGGAGACGGTTGAACACATGCTGGAAGGATGTGAAGAAATGAGAAGCAAAGGAGGAACAAGAGAAGATATTTTAAACGGAAATGGCTGTGGATATACATGGATGAAAGAGGTAATAGAAAGGAGAAAGGAAATCAAAGAAAAAGAAAATAATAAGAAATAATACAAAATAGATTTCAAGCCAACAGGCAGAAATTAAATTTATATTTTAGTTAAAATTATAATGTAAGGAATAAATATATATAGAATAAATTGTAATATGTAAATCTAATGTAATAGTATTAATTAAAATAAATTGAAATTGAAATTGAAATTGTATCATTAATGTATAATAAGAACAACAAGGGTCTCAGAATTGACCCTTGCGAAACGGATTTTAGAGATAGTATTATAGTTTTCGTATTTGATATTGTCAATTACAATAACTTGTCTTCTATTTTGGAAGTAAGTTGTCAATCAATTAAGTCCTGTTCCTCTTCTACCAAAACATTATAATTTATTAAGAGCGAAATGTACTGAACACCTATGTCAATCGTTCCCTGCGGTG
This sequence comes from Liopterus haemorrhoidalis, assembly GCA_963971575.1. Taxonomy (NCBI): domain Eukaryota; kingdom Metazoa; phylum Arthropoda; class Insecta; order Coleoptera; family Dytiscidae; genus Liopterus; species Liopterus haemorrhoidalis. The sequence goes on along the minus strand of OZ020619.1, from coordinate 31,144,123 downwards.
TGTGGTGACCGGTAGACGTTCTTAAACGTTGTGGGCGTAGACAATTTATAGTGAAATTTGAGGTAAGGAGACGCAAGATATAAGTCAACAGGTATTTGTTAGAACCCTAAAGAAATATATTCGAATAATTTTTTTTAAATTTTTAATTTTACAGTGTAGGTTTTTCGGCATTTGCATGGGTAGTCTTTGTAAGCAAAAACTAAGTCGATATCTTATTGGTCCTAAGAGTTATTAAGAAATCCTTGAAATCACATTTCACCCCTTATCACCCTTTAGGGGTGAAATTTTAAGAAACTGTCAAACTATTTCGAGATATTTTAAAAAACACCTATGTGCCAAAAAGGAATGTTACATCTCAACAATCACAGGAAATACGACGGGATGTATAATTCACCCCGATTGTAGATTCACCTCTTTAGGGGTTGATTATGATAAAATCTTGAAATAGATTTTTCGGAATTTGCATGGGTAGTCTTTGTAAGCAAAAACCAAGTCAATATCTTATTGCTCCTAAGAAATATTAAGGAATCCTTGAAATCAAATTTCACCCCTTTTCACCCTTTAGGGGTGAAGTTTAAGAAAACTGTCAAAACTATTTGGAGATATCTTAAAAAGACACCTGGTGCCACAAAGGAAAGTTAATACTCGACAAACACAGGAAATACGACGGGATGTACAATTCTTCTCGATTCACCCATTTAGGGGTTGATTAGGACAAAATTCTGAATTAAGTTGCGCGTAACCTAGGTACATTACGCTCTTAAGCATTATACTGTGATCAAACTTGTCGAATGCTTTACTCAGTTTTATTGACAAGTTTCCCACCATGACTTTTAATCGTGTCTCCGGGATAATATATTAAATATATTCTATTGATTAATACCTTCGTGCATTAAAATTTTGGTTATGTTTTAATATTCATTAAATATTCAAAAGAAAGAACTTTTAAAAGTATTCTTGAACGTTTTTGGAATCGATAATAAGGAGTTATTAAACTTTAAACAAGTTATAAAATTTGTTCATAATTTTTAAATGAACCAAATACACGAGTTTTAGATTACTGAAATTGAATTTTAATGCAGGTAAAATTCTAGGTAAGTGATGTTATATTTAAAAATGCGAATTTTATTTCTCAAAGTTTTTTCTAGAGTTTAATAATAAAAGTGATGTGAATTGTCAGTTTTCACACATTTATGGGTTTTATAGGTATTTAGTATAAATTATATGAAAGAATAACGGAGAGGAGGCTAAAAAACCTAACTGAACATCAGCTGGAAGAAGCACAGAGCGGATTTAGGAAAGGACGTAACACTCAAGACCATTCACAATAAAATAGATAACTGAGAAAACGAGAACAAGAAAAACCTCGTTTTACTTAGCATTCCTTGTGCCACAAAAACTAGCATGGGAAAGCTTAAAAAAAAAAAGAGGTGTAAACTCAAAACTCAGACAAGGAATAAGAAGCTTATACGAAAATAACATAAATTACGTGAGGAAAGACAACATGCAATCAGAAGAGTTTCAAATCAATAACGGACTGAGACAATTAAACAATTGATGATCAGAATTATTTTTTTGGTGATAAAACTATACAGGGTGTTAGGTAAATGTCCGGCACAATTTAAAATACAGCATGGTGACGTAGAATGCAATCGATTTTTTGTTTGCCAATTTTCTCTAAAATGTGAATTTCGTCCAAAAATAAACAAACAAAAAGATGCCCCAAATTTTGAAAACCACTGACTTTTTTTATTTTTCATATTAATCCAGATGTTGTGTAGTTGTCATAGAGAAAAAATATTTTAATTGTAGTTCAATAATAGAATATCAAAGTACGTGTACGTCATAATCTAAAAATTTGTACCGATTTTGTTAAAAAAATACTGGAATGCAACGAGTGGAAGCTTCTTTAATACGGAGAGCCCAGGCATGTTTAGATGCAAATGGAGCACATTTTGAGCATTTGTTTTAATTATATATATATATATATATATATATATATATATATATATATATATATATATATAAGTTTTTCTTATTTATTTTTTCTTCATAAAATTGAAAAAGCATTTTGTTGAAATAAAATTACGGTATTGTTTCCATGGTTTCTACTTATCTCAGTCACATATGTGACTCAGTCACCACAAAATATTAGTGCTTCCTAAACGGTGGTACTGCATCGATTATCAAACGATATATGCATCTTATCCAAAAATGGTTGAGGACTTTTTAGCTCTAAATGGGCAAAAAATGCTGCCTTTAAAATTGTGCCGGACATTTAGCTAACACCCTGTATAATTATAGATAAGATATTGTATTTGACTCGCATTATATGGCTACATTTCACTCGGATGATTACAATTCTCGTCTACGGCTCGGGTGGTAAATTTCATTCTCATGTAATATAGCCCCCATAATAATCAAAAATTGTAGCACTTATACCCAGTCTTTTCACCTCCAGATAAACCTCTAGGTAACTATCTGACAGATAAGAGTATGTGATACTTCATGTGCTGAATAAATGTTATCCCGTAGTTCAATACAAATTTATCTATCGGATAGTTATCTAACGGATAATAAGACTGACGTGTTGAATTCACTGATTGGTATTGACATTTATTCAACAGATGTAGTTCTACATAACCGTATCTGTCAGTAGTTACCTAGAGGTTTACCTGAAGGTGGAAATATTGGGCCATAATAGAGGGAAAATTATGGTATATTTTACATTAGTATTAAATTTTGAAAACAAATATCTACAATATGATAATTTGGAAAATGTAAACAATCTCCTGGCTACGTAGAGGTTTTTTTTTGGACAAAATGAATTTAATCAAGAAACACAACAGACGAACAAAACCTAGGAGCATCTGAAGATGCCAGTTATCTACTGACGAAACGTTGTGTTTCTTGTTTAAATACGTCTGGTCCAAAAAATATTAATGAATTTTTAGATTATATTATTCTAATTCTGAATAGCTCAATTTGATTAATAACATAAATATAAAATTAAATAGGTTTGTTTGTAGTTTTATTAATTAGCTTAATACACTTTTAACTGAAAGTATACAAAAACTTACTAAGAAACTTATCCAATAATCAAATATAATTTATAATAAGTTCTATAATGAAAAACGTCATCAAAAATTTATTAAGAGCATTAAAAATTTCGTAACTTTATTAATTATGTTGTATCAATATTGATTTCTATTTGAGTATAAAAAACAAGTAATTTTCATTATCTCTTTTATTACATTTTCCTCTTTGTAAAAACTTGACATAGATCTGACTTTTTTCATTACATCTAGATTCAAACTCGAATCGAAGGAATGTAAAATAACACCTACTTTTTTGATTTATTTGGGATTTATTTTATTTGGAAATACAGACAATATAAATGTGTCGAAGTTCGTAAAGTAGTCTCATCATCAGTAATAATAAAACCAAGTATCTCCTTGTTAGTAGACGCATGAGAACAAGACCAACTTAAAAATAATAGCACTTTTGAGATAGTTTAAGCATACAAATACCAGAGCACCATAATAAATGAGGTGAGTGTAATACAGCAGGAAATTAAGAACAAAATTAAAGCTGCTAATGCATCATATTTTGCATTTGGTTCCGTCTTAACTTTTTGAACCCTATAGGCCGGTTTACCGGCCTGATTTGGCGAGGCATATACCCTAATGGCTGATTTACCGGCCTTGACATCTATCTTCATTATATGCTAATACAATGAATGCCTTAGGGTTCAAAGGGTTAAAAACGAAATTGATGTGAGTTTCATATTTCCATATGACGCAAAGAGTCATCTGAAACATCTGGTTTTAGCCAGGTGGCATCATGAGTGGAACAGTATATAGAACATCAAGTTGAGACAGATTAAGGGAGACGTTGACCCATGGGGTTCTTCCTGCAGGATTAACCGCAGGAAGGAAACCGCCATCACACACCTCCGTATAGGCCACTGTTGGTGGACCCATGGACACGTCCTTCGAGGTGAAGAGTCCCCTATCTGTGAGACGTGTAACACACATTTGTCTGTGTTACACTTTTTAACTGTGTGTACAGTTCGAGGATGTCAGGGAGACGTTAGGTCTGTGCTATGACCTGTCAGCTACTTTAGGTGACGACAGAGTACTCATGAACAGGCTGATACCCTTCCTGTGAGAATCGAACTTACTTTTTTATTTGTGAAGTCTTGCACCTTATTTTAATGTATACTATTTATAGACTGTGATATTTTATGGTAATTGGCCTCTTAACAGCCTCTTACCATCACTCTGCGTCTGTTCATTTTTTCGAACAGACTTTTTATTTTATTTGTTTGTATTTGTCCGTGCAAGATTTCTTTTATTGAGCGTAATTTTCATGTTTTTATTTATTTATTGTCTAATTTATTGTTTTTATTATGTAGCGTAGTCATTTAGATGGGCAGCGTTAGACGCAAATAGCCTTTGTTGCTGTGCGCCAAAATTAACGAACTAACTTAAAAACGAAACTCTAGTCCATCTTTAGCTTTATTCATATTAATAGTGAATAAAGAATCCATAAGAACAAAGATATCCGAGAACTGTACTCAAAGCTGAATATCACACTAAAACTGAGAGGTAGACTATTACAGTGGATAGGACACGTGTTTAGAATGAGACAGGGCAGAATGAGTTGGAGGATATGGGAGGAAAGATTGAAACTCCTGTCGATCAGTGGAAAGACCTTGGAAGAGATGAAGAGATCAGCTAATCGAAGAAATAACATGTATTAATATACAGGATACATGGAAAGACAATTGACAGATGGAGGATTTATGTGAGTGAGGCTAAAAGTCAACCTAACTGATAGTGCAAAAAAAGATATTAGAGTAAAAATAAATGTAAAGGATAAAACTGACGGTAATTACTACTTTGAGCGTGAAAATGTGTGAACTCAAGCAATCAATAAATACTTCAATTATTGTTCGTTTACACGGAAAACACTGACAATAAGCCGATTTTCTGTACATGAAGAAAATGTGACATTCTTGGAATTCAGAGATAAGCCCCAAGTTTACTTTATTATTTAATTATAAAATATACTTACGGATTTTAGAAGGTATAAAAGATTAAATAAAAAAATAAATAAAAAAATACTGCGCACGTTACTTATTACCTAGTAAGATGGGATGAAGGATAACGACTTGATATGATTTAGCGGTCATTTGCAAGTTGACTTCGGTTGAATTTTTTTGTCTAATTTAGTTCATTAGAAATTTTTTTGTAATTACATTTTCGATACCCAGATTGTTAAAGACTGATCTGTTCAAAGAGTAGAGTGTCTATTTGAAATTCTGATTCAAACTTGGAAATAAGGAGACAGAAACACTTGAACTTTTAAAAACAGCTTTCTAGAGATGATGTTCCGAGTCAAAACTGTGCGTGTTAAGCGGTTCGGGCGTTGTTAAGGTGGTAGAAATTCAATCAAAGATGATGTAGGCCTTCAATTTCTAAAACCGATGAAAAGATTGTTCAGGTTCATGAATTAATTCATACTAGTGCTGAGAACTGAAACAAAATTTTGGGGTACTCAGTTCGAATAAACCCAGGTATGTAACCTGGTAACCCGGTGGTTTCGTAAACTCGGATTTGGATTTAGAACCTTTTTTTTCGTTTACTTATAATTATTTTTGACGGATATGCGGTTTCGGATACTTGATCTAAATACCCATTCGGTTGGGTATTAGAAACCGGGTTAATCTGGAACCAGTTTTTTTTGGTACCGGTTCCCGTTCCATCAAGATCATAGTATAGAGGTTCACATGGATACGTCATAGTTCGTTTACACTACAAATGTCTCCAACATTATCAGATCTAGTAACGTATTTCAAAATGAAACATAATCGGCCCAATTCTGTAAGCAAGTTACTACAAAAAAGTTACAATAAAAGTTGCTAAATACAAGGTCAGTAACTTTTTTAGCAACTTTCACGAAATCCGTATTCTGTAAGAAAAAAGTTACTATGAAATTAGTAACTAGTTGCTAAAAAAGTTATTATGGATAACAACTAACAGAAAACAGCACTTAGTAACTTCAAAATAACTTGTTAAAATCGTGAAAAATCGCAATTTTTCTGTTTAATAATGAATTGTTTCAAGCATTTTACAATGAAGGCCACATAGAGACAATAATTATAGAAGGATTTTTATTTTATTTTCTGTATATCACAAAATTCTTCGAGTTCTTTATTTCAATTTCTATTTTTTTTTGTTTATTTACATTTGTTTTATAATAGTATAACAGTACAATATTTTTTAAATGTATTAACTACGACTGTCAATAGAAGCCGCGCACAGAAGGGGGTGGTCGACGAGTTCAGACCCCCTCCCCCAAGGATTTGAAAAATCAAATCTTATTTAATAAAAACTAAACGATTGCAAATATGAATCACCTTTTTTCATATTAAAAATTAAATTATAATCAAAATTAAATTAATATATAAACCCAGTCGTCTCCATAAAAACACAACAATACATTTGTATTATATTACAGATATTTTTTCGAAATGGACCCTTCCCAGATCAATGTTTTAAGTGCGCGCCTGTTCAATGGCTATCCGAATGGCTAACTGTATTTCACGCAATTCATTTAAATTGGGACTATAACTTGCACCACCACATAGAAAACAGTAACCACATAGCACATCACCACAGCACCACCACTCGTTCCTGTCAATTATTTTTTAAACACTCGTTTCACCGACCATGACCGGGTTATTTTCCAGGAAATTCAACAGAATTTCCATCTGTTTGCAATTCTTTTTCTGATTTTGTTTATAAAACATTTTTCGTTTAACCTCAGAAACTCACAACATAGCTGTCAAACTCAATTAAAAACGAATACCTCGCCTGCGCAGAACGTAATCTGCTTCTAGCTTCACGGTTCTTTGTAGCAACATTACTAAATATAACTTGTTATAAGAACGTTGCTTGTGCTTATGCTTGGAGAATACCAATTGTTTGGCGATTGATAAGAAATTTACTATAAAAGTTATTTCGTAGCAACGTTACTCAGTAGCAACTAACCTAGTAACTTTTTACAGAATCGGGCCGATTATACAAATACATGATTAACAGTTATGTTGTCAATTACAGCCCATTTGCTCATTCTTCCCTTATGGTTTCGTCGTTTTTATGAAGAACAACTTCGTTACTCATTCACCATCACTTACTTTATCCCTGTTTTATTCCTTTTCTGTTCCCAAAACTGAAGAGTTCGTTAAGAGGACGCCGATTTTAAGGGATCGAAGAGATCAATAAATTCTCACTGATCTAAAAGAGATTTCAAAAAGTACCTACAAGATGTGTTTCCAGATGTGGAAACGACGTTGGCAGAGATGTGTAGTCGCAGAAGGCTAGTTACGTTACCATATTTTCACAGCTCTAAATTTAATAGTCATACAGACCATTTCTGTAACTTAGTTACTATGATAATAGTAACTAAATATGTCACTATGAGCAAGGTCAGTTACTATCATGAATGTAAGTCTTTATACTTTTTATAAAATTTTATCTTGTAGTAACGTTACTACACAGTAATTTTTTACAGAATTGATCTGTATATGTTGTCAACTATAGACAGTTTTCCAACTTGTAGTTTACTGTTTTAATGAGACAAACATATAAATCAGGCATGTGCAACTTCTAAAAGTCCGAGGGCCGGATAGCGATCTGAAATAAATTCGCGGGCCAGAACTTTTTAAGGATCTTTTTTTAGAATCATCAGTTTTAAATTATTTTAAGTTACTTCACTGAATTTGTAATTATTATAAAAAAATACATTCTAAATTTTTTAAACTATACAAAATATATATAACTTCCTAACATTTATAAAAAAACACAAGAAAAATAATTTAAATCCATTAAAATGCATAAATATTGTTAAATTAGAACAAAATGTTTATTTAATTTTAATGGGATGGTTTGGACTTTATATTGCTCACAAGTTTCTCAATGTTCGGGGAAACAACTGATGTAGCAACACGCAACGTGTTTTCTAGGTGCGAATCCGTTATTGTTTTTATTTAACGAACCTCTTCCTGGAAATAACTGCTCACATTTGTAAGTACTTCCAAAGAGCGTAATTCTCTTCTGAGCAAAAGCTGTGAGTTTCGGAAATTTGTCAACTGGGAAATATTTTTTATAAAACTCAATTAGTGAAATGTTTTACTTCAAATCTGAGTTTTCCTGTAACTCAAGTAGTTCCATTTGCAGAGAAAGTGGCACTTGTTCCACATCAACATCAACCCTTTAACTGCATTTGATCTCTGAAAACAAAGATATACTCGTGGGTCAGAGTTAATGGGATTTTGGATAGTTATCGCGGGCCGGATCCAGCCCGCGGGCCGTAGGTTGCACATGCCTGATATAAACACATCAGCTATCTCACTTTTAGACCGGGAGCTCATGACAAATCATTTTGACAAAAGGGCAAGCAATATTAAGTCAGAGAAAAACACAAAAATTTTGTGCAAGTGGAAATGCAATTTTCCCTATGACCGGAAAGCGTGCAGGGGTTTAGTACCATCCCTTTTTTGTTGTCACAGGGTAAATATTCTCTCCTCCAACAGGCATGCTGTATGAAATCGGAGACCAAAAATGTCATGAGCTCCCGATCTATTTACATCATCTAAAAAATACTGTTGCGCAAATATCGCAAATCGTGAAAAAGAATTGCAGTAGTTGCGGATATAATTTTGTTATTAAATTTAGTAATAGAACTCACGATCTTGCTGATGGAGGTTTTGTAAAAAGTCCAATAAATTCATTTTTTTTTCGTGGTTGATTTGAAAAGACATAGATGTCTCAACATTTTTCTAAGCTGTGATTAAAAGTTAAAATTGTCTATTAAATTTATCCACAACACAGAGTGTATTTTTAACTAATTTTAGAGCTGTGAACGCAGCTTAACTGTTTATTTTGCGCTTGGGCTGCAAAAATTTTACGCCACTAACTAACTTTAATTAATATTTCTTTGTGTGCGACTTTGACTCGTATTTAGGACTCAGTCGTGTTGATGGTTTTATCTGGTTGAGTTTCAAACCACGAACATTCCTTTCTCACATAATGCTGACCAAATTTTCGGTTTTCCGATAAAATATTTGAAATTCTAAGTGGAAAAGGTCTTCTAAAATATTTAATTTGATTAATTAATTAAGTTATTATGTTAAATTTGATTATGGAACGGGTTGTTTTTTAATTATCGAATTTTTTCGCGTGACAATACCGTTTAATAATTCACGTGGCATGTAAGTTGCGTATCATCCTGCTTGCATTAATATTATACAGATAACAAACTTTACCAATTTTAATTAACTGCTAATTATGACATTCTATTTTGGGGATAATGCGAAATACTTCCGCTTTTCAGCGTCACCTTATATAACATAATTTTTACGGAAAATATCATTTCATACTAGAATATTATGGCATCAGAGGCACGGCTTTTAGATTAATGACGTCATAACTATCAAATAGGGTACAGATAGTAGACCACAGTTCTAACTGGAGCGAACCTAACGTCATTACACTAGGAATTCCGCAGGGCAGTATGCTTGGGCCTTTATTCTTTGTTATTTTCGTAAACGATTTACCGAAGAATCTTTCTTACGATTGTTTTCTATACGCAGACGACACGAATTTAATTGTCAACGATAGGGACAAGAAAATTTTGAGAAATAAGATAAACATAGTCAATATTGAAGCAAAAGAATGTCCGAAGTCAATAAGCTTATCCTGAATAAGGATAAAACAAAAAATATATTATTCACCTCGAACAGAAGTAATATCGGGTGTGATACTGGTCACTTCTTGGGTCTACGCCTGGTTACCAAATTAACATGGAAATACCATGTAGATAAAATAAGTAACCAGCTCTACAAAGCTATCTATGCTATTAGGCGAATCAGAAAAGTGGCTAACAAACATCTGACCCTAACAGCGTACCATTTCCTCTTCCACTCGGTTATGAACTACGGTTTAGTAGTTTGGGGAAACTCATCCCAGGCAGTAAGAATATTCCTTCTCTAGAAGAAAGCAGTGAGGGCCATTGTCAATGCATCGAAAATCACCTCTTGCAAACATATCTTCCCATCACTTAAAATTCTCAACATTCATGTCTAGTTTATCTTGCCACAAAGCTTGGAAATGAATAAAAATACCGGTCATCTCAGCAGTCGCAACGACGCCCATCCCTAAAATATACGCACGAAAGAAGATCTAACGGTGCCAAGATCACGACTCAAAGTATCAAGAAGGCTAAACGACATTTTACTAGCATCGATACTGTTTTACTGGTATCGGTTATAATTATTATAAATATTTGTATACTAATGTGAATCAGCGATCCCAGCGATGGATCATGGTATTTGAAATTAAGTAATGTTATAATAGTTTTGTCTAAAATCAAATACATAATTTAAATAATTATGCGCAAAATTAAATAGATAAATTATTCTTTTGGTAATTTACTGCAATATTTTAGTATAACAAGTCCTACTGTAAGTCGTTATTTTCAATAAAAACACGCACAAAGTCTTGTTCGTTGTTTCTCAATTAAGGTCAATCCTGTCCAAACATATTTTTCTTGTAAATAAATATCTTTTTCCATAACTGTATAGATATACAATCATTATACGTGATTAGTAAATGTAGCACTTTCCCCACTCCTTTTTATTACACACCTCTTAACCTGTTACGTAATGAGCTCATTACCTAACAAGTTGAGCTCATTACATAAAAGGTTCAACCAGCAATGGTCGAACCATTGCTAGGCAACATAATAAATAGGTTGAAAGCATATGACAAGTTATTGTTAGTAGTAGTTTAAGAAACCGGATTAAAATTAAATAATATGGTTAAAGTTGTTGAATTTTGTAAATAGTTTTTTATTTGGTCTTGGTCAGTCAGTTAATCAGTTGACGAAAGTATTGTTATTTTAACTAAATTTACATTCCGTATGACAGGTACATGACCGTTGTTAGGCAACGTAATAATACGTTGAAAGACACTGTCAAATTATTGTTAGTTTTTAAAGAGAACTAAATAAAAATTAAATAAGTAATAAAGTTAAAGTCATGGAAAAATCATAGTATGAAACTTGCATGGAATAGTCACTTCTTACTCGTATGAATTGCGCTACTCACCTGCAGCTCATGGCGCAACTTTATACTCGTGTAAAATGACCATAATTCCATGCTCGTTGCATAATATACTGTTTCATACTAGTTTTTTTTTCCTGGTACATTAATCGATACCATGAAATATTGATACTTTTTTCCGATACTGATGTTACGAAACGATACTAATATCAATATAGAGTTTCAATAACTTCGATAGAGTTTCGATACCCCAGCGCTGACAGCATATTTTTTTTACTACCAAAGTAACAATGCCATATCAGTACGCCATTTGCAAAAGTCGCTCACCGAAAAACTCGATTTGGACAAATTGGTATCGCTGAATCCGTTATCGAAGTGGCTATCGAATTAACTATAAGTTGGGCTGCAAAAACCAATATAAACGCCTTAAAATCAGGACAGAAAATTACGTACTTTTGCAAAACTCGGTATGTTTGCCAACCTTCCCGTAGCAAAACCCGCTAAATACTTGATTTTTTGCCAAAGACGGTTTATTAATTATGAACACATAACGTGTTGCGCATAAAATTGTATAATTGCAAAATTATACAATTATAATATCGATACTTTTTTGATACTAATAACGGTATCATTATGAAACGATACCGATATCGATACAACATATCGATACCTGCGATCGATATTTACATTCCTAATTGTACAAAAGAAAAAATCAATATGCACCAATCTAATATTAGTGTGGATCGCGGAAAAATATGAGAAAAAACACCGGTCCGCTGTAACTAAAACTAATCTATTTAATCCACTAAAAACATGTATAAAAATAATACACTTGAACTTGACACAATAAATTAAACTGTTAAAGATCTCAACTGATTAAAATGATGAATTAAAAATGTAGCTAAGATCAATAACAATATACCATTGAAAATACTTGTTAAACTATCACTAATTCATTGAAAAATATCAGATTACTATAGATACACATCCTCTTGTAAATTTTGCACATGTTTACAAAAACAAAAATAAAAAATAGGTCATGGTTCTTATCATATCTAATTCCCGGTATCTCAAAAATTTGATTTGATTAATCCTAAAAATGACACTGTTTACTACAAAATAAGAATATCAAAATTATTTTGAGTATATTATCACGAATTATTAAGCCTTTGTTTTGATGCTCTTTAAAACTCTTTAAAATGTCTGAGTGGTTTGATCTGACGAATTAAATAAGATTTATAGTAGATTGAAATATGAATTTAGTTTTTTTTAGGGTTTTGTAGGTATGACCAAAAAACCCTTATACCGTCATTTTGTCGTCTGTCTGTCTGTCTGTCTGTCTGTCTGTCTGTCTGTCTGTCTGTCTGTCTGTTGTCTGTCTGTCTGTCTGTCTGTCTGTCTGTCTGTCTGTCTGTCTGTTCGGTAAAAATTGTAGCCAAACGGCTAAACCTAGAGAGTTGAAATTTGGCATGCTTATACAACTCTTTGACCCGCACATAGGAAAAATACTAGAACATCTAAACAACATACCCCCCTAAAAATATAAACAAATATGTGCTCATCGAAAACAAAAATATTTTTTTTAAATTTTGAGGAGGGTATCAAATGAAAGCCCTTAGTACGTGGATTAACGATCAAATTTTTATTTTTGCAAAATAAATTATTTTAATGCGATTTTTGCTAAAATTGTGCAAAAACAATTTTGTCCCACACCCTGTAGCCCAGATGGTTTAAACTAAAAATCTAAAAAAATTCTAAGTAATGTATATTGGTGTGAACCGAAATAATATAACAGGAATTTTTGATCAGATTATGTTTTCGGAAAATAACGCATTTTTGTGGTTTTTGGTTCACAAAGTACAAAAGTTATACCAATGTAAGACACTCACATGCAAGGCGTGCGATAGCGTAATGGGTTAGAGCACTGGTGTCGTAAGCTAAAATGCGCTGGAAACGAAGGGTTTCGAGTTCGAGTACGGAGTGAATTTTATTTTTTCTGTTTTTTTTTGCATTTTTATTATGTTGAAATTATTTTGTCAAAATTCTAGTTATATTTTGGCAAATGTTGTATTTAATTTGTAAGAGCGTAAATTTAATAACCAGTCTTATTATATAATTAACAGACGTTAAATTATTTTAAAAATATCGTTCTGTTTGCCATGATTACTACAAAGTAAAATTTGTCCTACACACTCAGCATACCGCCTTCACTTATTATATACCTGCGAAACCCTGAAATGTGTGAATATTCACATTTCACATCAATTTTTTAGTAAACAGGAGCAGAACCATTTTGTATCAATTTTAATAGAATTATAGAAATGCAGGTATAGAATTTCCAAAATGAAATGGCTGGTCTTGTTAAGCAGCTTAACAAAGCGGTAATGGGTTTATGGCAGTAATTCTGAGACTTAATGCTGTAAAAAGAATATAAAAGGTATTAAGGGAATTTTAAATTTAAATAGAATAGATGTATAATTGAACTATAACAGTAGTTCAATTGAAGTTTCTTAAAAACCATTAAGGATATTTTCCAAATTTATAATCCTATTGTTTATAAATTTTAGGGGTTGTTATATTTGTTTATAAATTAATTTTCAAGGTTCATAGCGTGCATACATTAACATGGATCTTTGATGACCATTTTATTTTGAAGAATTTCCTAATTTCTGTAGTGAAAATAGTGAATCTGTGCAAGGTGATTTTAAGTGCGAAAATATGGACGTTGACGTGGCATGCGAAAATGTGGACGTGGCTACTAAAGAAAAATGCCATTAGTCAGAAGTTTGCAAAGTTCTGATACTGAACGTTTATAAAAAATTAGTTTCGGAAGGTAATGACATTGTAGTACAATTAATTAAAGACGACACAAGTGAAATAAGTAGTGATTCGTGGAAAAAATGTGTCGAACATGTAAAGACAATTAATTATTATTTTTTTTATATAAATCAACCAAATAAATCTTAACTAATTAATAATTTAAATGACAGTGGTAGTGACACAAATTCTGATAGTAATATAAACAATGATAATAGTGATAATGATTAATATTTTAATAACTTTAAATTACCATAAACTGACAAGTTCAAAAAAAGAATGATTTTGATTGTGCAAATTTGAAGTATTTAATATGGACTATAAAGACTTTAAAACAAAACAATTTTTAAACATGCCTATAGTTACAATTCAAATATAGCCAGTCCTAAGCCCGATAAAAATGTGAAGGAACGTCATGTGAGTATATACAGTTCATTGTAAATAGCATATAATAGCATTTTTCATAATGGTAGTAACAGTTGAAAGCGGTAAATTCATTATCCTGCAGACATCGGGACGTTTTGCCACACTTTCCATTCGTCTAATAACTTCCATTTTCTTCTCAGGGGAGATAGAAATTCTAGCCCGTTTAGGTCCAACTTGAGTTAACATTTCCTTTTTTCTGTTCTCAGACATGGTATTTGTTTTACTGTACCTTTTTATATATGCGTATGCAAAAAAAAAACATTTATTTTATAAAAACAAATAAACTAATTTAATTACGAATAACTTAACTAAATATACGGCAGGCGTGTAGACGGATACTTATACGCGATGATACAGGAGTGCTGTCCAGTTCAGTAGTCAACTGTTGACAAGTGTAATATTGTTGAAGGGAATTAAAGGTTATTCCAAACTTTTAGGCGGAACTAAATGGAAAATAAATTTTCTCAAATTGGCACTAGCTAATTAGGGTTTTGTAGGTATGACCAAAAAACCCTTATACCGTCATTTTGTCTGTCTGTCTGTCTGTCTGTCTGTCTGTCTGTCTGTCTGTCTGTCTGTCTGTCTGTCTGTCTGTCTGTCTGTCTGTTCGGTAAAAATTGTAGCCAAACGGCTAAACCTAGAGAGTTGAAATTTGGCATGCTTGTACAACTTTTTGACCCGCACATAGGAAAAATACTAAAACATCTAAAAAACATCCCCCTAAAAATATAAACAAACATGTGCTCATCGAAAAAAAAAATATTTTTTTAAAATTCTGAGTAGGGTATCAAATGAAAGCCGATTAGTCTTAGCCTTAGTACGTGGATTAACGATCAAAATTTTATTTTTGCATTTTGATTTATTTTCATGCGATTTTTGCCAAAATTGTGCAAAAAAAATTGTGTCCAACACCCTGTAGCCCAGATGGTTTAAACTAAAAATGTGAAAAAATTCTAAGTAATGTATACTGGTGTGAACCGGAATAGTACAACAGAAATTTTTGATCAGATTATGTTTTCGGAAAATAATGCATTTTTTGTGTTTTTAACCAAAATATGTTAAATATTTAATTCGCTATGTAACCAAGAAGATACGTCAGCGCTCATAGCGATGTGCGTTTAGTCATTGGTTTTCTAATTTTCTAAACAGTTAACTTGCAAACTAGAGTTCGAATCCTGTCAATTTTAATTTTTTTGCAGTTTTCTTTTGTTTAAATTATTTGGTAAAAATTCTAGTTATATTTTGGTAAATGTTGCATTTAATTTTTAAAAGCGTAAATTTAATAACCAGTGGGAAGTGTTGAAATTATAATTTAATTCTGTTTGATGTAAACGAAATCAGAGGGCGGGGCTAATGATTTAAGCAACCAATAGAAGCCATAGGCGCAATTTTCAAAATCTTAATGAACCTTGCTATGTAAAAAAAATACTGCACATATTTAGAAACTTTAATAATGGTATTAGGCATTCGAATTAAAATTCATAAAAAAATATTTTGACATAAAATTTGTTTTGGCATCCCAAATAATCATCATTCAGTTATTAAATACCTGCAAAACCCTGAAATGTGTGAAAATTCACACTTCACATCAATTTTTTTTATATATTGAAGCAGGCTTTTTCTAAACAAAATGATCAAAAGCTTCAATCAATCGGTAAAAGTTACTAAATTTGAAAGGCTAGTTTCGCCTAAACCAAATAAACCATCTACCAGGTCTACAAGTATGAAATGCGGATTTTTTTCTAACTTGCCGCGCAAACAGAGTGTATAGTTCAAAGTTTCAACACATATGGCGTTTTGTTAAGTTATCATTACGTGTCAAATGCGTATAGGTTATAATTTGAAAAGTGATCATATAGTTTTGTTTTACTGTGTTAAAAATGACAAATTTTGTGCCAAATAAAGAGCATTCGCGGACAGTACTACTGTTTTGTTTTCATTTGAAAAAAACCGCTGCTGAATCATACCGACTGCTTCGAGAAGCTTATGGTGAATATGCTCTATCGCAAGATACGTGTGAACGATGGTTTCGGCGTTTCAAAAGTGGTGACTTTGATCTTACAGACAAAGAACATGGAAAACCTCCAATAAAATATGAAGATACAAAATTGGAAACATTGCTACAGGAAGACGAGAGTCAATCACAAAAACAACTAGCAGAGTAGTTAGGCGTTAGTCAACAAGCTGTTTCCAATCGCCTACGAGAGATGGGTAAGATCCAGAAAGTCGGCAGATGGGTTCCACATGCATTGAATGAGAGGCAGATGGAAAAACGCAAAAGCACTTGTGAAATTTTGCTTGCACGATACAAAAGAAAGTCTTTTTTGTATCGTATCATTACTGGCGATGAAAAATGGATTTATTTTGATAATCCCAAACGCAAAAAATCATGGGTGAACCCAGGCTCACCATCCACATCAACTGCAAGACCGAATCGCTTTGGCAAAAAGACAATGCTCTGTACTTGGTGGGACCAAAAGGTTGTGGTATATTATGAATTGTTAAAACCTGGTAAAACAGTTAATACCCAACGCTACCAACAACAACTGATCGAATTGAACCATTCGCTGCTCATAAAACGACCAGAATACGAAAGAAGACAGCACAAGGTAATCTTTCTTCCCGATAACGCTCCATCACATAAGGCAAAAGCAGTTAGCAACACATTGGAGGCACTCAAGTAGGAAGTGCTACCCCATGCCGCTTACTCACCAGACTTGGCCCCGTCAGATTACTACTTGTTCGCATCGATGGGTCACGCACTTGCCGAGCAGCACTTTTGTTCATATGAAAATGTGAAAGAATGGCTAGATGAATGGTTTGCGGGGAAAGGGGAAGAGTTCTACTGGCGAGGTATTCACAAATTGCCTGAAAGATGGGAAAAAAGTATAACTTCTAATGGAGCATACTTTGAACAAATAAACTTTTACTTTTCTTTTGAGTTTAATGTGTTTTATTAAAAAAAATAATCCACATTTCATACTTGTAGACCTTATACTTTGAACATATTTAAAATGAAATCCTAAAAAAATATGAACTATGTGTTCTCATTAATTCTAGCGCGAGCTTTGCATTTGAATTAGAACTATAGGTTTCTATAAGCTCTGACCTTACTCTAAAGCACCCACTAGATTGTGGTGTGAAATTTCTACAAATAGAAATGCAATGGTGATATCTTTGATCCTTAATAATACAACAATTCATTCAACATCCCACATCAAAATCAATCAATAATATATTTGTATAGTTTACGTATAATTTATGCGCACATTATTCCTTTCATGTTTGCATAATGGAAATTAAAATTATCATATTATAAAGTAAATGTAAAATATCAAACGAGTATATCAAAATGAAATTAGGTGTATTATTATTTAACGAATAATGTAATCCACTAGAATGTGATGTTAACGGTAGAATGAAGTTGTATTTATCCGAAATGTGTCAATATTTGCCAAGTGCAGACCTATGCGTGCTAACTACATGAACCGAGCTTACTACATCACTATGTTTACGTATTATGTATTATACGTAATTAATTACATATTCCACAAACATTTTTTAGCTACATCATGATCATTATAAACCAAATCTGTTCGGTGAGGATTTAGGTTAGGCCTTTAGGTCAAACCCGTGGAAGGCTAATCTCAAGATATAAGGACCAAATTAGATTATTAATTAGGAAAATTGATATGTTACATATACAAAGGTTGGAATTTTATAAATGGCATCTGTTAGCTTATACAAAACACATAAAAGTTTCAAATTTTGATTGTCTTTTTTTTTTTTTTAATTAAAGTTTATTTAGGGGTGCTTCAGCTGCCATGGCTATTAGCACCCACTCAGTTTTATATACATTATATATACATACATTTTCGTTTCTTACATTACTATATACAATTTTATTACATGGATATTATATTTCATTATACATATTTATTTCTTTCAGGAATTGTATTAATTTATGTATTATGTCTGCATTATTTCCCAATAAGTCCTTCAGGTCTTGTTCGAGGATATTGTTTTGTGTCCGTTGGGCAGCATATTGCGGGCATTCTATTAAGATGTGCTTCACAGTAAGGGTTGTGTCACATACAGCACATTTTGCAGGTTCTGTATGGTCAAACAGGTGTTTGTGGGGAGGTAGACTATGTCCGATTCTCAGTCGGGTAATCACTACATCTTCTCTCCTACTTTTCCTTGCGGGCCATGCACTGGTGTTGGACTTAATTTGCCTCAGATGATTCCTATTTATATCTGTTTCAGCCCATTTTTCATTCCATCGGATCATAGTTTTTTCCTTTATGAGATTTTTGTAGTCTCTAGCTGGGATGGGAATATTTGTAAGTTCCGTGTTCTTGGTGGCTTCTTTGGCGGCGATGTCAGCTTTCTCATTACCAGGTATGCCCACATGTGATGGTATCCATATTATGGAAATGTTTTTCCCATCATCAACTGACTCGTGTATTTTTTGTTGGATTTCTTCGATAGTAGGACTTTTTGAGTACATTTTTTGTAAATTTTGCATTACACTTAGTGAGTCGGTATGGACTATAAATAATTTATTTTTATTGTTACTGTTAATGTACTTAATAGCCTTTAGAAGTGCAAATTCTTCAGCCGTGTAGATGGATACAGTTTCTGGGAGGTGGTATTTTTTTGTTTCGGTGTCAGTGACTAAGCCGGCTCCTACTTTACCGTCAATTTTCGAGCCGTCTATGTAGACATTCTCTACTTCCATTCCGCTGTGTACTTCTTTTATTTCCTGCAACAGACTTTTGTATAAGGATGGGGATGTGGAATGTTTCGGATATTCCGACAGGGTTAAAATGAATTTAGGTTGTTTTCTAGTCCAAGGCGGAGGATTTTTGACCGTTGATTTTTGGATGGTTGAAATATTAAGATTTAGGTTTGTTAATATGTTTTGGATTTTCTGTTGGAATTCATTTGAGGTTTTCATTGCATAATTATTTTGGAATAAGTGTGGGAATGTGGGATGAGAGGAGTTGTTTACAATGGTTTTGATATAGGAAAGGGTTATTTCGTCTCTTCTTGCTTGCAGCGGTGGTTCGCCTGCGTCGCAAAGGACACTTGAGATAGGGCTGGTTCTGAATGCTCCACTGGCGTATCTGATGGCTGTATGGTGAACTGAATCAATGGTTTTTAGCAGGTGCTTTTTAGCTAGGCCATAGACTATGCATCCATAGTCTAATTTGGGTCTGATGATAGTTTTATACATCGTTAAAAGAATTTTCCTACTTGCTCCCCATGATGTCTTTAATGCCACCAGTGTTGCGTTTGCCACATTTGGCATACGTGGAAGCCATTACCGATCCAGATGTCTCGGATAGGGATGGGAACGATATATCGATATTTCGAAAATATCGATACTTTAGAAAAATATAAATATATAAATAAGTTTATTCAGTAAATAATTAAAATACATAAAATTACATGGTTAGCACACAGCGCCCGTTATAAAAGTAACATAATCTGTATTTGGATATGTTGTTGTATGATTGGTTATCAGATATTTGAGTAATATTCTTTAATTCTAGGAAATATTTCAAAAAACCTAACAAAAGTTGAGAAATATGTGATAATGTTATGTGAGAGTGTAAATGTTATGTGTTTAAGTGTTGAAGCAAACGATGGCTCGGAAACTTCCTTTTGTGTCGTTTCGGTAATTCATCTAGGTTATACAGACCAATTGCATTTATTAATGGGTTCGTATGAATACTGCACTTTTCATAGAATTTTTTTGCATTCTTTAATACATATTCTTCTATAGTTGGTTGGTTTGCTATTTCGTGTATGAAAGTAATGCGGTTATATTTTCTTAATTGTGTAGCCATTCGCAGGCATTTATTTTGAATAACCTGCACGTCATTTAAATAACTTGTCGATACACTAGCCCAGGCTGCAGATCCATAAGTTAATATTGGTCTGATCACTATATTATACAACAATAATTTATTTTCAATACTTAAGTAACTCTTAGTATTAATTAGACTGTAGATATTATGCATCATCATTTATGCTTTTTTAGTAATATTATTAATGTGTTCCTTCCAAATTAATTTACTATCAAATGTTAGGCCCAAATATTTAGCATTTTTCCTCCATGCAATTATTTTTTTGTTATAGTACAAACGATTTACATGATTATTTTTAAGATTAGTGAAATAAATTGCTTGACACTTGCTAGTATTTATTTTTATATTCCATTTAATGTAATATTTATGAAGTTGATTTAGAACAGTTTGCAATTTATTAATAACAACTCTAGGCTGTTTTCCAGATGCAAATATGGCAGTATCATCAGAAAATAGTGCCATTTCTATATTTTTAAATACAGGTAAATCATGTAAATAAATAATAAAAAGAACTGGACCAAGAATAGAGCCTTGGGGAACTCCAGCTGATATCTGACGTATACTTTATATTGAATTATTTATAACTACTTGAAATTTGCGATCAGTTAAATAAGCTTTAATAAATTTAATTAGATGTGATGGGATTCTTAGCTTAATTAATTTGAATAGAAGACCATCTTGCCAGACAGTGTCGAATGCTTTTTGGATGTCAAGAAATACTGCACCCACCGACTTTTTCCTATTGAAACTTTTAGATATTAACTCCGTTACTCTAACAAGTTGATGTGTAGCAGAATGATAATGTCTAAAACCAAACTGTTCATTTTGAAATAATTCAGAGTCTTCGCCATATTCAATTATTCTATTTAAAATAATTTTTTCCAAGATCTTTGAAAGACTAGATAATAAACTGATGGGCCTATAATTGTCTGGATCTGCATTTGACTTCCCTGTTTTGTGAATTGGCACAATATGTGCCAATTTCAATTTTGATGGAAAATAATTTTTTTGCATGCAGGCGTTATATAAATCATCCGTCTACATGGCGCCTTAGCGGCGCTGGCGGCGTTCTAACTGCTGGACATTTAAAATCCTCAGATGTAAGCGTTGATCGTTTGTAGAGTAATAAATGGACCTCCAATATTTCGATGATAAATATTCCAGACCACAGAGACGAGCAACTGATAAACTGGCTTGTATAAGAGATGTTTGGGAGGGTCTAAATAAAAATCTCGGAAAGTATTATATGCCAGGTTCTAATATAACTGTAGATGAACAATTAGTTGGTTACGATGGGAAATGTCCATTCAAACAATATATGCCATCAAAACCAGAAAAATATGGTATGAAAATATTTTGGATTAATGATTCAGAAAATGGATATCCTCTAGGCGGAGTTCCTTATTTAGGTAAAGAGGGTAACGAACGAGCGACAAATCTCGGAGAAAAGCTTGTTGAAAAGTTGAGTACACCATATTATCACACCAATCGAAATGTGACGTGCGATAATTTTTTTACTACAAAACAATTGGCTTTGAATCTTAAAAGTTCTGGACTCACATTGTTAGGAACACTTCGAAAAAACAAGCAATATATTCCAAATAATTTTCAGGCAAATCGTTCCCGGGAAGAATTTTCTTTAATTTTTGGGTTTACCAAAGCACTCACATTAGTCTCTTACGTGCCAAAAAAGGGTAGAGCTGTTATATTACTATCTTCTATGATTCACGATGATGCTTTGACAGAAAATAAACAAAAACCTGAAATAGTAATAGATTATAACAAATCTAAAGGCGGAACTGATCTAATGGATAAGATGTTACGATCGTATACCTGTAAAAGAAAGTGTACTAGATGGCCTATGGCTTTTTTTTATGAATTTATTGGATATAGCTGGATTGGCAGGATATATAATCCATACACATATTTATAAACAATGGAAAATAGGAAAAAACGGTAGACGAAATATCTACCTCGAAGAATTGAGTGAAGAATTAATCATGGATCAAATTCAGCGACGTCTCTCAAACATACGGAGTAAATCTTTGAAGAAGAATATTGCTACATTATGTGGTCTGGACGAACCTTCGACATCAAACTCACAACCAAAAAAGAAACACCGAGCGCAATGCCATTTATGTGAATCGAAATGACAAATTTTTCAACATTGCGCATATTGTAAGAAAAATGTTTGTAATGATCATTCAAATTTGATAAGTAATAATTGTGTTAATAAATAATTTAAATTATAGTAGATATACTTTATGCACTATTTATATCTTTTATTTTCGAGTTTTTTTATATTAAATCACAAAAAATATAACGGTTTTACTACAAGCGCCGGTAAGGCGTCGAGACAACTGATGGCTGACAAAATTCATATAGTCGGTTAACGGTTAAACATCAGTTAACTGGTGTGGTATCCACCGAACATAAACTTTCCTGACGGCAAGTTGTTCATGTAGGATTATATTGATTCGTCATGGATATGCCCAAGGATGCCTCAATACACCTGTAAGGGCAGCATTTATCCACCTCCACAGTGTCGATATTATTGGAGTGACAACCCAAACAGGTTTACCTTCACGATGATCGTCTTTGAGAGAAATCCTCCCACGCTTGAATCCTTTGAATAGCCGTTCTACAGTACTAAGGATGATGCTTCAGTGGCACAAAATCGCTTTAATTTATGCAAACATTGTTGTCGAGTTAGGCCGTCTTTAAAAATATAAAAAATCAAGGCTCATCAATGTGAATTCTACTTTTAATAGAAATGGTTCTATTTAAATGCATGATTAAAATCGTACACAATTTATGTTACTTGTTAACACAAACCAACATAGAAAATCATAAACAATTCAAAAAACATCTTGTCGAATTCAACTTGTATCAAGTAACAGCTAAACCGCAAAACTTAAGTACGGTAAACCAAAGAGTAAATAAGGGAATATGTTAAGGAGGTTTACTTTGAGGCAGGTCAAGGTTTATAAACTTCGCAGTGTCCTTTAGATCATCGATACCTCTTAAACGATCAACAAGCAGCTTTCTGACTTACATGGTGTCGTAATCCAAGGAAGCATCAACTACATATTTAACTAGTGACTCTTGGATCATGAATATGCTATGAAACACCGAGCAGTGCTGCATTCTAGTGGTGTAAACTGTCTTAAAGTAGGTCATTTTATGACATGAACAGGATATCCTTCTGAACAAAATAGGAGATTGCAGAAAATCTCTTATGGATTTAAGATAATGTTACAGGTTGAAATACTGTATTAATATCGAGATATTTTTATTAATATTCTAAAATACAGTACGAAAAAAATTGATGTAAAGCGTGAATTTACACACATTTCATGGTTTTGTATATATTTAGGAAGTGATAATAATTGTGATAAAAATTATAAATTTCGATAACTTTTGAAAGAAAATCGCCTGCTCTATCTAAAGATGACAAGCGTATTTATTAGAAGATGCACTCGCATCTACACTCGGGCTTCTTAAACGGTCCCGTTTTCCCGAGATCTTGTTTGAAAAAATACATCTCGTTATCCCGGGATTTCAACCTGGGAATCCAGCTTTTATCGGAGAAGGAATAGTTAGTAATTAACGACGTGGTAACGGCATTACAGCCATTAAAAATTAGTATTGATAGACTTGGTCGACACGGCGCAACACTACTTGAAGCAGAGGGTGTATTTGTGTTTATTTTGGATGAGTTACGCAAAAACAATAATAGTGTTTCGTCTAAAATGCTGGAATCTGTCCAACAGAGAATTGTCGAACGAATGAATAATAATTTAGCTGGCTTATTAAAATAACTAAACAACTCATCAAATTATACCACTACATACGAATCGGAAGTAAATTCCATATTACTACTGCCGTCTAAATCAGGTTTGCAAGTTACAGCTAAAAAGTTATTTGCTAAACTTTTTATTGCAAATACGGATGCTTGTAGTTTGAAAGATTTAGATAGAAGTGGTAATGAGGTTAAAAATTCACTGATGGCAGAGCGAGAAATCACGTCTGAATTATCACTTCATCGGAAGTTGGATGTTACTATTTCGAATGTGACACGAGTTGAGAATGACGAAGGTTTTCTATATGACGTCAAAAACATCAAAAAAGAAATGAATATCTATAAAGCAACGGGAAAACGCACCAATAACTTAAAAAATTATATGATGCACTAATGACCATTCCACCGACATCGATTGAATCTGAAAGAGCCTTTTCTGCGGCAGGTCTTTTCGTCACAAAAATTCGGTCATCATTGGGTGATATTTATTTTTCGGTTCTCACAATTATTTTGAATTATATTTAAGTTTAATTATTTTTGTATTATTATTTAAGTTTTTCTAAATAAAAATAATCTTTTTTTGTAAATTAGTTGTAATATTTTTTCGAATTCTGAATCTGAACTAAAGATATTTGTGCACATACAACATGCTAAACTAATTAGTCCATAAGCATTATGGACTAATTAGTTGTATTCATGCAATTTTAAAAACCTCGGGATCCCAGGAAGATATCAAATTTCATCCCGGGATTTGAAAATGGCGGGAAATGAGAAGCCCTAATCTCAACATAAGCTGTTGCGTTGCTGTTGAAGCGATGTTGCAAAAAAAATCTATAAATTTCGATATAATTATCAGCTCAAAAATTCCTGTTATATTATTCCTGGTCACATTAATGTGGATTACTCAGAAATTTTTCAGATTTTTAGATTAACACCCCCCACTCCTCGGATTATTAGATGGGGGCAAGAATTATTTTAGCACATTTTTGGCAAAAATCTTGTTAAAATAATGAAATTTTAATCTACGTCTTAAAAGCTTTCTTTTGATATCACATAATATATTGTTTTTAAATTACTAATTAATCTGATCAAAAATTCCTGGTGAGCTCTTCTGGTTCCCATCAATATACCCATCATTATTGAGAATTTTTTCAGGTTATTAGATTAATACTTCTTGTTTAACGTCCAAATAATTATATAGAAAGAAAAAGAATCACTCAGCTTTTTGGACAATACGTATATTTTAGAAACACAACGTTTCGCTAAACCATTGTTAGCTTCTTCAGGTGCTATAAACAATAACAATAACAATAGCAATAACAATAGGTATTTTGAACTTATTATTGTTACATATTGAATTTTATTGTTACAATATGTTGCTCAGCGGGTAGTACTTCATTCTCTAGGTTGCACGTGCCAGACCCTGGGGAGTGTTGAACTACGTGCCGTCATATTATTGTACTTACTTATTGTAATTTATATTTAAAATTTTGGACATTTTCTGTATTCCTCAGATGGTTGACTATAGATTTGGTTTTATATTGTAATTTAAATAGGATAATTTAAATAGATTTTAAGCACGGTCACCTTGGTGTAATGGTTAATAAACTGGCGTGTTGGCTGTTAGACCCGGGTGATTCGGGTTCGAATCCCGGTTATGGCATGGATGTTTGTATTTGTATTAAGGTTTAAAATGTATAATTAAAAATTAAAAAGCATGTATCCTGGTTAATGGCCATAGTTGCTAAGACCAAATAAATAAATTTAAAAAAAAAAACTACATGTAATAAATAAGGTATTTCAAAAAGATACTTTTATTTTTAAATGGTACTGCCTATATTTTTTTAATCTGTCGCATAGTAAATGTATCAAAAAGTGACGTTACAGTGAGTTTTTTTTTTTTTTTTTTTTAAGTAGTTATGAGCACTAATAAATTAATTAATATTAAGCATCTTATACTTTTAACATAATTAATTTCCTTTTCATTTAATTTATATTAATTTAATTAATATAATGTACCCGTAAATATGCATATGTAGTTTTAGATTTATTTGTACTATAAGAAAGATTTATTCTTTTTACTGTGTTATATTTTGTATGTGTAGTCAAAAGCAACATATATTATTTATTTATATTCCACGAGCTTTTTTCTCACATGACATATTTTTTAATCTAGAATATTGTAATTAAATAAATATAACAAAACATTAAACTATTGCTGGATTTCAATCCCTCTGGCCCATTACAAATTTGGTGTCAGAAGTGGGATTGAGGATATTCAATATTGACTGTTTTATTTTATTTTATTATTTTGTTAATTTCGTAATGAAAATCGAAGAGTCATAAAGGAAAGGAACTCAAGGAACTATGAAAATTATTTCAAGAATTGTGTTTGCCGCATTTTAGAATATACAAAGGACGACTCAAGTTCCCAGAGGCCTTTTACAAAAGGCCTACTATTTTTACTTACTAGATTTTGAACAATTGATATCACATTGATTTTCATTTAATTGACTAACTTTTGAAGAGTAGCTTCAAAATTCTCTTTTTATATACTATACATTTTTCGTCGATATCAAACTCGTCCACTATTTTCATCGTTTCACTATTTTTCGTTACCCTTTCGCCCTTTTAAGAGGACCCTACATTGTACATGCGAGGAAATCACCGTATTTGTAAAAATAAAATCATAAATTATTATAAAGGGTTACGAATTTAAAAAATAATATATCAGAATCAACAAATACTATTTAATCACTAGCAGACCCGTTGCAAACAACGTTGGCAAACTGATATCCAGAGTTGGGCAAATTGCAATCAAACTAACGATTGAGGATTGAGATTAAAAATTTAATTTTAAGACTTGATTAATGTGTAAGGTACATCACTCATAATGCAGTTATTCACACTGGTAACTAAATTAAATATTTACTCATTATCATGATTAAATTTTTAGTTATGATTAAAACTAAAATCAGGATCGAGATTTTATTTTTTCACTCTCACTGGTCATTGGAATTTAGTATTTATACATTGTGGACGTCTGACGCAGATTTAATTTGTGAAAAAGTTGAGTGATATATTTTACAATTATATATTTGTATTTTTTCGCCAACATGAGTGACAGCCATACTCGTGAAAGTTTTGGTGCATCGACTCTTTTAAGATCGAAAGCATTCAGGAGCTTCAAACTCTTTTCAGTAAGCCAATGATGGTAAAAGAAGAAATCTTTTATTTAAATCGAAAACGGTAGATGATACGTTTTTTCAAAATTCAATTTTTATTTATTAATTATATTTATTTTATTTTAATATTTATTTGAAAAAAAGTATTTTGAGCAAAATAAGTTCATTGCTATATTGTATTCAATGCCAAACTAAAGGTGAAATTAAAGAATATAAAAATAGTTCATTGAATTTTATATCTCATCTTAAAGACGACACGGAAGCGATGCATTTATTGTATTTAAAAAACATTAATTCTAAAGGTAGACAAACAGTTGTTCCTCAAAAATCAAGAACAATTAGAGCCAGAACATTGTCACAACAAAAATTTGAAGAAGACATTACCAAATATGTTATTCCTCTAAGGTCGGTAGAGTGGCAAAATGTAATTCTCTTTCAAAAGCTGCAAGACGGCCGAAAATTATTGAGAATTTGGGTAAAGTGATATTATATATGTAATAGATAACATTAATTGACATAAAATTCGTTGATCAAGCCAAGGTATATACTGACTGGAGAGCCAACAGCTATATTCTCGCTAAGTGAGCTGCTTGGTGGAGGTACATCGTTCGCATCTCCCACCACTGAGTTCGTGACCAACCGCACACCTCAAGCCCCGCTAGCACCAAGGAACTTAGCGTTACGTTAAGATACACAGGAATTAGGGTTTTTATATATATAATTACATATATTTTCGTTTGTTTTTGATCAGTTGCATAGTATGGACAAAAAATGCAAATCGAGATTTTATAACATACAGGCTATTCCAAAGGATTAGGCGGAACTAGATTTTGCAATCTAGTTACTTTCATCGTTTGAATGGTTCTCTTTGGCCGTTTTGTTTAAGCTTTGTAAATCATACCTACAATAAACATTTTTTGGTTAAGGTTAATATCATTTTAAAATGTCATTTTCTTTTTATTTTGATTTTTTGTGTCATTTTTAATACATATTTCACATTTCTTTATTTTTTTGTCATTAAAAATAGATAAAAAATATTGCATTTTTGACAAAAGTCATTCGTTTCCATGGTTTCACTGTTGGAATTTTAAATTTTTACATACCAAACGTCAAACATGAAATAACCCAAGCAAGGTCCCTTCTCCTGACAACCTAAAAGAACGAAATTCCCATTTAAATGTTTGGAATAGCCTGTATTTAATAATTAGACAGCTTTTACTCATGCTATACAATCGATCAAAATCTAATAAAAATTTATGTAAAGATGATATATTATTTGTTGCTTCTATTCTATTATATTTTCTAAATTCGTAACCCATTACGAATTATTTACAAAATTTGTAAATAATTCGTGTATCGTAAATAAATCATTGTATTTACTACAGTGATTTATTTACTTGTACAGTGTAGAATCCTCTTAAGAGTCAATATTATAGCTAAAAGGTTTTCCTGTGCTTAAAGGAAAAATAAAAAGAGTTATGTACACAAAATTTCATTTTGTTTTCAGTACTGCAAACTTTCACCTTTGCACAGAGAACAGCAGGGTCTTAACGTGACAATATGAACGGTTTCAACTTCCTTGCACAGGATGTTTACAGGATGTGAAGGTGTGATGAAATGTCTTACAGTTGATAACATCCAGGTTTCGTTCATGTTTGTTTCCATATTCCCGGTAATGAGTTTGAAGTCAACTTTTAATAAAATAAAAATGAATAACATAGCTTTCTTAATTTCAAAGTCTCAATTTTTTGATATTTATATGTAACGTTACCATGGTCATGATAAATAATATCTCTGTTAGAAAATATTTGGCCAATTTATTTCTACTCTTCTACTAGAATGTATTTTATATAAGTACTTCATGATGACGTTCGGTCCTGTGGTGGCCACAGCTGATTTTTTACCGGCCGCCAACATATATAAGGGCGGTATTATGATCATACCAATTTTGACGTTTCGAGATTTCGATGGATTTCCACGAATTGAGGTCCCTACATAACGTTTTGACTATTTTAAGCATGATGTCTGTCGGTCCGTCTGTCCGTCCGTTTGTCTGTCTGTCGGTCTGTCTTTCCGTCTGTCCGTCTGTCTGTCCGTCTGTCCGTCTGTCTGTGTACACGTGCAGAGCAAATTCGGCTGAAAGAATTTTTATGAAACTTCATATTTAAGCTTCTGCCATCAATGGCACAAGTTTATCAACTTTTTGTAAAAATCGGTTGACTAAAAATGGGAGTTTGCTCGTGTCAATTTTAAGAATTTTGCGAATATTTCACAACAGAAAAATATGTCGAAAAAAATTATGAAATAAAAGTTGCTATAAAAGCAATAACTAATAACTTTTATTTGAGACGTTTTTTGATAAAACGAAAAATTTCGAATAATTTCTGTAAAATTTTTCGAAATCTTTTCATATTTATATGTAACGTTTCCATGGTCATGATAAATAATATCTCTGTTAGAAAATATTAGGTCAAGTTATTTCTACTCTGCTGCTAGAATGTAATTTATATAAGTACTTTATTATGGCGGTCGGTCCTGTGGTGGCCACAGCTGATTTTTTTTTTCATACTTGTATGTAATGTTTCTATGGTTATGGTAAATAATATCTCTGTTAGAAAATATTAGACCAAGTTATTTCTACTCTGTTGCTAGAATGTATTTTATACAAGTACTTTGTGATGGCGTTCGGTCCTGTGGTGGCTACAGCTGATTTTTTTTATTTAATATCACAAAAGGTTTTAAACTAAACTTTCTTTTAAGCAACATTTTGATTACTTTCCATTGGAACAGAATTATTTTTAATCAACATTATTCAATAATTAGTTAATACTAATAATACCAATTCTTCAATAGCTCAAACAGGCGGATTTTTATTTAAATTTTTTATAACTGTACTACAGAGCTGAAAAAAAATGACTTAAACCTCCTTTGTACACACCTAATATGTTCCTATCGATTCTAAAAGTTCCAATATCCGGAAATAATCTTCCGTTTTTTACAAAGCTTTCTCTTTGTAATTTAATTTTTAAATTATTTTTGTCATATTCAAATTACATTACAGATACCCCTTTATACTTAGTAAAATCTAAATAAAGCCAACATTACAGCGAGCTTTATTTTTACAGTGGCTTATGAAAGTATGATAGTATCATGTTCCAACCATTCTTCTAAAAAGATCCACTTACAACATATTACTTTGTTCCCACATTTCACTCCCGAATTTACAAGCTTATGGATTAAAAATTATTTTTTATTATTTTTTCCTCATTAGAATTTTTGTCAAAATACAATTTTAAAACATACTTTAAAATCAAAAAGTCGTATTAATTTTTTATGGCGTATAATCTCTTCTATATATATAAAAGGCAGCGTCTCTTTATGTTTGTCTGTCTGCTTGTCTGTAAGTGCGCTTTTCATTCGAGAACTGTTGATCCTGTCGATAAACTGGAGACAACCGCCATTACTGAACCAGCGAAACTAAAGAAAAAAATCAGCTGTGGCCACCACAGGACCGACCGCCATCAAAAGTACTTGTATAAAGTACATTCTAGCAGCAGAGTAGAAATAACTTGACCTAATATTTTCTAACAGAGATATTATTTATCATGACCATGGAAACGTTACATATAAGTATGAAAAAATTGAGACGAGAAAAATTCTACAAAAATTATTCGAAATTTTTTATTAAAAAACGTCTCAAATAAAAGTTATTAGTTATTGCATTTATAGCAACTTTTGTTTAATAAATTTTTTCGAAATATTTTTCTGTTCCTAATTATTCGCAAAAATCTTAAAATTAACACGAGTAAACTACCATTTCTAGCCAACCGATTTTTACCAAAAGTTGATCAACTCGTGTCATTGATGTCAAAAGCTTAAATATGCAGTTTCATAAAAATCCTTTTAGCCTAATTTGCTCTGCACGTGTACACAGACAGACAGACAGACGGACAGACGGACAGACGGACAGACGGACAGACGGACAGACAGACGGACAGACGCACAGACAGAGAGACGGACGGACAGACAGACCGACAGACATCATGCTAAAAATAGTCAAAACGTTATGTAGGGACCTCAATTCGTGGAGATCCATCGAAATCTCGAAATGTCAAAATCGGTATGATCACAATACCTCTCTTATATATGTTGACGGTCGGTAAAAATCAGCTGTGGCCACCACAGGACCGATCGCCATCACAAAGTACTTGTTTAATTCATGCTGTTTTATCAAAAAATGTCGCAAATAAAAGTTGCTAGTTATTATAGCAACTTTTGTTAAATAAATTCATTCGAAATATTTCTCTGTTGTGAAATATTCGCGAAAATCTTAAAACCGACACGAGTAAATTCCCATTTCTAGTTAACCGATTTTTACCAAGAGTTAATCAACTCATTGATGTCAAAAGCTTGAATATGAAGTTTCATAAAAATCCTTTTAGCCGAATTTGCTTTGCACGTGTACACGGACAGACAGACAGACAGACAGACAGACAGACAGACAGACAGACAGACAGACAGAAAGACAGACAGACAGACAGACAGACAGACAGACAGACAGACCGACAGACATCATGCTAAAAATAGTCAAAACGTTATGTAGGGACCTCAATTCGTGGAGATCTATCGAAATCTCGAAATGAGAAAATCGGTATCACAATACCTCCCTTATATGTATATGTTGGCGGTCAGTTAAAAAAAAGAGTTAAATGAGGTGGAGTAGTTCTTTATTCAATTTTTACCGACCGTCAACATATATAAGGGAGGTATTGTGATCAAAACGATTTTGACATTTCGAGATTTCGCCTATTTGAAGCCTCCACGAATGAGGTCCCTACATAACATTTTGACTATTTTTAGCATGATGTCTGTCGGTCTGTCTGTCTGTCTGTCTGTCTGTCTGTCTGTCTGTCTGTCTGTCTGTCCGTCTGTCTGTCTGTCCGTCTGTGTACACGTGTAGAGCAAATTTGGCTGAAAGGATTTTTATGAAACTTTATATTTAAGCTTCTGCCATCAATGGCATGAGTTGATCAACTTTTGGTAAAAATCGGTTGACTAAAAATGGGAGTTTACTCGTGTCGATTTTAAGATTTTTGTGAATATCTCACAACAGAAAAATATTTCGAAAAAAATTATTGAACAAAAGTTGCTATAAAAGTAATAACTAATAACTTTTATTTGAGACGTTTTTTGATAAAACGAAAAATTTCGAATAATTTCTTTAAAATTTTTTCATACTTATAAGTAACGTTTCCATGGTCATGATAAATAATATCTCTGTTAGAAAATATTAGGTCAAGTTATTTCTACTCTGCTGCTACAATGTATTTTATACAAGTACTTTATGATGGCGGTCGGTCCTGTGGTGGCCACAGCTGATTTTTTTTATGTTAACTTTTTTCTTTATGACTTATTTATTTTAAATAACGTTACATGTGAGTTACTGAAGTGATTAATAAATATTTTGCATATCACTACTGTTTTTAACTTTTAACCAAATAGTTTAACATGTATTATTCGACAACAAAAGGTAACCAATAACTATTTTTTAGTTACTATTTAGTACTTGCTTTAATGACACTAATAAAGAGCACTGTTTAAGTGCAACAAAGTTACTTTGACATAATTTTAAAATTTTGGGAAGTACCTACAGATGACCTGGAAATTATTTCAAATAAGGTTGAAGACGTAATATACCTTACCAACCTTACTGATGTCGAAACTCGTAAAGTAGGACTCATCATCAGTAATGCAAAAACCAAGTATCTCATTGTTAGAAGACACAGTCATGAGAACACGACCGACTTAAAAATTAAAGACAACACTTTTGAGAGAGTTTCTATATTCAAATACCTGAGCTCCATGATAAATCAGGTGAATATGATACAGCAGAAAATTACGAATAGAATTAAAGCTGCTAATGCATCGTATTTTGCACTTTGTCCCCTCTTCAAAACGAAACTCTAGGAACACAAAGATCAGGTTATACCAAGTTATAGTCCGTCCCGTACTTATGTATGGCTCCGGAACATGGACCTTAACAAAGCGAGATCGACAATACCTAATAGTTTTCGAAAATAAAATATTACAGAATCTGTAATCCTATTCAAATTAACGGTGAATGGGGAATTCGTAAGAACAAAGATATCCCAGAACTGTACTCAGGGCCAAGTATCACCCAAGAAATCAGAGGCAGGCAATTACAGTGGATAGGACACGTTATGAGGATGAGGGAGGACAGAATGTTTAGGAAGATATGGGAAGAAATATTGAAATATCCATCGACCAGTGGAAAGACCTCGCAAGAGATGGAGAGATCAGCTAACCGAAGACCTAACAAGTATTGGTATAGAGGGTGCTTGGCAAGATCTGACAATGAATAGATCGAGATTGAGGGCTAATGTGAGAGCCAAAAGACAACCTGACTGATATTGACCGAAGAAGAAGAAGAAGAAGGTTATAACAACAGCTGGTTAAATTGTTAACGCCATGTATTTGACTGGAGTTAAAATTCCAAATATTACCTACTGAATTATGGTAACTGCATCGAGGTTAAAATTTTAACACCATAGAATTACAGAATAACAAAATATTGTAAAGCGTGGTTAATAATTCGATCTTGAGGTTAATTTTCAACTTTCTTTAATGGTATGTGTTATTCATTTTACCGTAATTTGTGTAGTTCAGTGTTTCCCAACCGCCGGTCCACAGACCGGCACCGCCTGTCCGCGAGATTTTTTGCCGGCAGAATTATTTTTATTTTTAAGTTTATAAAACAAAAAATATCCACCTCGCAATAAGTTTATTCACTAAAAAAAAAAAACATTTTACTATGCATCTATTCGCCTAATGAGTTATAACCCACTTAATTTTGAGAAGAAAATTACGGTCCTTAATCTATTAATTGCTTAAGAAATAATTTGTTTCCTTTTTCACTAATTATATTTGATTTTTTATTTGTTGTTTTTTTGTGTGTTTGTAATCAGTGTAATAAAAAATATAAAACTTTTGCGATACACATTACTTTTTAAACTGCCGGTCCGCGAATTTTTTCTAGGTCGCTTGCCTGTCCGCCGTGAAAAAAGGTTGGGAAACGCTGGTGTAGTTTATGGATGTCAGGAAGAGGTTAGGTTTGTACTATGATCTATTAGTTGCTTTAGGTGACAAAAGAATACTCACAATCTTCCTGAGGGAATCGAGCATGATGTGTTTAAGTCTAGTAACTTAATTTTATGTGTTATTTATTATGATATATAATGGTAACTGATCCCTTTACAGCTTCTTATCATCGCCCTACATCTGTTTAAATATTCGAACTTTTATTCTTTAAGTTATTTGTGTTTGTCTGAGCAAATTTCCTTTTTTAGGGTTTTGTAGGTATGACCAAAAAACCCTTATACCGTCATTTTGTCGTCTGTCTGTCTGTCTGTCTGTTCGGTAAAAATTGGAGCCAAACGGCTAAACCTAGAGAGTTGAAATTTGGCATGCTTATACAACTTTTTGACCCGCATATAGGAAAAATACAAAAACATCTAAAAAACATATCCCCCTGAAAATATAAACAAATATGTGCTCATCGAAAAAAAAAATATTTTTTTATAATTCTGAGTAGGGTATCAAATGAAAGCCCTTGGTACGTGGATTAACGACCAAATTTTTATTTTTGTAAAATAAGTTGTTTTGAAGCGATTTTTGCCAAAATTGTGCAAAAAAATTTTTGTCCCACATCCTGTAGCCCAGATGGTTTAAACTAAAAATCTGAAAAAATTCTAAGTAATGTACATTGGTGTGAACCGGAATAGTACAACAGTTATTTTTGATCAGATTAAGTTTTTGGAAAAGAACGCATTTTTTGTGATTTTTGGCAAATAATGTACACAAGTTTATAGGTTTGTAACACGCTACACTGGAGTAGTGGTTTAGAGCGTCTAAACCACTACACGCATTGCACCCAAGTATGTTTAAATTATTTTTTCAAAATTCTAGTTATATTTTGGCAAATGTTGCATTTAATTTTTAAAAGCGTAAATTTAATAACCAGTGAAAATTGTTTAAATTATAATTTAATTATGTTTCAATGTACACGAAATCAGAGGGGCGGAACTTATAACAACCATTGGAAGCCATAGGCGCAATTTTTATATAAATTTTTTTGTACTGGTATAGGAATTTATTTATCTGTTTGTTGTCTTATATAATCTAGTCATATAGATTGGCTGAATTAGGCGCAAATAGCCATCGTTGCTGTGTACAAAAAAAATAAAATAATAATAATAATAATAATAATAACAATATTACAGAAACAGTTGTTTCATAAATTACTTTGTGTCATTTCTTTAAAGAAATATTTTTTTATTAAAATATGATATTTCGTAGCAATAATTTTTCTGTTTTTGACACCTATCTCTAGATAAATAAAGGTAATTAATTTTTAAATTTACGTTTGAACAATAATCTCAATTGTTAACATTTATTTTAGATCGCTATTTACGTGGGTTGGTTAATTATTATTTATTATCTTTATTACTTGTTTAAGTTAAAGAAAGATAACAATGTAAATGTGTAGAACAAATTGAAAATATTATAAGTAATTTATTATTAATTACTGTTAATTTTTATTATTAGTGTGATAGTGATAGCGAGAGGGCTATGCTATGAAGAATTACGTTTTAGAAGTACGTGGTAATAGTTAAAAATATCGTCCTTGTAATGTGTCCTTAGTGCAACGATCAATCATAATCAGTAAGACCTAAACGTGAGATTTGATATTTCTCTAATTCAAGATCTTATGTAGTTACAATGTACGGAAAGTAATTTTTCATTCGGACGAGTTCAATTAATTTAATCCTCAAAGGATCATGATAGAGGTAATCATAACAAGGACTTATTGGAATGGTTATATTACTATGATTATTATGATCAACATATTCATATTATATATATACGAGCAGACCCCGTTGCCAACAACGTTGGCAAAATGATATCGAATAAAAATCAATATAAGCAGGAATTAATTATTAATATTTGCATGATTCTGCGTAAATTAACAAAACAAAAACGTTTCTTGATTATACCTAGGAAATCCTAAAAACCGCTTAATGCGTGTCGTTTAAAAATTAGTATCGGGTTCGATACGGCCCGCGGCCCATATGCTGGAATCAATGTTATAGCTGTTTCTGATTATACCTAGGAAATCTTAAAACCCGCTTAATGCGTGTCGTTTAAAAATTAGTATCGGGCTGGATACGGCCCGCGGCCCACATACTCGACATCAATGGTATATCTGTTTCTGATTATGCCTAGGAAATCCTAAGAAGCCACTCAATGCATGTCGTTTAAAGTTTAAAAATTAGTATCAAGCTGGATACGGCCCGCGGGCCATATGCTGGACATCAATGTTATAGCTGTTACTGATTATACCTACGAAATCCTAAAAAGCCGTTTAATGCGTGTCATTTAAAAATTGGTATCGGACTGGATACGGCCCGCGGGCCATATTCTGGACAACAGTGGTATAGCTCTTTCTGATTATACCTAGGAAATCCTAAAAAAACGCTCAATGTATCTCGTTTAAAGTTTAAAAATTAGTATCGGGCTGTATACGGCCCGCGGGCCATATGCTGGACATCAATGATATAGCTGTTTCTGATTATACCTAGGAAATCCAAAAAAGCTGATCAATGCATGTCGTTTAAAGTTTAAAAATTTGTATCGGGCAGGATACGGCTCGCGGGCCATATGCTGGAGATCAATGGTATAGCTGTTTCTGATTATACCTAGGAAATCCTAAAAACCCGCTCAATGCATGTCGTTTAAAGTTTAAAAATTTCATATCGGGCTGGAGACGGCCCGCGGGTCATTATACGTTGCGTAACATCAATTCAAAACATGTCCCTGACACAACAACCTACGCTCGAGTCACCGTATGTACTGCAATGGTCTGCTCTAGTGTCTGGTAAGCTAGCTGTTTCGTCGTATACGTCGCCCCCTACTACTAACTTCGTTACCGCCCACACCCCGCAAAACCCATTCACACCCCGCAACTTAGCCTTACGTGGAACACACAGAAATTTGGGCTTTTATGTATATAATATTTTTTTATGCTTGTTTATTCAATCCTAATAGTCCTCCGGCACAGTGGCGCACACAGATTTTTGGCTTGGGGGGGTCCAATTATACATAATTTTTATTAAGAAATATTATATGATATTATTATTATTATTATATATTTAAAACTTTTTATAAACACAGGGCAAAATTTCAATTTCAAGTGAAGACTTAAAAAAAACAATCTTACTTCTAAATTTTAAGTCAAGAGCAAACAAAAAGTCCTCACTTCTAAATTTCAAGTAAAGAGCAAAAAAAAGGTCCTCACTTCTCACCGTACGGGGGGGGGGTGGACCCCTAGGACCCCCCCCCTTGTGTGCGCCACTGCTCCGGCATGAATATTAAAACAAAAGTATTGGTGATAAGTAAATACAGAACTGAGGCTCAAATATTGCTGGACGGTAAAGCACTCGTAAATATTAAAGAGTTCACTTACTTAGGATGTAAAATAATAAAGGATACAAGATGCAAAAGAAAATTGATGAGCCGAATAAATCAAGCAAAAGTGGTACTGGATAAAAAAATTAATATTTTCACATCCAACAACATAAATAAAAGGCTGTTAAAGACCTTTGTTTGGAGCATCTTACTGTACGGAAGTGAAACTTGGACACTAGGAGCGACAGAAATAAGAGGATAACAGCATTCGAAATGTGGTGCTATCGAAGAATGTTGAAAATACGATGGGTAGATAGAGTGCTAAACGAAGACGTATTGCGGCAAATGGAAGAGTAACTATATCTGTGGAAAATGTTGCAGAAGAAAATGGATGTTTGGATTATAAGACACGAAGGCCTGGTGAAAACGATACTGGAAGGAACAGTCGAAGGAAAAACAGTAGGGGTAGATCAAGGCTAGAGTACAAGAAACAAATAATAGACCGGGAGCTCATGACAGTTTTTGGTCTCCGATTTCATACAGCATGCCTTTTAGAGGAGAGATTATTGACCCTGTGACAACAAAAAAGGGATGGTACTAAACCCATGCACGCTTTCCGGTCATAGGGAAAATTGTATTTCCACTTAAACACAAAATTTTTGTGCTTTTCTCTGATTTAATATTGCTTGCCCTTTTGTCAAAAGAAAGTTATAACAAATTTAAAGTCTGCTTTAAGGTGAAGTCATAATCACTACACCAGTATACACCTGCCACTGTAGCGTGTTACAAAGCTATAACTTGTGTACATTATTAGCCAAAAAACACAAAAAATGCGTTTTTTTCCAAAAACATAATTTGATCAAAAATTCCTGTTGTACTATTCACCGGTTTACACCAATGTACATTACTTAGAATTTTTTCAGATTTTTAGTTTAAACCATCTGGGCTATAGGATGTGGGACAAAAAAATTTTGCACAAATTTGGCAAAAATCGCTGCAAAATAATTTATTTTGCAAAAATAAAAATTTGATCGTTAATCCACGTACCAAGGGCTTTCATTTGATACCCTACTCAGAATTATAAAAAAATATATTTTTTTTTTCGATGAGCACATATTTGTTTATATTTTTAGGGGGATATCTTTTTTAGATGTTTTAGTATTTTTCCTATGTGCGGGTCAAAGAGTTGTATAAGCATGCCAAATTTCAACTCTCTAGGTTTAGCTACAATTTTAACCGAACAGACAGACAGACAGACAGACGACAAAATGACGGTATAAGGGTTTTTTGGTCATACCTACAAAACCCTAAAAATGAACAGCCTGTATAGATTGTCGCAACGTAACAATATGTTATAACATATGTAATTATTTTACATTTTTTTTTGCCTTTTGAGGAATTATGAATCGATAATAATTGTATTATATTCACATTTATGTGGACACCAGCTGTAAATCTTGACATTTTTATAATTCGTAAAAAGGGTGAGATAATTGAATCAACTTTTATATTCTGCACAGTGATTTTAATCTTGTTTACACGTGTGAACTCTTTTACTCAGGGGCGCCGCTGACTTTTACGGCTCCTTTGTGCAAAAAGTTTCATGTCTCTCTCCCTCCTGGGGACGTTTTTTATAGTAAAATGAATTATACTCTATCTCCGAAAGACTGATAGTAATAAAATTTATTATTTGTAAAAAGTTATTGTATTATCACACAGAAGCGGTAAAACAAAAGCGACAAAATATGAATAGTTCGAAACGAAATATTGTTAAAAACAACCGAGTGTGCCGCACATATTATATGGAAATACAAACTAGGGTTAAAGACAATAGACCATAAAAATTTGACCCTAAAATTTTGAGAAAAAATATAGTCATAGGGGTGTGTTTAATGATATGATAAATATGGTCACAGGCGTGCGTTTAATAAAATGATAAATAGTAATATAGAAATACACAAAACCAATTTAAACGTGTTTAAAATGTGCACGCCACTGGTAACTGCCTGACAAAATGATTTATTACTATCAGTCTTTCAGAGATAGAATATAAATGCATTAATCTGTAATTTATACGAATACTAAATGCCCTGTCGAGCTTCACTCAGGGATAATTTAGTGAGTATTAACCTACATTATCACTAAAAAATTCAAGAAAATGACAAAAATACATACCTATAGGATGAGAATATAAATTTCTCAGCAACATTTTTTAAATTTTATTTACGATTAACAAATTGTCGTAATTACTGAACCAATTTTAAAAATTCTTTCAATTATGATTATTGTATAAATCGTATATTAAGTGTGCTACTCAAGAAATATATAGGTATGTTCAGGCCCAGATAGAGGGGGACTAGGAGGGCCATATGGCCCGGGCCCCGTCGTCCCTAAATTTATTTATATTTTACATAAATTACATAAATAAACGGAGTATGGGGTAACAGGGTATGGGGCCCCGAAATGTTGTTTGGGCCGGGCCTCTTTGAAGCTCTCTCAGCGCCTGGGTATATTGTTACGCATAATTTCAAGAAAATGCGTTAAATATAAATCAATAAGTTAGTTAGCTAAAACTCAGCAACGATGGCTATTTGCGCTTCACACAGCCCATATTTATAACTTTTTAAATTAAATTAACTATTTCTTTTAATGAAAAAACTCTTCAGTTGTAGATAAAATACTGTATATCTACTCGCATAATCGCAGATACCTTAATGGCTATATTACACTCGGATGATTACATCCCTCGCCTATAGATCGGACGGCTTCATCCTCGTGTATATTGTAGCCTTGTTAATTAAATACTATTTACACCTTGTGATGTAATAGTATATTCTGTAACAAGGTTGGAATGAGAAAATTCCATGAGAACAGAACCACGAACATTGAATTTTATCTTCCAACTGAGTCACAGATCCTACTTTCTCCACGACCACCAGAAAAAAGCCAGTGGCGAAGGGAAACCTCCGCTAGACTTGCGCTCCCATAAAAAAAAAAATATATATATATTTTTTTTAGATATTTAGATAAATCTTCAAAAATACATCAAATTATGTTCTATACAAATTTTTGTCCAAAGCTTGGTTTACTAGTTACGAATTAATTATCATGACCATGGAAACGTTACATATAAGTATGAAAAAATTGAGACTTGGAAAAATTTAAAATAATTTTA
The DNA here is from genome assembly GCA_963971575.1 of Liopterus haemorrhoidalis. Classification (NCBI taxonomy): domain Eukaryota; kingdom Metazoa; phylum Arthropoda; class Insecta; order Coleoptera; family Dytiscidae; genus Liopterus; species Liopterus haemorrhoidalis. Next base: position 31,103,226 of record OZ020619.1, on the reverse strand, counting down.
CAAACATTTTTCGAAATTTTTCGTTTTATCAAAAAACGTCTCAAATAAAAGTTTTTAGTTATTGCATTTATAGTAACTTTTGTTGAATAAATTTTTTCGAAATATTTTTCTTTTGCTAAATATTCGCAAAAATCTTAAAATCGACACGAGTAAACTCCTATTTCTAGTCAACCGATTTTCATAAAAGACAATAGGGTTCTTCCCATTTAATAGGAGAATTTTTTAGTACTAGAAACAATTCTCTAAGTTGAACCGTTCTTGAGTTATCGTGTATACACACAGACACACACAGACACACACACAGACACACATCCAGACACACACACATATGGACGGCACTTCGAAAATAGGTTTTTTGGATTCCCTGGACCATGAATCGTGGTCATCAGTCAAAATCTCGACATCGAAAATTTTCACGATTACAATACTTGCCCCTTATATATTAAGGTCGGGCAAGTAAAAAAGAAACTTAACAAACTTTTTATTTAAACAAATAATTTACATTACATAACAAATTAATTATATTTTTAAACTTATTTTTTTACTTATTATTTGTTTAATTTTAGTTTTTTTTTGCCACACATCGGCCACTATTTTATTACTTTTTAGTTAAGTTATATTAGTTAATTTAAAAAAAAAAAAGCTTGCATTTGTTTAATATATTTATACGCCATAGATACCGTCTGCACTACTTTTCAATGTGTAGGAGTGTATACCTTATAAGGTATACATTCCTACGCATTGGGCATGCTACATCTGAGCATGGAATAATTATTCCTTCACTAGTGAAGGCATGAAATACACGGAAAATGCACAAGAAGATAAGTGCTTTAGAATAACATTCCAACTCTTGTGTTAGAATATTAACGTTCTGTAGTCAAAACTAATTTTAGAATTGGTAAATTCTATAGCGGTCCTGGAGAAAATTATTTATTAATTACTCGACATATCTAAAAATTTGTCGCCCCAAAAATCTTTCGCTTGGGTTCGGTGCACCCCTTGTATCACCGAGTTGTAGAAGCTCTGCATATATGGTACAAAAATTAACATTTTGTCTTATAATGCATGCCACCCACATATAATTTCATTAAACTATCGAAGTAACTTTCTAACAAGAGACGCTGTCTTGATATAATGGCTTATAAAATATTCAATGAAGTGATGAGATTTGGAAGAAGTGAGTAGGCTTGTTACGTCAATACAAGAGGGATGTGATTAGTTAATTTAACAGTGAATATGTGAGCTGACCTGTAACACGAAAATACTTTGTTTGATTAGGCATAGCAAACGTTCTCCAATTGAATGAAAATTTTACCTGTACAGTTTAAAAGCAGGTGTAGGCGAAGCGAATTAAAAATAGACAATAGCTTCATGAAATACAAGGTGTCTCAAAAGAAATTTTATATTTATATAGCTTACTGCGTGAACGCAACGTATCCGAGGGATGCGGGGGTTATGTCAATCGGTAGCCTGGCTCTTGGGAATTCAGTCGCTATGGAGCGTTTCTCGGGAGCAGACCGCGCGTTATGCGTGCGAGAGTTTTACAAAAACGGTGATTCGGCGACTGTAGCGCGTAGAAAATTCTGCAGTATTCGAGGTTTTCGCCACTTAAATGATGCGCCAAGCATTCCTCTCATTCGACATTGGGTTAAAAAGTTTGAAGAGACTGGTACAACGCTGGATAAGTCAAAATCCGGGCGATCTAGGTCATCAAGAACGGTAGAAAACGTGGAGAATGTTAATCAGTCTGTTCGTGACGACCCGAACCTTTCAATTCGGAAGCGCGCAAGTGCTTTAAATGTGCATAGATCATCATTACATCGCATTATGCACAAAGACCTAAAGCTGCACCCCTATAAAATTCAATTGGTGCAAGAATTAAAGCCCCAAGATTATCGTCCAATATGTCTCTGCCACGTGTTCGTGAAATTTTCTCAGGCAAATTGATCTCCCGGAGAGGTGACATAAATTGGCCTCCACGCAGTCCAGATTTAACCCCTATGGACTTTTTCCTATGGGGTTATCTTAAATCTAAAGTTTACGCCAATAAACCGACTTTACTGGCGCATTTGAAAGAAAATATCCGTCACGAAATGGCAGCCATCCCTGAGTCCACCTGCCGAGACGTCATAAGTAATTTTACTGTTCGATTAAATGAGTGCCGAGAACGCGAGGGTCTACATTTAGACGATATTATTTTTTAAGAAATAAATCCCCAAAAAGTGTATTTTAATAATTAATAAACATTTTTTCTATATACCGCTTACTTTTTTTTTAATCAATCCACTAAATATAAAATTTCTTTTGAGACACCTTGTATAATCTCACCTATATCCTTATATTTATCTTTTGTTTGATTCCATTTTAGTACTAATTAATTTGATTATAGCTGGTCGCTATAATGTAGTGGTCACTGCGCTTTTCACAAGAAGAATTCGTCACGGAGCACTTTCGTTGCTATATACATGACATACGCAGAAAAATATTTCGAGGGGAGGATTTTTAACAACATCAGAATTTATACGTATTGAAAAGGCGAACAATCTTGAAATGCGGTAATTATAGTTTTAGTTCTTTTAGAATTTTTAAGGGGGTGGGGATTTATCACCCTAATCCTCCCCCCTGCGTACACCACAGGCTACCTATGTATATATATATATATATATATTTTAGTTGATCTTGACGTGTGATATGTTGTAGAAATAAATTTCTCAGTTGATCGATACAGAATAAAATTTTATGCCGATCTTGAAAAGTTATCTGGTACGGATTATAAACTGAGCAAAATGTAAGAATGCTTTGTTAGTTAAAAGCAAAAATATTAATAAAAAATCAGCTATGGCCACCACAAGACCGAACGCCATCACAATATAGGTAAAATACTCTCGCTAAACTACATGTACATTTCATTGTTAGTTTAGCTTGAAAATGATTGAATGAACAATCGAAACGTCGCAATAAAGTATAGTTATAATGAGTAACATAGGATTTTTTATTTATAACCTCAGTGATACCTCACAAAAACAGACAATTCGTAAGTTAGAAAAAGTGTCAAAAAAGTTAATAGACGCAGAATATGCTATAGTGTTTAACAAGTGTTGTATATATATATATATATATATATATATATATATATATATATATATATATGATTCATTCTTTTTCATCGAGAGACCCCATGCTGTCCAAAAATATATTAGTCTATGAAAGGTCTACCAGGGCTCAATCGATGCTTATTGTAGTCTAGTTTCGAAATCCGAGTGGCTCTTTTACGGAAACATCGTAACTTATCAAATCAAAACAAAAAAAATCAAACAAAAAAAAAAAAAATAAAAAAAAATAAAAATTATAAAAAAATTTGATGTTAGATTTAGAAACAGTGTTACGGACACAAATTCTAGTTGTGTTTAGGTGGATTGTTTAATTTAATTTTTCTGTATCGACTCTATTTAACTTAATAAGGGAAGATTTCTGAAAAAACTTTGTGAAAATACAGGGTTCGATCTTGGACTTATCATGAACGATCTCATAAACCCTTAGGTACCAAATTAGTTTGAAGTCAAGTGATTTTTTAAAAATCTCCGATTGTCAAGTGATTTTGGCCGCCATATTGAATTTTCTCACATGAACCCTGGATTTATCATCAGAAACCCCATAAACCTCCAGGTATTAAATAAGGACAAAATCAAGTGATTTTTTGAAAATCTCTTTTCATCAAGTGGTTTTGGCCGCCATATTGAATCCGCTTTATTGGATCCGCCATATTTAATTTTCTGAATTGCACCCTGAATTCATCATCAGTGACCCCATAAACCCCCAGGCATTATATTATATTGAAATCAAATCATTTTTTAAAAAATCTTCACTTGGCACGTGGTTTCGGCCGCCATATTGCATCCGCCATATTGAATTTTCTAAATTTGACCCTGGATTCATTAACAGCCGCCTCAACTACCTTTAGGTAACATTTTCAGGGGTTTGACACCCAAATTGACTCGATTGTGTTGACTTTATAATCGATTTATCGAAGAAAAGGTAGAGGTCACGTGAGATTGGTGGCCATATTTGATAAGTTACGATGTTTCCGTAAAAGAGCCACTCGGATTTCGAAACTAGACTGTAAGCATCGAATGAGCCCTGGTAGACCTTTCATAGACAAATATATTTTTGGACAGCATGGGGTCTCTCGATGAAAAAGAATGACTCATATATATATATATATATATATATATATATATATATATATATATATATATATACATAGAGGGGGAGAGAGAGAGAGAGAGAGAGAGAGAAAGAGAGAGAGGTGGGGGGATAACAAGGTGTATCAAGATAGAGGAAACACTTTTCTCGAAAAGACGATGTGTGAGCAAGCTGGGGAAAAAAAATTGGTGACAGGAGTTCCCAAATAATTGGATGGTAGTATTTAAATTTTCCGAAATAAACCGGAAGTACAGGTTATCAAGAACAACTTAGATTTTTTATATAGGAACGTATGGCGTGTTGGGTATATTTGGATAATGCTTTTGAAAAGAAACAACTTTTACATAAACATGTTTTAATATCTGTTATGGTTACCTATAATTGCTTGCAAGTATTTTTATTTACAAGTGTTCAAAGTTGCTTTCCATTTTGAACACTTTCGCATCCTTTAAGCATAACAAAATATATTGCACGATAAGTCGTACCTTCTTGAAAGTAATTGAAGTACCTCCAACGCGAACCGTTTTAATTAGTTCAAATTAGTTGTCAAAATAAGTATAATTTATTTTATTTATGTTTAAAAGGTATATTTTAATGAATATAAATGTCATATATTATTGTAACATATCATGCAAAATTGAGTGTTTTTCTATTATAATTTCATGCTTCGATGTTAGATGACTTCGCGGCCCCCCGACGAAGCTTTCACGGCCCCCCGGTTGAGAAACGCTGCTGTATTGTATGCCGCTCTTGTAATATATCAGTTTTGTAATAGAACAGTCACTCAGATGTATATTTGTATTTCATAATGGTTAAAACTTTTTCAATGACCAGTTGAACTATTGAGATTCGAGTGTTTTTATTAACATTTATTGGGGGCAATAAAATATTATTGTACTGGCTTTTGTTACCTTCAGTATCGTATCATTTCTGAGTAAAACGTTTGTTTTGAAAAAAAAAAAAAAAAAACACTATTTTCACATCTGATCACATTTATTTTATTTACTTTTCTGTCTAATCTGCTCGCGAAGCATAGTTTGGGAAACCCTGACATAAAGTATCTGAACTGTATATGTTAGTATATACTTATCAAAGATATATATATATATATATATATATATATATATATATATATATATATATATATATATATATATATATATCTTTTTGCTCCAAAATTGAAAATATTCATTAAATTAAGGTAATAAAAGTAATGTCACATGTATTTTAAATCTCCAACAAATTCCAAAGGAAACCGTTGCCAGATGGCAGCACATGTATGTGACGTTACACTAATACGGTCTATTCTTTCAATAGTTATGTACACTGATAACAATAACAATAAATGAACAAAAGAAAAAAATCACAAAAAGATATGATCCAGGTTTTAGGAACTGTCTTAAAACTATTTCATTTCAAACGAATCGTGTGTCGTAAATTAACTTTTCCACGTGAACAGAGCACCTCTCTGAAAAAGTGAACTAAAAATTACAAACCTAGTATTTTAAGAATACTTTATCTTTATTTGCTTGGCTTAATTATTTTTCTAAACATTCCTTGCGTCATTAATTTTATCATAACAATTTAAAATAATAATTTACGGGAACTATTTACACAAATTCAAAAAAAATTGAAATTGACTTTTTTCTTAAAAAACACAACAACAGAATTAAAATATTTAATTACCGTTCTATTTTTGTCCCAGTTAAGGAAAATTGGACTGTATTATATAGCTATTATGCAATTATTTCTGTTTGTGACATAATATAATTTCATAAGAAATTATTAATAGATATTAACTAATTTCATAAAATTAGTATAATTAATAAAATATAACCGATTAATATTTTAATTAATTGCTTCAAAAAATTCCCGGAATAACGCCTGTTTGAATTCGCAATCGCGGGGAAATTTTAGTCTTTCAAATCGGTACCAATTATGACGTAATAACTTAATAACATATAAAATAAAAAATGGCGCCATAACATTATGGATAAGAAATTATTTAACATTTAAATAATAATCTTCGAAATACTGCCTTCTGCAATTGCACCTTGCTCCCAGCGTCTTTTCCACTTCTAGAAATATGTTTTGTAAGCCCTTTTGGAATCGTTTTTACATCATTTGCAGCTTTTAGGGTTCTGTAGATGAAGCCCTTATAACATCACTCATGTGTCTGTTTGTATGGTAGAAATTGTAGCCAAACGGCTGATTATAGAAAGTTGAAATTTGGTATGTTTGAACTCTTTGGCCCACATATAGGAAATATATTTATATATGGACCAAAATAGATAAACAAATATGTATTTAATGAAAAAATTAATATTTCTTTAAAATTTTGTATAGGGAATCAAATGAAACCTCTTAATATTTAGATAAACAAGCAAATTTTTATTTTTGAAAAATCATAATTTCTTTTATGGGATCTGGGCTAAAAATATGTCAAAAAAACTTTTGTCCCCCACCTTATCTCCCAGGGGGTTTGATCTTAAAATCTGAGAAAAATCTCCGTAATGTACATTGATGGGAACCGACATATTTCAACAGGAATTTTTGATCAGATTAGTATTTAGTAAAAAAAATTTTTTTTTGTTTCGTTTAAATAAATAATTAAATCAAAAGAAAGCTCTTAAGACTTGGATTAAGGATCAAAAAGTAGTTTTCAATTTTTTTATTTATTTTAAAAGGCGTTAAACTAAAAATTTGAAAAAATTCTAAGTAATGTTCATTGATATAAATCGGACACGTACGAAAAAAATTTGAGCAGATTTCATTTTTGGAAAATATTGCAGTTTTTTCGTTTTTGACAGAATTAATTTTTAATAATTTTTTCATGGCTAAATTATGGCTAGTAATGTTATGAGTTTTTTGTATTTAATAAAAAATAAAATAACATGTTTTTAACAACTGAGAATTAGAGAATTAGTGTTCCGTTTATGTTGTGATTCAACCTATTGTTAGAATTACTTTAGTTTTTTATTTGTAATGAATCAAAAAAGAATAAACCACTTACAGTAATGAAATACTTATAAAACAAATAACACATTTTTAATATTGTAAAAATGTTTCTGAAACTGAAAAATAAATTATCAATATATTTCTCATTAATTTCATACAGACTATGCAGCAAATGCAAAGAAAAACGTTCGGGATTTTTTAATTTAAATTTTATTGTGACGAAATTTTCGCAAATTATTTACATTTTGATTAAAAAATTATGTGGAAGTTCTTAGTACTCAAATAACAAATAAAAATGATTGTCAAATTGTTGATTATAAAACAAAAATTCCTAAACATCCAGCTTTGTTGGCTTTTTATACTTATTAAATACCTACAAATACCCTGAAATGTGTGAAATTTCACACTTCACATAAATTTTTCTTTTTGTTTTCAGTCGTTTGAAAACGGCTTCCTTTTAACGAATTCTTAAATTTTGAGAACAAAAAAAGTCATACGGGGCCAAGTCAGGTGAGTTAGGTGAATGGGAAATGGGAGTGACTTCGCCAAAAACTTCCGAACCATGAGGGGATTGTGAACTGATGGTCTGTCGTGACGCAACATCCATGATTTATTTTTCCATCTATCAGGTTTTTCATTCCGAATTGACTCATATAATCGCTTCAGAACTCCAAGAAAATAATATTGTTTTACTGTTTCACCTGTCAGTACTCATTCACGGTGAATTTTGGAAACTGAAGTTAACAAAGTCGGAAAGAGAGATTTTCAATATTTTGTCAAATCTTATTTTTATTACATTTCTCTTACTATAACACAATAAAAATACCACCTACAAATAAAAAATGCACATTAACACCTACGAAAGAATACGAACTCAAACGAAGACGCATTGGTGTAGTATTAGACGAAGTGTATCTTTTTCGGATTAAACCAAAAAAATTCAAGCATGAAAAATACCATTGAATAAAAAGACGAAAGGACGAAGGCTATGTGAATTTTTATATACAAATTTTTCTGACGGAAATACGTCATTCCAAGTACCACAATTGCTGTCAATATTTTGTTGTTTACGTATTAAAAAGCGATTATTCACATTCATTTTGATAATTTGAGGTATATTCATAACTTATAAATCATAAATAAAAACAGGGCTAAAATAGTTTTTAGTTATTTTATAATTTAATATAAAATTACGCATTTATCCTGAAATTTGGCATCTTGTCAAAATGGTTAGCAGTACTGCATGTGGACGATCAAGAATACAAAATGCCAAGACTAAAGGAAAAACTTTTCATTCGTAAGTATTTTCTATTCATATTATTTATTTTATTTTATTTAAAGTTTGTAGCGTTGTAAACAGGACTAACCCAACACTACAACGAACACATTTAAAAAAATCAGCTGTGGCCACCACAGGACCCACCGCCATCATAAAGTACTTATATAAATTACATTCCAGCAGCAGAGTAGAAATAACTTGACCTAATATTTTCTAACAGAGATATTATTTCTCATGACCATGGAAACGTTACATATAAATATGAAAAAATTGAGACTAGGAAAAAATTTCGAAAAATTTTACAGAAATTATTCGAAATTTTTCGTTTTATCAAAAAACGTCTCAAATAAAAGTTATTAGTTATTGCTTTTATAGCAACTTTTGTTTAATAAATTTTTTCGAGATATTTTTCTGTTGTGAAATATTCGCAAAAATCTTAAAATCGACACGAGTAAACTCCCATTTCTAGTCAACCGATTTTTACCAAAAGTTGATCAACTCGTGCCATTGATGGCATAAGCTTAAATATGAAGTTTCATAAAAATCCTTTCAGCCGAATTTGCTCTGCACGTGTACACAGACAGATGGACAGAAGGACAGACGGACAGACGGACAGACGGAGAGACGGACAGACGGACAGACGGACAGACGGACAGACGGACAGACGGACAGACGGACAGACGGACAGACGGACAGACGGACAGACGGACAGACGGACAGACGGACAGACGGACAGACGGACAGACGGACAGACGGACAGACGGACAGACGGACAGACGGACAGACGGACAGACGGACAGACGGACAGTTAGTCAAAACGTTATGTAGAGACTTCAATTCGTGGAGATCCATCGAAATCTCGAAATTTCAAAATTGGTATGATCACAATACCTCCCTTATACAGAGTGATTATTTAATGGCGAGACGACGTCACCGAATTTTACGTGCCTCCTAGCAGAATACTATGAATATAATAACCTTGAAGAAAATTTGATTATGAAGAAAAATAGATTATGCGAATGCGCGCATAATCGCCTGCTACGATGTGTATGAAACGGCAAATTATTAAAACTTCCAGTAACGTCGTCTCGCCATTAAATAATCACTCCGTATATGTTGGCGGTCGGTAAAAATACATTTAAATATATATATATATATATATATATATATATATATATATATATATATATATATATATATATATATATATATAGGGGAAACACTACAGTTATTGGACAGTTAAGGAATTTGGAACTTTAAAATATTCGTAAAATTCATATTTTACAAACTACGTTTCAAAGACAGGAGATTTGTAAAGTATAACCATTACTTGTTCCATTGCATATATTAAATTTATATTAAAATGTAAATTACCAAATTTTAGTAACAAAATATAAATATACTGCAAAATGCACAATTATTGGACAATTATTATAGTTACTGGACACATGAAATTAGTTATTGGACACTTTAAAAAACAAATTTAACTAATAAAAATAATTTATATTGGCTTTTTGGTAGCTTTTACTTTGGATGAAGAAAAAAAATAATATTATCTGATTTAAAAAAAGTACTTATTACATTTTTATATTTTCATTTTGGTATAAATTTAATAATTCTTCACTATTCGCGTTGTAGTAATATTTTGAATTATTAGAATCATTGCTGGTATTATCTGATAAACAAATGTTCTATTCTTCTTTATAGCATTGATGACATGCGAAGAGATGTGTCTCTCGTGAAGATTAAGGACACATGAAATATGGATTATTCTTCTTCGTTTTAATTACTTGATTCTGTTTTTTAGCAGCTCTTTTTTCTTCCTTTAGGGTGTTCTTTCCTTATCTTCCTCTTCTTTAAAAGTTCGTTTCACTTCGTACATTTTGTGATATTGTTTAGCCGTAATGGCAAAAGCCTTTCTATATTTTCCTTATTTTTGCGTGCTGGTGTCTCGGGCATAACTATATAATTTTCTATAAATGGCGAGTGAACTCTCTTGATTTCTGGTCTTGATTCAGAAGTACTGAAATCATGATTTTTTATTACACAGACAAATACAGGCTATTTTATATAGGAGTACCATTATTATTAATTGAAGACTGAACATTCGCATGTTGTATAACAATATTTTCAATGATATTTTTTTGTCTGCTAGGTACAGAAATACAAAATAAAATTCCTGTTTTTATCATTATCGTTTATTGTATTTTAAAAATATTTCCAAATTTGGTACAAATCCAGCAAGCTTCCATCTATTTCATTATAAAAAATGTCATTAAGTGTTCTAAAATTCTGTATTCTTTCTATACCCACAATATTAATAAACTCGCCATAATTAATAGATACCTATTGGATAGCTTTAGGTAAATTATTATTATCATCATTTGATTTTGCTTCTCCTAAATATTTGGTATAGTCTATAGCGTCCGGATTAAAGGAATATAATTCGCAAGCCGTAAACCCGTTAATAAGAGTTTCTGGTTTAACATTTTCTTTAATAGCTGTTTGTAAAAGAGGAGTAAAGGTTTTGAAAAGAACGTGCCCAAAGAAGATACCTAGTTACTGGACATATAAATTACAGTTATTGGACAGGTGTCCAATAACTGTCTCAAATTAGCAAAATTTGAACTAAAAACTACAGTATATTTCATATGCAGCCATTGCTAATTTAGCCAGTTTTCATTAAATTTGAGGGAAACATAGTTATTGGACGCTCGTCCAATAACTAAATATTAGTATTTTATTTATACAGTTATTGGACAATGTCAGTATTAGAATTGAGGTGAGAAAAAAACGGCAAACTTGATTCTAATATCCTAAATAATACCTTAATTAACATTTAATATACTGTAATATATTATATTTCGATCGCTGGAATAAATATGAAATTTTACCCCCTCAACGAATCCTTAACGAAAACACAATGAATATGACTCTTAACACCACTCTTACATGAAGTGCCAAAATACGCCATACAATGTTGATGACGATATTGTGAACTAATTTATTTTTGAGAGAAACATGCTACTGCACCCATCTATGAATTCAAAATTTCATTGGAAAAATAATAATTCTTAATATTACTAGTTATGTGCAACATGTCCAATAACTGTCACTGTCCAATAACTGTAGTGTTTACCCTATATATATATATATATATATATGTAAAAAATATATATGTAAATATATTGGTAATTATTAAAAAAAAAAAAAAATGAAAATCACAATATAAATACATAAGTTGATACATTAATACAAAATTTTCAAAACAGCTATATTATTAATATGTGTAAATATAATAGTTTTTGATCTGTTTTTTTTAAGATGTATACGGTATGAAAAAGGATATCAAGATTAAGAATAGAAGCTGTTATTATAAGTAAATGAAAATTTAATAATAGGCGAATTAAAATTGGAGTTGGTTCTGGTAAAAGGCTGGTGTATTAAATTTTTGTTTCTTAAGTTACGGCTTCGGACATTTAAATTTATAAGTTGTAGGAGCGATGGGGAGTCAACTATACCATCAATAATTTTTACAAATATAGTAATGTCAGAGAGAGATCTTTTATCAATTACTGTCAGCATCTTAAAATATTTACATGCATTTTTGTAATCCATGCTGAAAATTGGTGCTGTCCTAGAAATATAACTAATAAATCTTTTTTGAATCCGTTCTATTCGAGTTATCTGAACATTATATTGGAAATTCCAGACGGTGCTATAGTAACTTAAATGCGAATTGACATACGCATTACATAAAGTGATGACAGTTTTGTAATTTAAAAAAAAAATTAGATGTTCTAATGACGAAACCCAACATCTTGTAAGATTTTTCAACTATGTTATTTAATTGTATATCATATTTCAGTTTTGAGTTTATGGTTACACCGATATCTTTAATATGGCTGACGTTAAGAAGTGTGTTTGAGTTTATGCTATAGGAAAATGAAAAAGTTAGCTAAAAATTAAAAAGTTAGTTAAAATTAAAAAATAATAGAAGTTTATTTAACTAAGCTAACGTTTCAATTTTATTCAAATCATCATCAGAGCTAGTTAAAAGTCACTGTTAATAGCTCTGATGAAGATTTGAATAAAATCGAAACGTTAGCTTAGTTAAATAATCTTCTATTATTTTTTCTCTCTCCCGAATTCCATTAATTCTCTAATTATAATACTTCGGACATAATTTATTAAAAATATACTTATATTTATTTTGAGATTTTGCCGTGCATTTTATATGCTCAGATCTGAATGTTGTCTTTTTTTTGTAATGTTTTATGTAAACACAAGCCGACTTTGTACAGTATACTAATAAATAATAATAAAATAATAATATAGTCGGATTGCTGATAAGTGACTGTTCGTTGCTACAAGTATCGATATTCAATACTATATGCTTTCTCTGTCTATATCATTATAATTATTTGCATACCCTTAGTAACGTATAGTGACTCAAGTTGACAACTAACCTTCAAAATTATTTGAATAAAAAACAAAGCATTAGAAAGAAACGGCATGATTCGTAGATATCTTTTCTAATTAGAGCGCGAAAATAAATTTACAGTACTCAAACAAACAAAATTATTAATTTTAAGGGAATAATCATAAATAAGGAAAAATTTATACTCATACGTAAATTTTGGATTATAATTTGTAGTTTATTCCAGCAGATTTAAAATTAAAGTTTGTGAATTTAATAATTGGCCGCAAGCCATATTTTAATTAATATTTATTACCAGACACTGACAGTTAAGACAAATAACAAAAAATATTTTTAAAATCGCTGAAAAATGGTAACTAGATTATTATATGAATGCACTACTTGATACATACATGTAACAGTCACCTATCAGCAATCCGACTATAGTAATAAATGCACTATTGGAAAACTCTTTATTTCAAACTTCCTTATAATGTACTAAAATAGATACCAGTTACAAATCTGCGATGCATATTTATTTATTTATTTATTTAGTACTAATGGGGAGACACAACAGGACAAACCCACAATGTGCTCACAACTTAATAATTAATAAAAAATATAAATTAAATATAAATTATGTTGATACAACTGTAAAATATGCAATAGTACAATTCACTTAGATTGACGCAAGGTAAGGAAAGACGCACTAAATTCATGTTTTTATTGATTTTTTTTAAAAATAATTATAAATTCTCTCCTAACCCTGCGGCAATAGAGTTGAGAATTGTCTTCTTGAATGCTTTGAGTGACATATTAAAAATATCAGTGTTTAAGTTTTTCATATTATTTATACGGTAAAGTGGAGAATTTTGACAGCATTGAGTACGAGCTATAGGGTTCCAGAAAAGATTATTGTTGCGGGTATTGTATGTCGATATGTGGATATTAATTTCAAATAGTAATTCAGGAGAATCAATTTTACTGTTTAATAATTTATATAGAATTACATAATCATTTATTTTGCGTCTAGTAGTAAGGGGTGTTAAATTAAAATGTACACAAGCATCATTATATGTTTTAAATCGAAATTTGAATTTATAAGATAAATATTTCAAATATTTATTTTGAATCGCTTCGATGCGGTTAATGTGCACATTGTAGCCAGGGTTCCATACAGATGAAGCAAAGTTTAATCTACTATGGACGTACGCGTAATACAGAGCATTTAATGAAGTTAAATTATAAAAATTCTTTGTCGTGCGTATTATAAATCCTAACATTTTTAGCGATTTATTGCAAAGTTTATCAATGTGGTTGTTGAAAAGCAGTTTAGAGTCTAATATTACACCAAGGTCTCTAATATTGGTAACGATCTTAAGAGAAACATTATCTATGGTGTAAATATAATTAAAGTTATTCCTGTTATGTGTAAATGTAATGTATTGACATTTCTCACTACTTAAATGTAAGTGATTTTTGATGCAATAGTCGCTTAATCTGTCGAGATCTTTTTGAAGTAATAAACAGTCTTCAATAGAATTAATGATACGAAATAATTTTAGGTCATCAGCAAATAGTAAAAATTCTGAAAATTCAAAACATTTTGAAATATCATTTATATAAAATAAGAATAACAAAGGCCCTAATTTCGAACCCTGGGCCACCCCTGAATTTACCTCCTCATATTTTGACAGATAACCATGAACATAAACAGCCAACAGTCTTTTGGTTAAATAATTTTCAAGCCACCGTAACAAATCACCATGAATACCTAAATTTGCAAGTTTATTTATTAAGACAGAATGATTTAGTTTATCAAAGACTTTACGAAAGTCTGTATACACGGTATCAACTTGTTTGCCTTTATCAAGTGCGTTATGTAAATAGTTGCTAAATATGAGAAGGTTTGTTTCGACAGATCGACCCGCAACAAATCCGTGCTGGTTTGTTAGTAAATTGTTTTTAAATGTATTGTATAAAACGTCGTACACCAGGGACTCAAAAACTTTTGAAAATATATTTAAAATAGATATCGGCCTATAGTTTGTAACCAATGTTCTGTCACCAGATTTAAAAATTGGAATTATATGGGCTTGTTTCCACACTGACGGAAAAATGCCTTCGGACAAAGATTTATTAAAGATAATCTGTAAAGGAAGCGCAAGAGTACTTGAACACATCTTTATGAAAAGTGGTGAAATTCCATCAGGCCCTGCCCCTTTATTGACATTAATTTTATTGATTGATTCCAAAACAGCATCGACACTAAAAACAATTTTACCTACAGTGAACGTATAATTTGTGGAATTATTTTGATTAAAATCCGTTAGAGAATTAGTTTCATAAACTGATAAAAAATGCGATAGAAAACTGTTACAGACTTCCTCAGCAGTTCCAAATGTTTTATTGTTATATTTGATATTTAAAGGTATTTCAGTGTTCCTTTGTTTGTTCCGCACAAAATTCCAAATTTTCTTGGGCTCTGTTATAATACAGTCTTGAATTTCGTTAACGTAATCTTTGTAATCATTTTCAATATGAAATTTAGATCTACCTCGCAATAAAGAGAATGTCAAATAATCTTGCGTATTATTATATTTTTTCCACTTTTTATGGTATTTGTTTTTTTCCTGAACAATTTTAATTGTTGAGTGTTTAAACCAAATTGGATAATTATTTTTGTATTTTCTTAGTTTAGGTATATACAATTCAATCAAATTGTTTAGGAAACTGTACAAGTACGTTACATTATCATTAGCGTTTGAAGGTGCGAAAATCGTGACCCAATCGTGGCTATGTAGTTCATTATTAATTTTGTCATACTGACCACGTTTAAAATTATATATTTTTTTAGGTTTATTACTGATAGTACAATATGTTTCAAAATTTAGATGAACAATAACAGATATATGATAAATATCTTCTTTGATGAGCGGACTGTCGCACCTACACACCTTTGATATAGAATGGTATTTATTACAAAAAATTAAGTCTAACACATTATATCCAGGATTACATTGATTAGAGAATTGCAGCAAGTTTCCAAACGAAGCCATATTGTTAATTAATTGTGTTCTTAAGTCGTTGCCGTTCACTATGAAATTAATATTAGGAAGTTCTTGTGTCCATTGGGCTTCGGGTACATTAAAATCCCCCAAAATTATTATGACGTCGTTTGGGACATTGTTGCAAATACGAGTAACATTGTTAACAAATTCAGATAAGGCATAATCATCACGGGGAGGCAAATAAACGCAGCACAAATGACACTTTATCACTTTATCACCAGCTGTTGATATGTTGAACGACACCCAGATATCTTCAGCCTGTGACCGCCAACCTGTTTGTTCTAGTGAAACCAAAGAACGGTGTAGGGCAATTAAAACACCCCCGCCCGGCGTAGCACTCTCACGATCACGCCGATATACTGTATAGCTGTCATCAAAATACTCTGCTGAATTGATTCCGTCACATAAGAACGTCTCAGTTAGTGCTATTATTTTGAAATTGTTGTTTTTTAGAGAACAAAAAAATGTATGAGATTTTGTGCGTAAACCTCGCACATTTTGATAGTAAACATCAGCCATTTTAACTAAAGTTTTAAATTGAATATTGTTTAATTATTTGCTAGAATTTAGATAATTTTATTTAAGTCGTTTAAACATTTTATTATTTTTATCGGAGAGGTTTCGTTTTTCCTTATTAAAATGGAGCAGTTTTGTACCCAGATAAATTTATATAGTTTTTCTTTAGCTACAAGTTTCGCTTGTTTTAACAACAATTTATTTGATGGTGTTAAATGATCATTGATAAAAATTGAATCACCTATACCTGGTATGGTTAGGCCGGGTTTATTATTTACCATTGATTTCTTAGAGCGTTTGGCAGCTGCTATGATTTCATTTTTCTTATGACGGGAGCATAATCTAATGACAATGTTCCGTGGGACTTTACTGGCTGCATTCATGTGTTGGACCCTATGCACTACGCTAATATCAGTCTTCTTAATTTCACATTTAATATTATCCCCAATCTGCTTTAGAGTAGCATAAATATCCTCGTTGTTATTCTCCACAACACCTGAGATCTCAATATTATCCATTCTAGTGTATTGCTCCAATTCAACGCACCTATTTTTGTACATTTCGGCAGAGTTTTGAATTATTACAAAGTCATTTTGCAACTTATCAATATTTTTACACTTTATGTCCAGTTCAGTTAGTTTTTTATTGAAATCATCCACCTTATCATTACAAAATTTAACAGAGTCAGTAAAAGCCTGATAGTCTTTTAACTGATTTGTAATGGTTCTAATAGCTCTTAAAATTGTGGCCAAGGTGGGCGTCTCATCTGATTCCTCATCTTCTTCAGCTATAATGATTGCTTTAGAAGGGCTTCCGGGAGCTAACCTGCATTTGTTGCAGGACCAAGAAAAACCATCAGTATTACAGGAATTGATCGATTGCAGAATTTTATTGTCCAAACCAGCGCAGGAAGCATGATAGTAATTCTTACATGGGCCAGAACATTGAAGTCCTGGAGATTTAACAGGCGTGATGTTTCTGTTGCAAGTTACACATGACATTGTAGGAGGGGCCATTGACAAGTCCGTATCAGACCACTGCCGTTTGACAAATGGATTAGCAAATAGAAATTAAGTTGGTATCACTTGTTTGGCACACTTGTTTTACAGAGATGAAGGTCACTGACCGATAAGTATGCGTGTGCGTCACACGGGAAAATGCACTTTATTGAATAATAACCTCTCAAATTGATTAATTAATAATTAAATTAATCAATATTTATTAAAGAGTAACACTTAAAGTAACTAAAATTTATCACTCAACAATGCTTGCACTGCAGTAATTAACGGGAAAATTTTAATTATTTAGAGAAGTTTATCACTATAAAACAATATTTTACAGAGCAAACTATCAACACGTGTGTCACGAACTAATAAACATACAATTTTTTAATATTAATATGAATACTTTATTAGAAAACTTTTAGACGATAGTTTGGTAATAAATATTTTAACATTTAATATAGAAGTTGAGTGTTGTTCATTACAAATACGAATATAGCAGTTGTTTACTAGTTTAACAATTTTGCAACGCATATTAAAATTATTCGCATTATTATTATGGTTTATATCATGAGTGATCTACCTTCTACATTACCTGCGCCAATTTTTTTACGCTCTAGTTACGATACATCATACGACACTTGTTTCGCCATTCAGTTCTTTAAAAATATGTCACTATGGTAATATTTTGTTTTTCCTGAGCTTTTTGCAGTGAGGTGTTATATAACCTGAGGAGGGTGTTAGTAGAGACTGAACAAGAATGAATATGACCTATTATGCATAACTCGTTTAACTGTAGACTTAAATATTTTGTCTTTTCTGGAATAGTTTATTGTGCATTTTTTTCTGTCATTCCTAAAATCTAATCTATCGTTACTGAACCTTATTCAGGGTTTCATATAATATACAGGGTGTTTGTTTGAAACGGGGCACCCCGAAAATCTCCTTTATTTCTAAAGATACAAAAAATCTTCAGAACAAAAGTTAAACTAGACAAAAAAGCCCATCTAAAGGTTACTATAAGAATTCTAAGGCACTTCCGGTTTCACCGGAAATGATGTCAACTTTTGATCTAGCATAGGGAATCGATAATTTTATATTTTTTTCCTAAAAGTTCATTAAATTAGCTTTACAATGACACCAAAAAGTCATATTTTTATGTTAACCATTTCAAAATGGCGACCATTTATTTACAAAATAATAATCAACATAAGTTTTACAAAGTTGAACGTAGCAAGCTTTGAAAACAATAAAAAAAGAAACAAAATATCTCTCCTCGATAGAACATATCCGAGGTACTTCATACTTTTTACCTCTTCAATTTCTGTCCCTGACCATTCCCATCTTATCTTCTTTCTCTTTCCTCCACCTTTTCCAAACACCATCAACTTTGTTTTATCTCTATTTACCTCCAGTTTTTTTCTTCTAAAATACCTGTCCGCTCTTACCATCATCTTCTTTAGTCCCTGCTCATTCTCTGCCATCAGAGTCAGATCATCTGCGTACCCCAGTGTCCAATACTTCTTCCTTCCCCCCACCACTCCTCCGTCTTGCCCCTTCCTCATTGTTTCTTTTTTAATCCTTTATTTTTTTAATCCTTTTTATCATTTCTTCCCTTACACCCCTTCTTTCCAATACTTCCCACAATTCTTGCCTGTCCAGTTTGTCAAAGGCGGCCTTAAGGTCGATAAATACCATATACACCTTCCCTCTTTTCCTCTATTCTCTCAGCCACTATGTGGTTTATCGTGTATATGTTATCTATCGCCCCCCTTCCCTTCCTAAAACCTGACTGCGTCTCCTCTAATATTTCTTTATCTTCTATTTCCTCCAATAGCCTCTTATTTAGCACTGTCGCATACACTTTGTATGCCGTGCTCATCAGAGTTACTCCTCTGTAATTATTATTCCTTCCCTCCAGTCTTCTGGGTATCCTTCTCCCTTCCACACGCCTCGGATTATTTCTGCCATTTTTTCCGCCACTTTCTCTCCTCCGTATATCCACGCTTTGTTCTTTATTTTATCAGGTCCTGCCGCTTTTCCCTTCTTCAGGCTCTTAATTACGCTCCACACTTCCTCCTCTGCTAGTTCTTCTTCCTTCTCCTCCTCTCTTCTTCCTTTCTCTGCCGCTTTATCCCCCTCCCTTGCTTCCATACCCTTTTATCCTCCTCGGATTCTTCCCTTCTGTAAAATAATCTACTTCTCATATATACAGTCCACCTTAGCATATGGCATTATTCTGTGGGGTAACTCTGTAGATTCATTAAGATTGTTTCGATTGCAGAAACGACCTATTCGAATTTTAAGCAAAGTTAAGTGGAGTACTTCATGCAAGGAGCTTTTCATACATCATGAGATATTACACTCACATCGCTGTATATTTTAAATATACTGACACACATCACAAGTTTTCATACTTATAGTGACACTCATGGATACAATACTAGAAAGAAACATGATATCAAGGTACCTTTTACTAAATATAACTATAGAAATCAAATAAACATAGTTGAAATAAAATTATTTAACAAGTTGCCTGAGGAAATTAAATGCCTAACCAGTGCAAAATTTAAATCAACGTTAAAAATATCCTAATAAAAAAGGCATACAATAATATAGAAGAGTTTGGGAAGGATTTAAATATAAATATAAGTATAAAATAGCCCAAAATAGAAAATTAAAAGTATATTCAATAGATATTTCGTCCAGTTCCCAAATAGAGACAATATGTTCTGTGTTAATATCTTTGTTTCATTTATCTTAGGATTAAGTTAATTTATGTGACGCTATGATAAATGTACTAAATTTAATAAATAAAGATGTATTATTATTAATAATAATTTTGAGCAAAGGCCTCCCTTGCTTCCTTCTATTTCAGTTTCTCCGTTGCTTTCTTTTGCCAGAAATTTCCTGTTTCCCTGTCTATACCATCAACCCATCTTTTTTACGGTCTTCCTTTCTTTCTGTTTCCATCAGATAGACTCCAATTTGATTTTAGTGTCCATCTATCATCTTGCCACATGACCTGGCCACTTCCATTTAAGCATGTTTGCGATCAAGAGTACGCCCTTAGCTTTTGCTTTTTGCCTTATTGTCATATGCCGTATTCTTTCCATTTTATCCTCATCCTTTGTCAATTTTTTATTTCGTTGACTTGTCTTCTCATCAGTGACCTAGTTTAGCAACGTAGGTACGAATAAGCACAATACAAGTATTCAGTACCTTTTTTATTTTAATTTAAAAAGATATCACATTAATAACCTTTTTTAACTGTTTACACATATCGAATTCGCTTTTCTTTTACGTTCCTTCGCTGTCCTTCGCTACGTGTAAACCCTAACATTACATTTTATTCATATTTTCCATATTTGCTAGATCACGTAATACATTTAATCCTTTTAGCAAATTGGTATTAAATTTCCATTAGAATCAGAAAAAGAGAAAAATTAAAAATTGACCCCGAGATTGAATTAAACGGTATTTTGTATTTTCCAACATACTGCACATTTATCAATTCCAAAACGAGAAAACAAATATATTTCACATGACTTACTAAAGATACCGAAACACAGAAATCGCTGAACTCACAAAATTTGTTCATGTTCTTTGTTTAAATCTAAATATATACATTTAAAAATAGAATAAAAAATATTTATAAAATGGTAAACTTTACCCAGTTATAAGCATTATTTTTATTTTTTGACAAGAAAAACTGATGGAACCAGGTATGGTATGGTTAAAAAGATAGACTAAGGCCGCGAACATACAGAAAGCTGGTATATCAGCGCTGACAATCGGTACCGAAAATAAGCGTACTGGGTTACTGGTTGAGCACACGCTAAACGATGATATTGCATGTGACACTGACAGATGACATAACCTATATATTGAAGTTTTTATTTATTTTTTCTTATTTATCGTACATTTTTTAATTATATTGGCCTAGCATAGAGCAAACGCTAGTTTTGAAAGTGTATAGATACTCTTTCGTATATTGGCTCAATTATATATTGAAATAAGTGAAAATGGCGAGTTCTGATTCATCTTTGGACGAGTTGTTTCTAACAGAACCACTATATATAAAAATGGAACCAAAAAGAAAAGGTATACATGCAATAAACCAAGAGAGACGTAAATATGGGGAATACCACCAGCTTTTTCCTCACTTAAAAGAAGATGATGCAAGATTTTTTAAATATTCTTTTGTTTCGGCGCTGACAACAAGCTGCTTAAACTGCTTAAACGTTTCGGTAAGCGGGTGGCCGACACCGACCGGCGCCGACCAGTATACAGCGTGTGCGGTTATATTTGAAAACATGGACAAATACTGGGGCAGATCAGCGCTTGTTGCCAGTAAAGCCGGTGCCGGCTTTCTGTATGTTCTTGGCCTTACGATAGAATGAAATTCCCTGAGTCAGTGGACACGATAGACTCTTTATAGCAATCAGTAGGACTGGCGTACTCTTATTTTCAAAATACCTCGGCAAAACCCAAGAAATACTACTGACATTAAAAAGAAATGACTATGTTAACCAGGATCCTGTAAAGTTACTCGGAGTGCTTGTTGATCCCGGTCTGACGTGGAATCACCATGTTAAAGTTTTGGCTGCCAGACTATGCTCAACCATGTTTCTCCTGAGGAATTTAACTAACGTTGTTACAAAATATGTTTTAATGACGACTTACTATGCGTTATTCCCTTCTCAAATTTCGTACGCCATTTTAGCATGGTGTCATAGTTATGTTTCTTCATCAGCCTCAAGAGTATTTTCTCTGCATAATACTTCTAACGTCTACACCCTACAGGTTCGACTGTAGAAGTCAATTTAACATATTAAAAATAATGACTGTACCCTCAATATATATGTACCATTGTCTATTATAACTGCGCAAAAATGAGAAATAAAATCAAACTTATGCCGATATCCATAGCTACAATACAAGAAACAGGACTAACATATATCCCATCGTTAGTCAAATCTACGAACAGTACAAATTATTCTGCTGTGAAATTAATGAAAATATTTCCTCCGAACCTCAGATATTTGGATTATAATAAATTCAAATCGTTTTTAAAATCATTCTTTGTGGGAAATGTGTTTGACTCCATAGAGGAGTTTCTTAATTATAATTTTAAAATGTGACAATTTTTAACTTTATTTTTTGTATTTTATCTTCATTTTTAGTTAACCGTATATATGTACCATTGTCTATTATAACTGCGCAAAAATGAGAAATAAAATCAAACTTATGCCGATATCCATAGCTACAATACAAGAAACAGGACTAACATATATCCCAACGTTAGTCAAATCTAGGAACAGTACAAATTATTTTGCTGTGAAATTAATGAAAATATTTCCTCCGAACCTCAGATATTTGGATTATAATAAATTCAAATCGTTTTTAAAATCATTCTTTGTGGAAAATGTGTTTTACTCCACAGAGGAGCTTCTTAATTATAATTTTAAAATGTGACAATTTTTAACTTTATTTTTTGTATTTTATCTTCATTTTTTGTTAACCGACTTAAAACATGTACATATATCTAGGTCAATAAAGTAATATTATTATTCAATATTTTGCTCCTTTGCATATACACAATAAACAAATGATTAAAATATGTATTCGTTCCGAATACCGGTCGCCTCGCTATTCTTGATCACCCTTCGTAATTAGATTTGAACTTGTGCGAATACGCTCGATTTACGATCGTGTTTGAAGATATTTCTCTACAGCAACATCGCATCTTTAACAAACTTTGTAAAACTACAAACCTAGCATGCTAGACCCATAATGATACTTTTGCATGTTGACAGTTATGGTAGGGACCCGGCCCCGGGCCCAAAACTAAAACCTTTCATAGGGCATAGGAAAAGCTAGTTACGGGTCTAAGAGGGAAACAAAAGGGAACAATTATGTCCATCACTGGAAACATAAAGATAGAGACAATAAGCCTTTTTCTTTTTGTATAAAGTAAATATCTAAGAAGTTAATTCTTTACACAAAGCTGCTTTAAAGTTTGATGGTACGTATAATCCACAATCCAAATCCACGTACGTGTAATCCACGATCCATCTAGTTTATAAGTTTCTTATACAAAACTACTAACTAAAATATAATTAGGAACAATCTATACATAAATTTTGCATCGAATTTTCATCCATCTAATAGGATATTTTTAATTGTAGAAAAATTTAATCTCTCAATAACTGAATAATAAATATCAAACAACAATTTTCTGTAATTTTTTAATTAGATTTATTGGTTTCAAATACCGTTTATATATCTATAGTTTTGTACAGAACTGTTTAAATAATAGGACTTCATTTTGTTCAACATGATTGTTTAAAGTTTAGAAACTTCGTCGTAAAATACTACACTTGATGATAAAGGAATGCCAATCTGTACACGTGGTCTTACGAAAATTAAATCATATTTGCCCGTAGGACCTATATTGAGAATCGCGGCAGATTCAAGATGATAGCAAAAATAGAACACCAAGTACAATATACTACACCAGCGGTTGGCAAAGTGGGGGGCGCGACCCCCTTGGGGTCGTACAAGATTAACCAGGGGGTCGCGGGTCGCAGGATTTTCCACATTAGCTGTTATTAAAACAAAATATCGCACACGGTTAATAGTGGAAGACGATATCATATAAACAGCGATTTAACGAATTATGTGCGAAGAAACAAGCCCATACTTCACATTAAAATTAATTTTTATTACATTTTTAATTTGTATTACATATGTAATATTAATATAATTTATTTTTATATGATTTTCGTGATTTATGTTGTGAAAATAAATATTTAGGAATTAGAGAAACTATTTACATTACATATTTTTGCTACTTTTGTGATTATTATTTCAATAAAGAAACTATTTACAAATTGTTTATAAATTTCCTAATTAGGGGGGGGGGATTTTTTCTAAGGGGGTCGTTACTGAACAAAGTTTGGAAACCGCTGTACTACACAATAACTATATGTGTATATACAATAACTATACACAATAGAACAGAATAGTTAAAAATATATCTATACAATTAAGTTTTAGCTATTGTTGGCCGCGTCTTATGCAAATATGTGTTGATTGATTACATGATGGCGTCTGTAATGCAATTTGTTTATTTACAATAATTTTTTTTTTACAATTAAAAATATTGTTTTTGATAATAATTCGCTGCAAATTTTGATGTATGGAGTGTTAAGGCCTTATCACACTAGAGTTAATAATGACATCTAGACTTGGAAAATTAAAGTTTTTGCATTCGAATCAAAATCATTTGTGTGTGATACTATGAAAAGAACCTAGGTTTTAAAGAGTAGGCAAATGGAACATGATTCAATTCCTCTATCTTTCTATTCAGGTTTTACAAGAAGCGCGTGCACCAACTGTTGTTTTCTCGCTCTCAGCTATAGCGTTTTGGTCTATTGTTTACGTTTAGGTTAGTTTGTTGTATATTGTTATTTTCTAATATAATATTTAAAACAACAAATGATTTTGGAACATTAACTAAATATGTAATAAAGTGAAACCTCATAAATAAACTTATCAAAGTAAAACTGTCATAATAACACGATGTAGGCATGCGCAAACAAAAAAATTTTAAGTCTTAAATAATATTTAAATACTGTGTGATAAGTCAAAACCTAAACACGTGAATCCTGAAAAAACCTACAAAATTAAAACTTCAATAGCGTTCTAGTGTGAACCTTTTACTAATTTCATTACAAATTACCAATTTTGTATAAAAATTGTGCTTCTCTTTAATGTAGAAAACAGTTCACATTTATACGATGTTTTGTATTGCATTATTAGAATCATTCAAGCATTGCGTGAGTACTATTATTTTCTTATTCTATTACGTAATTAAATTAAATACAGACGTTTTTAATACCTAGACATTTGTAAATATTATTACAACTTTCATTTGTATTCAAATACTACGCAATTATATTGTTTCTATTCATTTTTAAATTCTGCGAAAAATACGTCAAACTCATTTAACGTCAACTTAACTTATACCAATGTCTGAAGTGATATATATGATCTAGATTTTTAATTTTGTAGTATTTAAATATAACTAACTTATCTTATGAACACATATATTTAAATTATAAGCAAATATTTACAGTACATTGTTAAGCTAAATTTAGATATACCAACCACAATATTGGTCTGCATTGAAAGAAACTACTGTTTCTACACATCTATGTCTTCGTGAAAACACAAGATTGTTGACGAGAGATTGAAGCATTCGACATTCATTGTTGGACAATCGTACTGTAGCTAATAATATCTTGAACTTGCTGTCCAAACGTACAAATGTTTCCGTCCTCAAGGAAAACATACCGACGATGAGAATGTCATAATTACATAATACCGAATCTATCGATTCTTGCGTCATATCACCAGAAGGACCGAAACCTTAGAAAAGACAATTGTTCAAAATAAAATTGAAAAAAAATAATAATAATGGCGCGGTAGATTCCACAACGCTATATATCACTGATGCAGTGGCGGCGTTAGCCGTCGGCGACGTCGGCGACCACCGACGGCCTCGCGCTTTAAGGGGCCTCGCAAAAATTTTACAAGTTATTGGATTTTTAAATATCATTTCGCTTTGCTGGACAAAAATATGTTTATTTGTATATATCAGTGGTTCTCAAACTTATTTGGCCTATCGCCCACTTTTCAGAAAAAAATTACTCAGCGCCCCCTGGAAATCTACATTCTTTAAACGAACAAACAGAAAGATATATGTATCTATATTTCTACCTACGTTCTAAAATATTGTAAAGAAAGATGTTGTAAATAAGACACCTTGAAGCTTGAAATTCAAAATTATTTATTAAAATCATATTCTCATCTAATGAGAAGGATGAACCTGGTGCGCTGCTATCAATGTATCAATCCTCGGCTCTATTTTTGTCAGCAGTATTCTTAAATCACCGCGTTTAACTATTTGCAGCCGGTTTATTTTGTTTTGTTAATAGATTTGTGACCGCACTGAATCCACGTTCCACTAAATACCATGAAGAAAATGCAATTAACAACTTTTGTATTATAGCTCATAACCCAAGATAAGCTGTAGGAATCTGCTTTAGCAGCCAGAACTGCTGGTAGCCGTCTTTGAATTAAAATTTCAATTCGTAATTTGTTGTTACTTCCATCAGTTCTTCTTGAAATTTTGGAGTGTTTGTACTTGAAAAAGGATCCAAAACCCAATCGGGTATGTTCATTTTAAAAATATCTTCAAATCGTTGGTTGAAGTCAGAATGGAGAGCATCCAAGTGCTGACAATAGGTAAGCAAGTCTTCATCATTTTCAATGCCCCCCAAATGCCCCCGAGGCTACTATCGCTCCCTTGGATCGTTCCAGCGCCCCACAGGGGGCGGTATCGCCCACTTTGAGAATCACTGGTATATATAATTCCAGTAAGTACAGCTTCTGCTGAGAGAAGCTTCTCAAAGTTAAAACTGATTAAGACCTACTTAAGAAGCACGATGAGCCAAGAAAGACTAACTGCGTTATCAGTTTTGTCAATTGAAGCTGAAATAGTGGCTGGTGTTAGTTATGACACAATTTTGAAAAGATTCAGTGAGGCTAAAAGCAGAAAATTTCGCCTTTTTTAATTTGTGTTTGTTCGTGTAATTTTTGTTATTAATTCATAATTAACAATAAAAGTCATATGGTACTCATAAATTTAAGTATAATTCAGCTTATTTAATTTAACGTTTAAATATAACGTATATAAATATAACGTTTCAGGATTTCACAGGTATATAATAAGTGAAGGCGGCATGCTGAGTGTGTAGGACAAATTTTGCTTTGTAATAATCACGGCAAAATGAAAGATATTTTTAAAATAATTTATAGTCTGTTAATCTAAGAGCTTTGAAAACAAATTTTATTAAATTTTTATTGAATTTGAACTATTGAACAAAAGTTATTGAATTTTTAAATATCATTTCGCTTTGCTGGACAAAAATATGTTTATTTGTATATATCAGTGGTTCTCAAACTTATTTGGCCTACCGCCCACTTTTCAGAAAAAAATTACTCAATTTTCGAAGCACTTTTTCCACTCCGGTTGAGGCAAAAAACGTTGCCCTCACAATTTATTCTTAATGTATGCAATAGTGAATGTATACTGGTCCTACTAATGCCCACGGATACCTCAGTTTCACGATAAGTCACATGACGATTTTGCAGTACCAGTTCACGCACAGCATCAATGTTTTCCGAAACTACAATCGATTTTTGACGACCTTCACGAAATTCGTCCTTAAGCAAACTACGGCCACGATTGAAGTCGGCAAACCATCGATAAACAGTAGTCCTTCATGATGCTTCATCGCCAAAAGTCGAATTAAGTTCATCGATGCATCGTTGTTGGGTTAATCCACGTCGAAAGTTGTAAAAAATTATCGTTAGAAAATGTGCACGGTTTAATTCCATTTTTAGCCGAGATGAATTTTTACAAGTTACTGTAAACAACACAAATAGCGCTCGTACGTCAAGACGTTCTGAGTCCGCATACCGGCAAAAATGTCAAACTTTATGATAGAAGCGTCAGTTGTCAGATGGCAGCACTAGTTTAGCACAATGCCGAAATATAAGAGGCAACCCTCGTATTATTTTTAATTTTAATTGCGGATGTGGCTTTATCGTAGATTATTTTTATTAGGTTTTCATTAACTACTCTATATGCAATATGAAATAAAGTTTGACGCTAATAACAACTCTATTCAAATTGAAATTTTAGGCCACCTATCACCTATAAAAAAATCCCATCAAAGTTGAA
Organism: Liopterus haemorrhoidalis; assembly: GCA_963971575.1. Classification (NCBI taxonomy): domain Eukaryota; kingdom Metazoa; phylum Arthropoda; class Insecta; order Coleoptera; family Dytiscidae; genus Liopterus; species Liopterus haemorrhoidalis. The sequence goes on along the minus strand of OZ020619.1, from coordinate 31,074,962 downwards.
ATATTTCCCTATCCTTGAAATAAAGTTTCATGAAATATACGAAGAAAAAATCTTCCGCAAAATTTCCATTTAAATTCCTTGTCACGAGTTTCGCGGATTACTTTAATGTTTCAAAGTCAAGCGTAAGGTCAGTTTTATAGTTGTAGGAAACAAACAATAGAGTCATAAGTGTCATAAAAGTTAAATGTTGACATAGTCACGAACGATACAGATGTATGTCACGTCTTGGTTGCATCTACTGTTGACAATGGGTGTTGCAACTGAATTATTTTCTAGGCTACATAAATATGGAAAGATATATATTTTACTTTTGCAACAGGTTTAAAACTATATTTCATTACTATGTTGTAATCATTTGTTATATAACAGAAGAAACATTATTGTGTATTTTAGTAGCGTCGAAATAACAAGAAGCGAAAATTAATTTGAGATCACAGCAGGCCCGGTCTGAGGCATGAGCGAATGGAAAAATCGACCAGAGCCTCGCTTGAACTACACAGAAACCAAAAGAGTTAAATAAGTACGAGGGTTACCTTTTAAGTTTTTACAAAAACTAATATATAAATTATTATTATTATATTTTTTCGAACAAACTGTTTTATTGCTTTTCAAAATATTTGCCTTTAAGATTTATACACTTTTGCATGATTTCAAACCAATTCTCGAAACATTTTTTCCACTCTGAAGTTGGTATCTCAAAAACATGGTTTTCAAAGGATTCAACAGCTTGTTGAGGTGATGAAAACCGCTATCCATACATTTTTTTTTTGATATTGTGGAACAAAAATAAGTAGTTAGGGGATGAATCAGGTCAATACGGTCAATGAGACATTAATTCGATGTTTTTCTCCTTCAAATAAATTGAAGAAACTGCTGCGGATATCATCTTAGTTTCTGCAGCTGTGAGAATAATCTGTGAGACATATGGTGAAAGTGTTATAGCCGCTCGGACATGTAAAGAATGGTTTTAACGGTTTAAAAGTCGGGATTTTGAACGCTTTGGACGTCCTCAAAATATGAAAGATGTAAGATTAGAAGAATTGCATCGTGAATACAACACTCAATCGACACGTGAGCTTGCAGGGTAACGAGAAATAGACCACTCAACCGTTTCTCATCATTTAAATGTAATGGGAAAGATCCATAAGTTTGGAAAATGAGTTCCGCACAAATTGTCCGAAGTTCTGATTCAAAATTGGTACAACATTTGCCTTTCACTGTTGGCCAAGCAGAAAAAGAGTTTCTTGTGGCGCGTTCTTACGGGGACAATCCTAAAAGGCTAAAACATTGGGTGGACCCCATCCAGCCAACTATATCGATGCCACGACACAACAACCACGTCCAAAGATTCTGCAGCAGTAAGCAATTAAGGCAACTGAATAGAGAACTGATCAAAACGCATCCTTAAATAGTCACAAATCGACGCAAAGTTATCCTTCTTCAAGACAACGCTGGACCCCGTGTTGCCAGAGTCCAAGGAGGCGCTGTTAGATAAGGAACTTACCGGATCTGCTTACTTACCAGACAGCGTCCCTTCTGCTTTTTGCCTATTCAGATCAATGCGTTGTCTGGTGAGTGCTAGCCGAATGCCGAAGATTTTCGAAAATGGGTGGATGAGTGGATTACTTCAAACCATGACATGTTATAACACGGGAACAGTTTGCTAACTGACAGATGACAGAAGATCATAGATTTAGATAGCCTATATTTTGATTAAACACAACGTACCATTTATTTTATAAAACTAAAGAAATATTGCAAAATATCTCATGAACTTTTGCAACAACCTAATAGTGAGAATAAAAAAAAATGCATGATAAAACTACATACTTCAGAAGTTAATCCGTTCACCGAAACTTGAATTATATTACTTACTTCCCATATAAGTCGCTGACAAATTTTTCTTTGAACAAAATATTTGCAGATAATTTCTTATTGCCGTAATAAAACTAATATTGCTAGAATGCATTAAGATTATACGTATACGGAAAATTGATAAGAAATATATTGATTTAAAGTGAAATATTACAAAATCAGTCACATTAATCTGATAAAAATAAATAACCTTTGTAATTTAGATTAGTGATTCCCAACCTTTTTTGACTTACAAACCCGTTAATATTCCATTTTCCTAAATTGTACTCCTTATATTAAAAAAATGTAATTTATTTAAATTTCGTAGCTGTAAATAATTGAGTGGAGAAGCTAAGAGTATGGTAGCAGAGCCCCCGCAATATTAGACGCATTTAGCGGACATCATATGAATGACATCCACCAGGTCAGTGTAAATAACTGCTTGTCTAAGATCATCAATGTAACATCTGGTGTACCACAGGGCTCGTACTTGGGCCCCATATTATTTACATTGTTTGTCAACGACTTAGGTTCAGGTATTCTTAAAAGCAGTTATCTTTTATTCGCTGATCTAAAACTTTATTTAGGGGTTAACTCTCATGCCGACTTCGTTAACTTACATAATGACCTGGATGTAGTGGCAGCGTGGCAGTACAAACTGTCTATTTCTTAATGAGGCTTAGTGTCATTCCATATGTTTCTCCAAAAAAACGTATAACATCTTTTTTTTCGTACACTATCAACTACACCTTGCTGTCTCATGATCAACGGAGGCAATTAGTCGGCATTGAATCGAATTAGGCGGGATATGGGTGGATAATGCCTACTTCATAAGCTCATCATTGGAGTAATTACTTCACCGGAACTTTTAGAAAGGATATAAATAAGGGTACCTATTCGTTCAACGAGGACGCATGATATTTTTTTATAGTGCGGAGTAGTTCTTTTTCATACTCTCTAATGGGTTTACACAATGACGCTATCCTCTTCTTGCTAGTCGACGTTGCCAGCTCTAAAACGCGCTGATCTGTGAAGACGCAGTATTCTACAAATGGCCATTTGTTTTTGTTGAGTGTTATTTTGAGTTTTATAAGAGTTGATTTTTGTAAATAATACGAGTTTTTCATATTATTATAATTGACACATTTGACACTTTTACAACATTTGGCAACACCGCTCCCATTTGCCATAAGAGCTGTACTGCAAACTCACCTTCGAACGCACTATAGTATCCCGGCACAGGACCTGCTACGGAAGTGATGTCACCATTAACATGATCCGTCGTCTGTATAATTCCATCTGTTGCAGTGTTCAAAACACAGCAGATATTTTTTGCTCAACACTAGTCGGTTTCAAAATAGGTATATTTTAATTTATTTAATTTACACATACCGGCAAATTTAAAGGAACAGACATAAAAATCTAATTATTTTCCTTGTAGTGTACATATTTTGATATCTCTCAGGTAATCTTCTAGTACGATTTTTTTTTGGAATAATGCTCAATCGTTTGAGGTCAGGGGACCACGCTGGCCAACTCATTGTTGTTATATTCACTTGATTTAGAAAGTCTGTTACACAGTAGGCGACGTGGGGGGCGCATTATCCTGCATTAGGGTCAAATTTTCTCCGATATATGGAGCAAAAAGTACAACATGGTCTTGAAGAATATCTCTGATGCACCTATCTGCAGTTAACGCTCCGCCCTCAATCACCACTAACTCTGTGCGAGCTCCCATACGTATTCCACCCCACATAATAATTGAATCTCCACCATATAGTAGTAGCAAATTTAAAAAAAAAAAATCATAATTTTCAATCTGTTGCTTTAAATTTGCCGGTGTGTGTATTAATTGTATTTAATATTGTTTTTTTTTTTTTTTTTTTGTAAAATTATTATGTGTAAATTAGTTTTATTATGTATTTACTTAGGTTGAACGCTGTAAATGCAAATTATTTAAATAAATATTTGTATTAAAGACACGGATTTTTGGTGGAGGCACAATTACAAAGTGCTCGGTATTTTTAATCTACTCTTCACACAGTTGCTGTCTTGCCACATAATGGCACATAAACCATTTAATAAAAAAGAGTCTAATAATAAAATTAACAAACAATGCACATGTATTTATATTTAAGACTCAAAAGGTAAATATAATAATTTTAAGTTACATAAACATATAGTTAAACATTATAAATTAGGAGAATTTTTTGAAATCAGGATTAACTGACGCATAATCCGAAATCTGGAACTATATTCAGCTTATTACGATATTTGGTTTTAAAAATGTACGCAGAAAGCTCTCTCCACCAGCTCTGTACTTATAAATGGAAACAGAAATTTAAGCACCTTGTCAGAAAGCTGCTCATATTCTCTGTAGATGTCTAGCCAAATGTATGCATCTTTCATTGTTACTATTGTTTTTATTCTGCCATTTTTTTTTTGTGTACCCCCAGTTAGGAAACACTGCTTTATATTATGAGAATGTCATTAAACTGTAAAAAAATAGACTTTATTTCTGTTATCAATTATATTCGAAGAATCCCAAATGAATTTGGTATAATTGAATAATACCGTGTAACGTTAAACAAATAAAGAGAATTAAAAGATTTCTCAAAGGAATAACAAGGATGATAAAATTGATGTGAAGTGTGAATATTTACACATTTCAGGATTTAGTAGTTATCTAGAAAATATCAACAAATTTAGGGTATATTTCTGATTGAAATCGCGACAAAATAATTTTATTTTTGGAAATTCAATTTACGTAGGGCAATTTATATAATTTTTCATTTAATGTTTAGAAATATAAATATCGATTGCAGGTATGGATACTTTGTATCAGTACGGGCAGGCCCGACGAGAGTAAGTGGGTTGTGAGTAGAACCCTGGCTCGTGGTTCTTAGGGTCCCGGTATGGGCCTCAATTTATTATTCTTTTATTTATTTTGTGTACCTGGTAAGAATAATTTTTCCCGGGTTTGGCTTTAACTCTCGACGCTCCTGAGTATCTGTATCGTTTTATAGTATCCATACCGGTATTGGTATTTTTTAATGATATGAGTATCATTATCCAATATCAACAAGCCTGTGGTTGCAAGCGTTAAACCGCTTGTATCTGCTATTTGTCCGCTAAGCAAGGGCACGGACGTGAGTTCAACTCTTAATTATGTCAAATAATTTGTGTAAAATACTTATACAAACTACAGGTTCTGCTTAGTCGTTCGCAACCGGCTATAAACTTTAGATGTCTTTCTGTGTACACTAAAAAATTGATGTGAAGTGTGAATTTTTACACATTTCAGGATTTTGCAGGTATTTAGTAAGTGAATGATGATTATTTTGGATGCGAAAACAAATTTTATATTAAAATATTTTTTTTGTTAATTTTAATTAGAACGCCTAATACCATTATTTAGGTTTCTAAATATGTGCAGTATTTTTTTTTTTTTTATATATATAGCAAGGTTCATTAAGAATTTTAAAAATTGCGCCTATGGCTTCCATTGGTTGTTATAAGTTCCGCCCCTCTGATTTCGTGTACATTGAAACAGAATTAAATTATAATTTAAACAATTTCCACTGGCTATTCAATTTACGCTTTTAAAAATTAAATGCAAAATTTGCCAAAATATAACTACAATTTTGAAAAAATAATTTAAACAATATAAAAATTAAAAAATAAGAACAAAAAATAATATAGTCTCTTCTCTCACAGGGTTCGATCCCTTTCGGATCGGGTTACTTGGGTGAAAAATCAGCGTCTAATACCACTAGACCAGCATACACGTTACAGTGTGGCGTGTTACAAAGCTATAACTTATGTACATTATTAGCCAAAAATCACAAAAAATTCGTTTTTTTCCAGAAACCTAATCTGATCAAAAATTCCTGTTGAACTATTCCGGTTCACACCAATTTACATTACTTAGAATTTTTTCAGATTTTTAGTTTAAACCATCTGGGCTTCAGGGTGTGGGACAAAAAAATTTTTGCACAATTTTGGCAAAAATCGCTTCAAAATAATTTATTTTGCAAAAATAAAAATTTGATCGTTAATCCACGTACCAAGGGCTTTCATTTGATACCCTACTCAGAATTATAAAAAAATATTATTTTTTTCGATGAGCACATATTTGTTTATATTTTTAGGGGGATATGTTTTTTAGATGCTTTAGTATTTTTCCTATGTGCGGGTCAAAGAGTTGTATAAGCATGCCAAATTTCAACTCTCTAAGTTTAGCCGTTTGGCTACAATGTTTACCGAATAGACAGACAGACAGACAGACAGACAGACAGACAGACAGACAGACAGACAGACAGACAGACAGACAGACAGACAGACAGACAGACAGACAGACGACAAAATGACGGTATAAGGGTTTTTTGGTCATACCTACAAAACCCTAAAAATGGACTTAATACTATATTACTCCTGAATGTACATAGATTGAAAACATGGTCATGAAACCTGGAAACACGAGGCCTAGGCTCAACTCGGGTTGTCGTGCCAATGATGACGATTTCATAATATTGGTTTCAGTAAATATTATTAATATTTTGAAATATACATGAAAATGTCGTTATTAATTGGTTAATTCGACAGGTGAAAATACAAGTGACGAACTAAAAAAAGGTCCTCACTTCTAATCTACAAATGATGACCTAAACAAAAACGGCCTCACTTCTAAACTACAGATGGTGACCTACAAGAAAACGTCCTCAATTCTAAAACAAGTGATGACCTAAAAAAAGTCCACACTTCTAAAATATAAATGATGACCTCCTTAAAGGATTCCACACACCAAAGCGGCCGCAGTGGTGGCCGCGGTGGCGGCCACGGTAGCGATCAGGTCTCCTCACACTAACGCGGTGGGAGTGGCGGTAGCGGTAGCGATCAGTTAGTGAATCACGGTATATAGTTGTATGATAATATTGGACCTTGCTTGGGTTATTTCATTTTTCCCCTTTGGAATGTTAAAATTTAAAATTCCAACAATGAAACCATGGAAACGAATGACATATGTCAAACTTAAATTAATTTTCTTACATATTTTAATGACAAAAAATAAATAAATGGGATATTTGTATTAAGAATGACACAAAAAATCAAAATATAAAGAAAATGACATTTTAAAATGATATTAACCTTAACCAAAAAATGTTTGTTGCAAGTATGATTTACAAAGCTTAAACAAAACGGCTGAAAAGCATTATTTAAACGATGAAAGTAACTAGATTGCAAAATCTAGTTCCGCCTAATCGTTTGGAACAGACTTTACTATCAATTTCCAAAACTTTTCCTATTTCGTCCCACACTTTATTTATTTTCCTAATATTCTTGTAATCAGGATGTGCTAAGTCATACAAAATTAAATGATCCTTTACTGATCTATGATTTTTTCTGTTAAATTATCTATTTTCGACATTATTTTCTTAAATATATTCACTCTGTGGTATATAAACAATGAATATCGCGCGGCCTAACGCAACTTGTCGAGTTTGGCCGCCAGTGTTTGGTGATCGCTAGACTGAACGCTGCAGTCGGTGGCGTTCTCAGATAACGGAACGCTTGTATGTGCGTGGTCTCATTGTATTGTATAGGTTGCGTTAGGCCGCTGCATTATCGCCACCGTGGCCGCCACCGCGGCCGCTTTGGTGTGTGAAATCCTTAAAATGGGATGTATAACAGGACAAGGCAGTTACAGATATGGAAAACCAACTGATTTCTGGCATCGACTCACACGAAAGCAGGCAGCTAAAATTTGGAAATCGTGGAAGGCATATCTGGCCCAAAACCTATCTAAATTATAAGTCCTATGCAAGATATAAGACGAACAAAAAAAATTAAATTGCAAACATCGAACCATATGTATTTCTGTGTGTTATTTTGTTCCGTTTTGTTTGCGATGACAGCGAAAAATTGCATACAATAATTATGACAAATACACAAACTCACGTGAGTAATTGTTTCTAATTACTCACACGTTTCATTATATTTAAATATTTGAGTAGTTTGCAATTATACTTATTACTACTGTCCATATCAAAATAAACATCTCTCTGCTATGAAATTACTGTTTTAAAAATTAATTTTAGATCGTGACAGTAATGAATAGTTATCAGATAAGAACAAATACTAATTGTAATTGATAGTAATGAAATAAACATTAATTTTAAGTTTGTCACATTCATATTTCAGACAAGGCTGTATCTTGTCACCATTTTTTTTTTTTTTTTCAAAGTTTACGCACAATTAACATTTAACACGTACAGCCCCGTACCTAAAAGGAAGGCAAACAAGAGGAACTGTAGAGGGAAATCAAAAGTTCCACACGATGACTTATGCCGACGATCTAGCGGTGATTTCGAAGACAGGAAAGGAAATGAATGTTTTCTTGTCAGAATTACTTAAATACCTGGATAAGAAGGTAATAATAATCAAGGGCAAAACAAAAATAATGAAATGTAAAAAAAGGGGAAGGAAAACAATGGACCTGGAAAGAAGCAAACTTAGAAAAAAGTAAGAGCTGTAACTACCTCGGCGACTATTTCAAATGCAATAGGGGTGTGGAAAAACACATAATTGAAATGGTGAAGATAGCAAAAGTCGCAACAAAACAAATATGGAGTCTCGACGAAAAAATGATTCGGCTCAGAATTCAGCATTAGAAAAATTATGTTTAATTCTTTAGTCAAGAGTATATTTATGGTGTGGAAATAATGGGGTAGACCGAAGAAACAAAAATAGAACAACTGAAAACTCAATACAGACGATTCCGCTTAATTGGGCCACCGCTTAATTGGGGCAGCCGCTTATTTGGGCCAAATCTCAAAGAACAGAAACCAAACCAAGGAACCAACAGTAAATTTACATGTAAAATTGGGACAACATTCCGCTTAATTGGGACAGTAAATTTAAGATCACAGTACATATTATGCTACACATATTCTCAACCAGGAGGCAAAAAAATGTATGGCCGTGTTACAGCGTTATTTTATGCAGCGAGCCCTACATCCACACTGAATACCTGTGCTGATTTTGTAGAAGTTAAATGTTACAAATCAAAAGACAGACTACACTTGACGCATTTTTGCATTGAATTAAATTGTATGTACCTATTTATTATTTAATTTTGGAATTTATTATTATTTTTTCTTAAAAGTTTATATTTTTTGGTTATATGTAATTTATAGTTTTGTCCAAGAGTTTATCAAATAAAATTATTGAAAGAAAAATATGCATTGTTTAATTTTATGTGAAATTCGCTTAATTGGGGCAGCCGCTTAATTGGGCCAAAATGCCTAAGTCCCGATGTGTCCCAGTTAAGCGGAATCGACTGTACTTTAAGTGGGTACTGAGACTGGACTGGAATACACTGGACTACATTGTCTTAAAGGAGAGCAGTAGAACAAAAATAAAGGAAAAGGCTGGTAGAAGGGCCATGAAATATGAGCGGGCTATATCCCAAGGATATGACAAGAAAATGCTACGAACATGCTTTTGAGAAATAAATAAAAACGAAGGAAATAATACAAATAAATGAGTAAAGGGGAGAAAAAAAGAAAAAGTCCTTTTTTTTAAATAGGGGTTTTTTCATTAATAAAGGTGGAAAGACTGAAAATAAGTAACACTTTAACAAACGAAGTAACAATCACAGACTTGAAGATAGAAGGACGAAAAATAATTGGCTGAAATGGAGAGTTAAATAATAATAAATATTATAACGAAATACACAATCTCGAGTCGCTTATTTATTTTAAAATCATGAAAATCAGACATGACCAGAAACTATTGGCCAGTTTCAAAACAAGGAATAAAAAAAAAGCAAACAAATACTGGAAAGACCTAGAAGAGAGAGTATGCTGATTCTGCAAACAAGAAGAGAACTCAATGGAGCACTGACTGATAACCTGCTCTGAATTCAAGCCAGACACGAAACGCAGTAGAGATCTTAAATGAGAATGGAGAAGGTCTGGACTAACTTAAAGAAAAAGAAAGAGAGTGGAAATATAATTGGGAAAATATAAAAAATAAGTAATTGTATGCTTTGGATTTTTACCTTTCTGTCTGTTTATATCGGGTTAATTGTTTACAATTATTGCCTACAAGTTACTGGTTATTATCTAATATTATATTGTACAAGTGTGGTATGTAAGTTCTATTCAACTTCTGGTGTATATTCATTTTTCCGGTAACGCGGAGAGAGGAAAATGAAGCGCCGTCTTATCCGGGTGACATTTTTTTAGTGCTTAGGCTTAATTTTATTTCGACAAGAGGTACTGACTAATTTTTATTGATAAAAATCATGCATTTTTTCCCTCGAATCCGTGTTGAATCAAAGTCACCATTGATCGGCACGGATAGGTTTTATCAGACGATAATTCAAAAATATTCTTAATACAAGATGGCCGGTCCAGAATATTTACGGCGAGAATCAAAGTGTTAAATGGTAATAATGGTTCAGGGTAGCTTTTTGTACGTGCGAGATAATATTTTGAGGTATCAGAAAACATTTTTTAAAGAATTTGGGCCATTATTTGAGCATTTTGAGGCAAAAATATGCTTACAAGGTTTCAAAAGGATACAGCTGTCAAATTTTTTGCATTTTAAAATGGGACGAGATTTCACATTTTGAACGTGTTTCTTGACAGAAGAATACTAATTAAGGATTTAAGGTGAATTATCGATAAAGTTTAAATCATTTGCAGGGCGAATTTCCATAAAATAGTGTTAAAAAAAGATTTATACATATTAAAAATTTCAGGGTTAATCAAAGTAGTGATAATGGTTCAAGACAGCTTTTTTGATGTGCGAGATAATATTTTGAGGCATCAGAAAACATTTTTCAAAGAATCTGGGCCATTATTGGGTCGTTTTGAGTCAAAAATATGCTTACAAGATTTCAAAAGATGACAGCTGTCAAATTTTTTGCAATTTAAAATGTGACGAGATTTCACATTTTGAACGTGTTTCTTGACAGAAGAATACTAATTAAGGATTTAAGGTGAATTATCGATAAAGTTTAAAACATTTGCAGGGCGAATTTCCATACAATAGTGTTAAAAAAAGATGAGCGACGAGTTTTATAATCGACAAGTGCGACAAAATGCCTTATTATATTAACAACGTAGGGGAGAAGACCGGCGTAGCCGGGCTAAAGCCCCTAGTCTTATTGTATTTGAATAGTTATTATAAACCATGTAACAAAATGTTTTCTGTGTATAGGCACATCAAATAACATTAAAATTCATACAAACATTTAACTTATAAAAACAATCGATTATAGAACACTATTCGTGTGACAGTTAATTTTTTTTTTATAAATTCTTAACATTTGTATTGAGAAGGGATAGTTGCTAGCACAAAAAAGGTTTTAAACAAATATCTATTAACGTAAATTCACTGCACAATTAGGGAAAATAACATAACAAAGCCTAGGAATACGCACATTTTATATTTTTTCTCTCATGTACCTCTTGATTAGACTTTTCATTTATGAGTACCCCCTATCCTCAATACCCGCTCCCAACTCTTAATTTTTATTTATTTATTTATTTATTTATTTATTTATTTATTTATTTATTTATTTATTTATTTATTTATTTATTTATTTATTTATTTATTTATTTATTTGTGTTTGTTTGTTTGTTTGTTTGTTTGTTTGTTTGTTTGTTTGTTTATTTATTTATTTTTTGTTAGGTTTTAGACAATGTCATTTATATGCTTTTATTATTATTTATATTAGCGAAGGTCAAAACAAATAAAAACAGCATTAAAATCATTTTTACCTACATTAACTTATGTTGAAAGTAGTTGAGAATAATTATTGGTCAATTTTAATTAGCAATTATTCATCTTGATATGAATTCGTGGTTCTTATTAATTTTAATGCGATCTTTGAGCTTGTTTCATGTATCCGAGTTTTTTAAAATCAGGTTTAAATGAAGACAGATATAACCTGAATCAGGAGCTGCGTCAAGCTTATTGCGATATTTATTCTTAACGTAAGCATAAGACGAGAATACTCTCTCCACGACCACTATAGAATTTACCAATTCTAAAACCAATTTTGACTACAGAATGTTAATATTCTAACACAAGAGTTAGAATGTTATTCTAAAGCACTTATCTTCTTATGCATTTTGCGTGTATTTCATTTCATCAGTTGTTATGGAATAACTATTCCATGCTTGTTGTCCTTTGTTTTTGTAGGGTTACATTAAAATATATGCAATGTTTACATTAAATAAATGCAACATAACTTCCTAAAAAGTACTTAAATAGTGGCTGATGTGCGGCAAATTAATAAAATTAAACAAGTAATAAATAAAAAAAATAAGTTTAATTAATTGATTAATTTGTTATATAATATAAATTATTTGTTAAGACAAAATGTTTGTTCAAATAGTTATTTGTTAAAATTTTTTTTTCTTTCTGGTGGTCGTGTAGAAAGTAGGGGTCTGTAACTAGGTTGGAAGAGAAAATTCGATGCTCGTGGTTTCTCACGCTCGCCTGCGGCTCGCGCTCGGAATGTTCCACTTGTATCGAATTTTCTCATTCCAACCTTGTTACAGAATATACTATTCGACTAGCTCTGTGTTCGTGAAAGGTAATAAATATTTTATTGCTTTGGCAATGAGTTCTTGGTACTCTTCTTTTACTACTGCCCAGATGTCAATGAGATTTCTTTTTTCGAAATCATATTCAAAAGAAGAATCAGTCGACAGTTCAATTAATTTTTCTTTTTCAACTTTAACTTAAGTCTCTGTAACGGTTTTTTTTCGCCATTATCTATATTATTTTCGCGTACCCCAGGTTGGGAGCCGCTGTTTTTGGTATGAAATCAAAAGATGAGTTGGCAGCTTAGACTGATCTATATGTGACCGATATTTGCCTCTAACTTAATGCGGCATCACTACGGCTGTGCGTAAGATACGAGTAGTTCCGTCTCTGTGAAGTACTAACTTTATTTTACTATTAAAATAATTCAACTTGCAAATAAGGGATATATTTTCCATCAAACTTTTATACGGGCATTGTAGTTGTACAAACAAGAACTGTTTCCACCTACTCATTGAACTTTCTGTTTGAATCAGTTTACTCAGACTTACTCCAGTTGTTTATCCTGAAATATACATCTTTCTGTCAGAGATAACCGGAAGTCCGATAATCCACATCAAGTTATGGTAAACGAAAGATTCGAGAATTAAGAAGAAACAAATAAACTTCTTCAATCATTTTGCACACAGCATCGATATTTTTTTGAATCACAAACGATTTAGGTCGACCTTCACGACATTTATCACTGACGGACGCAAGACCACAATGAAATTCTGCAAACCAATTGTAAACAGTCTTTTCTGATGGTGCTTCATTACCAAATGTTGAACGAAGCGAACCTATGTGTTGTTTTTTATCGTAAATAAACTCAATATTATTTTCATTGATGCTTGATAGGCCACATAAATTATGTTGCGGGCCATATGTGACCTGTGGGCAACCAGTGTTGCGATCTTACGATAAGCATCATAAATGCCACCTCCCAACTATGAGTCCTATGTACGCCACTGCATATATGTGCATTCCTTTTCAAAAATCATAGTTGGCAACGTTATTTTTGATGATATCTTATGAAATAAAAAACTGCTTCTCTACATATTTGAATCCACTTGTTACAGACTACATGTAGGTAGAATATTGAGACACATTATGAATTTTAATATTACTCTATAAAGGAAAATTTTGCATTATTACAAGAAAATTTTATATCAGTATTTGATTACATTTTGCAGAATTCCAAATTCAGTTCGCACAAGTCAATTCTTCTGCAACTGTATGCATGTGACATATGTAATGTAATAAAATTTTACATTTACTGACACAGAATGTATAAGTCTATTGGAATGCATCTGAAAATTGTAACTCTATTCTGAAGACATTGGTTACAAGTATGTAATATAATTTTTTATATTTTCAAATCATATGTGCACAAAAAATCTACTACTTGCTCTGTAACATTACAAAGACTTAACAGCAAGTGTTACAGTTCATACGAGGTCTGTTAAAAAAGTATCGCGGGTTACGTATATTCGATTTTCGATTTTTTTGTGGCGTTATGTTGGTACTCATGTCTCTCACTTATGCCGACAAGTTCGGTCATTTTGAATGTTCAGTTAATTTTTGACAGTTGCTTTGCTTGCACGTGTTTTGGCTCGTCTTCGATTTTAGCCTATACCAAAAAATGGATCAAAGAATCTGTATCAAATTTTGTGTGAAAAACAAAATTAAGTGCGCGGACGCATTCCGAATGATGACTGTGGCATATGGTGAAGCTACCTTGGACCAAAGCAACGTTTATCGGTGGTACAAAATGTTCTCAGAGGGCCGAGAAGATGTGAACGACGAAGAGCGTGCCGGACGCCCGAGCACGTCAACAGACGAAAACATTGATGAAGTGAAGAAAATAGTATTGACAAATTATCAAATCACCGTTAGAGAAGTTGCTGAGGACCTAAACATATCGATTGGCTCGTGCCATTCGATTTTTACCAAAGATTTGGGCATGAGACGGGTTGCCCCTGCCCACACATCGTTGCTTGTGTGCGAATTTTTGGCCAAAACCAACACACTAATAATGCCGCAGCCACCGTATTCCCCAGATCTGGCCCCCTGTGACTTTTTCTTGTTCGCGAAACTGATGAGGAGATAAAGACGGCATCGAAGTAGGAGCTGAACAAGATCACAAAAAATGATTTTTTCAAGTGCTTGGAGGATTGGAAAAAACGTTGGCACAAGTGTATAATATCTGGTGGGGATTACTTTGAAGGGGACAAAATAGATATTCATGAATAAATAAATAATTTTTGAAAAAACACAAAATTCGCGATACTTTTTGAACAGACCTCGTATGAGTACCAGGAGACATTGAATTAGAGAAGGCAACGGAAGGATAAATTTTACAGCCAAAGCTTTAGAATCAAACATAGAAAATTGAAATCTCTCAACCGCAGCAGACATCTGCATTGCAGTTGGCTCATAGTCTGCTTAAAAACTTTTCTTCTTTGATCCATATTTCTTGCTTTGGTTTTCCATTCTTTTGGTTTCAATTCCTGCAGGTCTTTGTGAACGGCATCAATCCTACTTGTTTCTTTATGAACGGCATCTAACCACTTGCTTCTTTGTGAACGGCATCTAACCATTTGCCTTTTAGATGCCCTCTTCTTTTATTGGCCATTATTACTCAATTTAAAATTAATATTGACAATCTGACCCCCGGAAGCCACCATACATAACTCAACCACCTGCAATTTTTAAAAGAAATCCCATCAAGGTAATTTATAAAGTTTATGCTATTAGAGTTGAGCCACAGCTATCAGATTTTATTCCATTGGTTCACTTAGAGCAGTGGTCTTAAAACTTTTCGAGTCGTGGAACCGTTTATAGTCTAACAATATACCGTAGAACCCAAAAAAAAAAAAAAAACATAAGATTGATACCTATGCAGGGTGACCAGATTTCAGTTTAGGTAAACCCTAAGATTGAAAAAAAAATTGAAAATACAGTAATTTTATTAAATTTTGCTCATCTCCAAAATATAAGTGATGAGCAAAAAAAAAGGTCTTACTTCTAAACTATACGAGCGAGAATAAGTAAAAAAGTATAAGCCGACGCCCAAGTAATTTGTATTAAGTTTAAGAAAAAGCTCGTGGAACCCTTGAGGACCTTGTGTGGAACCCCAGGGTTCCATGGAACACAATTTGAATATCGCTGACTTAGAGTAACACTTAAATCCAAGAGAAATTCACACACAGTGAATTCTCACAAACAGAAACAGTGAATATGCACATTTGTCTATGCTTAAACAATGAACAAAGCAGATAGACAAACTGCGCATATTTAATTCTTATACAAGCTGCCAGAGTGAGTGATATAGAAACAACATCAGTACGTTAATTATATCAGTCATGTGGACTTGATCGGAAATAGTTATAAAAATAAAAACTTAATTCTAAATCTGTGCTTTATTATATTCCCCTTTATATGCAATTCACCATAAAGTTCATTCCACAGTCATCATAAATCCTTCGTAATACTTTTCTCTTCCTTTTCTATATCCTTTTTTTGCTAGTTTTTTTCAAAGTCCATATTTTATATCCATACAACATCACTGGCCTTATGATCATCTTTTAAGTCCGTTCTACATTATAATTTTTTCCCATCTTTTATTACTTTGTGATACTCTTCACTGCCAACTTAAAAAATCCTAGGCTCAAGTGACAGACAACAGTTTGGTTATAGAACCAATTCTAATAACCAATTTATAAATATTGTTTAACTGTGCTAAGTTTATATTTAATTATATGTTCTAAATAAACTTCTTATCAACTTAATAAACTTCTAAAAGTTAAGTTGTAAAACAAAACACTAAAAAGTTGGTAGGTCGTACGACTGAAAAGTATACAACTGTGATCCAAAAATTTGACCGGAGGTAGTTTTAAAAATAGTGTAGTTTGTAGTGTAGCATCGAAAGTTGGAAGAAAGTATTGTGTTTCACATTACACTTTTTATGTCAGTACTACGCAAAAAATCTGTAGTGCTTCGCAAAAAAGTATAATGTATAACGAACTTTAACTTTGGGATAGCTCCTAGGCCTAGTAGCTATCCTGTTCACTAGCCTAATGTAATCCCGCATAAGGCACGGTGAAATTACTGCGGCACGTATATGGACTCGAGATAATAAGAATTCCAGTATGTAGATAACCATAATTTTACGCGTGTTGTACGGGAGGCATATATAATAATTTTATTGTATGTAAAAATAAACAAAATACTGTTACAGAAACATTTAAATTATAAAATATATTAAATTCACAATGTTTATTTAATTAAATTAAATGCTGTTGATAAATAAATGAATAAAACTATATAAAACATAATAGCCGTTTTTCAATTCCCGTTTAAAAGTAAAATTCTATAATGTTGGTATTAAAATTGTTTACACGAGTATAATAATTAGGTTTATAAAACATTTGTTTATAAAACGTCAATTTTATTTTATTTAGTTTATAAACGTATTTTAAATTTTAGATATTTTAAAATTATGAAATTTCGACTGCATGCATCAAAATGTAGTAGTAAAATGTTTTAACATTTAATAAAAGAGGAGGCTAAAAATGTTTCTCCATGACCATTGTAAAATTTATCAATTCTAAAACCAACTTTGACTACAGAAAGTTAATATTCTAAAACAAGTGGAAACGGAGGAAGGTTAATGTTGAAAACAAGAGTTGCTATCAATTAAAACAAAACAGCCAATAGTAATTCCAGTTCTGATCATGGGGTCTGTTTTGTCGATGATTTAGCAGTACTCGTTTTAACAAGGAATTTGTCGAATGTGGTCTGTTTTTGTCTGATCCAGGGTTGCCAAGTCTTTTAAAGAAAAAAGCGCCATTTTACTCAACAGATATCGCCCAAATCGCCCACTTAATACAAAAAATCGCCCAAAGCGCAGATTTTTCCAAATTTAAGTGAACAATCGAAAAAAAATATTGAAACCGAATTTTTATATACATATAATTGATTTGAGAGAAAACAAAGAGTCGTACAATACTTAAAAATGTATTCTTTTAATGACATAAACAAAAATAAATATAATTTTATACAAAATTATTAACTTTTACCGACTAATCGTTTGATCATTTTGCGTAGGAAAAGTCCACTTTAATATATAAAAAGTTAGCTAGTGACAACTTAATTCCATTTAGTTCCGCTTAAAGGTTTGGAATAGCCTATAGTAGTAAAATCAAGTGGAATACTGAAGTCGCTACCGTATTGGATGCCACATAAAATTAACGACTCAACATCCAACAGACTACTTCTTGATTCCGAACAAAGTATAGTGAAACTTAAGATAAGTCACACAGTATGTATTCAAAAAGTAATATAATACTAAAGTTCACTTGATTTAAATATAAATACACCCGGACAGAAACCTCGTGGCCGGGCGTGTCTTCTAGTGCGCATAGAGAGGGCACTATGAAAGACAGTGTCAGATATAGAGTACAGTCAGAGAAACAAGTTCACATTCTTACACGTGTGCATTATATTTATCAGTTAGTTATGTCTATAAACACAAGTTCCTCCCATCACAGTCGAACAACAAAACTATAGAAACGCAGCTGCTTTATTTAAGTGATTACTGCATTTGACGTTCACTTTGTCGACTTGTTTATTGGTCAGGCACCCCCGTCCCGCGTCTTTTTCCAAACTCCTGCAATTTCAAGTAGATTGTAAACAATAAAGGCTTACATTCTATGTAATAATGTAATACAGATGTTTTCCCGCTAAATATACTTACATAACAATGTAATTTTTTTAACATATTGTTATAAAATACATAGTAGTAATAGGTATAAATAAAGTGTATAATGTAAAGTGTAATATCTATTCTACGAATGGATCTTTCAGAAACCCCCGTAATTGCCACTGCTCGGTCTTTAACTGACTGGGGTGGTATAATAAATCCCCCCGCAGCCTTCTCCTTATTCAAAAAATCAAGAACATTGCTAATTATTTCTCGACTTTGACTATTAATAGCACGTCCACCTAGTTTGCTTTTTGTCTCCATGATTTTAAATATTTAATATATTTTGAATGTTGGACTTATGCACTTGACTGTACTAGTGTGTGTAGGAAATAATGCAATTCGCCAAAGTTATAATCCCCACTACAAATTTCACGCGCAAGTTTCACGCCCGGCCACGAGGTAATTGTTGGACAGTAGTTCGGAAATCACAGAAAAATTAGTTATATATTTGTATTAAAAATATAATACAACAGTTAATTTGATATAATTATAAGTAATCTGATTTACACACACAAATCACAGAGAAACTATAATATTTTAGTATTTAAAAAATAATACTAAAGTTAATTTTACTTAAATATAAATAGTTCAGAAATCACAGAAAAATTAGTTACATATTTGTATTAAAAATATAATACAACAGTTAATTTGATATAATTATAAGTAATCTGATTTACACACACAAATCACAGAGAAACTATAATATTTTAGTATTTAAAAAATAATACTAAAGTTAATTTTACTTAAATATAAATAGTTCAGAAATCACAGAAAAATTAGTTACATATTTGTATTAAAAATATAATACAACAGTTAATTTGATATATTATAAGTAATCTGATTTACACACACAAATCACAGAGAAATTATAATATTTTAGTATTTAAAAAATAATACTAAAGTTAATTTTACTTAAATATAAATAGTTCAGAAATCACAGACAAATTAGTTACATATTTGTATTAAAAATATAATAAAAAAATATAACAGCAGTTAATTTGATATAAATATAAGTAATATTATGGTTACTTTTATAGTGTGTTACGGACTTTAAATGTCAAATAAAAATGTCCCTTACGCTGTAAAAACGACTTAAAATTTATTGGTTATGATCATTATTAAGAGAGTGACATTTTTTATAATTTTTTAATACCAACATGACATACAATTTCAAACGTGCAAACTATTGAAATCAAAATTTCCTCCTAGTTTGTTTTTACAAAAGTGAACAGCTTATACAGGCTGATTCTCAGACACTACCAAAAATATATTCTAACCGGATAATAAAAACGCCCAAAATCGCAAAAATTATTTTTCAGATCGCAAAACAGGTCGCAGGCGCCAAAGACAAAAAATAGGTCGCAAAATACAAAATCAGATCGCCCAGTTTGCGATTAATCGCCCAACTTGGCAACCCTGGTCTGATCTGTAAAACCTTCCTGAAGTAGTCAATCACATTATCGGTAAATGCATTTGTTTTGGTTGACTGTAGCAAAATTTGGCGGTGGGAGTGACGACGAATACAGAAAATACTAACGAATATGGAGGACAAAAATTGTCATCAAAATGTGACGAATACTCGTGGACAGGCTGATACTCTTCCTGAGAGAATCGAACTTATTGTTTTATGTGTGAAGTCTTGCACCTTATTTTAATGTGTTTCTAGTTATTGACTGTGGTATTCGATGGTAATTGGCCCCTTTACAGCCTCTTACCATCACCCTGAGTCTGTTCAAATTTTCGAACAGACTTTTTATATTATTTATTTGTGTTTGTCAGTACAAGATTTCTTTTATTGAGTATGCGCATTTTTAATGATTTTATTTATTTATTGTTTTTAATATATAGTCTAGTCATTTAGATGGGCTGCGTTAGGCGCAAATAGCTTTTGTTGCTGTGCGCCAAAAATTTTAACTAACTAACTAACAAAATGTGACGAATATCGAATATTACGAATATGGTGGTTGACGAATATAGAGGTTCCACGGTATATCGAAACTGGTCAGCTAGTAGTTGCATTATTTATGTTCGCAGCCTGTACTACATTTTTCCACATTTATTCCATAATAAAAATTAAATAAGAATAATAATAATAATTAAACGCTAGAAAATACTTGTAATATTTTCTGAACTATCAATAGACACATAAATGTCAGTTCTATATTTAGTTCTTATCTAAATTAAAATATTTTAAACAATTTTCAAGAATTTACATATTTTTTTATCGACAAAAATAAAAGAAATACAACATCAAAAGAATAGCAAGCTTACAGAAAAAAATTGTAAAAATTTCGTGAGATCATATATAAAGGAACATTAAGATTCAGCTCACTGAGGTGTGTTGAATGCTAAATGAATTGTTCAGACATCACTCCACTCAAGAAAAGAAAATTTTTAACAAAACGGAAACTCTCTTTAATAAATTTTTATGAGATGGAAGAACTAAAATATTTTTCTAAAATTATAAATTGAAAACATTCGAAAAAAATATGCTATAAATAGTGACGACATTTATTTCGACACTATTTATAGTTAGGTAAGAGATGGCGCCACCAGTATCAAATCAATGTTGTTTTTCTCAAATCTTAAATTTCAAATGACTACTGTAACATTTTTAACCAGCTGCGTCATTTAGTTTGTGTTTGTGTCTGTAAAGCGAACAACTTTTGAATTTTTACAAAAATGAATAAAATCGAATATCGTGCTGCGATTAGATATTTGATTTTGAAAAAGAAAACGAACGATGAGATCAACACCAAATTGAAATATATTTATGGGGACTCTGCACTAGGGATGGGAAAAAAGCATCGATGTATCGAAAACATCGATGTTTTTACCATCGATGGTCAGATGGCGATAGTATCGATAAAACCTCGATGTCTACTACCGATGTCGATGTTTAAACTTTGAAATTCAGAAACTACTGCTAGAGCGCTGCAATTTTTCTTAAAATTAGTAACAATTGTAATAGTGTTAGTTCATATTCTTCTTAGCAGTTAGCAGAATAAGAAAAAAATAAGAAGAAACTTCTAATTTTTACAAACAATGCCAACGACCACGTTCATGTTGCCAATAAACATGTTGCTTTTTGAGTCTTGTTGACACTTTCCCAGTTGTTATTCCTCCAATCCCTGGAATTACCGTATTGGCAAATATAGTTGTAATTTATTTATTAATAAAACAAGTGTTAGTGTGAAGTAAAGTTAGGTAGTAAAGTTAGGTTCCAGTGTATAGTCACAATTAATATAAGGATTGCTATGTTAGTGTTATAAAAAAATGTAATATGTATTTCAACTTAAAAAAGTGAAAAAAAATGTGTATGACAGTATGTTATTTTTATGTTAAATAATATAAAATTAACATTAAGATTACTATATTAATAGTATTATAATAAAATGCAATATTTCATTTTAGAAATGTAAAAATACTAGGAACAAATTAGGATTATTATATTGGGTAATGTTAATGTGAAATAAATTACTATTAAACAAGAATATTTCTATTTAAAAATCTAATAAACCATTTTTGTGTATTATATATTACTTTTTTTTGTATTTTATCTTTACCTTATTACAGGGGTCGGCAACCTTTTTGTCAATAAGGTCGCAATATTAATTTAAATTTTATTGAAAAGCGCATAAAAACGTAATATATGTAAACACTCGTGGTTCGCAAGGGCGTCTAATCTAGCGCTGATCGCTCAAGTCGAATCACCAATAGATGCGATGTGGATATTGGGCTCAGTATGTGTGTTTCTCGATAGCGAGGGCGCATAAATATCTCACCGAGGGCGCCATGGCTTTTTTTAATATTAAACATCGATGTATCGGAAACATCGATGTTTTTCCTTCGATGTTTTTTTAACATCGATAGTAAGAGGAGGTATAGAGGATTCAAGATGGCCGAAAGTAAAGTTGAAGATGAGCCTTTGCTCTCCAAACAAGTAGAATTAAAGTGTGAAAAATGTAAAAGAAAAGTAAAAAATGGTGTACAGTGCAACTCATGTGAAGCTAATCTCCATTTAAAGTGTGCTTATCCCAATGGAAAACCGGAAGAGGGGACATGGAACTGTTTATTCTGTGGAGATAAAACAAATCCAATTTCTCTACTGGAAATAAAAAATCAAGAAATTACCAGGGAAAACCTTCTCCTTCAAGGTGAAAACGCAGTTTATAAACGTATGTATGATCAACTAGAAATCAAATACACACGTATTATTAAAGAAAATGAAACTTTAAAACTAAAATTAATAAACATAAGTACAAAACCCCATGTACAGGTTACTGATTTGCCTAAGAATCAAAACTTAATAAAAAAACCATAGGTGTCGCATGAACAAATTGGTAAATTGCAGGTTACTTATTTACCTAATAAAATAATAGCGAATAATAAAAACCAGAAGTCGCCACTTGTCTCAAATGATACGCAAGCAGCCGAAGGTCAAGCGATTGATATCACTGTCGCAACTGGCCCTAATGATACCAACTCGGACCGCACAAGTTACCGTGAAGCGCTAATTTCAAATGCGGAATTCCCGAAAAAATCAACTATTGAACAAAATAATGAAGATGGCTATACACTGGTTCAGCGAAAGATAAAAAAGAAGAAATCTAAACAATCTGTTGTAGGAAATAATTCTTCAATATCAGGCATACAAGCGGCTCCTAAAAAAGCTTGGTTTTTTGTAGGACGGTTACATCCCAATACTACGGAAGAGCAAGTGACCGTCTATCTAAAATCTAGTCTAGGTAAAAATGAAGAATTCACCTGCTCCAAATTAAAAACTGAAGGAACGAATGCATGTTTCAAAATTAGTACAAGCTACAACCATCGTCAGATATTAGAAAACCCGAATTTCTGGCCTACTGGTGTTGTTTTGAGACAGTATATTTTTAGAAGAAAAGCCTTGTCGCAAGGAAAAGGTTAATTTAAAATTATTTTGTGCAAATATACAGTGTATTAGAAATAAAATAAGTGCTATTGACTTATATTTAAGTGAAAATAAAAATATTGACATCTTATGCTTCAGTGAACATTGGCTGTGGAAAAATGAGCTTAATTACTATACTCCAAGTAACTTTGTTCTCTGTGATGCCTTTTGCAGGGAAAAAATTGTACATGGTGGGGTCAGTATCTTCGCGAGGGAAAATATAAATTTTAAAATAATTGATTTTATTACAGCCCGCTCAATTGAAGTACATTGTGAACTAACTGCAATTGAAATCACTGAAAACAAGTTGATAGTAATTTCATTATATAGATCGCCTTCCGGCAATATTAATATGTTTTTTGATATTTTCGTAGATGTTTTAAATTATATCTTTAGAATATATAAAAATCATTATTTAGTGATTTGTGGTGATTTTAATATAAATTTTCTGGAAAAGAATATTATTTATTACAATTTCACAGACATAATAACTTCTTTAGGTTTATATATAAGTCATCATGAAATCACTAGAGTTTCTTATGCAGGTAATGGCACTTGCATTGATAATATTGTTACCAACTTACCTGAACAATTATATAATGTTACAGTTTTTGATACACATTTGTCTGATCACAGGGCTACTCTTTTTGACTGCATGTTAAAAAATATAAATAGGAAACAGCAATCTGAACCTAGAAAAACCTATCATACACCAATTACTGTAAGAGGTATAGAAAATTTCTTAGACAACCTTAACAATGTAGATTTCAATAATATTTTAAATCACAAAAATGTAAACGAAATGTTTGATAAATTTATCTCAAATTACAACAATTGTATTAGTAGATCTTTTAAAACATGCCGCAAGTCAAATAAAAAATTAAATATAAATTGGTTCACGAATGAATTACGGACATTAAGAGACAAAATATCTTTCTTACTAGACTTGAGTCATTTAAACAACACCATCACATTCAAAAATTTAATTAAAAAAGAAAAGAAAAATTATAAAAATGAGATTATTGCAGCTAAAAAACGTGCCAATAGTAATTACATAAACAATAGTACTAATAAAGCAAAGTCTATGTGGGACATAATTAAATTGGAAACAAATTCATGTAAGAAAGAGGTCTTATCAAAAAATATTAATAGTAATGAGTTTAACACTTATTTTACAGAAATAGCAGAAAAACTTATTAATAAAATACCTAATAGTAAAATCTCAAGCGAAGAAATACTTTATAACCACACAAACAGCTGCAGTAAGAGCCTATTTCTATTCCCAACAGATAATTTAGAAGTTAAACGAGCTATATTCCAACTCTCCAACAGTACTGCTAGAGACTCTTATGGTATTAACAGCAAACTTGTTAAACTATCTGCCGAAATAATCACGCCAGTTCTTTGTTCCATAATAAATAAAAGTTTTGAAACAGGAGTTTTTCCTAAAAAACTTAAACTGACTAGAGTTGTGCCAATCCACAAACAAAATGACATTGATTGTGTCTCGAATTATAGGCCCATTGCAATTGTTCCAATATTTTCAAAAGTCTTTGAAATCATATTGAAGGATAGAATAACAAGTTTTTTGGACTCCAACACATTATTTTCAATTAAACAATACGGCTTTAGACCGAATTTGAATACAATCAAAGCTGCATCTGCAGTCGTGGACTTTATTGTCAAAGGTTTTGAAAAACATAGACTCTCGAAAGTAACGCTATGCGATCTGTCAAAAGCTTTTGACTGTGTATCGCACAAAATTTTGTTTCAGAAATTAAATCACTATGGCATACGCGGTACGGCAAACCAACTTATCCAGTCGTATTTATCCGATAGATATCAATATGTCACCTATAATAACATGAACTCGGACCTGCGTATACAGAATCATGGCATTGGACAAGGAACGGTCATTGGGCCTTTGCTGTTCATCATTTTTATAAATGATCTGCCTTCATATGTATGTGATAAAGATACTGACATGGTGTTATATGCAGATGACACAAACGTGTTAAACAATCATACAAGAGTTGGTGAACTTGATATATTATCTGAATTAGCGATGTCAAAGACAAAAGAATGGTTTTGCAGCAATTTATTGACATTAAATGCAAGCAAGAATCAACAATTAATACTCTCTCTCAATAGAAATGAAATTGTAAATAATGCCTTCAGCAATCCTGTAAAATTTCTTGGTCTTAAAATAGACAATCAGTTGAATTGGCATACACATGTAAAAGATGTAGCTACAAGTTTGTGTAAGGCCACATATGCACTAAGAAAATTACAAAGCTGTGTCACTACTGAAACTATTCGGACAGCATATTTCGCATCTTTTCACTCTAGGCTCGCTTACGGCATTTTGCTATGGGGAACATGTAAATCTGCTAAAAGAGTTTTTTTAATACAAAAACAAGCCATTAGAATAGTTAGTAATGCTCACTACCGAGCGCACTGCAAGCCACTATTTATAAAACTAAAAATTTTGTCTTTTTATAGTTTATTTATATACTCATGTTTGCTTTATGCCAAAGAAAATTTAAACATTGTCTTTAAAAAATCAGTTCATAGTCATAACGTAAGAAGTAAAGAAAATTTAGTTATTCCGTATATTAGGCTTGAGAAATCTAAAACTGGTCCTTATTTGGCTGCAATATTTTTCAACCATATACCTCAGTCTATAAGAATTCTCGACATTAAGAAATTCAAATTAAAATTGAAAAACATACTTGTAAAAAATTGCTTGTATTCTGTAGAAGATTTTTTTGATATAGATTTTACAGATCATGTCTGATTATATAGATATAATGTTTCTAATTTCTTAAAATTAAGATGTTATAATTTGTATTATTCTATTTGTACTGCTGTATTGACTTGTGTAAACAATCCTTTTGTAATTGTATTAGCACCAATAAAACATTATTATTATTATTATTATTATTAAGCGCCGATGTTAACATCGATGTTAAACATCGATGTTTTGCCTTCGATGTACAACCCTACTCTGCACCTTCAATATCAACAATTAAATATTGGACAGCTGAATTTAAACGCGTTCGTAACAGGATTTTTGATGATGAGCGTCCAAGCCGTTCAAAAGAAGTCCCCACGCCAGAAATGGGCGATAAAATCCATGGAGTGATAATCGACGATCGACGAGTGACTATGCGCTATATAGTAGAGGCTGCGGGCATTTCAACCGAACGGGTGCTCAATATTTTGCATGAATATTTGGGAATGAGGAAGCTCTCTGTCAGATAGGTGCCATATTTACTCTCAGTAGACAACAAACGCGATCGTCTGACCATTTCAAAGGAATGTTTGGCGATGTTCAATCGCGATAAGAAGAGCTTCTTGCGCCGTTTCGTAACCGTGGATGAAACATGGGTCCATCACAATACACTAGAGACCAAGAAACAATCGAAACAATGGACTGCTCCTGGCGAATCGAAGCCAAAGAAGACCAAGATGGGTTTGTCGGCCAACAAAGTTATGGCCACAGTTTTTTGGGATGCGCGCGGTATCATTCACATCGACTACATGGAAAATGGATAAACTATCACGGGTGTGTATTATGCAGAGCTGTTGGACCAATTCGACGCAGATTTGAAGCGAAAGCGGTCGAATTTGACGAAGAAAAAAGTTAAATACGAATTGGTTCCTCATCCACCATATTCGACAGATTTGGCCAGAAATTGCTCGGTGGGAAGAGATTTGGGTTGAATGAGGACTGTGTCATAAGTGACACAGAGGCCTATTTTGAGGGCTTCGAGAAATCGTATTATTCGGACGGCATCGAAAAATTGGACGAAAAGTTGGATCGTTGGACGAAGTGTATAATTCTGAAAGGAGACTATGTTGAGAAACAAATTAAGTTTTGCTGAAAAAGTTGTGTTTTCATACCTAGGCCGATTACTTTTGAACCGCCCCCCGTAGTTATAAGTAAGAAATTCTTAAGATTAGATAGCCAAACCTGTAACGTACCGCGTAATGTAACACGCCGTGTAACATTTTTGTCTAGTTTGGATGGTATACCGTGAACAAACCGAACGTTATGCAAAGTGCTCGACCTAATCCGCTCTGTGTCGGTTTTTGTCCGAGAAAGGAGATCGACGAATTTGAATAGACGCATGTGACAAGTTTACATAACCTAGAGTAGATACTAAATGTTAGTTAATAAATTTCTTTAATTATTTTTCGACATGTTCAGTCAGCAGTTTAGCTTCTTTAAGATTTTTTGTGTGATATTTATATTATGCATGTGGTGAAAAGGTATAGAGAGATAAGAACGGTAGGAATACCTAAATATTTGAAAGGGAGGAGAGGAAAGGCAGGGGGCAGAGTTAGAAGGATTGCCAGATTAAGATGTGGAAATGAAGAACGGAGTAATAGGTATTGGGCAAAACCAAAGGATATGCAGAATGTGTAGGGAGGAGGAAGAATCCTTGGAACACCTAACAAAAAGATGTGGAAAGATGACAAAATGAGAGGGAGGGATAAAGGAGCTGTTGAGTGAAGAAGGAAAGGGAGACAAGTGGGTGAGGGTACTCGAGGAAACAAGGAAAGAATACGGAGAGGTAAGACAGAACTGAGAACAGGAAGGAAGAGAGAGGCAAAGGAGGAGGAAAGAAAATAGGAAAGAGAAGCGAAGAAAGAGGGGAAGAAGAACTGGAGTCAAGAAGGAAGGAGACCGGAGACGGAAGCCGAAAAGAGAATAGGAAGAAAGACAGGAACACCGGAGGAAGAATGTAGAAGAAGAAGAAGAAAGAAAGTCATAAAATGTATTTTATTTTTATTATGATTGTTTTTTCAATGTACTGGTTAAAACCCTAAACGCCGCAAGGCCTAGGGTAAATAAAGAATTATTATTATATTCTGCATGTGAAGTTTTAACAAAGTTTATTCTAACTTAACATATCTTAACCCAGTTATGCCGAAGTATATTTTTCTATGAAACATTGCATAAAATGAGTTACATTCTATACTTAGAATACCCTGTAACTTAAATTTTAATATTTTTGTTATGTTACGTAGTATGATCTACTCTCGGACAGGGAGTTTGCAATACATTCGCGACACGTTGATTTCAAGCGAGCATTACGTTGCACGGTACATTACAGGATCGGTTCGCTAATCTAGACCCAGCTAGAACAGGAGTGGGGGAATAATGAGACGCGTGTCAATGATGGGACACAGAAAATTTTCTTAGCATTCAGATTTTTTGTTACCATGGCAACACTTTACGCACTAGTGCTTAAAAGTGCCACTTTAGTCACTGCAGTGCATGTGAAAAGTGTCTATTTGTGCTCGATGGTAGAAAAATATTTAACGTGTTTTTCGCACCGAGTGCAAAAAAGAAAAGAAAATCTAAATACTAGATAGCTGGACATGGAACTTTGAGACTGTAAAATTAGTGACTGAGACTAAAAGTCAACCCGACTAATAGTGAGAGAGAAAATGAAAAAGATTTTTCAGTGTACTGAATTTTCTCCTTTTTAATATTTTGTGTATTTTTACTATTTCATATAATCTAATTTTTAAATTTTACTTCAATCTGAAACTCAATGTTTTTAAAATATCAGGAAGCATATTTAAAAAAATTAGGATATTCATTATTCAAAAATTAATTTCATTACTTTTTTTTCCACCAGGGCTGTAAACAATAATCAAATTTAACATGATATATTTATTTTATATTTCTATTAAATTAAAAATCAACCATGGTAATTGATATTTTTCAAGTACAATACTTCATTTATAAAAGTTTATGAAACTGAATATTTATTGCCAAAATAAATATTTTGTTTATAATATAATATAATATTTTAAAATTATCCATTAATAAAATACATATTGTTTTAAAATTTGTTTGGGATATAAAACGAAATTTGTTGGTACGTAGATTAACCGAAGAAAAGTAATAGCGGTAATAGCCTAGAAAAGCGGTTCTTAAACTGGGGTCCGCGAAACAATTTTGACATTAACTTTAGACCCCCCACTTTTCGCTTTTATTCAAATAACCCATTTAATCAAAATCCTACACGGTCAAGACTTTTTTATTTGTTGTTATCTAACTAGTTATTGACATTACTAAACAATAATTAGGAAAAATTTAATTATTTTCATTCAACTGCAGATTATTTACAGAAAGCATATTATAATAAGATCTATTTTGACCAATATTTGACCAAGAAAAGTTTGTATGAGTTTAACATATTATAATTTGTATTTTTTTAAATTCTTTTTTCTACTATTTTTATTCATTTTATGTTCGTAATTCTAATAAAAATGTTGATATCTTTAAATGCGCAAGACCATTTATTAAAATAACCAGCGATAAATTTTTACCAGTATTTATTATAACTCAGTGCCTATGAGATTATTGAGCCAGAAATTAAATCTTAAGAACGACATAAAATGTCTAGGGTTGGGATGGCGTCCGCAAAAAAAATGTTGTTCAAGAGGGGGTCCTCGGACTACATAAGTTTAAGAACCCCTGGCCTAGGTCATTATACTTGTTTGTTCAGTTAATGACCAAGTTTCTGCAGCTTAGGTGAGACTGGGGGTAGTATTTGTATTTAAAAATATTGGTATATTCCCTAATGTTAACTTATATCGATGATCTTAATTCATCTGTTGGTCTCTTTGGCTTGTACATCTTTTCTGAGGCTTCCATGGTGTCCTAGGTAGATATATTCATCTACTGCCACAACTTCTTTGCCATAAAGTTTATATTTTCTATTAAAATACCTTCATATTCATCGCAGTAATATAATAAAGCTCAGGTATTATGGGCACTATGATAAATCAGGTGAATATGATACAGCAGGAAATTACGAATAGAATTAAAGCTGCTAATGCATCGTATTTTGCACTTGGTCCCCTTTTCAAAACGAAATTCTTGTCCAGGAAGACCAAGATCAGGTTATTTATGGTTCTTACGTCCCGTACTTATTTATGGCTCCGAAACATGGACCTTAACAAAACGAGATCGACAAAACCTTATAGTTTTCGAAAATAAAATATTACGCAAAATCTTTGGTTCCATTCAAATTAATGGAGAATCCGCAAGAAAAAAGATATCCGAGAACTGTACTCAAGGCCAAGTATCACCCAAGAACTCAGAGGCAGACGATTACAATGGATAGGACACGTTATGAGGATGAGGGAAGACAGAATGGTTAGGAAGATATGGGAAGGAAGATTGAATACCCGTCGACCAGTGTGAAGACCTCGCAAGAGCTGGAGAGATTAATTAACCGAAGATCTAACAAGTATTGGTATACAGGGTACTTAGCAAGACCTGACAATGAATAGATCGAGATGGAGTCAACTTATGTGAGTGAGGCCAAAACTCAACCTGACTGATAGTGCCCAAAGTAAAAGAAGAAGAAGAAGAAAAAGAAGAAGAAGACGACGAAGAAGAAGATGAATATAATAAAGCATCATAAACAAACAGTTTAATCATACATTTCTACACGTTAGTCTAGTCATTTAGTTTAATCATTAATATACAATATAAATAATAAAGGCCCTAAAACGATTCCCTGAGGTACACCGTATTTACAAACAACACGAAGGGTTTCATATCTATGATGAAGGTTTTGTTAAATATAATGAACTAAATCTGGATATCAGAGGCAAGAAATCTTAGAGAATTAAAAAAATAAAAATAAAGTGTAATATTCTTTCAGATATGTAAGTAGTTGGAGTATAATATAAAACTGCGATATAATGGGTAACATTTTGATTTAATTTAATTCAGTTTTTTCTTGTATTTGTTGAAAGCATTATTATTATTATTATATTTGAATAACTTGTAATTATATTTATGCTAAAAGTGTAATATGGATTTTACTAGCATTGGCTAAATAAATAAACAATTAATATTATAATTATTATTAATTCGTAGAAATGTTGTTATTTTGCGGTTCACCATGATTTTAGTTTTAGAGATGTTGATTTCTAAACCAACTCTGTCTGTTGCCTTTCCAGAATCACTCACTCAGTATTACCGGGGATTAAAACAATATTATCGGTGAATCTTAGATTCGACAGATATACATAATTCATGTTAATTCCTTTCCCGTCCCATCTAAACGTTTTAAAGAAACGTTCACGACGAGTTAATTAGTAGACGGCATTCAGCGTGTTAAGAGCAGGCCAATCACCACAGATTACAAGTAACTCACATAAAATTAACAATCTAAATGCCTCTAGCTCACAGTGAGTCACATGCCGATCTTTTTCAATCATTTTGCGCACAGCATCGATGCTTTTTTGTTTCACAACCGATTTTGGTCGACCTTCACGAGATTCATTACTGACGGACGCACGACGACGACGAAATTCTGCAAACCAATTTTAAACAGTCTTTTATGATGGTGCTTCATTACCAAATGTTGAACAAAAGAAATCTATGCATTGTTGTTGAGTTAGGCCTTTATTTTTATTAATGGCATGAGGCGATCGGCCAAACTGGGAAGAAAAAAGTCATGAGCAGATTTTGGGTCTTTGTATAATCATAATCACATTATATTGATTATTAATTATACTAAATTATCAAAATCAGTCAAATTAGTTTATTATAGTAAATTATCAATCCTCGACGTTCATGACAACTGCAAGAAAGTTTTGTGGATGACCGCGACCTCTGTCCTCATCTGGTGTACGGATGCATAGATTATCTCCAACTTTCGCTGGTGGGAATTTTGCATCTGAATTTTTTAGCATCTTTAGCCTGTTTTAAGTCCTGCATCACTACCGGACAACCTTGCATCAGCACATCGATAATTGGCCAGGGTTTCCCGGCACTTCGCGAAGTGGCCGGTCAAAGTAGCATATACACAGTACATCGGACATTGGCCACGTCTCGGCCAAAGTGCGAAATGGCCCACCAATTCGGAAACTGGCCGAACTTCGGGCTTTGGCCGTAACATATATAAATTGTGATAGGTTTTTGCATATATTTTCTCCCCGTGCACATTATTAAATGTTAATTTAGTATAATATAAATGTTTTATATAAGCAACAAATGGAGTTTAAATTTAAGAAAAAATATAATATTTTCGATACTTAAACAAGAATTGTTTACTTGTTATAATAAAAAGAATTAATAAGTTTTATTAATATATATATATATATATATATATATATATATATATATATATATATATATATATATGTGAGGAAGTAACATTCAAAACGTAATTTGTCACAGTTCTGCAGTTTTGAGATAATTGCAAAAAACATTATAGTTCTATTTGCAACGCCCAGAATTGAACTCAAGTAACAATTTAGAATATTTCATCTTCATCTAGTAACTATGTATATTTTTTTACATAAATCAAGTTTTCTCTGCATCAATTAATCAATTTGATAACCAAAGTTATATGAAATATTATACTTACTGAAACAAAGCTCACCAAGTAGAATAGGAATCTCAAACTTACCTGAAATAAGAAAAACAAAATTAATTTTCCTGATATCAGAAGAATATATACAGGGCATTTCAGGTTTAACTACACATATTAAAAATATTAATTCTTGGCCGCAAAACAAGTAAAAATTTTCCTCTGGACACGTAGCCGTAAATATTTCCTTTGAGGAATATTAAGGTTTTAATGTTTGTTGTTAAGATATCTTAACAATGTCACAACTTGTTAGAATAGAAGAAATATATGTTTCCGTTAAACTAACTTCTAGTAATGTTAATAGGTTAAAATAATAATATATATTTTTGATGTGAAAATTTCTTTGAGTGCACCACATACAGAAAATTTTTGCTAGGAATGAATGAGTCTGATCCGTCAGGTCCCGAAGTGAAAACTCATTCTGTTTCCCCGAGTTTTTTTTAAAGATTAATTAATAACTAATAATTATAATTATATTACTATATATATTATATTCTATTATTATATATAAATATGAATATATAATATTATTATGTATGTTATAATTATATTAATTATTTTTAATTATTATTAATTGTTTTTCTGTTTCTGTAAAATAAACGTTTTTGAAATACGAGTTTTTTTGAGTAGCGATGATATGCATGTATAAATATTTGAATTGTGTCTTTCACAGATTGCAAAATTAAAGATGTTTCAAAATAGCCAGTTCAACGATGAATTGAACCGGAAAAGGGAATTAGCTAATAATGGACTCTATTCTATTCTATTCTATATTAAACTTAATGGCTTAGGCTGTACGCCAGTCCGCCAGCGCGTAGCTTTTCAGGGGTCATCAGATTTTAGAGATTTTTGTTAATCTTGGCCAGGTATTCCATGAGGAGGGCACATGCTGTCGGGGTGGGGCGCTGTAGTACATCCTGTAGAGAGATGGGTGCTTGATAGTGGGAGAGTAGTTTCCGGTAGATACTATTGCTGTGGTTGATGTAATTCTGGCAAGAGAAAAATATGTGCGTTACATCGCCAAACTCCCCGCATGTGCAGAGGGGCGAGTCCACAACTTGAATTTTATTTAAGTGGCTGTAAGAGTGGCAGTGATTGAGTCTTAGTCTAGTAACAGTCGAGATGGTTTTTTTTTTCCAGTGGCAAGTGATAGAACTATGGGTTTGGGAGAGATATTCGGTTGTAGTCTATGGAGATGTGATCCTCGGTTACGCGCTGTGGTGTCCCATTCGCGTTGCCATTCTATCTTAAGTGTCTGATGGAGTTGAGGAATGTAATCTTTATAGTACACTTTATTTTCTGTCCGGTCTTCTTGCAAAGTAGCACCTTGTTTTGCTAGCTGATCTGCAATTTCATTTCCGGGAATATTGCAGTGGCTGGGAATCCAAGCGAATTGAACTTTATGGTTGGCTGTGTTGAGGGTGTATGTAAAAGTTTTGATGGTGAGCAGAGTTTTAGATAAATTGAAAATTCCGGATTGGTTTATTAACTGAAGGGAAGAAAGAGAGTCTGTCAAAATTACTGCTCTGCGTATGCCCAGCTGGGGTATTATGATTAAGGCGTGCATTATAGCTAGTAGTTCCACTGAAATAATGGACTCATTATTATAATTGTTGCAATTTACATCTCACCTAATAATAGTGTATATAAAATCATCGAATCATTTCAAAGCTTTTAATTGCGTTTTTTAAAATCACATTGGATTTAGATATGTCAAATAATCTAAAGGAGAATACAACAAAATATGGAATTATAATAGACGGAGTTTTCTTTAGATATTTAATAACAGATTGAATTAATCAAAAGTATTTATTACATATTTCAGTTACCACAAACCCATTCAGATCAATTCTGTAAAAAATTACTGTGTAGGAACGTTACTACGAGATAAAATATTATAACAAGTACAATGACTTTCATTCATGGTAGTAACTGACCTTGCTCATAGTGACGAATTTAGTTCCTATTTTAATAGTAGGTAACTGAGTTACAGAATTGGTCTGACTGTCTCATTCTTAAGCCTGTAATACATGATGCGATTTCTCGTTTTGAATCTCGTACGAGTTATCGTACGATAAATATTCCTAACGGTATCGGTCACGTGACTATGCGCAATAATCTACTGCGCCGATATCTGTTCATTTCTATACAATATTTTAGCTCTGGAGCATAAATATTGGATGGTTTTCAATATCGTACAAGATCTCGTACGAAAATCCTGTAGTACACGATACAATAATTCTTGTACGATAACTCGTACGAGATTCAAAACGAGAAATCGCATCATGTATTACAGGCTTTAGATTATAATATTGAAAGAGATATTGATTCACAAAATCACGAACAACAAAGATTCAGCAGAATAATTTATACATTTTATAAGTACAGTTCTAAGTAGAGCTAATGAGTATACGCATGAAAATAAATGATTTTCTCCACGACCACTATAGAATTTACCAATTCTAAAACCAATTTTGACTACAGAAAGTTAATATTCTAACACAAGAGTTGGAATGTCATTCTTAAGCACTTATCTTCTTATGCATTTTGCGTGTGTTTCATTCCATCACTTGTTATGGAATAACTATTCGATGCTTGTTGTCATTTATTTTTGTAGGGTTACATTAAAATATATGCAATATTTACATTAAACAAATGCAACATAACTTCCTAAAAAGTACTAAAATAGTGGCCGATGTGCGGCAAATTAAACTAAAATTAAACAAATAATAAATAAAAATATAAATTTAATTAATTGATTATTTTTTTATGTAATATAAATTATTTGTGAAAAGTGTTTGTTAAAATAATTATTTGTTATATTTATTTATTTTTTTCTGGTGGTCGTGGAGAAGGTAGGGTCTGTGACTCGGTTGGAAGAGAATATACTATTATCTATATACATGTATATACTATTAATTTCTGTCTTGTTCCTGATTCGTCCTGTTGTTATATCCATAATAATATTAATCATTTATGTTTATTTTTTATTTTTAAATATATATATTAATTGAAATTGATTCGATCGTGCGGTCTTAAGCACACATATATTTTTTAAATTTTTATATAATTGTTTGCAAGATTTGATAAGGATTCAGACTGAATCGAAACTAAACATAAGTAAAATAAAAATTAAATATTTGACAAACTCTATGCTTTTATTTATATCCACTGATATCCAATAAAACACCAATTCTATCTATAAAATACGTTCAAAAATCCTTTTTATTTCAAACATTTTTTATGTTGTATATTTAAAATATCATCTTAAGGTGGTAATTCTGAAATGGCACCTTTCAAAATATTTTAAAATTAATTGACATTAATGTTTATGCCAATTTATGTTGATAACATGTAATAAAAAATAAAATATATAACTGTTACAAGAGCTAAAATGAATAAGCGAATATAATGAAACATAACAAAAAATGACCAGCTTACAAGTTCCCATGGTTGTATGGTTGCATTTAAAACAGTCACCAAAATCACCAGAACTAGTAACATATTACAAAATGAAATATATAATTGCTATTTTTAGAACTAACAATTGCGTAAATCAAAGCATACATTTTAATTGCCTCATTCATAATGCTAGAAAATTAATATTTTTTTATAACCAATTACTATTATCAAAACAGCAAATATTTGCCTGCGGTATTGTTTAACAAACAAAATTACAAAAATTCATAATTTATTCACTAAACTAATGTCATTTTAATACAAGCAAACACAAATTTGTTTAACTCGGTTCCATAATGAACAATTAATATGTAACGATTTAATATAGTATGCAACAATTACATTACAAATGCTTTAAACTAAAATAATTGATGTGTTGAATTTGTTAGCTGCATGTAAACATATTAGCTTCTATTATATTTTGTATTATACGAGGGTTAGTTGGATAATAGGTCTATCAGGGTTCACTGATAGGTTAAAAGAGCAGTATCAAATCTAGTTATGGGTTCTTTCGACTTTGTTTCAACAAATGCATACGTTCTACATGTTTGGAATTTAAAGAGAATGTTTTCAAATGCGCTCTTGAATGCATTTGGGTAGCGTAACTAGAAGCAAAGCTTAATGCCCCCCCCCCGCTGCTAAATATTTTGTGCTTCCCGGCAGTTACGAGGTGTGCGTGTCCATATCTCCGCCCCTGAGTGTGAGCAACCGTCTAAAAATTCGCGTTACATCCGGATTTTGATCATTTATAGAGGCGAAAAACTTTACGTGGGACGCAATTTGTTTCGATTTTCTTTAAAACGATACTACTTACTTACTTAATCCTGAAGTCTTTCTACCTTGTGGTGTAAGTCGAGTTAGTTATTTACTGGCGTCCTTCTCAACACTTCTCGCCGTAGTGTTTTGTCCTTTTTATATTTCCTCATCTGTTCCCACTTTACGCCTAACTTCGTTGCTGCTTTTTTTGTTTCTAGGTGCCAAATTTTTCTCAGTCTTCTTGGTCTAACTTTTTTCACTGTTCTTGCTTCAAACACTCTTTTTACTATTTTGTCGTCACTCATTCTGCATATATGCCCAGCTATCTTAGATGTCTTCTTCGATTATAGTCTCCACTGGCTTTGTGTCAAGTTTTTCTCTAAATACCTTATTTCTTATTCTGTCCAATTTTGTTTTGCCTTCAATGTTCCTTAAAAATTTCATTTCAGAGCTTCTTATTTTGGACCTGTGCATCTCTGTGGTAGTCCAGGATTCAGAGGCGTATATTAAAATCGGTACTGTCACTTTCTTTGAAGATCTCTCCCTTGATGTTGGTTGGTATTTCTTTTTTAGTTTGGAACAGTTTTTTAGATTTGATGCTGTTGAACAATCTTCCATCTTCCGAAAAATCTATGCCTAAGTATTTAAATTCCCCTACCAGTTCTATTACTTTGTCATCTATTTTTATGTTATGTTTTAATTTTATCCTGCTTAATTTCCATTGTATTTGTCTTCTGTGTGCTAATTTTCATGTTATTTTCTTAAATTCTCTATTGTACTGATTCAAGTTTTATTGTAGTGTGTCTTCGTTCCTTGCTATTATAATCATGTCTCCGCATAGCAAAGTTTCCACTTTGTTAAACAAAGTTTACTTTCACGTTTTCCATTTTCCAGTAGCCCACAGAGTATTCTTTTATGTTTTGTCTTACTTCTTTTATGGCGTCATCTAGTACCAGCGAGAACAGTAGCCGACTGAATACGCATCCTTGTCTGAGTCCGTTATAAAAGATCTCGATACTTCATTTCGTGTTCTGACATAAATCTTGCTATCTATATATAGACTTTTAATATATTGATGGTGTTTTCATTAATGCCTCTGTTTTTAAGTGTCGTCCAAACGTCTTCTTTTTTCACTTGGTCGAAAGCTTTCTCTGTAGCAAGCCTGTAGCTGCAAACGTTAAATCGTCTGTACCTGCTACTTGACCGCTGAGCAAGGGCACGGACGTGAGTTCAATTCCTGCTTATGTTAAATAATTTGCGTAAAAATATTTATACAAATTACAGGTTCTGCTTAGCCGTTCGCAACCGGCTTTAAACTGTAGGTGCCTTTCTGTGTACGCTAAAAAATGGACGTAATACTGACAATATTACTCCTGAATGTACATAGATTGAAAAAATGGTCACGAAACCTGGAAACAGGAGGCCTTGGCTCATTTCGGACTGTCGCGACAATGATGATGATGAAAGCTTTCTCTAAGTCTATGAAGCATAGATGGTTTTGGCTATTTATTTTCATACTTTCTCGCTTAGTTGCCGCAGCGTGAATATTGAAGTATAAAATGATAAAATAAATAATATAAACTATAATTACATCTATATTACCGTTTCTCGCGCACTTGGTCACACTCTCCATGTTAGATATCTAATAGTACACATATCGCTAAATCATCCTTATTGTTACAGATTTAGGTTTTAGCATTTAAATTTTATTCCTACCCAGGAATAACGTACCGCATTATTATTTTCACTATTTCATATTAAAACACTGATTTATTTGTCAGTTTTTACTTCAGTTTTAATGTTAACGTCGGGAAATAACTGCCTATAGCTCATATCTAACCATTACGCAGATTTTACTCCTCTTCTACCCGTACCATTCACCTAATCAACGTCATTCGGTTAACACGTCGATGAATAACTGTATAACTTCACATCGTCCAATGGATTTCAACGTCTCTTAATATTGTTACCTATGAGTTCCACGATATTTTGATGCTACAAACCAAAGCTGTCAGTTCGTATTAATAGAATAGCGCCTGAAGAAACTAAGTATTTTTTAGCGAAACGTTATGAGCCTACAACAAATATATTGTTCAGAAAGCTGTATGAGTTTAATTTCACCAAAATTCTTAATAAAAAAAAAAAAACAACGTCTTTTAAAACAATTTTTTCATAATGAGCATTCTCCGTAATAGAAAATAAACAGAAGAATTTCGTATCGGTCTTTAAACTTTATCAAACTTTAACGTTAGTAGTTACCAATTAGCCAGCTAAAGAAAACAGAACATTCCATCAGTTTTTCATAATAAATTTATCTTTAAAAAAATATGATAGTAAACAATAAAATTAGTGATAAAACCTTAATGATATGTATTGGTGTATATGAAATCGGCTATAACGAATACGATTTTATGTAGGAAAAATCAAAAGAAACTTTAACGTTGGAACAAGGTACCCATAAGGCCAAGGAAACAAAAGTCATACTAATGTTACAGAACACATGTTCAACAATAAACATACGTTCAACTTCGACAAGGTTAAAATATTACATGTATAACCTAGGGTATTAAAACGTGACATGTTAGAAACGTTAGAGGTTAAACAGGCTTTTTCAAAAAGAAAAATTTAACGAATGAATAACTAGAATTAATTAGTTATCCGTTTCTAACAAATTTTTAATCCTATAGCTTTTTCCTTTCATTTTAATCTTGTTTGTTACCTACTAATTAGTAGATATTTCAGTCATGTAAGTTAATCTATTCATTTATAATAAATGGACGGACTTCTGGTTAACAAATGCACCACCAGAATGGCAGGCGCTGATGCTTGCCAAAGATCAAACCGCCTGGGTTTGACCTTCAACGACAACTCTGTGCTGAAGCCTACAAAAGTACCTGGGTTTCTCGCAAAATGCGGTATTACTTTTTCACCAAATTGTGACTGCGGTGCCTCAAACCATACTTTGCAGCACTTAACATTCGATTGCCCCCTCTGAATTTATCCTGGCAAGAAAGAGGATTTAATTATAACCATGCATGAGGTTCTGATCTGGTTGGCTACCCTTATCCAAATATGACAACCGAACCTTCGTGCAATATCATACTATAATTATTATTTTATTAATTTTATTAAACATTTTATTTCATTGATTTTATTTATTTATGTTTTAAATGTATCTAGTTACTTGTATTTTTGTACCTAACTTAGTGTTGCATTCCTGATTTTGTCTTTTTTCGTTATACCTAGCACCTAGCACACTTCGTACCATTTTTCGTTGGTTAATTTTTATTGTTTTTTTGTTAATCTCCATGTTTGACATCCATATATTAAAGTGGGGAGAACACAGGAGTCAAAAACTTTCTTTTTTAAATTTTGATTAAAACGACCCTTGAATATTTCTTTAAGAGACCAAAATTTTTTCCATATCAGATTTATTCTTGTATTTAGTTCTTCTACTTGTCTATTCTTAAAGAATATTAGCTCTCCTAAGTAGATAAATTTATCGACATATTCCAAGTTTTCATCTTTAAGTGAATGTGGTTCGCCATAACTTTTGTCTTCGAAGAGATAGGCAGGTCAACTTTCTTACTGAGATTCTTCAAATCTAGCAGCATAATATTTAACACTTCTGCAGTTATTGCGAGCACTACTATATCATCTGCAAAACGAAGGTTTGTCAGCTTTTCCTCGTCAATATTAATACCATAATTATCCCATTCTAGCTGTTTAAAAATTACTTCTAACACACATGTAAATAGACGGCGATAATGGGTATCCTTGCTTGACACCTAATTCTATCGGGAAAAGTGGTTCTGGCATTAAATAAGTCTTACTATTATTATAAATAATTTCAATTAGTGTTATGTATTTATGCTCGATTCCGGCTCTTAGTAAGGAATTTATGATATGTACATGCTCTATGCTGTCAAAAGCTTTCTTAAAATCTATAAAAACTAAATACAAGTAAATATTATATTTATTTGTTTTTTCGGTTGTTGAGAAACTACTTCTAAAGTCTGCTTGTTCCTCGTTACTGAATTCATTTAATTTATTTTTTATTCATGATTGTATTATTTTTTCAAAGACTTCTTTGGGTCCTTTTTTGTGCAGAGTATCATTAACCACTAAGACGAAGAACAGGCACCTTAGATACAGCGAGGAAGACAAATGATTTAAAATGGAGTTGGATAGGACACGTAAAGATAGATTCAAAGAGTAACATTTTGGATAACTAGAAATAAAAAACGAAGTAAAGTTAGGCAAACTGGAAGATGGAGAGACGAAGTCAAAGAACACAATTGGAGGAGGCCTTTGCTTGGAAGTGGGCGAATATAAAGTATTTGTAATTTAAATATTTTCAAATTTAATTGTGGTTATCATATTAAATCTAAATTTTATAAGATTTATGTATATGGGAATATAAATATAGGCTATTATTATGGGGTTTGTCAGGTCTTGACAAGCGTCCACTAATCGCAAACTTCAGCAACCTTTTGAGCCGCGTCATACTAGAGACTAGTGAAGCTAAATACACACGACTGCATCCCAAACCCTGAAGATATACAGACGCGGAAATTACGCCAGATTCAGTGCCCGCACAATGTGGAGTGACCCGAGCAGCACTGCTTTCTGCATCCTGCAGATCAAAGAGGTGGCAGAAGATCTGCAAGCGGGAATGGACTCGATTTCCCTTCGATAGGAGGTTTTCATACCACCCAAAACACCAACTATCAGGAGGTATCAGGACACTTACCCCCGGGACACTAACCCCTGGGACATTAACCCCCCGTCAATAACCCCCGGGACATTAACCCCCATGTCAATAACCCCCCATGTCATTAACCCCCTGGACAATAACCCCCAGGACAGTAACCCCCCGTCAATAACCCCCGGGACATTAACCCCCCGTACCAATAACCCCCCGACCATTACCCCCTGGCAATTGATTAATATTTTAAATGTTTATTTTTATTTAAAATTTGAACATTTGAAATTAGAACAAAACTGAACAAATGTAATCGTACATATATAATTAGCTAACATGTGTTAGTGATCTGGGTAACACTGTGACGTCATTTTTCCTAAGGTTTTCGTGATTGGCTAACTGGGGACTAGCCGGTCGCTATGGCGTAGTGTTCAGCTCATTTGACTGCTAACCGTGGGGACTCGGGTTCGAATCCCGGTGATGGCATGGATGTTTGTATTTGTCATAAAAAAATTAATAAAGTATCCAAAAATAAAAATAACAGAGTAGCTGGCTAAAGGTCCATATATATTAGAACTAAAGAGCCAAAATCAACAAAAAAAAAAAAACTGGGGACTATTCAGGTCTCTTGATTGACAAGTATTTTACAGATTTGTTCTCTAAGAATCTACGAATGTAATTACATATAGAAATGTGTAGGATTTCGTAGGCATAAACAAGAAACTCTAGATACTTATATATCCTTTGACTGATATGAACAATATTTTGCAGTTTTATTCTCTAACAATCTACCAATATAATTACATACAGAAATGTCTAGGGTTTCGTAGGAATATCTTAGGTTAGGTTAGAAGCCGAGCGAAGAGAGCTACCCATCTTCTAGTTTAATGTCAAAACACTATCTTAGGTTAGGTTAGGTTAGTAAGAGTTTGGTTAGAAGAAGCCGAGCGAAGCGAGCTGCTCATCTTCTAGTTTAATGTCAAAACACTATCTTAGGTTAGGTCAGGTTAGTAAGGGTTTGGTTAGAAGAAGCCGAGCGAAGCGAGCTACCTATCTCAAATTTTAAAATTTTAAATAAAAATAAACATTTAAAAATATAAATCAATTGCCATTGAATTTTTTATGACCTAGAAACTTCAAAAAATAACTTGAAAATGGCAACTAAAAAATTACAAACAATTTTCAAATAACACGTATGGCTCAAAATAAAACACATTTTTCAATAAAAAAAAAGTCCTACTGTGAACCCCCACATTTTTTTGGAAATATAATTGGGCACATATTATTACTTCTTTAGCCCACATTCACAAAAAAATAAAATAACAAAAACGGTACAGGCATTTTTGAGAAAATTTTATTTTTCTAGTCTGGTCTTCATATGACCTCTATATGAACATCAACTTTAAGGCCTAGTATAATTGAAAAAATACATCTAGATCTTCACAAAAAAACTTTAAATGACAGATCAATCAAATCCGTCGAGTAGTTTAGGCCCTAGGCTTGGCGAAACAATTACACTTCAAACCGACAGACATTTTTCCAAAAACATGTTTTTCGGGTTCCCAGGTATGTGAAACGTAGAGAAACATCAAAATCCGGGGGGGGGGGGGGTCAAAATCTGACTCATCACTGTACCCTACTCTCTATACATACGAGGAAGTAAAAATTATTCTAATACTATATTAATAATTTCAAATGTTCAAATTTTAAATAAAAATAAACATTTAAAATATTAATCAATTGCCAGGGGGTTAATGGTCAGGGGGTTATTTGTACGGGGGGTTAATGTCCCAGGGGTTATTGACGGGGGGTTAATGTCTCGGGGGTTAGTGTCCCGGGGGTTATTGTCCAGGGGGTTAATAGCACGGAGGGTTATTGACATGGGGGGTTAATGTCCCGGGGGTTACTGACGGGGGGTTAATGTCCCGGGGGTAAGTGTCCTAGAATCCTATCAGGACTACAAGCTTAACTTTATACAGTGGATATATCTTTCTAAGCTCGGACAAGAGATCCATATACTTGGACCTCTTTCCTCCTCCTTGAGAGAGATATTCTTCTCAGCTGGACTTGAGAATTCAATCACAAACATTTGTTTGGTCTCGATATCCAAGAGGATTATTGTCCGGTTTAGTGGCTATCAGTAACCTTGAGGTGGGGAAGGAGTAATTCCAATAAATTCAGCACTTGGAATTTTCCACCACCGATTCTATGTCAGAAAGAACGTACGGAATAACCGGTATTTGGTCAATACCATAGGCATGTCTAAGATAGTAGTAGAGCACGCGGAG
The DNA here is from genome assembly GCA_963971575.1 of Liopterus haemorrhoidalis. Classification (NCBI taxonomy): domain Eukaryota; kingdom Metazoa; phylum Arthropoda; class Insecta; order Coleoptera; family Dytiscidae; genus Liopterus; species Liopterus haemorrhoidalis. The sequence goes on along the minus strand of OZ020619.1, from coordinate 31,031,185 downwards.
AGCAGCATTATGTCGAGACACGTAGCTCGATGCAGCAAGAGATGGGCCAACAGATAGAATGTGCATAATCGTGTCAGGTTGGTGGTGGCACAACCTACAGAGTGTGGACTCCGTCGTTTGGACTATGCGGGCCTCTATTAGTATTATTATTATAATTATTATTATTATCATTATTTCTATATTTCTATATTCAATTTATAGAGAACCTAATTAAATTCGAACTAAAATTCAAAGAACTTATTAGTTTGTTAATGAAGCGTGCCTTTCTTGCACTAAAAAATCTTAATTTATGAACAGTTTCTTGCTAACCAAATAACATAAACAAATACTTAGTGATAGTCTCGTCCTATCGATCTTTAATTACTTCGATACGATTTACGGATTTTCCTTGTCATATTTCGATTCGAGGCTATTTCAAAAAGTGCAAAACTGTTACATCACATATCTGGCATTCGTTGTTAATGCCCAAAACAAGAGTGTTTTATTTTCAGTGGTGTTAATTATATTTTCTTCTACAACTATTTTGGCTCTTATTTCGTAAATGATTATTTAGTATATGACTAAGCTTCGAGATACCATAACTTTTCCACCAGAAAATCAATTTAAACAGTACTTAATATTTCTTAATTCTTCTTATTTATCATAATTATCTTCTCTTCGTCTCCCTCTCTGTGTCATATAAATGTGTCAATTTTCCTACCGTTTGACGTATTTTTAACACCAACTACATTAATTTCTTTCGTATTGCAGTAAATATCCTTAGCACAAAATAAATTAATATTAAAAGTTTACCTAGCGGAAACAAGGTCATTGTTAAGATTCTTTATTATATATTTCAATTAATTAGGTATTCTGTCAATTCTTAATTGAATAACTAATTGTTTACCATTCATTAAACTAGATGTGACATAACTTAAATATATTTTGTAAATGATGAACAGGTGATTAAATTGGAAAAGCTACGTGACGAGTGAAGGCGACAGAGCGGTTAAAAGAATCTGGGAAAGACAGTTAAACATTTAACTGTCTTTTAACAGAAAAACATTTAATGACTCATCTAAATACGTCTATAATATGCAGATTAGGTAAAGTGTAAATAAGATGGAAAAACTTGACATTCAACAGAGTAAGATGGAAGATTTATTGAGGCCAAAAGTCAACAAAACTGACAGTGCTTAAAAAGGAAGAGATGCAGACACTAATGGTCAGAAATATATCGTAAAGTAGATCTGGGAATCAAAGAAAAAAAGCGGCAGGAGAACACGGCCTAGGAAATGAAGAGTAGATATATAGCTCACATAAAGTGAGGAAGAAGATCACGGAAATCTTGAATAAAATATGGAGAGGGGGTGGTTTCCCAGAACGATGGAGGAAAGGCATCATCAAACCCATTCACAAATCGGGTCACAAAGACGACACGAACAATTATAGAGGAATTGCTCTGTTAAATACGCTATACAAGATATTCGCCATGATTCTTGAGTACAAGTTATCGGAAGAAGCAGAAACAAAACGAATTATACCAGACAACCAGGCGGTATTCAGAAAGGGTAGAGGAACGATGGATAATTGTTAGGTGCTTAACTACGTTATAAACAGAGAGTTGCAGAAGAAGAGAGGCAAGCTTTACGTCTTCTTTGCAGATCTTAAAGCCGCTTTTGACTCAGTGAATCGTCAAGATTTGTTCCAGATGTTGCGAAAAAAGGGTATTAGTGAAAGGTTGATAAACAACATACAGGAAATTTATAGAGAAACCCGGAACGTAGTACAAGTATGAGACAAACACGAGAAATCTGGACAATGCAAGGATTACGTCAAGGATGCCTGTTGAGTCCAACACTATTCTCCATATACATAGGTGTACAACCTCCGCCGTTTTTTTAAGTTCGAGGCTTTATTGTGAAAAACTGGTTATACATTTATGATTCAAAGTATTGTCCATCGCCGGCCACTACTTTCTCCCATCTTTCGGGCAGCATACGAATCCCGCGTTGTAAAAACTGGTCATCTTTTGAAGCAATCCACGAATCGATCCAATTTTTTACTTCTTCATAAGACCGGAAGTGCTGGTCAGCCAGGCCGCGTTCCATTGATCGAAACAAGTGATAATCAGAAGGAGCAACATCTGGAGAATGCGGAAGGTGGGGTAGGACTTCCCATTTCAACGTTTCCAGGTATGCCTTGACCACTTTCGCAATATGGGGACGAGCATTGTCGGTATCCTATGCCGGTTTTCGACGTGAAAATCACAGTTTTTGAAGCGTTGAAACCACGCACGACCCGTTTTTTTCACTAATAGTGGCCTCACCATAAGTATTTGAAAGAATTCGATGAGACTCAGCCGCAGATTTTTTCATATCGAAGCAGAAAATTAAAACATCCCGCAAATGATAAGAATTTGGCTCGTAAATTGACATTTTCAATCGAGAATAACTTTATGATGCAGACACAAATCGACTAATGTTTTTATGGAGTTGTTGACAGATTCCCAAGTTTATTGCATGACGTCTATGATCTATTTATTTCGACCACTACTTACTGCTAAATCCATCTATAGGAAAACGGCGGAAGCAAAGTTGTACACCTAATACATAGCTGACATACAGGAAGTTATGCAGAGAAGTCAAACGGGCGGGTTAGTTGTGAGAAGAACAAATTTCGTAACACTGGCCTACGCGGACGATATAGTTATAGTGGCAAAGAAGGAAGACGAAATGAAATCGCTTCTGCAAACATTGAAAAAATATCTGGATAGAAAAAACTAAGATTAAATCCAAGGAAGTCGAAAGTAATGGTATGTAAAAAGGGAGGAGGAATAGAAAGAAGAAAACTGGACATGAAAAGGAATTGATATTGAAAGAGTTAAAGAATATCGTTATTTGGGATACGAAATAAAAAGCAGCGCATATTAAATCCTTGGCAAAAAAAAATGTTGGTTCTACCTCATATCTAAGGGTTAGGGGAAAGAAAGTTCCGAAATGATATCTAGATAAGAATGATGATGATTAACAGCATAATAAAAAGCATAATGATGTACGGAGCCGAGATTTGGGGATGGGAGGATTAAGATAAACTAGAGGCAGTGCAAGAAAGGTACATAAGGAGGATGCTCGGTTTAAACAGAAATACGCCATCATACATTATGATGGAATATTCAAGGAAGTACTAAGTGAAGAAACAGAAGCTATAATAGTTAATGGTGAGTGTATCGACGTATGCTGAAAATCTCAGAGATGGGCAAGATCACAAACGAAGAAGTTTGACTGAGAATGGAGAAGGAAAGAGAACTTATCCCTCCCATTCAGAAAAAAAAAAAAAAATGCAATAACTTGGACACATAGTGAGAGGGCGGAAATACGAACTGCTACAGCTAATCTTACAGGGAGAGATTTTGGGCAAGCGAAGTGTAGAACGACCGCGGTCTCCAAATTTGAAATAACCTTGCTAGTTGCCAACTTTAGAAGGAGAAGTCATAGAAGAAGAAGAAGTACATTATTTCATTGATAAGCAAAAAATAGCCACATAAGCAATAGTAACTGTATATTAATTATAAATTGTTTTGTCAGTGACTCATTAATTTGTCATTGTATGTTTTCTTATGTCCGCCACTGGTAAGTACCAACCTATAAAATTAATCTAATGAGCGGGAAATTCAAACGCCTATCAATCATTTATGAACTCTCTGTACCTATATTAATGTATCACAAGGTTGTTTATGAATTTTTTGTTCCTAATACCAACATTAATAATATATATGAAAGCTATTTCATTTATTACGTCTGACTTTGATAAATCATGGATTTAAAAAATATTTTTTAATGTACAAAAAAGTTATATGAAGAAGGATGAGTATAAATATTATATAAATCTATATTCAGTTTTTGTTTTTGATTCTCAGATTTCTAACATTTTGAATCAAGAAAGTTTATAGGCAACTGTTTTTTATGTGGCATGTATCAGTCGGAAAGAACTTATGTAACTGGATTAGTGTCCGAAAATCCTGGCGAAAACTTATGACCTGGACTTCGAATCTCAGTTGATTCAATTGATTCAGCTCTATATATTATATTTATACTCCGATAAATTATTAAATTTTAGTTTATGGTGCTTTATTTCACTTTTATATTTTATATATAAATTTTCGAAAAAATAATAAAACGTCGATTAATGAGCTTCATAAACACGTATCAACTTATCTCTAATAATCAATTCGGATTCACTAAAAACAAAAGGGCTGAAGATGCAATACCCCGTTTATCTGACTTAATATATTCTAACCTAGATAAATCTAACTCATGCTGTGCTATTTTTCTTGACCTTGCTAAAGCGTTTGATACGGTAGATCACGCCCTTTTACTAACTAAGCTGGAAATATATGGAATCAGAGGTGTCCCATTAAATTTATTTAAAACCTACTTATTAAACAGAGAGCAAAAAGTAGTAATAGATGGGGTAGAAAGCGAGACCGAGTACGTAAAATGTGGAGTGCCCCAAGGCACTGTCCTGGGTCCGATTTTGTTTCTCTTATTTATAAATGACCTTTTATATAATATTTATATTAAGGGAAAATTTATTTCTTACGCGGACGACACAGTCTTATTTACTGAAGCAAAATCATGGGATGAAGCAAAAATGCTTGCTGAGCATGATTTCAAAGAAATCAAAAATTGGTTAGATACCAATTTGTTAACTCTGAACTTACAAAAAACACATTTCGTACCCTTTTCAATATACAAATGTACCCAGCCAAATTTTGATATTATACTACATGATGCTAACTGTCCCGTTAATAATAACTGTAATTGCACTCAAACGGTGAAAAAAATACAAAATGTGAAGTACTTGGGTGTAATCATTGATTCACATTTACGCTGGGATATGCACACAGAAAAACTTAATTCCAACCTCAGAAAATTGTTTTTTATTTTCAAAAATTTACGGGATATTATGCCCAAGAAACTCTTATATACTTTCTATCATTCACTTGTAAAATCTATTTTAAACTATGGTCTATTAGCTTGGGGTGGGGCTGCAGAATGCTACCTTACCAAAATAAAAATTAGTCAAAAAATTATTCTCAAAATCATGCATAAAAAAAGAAGAACTTATCCAACTGAACAAATTTTTCATGACAGTCATGTTATGCAAATTTTACAATTATATATACTTAGCACTTTGAAATACATTAAGAAAAATCCAACAGTTATCAATAAACTTGATCACGGTTATACTACAAGAAAAAAACATCTTGCAATTTCAACGTAGTTTTGTGCACAATATATCGAAAGTTTATAATTACATTTTTAACATACATTGATACAAATAATATAAATTTACTGGCTCATAATTTTATAAAATTATCAAAAAAATTTAGCATATCACTTTCCAACAATGAAATTGAAAATTTACTTAAATAAGTACAAAATAACTCTTCATGACCGATTCAAACCTTCAGCTTGTAAAACTAAGTTTATAATTTGTGATATAATTGTAAAATGGAAATCTATATTTCAAATTATTTACATGATCAAAATGTCATATATTAAAATTTAGTTTTATATAAATATTGTACCTTCATGCATAAATTACCTTAACTCAATAACATAAGCATAAAATTAGCCACGCACAGGTTGTTCAACCTTTAGTGGTGATTTCTAATGTTTTACTTTTTCATTAATACTATGTATACCAATGTACAAATATTTATGAGATAAAAACTTATTATTAGTATTATTATTATTATTATTATATTTAAAAATGCGCTAATTATTGGGTTGCGCTGTATTTAACAATATTAAATATATTTTCTATTTAGAAATGACCTAACACTTTTGGATCAAATCTTTGATCAGTGCATAGTACGATTACTCCACGATTACGATTACTACACATGGTACTCAGGCATGTGCAAGCAATAACAGTACTATGTGTAATGGGCAAAGGGGCTATTCTGTAAGTTTTTCAACATTTCTTTGTAAAGTGTCTTGTTCAAACTTCCTACAGTACAGTATGCATAAAAGTGAACTTGATAGTGTGCAAGTGATTGTCAACAGGTTACAGAAAAGCCCCCTGATGGCGCAAGGATCACACGGAGAACGGAGAGACGTATGATAGGTGTTACCCTGCGAGACAGGACTAATCAAAAGCTATAGATATAGGAAGGATTTGCCTTAATTCAGATATAGTTCATATATGCAGTACCAAGTAGTCAACTGAACCGAAAATTGTTGGAGTGGAGCACGATCTCACAAACGCTCAATTGAAAAGCCTCGAACCAAATATGTGGACGATATTGAAAGGATATATGGCAGGATTAGACGACAAAACACATAAAAAAAAGTCAGAAAACATCAGAAAACAAGAAGACACTTGAATCAATGGAAGAAAGTTGAAAATTATGTTGATCATAATTTTGTTGCTTCAAATTAAATAATACCAGTTTTGTCATATGGTCCATCCACACCTACCAAGTTCGTCATAGGCTAACCAAAATTTTGAACTTCTAATTAAGTTAAAATCACGATAAGCCTCCTTAACACATTTCAAAGATAACTTCAATCTACGAAGCTTGGGTTGAAGAATTGCAGAATTTCAACTATTTACCTTCGAGCCTAAAACAAAACTAGTTATGTATTCTTGCCAAGATATCTTTGGACAGAACTGAATAGTTTACGAACTGCTTCCTGCTCACTTCCTGTTTCAAGTGAGAACATCTCTGGTATCAGATAGGACAGACCATGTACTGTCATCACTTTTTTATAAACATTGTTCTCGACTCAATAGGCAAATGAAGGATGACGACAATGTTTTTATATAAAGCGAAAATAAGATTTATTATTATAAAAAGGGCAATTCTGCATTATTTTAGAAATAAAATTTCAAGATCCATTGACTATATTAATCTAATTGGAGAAAAATGTTAAAAATTATTAAATAATAATATATTTTTTATAAAGATAAATGCAGATATGCTTATTGTTAGTATAACCTATAACCCCAGTAATATTATTGAACGTATGGACAAGAAAAGAATATCGTAAATTCTATATTAGTTTAAAAATATGTCAAATAATTATTAGGCGTATTCAGGCATTATGCAAATAACAATTAATCTCTGTCTTGTAAATGTAAACATTAGAGTTTTGATTAGTTTTATTTTAGTGGTTATACGAGTATAATCTAATTTATTAGCGATAAGTGTCATTGTTGAAATGTTGAGATAGTCCAGATAGTCAGAGGTATGATATGACATTTTGTCAAAGGGAACAAAGTTTAAAACTAAGGGGCCAGGGATCATGAATTATTATTCTTTAAGTGTAGTTAAATTTGATACGTCGTGGGTTAAAAATACTTCTTTAGAATCTTCGGACGTCTCTAGTTAAACTAAAAAGAAAATGTAGTTCCGTATTGTAGTATGTAGTTAAAGACATAGAGAAATAATATACCAAACTTGTGAGAGACAACTAGTTTTCGGGGACGATATTTACGGATTTGATGTCTGGTGGATTAATCAATATTAATGATTAAACGGCCTCTCAAGTTTTGAGTTTTGTGAATGTGTATCTCTTTTAGATTAACTGTATCATCATAGTTGTAAGTCATAGTATATAAACCATGTAAATATTAAATCGTAATACGTAAATAAAGCAGGTTTGTTAATGTTGAGTTTAATTCAATAACCCTTTAGTCCATCCTAAGAAACATTGCAACCAACTAGCAAACATGGAGAGTTCATATCCGAAACCATTCGCGGAATATGAACTTATTATGTGGGAGTCCTCGGATTGTAGGTATATATCAATATATTTTAAAATAATGGCCAACCTGTCCATTGATAATAGGGTCCCCCCAATACAGTTCAACAAAGCTGCGAACATAATAATACTATAAATTCCCAATGCCTACGGGGCTTATACGGAAAGAAGCTAAGTTTGCAATTTCTAGGTATAAGGCCAAGTGGTTAGCGTAATGTTTAAACCTGTACTACTATCCTCATGTACGCAGGTACTCATTTAATTTTTTAAATACTTGAGGCTGTGTTGAATAAAAAATTGACAAGAAAAGCTCTTTAAAATAAAATCTGTACCCTCAAGGACGTTTATTTAAAAACACTGCAATATAAATTGTATCAATATATTATTCTTGTTTTCCAAGTGATGTTATCCGGAACTTACTTCAGGCCAACTAAGCACAAAGTCATTAGAACCTAATGCGTAATGCTAATCCCGCTAATTCACCTGCAGACAAATTACTACAGATAACTTTCTTTTGCTCACACTCGTAAATATTCAACTACGTGGGTGAAGAACAAGAATGATGATTCAGAAAATAATTCATTATATCCTTTTATAACGAATGCTTATTTATTTTATGAAAAAACAAACAAATAAGAATGAAATTAAACAATTTATCCTCGTATTACACAAGAACTTTTGTTAAATATCTCGAGTTCAAGCATTGTTTAGGAAATGATCCTACCTTATTTACTCGTGAATGCAATTAGTTGATATAAAAACAATCTAATCGATATTAAATTACGAGTTTTGATCAAAATTTCGCGGGCTAGCGTCATCAAATTTCATTAATAAGAAATTATTTCATATTTCATTTTATTTATCGTTTGGATCTTACAAATTAAAAAACAAAAACACGTAATTATTTCGTTAAGCTTAAAGCTAAACAGTGTGAGGAAACACTTATGTTCATCTTAACTATTTCCTTAATAAAAAGAGTTATAAAAATATTGTTCAAATAAAATTTTTCGGGGTAATGGTAGGGTGACCATTCGTCCCGCATTTTGATTTGGTGTCCCCAGGGCCGAATTTTGCTCTGTACTTATATTTGGGAGGCGAAGACCCTTTTTTTGCTCTTTACTTATATTTGGGAGGTGAGGACCTTTTTTTTTTGTTTGCTCTTCACTTATATTTCGAAAGTGACGACCTTTTTTTTGCTCCGTCCCGCGTTGCCGTCTCCAAGAAAATGGTCACCCTAGGTAATGGGGGTCAGAGTATAGTAATATCAAACATTTTTTTCATATCTATTTTTAAAATTACACTACACATATTATTTAAAACAATATTATAGAGAGCTTTTTTCTCTTATCAACGGTGTAAAACTTTTATATCCTTACATAACAACATTTTTGAGTAAAGCGCCTTTTTGTGGACTTAAAAATAATACATGATTGTTGCGAAGGGTGTCTCATAACAGTAATCTACATAACACCTTGCTGGCTCCTGTGCATTTCTTCGACATTCACCATACACATTAATATTTCAATTTTATCTTCACGAATACATAAATTGCTATATCTACCATTATGTCTAAAGTTAATGAAAAAATTCTTCTGGCAAAATGCATAGATAAACTTGGCTGTGCTGACAACCAATTTGGGTTTAAAAAAGCACATGGCACAGATTTGACGATCTATCTGTTGAAATCCACCGTCATGCAATATCTAGATAAGGATACACCCGTCTTTGCATGCTTATTTACGCGCCTTTGAGCGGGTGGACAGGGGAAAACTGTTAGACAACCTTAAACGGAGAAACGTTTGTCCCAGAATTATTAGTATACTGCACGAATGGTACAGCAAAGAGAAAAAGAGAGTACGATGGGGCCCAGTGAAATCCAGTTCGTTTATGCAAGATATCGGAGTGAGACAAGGAGGACTTCTTTCACCACTTCTTTTCAATGTTTACATGGACGACCTAAGTAACCTGTTGAATAAGGAGAAAAATGGCTGTGTGGTTGGCACCCGTCATATTAACCACCTTTCTTATGCGGATGATATGGTAGTCCTTGCACCATCCCCAGCCGGTCTGAGAAAACTCTTGGCTATATGCGAGAATTACGCGATGGAGCACGGCTTAATATACAACGTCAACAAAACCGAGTATATCGTGTTCCAGCCGAAAAGTAAAAAATATGCTGTGCCGAGTGTGTGCCTCAATGGTGAAAGTGTGAAAAAAGTCTCTTCTGTGTATTATCTTAGTCACTTTATCAGTGATGATCTTAGTGACGCAGCTGACATCGACAGGCAATGTCGCTCTGTTTGTGTGAAAGCTAACATGCTAACTCATAGATTCTCGAAATGCAGTCCTGATGTACGTAAATATTTATTTAATACTGTTTGCGGTAGTATGTATACTTCGGCACTCTGGATATCACACGAAAAGTCATCTTCGTAAACTTATTATTTGCTACAACAATGCATTTCGAGTAATCTTTGGTATGAAAAAGTATTGTAGCGCAAGTGAAATGTTTGTGACGAATACAGTAAATTCATGTATGGCTGTACTAAGGAAATATGTTCATGGTTTGCGGGAAAGACTGTGGGCGACGTGCAACGAGCTTGTACAGTGCTGTTTAGCTAGCGATAAGAATTTTCTTACGCACTGGGCACTACAATTGTTACATCATTCATTAATTTTTTATGAATGAGCGGTCCGATATATTTAATACGAACTCATACCATGTTTGTTCTATTTGTAATTTCTTGTTGACTGTTCTCTGTTAGCTGTATATTCTGGCCAACGGACTGGTAAAAAACAGTTTGAATTGTGAGGTTGTTGGTTTAAGTCCCCGTTGGTGATATTATTCAGGCGAGAATAATATGTTAACATTGCTCCCATTTTGACAATCATTCATCCCTCAACCAGGTGTAGGAGGTGGCCCCTGTCACCGGCGATTAGCTTCGTAAAAAAATAGACCGATGTAAAATAAATAAAAATTTAAAATAATTGGTTTTACCTGTTTTGCTACAGTAAAACTGGTTTCAACTGGTATTTCATTTCGGTTAAATTAGTTTTGGAGGAATATTATAGGCAAGAAAGAAAAGAACGGAAAATATATTTCGTTTTTGGTGCGAACTCAGTCCCAGGTTCTTATAGAATACGTTCGTAATTGCCGAATAGCAGCAGAGATTTAAGAACTGTATAACGGACAGAGGTTTGCATTTTGAGAATCGATTGGCGTTTCTTGTTTAAGTTGCATGAATAAATAATATAAGAAAATTAAAATATCTTACAGCATCTTGTGGAATTTCAATGAAAACTTTGTGACATTATTTATGGTAAGACTAGTGTAATTTATTTTGATGCAGTTCCGTAAATGTTTAGTAAAAATTTCCGTGTAATAAAACTACTAGGTCGTTAACCTGTTACACATTGTATGTTTTAATGTAATTACACTTTACAAACATTCAAATAAACAAAGAGGAAGATGTTATAGTTGAACTATAACAAAGAATTATGCAAATATTCTTTCTATTCAAAGAGTGATAATAATCTAGTTTTTTTATTTCGCTGTTAGGCAACCCACGTTACGTGCGCGCATTGCGGTCTACTATACCCTACAGACACAACTTTGCGTGATAACAATAATAATTATCATTCGTGTGTATGTAATTTGATCATATAAGTACGTGACATATATTATGTTTACATGTATGTGTGAGATGACGAATAAACAAGCATTCGATGTTATTTATTCTGCAGCTGGACAGATTCTATTAGCTGTTTACATTTGAATGTTGACTACGTAACTTAAGATTAATTAAGTGAATTAATAAGTAGAAATAGCGTCCTACATTCAAATCGAACATTTTCTACAGTTGCTGATTTGCCTGCAGAAAATGATAGATTACACCGGTCAACAAGAATTTTGAGTCTGGGTTCTGCATATCTGATTTTTATTTCTTCCACATTATTAATTAAAGAAAAAAATAGTTTTACCCGAAAAAGTTTGCTTTTATAGCTATCAGAATGAAATTACGGATTTTAAGAAAATTTCCCTTTTTTCAGACCTTTATTGTATGTAAAAATAATACAAACTTTTGTTATGAATTTGAATCTGTTTTATTTGCAAGAAAACCATTCGAAACAAACAATTACTGTAACAGAAAATAGTTTAGAAATGATTACATTATTCCTGACCACCAATTTGGCTTCAGGATGAAACACGGCACAATAGAGCAGGTCCATAGAGTTGTCAATAAAATCAGCAAAAGCATTGAAGAAAAACAATACTGCTCAGCAGCCTTTCTGGATATATCACAAGCCTTTGACAAAGTATGGCACCAAGGGTTATTATACAAACTGAAAAAGATCCTTCCAAACACGTTTTACGACATCCTTAAATCTTATTTGAGCAACAGATTTTTTCAAGTAAAATTTAAACAGGAGTACAGTGAACTTTATCCCATAGAGTCTGGAGTTCCACAAGGAAGTGTTTTAGGACCCCTTCTATACCTCATATTTACGGCAGATCTTCCCACATCAGATAATACGCTAACCTCAACCTTTGCGGATGATACCGCAGTACTTGCATCTCATGAAGACCCACTGGATGCTAGTAATATGCTGCAGGCTTCCCTTGACAACATCCAGAATTGGTTAAAATGGAGGATCAAAGCAAATGAAAATAAGTCAGTTCATGTCACGTTTGCTACAAAACGAAATTCGTGTCCCACAGTGAAGCTTAACAATATAGACTTGCCACAAGCCGAATCAGCCAAATATCTAGGAATGCATCTAGACCGTAGACTAACATATTGTAACCAAGCGTAAACAACTACAGCATAAATTTATAAAAATATATTGGTTAATCGGTAAAAAATCCAAATTACCCCTAGAAAACAAACTTCTGCTCTATAAAATTATTCTTAAACCAATTTGGACTTACGGAATACAACTATGGGGCACGGCCAGTAAATCAAGTATTAATATACTACAGAGGTTTCAATCTAAAACCCTACGAACTATAACGGAAGCGCCATGGTATGTTAATAACAACATTTTACACGCAGACCTCAATATTCCCTCAGTGCAAGAAGAAATCAAAAGATACAGTGAAAAATATTTAATAAAACTGAACGTACACCCAAATCACCTGGCAGTAAATTTACTAGACAATAGTGCGGAAACTAGACGATTGAAACGCCACACCCCACTCGAACTACCCCAGAGATTCAGTGATAGTTAAATTAGTGTAGTGACTATTATGTTGTTTATTCCTTATTTTATGTATTTAGTTCCATAACACCTGTCATTTTGTTTAATTGGAAGCTGCCACTGGGCAGTTTCCGATCATGTTAATTTAATCACGTTAACACATTTGCTTATTGTTTCTCAAAACAGATTGTAAATATGCAAAGAAATAAAAAAAAAGAAATGATTATATTTCGTATTTCTTCTGTAATTGTATGGACTTTCTCGTATTAGCCCCCAAATACAGTCTCCCATCATACTCTCATTGTATTGCTCCTGATAACGAAGTTCAAAGTCCATCACGTCTTGATGAAAACGTTCTCCTTGTTCTTCCGAATAGGCTCCCATGTTATTTTTAAATAGGTCCAGGTCAGCATGTAACATATGCACTTTAAGGGACATTCTGCAACCCATGAGTTTAAAGTTATCAAGCATAGTTGCAATAAGCTCTTTGTAATTGTCTGCTCTGTTGTTTCCGAGAAAACCATGAACCACTGCTTTCAGGATGTCCCAGGCTTTCTTTTCATGAGTATTGAGTATCTGTGAAAATTCGTCACTGGCCATTATTTTCTTTATTTGTGGTCCGACAAAAATAAAGGTAGCAAGAATATTTAGTATAACCGCCTATGCAACGCGGTCGGAATCTCATGCATTCCTTCTGACTGGCGTCTTTTCATAGACAGTTCTACAAAAAGTTTAAAAGCTGTCCTTCTTCACAATGGAAATAAATTTCCATCTCTTCCTTTGGCTCATTCCGTAATGATCAAAGAAAATTACGTAAGTGTGAAAATGGTGCTTGAGAGTTTAAAGTATGATGAGTACACCTGGCCAGTGATAGAGAATTTTAAGATGGTTGGATTTCTGATGGGATGCATTCCTATCAGAAATCCAACCATTCTCTTGTTTTGATAAATTCACCGCAAATATAGCAGAATGAGTCTACCTCGTGTTTACAACTTCTTGGCGCCAATTTTGGATCTGCCGTCACACAAAATGCGTTATATCGCTGCAATGCGCATGCACATACCGACTATGAACCACGTAAGTGAAATGCCACTTGCTTTCCACCCGCTCGTCCCCACCCTTACTTAATATAACGCGCTTCTTCTTATATGGTCATAAAAATAAATAAATAAATATTGATCGTTGTAAAAGGTACAAAAAAAGTTTTTCAAAAATAAACGAAGGTTTTAGTTATTTTTCGACATAAAGAATCAGAAAATAGTCATGAAAATAAAGACTCAATTTTTTTTTTGTTTTTTTTTTTGTTGACCGGTGTTATCAATAGAATTGCCAACCGTTCTTCAATTCGGAGGACCAGCCACCGTTTTACTAAATTGTACTCCGGCCGCCCGTTTTCAAAGATGTCCTTTATTTTACAGAAATAGAAAATATTCTCTCGCAATTTATATATTTTAAATAATCTAACATAAAGCACTGATATCTGCACTCGAAGATATCGGTGCCAACATAAATGTATGTATGAGGGCATATTGAAAACTAATGCCTCCATGGCCATAACTTTTATGATGACGGGCCAGACCGTGTCAAAAGTGGTTTTCCATTTACCTTAAGTATCTTCTAAACATGACGGCCGGCATGGATGTGCGTTTGAAACAACGAGCTGTAATTGAATTTCTTACTGCGGAGTGTGTAACGCCCATTGATATCCATCGAAGGTTAAGTGCCATCTACCGTGAGGCGTGTGTTGATGTGAGTACTGTTAGGAGGTGGGTAAGGATTATGAAAGACGCAAGTCCTGCTGAAACGGATGTCTATGATCGGGCACGCAGTGGCCGATCAGTGTCTGCATGTGGTGAAAGGCAGGTGGCTCTTCTGCCCAGATCTTGCGCCTTGTGACTTTTTCCTCTTTCCAAAGCTTAAGGAACATCTCAAGGGCAAGCGTTTCTTTTCGGATGCAGCGGTGATAGCGGAGGTGCGAAAATAGTGCTGTGGGAAGTTTTCAGACTTTTTCCGTGGCGGACTTGAAAAACTCGTACCACGTTGGCGTAAATATATTACTGTCAATGGCGATTATGTGGAAAAGTGAATATATGAGTGCGTAAAGGACAGTTTATACTATTATTTCA
Source organism: Liopterus haemorrhoidalis (assembly GCA_963971575.1). Taxonomy (NCBI): domain Eukaryota; kingdom Metazoa; phylum Arthropoda; class Insecta; order Coleoptera; family Dytiscidae; genus Liopterus; species Liopterus haemorrhoidalis. Next base: position 31,016,106 of record OZ020619.1, on the reverse strand, counting down.
TATTTATATGTAAACCATATATCAATTAATAATAAAGTTATAGCCATAGAGGCATTAGTTTTCATTATGCCCTCGTATATAAAGAGATGTTCCGATACTACTGATACGATACCAGTATCGATATTTTTCATTCGATATCGCGATTTTAGTATCGATACTAATCTTTCGATACTTTACTAATATCAGTACATTTGACCCAGTATCGTTTTTGCTCAGAAATTCTTGTCTGTAGTAGCGACGTCAGTTCCTTCAGAGCGCTTATTTTCGAAAGCAGGAACCACTGTATGCAGAGACAGAAATAGGCTTCTGGGCAAAAGGTTTACTAAACTGCTTTTGCTCGATGCTTGCAATGAAGAAGAGTGGAGTGTTTAATTATATTTTAAACAATTACTCAGACCTATAGGCGTCATTGCCTTACCATTTTTTACCATTTTTTAATACAATTTCAAGGTGCAAGCTACTGAAATCAAAATTTCCCCTTAGTTTGTTTTTACAAAAGTGAACAGCATATATAGGCTATTCCAAACGTTAAGGCGGAACCAGATTTTTAAATCTAGTAATTTTTATCTATTAATTCGGACTTTTGGTCATTTTGTTCAAACTTTGTAAATCATACTCACATTGCAAATTCTAGATTAAATTGATTGTCATTATAAAATGTGCTTTTCATTACATTTTAATTTTTTTGTCATAATAAAAATTTCCCATTTATTTATTTGTTTTGTCTTCAAAATATGTAAAACCAGTGGCGAAGGGAGACCTCCGCTAGACTTGCCCTCCCATAAAAAAAATACATATATTTTTTTTTTAATTTAAAAAAAATTTAGGTAAATCTTCAAAAATACATCAAATTATGTCCTACACAATTTTTTGTCCAAGGCTTGGTTTACTAGTTACGAATTTTTTTAAATTTTGAAGTATAATAACTTCCGTTTCCGGTTTTGGATTGTAATAAAAAACAATAGGGTTCTTCCCAATTATTAGGAGAATTTTTTAGTACCAGAACGAACTCTTTAAGTTAAACCGTTTTTGAGTTATCGTGTATACACACAGACACATACACAGACACACACACAGACACACACACAGACACACACACATACGGACGGCACTTCGAAAATAGGTTTTTTGGATTCCCTGGACCATGAAACGTGGTCATCCGTCAAAATCTCGACATCGAAAATTTTCGCGATTACAATACTTGCCCCTTATATATTAAGGTCGGGCAAGTAAAAAGTATTAAAATTTTTAATAAATGTCATTCGTTTCCATGGTTTCACTCACAGAACAGTTTCATTGTTGGAATTTTAAAATTTCACATACCAACCTGAAAAATGAAATAACCCAAGCAAGGTCCGTTCTCGTGACTCGTAACAACCTAAAGGACTGAAATTCCCATTTAGTTCCGCCTAATCGTTTGGAATAGCCTTTATACTTTAATCTATTTATTATTGTAAAACAATTAAATTTTTATTATAAGAGTAAAATGTTTTTTACGTTTTATACAAAATATATTCATTTTTCCTTTCAATACTTGAAAATATCGATATTTTGTTTCGATACGATACCGGTATCGATAATTTTTATTCGATATTGTCGATACCCAAATATCGATTCTTTCTCAGTATCGTATTTTCCTATGCACATATGTTTGTATACAGTGAAAATGGGGCCACGTTTGTATATCAGCCACGTGTTCCTCTCTCTTAAATTCCAATGATATGAAAATTTAATAAATTGAAAATAATCGTACCGCAAAATAACTTAAATAACGCAAATTAACTAACTTTAAATAATAATATACTATTTTTCTAAATGACTTACTTCCTAACAAGGATACAAAACCAAATTTGTACAATCAAATTTTTCATTCAATAAAAAATATTATAATTTTTAAAATATTCCTATACTTATGGCCGATAGCGTATATAGCCTTTTTAGGGTTTTGCAGGTATGACCAAAAAACCCTTATACCGTCATTTTGTCGTCTGTCTGTCTGTCTGTCTGTTCGGTAAAAATTGTAGCCAAACGGCCAAACCTAGAGAGTTGAAATTTGGCATGCTTATACAACTCTTTAACCCGCACATAGGAAAAATACTAAAACATCAAAAAAACATATCCCCCAAAAATATAAACAAATATGTGCCCATCAAAAAAAAAATATATATTTTTTAAATTCTGAGTAGGGTATCAAATGAAAGCCCTTGGTACGTGTATTAACGATCAAAATTTTATTTTTGCAAAATAAGTTATTTTGATGCGATTTTTGCCAAAATTGTGCAAAAATTTTTTTGTCCCACACCCTGTAGCCCAGATGGTTTAAACTAAAAATCTGAAAAAATTCTAAGTAATGTACATTGGTATGAACCGGAATAGTACAACAGGAATTTTTGATCAGATTATGTTTTTGGAAAATAACGCATTTTTTGTGTTTTTTTGTTGACGATGCATAAAGCTTATACTCATATAACACGCTGAGTTGTTAAGCGTATGGTGATCTAGTGGCTCCGTTGCACGCTAACTACACAAATTTGTTATACACTACACAGGTTCGTTCCGGGCTTGTGAAGTCAATTTTATTTTTTGTTTTTTTTTTCATTTTTATTTTGTTTAAATTAATTTGTTAAAACCCTAGTTATATTTTAGCAAATTTTGAATTTAATTTTCAAGAGCGTAAATTTAATAACCAATTGGAATTATATTTTCATTCTATGTGTCATTTATACGAAACCAGAGGGGCGGAGCATATGATTTAAGACAAAAAATGAAAGCCATAAGCGCAATTTTCAAAATCTTAATGAATCTTGTTACATAAAAAAAATACTGCACTTATTTAGAAACCTAAATAATGATATTAGGTATTCGAATTAAAATTAACAAAATAATATTTTAACACAAAATTTGTTTTTAAAGCTCTGAGATTAACAGACGATAAATTATTTTAAAAAGATCGTTCATTTCGCCGTGGTTACTACAAAGCAAAATTTGTTCTACACACTCAGCATGCCGCCTTCACTTATTATATACCTGCGAAACCCTGCAATGTGTGAAAATTCACACTTCATATAAATTTTTTGAGTTACACATTCTGTTCTAATTAAGCTGTAAATTCAAAAACTGAAACAAATGATAACTCCATTTTTTTAAACAATAATTTATATTTCATATTGCTTGTCCACTCATTTTTATAAAACAAATTTGCGTCACAATTGTCCTTGTACATTTTATTAATTTTATTTAAATTACTGAAAACTAATAAATTACCTTTGCTTTCATTAGATATTCATTTTCATGACATTTATTTCTAATATAAATTATTATTTATTACCCGCGATAATAATACGTGGTGCAAATCAGAATATAAATAATATTATTTAACAATAAAAGTCTATTATAATATTATTATATTCCATCATAAAATTTTCGTAAAAAAACTTAAGTTAATCTTCGTTAAATACTGGAAAATGATCCTCTTTTCGAATATTTTCTTGACGATATAAAAATGTTTGCAGTTCTCAGATTAATAAATCCGTTTATATTCTCCTCATAAATTCCTTTTGAAGAGTTTGTAAAAAATAATGTTGTTTTTTATTTTTCTTTTGCTTTTCTCTTAGCACTTTAATAAATCCACTTCAAGTTAATATAATAAAAAGAAATAAAGGAGTAGCTTTTCATAAACTACAACGTTAAGATGGGAGTAATGAAAATTAATGAACGATACCAAATTTTGTAAACAGTACTGCATTTTAAATTATCTTTATCTTTTTGGGCATGGTCAACTGACCTCTCACAAATCCTCAATATTGTTTTGTTCAGTTTTGACCTCCTCATTATATGTTTGATTCGTGTGCAACTATTTACTTGTGGTAGTTCCTCCTAGTTGTGTACAGGGCCGGATTTACATAACGCGAGGCCCTAGGCTATTCAAATTTTTAGGCCCCTTCAATAGACTATCTCTTTTTTTAATATTTCTAAGTTTATCACTTTCAATGCTCAGAATGCTCAGTGCGGGTAATCTGTCTTCAGACATTGTGCTCCTTAATTCATTTTTAATTCTTTTAAGTTTGAAAAAGACTTGTCTTCAAAGCAGTTAGTGACCATTAAACTAAGAAGTAGTCGTAGGACTGCTTCTATGTTAGGTAAAGCCATCTGTATTTTTTCTCTATGCATTGAAATGCTTTTTTACGGATTCCTCAATATCTCTTAGGCCCAATGAAATATTGACTTTTTGCTACCCATAAACATATTCAAAAACGTATTTGCCCTAGTTAAAAGGGAAACACTAGATTTAGGGTGAATTATAAAACCCTTCGTATGGTCTGTGTTTCTTGAGTTATAGCATATTCTTTTTATTTTTTTTTTTTAGTGTATATGCTTTTTTTGTAGTGTATTTGCCTAGGGCTTAAGCCTACTTAGCCTATAGGGAAATCCGGTTGTGTAGATGTATTAAGGCTTATTTTTATTTCATCTATTTAAAAATTGGAGACTACCCTTGGATATTGCCAGATATTTCCGGGAAGATTAATTTAATAATTTCCCCTTTCCCTAAAAATTCTGAAAAGGTTACACTATAATTGTCGATTTTGCCATATTCATATCTACGTTTATGTAAAAATTTACATTTTTGATATTCTTTTTATAAAAGATATGACGAAGTTTTGTTTTCTTTCCAACAATAACATCTTTATAACCTTGGTTGTATATTTAGGTTTCTATAAGTTAAAGGGTTTCATTTAGTTCGTTCAACGTAAATGTGTATGATATATTTACCTAAAGATACGTATTTAGTCTGTGAGTCTTCGTAAACATATTTTTGTTTTTTTAATAAATAAATAGTTATTTATATTCATTCAATCCCTTTTTCTATTACCAGGAATATGTTCTGTTATCATTACTAGGAACTGCTGTTTTATTATTTACTGCACCATATGCCTATTCATTTCAAATTTTACCATATACAACAGGCATGCTGAATTCATGTCCCGTACGAAAATCAATTCATCAAAAGTAAATTCATCGAAAGTAAATTCATCGAAAATCAATTCATCGAAAACGAGTTCATCGAAAACGAGTTCATCGAAAACAAATTCATCGAAAATCAATTCATCAAATCGTCAATTCATCGAAAAAAATGTTTTGTAAATATTGGAGTATTTATTGTTCATTTATTATTGGCCATCGGCATAAGACGCCATATTAACCAGCTTCAATATACATTTACAGAATATAAATAATAATTATGAATTTTATAACAAGGATATATATATAATTATTATTATTATTATTATTATTATTAAGCGAGCCTAAGAGCGGAAGCCTAAGGCTTGTATTGCTCAAATACAAAAATACAATGTACAAATGCAATTGTATTTCTTCTTTAATCGTCAATTAGGTAGGAAAAATAATAAATTAGTTTAATTCATTGGGACGTTTCGCATATATATTAGTTTTATGCATCTTCAGCCTGTGATATGCAGTTAATCATCAGTGGCTGATGTAATGTACGTACATTATAAAATACGGTGGTTGTGTAATAAAAACTTAAAAACCGTAAATAACTGTTTACGTGTCAGTAGTTTAAAATGTCCGATAGTATATATATATATATATATATATATATATATATATATATATATATATATATATATATATATATAATACATAACAAATAAATTATAAATTATAATATTATATTTGAAATTTTCATGAATTTTGAAATGTGTTTATAAGTTCTTTTATCGTTTAATATGTCGAATAATTTGGTTGGAGTTTTTTCTTTAATTGGTAATAAATTTGGTAAAAATGTTAGTCTTTGCGTATGTCGGGCATTGAAAAAATATGTGGTCCAGGCTACCAGTCGATGTATTATCACAGCTGCAAATAGGCGATGAGAGTACACCAATTCTATGGATATGAGCTGGATGACCAGCATGTCCAGATCTCAATCTGCATATGGTTGTAATAAGATTGCGTTCTGCTGCAATTTTGTAGAACCAAGGTTTTTTTAATGGTGTCTTTTCAATGGCTGCGTATTGTCTTCCTTTATAAACACATGAAGCGGTCCATTCTTTTGCCCACTCTGAATTTATATTATTGTTTATAGTATTATAAACATCCCGACGGGAAATCGAAAACTTAATATCTATCGAGGAAATGCGTTTGTGAAATCCGCACTATATTTTTCTTGTAGTTGTTTGAAATTTTTCACCAATTTGTCGCCCTGTAATTTTGAATTAGCGTCCCCCCGAAGCGTAGGCTCCTGCCGTGAGCCCTCTTCTGGGTGCGCGCCTGATCTATTTATAATTCTTATCTGTTGTATGCTGTTGTGGAGGAATACTAAATTTTCATACCTGCCCCCGAATTCCAAAATGTTGAACACCCCTGATATTCAATGTTAATTTCTAAACCCCACTTTTGACATTTGTGATTGACATGGGGTTGCATCTCTTGACTATAAAGACATTATAAACCCATAATTATGGAAGAATGCTTCGTTTTAACAAAACCCGGAAGATATATACAAAGTAAATTGGGTCACAAATGTCAATAAATAACGATATCTTTGATGACATTTCCTAAATGATATTTGGACATTTCCGGAAAACAGTCCACACACAAAAGACAGAAATAAGTCATGTGTAACATATGCAGAGATTTTCACAAAATAAGAACATGCATATTTTTGTAGAAATAACCTTTTCTAGCGTATATGATATATGCGAGATGTTACGTTTTACGCAAACAGAATGTGATCGTTTTATATAACTGGTATCATGACAAATTTTCAAGATAACTTATAAGAGCGCGTGGCAACTGATTCAATGTTTCCTATATTTTACCTCTATATCCTTTCTTTGATTCTTTGCATTAGATCATGAATATAAATGTCGATAAAATATGAGAAAATCAAAAGTTGTAAATGGAACGATAAATGAAGATTTACGAGGAAAGCTTTTTTAGATAACACATAAAAAATATATATAAATTTGAAATATATTCATGATGTTTTGTATGACAAAGTTACATTTTTATTCATCAGTATATAATTATTTTCACTGCAATATTTCATTTTATATGCTAATAAATCGAACATCGTAATAATACATAGATTCCAATCCAAAATATTTATTTTATTTTTATTTTTATTTATTTTACATAATCGGAGTATTGACGGAAAGAACCCAGTAAAGATGCTCACTACTACAAATAATAATACATCATTATTAGAGGTTTATTGAACACATTTATTGTTTTCATAGCGTTGGAGAAGGCGTTCAATAAAGTAAAGTGGGAAGCATTGTTTAGGATGCTAAGAGAAGCAGATGTGAAGTATAAGGACTAAAAAGTGATGTGGAGCCTATACTAGGAGCAAAGAGCGGTGGTTAGATACGGAGAGTATGAGCAGCATGCTAAAATCAAGCAAGAAGTTAAGTAGTGATGCTCACTATCACCCATTTTATATAACTAAAGACCCATAGCACTTAACACCCATTTTTTCTAACATTTTTTAAATCGCTCTTAAACATAAGGTATGTTCGATTTGCACCTTCGCGTTATACTGCTAAACGCTAGCAGTAAAACGCTGCAGTTAGCAGTTTACTACTAAAAACTGGTTACATACAGCGAGTTTCATTTTCTGTTCGATTTGTTTATACGTAAAGAATAAGAAGTAGGTCTGACGTAAATGGTAAATGTCAGACAGATGTCAAATAACTTTCCAGGTTAAGAATCTTTTTACGATTTGGTTCGGAGATTATCTTGTGTGTCGAATAGGGTGACCACACGTACTCTTTTTAAGAGTATTATACTCTTTTTTGAGTAATATTTTCTATACTCTTACTTTTTATAAAAAAAAAAACCTCAATATACTCTTTTTTGATGGTCACTTGTTTTTATTACTTCTAGTTTAGAAGTGAGGACCTTTTTTTTGCTCATCACTCTATTTTGGGAGTGAAGACCTTTTTTTTTTGCTCGTCACTAGTATTTTTGAATGAGGACCGTTTTTTGCTCATTATTTGAATTTTTGGAGTGTAACCTTTTTTTTTTTTTAGTATACTCTTTTCCTGTGGAAATAGTCTGGTCAGCCTAGTGTCTTAAGGGTGAAAAATATTAGATATATTTAATGGGTCTTGAAATATTATCAAATCCAGAATCAGATTTAGATTTTTCGAGTTCGGATGATGAAGTTATGAACTGTATTTGCGAGGTATACAAAATGCCCCAGGATAGAAAAACTGAAAAATTTTGTAGAAACTATTGTCCCAGGATATTCTAAAAAAGAATTTGTAAGACATTAGCCATAAATATAGTATAAATATCAAAACAAATATGCTAGCCATATTCCTGTCAAAAAGTCAAAAACAAAGTACCAACCATTTATTCTTTATCTACGGTACCAACTCAAAAAGGTAAACAAACACAGCCGTAACAAATAATCCGCAAGAGAAGCAGCTGTAACTTTTTCGCAGTAGCGTCATAAACTGGCAGTAAATTACGACAAATCGAACAGATTTGCAGTTACTGCGAAACAAAACGAACAGATTTTTTTAACGCGGCAGTAAACAGTAACTGTAAATGTGCAAATCGAACACACCTATTGACTAATTGCATTTCTAAATAAATGGAACATGTTTTCGGACAGCCAGTATGGGTTTAGGTCAAAATTATCCACAGTAAAGGAAGCTACTAAATTAATATATGAGATAATCAACTCGCTAGAAAACGGTCTTCACGTAGCTACAACGTTCTGCGACCTTACTAAAGCCTTCGATTGTGTCACAGATGAGATTCTCTTCAATAAGCTAGATCATTATGGCATTCGAGGTAACTTTTTACACTTACTGCAAAGTTACTTAATGGACAGACAACAATAATGTTTTACACGATAATAATCATTCTTGCCTACAAACGTTAAATATAGAGGTCGGCCAAGGAACCGTAATCAGTGCTTTATTATTTCTGTTATACATTAATGATCTTCCCGAAAATGTTAGCACCTCTACTTTACTGTTTGCTGATGACACTACCTTCATTAACAAAGGAACTGATTATTGTAAAATTTCGGAAGAACTTAACGCAAACCAGGCTAAGGCTCAAACATGGTTAAAAAACAACCAACCAACCAACTGAAACTGAATGAATCTAAGACTTTTACCATGATTTTTAGCTAAAACAGAAATTTACCTAACAACACTTTATATAACATGAATGACAAAATTTTTAGGTTTTCAACTTGATCCACAATTAAACTGGATTAACCATATCCATATAAATTATAGCTGTTAATACAATTTACAATCGCCCAGTTTTACCATCGTTGAATAAATTCATTTAACAACTTAAGTCAATATCGCATCATTCTATTGACAGCAATGTTAATTTCTTCATTAATAGTTTAAAACCGATGCGATATTGTCAACTTTATTTGTTAAATAAATTTATTCAACGATGGTGAAAATGGCCAAATGAGTATTTATTTTGCACCTAACCATTAATTTATTTTAATACTGGGTAAGTACACATATGTTACATTTGAAATACTAGAGAGTGGGTATAATATAAGCATTGGTCCGTCATAAATAAATCTTGCAACTAATGCGATTATTTTGCACTTTACCGCTGCTGGGCCAGCAATTGATACATCAATGGGCCAGCTAACGGCCAAGGGGACACCGGGGTATTGGCCCAGTGCAAAATTACAGCACTGGCCCATTACTTTCAATGCCGGGGAGTATGTGCTTCAACAGTACTGGCCCGTATAAAAATGTTTGCTGGGTAAGCACTGGTCCGTCAGAAATAATCTTGTAACTAATGCGATTATTTTGCACTTTACCGTTGCTGGGCCGGCAACTGATACATCAATGGGCCAGCTAACGGCCACGGGGACACCGGGGTACTGGCCCAGTGCGAAATGTCAGCACTGATCCATTACTTTCAATGCCGGGGAGTATGTGCTTAACAGTACTGGCCCGTATAAAAATGTTTGCTGGGAAGATTATTATTAAATAAAATATTAATGAATATATGGGTGTTCAAATACTTTTTTTTCTCACTGTATCTGTTAGAGATGGGCATCTTAGCTCAGCTCCAAGAACCGGCTCAGTATACATCGTTTACTGAGCCGAGCTGACTCAGAGTCAGGGAAGAGATGGAAGATAGTAAGTAACAACTACACATTTGTAATCCATGAGCGATTAAGATTATTTTAAATTGAAATATTCTCTTTTGTTATATTCAAAATTATTTTAACCCTGTATTTTACGACACCCTTACTACTAACTCATGATACCCCAAGTAGTCACGATACACCGGTTGGAAAGCATTGGTCTACCCAAAAAAATAAGATCTAGTTTCAAATAAGTTAAATATATTTATTGCACACCTTCTTGTGGCGGCCCTGGAGAGAAGCCATTAATGGCATGTATTAGACATACTTACATACAGCTAAAAATAGTTATAAAGTGTATTAGTCTACAGTTTGGAATCCCTCTTGTTATTCAACGCCACATTCAATAACACATCAAGTGTTGCTGTTCATTATTGGTAAACTGGTATCATGATACTTTCATGTCAAGTAGAACTGGACAAGTTTGTTGTGAAGTATTGTAGAATACAGTAAGTTAATGTAATCTAGTGCAACACCTTTATAATGTATTACATTGCACGTTGGTTATATTGGTTTACCTTATACCTACAACCTCAATATATCTTGAAACATTATATGGCTACTATGCGACACCGCACTGTTCTGACTGACATCAATCTGATGACAAGAAAATCTTTCAAACAAACTAATGTTTAACATTATTGCTTTATTTTGTGTTGTGATTTTTTATTAGATGGACTCAATTTTAGCTCTTTTTAATACTCTGGTTTTATTACACAAATCAGAAATATGGACAATACAACAGTCAGATTAATAGCCATTTGATATCATTCATAATATAATTGTTACAATGAGATCTCAATAAAATTAATATTGTAAGGTTGGTTTTACATGATTCAATTTATTGAATATTCGTGTATTTGTTTACATGGTGAAAATGAACACGAGTTGTATTTTTCCTGTTTTCCAAGCTTTTTTTTTTAATTTAAAGGTAATCTACGATTTACAAGATATGTAATAATATTCTATTCTAAAGTAATTTCAAGGAAATTTTTAGTTTTTCATTGTATTTTTAATTCTTTTTGACTATCTGTCAATATAACAACAAAAATATGGTAAATATATTAGTTAAAATTAATATCTCTGCCTGAAAAAGTAGAAGGGCCATTTAATATGTCAACTGATGATTTAGGCAAATTTTGGGTGGGGTAAATGCTTTTTTTCAGTCTTTTCTTTGACGTAAAAAATCACTTTCCATAAAATTCAACGAGCAAACATGCATGCATGGGCTTGGATTTTTGCCCATTTTTAGTTTTTGGGTCCATAAAAACCTACGATCCACTTTCTCTCTGCCTCCAAACGTCGTTTCAATTGATATTTTTTTCGATTTAGGGAAATTATGGAATGTTTAAGAAGGATTCTTACTTATTCACGATTAACATTGCGGCACACAACAAAATTGATGATTTTTTTTCCATGATTTACAAAAATAAAACAACAAAACAGCACGTCTTTCTCCATTGAACAAAACAAAACAATGTCACTTTCGTATTTTCCGCAAATTGCCACCAGATGTCAGGGCGCTTAGGAAGTTTTTCCTATTAAATGATATGTGTAAAGTGTCAAAAATTCGTCAATTAATTGATCAATTAATTGGCAAAAAAATTGATCAATTTATTTCGAAAATAAAACAAGTTCTATTTTTCATCAATTTTTTAAAGAATTCTAGGTATATTTTTATCTGTTAAGATAGTGCCAACTGTTTAGTTGTAGCATAACCTAGAAATATACAGTTTTTGTTTCGTTTTCAAATGTGGCAGAACTTTTAACGTTCTAATTTACCATCATCTCGGTTATTTCTTTTGTTTTTGTTCACAGCTCGTAACTTTGTGAAATTTTTTTCAATATTTTCATTTTGATAAATATGTCAACATGTTTTAAGTTGGTAATATAAAACTTTTCAAAAAAATTGACAAATAAATTGATGTGTGTAAAGTGATGTAAGTTTGTGAACTACTTCACGTTGCTATTCAGCTGCTTTTTTTTCTAATTTAACTAACCTCGTAGCTATTATAGTTCTGGAAATAGCAATGTTGGACATATTAAAATGTAGTCTATTTTAAACGTTTTGTGGAACTTGAGTTAGAAATCTAATAATTTTTATCGATGTGCATGATATAAGAAGGGACACATCATCACTGGCGCGACACCCGAGGTGTACAATCTGTATACATTCAGGAGAAATATGGTCAGTATTACATCCATTTTTTACCGTACACAGAAAGGCAGCTACAGTTTATGACCGGTTGCGAACGGCTAAGCAGCGCAACTAGCCTTTGTTGCTGTGTGCCAAAAATTTTAACTAACAAACGAACGGCTAAGCAGAACTTATAATTTGTATAAATATTTTTTACAAAAATTATTTGACATAAGCAGGTAAAATATAAAAACAATAAAATTATTATGTAACTCCATACTCTTGTTTAGCAGACAAACAATAGGTACAAACAATTTAACGCTTGCGGCCACAGACTTGCTTAAGATTGAACAAAATCGGGCCGTTTAAATTTATCACTGCCAGTAATCTTAACATGTTTCTATTGTATATTGGACCTGAAAATTAACTATTTGGGACAAGAAAATATTTATTTATTTTATAGTTGAATATTATTTTAAACAACATATATCTTGACATATATTTTACATGACATATATTTTTATTATTTTTCTGTTACCATCATAGATAAAGAAGGAAATAGATGCGAAACTGCTATTATATTTTTTGAAACCAAATTAGCGCTGTAGTTGTTGGGTTATTGAACTAAAATTGGTAAGGGAGGAAAGGGTTGGGTTTTCGCGGGTATTTCAAATGCTTCAGTGGATATAGTTGTAAGCATAATTAAATGTTATTATTAAATGAAACAATTGTTATGATTTATTTTGTCTATTTTTAATATTATTAACGACAACAATATTAAAAATAGACAAAATAAATCATAACAATTGTATCATTTAATAATAACATTTAATTATGTTTACAATTAAGAACAAGCAGTTAGGAATTATACAGAAACATAAAAACAATAACTAGCTGAAATAATTATTTATTAAGAAGTAGACTAACATATAACATAATATTTACTAATACTTAATATTTATGGACACTTCCATGAACAAGCGATCCAATTTTGGATTTCCAATGTTCCTCATCCACGTTTTATACAATTTTGGAGCCACCGTGTCTTCGGGTTTGGAAAGCGATATCTTGTAGGTTCACTACTATCACACCCCAAAACAAAGCATTTAACACCCATTTTCCGAATTAAACAATGAAATTACAAAATTGCAGAAGACGATTTTGACACTAATTATAGATTTTGACGCTAATGACAGAAGCCGTAACAGGCAACATCTTGTCATGCACGTAGCTATAGCGACTGGGGCGCTATTCGTGTTGGGTTATGGAACGTAATATGGTTTTCGTTTTGCCATTAGTGCCATGAATATGAAATATGATGCGTGGCTGACTTTGGTCATATGGCTGAATTAGCCATAATACAATACTTCCCCTCAAAGTAGACTGCATCATTTATTTTTAATTTCGTCAACTCCAAGTTCTTTAAAAAATTTCTTATGTTTCGGACCAAACAAACTTTTTGTCAAAATATCTGCTATCATGTCTTCTGTTTGAAGATATTTCAATTCAAATTTCTTATCTTCGTATGCTTCAAGAACAAAGTGGTATCGAATGTCTATATGTTTCGTTCGTGTATGATGTACTGGATTTTTGACTAGATTTTGGGCTCCTTGGTTATCACAATATAAGATAACATTTTCTTCATTATTTTTTATTTCTTTCAAAAATGATTTTAGATAAATAATTTCTTTACAAGCATCAGATAGTGCCATATACTCCGCTTCTGTGCTTGACAGAGCAACGGTTTTTTGCTTTCGTGACTCCTGCTGCATTGGCAAACTTAAATACATACCCTGTGTAGGAGCGTCTGTTATTCAAGCAATTTCCCCAGTCTGCGTCCACATATCCTTCCAGTCCTTTTCCTGTTTTCTTAAGAGGAAATTATTATAATAACTTTAAATAAAATGAAAGAAGAAGATGATATAAGGGAATATTTGGTACAATATTTCGATATTGTGGACAAATTAACAAATATGGACCTGAACATCCAGATCTCTTAACTATAATGCTATTGCATAGTTTACCTGACTATTTTGAAAATTTTCGTTGCGCAATTGAAACAAGGGATGAACTTCCAAAGCCGGAAATTTTAAAAATAAAAATAATTGAGGAATACGATGCAAGATATGAGAAAAGGCAAAATATAGGAGATTCACAAGAAGCAAGATTTGTTAATCGCAAAATTAATTTTCAGGTCCAATATACAATAGTTTCAGTAACATTTCAGTTTCAGTTGTATTAGTAATAATGACAATACTTTTTACTATCATTTTTTTTAATTTAATATAAAAGATATTTATATTTCTTTGCATGTTATAATTTAATCAATTACTAATCAAACAAAATTAGTATGCTCGGAGCACAAAATATAAAATATTTTCAGCAAACATTATTTTGCATAACAAACACAATTTTTATGTATTTTTATATTTGTTTACCTAAAGGGTTTCAAATAACAATCTTTTGTTAAATTCATAACATTTGATCTGCTGTGAAATGGGGCATATGAAAACATTAGTATTTTATATTTTAGGCAATAATTGATGAAAAAATATTGCTCGAGTAATATTGAGAACAAACCTCTTTAATATTAGATAATTGCCGCTTGAAATGAGATATCATTTGGTTATTAATTATTAAAGTCTTCATAAACGTTTTAACCACGAAAATTATTAATTTTTGTTTTAACAACTATTCTTAAGTACAACGTTTTTTGTAACATTTAGAAAAATTGTTCATATGAGGATAGGTCAAATTATATTACGTAGAGATATTGGAAATATTATATGGAAATCAGACGATAAAGTCGAAAATTATATCAAGAACATTGAAGAAATACCAGGTCTACAAGTATGAAATGGGGATTTTTTTCAAGCTTGCCGCGCAAACTGTGTTAATAGTTCAAAGTTTCAACACATATGGCGTTTTGTTAAGTTATCATTAAGTGTCAAATGCGTATAGATTATAATTTGAAAAGTGATCACATAGTTTTGTTTTACTGTGTTAAAAATGTCAAATTTTGTGCCAAATAAAGAGCATTCGCGGAGAGTACTACTGTTTCGTTTTCATTTGAAAAAAACTGCTGCTGAATCATACCGACTGCTTCGAGAAGCTTATGGTGAATATGCTCCATCGCAAGATATGTGTGAACGATGGTTACGGCGTTTCAAAAGTGGTGACTTTGATCTTACAGACAAAGAACATGGAAAACCTCTAAAAAAATATGAAGATTGGAAACATTGCTACAGGAAGACGGTAGTCAATCTCAAAAACAACTAGCAGAGCAGTTAGGCGTTAGTCAACAAGCTGTTTCTAATCGCCTACGAGAGATGGGTAAGATCCAGAAAGTCGGCAGATGGGTTCCACATGCATTGAATGAGAGGCAGATGGAAAAACACAAAAACACGTGAAATTTTGCTTGCACGATACAAAAGAAAGTTTTTTTTGCATCTTATCATTACTGGCGATGAAAAATTGATTTATTTTGAAAATACCAAACGCAAAAAATCATGGGTGAACCCAGGCTCACCATCCACATCAACTGCAAGACCGAATCGCTTTGGCAAAAAGACAATGCTCTGTACTTGGTGGGACCAAAAGGGTGTGGTCTATTATGAATTGTTGAAACCTGGTGAAACAGTTAATACCCAACGCTACGAACAATAACTGATCGAATTGAACCATTCGCTGCTCATAAAACGACCAGAATACGAAAGAAGATAGCACAAGGTAATCTTTCTTCACAATAACGCTCCATCACATACGGCAAAAGCAGTTTGCAACACATTGGAGGCACTCAAGTGGGAAGTGCTACCCCATGCCGCTTACTCACCAGATTTGAACCCTTCAGATTACCACTTGTTCGCATCGATGGGTCACGCACTTGCCGAGCAACACTTTTGTTCATATGAAAATGTGATAGAATGGCTAGATGAATGGTTTGCGGGGAAAGCCGAAGAGTTCTACTGGCGAGGTATTCACAAATTGCCTGAAAGATGGGAAAAATGTATAACTTCTAATGGAGCATACTTTGAATAAATAAACTTTTAGTGTTCTTTTGAGTTTAATGTGTTTTATTTAAAAAAAAAAATCCGCATTTCATACTTGTAGACCTGGTAGTAGCAAATTTATCAAGTTTAGGTGAAAATTTATCAAAAGCTGAAATTTCGTGTTACAGTTTAAATGGATTACCTCAGAAATACAATTCTGTAAAAAGAATATATGAAGCTATAAACTCCTGAGCAGATTAAAAATTCTTTATTACAAGAATAGAAAAGGCAAAATGATTTTGAAGAACCGAAATTGTATAAAATTAAGAAAAGAAATATTAAAATTATAGAATGCAATTTCTGTGGGAGAAAAGGTCATTTTCAACAAGATTGCTATTTTCAAAAAGATTGCTATAAAAAACAAGAGCAAGACAAAAGAAGGAAAGATTATAGGAATGGAAATATAAAATATAGCGGATTAAATAAAAATAAGAACGATAGTTCAGAAAAAGAAAAATCTGGTAAGAGAATTTACAAGTTTTATGAGAATACATCAACAGAAGATGAAAATGAAGATGAAAATAGATATGTTTATATTATAAAAAATCAAATAGAAGAGAATAGTAATATATCATGGATAGTGGATAGTGGAGCTACATGTCATGTTACAAATAGTAAAAAAAAAATATATGTAGTACTGTCATATAATATTGTAATAATAAAACTATATATATAATACTTCTCAGCTATAATTCCACTGTACAATAAACTAGCCATCAATAACCCTCTCATTCGACGCGAATGTTTTTTCAGCGAGCCATTTTTTCATGTTCGGAAACAGAAAAAGTCGCTGGGGGCCAAATCTGGTATATATGGTGGATGCGGTAACAATTCGAATCGTAATTCATGCATTTTCGCCATTGAAGCTGCACAAGTCTGCACCCGTGCATTGTCCTAATGGATGAGCACTTTCTTCTGGGTCAAATGTGGACATTTTTTCTTGATTTATTCGCTCAACCGGTCCAATAACAACGCATAACCCTCTCCATTTATTGTTCGTATTTTTTTCAAGTAGTCAATATGGGTGATCCCGCTTGCATCCGGTCCCATCACCTTGCCGGTCGATTTCACAGTCTTTGCCTTCTTTGAAATCAGATCGCCTCCAGAAACCCACGATTTTGATTATTCCTTTGTCTCTGGAGGGTAGTGGTGGATCCATGTTTCATCAACGGTTATGCATCAACGCAATAACTCATTAGGATTGCGGTGAAAAAGCGCCAAACCAGCCATTGAATCGTCCACAAGATTGCGTTTATTCTAAATTCTGAGCATATCGGCACCCATCTTTTCGATATCTTTTTCATACCCAATTTTTCGTGCAAAATTGAAACCATTGAGCCATGAGATATACCTGTGGCCTCAACAAGTTCACGCACTTTGACACGTCGATCACTCAAGACCATATCGTGGATTTTGTAAATCATTTTTGGCATAGTCACCTCAAGTGGACGTCCCGAACGGTGTTCATCACTTGTGGACGTACGATCACGTTTAAACTCATTCACCCAATTGTAAACAATTTTAAACGATGGTGCAAATGTGCCATGAACCACATCCAACTCGGCTTTGATTTATTTCGGTGTTTTTTCACTTACGGGATTAAATTTTGGGCTAAAATAATATTACTGGCACATTTGACAATAAATTCAAAATGGCGTTTATTTGGTATATTGGGGTAAAATAATCCTTTACAGAGCGGGCAAAACGATCCCAGCGGGGAAACTAAAAAGCTGCGTCCAACAAAACAGAATATTATGGTAACGATAAAGGGAAAGAATCTTAAGGAACAAAATCTTAAAGAATTTAATGATCACTCTGATGAAGCAAATGATTCTGATGATTCAGAATGTTTATATTACACTGAGGCTCTTTGCTAAATCATTCCATGGAGAAGGATGGATTCAATGTTTTCAGTGTCTTCGTGAGGCACATGACGAATTGATGGTACTGAAGAAAATGACGCAGACAGCTATAACTGTTACTTTTGTGTATTAGCATGTACGAGGTGTGTAAATGAAGTAGCCGGACTGGCAACATAGTGTTTGATCTGGCAACATTGAGGACGCGAGACTTGGAGGGTCGGCAGGTGAACATGTGATATGCCTTCAGTAGGAGTTTGAACTCGCTAGAGTAATTTTATTGTCCGTAGCGATTTTTTTTCAGTAAAACAGTTTTTTCTAGTGAGTTCTAAAAATGAATGACATTCATTTCGAGCAACGGTGTGCTATCAGGTTTTGCTTCGGACTTGGGCACAGCAATGGAAACTTTTGCAAAACTTCAGCAAGCCTACGGAGACAATGTTTTGTCTAGGGCCCAGGTTTTAGGGTGGTTTAAGGCATTTTCAGAAGGAAGACTGTTGATTGAAGATGAATCACGCAGCGGAAGGCCTTCATCTTCAAGAACCCATGAAAATGTTGACAGAATTCGCGTTCAGATCGTCGGTTGACAGTCAGAATGATTGGGAAAGAGTTAAATTTGACTCACACTACCGTTCATCTGATTTTGACCAATGAATTGGGGATGAGAAAAATCTGCAATTTCAATAAACGAGTTTTTGGCCAGTAAAAACATTCCTGTGGATCCTCAGCCTGCTTATTCGCCTGACTTGAGTCCTTGTGACTTTTTCCTCTTTCCAAGATTGAAAAATCACCTCAAGGGACATCATTTTGGGACACTCGAAAACATTTAAACGTTCGTAACTAACCAGCTGAAAGCTATTCCAATATCCGTGTTCCGGCACTGCTATGAGGATTGGAAGAACCGTCTCCAGCGATGTGTGGCTTCCCAAGGAAGTTATTTTTAGGGAGACAATATTGAATTGTAATACTATTCGAATAAAAAATAAAATAAAATAAAATCAGTCCGGTTACTTAATTTACACACCTCGTAATTCTGTTCATAGAACATTAAATTTATAATTTTTGTACGATAATAATAAATTCAGTAGTAGAAATATTCTGAATATCATTCGGGTGAGATTTTCAGAACTACGTTTAAAATTGATTCGGACGATATTCCTTCGGGTCCAGTCGATTTTTTGCTTTTATAGATATCAGTACATTTCTAATGTCTTCTACGGATATTATGATCTCTTCTCTAGCTTGCTCTTTCACACTTGAGTAAACTAATTCTTAATTTAATGTTGTCATTTGGGAATGCAGAAGTTAGTGATAAATAGATTCAAATGACTTGGGAAGCACGCAAATTCAAATGTAAATGCTGATACATTTTGAATGAAAATTAGATCTTACCGAGTTTATAGTTAGACATACATATAGCTACGTATGTTGGAGAACTTCTGTCAAACATATAACCCACTTACGTCATAGTGCCTGGATTTAAATATATGAACTAAAACATATATTATAATAGTTATGGTTATAATCGTACATATATAATTAGCTATCGTGTGTTAGTGATTTTGTAACACTGTGACGTCATTTTTTCTAAGGTTCTTTTGATTGGCTAAGTGGCAAACAGGGTGTTCCCAGTTTGACTTGATTAACAGGTATTTTGCAGATTTATTCTCTAAGAATCTACGAATATAATTACTTATAGAAATTTATAGGATTTCGTAGGCATAAACAAGAAACTCTAGATACTCCTATATCATTTGACTGATATCAACAATATTTTGCAGATTTATTCTCTAAAAAACTGCAAATAAAATAACATATAAAAATGTCGTAGGCATAAACTAGAAACTATATACACTGCTATATCCTTCGACAAATATGAATAATATTTTGCAGATTTATTTTCTTTAAATCTACAAATATAATTATTTACAGAAATATCTAGGGTTCGTAGGCATAAACAAGAAACTCTAGACACTGCTATATCCTTTGACCAATATGAAGAATATTTTGCAGATATATTCTCTAAGAATCTACAAATATAATTACATACATAAATGTCTAGGGTTTCGTAGGCATAAACAAGAGACTCCTATATCCTTTGACCGATATAAACAATATTTTGCAGATTTATTATTTAAAAATCTGCAGATAAAATAACCTATAGAAATGTATAGGGTTTCGTGGGCATAAACAAGAAACCCTAGGGTACTCCTGTTTCCTTTGACCGATACAAACAATATATTGCAGATTTATTCTCTAAGAATCTACAAATATAATTACATACATAAATGCCTAGGGTTTCGTAGCCATAAACAAGAGACTCTAGATACTCCTGTTTCCTTTGACCGATATGAACAATATTTTGCACATTTATTCTCTAAGAAATTGTGGATAAAATTTTATATATAAATGTTTTGGGTTTCATAGGCATAAACGAGAAACTCTAGACAAGCTTATATCCTTTAACCGATATGAACAATATTTTGCAGATTTATTCTCTAAGAAACTGCGGATAAAATTTTATATATAAATGTCTAGGGTTTCGTAGTCATAAATTATTTTTAGTTTTAACAATATAAATGTAATGTACTAAGTGAAAATGAATCTTTTTCTCATCTTAAAAGTGAATAAATAATCTAACTATATAATTAGCAAGTGTCTGTATGTAGTATCGGTAACATTATGACGTCAATTTTTCTAAAGTTCTCGTGATTGACTAACTGGGGACACCCTGTTTCTTGATTGGCTGACAAGTGACGCCCTCTCCCGTGATTAGCTAACTGGTGATATCCTGTCTCATGATTCGCAGACTGGCGACGAAATTAGGATACGTAAAAAAATAAAACCAAATACACATACAAACAATTGAAATTTTTATATTATAAATCCGTCATTGTTGAAGGGTAATAACCTAGTAGAAAGATAAAAAGCGAAATATTTGTAAGCATATCCGATTTGTATTTATCAAGTAGTCGGTATTTTTCAAATCCGCCATTTTGAAATTGTTAAAATTAAAGTATGATATTTTGATATCCTTGTAACGCTGATTTAATATAACTTCAAGAAAAAAATTAAAGTACCAATTCCCTATACCAGATAAAAAGTTGAAACAATTTCCGCAGAAACCGGAAGTGGTGCAGAATTCTTATTATAGCTCTTAAGTGAGTCCTTTTGTCTAGTTTAACTTTTTTTCTGAAGAATTTTTTGTATCTCTTTAAATAAAGGAGTTATTCGAAGAGCGGCGTTTCAAACAAACACCCTGTCTATTTTAAATGTTTGATTTATTTATTCTTTTTATTTTTTTGTGCCAAAATTAAATATTTCCATCATTCTCGGTCAATATCCAATTTCTGTTGTCAATTTTGCATAGTCATAGATTCGGATAATACCTCTTTCACTAATTTTGCTGCATATATTAGATGTACCTGAAAGTTTTTTTCGTTTTTATTATTAGTGCAGTATGCGAACTAGTCACGACTTATTCGCTGAATTAAAAAGACGTATTTTGCGTTTTGATTAAACTCTGTAATCTTGAGTACCTAATTATTGTTTTCGTTTCATTTTAAGCCCTTACATTTTAAAATGGCGGAAGAATTTTCTTCAAAACATTTTTATGCTGTTTAACGTTGCATGAGTACCACAAAAAAAATCTGCTACAGTTGCTCTGTTTATGGTGATAAACTAAGTGTACGCACATGTCAACAGTGGTTTAAAAAATTTAAATCAGGAAGTTTATGCTTGAATGATGAACTTCGATCTGGAAGGCCCTATAAAGGAATAATTTACTATGAGAAACCGGGGCAAAGTGTTAATTCTGATCTCTACTGTGAACAATTGGATCGACTTTATCAGAACTTGACCAGAAATCGGCCAAATATTGTAAATAGAAGAGGAGTTATTCTTCAAGGCGACAATGCCTGACCTCGTTCAGCAAAAAAAGACACGTGAAAAAATTTCCGAGCTTGATTAGAAGATTCTAACACACCCACCCTACTCACCAGACATTTCACCCTCCGACTATCACTTATTTCGGTCACTGGAACACTTTTTAAGAAAAAGACACTTAGAGATATGAACAATTGAACAATTTTTTTCTGCAAAAAATCAGGAATTTTATAAATTTTATAAAGGGAAATATTTTCCCTTCCACAACTAACTCAATCCGAAAGGGATCGAACCCTGCGAGATGAGACAATATTATTTATTGTTTTTTTTTTTGAATTTTTATATTGTTTAAATTATTTTTTCAAAATTCTAGTTATATTTTGGCAAATGTTGCATTTAATTTTTAAAAGCGTAAATTTAATAACCAGTGGAAATTGTTTAAATTATAATTTAATTCTGTTTCAATGTACACGAAATCAGAGGGGCGGAACTTATAACAACCAATGGAAGCCATAGGCGCAATTTTTAAAATTCTTAATGAACCTTGCTATATAAAAAACAAAAAATACTGCACATATTTAGAAACCTAAATAATGGTATTAGGCGTTCCGATTAAAATTAACAAAAAAAAAAAATTAAATATAAAATTTATTTTGGCATCCCAAATAATCATCATTCACTTACTAAATACCTGCAAAACCCTGAAATGTGTGAAAATTCACACTTCATATTAATTTTTTAATTTTTAGTATAATAATTTAAACTTCATTCTCGTGCGGAATATATTGCATTCCACTCCAGTTCCACAATATACAATTAAGCATTTATTGTTATTTCTTAAATTAAATTATTTAGAGCTAAAAAATAACAAATTAAATTTCCACAAGCGGAAAAAGGTTTTCAATAGATACCTATTGCTGATAAATGAATTCAGATTAACGTTGTGTGTGACTACTTGTTGAGATACCTAAAACACTTGTAAATTCAGTAACTTTTTACAAAGTTAATATCAATCTATTTTGCCAATTATTTCTTGATATGCGCTTTGTCAATAACGTCTGATAAGGAAATCTGTGCAATAAAGGCTAATTGCTTCAATTGGAATAATTGTAATTAAACCACATTGGATTATTAGTCAATATTAACTTGTTTACTACAAACTACTAGTTTCGTGATATCTTACTTAACAGTTTCAGCAAAGACTGCAGAATACTAGCCAAATGTGATTCAGAAGAACATATTAATTTTTAGTAAATAACTGTATTTTTCTAAAACATATAATGAAACAAAAGCATTTCCATTTTCAGTCTGAATGAAACTTTATTTTTTATAATACTCATAACATTCAGTCATTCTTCTGTAGCTTTTGTATTGTAATATAGACAAGAAACAGCGCTATATCAAAAGAAATTTTAATGCACACCGGAAATTTGAAAATAACAATGAGTTAAAAATATTTTGTGCACTTTTAGAATTACATTGTAGAAAATCTTTAAGAAAAGTGAGCATTCTACATCTAAAAAATTAAAAAATCTTATATTTTCCTTAAAATTATTTATAATAAATTTTAAAACATATTTAGAAAATATAGATATCAGGAAATTTCTCAAATGTTCGTAATGACTGTCTCCTGTTCACAGACTTTAGAATCTCCGTCTTCACTCTCGTCTTTTTTTTTTTTTTTTTAGCTAGGAGACTTATTTAATTTCTTTATTATAACTTTCCAAATGATTCGATGTTTTCCCTTTCTTATACAATAGGACAGATTTTCAACTTTTTGAGTATAGCCCAGTCGTTGAAACAGCACAGTTTGTCATTTTGCGTCATAACCTTAATGACAAACTTAATGGCGAAAATATAACTAAATCTATTCTTTTTTTCTTTCATGTGAATTACAAACTAATATTGCTCTTCATTATTTTATTTTACTAAACATACCTTTGAAGTCATATTTAGTTTGTGTTTGATGGTCATTTTAAAGATTTACAAATTTTAAAAGTTGTTATTTAATGTAAGGACATTTGTATTGGTATAGCTACAATTAACGATGGTTACATTTTATAAGTGTTTAGTGCATAACTTTTTAGGTTATATTCAACTAATTTCTATTTTCTTTTCTTTGATCATATTTTTGGATCGCATCAGTCCTTTTTAGGACTATTTTGCCTATTAGAATAGTTCATTTGTTTCTATTCTGTTCTAAATCTTATATCTTATTTTTCATTTCATTTCGATACAAGTACTTCGAAACAAGTCCTTCGAAACAAGTCCTTCGATATACATAATTATTCAACATTCCAAAACTGCTCAAATAATTAATCTCGACAGTCGAAATTAATTATTTCGAATTTAATTTTTTAAATTTGAAAAAGAGAAAGATCACGGTGGGCTCTTATTGCCAATTAATTTAGTAAGGTAATGTATATTTTATTGTATTATACTGTTCAACTTTTAATTGTTTTAATACAAATTACAGAGTCTCAGATGCATTAAAAATAAGCATACGAGTGGTTCATGAAATATCTGGAAAAATGCAAAATGGTGAGGTACCACGGTGTCCCAAAAAATTACGACCAACAACAAAGCCAGTGGCTGATGTGGTTTCTTTTACAGAAACAGCAATAAGAAATGTTATATACGAAATGTATAGAGATAAACTGCGTATAACGTGTTCGTCTCTGTTACATATTTTGAAAACACATTCTATTTTTAATGGAGGTAACTTAGAGTAATATATATAAAATATGTGGACCGAACCACTGCAGCAAGATACATCAGATACGTGGAACAGTACCGTACAACATACGAACAAAATTATTAAAGAATGGTGGGACAGAGAAGTGCTATTTGATAATATTGATGTTACACCATTGATAATAAATGTAAATGACGTGAGTAGTTCAGATGATGGATTCTCAGATAGTTAAGACTTTATTCTCTGAGACATAAATTCACATATATTATATATACTAATGTAATAAAATGGAGTTATAGTGTTAATATTTATATAAGTATTTGTATGTAATAATTAAAGACCGGGTAAAAATATTTTTAATTGGTTTCTTAATTATAATCTCTAACTCATAACCGTGCCTATAGTTTTAATTTAGAAAATCGCCGGTCACCGTGGCGCAGTGGTTAGCGTAGCAGTGTACCAACTGCTGGGCCATGGGGGGCTCGGGTTCAAATCCCGGTTATGGCATGGATATTTTGTGTTGTCCAAAAAATGTGCATTGTAATATTCTGTAACATTTTCAAAATAAAATTGCTTCTACTGGATAATGGCCTTAGTAGCCAAGTCCAAACTTATTTAAAAAAAAAAAAAAAATTTAGAAAATCCATTACAAATTCAATGATACACACGCTCATGATACGAATTAAAAACATGTATTTCCCTGTCTTTGGTAATAATAAAGTAAATAAAATATTTGCATATGTCTTTATTTCTACCAAAACTGTCCAAAACCAAACTTAATAAATTGAATTTATTTTAATCAAATTAAATCTGAAAACAATATTTCGGTACATATTATTTAGTTTAAAAAAGTAATTTATCAATAGTTTGGTACAGCGGGTTGCGGATCAAGGCGTACAAATATTACATTCGTTAAATGGATATCATGTAACTGTACTACACCTGACGTCACATTTTTTGTGACGTTTCAAGTGACGCAACTGCACTGTTTCGCTGATTTCCCTATACACCTTTTTTTTAAATAACCCCATAAGAAGTGACCTAAGTGAGTCAGATCGGGTGTACGGGATGGCCAGTGTTTTATTGCTTGTTAAGTCAGTATTAGAAGACCGTACAATCCATTTTTGTGGAAAATTAATATTTAGCCACTGTCTTATAGGAAGTGAAAAATGTGAGAGGCCCCCAACCTAAAACAACATCAAAAATGAATAAAAGAAATAAAAAATGAATGTTAAGGTTTTTGAGGGTTTGAGACAAGGCAGGAGTTTTTATGAAGAGTGACTTTTTTTCCGACGTCACCAAAAGAAATAACGAAGTTAAGATAGCCTAAATCCACAATAACACAGTAAAAAGCTACCAACTTCCAGCTACAGTTTTCATCAATACTGCTGAAATTGAAAGCATATATCAGGCTGTTAAATATGTATTAAGATCTGCCGCAAATACCTATTTTGCCATAAGCACTGATTCCTTGGTAGCAGCGATCGAGATACAAAATCTAAAGAGCAGATTGGAAAGTGTGCGAACATTCCAGGAAATGGTCCACCATACTAAATCCATACGAGACGTCAACGTAACAACTGTTTGGATTCCTAGTCAAACTGGAATTCTAGGCAATGAACTCGCAGACAGTACTGCAAAAAACTGCAAAAACGTCCCAATCAGGAATATCACAACACCGCAAAAGACTTTGAACCAATAATTAGAGAGAAGGCAAAAAACACCAAAACTATTTATGAACATATGTCTCCAACAATAAACTGCTTCTAATTAAAGAAGATACAAGTATATGGAACTTGGACATAAGTAGGAAAGAACAAACTATGCTCACTAGACTGAGAATTGTTCACACTAAAAACACACACGAACACCTACTTGCACGAAGTGAACCCAAAATCGGCACACAGTGCAATACACCCCTAACAGTGGAACACATAATAATAGACTGCCCTAAATATTGTACCAACCGAAATAGATACAATTGGTATCTTGCACCATGAAAGAAACACTCCAGAACAAAAAAGCTTCAGCCACCAACTTGATCAACTTCCTTAATGAAGAAAAACTGACAAATGAAATATATATGATATGTATATAAGTAACAACAATATATAATATAATAAATGTAACAACCAATAACTGACGCTAAAATTCATGTTATTGAAGCGTCACTAAATAAAGATTATTAAAAAAAAGAAATATTTGAAAAGAGTGTAGATGTATACAGGCTTGAGACTGACTGGTGTATGTGATACTAGATATTAGCTATGTAATTTAATTTAACAATAAAATTAACAAACTACTTTCGTAGATACTCTGCGACGTGTTAGCTAGTTTTATTATCAATTACATCTAAGTTCACAACACTTGAATAAAAACTGAATTTAGAATTGCGTAATAAAGTTCTAATTAACGCCTGATATTAATATTTTTTCTTAGAGCTGAACTTCAAAGCTTTTTTTCTACTATTATCTAGTTTAGAAAAAATGTAATTTAGCAATTTTATGAACATTTTTTGCAATTTTAAATTTTATTCAAAATTTAATATAATTTTTATTACATGTTCATATACATTTAATAAAAATACTAATGATAAAAAGAAGTTGAATCAAATTACCAAGAAATTTTACATACATGCCTACATATGCAGGTAAGCTAAAAAATTACTGATTCGAAATTGGTGGTTTACTAAATATATTATCAAAATTTATAAACATATACGTAGAATATTAAACTCTATAAAACCAATTTAAAACTAGAGTTATATACGAAGGTTGACTTACTTTATATTTCGGATTAAATTGAGATCAAAAATAATTATTTATCAACAAAAGTGGCTTTATTGTTTTTCAAAATATTCACCATGAAAATCAATACACTTTAGCAATACACTCCGATTGAGGCACGATTGGCAATTATATGGGATCCAACGTGAACAAATTTTTTTGACGGCCAAATGATCATGCAATAGTGAATGTATGCTGGTCCCACTAATACCTCAGTCTCACGATAAGTCACATGACGATCTTGCAGTATCAGTTCACGCAAAGCATCAATGTTTTACGGAACAACAACCGATTTTAGACGACCTCCACGAAATTCATCTTTCATCTAACTGCGACCACGTTTGAAGTCGGCAAACCATCGATAAACACTAGTCCTTGATGGCGTTTCATCGCCAAAAGTCGAATTAAATTCATCGATGCACTGTTGTTAGGTTAATTCACGTCGAAAGTTGTAAAAAATTATCGCTTGAAAATATTCACGATTTAATTCAATTTTACCAGAGATGAATTTTTTCAAGTTACTGTAAACAACACAAATAGCGCTCGTACGTCAAAACGTTCTAAGTACGTACACCGTCAAAAATGTCAAACTCTACGATAGAAGCTTCAGTTACCAGCTGGCAGCACTAGTTTAGCCCAATCCCGAAATATAAGAAGCAACCCTCGTATAATACATTGTGATCGAAGAAAGATGTCTAGTACGCCTTGAATATAATTTTTCAAATTTTATTCGCATGCATAGTATTAGGGTAGGATAAGTATCTTATCACTATATTAAGTGTAACCATTTTATTTGTAATCAGTAAAAAAATAGTCAAAAACAAAGTCAGAAAGAAAATGCTTTTCATTCAGGTATATCAGGGCAAACAAAACAAAGAGGACGAGGAAATATAATAAATCCGAATCATCTAATTTAGCAAAACATCTATGGTCAGTCGACGCAAGTATTGTTATTTTAACTGAATTTAGATTCCATACGACACGTAAATTACCGTTGGTAGGCAACGTAATAAATAGGTTGAAAGCAACTGCCAAATTATTGTTAGTTTTAAAGGGAACTGAATAAAAATGAAATAAGTAATAAAGTTATAGTCGTGGAAAAAGCATCGTATGAAACTTGCATGGAATAGTCATTTCTCACTCGCATGAATGGCGTTACCCGGCTGTGGCGCAACTTTCATACTCGTCTGAAATGACTATTATTCCACGCTCGTTGCATAATAGGCGTTTACGTTTATTCAATCCACAAAATCGCTCATACTGAATTAGTGACGTCACAAGATTAGTCGGATTTTGTCAACATTTTCGTAAGCATTTTGTCTGAAGTAGTGACGCCTGGTGACGGTGGCTCTAACTGCCACTGTCAAATTTCTGTCGTTGATTACAACTGCTACCGCATTTTGTTTTATTAATATAAGTTTATTGCTAATAATAGAATTCTATCACAAATGGCACTTATTTCGTATATTTTGTTAAGTTATGTTTTCAACACATTCCAATTGGCTACAAAATTCAATTTACCCGCGCTAATCCCCACCACCACCAATCCATTAATCCCAGCAATCCTGCCAGATCATGGGATTGCTCAGGCTTATCAATCGGATTGACTAAAAATAAGCTAATGTGTACGGTCCGACTGACTTTACGAACGGATCGGGAGCACTCGGATCGCTCGGATTAATCCGACTGACTAAACGTAAACGCCTAATATACTATTTGTGGAATATTACCAAGTGTGTTATTTACTATTTACCAAATAATTTTTTATAGAAATTACCGTCTTTGTCTTCCACCCTGTGGCAATATGAAATTGCCCGTACGCAGACATTGTGTCAATACTTAATCTGTCCGCTTCCTGATTACTAAATACTGATAATGTCTACAGTAGCTTCTCGAACCCTCTATGAATGGTTCAAGAAGCCTAACTTTAATGAACAATAATCCTCACTTAATTATGCTCTTCTCTTATCCACATGAATAGAGTTGTTATGCCATATAATGGCAAATTATATTTTATTGTTATATGTATTTTCTTTTTATCTTAGGTGAATTTTATATTGTTTTAGTACCGCAGACTTAAATTCCTTTATCTTTTTCCAACCTCGGAAATTCTTATCGAATAACATAAGTTTAAAACACCGCAATACGTGAAATGTTTCGAATTCTTTTAGTAACACTACAATGTAATCATTAGGTCCAATCGAGCCTTGTTTGAGTCCATGTGCAATCTTCTGAACAAGACATTCCGGAAATCTAACGGCTTTATTATTTCCTATTTACAGTTAGTTTCGCCACTTTTGTAGAAAGGTTAAAAATAAAAGTATTTTAAACTTACATTTAGCAGAGCTTTTTAAAAGCACTTGACATAATTTGGTTTAGATCAAATTAGTGTATTTTCTAAATTTTATAGATGGTATTTTTTTAAAAAGTGGGTCAGGTTGTAATGGGAGTAATTTGCAATATAGTATAGGTAATTTTAATGAATTTAGCAGACATAACACAATTCTCCATTTTTTGAGAAGCATTAAGTCTCAGGATTACTGCTATAAACCCATTACCGTATTGTTAAGCTGCTTAACAAGACCGGCCATTTAATTTTGGAAATACCGTTTAGAGCAGTTAGAAATTAGTGGGTTACGAATAGTCCGATATTTGTGTGTCTTTAAATCAACTACATGACTACGTAAAATGTTTATTATCTATTTTTGTTTTTATATTTCTGCTGTTATAGATTTTAACTAACTAAACCTAACCTAATTACCTAAATTGAACATATTTACCGATACATACCGATCGACTTTGTAATTTTGAGTAAGATTTGTTAATGATGACATTTTGTTAGGTTATGTAAGGGCATACAATATCTACGCTGTCTCTGATAGACTGAGATAGCCAATGTGTTTATATGTCTGTTTCATTAAAACAACTTACAAGCTATAAGTTTAGAAAATTATCCACAATCCACAACGAAAAACTTATTAAATTTAGAGGTCTGAACGGTTTCACGTCTTACCATATGCAGAGGCGAATTAAGCGGTGGGCGGACTGGGTGGCCGCCCTGGACCCACCGAGGCGGGGGGCCTACCGGAGCCTATATACAAATATTTCCATTCTATTTAAAATAATAGAGGGCCCATTTTATTTTTACCGCCCAGGGCTCCTAAGCAACTTAATTCGCCACTGATCGTACGACAAAATTGCTAGTGAAAATCAAGTACAGGCTAAATTCTATAAGCTATTGATTTAAGAGCTCTGAATGCGGCTTTATGGTAAAACTAAATATATTTCTAAAAAATAACATTTTTTTTTTTCTGTATTTTTAAGCATGAAATTTGAAATCCGTCAAATTGACAGCTTCCGTAGATCTAGTGTTATTAAACGAACAGTTAAAGGAAGATAACCATAAACATTCGTAATACAATAACAATTCTAGCATCAAAATCACTGCGTTGAGATAAAAAGAAATTGCGACGTAAGTAACACGAAACCCCGATCTTGGAACGTGTTTTCGTTCTTTTACGTTTGATAAAAGTGAAACTTGAATACAGAAGCCAGAAGACACAACCATTTAAATTGACAAGATCCCCCTAGTGCCGGTGTTACATAATGACATGCTTTCAACATGCAAATTTTATTCTACGTTTGATATTCGCAACCTGTTGCATAAACTTTGTGCGAGTATTATTGCTGTCAAATTTCTCTCTGAAGTTTTTTATTTATTTTACAGTTATTCATTCACAAATACGTGTAATATAATATAAAGGTATTTAAAACTGGTAAATTTAATTTTTATTTATATACTTGTTGCATGCGAATGACGTTTTAAATATTAACCCTCCTCTTCTCTTTACCTATAGTTTGTAAAAATAGTGTTCAACAGTCATTACTTATATACTGACGGATCAAAATCAACCAAACAACGGCGTAGGTTCGCCGTTTTAGATCCCCAGCGCAATTTTAGCCTAAAATTTAAACTTCCAGATAATATGTTTATCTACAATGCGGAAATGGTGGCATTAAAATTGAGTTTAGAATACTTAAAAAATCACTTGTAATTTTTTCTGATTGTAAAAGCGCCGTCCAAAAAATGAGTTGCCCTGGATTTGAGAAAAATAACTATTCACTAATTTATGATGTTATTAAATCACTTAACGATCTTACGATCAACTGTAAAATTATAAAAATATGCTGGATTAAAGGCCACTCAGATTTTGAGTACAACATCGAAGTCGATCTTCTATCCAAAGAAGCAGCTGTAAATGGCTCCCTGTTAAATATTTCTCTAAACAGTAATGAGATTATGTCAATCTTCAAATCTTCCATATACAACCGATGGCAAAAGAATACAAAGATTTTCTATAGCTCAAAGGATCATACTATGGTCAAATTCAACCTCTTCTTCCTAGAAAGCTTTGGTTTTCTTCTCACCAAAGCAGATCTTTTATATGCACTTTTATCCGACTTAGATTTAATCACATCTTCTCTCCATATCATATGCACAGAATTAATATGGCTTCGTCTCCTTTCTATCCATGTGATAATTTGTCTGTCAGCGATTCGAACCATTTATTGTCTGTATGCCCAATTCATTTTCGCAGTCGTAACTTATTCATACAAAATTTAGCTGTCCAAAAAATATCCTTACCTACCAATATTCAGACACTTTTTGCTACTCTCTAGATATTTATGAAATTATTTATAACTATATTAAAGCAGGATTACTACAATATATTAGCACCAGCCTACAATCTAACAATATTCTAATCCCTCCAATTCAACCAACCACCTTCCATCAAACCCCATCCTGGCTTTTTGGGAAAATAAACACTCACACAGGTCTAAGTAAATATAAAAAATCAGAATCAACAATGTTAAAAACCAAGTTCGCGGAACTACAGTGACTGTCTGACTCTCTGAGTGTACTACAAGCCCTCAACAACACCTACTCAAAAGATACAGTCATACAACAAATTTAAGTCCAAGTACACCAGATGACAGCGGAACCAACGAAAACAGTTCACCTCATCTGGGTTCCTGCCCACATTGGCACAGAAGGCAACGAACGTGCAAACATAGCCGCCCGAGATTCCACATGTCATGAAGATACACTGGTACCCCCCCCCAACAAAACCTACATAAGACAGATAGATCATCATGACAAAACTCCGCACGAGCAGACTGACTAAGTGGCGCGAAACTACCAACAACAAACTACGAACAGTTAAGGACGACATGCAAAACTGGAATTCAGGCACCAACAGACGAGAACAAGTAATAATGACAAGACAATCGGATACATCAGACACACACATGAACAGCTAATGGCAAGACTAGATATCAAACTATGTGAGGCATGTAACGAACAACTCACCGTTAACCACATACTAATTAACTGCCAATTCTACACTAACTTACGTACAAACTACAATTTACAACAAGACCTTAAAGACAACTTAAGACTAGACTCAACAATGACCAATAACGTACTCAACTTCTTACAGGCAACCAATATTCGTCATCTAATATAAGTTTAAAAATTAATAATGTATCAATATACTAATTATGTATCAATTATGTAACCACAGTAATGCCGGTCACTATGGCGTAGTGGTCAGCTGATTTGACTGCTAACCATGGGGACTCGGATTCGAATCTCGGTGATGGCATGGATGTTTGTATTTGTTATAAAATTTCTAATGTATCCATAATAAAAATAAAGATATCCTGGTTAATGACCATCGTAGCTAAGACCAAAAAAATTAATAAAAAAAAAAACACAGTAATTTCAGACACTACTAACCAAGACGTTAAAGTGTCTTGCCAAAAAAAAGGTGAAAATATCAAATTATACATGTATTTTTTAAAATATTGTAATCTCTGTATTTATACCTGGCTAGTAGCCAAAGAAGCTAAAGCCAACAAATAAAAGAAAAAAAACAGTACATTTTTTATTTATTTATTTATTTTTTTATTTGGGGAGGTAACCATCAAAACGTGTTTTGTTATAGTAACACAATTTTGAGAAAATTACAAAATAGTTATTAGTGTACCAGGGCAATGAAGTCAATTTTTTTATCACGAATTGTGGATATTATTTGCCGAGGCGTTAGCCGAGTTAAATAACCACGTGAGTCAAAAAAGAGTTAAAAAACGCCGTTTTCAAACAAGTTAATAAATTTAAAAAGGTAATGATAAAAAATTAAAATAAATCGAAAACTGATCTAAAAGCCATTTCAAAAATTGTCTACAAAATGTGTTTCTAAAAATGTAAAAGACGCTGGTATTGATGTATTGCCGGATAAGACCAGTATTTTGAAGGGGATAATTTAAGTGTAAAATAATTCCTTATATTTTTTTGATCTTCGATTATTTACTGATCGTCGAATTACAACCACGTTCGGTTCTGACCGAGTGGTTTTAAAAGGGTCCGGAAGTAGGGCTTTAGTTTTAGGGTGTCCCTTCCATAACTCTCCAAATATTAATGCAATCAAAAAATGTTTAGGACAAAAAAGATTTGTTTACTTATTTTAAACAAGTTCTGTTTTATAAAATTTGGTTTTAAGTCAATTGTAAGAGATATTTCAAAATTTTTGTTTTAGGTTGTCGCTCCATAATTCTCTAAATATTCAACCAATAAAAATAGGTAAGGTTCAGATAAACACTGTGTACCTACACCACATTTGCAAAAACATAAAATATGTAGAAAATAGATTAAAAGAAAAACAACTGAGCAACAGCGAGACGCGGTAACAGTCGTAAGTCGATCAGTCGTAAAGCGCATAGGTCGACCACCAGTGTTGTAACAGATACATTTAAAAATATATCTAGATACAGATACAGATACCTAAGAAAAATTGTATCTAGATGCAGATACAGATACATAATTATAAAAAATATCTAGATACAGCTAGATACTTAAAAAGAAACACTGTAAAATGAAAATATCATATTTTTTACCAAACAAACAGCGCTTGTTAATCAGTATTATACTATACAGGTTGTTCAAAAATGACCGTGACGTCACAAAAAGCCCACTAAATTCAAGGTAAAACACTATTCTACGAAATAAATTTGTGCTACATAACGTAGTATTATGTTAGCCATATGTGCTAACGTATGAGTTGGGTATCTATAACACTAATGTTAGTTTTATAGATACACAGCTCTGTTCTTGTTAAGAGGATGTTCCTTTCAATCAAATTTTAGCCCTAATTGAAGTGGAATTCGTGTAACGTCACGATCATTTTTGATCACTAATAAAAAATTACTGATAAGAAATATGTGATTTTTTTTTTCTCATTCCATACAAATTTAATTTATAAACAAAATTTCAGTTGACACTCTCACGCTTACAAATTAAATTTATATGAACGTTTAATAATTTATTTAATTTTACGTCCTTTAGGAAACACATCTACTTATCTTACTGGTTTCAATTAGGAAATGAACTTAATATCCACACTAGCA
Source organism: Liopterus haemorrhoidalis (assembly GCA_963971575.1). NCBI lineage: Eukaryota > Metazoa > Arthropoda > Insecta > Coleoptera > Dytiscidae > Liopterus > Liopterus haemorrhoidalis. The sequence goes on along the minus strand of OZ020619.1, from coordinate 30,981,063 downwards.
TGGCCGGCCCTTGGGTGAGGCGGACTAGAGCCCAGGGCCTCAAGTAAAGAAATGCCTAATAAAAATTATCAAAGTGTATTTTCAATCACTGGATATTTTTGAAGGGCCTTAATTTGTCTTGCCCAAGGCTTCACAAAACCGCGGTCCACTCCAAAACCACTTATGTGGATATAATTTTTCATATGTTTTTAGTAAATTTCTCATCAAAATAGTAACAATAGTTATTCAAAAACTTAGTTTTCATTAATAATGACCCATTTTCCTTAAGTGTACCTACTATTTTTACGGCCGTTCAAAAGCCCTGAAAAACAAATGAGAACATATATATATATATAATTGTGTTTCTTCTTTAATCGTCAATTAGGTAGGAAAAATAATAAATTAGTTTAATTCATTGGGACGTTTCGCATATATATTAGTTTTATGCATCTTCAGCCTGTGATATGCAGTTAATCATCAGTGGCTGATGTAATGTACGTACATTATAAAATACGGTGGTTGTTGTAATAAAAACTTAGTATAAAAATAAAATAAAATTAAAAAATATAAAAAACACTATTGTTTGTCAAACTCATAAAAAAAAAACGTAAATAACTGTTTACGTGGCAGTAGCTTAAAATCAAGTGAACTTGATTTTCCTACCTAATTGACGATTAAAGAAGAAACACAATTATTATCCTGACTCGTCAAGATCATTCACTCATATATATATATATATAGTTAGATTGTTGTTCTTGACGAAAAATGTAGGAGGAAATAAAAATTCTTGAATACTCGTCAAAAGTTTATTAATAAAATATTAAGAGACGTTTCGATTGGTAAATCCAGTCATCCTCAGTCTATAAATAAAAATTACAATTGTAAAATACAAAAAAGAAAATTATTATTTTAACAAAACAAAAATAAGTAAAATTGAAAATTGATAAATTAGTATAAATAGTAAAATGAAAATAATTTTAAACATATCAATTGAAAATTATCAAAATGGCGTGAGGCGCCATTTTGTGAAACTGAATTTATTACAGAGATTTAAGAAAATACAAAAATTAATCAAAATTAAGCAAATGATTATAAAAAGTTATATAAAATAAGTGTTCTTAACTAGACAGCTTCTTACCTAGAGTACGTTGTCAATATTTTACGAAAATATATTCTTATAAAAAAATATACGGAAATGACAAATATTTTATTAATAAACTTTTGACGAGTATTCAAGAATTTTTATTTCCTCATATATATATATATATATATATATATATATATATATATATATATATATATATATATATATATATATACATATATTTGATATACCATATAAATTTAATTTGTAAACGTCAGAATTTCAATTGTTTTCTGAATTTTGTTTATAGTAAAAATAAAATATTTAAAATGACAATTTATAACTAAACTATTATATCAGCTCGGTATCATGGTATAAAAATAAAGTAACTATCAAAGTATCTGAAATACAGATACAAGATACTTAAATTTAAATATCTACATACAGATACAAATTCATATTTCAAAAAGTATCTAATTTGTACTTAGATATTTGAAAAAGTATCTAGTTACTGTATCTAGATACTTGTAACTCAATACATCGAAAACTACCTGTATAAATCTAAATGACTAATGGCAGGTTGCTAACGTAAGAGTTTTCTCTAACTCGAGTTAAAATCATTTGTTTTTGTATGCTACAACATACAAAAACAAATGATTTTAACTTGAGTTAGAGAAAACTCTTACTTTAGCAACCGGCCATAAATGATTGATATCTGTGAAGCAAATGCATACATGAATGAAGGATTGTTTAATAGACAAGATGTAAAACATTTAAATTCAGTTTGTAGTGCTGTTTATTAACAGAGCCATGTTTGTTATATGTTCATTCCCACATTCTCTTTTACTGTCAATGTCGTGTTTAACTTTATATTCATTATCCTACATTATCTGTTGTGCGCAGACCATTCTAAACAAAGTTAGATGAATCTATATATTCTGTCAGAAATTGTAGTTATAATAACTAAATTTATGAAAAATTACTTTATTGTTACAATGTCGAACATTGCCGACATAATGTAGGAAACTCAGAGATGAATATTACAATTTTTTCATGAATTATAAAAGTACTAGGTTATTACCCGTCAACAATGACGGATTTATAATATAAAAATTTCAATTGTTTGAATCGAATCACGGGACAAGATATCACCAGTTAGCCAATCACGGGAGAGGGTGTCACCGGTCAGCCAATCAAGAGACAGGGTGTCCCCAGTTAGCCAATGACGAGAATCTTAGGAAAAATTGACGTCACAATGTTACCGACACTACAGACAGACACTTGATAATCATATATATATATATATATATATATATATATATATATATATATATATATATATATCTGATTCTCAGAAAATAAATCCGCAAAATATTGTTCATATCGGTTAAAGCATATAGGGGTATCTTGAGTTTCTTGTTTATGCCTACGAAGCCCTAGACAATTCTATATGTAATTATATTCATAGATTCTTAGAGAATAAATCTGCAAAATATTTTTCACATCGGTAAAAGTATATAGGAGTGTCTAGAGTTACTTTTTTATGCCTACGAAATCCTACACATTTCTATATGTAATTATATCCGTAGATTCTTAGAGAATAAATCTGCAAAATACCTGTCAATCAATAGACAGGTTGCCCCAGTTAGCCAATCACGACAATCTTAGGAAAAATTGACGTCACAACGTTACCCAGACGACAAACAAACACTTGCTTATTATATATGTACGATTCTTTTACAGTTTTTTTGGATGCTTCAGCATCTAGGCTTTTAAGACTCGGTATCTAGAAATCCTGATGATAATCGACCGACACAGAACCGATAAACACACAGACATGCACCCAAAGCGAGGGAGAGCCACCCCAAGAAGTACTAAAAAAATATTTTTGAACGATTTGATAGATTTCCCGCAAACAAATACGAACATTCACTATTTTTTACAGATAGAAAATGGCCATTTGCGGCCGGCTTACATCTTTTCAGCTTGAAAATTCCGAATTTTTAAAGGTGTTTTTAAGACAAGATTTTTTTTTGCCTTCTGAGTTCCCCCTATACAGGAAAAAATTCATGTGTAAAAGTTTACTGTCAGTTTGGTTAAAAGTTTAGTATTGAAATTTCATTTATAAAAGTAAAATGTTCACTATTTTTAAGAAAATCACCGTGTAAATCTGCATTTATCCAGATCTAGTGTTATTTTTGTAAGATATTAATTTTTCAGTGTTAAAATTAACACTTCTTTAACACTATTTATTAATCCGGGGAAGCCGGGGCATAACGGGCACCTTAAGGATTATCTTTAATAAAATCTTAAGGAATATCGTAGAAAATTACGAAATACTTTTATTTGTAAGATGATAAGAAATAAAAGTTATGACGATATAAAAAAATCTTCCTTGTGCTCATTTTACTCCGGTGTCGGGGCAGGATGAGCACAGTCGGGGTATAATGGCCAATCAGCTAAAATATAGCGCAGAATAAAAGCACGTGAGTGCATTCCTCATCATTATCATCTTCTCCAGCGCAAGAACAATGTGTCCACTTGCCACATGCTCTGCACTGGAGCAATCAACGTCTGGATATGTGTGAAAAATGTAACAACACAGCAAAAAACACGTTTCACCAATTTACAAAATGTAAACGCCAGCTCTCAGCCATACAACCACTCCCGGAGGACACCAGCGAACAGGATTGGAATGCACCCAAACATGGCGGCATGCTTTAACAGCCAAAAAGAGGGGACACCGTTATACCACGGGAGCCCGTTATGCCCCGGCTTTCCCTATGTAAATGTAAACTTTGCATTAAATTTAATCAAAAAAGAAGTGTAAGTAATTAACACGAAAAGCGCGGGACTTCAGGGCACACTAAAAGTTCATTTTTTAGTGTACCATGATGGCCTTTTAACAGTACATTTTTTAGAGTGTAAGAATAAATCCTGGCTGCGCATGAGTAAACAAATATATATCCATTTCACATAATTTTATGTAAACTACCAATAACATATTTGAACTACTTGTAACAAGGAATGTCCGTAGTTTCTATCCTCGTTTGTCATATTTGAACATATTCACATAAGCGTATAGGTGTTTTCGTACATACAACGTTACTACGGTAGCAGTGACAGGCGAGACTAAAAGAAAGCTATATTTCTTTCTCGATATCCGAAATAATAGCATTGCTTAAATTTGATAACTTCCCCGGTTGAACCATATACTCTTTTTACCCGTTACCGTTTTATTTTCTTTATTGTTTGATACTTCGGGTGTGGGTTGTATATAGTTTTTATTGAATTTAAGGAATCAGTGTAGATTATGCATCTCCTTTATTCTGTGTTATTTACTTTTACTTGTTTATTTATTTTTTAATATAGTTTTGAGGAGATCATAAATTTCTGCAGTGAATATAGATACGGACACACTTGGAGACGGAAACAGTGTTTCTGTCTAAAAAGCGATGTAGACGGTGGCCAACCTGATAAGCATTGCATTCCTCATTTTGTGCAGGGATAATAGGACCAGTCGAAATGTCACATTAATCACGTGGCTTTCATATCTATGGTCGGTGGTGTAGAAACGGATAACGTACCTTGTATTCGCCTACTAGGCTTTGGGATCCTTATTTATTTTATTATTTACATTCTTCGACACTTTTCAATTCTCATACGGAGCCTTTATGAAAACAATAAACATCCTTGGGGTAACAGCAATTATAAATATGTTGTAAGACGAGTGGAATAATGCTAATGTGATAAATCGAGGTATGATCCATGTAAAAAGTAATTAGGTCACTCCCTCGTAAGTAGTAGCTTAAATGGAAGAAACCATAACGAGTGATGACCGGACATTCAACATTACACACATGGAAATTCGTGGACAACTCACACCGCGACTGTGGGTCAGATCAATGTGGGTTAGATCAACAATGTCAGGCATGTTGTTGACGAATTCTCTCATTACGCTTGACCAAGGAACCATACCTAGTTCAAATCTCGCAGTAACAATTTAGCTAATATGTTACGAGTATGTAAATATTCTGTTTTGATATTATGCATTGTTATGATATAATACATTGTTATGATATTATGAACTCCCACTCGAACGAAATATATGAAGGTAGCGTATGTCAGGACCGTCGAGAATGGGTGACATTGGCGACTTTGGTCACGGGATGGCCGCGAAAGAGCCCCGGTCCGTTTGATTAATATAGTTATTTACCTATAAAAGACCGAAAGAGAAAGTTTGAAGTCCAACTCCGTAGTCCAGTGGTAACGTTCTCGCTCCGTAAGTTGCAAACAACAGTTCGATTCACGTCAATTTTTATTTTTTCGGTTTTTTTTTGCATTTTTATTTTGTTTAAATTATTTTGTCAAGATTCTAGTTATATTTTGGCAAATGTTGCATTTATTTTTTAAAAGCGTAAATTTAATAACCAGTGGGAAGTGTTGAAATTATAATTTAATTCTATGTTTTAATGTATACGAAATCATACGGGCGGAGTTCATGACTTAAACAACCAATGAAATCCGTAGGCGCAATTTTCAAAATATTAATGAACCTTGCTATATAAAAAAAATACTGCAAATATTTAGAAACCCAAATAATGATATTAGGCATTCGAATTAAAATAAATAAAAAAATATTTTAACATAAAATTTGTTTTGGCATCCCAAATAATCATCATTCACTTACTAAATACCTGCGAAACCCTGAAATGTGTGAATATTCACACTTCACATAAATTTTTAGAATTTATCATAGCAAATATGTTTATTTTAAATCAATTATTAATAAAACAAATTGAACAAAAAGAGGTTAATAAGTGAAAAATTAATATACATAGGTGAACAAAAAATATATACAAAAACTTTTTAGGAGATCAGTTCGAATTAACCAACACAACTGCGTGATATGAGTGACTCTTTTAATTTACCTAAAGGAACATTTTTAAATATTTTCATTTTTCTAACACTTCTACGACATATCTCGTTTTACAATATTGTTTTTTTTTTCTTTAATCCGAAAAGATACAATAGATTTCCCGTTTTCCGATATATTGCAAGTAAATATTTAAAACTTTAAAACTGTGATACATTTATAAATTTTAATATCTCTGTAAAAATATGGTAAATATAACCTGGAAATAAAAGTATCTTAACATAGAGAAAGAAAGAAAATATTGACACATTTGCATGTTATAGTAATATTATATTATTTACTTTCTGCACCCATAATTATTGATATATAAATATTGTACATTTCCGCAATATAGATTTATTATATTTGAACGTTGATCATTCACGATTCAACCATAACATTTGTTTACATTACATATTTTTACATTAAACAATTCACTCACTATAAGTTTGGAAAACTATCGACAATCGACAATGAATAACGTATTAAATTTATAGCTCTGAATGGTTGTTCGCGTTACCATATGACAAACTTAGTTAGTGACAATCAACAGTGCACAAGTCATAGCTTATAGTCGACTAATTTAAGAGCTCTGCACGCAGATTTAGAAAATAAATTGTATGAAAATGAAATTGAAGAACAAAAAATCTATAACAACTAGCGGTGAGAGAAAAAATGCTTACGTAACATATCCTTTAACTTTTTTACTTCAAACTAAAATTGGGCTTAAAGTGACTAGCTGAGTTAGCAGTCCTTAGTCTGAACATTACTTTGATAAATGTTAACAAAACGTTTTACCTTAGTAATCGACAGAAACTCAATTTAGTTGTAATCACCAAACGATATTTTTTACTTCTAAACCTTCCTCTTTTGAGGTCAAAAAATAAATGGTCAAATTTACTCACAATTGAAGCTTTTAAAAGCCTACTTTCAAAGAAATAAAACATATTTCCTCAATATACTACCAATAAATGGAATTATCTTTCTCAAAGGACTATTAGATTTCAAAGATTCAGTTTACGGAAGATAAATTTTGATTTGGAATAGAATATCCTACTTAATATGACATGCATTCAATCTGTAATACAGTAAATGTTGATTATTCGTATCTCAGTTACCCCTGGATTAGGATTAAACGGAGGTCTTCTAAATTCAATCTTATTTCTAAGAATTAAATGTTTTAAAAAACTAAACATAATAATTAGAATATGACAATGTTACAAAAAAATAAAATAAAAACAAAAATAGTAACGAAATACAGATTCTGGGTCATTTTATCGAAAATCAATTTATCGAATACAAATTTATCGAAAATCAATTTATCGAAAGCAAATTTATCGAAAGCAAGCTCATCGAAAGCAAATTTATCGAAAATCAATTTATCGAATGCTCAATTTATCGAATGGTACGTTTATCGAAAATGCATAGTAATATTATGTTATTTCATAAAAACAAATTTTCTTATTTATATATTTCATTTTCGGTATAACTAGGGAATAGGTACCTACGTAACTACTAGAGATTTTAGTTTTCTTGTGGACAGAAAAATTAAATGAACTTAATTTGCAGCTTCAGGGGAGAGACAAAGAACTAGCGGAATTGATTTCTGATATAAATGCATTTATCAAAAAGCTTGAGTTTGGGGAACAAAACCTAATCAACCACGATTCCAAGCATTTTCCTATTCTTTCAGAAAAGATATTTCAAAATCCATTGGAACCCTATGAGAGTAAATACCATGTAGAAATAGTTTCTAACTTGAAGGATAACTTCAAAAATCGTTTTAAGGATTTCAACGAAATGACTTTAGTGGCGCAATTTGTTCTTTCACCTTTCATGGGAATTGATATCCAAAAGTTTGCAATTTCTGTTATGGCCCGGTTACACGATGCCAGTAACTTGTGCAAGTACTGGCACAAGTACTTGTGCCAGTACTTGCACAAGTCGTTTTGTCGTTTACACGTATTCCAGTATTTTATTTAAGTAACATTGCAAAGAAACCGAAACACACTGCAAAATGTAGATGCTTCCAATTATTTTTTATGCGTAAAACCGTCTATTTAACGCGCCAATTTTCGATGTCTAACCTAATTTTATGTATTTTATGCGTACGTCTATCTAAACAAAAATGAATCGGCGCCAAAAACTACATTTATTAAAAAAAGGTGTGAAAAAGTTTGTTTTTGTAACCGCGAAAATACATCAGCTGTTCATGGCGGCCATTTTTAAGTCACTGGCACGGCTACTTGTGCCAGTAAATAGGAACGGTTTCTATTCACTTGACTTGCATGAGATATTTGTGCCAGTTTTTACACGATGCCAGTAACTGGTGCAAGTACTTACTGGTGCAAGTTACTTGCATCGTGTAACTGAGCCATTATGCAGATCTTTGACGAAGACATCGCTGCAACAGAAATGGAAGTGATTGCGTTTCAAAATGATTTAGCCTTAAAATCGTTAGTCTCAAGTACAAAATGTATCTGACCTATAGTAAATAAAGACAAATATTCAGTTCTCTGTCGTGTTGCCTTGAAAGTGAAAGCGTTATTTAGTTCAACCTATTTGTGTGAATCTTCTTTCTCCAATATGAAGTTTATTAAGAACAAATACCGCAATCGACTTACAGATGAACATTTGGATAATTGTATTCGAATGGCTGTATCAAACTATATTGCAAACATTAAAAAAATTATTGATGAGTCTGAGTGTCAGCCTTCTTACTGAACGTGCATTTTTTACCTGCACATGTTTTTGTTTAAAATAGTGCGTTACTTTTTTATTATTTTTATTCACTTTCATTACATCGTATGTGACATGCCATTGTGGCTGCATAAAATTTTTCTTTATTTTTCAAACACCTACGATTGGTAGGTATGAATGTAGTTATAGTTATGTAATATGTATTAGTAATATTAGTTCTTCTGTTATTAGTTTATTATTAGTATGTATTAGTTAATTAGTAAAATAAATACATGTCGAATACAACTGTACAACTTAGGTTGGCTTACGACTAGGTAGCTCGCTCTTTATTCCAAAATTATCAAAGTAGCTCAACACATTGAAAAGGTTGGCGACCACTGTTCTAGAGAATACAATAACAATGCAAAATTTAATTTTCAAAGCAAACGTGTTTTTGTGCAAGTTTTTACTTGCAAGGTTTAACCTGCAGGTTATATTTTTAGTGTAATTTTAGAAAATCATTTCAAATTATTTGTCAAGTACCTCATGGAGTTGGCAGGATACATAAGAGACTGAACTAAAAGTAGAATGTAATATAGAAAGTAAATATTCAATATTTGTGAAGTGAATTTTTCTATGAATTTTGAAATAATAAAAGTTATTTTTACGTATATCACAAATGTTTGAAAATTGTTATATTTCCGTCTGGGAGTCAATGTGCCTTGTGAAAGCTTAACTTCCTGCTTTGAATTCAAATTGGTTTGCACACAATCTACAAAAATTCTAGTACCTATGTATATAAATTCGTAATGCAAATATTCATTCGCCCACTTATTGATCAAAATAGATACCTACATTTTAAATTCTTAGGAGGATTGATAAAAAAAAAAAATTGATGTGAAGTGTGAATTTTCACACATTGCTTGGTTTCGTAGGTATATAATAAGTGAAGGCAGCATGCTAAGTTTGTAGGACAAATTTTGCTTTGTAGCAATCACGCATAATGAACGATATTTTTAAAATAATTTATCGTCTGTTAATCGTGAGCTTTAAAAACAAATTTTATGTTAACATATTTTTTTGTTAATTTTAATTCGAATACCTAATACCATTATTTAGGTTTCTAAATATGTGCAGTATTTTTTTTTTTTTTTTATAAATATAGCAAGGTTCATTAAGATTTTGAAAATTGAGCCTATGGCTTCCATTGGTTGTTTTAGGTCATATGCTTCGCTTCTCTGGTTTTGTAAACAAAAAAATAAAATTGTTTCCTCTGCCCGGGAGCGAACCCTAGTTTGCTGCGTAGCAAGCAAGCTAACCATTAGACCAGGATACGCCTTCTAATATAGTGTGTTACATAACTATAACTTTTGTGCATCGTCAACAAAAAAACACAAAAAATGCGTTATTTTCCAAAAACATAATCTGATAAAAAATTCCAGTTGTACTATTCCGGTTCACACCAATGTACATTACTTTCAGATTTTTAGTTTAAACCATATGGGCTGCAGGGTGTGGTACAATTTTTTTTGCACAATTTTGGCAAAAATCGTCTCAAAATAAATTATTTTGCAAAAATAAAATTTTGATCGTTATTCCACGTACTAAGGGCTGTCATTTGATACCCTACTCAGAATTAAAAAAAAATACATTTTTTTTTTTTTCAATGAGCATATATTTGTTAGATAATGCTTTATTGTTAAAATTAATAGTTCCTTCTCTTTTACCTCAAATTACACATATTATTAATTACTGCTTAAGTGAGGGTGTTTTTCCCAACGTTTGGAAACAAGCCATTGTTATTCCTTTACCAAAAAATAAAAATCCATTAAATTACGGCGATTTGCGCCCAATTAGTATTTTGCCTACTTTGTCAAAAGTTCTTGAAAAAATTATCAATTTACAAATTATGGAATACCTAAACAATTACTCTTTATTGCCCAAAAGCCAATCAGGCTTCAGACCCAATCACAGCACAACATCAACCCTTTTATCTGTTACCGATGACATCATTAAAAACTGTGATAACAAGGAAATGACCATGTTCACTACCGTAGATTACAGTAAAGCGTTCGACACTATTAACCATAAACTTCTCATTGCGAAATTAAAATACTTGGGTTTCGATAATTTGGCAATAATATTTTTTTTAAATTATTTCACCTCTAGAAGCCAACAGGTATTACTTAATAACTTAACATCAGACAGTTTAGCGATATTTAAAGGAATCCCACAAGGCGCGATATTAGGACCGATTTTATATTCTTTGTACACTTTTGATATCAGCTCGATATGTACTCATAGTCAAATACATCAATACGCGGATGATACTCAATTATACCTCTCGTTTTCACCAGAAAAATTTAATGAAGCCTTATCTTTCTTTCAAAATGAAATAAATGCACTATGTAAATATTCTTCCGATCATGGCCTTACAATTAATGAGTCAAAATCACACATCATGCTGTATGGTAACAAATACTTGAAAAGTAATTTAGTTCCGAATTTCAATATATATATCAATCACTCCAAGTTGCAACTAACGAATTCATGTAAAAATTTAGGTATTATACTAGATACCGAACTAAAATTCAAAGAATGTATAAGTTTGTTAATGAAGCGTGCCTTTCTTGCACTAAAAAAACTATTTATGAACCGTTTCGTGCTAACCAAAAAACACAAACAAATACTATGTGACAGTCTCGTCCTATCGATCTTTAATTACTGTGACACGATTTACGGACCTTCCCTGTCGTATTTCGATTCGAGGCGAATTCAAAAAGTGCAAAATTACTGTGTACGTTTCATATTAGGACTAAAGAAAAGGGAACCTACTTCCCAACACCTGAAGAAATTAGGATGGTTAAACATGTCTGAAAGAAGACACTTGCATTACGCATGTTTCATTCACAAAATATTAAGCACAAACGAACCTAGCTACTTAGTCGAAAAAATCATTAAAAGATCTCAAATTAACAGTAAAAATACTAGGAACTCTCACTTGATACATATTCCCAAACACCGAACAACCTTATTCAAAAAATCATTTTCGTACAACGCTGCCACGATATACAACTCCATTCCGAAAAATCTTAAGTCTCTTAAAATTGCCCAATTCAAAAAGCGACTCCGCCAGCAAATGGTCCCAATGTGAGCTTAATGGATCGATCCGTGTTCAATTAGACTGCATATTGTACTATATTATAATTGTACTATTGTACTATAGTAAACTATGATATTATTTATTAACATAAAACACTGTATGTACTCAACTGTAAATAACTTTAAGGTTAGGTGGTAGAGCAGTGTAAACTGAACCTTGCCAATAAAGAGATTTATTATTATTATTATTATTATATTTTTAGGGGGATATGTTTTTTAAATGTTTTAGTATCTTTCCTATGTGCGGGTCAAGGAGTTGTATAAACATGCCATATTTCAACTTTAGGTTTAACCGTTTGGCTACAATTTTTACCGAACAGACAGACAGACATACAGACAGACAGACAGACAGACAGACAGACCCCTTCAATTTTTCGACTTTATATCGACCCCGTCTAAAATAAATAAAAATGTATAATAAGCCCACAGAGGGATTAAAGAAAAAACTGGGGCAACTGGAGGTGGGGGAGATGCAAAATTCAAGTTATGGCTGGTGGGGAGGAATCCAAAATTTTCAAGTGATGACCAGTGAATCCAAAATTTTCAAATGACAATCGGGTGGACGCCTACATTCGGGAAGCCATAAATAATGTAAGAAAAAAATAAACGTCGGTATCAAAATACACGGACATAACATTGACATGTTGAGATATGCCGACGATATCGCTATGCTGGCAAATAGTGCAGAAGAACTGCAATTTGCTTTGAAAGTTATGTTGTCAACCCTAAATGATGAATTCTTTATGAGACAATACAGCCAAAATCCAAAATAATGGTGTGTAGCAGAAATACCACAGATGTAACAACTTCACTTAAAATAGACACCCAGACGTTATCACAAGTCAAAGAATTTACATACCTAGGATCTGTTTTCACGAACGATAGCAAATCAAGGAAAGACATCACAAGTAGAATTGCTCAGGCTAAGCTTAATTTTAACCAGAAACGAAATATATTCACTTTGAATAACATCGCATTAACACTGAGTAAGAAGCTTCTAAAAACATATGTATGGAGCATAGCACTCTATCGGTGTGAAACGTGGACCATAGCTATAGGAAAAAAAAGATTGGAAGCCTACGAGACCTGACAACAGCTAACCGGTCCTCGGTCAACAAAGGCGTACCTTTTTTACATCAACCCCCGAGCCCAAATCGACCCCTAACATTATCATATCGAGCCCTAGAGGTCCAAATCGACCAGTTTGGGGACCCCTGGCTTAGATAGGCAGTAAAATATGATGACGCTACTAATAAATGAATAAATCTCTATGAAATATGTCATGAAGCTTATGTAGTATTTTTTATTAGCAATAATGCTATTAGAAATAAAGTATCAAATACAAAAAATATTAGTCACGCTTCATAAAGAAATTAATTCGCCGAATAAATTCTTCATCCCACGGTTTGAAAAACTACTATACCTTATCTCATAAATATATTTTATTATCCGAAACACTTCCTGTTAATTTCAGTTTTACTTTCCGCACTCATTACCTTATTATTCTATTCTCATGCTCCTATTATTTTCCTAATTTTATGCTTCCATTTCCACCCCTATATTTTCATTACCTAATAATTATTCAGATTAGCCGTATTAAAACGGTTGTGGTCGACTTAAATCACGATAATCAAACAAGATAGCTGTTTACGTGTGTTTAGAACAGGCCCATTGCACAGCTAAATTACCTTAGCTCTCATAATGTAAATTAGTGGTTGGGCCGTTTGCTCTATTAACGTGATTCTACGTTAAATACACTCGAATATTAATAACTTAATCTGTTCACGAACAAATATTTATTGTTTTTAGGGTTTGGCTTGACTTGTTAGTTAATATATCATTGTATTTATCTTTTCAACAGCGGCGTGGTGTGAAATAAAGTCCTGAACTAAAAAGAGTATCATACAAGGTGTCTCAAAAGAAATTTTAAACGTATCCGAGGGGCGCGGGGGTTATGTCAATCGGTAGCCTGGCTCTTGGGAATTCAGTCGCTATGGAGCGTTTCTCGGGAGCAGACCGCGCGTTATGCGTGCGAGAGTTTTACAAAAACGGTGATTCGGCGACTGTAGCGCGTAGAAAGTTCTGCAGTATTCGAGGTTTTCGCCACTTAAATGATGCGCCAAGCATTCCTCTCATTCGACATTGGGTTAAAAAGTTTGAAGAGGCTGGTACAACGCTGGATAAATCAAAATCCGGGCGACCTAGGTCATCAAGAACGGTAGAAAACGTGGAGAATGTTAATCAGTCTGTTCGTGACGACCCGAACCTTTCAATTCGGAAGCGCGCAAGTGCTTTAAATTTGCATAGATCATCATTACATCGCATTATGCACAAAGACCTAAAGCTGCACCCCTACAAAATTCAATTGGTGCAAGAATTAAAGCCCCAAGATGCCAGTCAGAGGCTTAATTTCGTAAATCAGGTGATTGAGCGATTTTCAACGTTTACCAACATTTTGTTTTCGGATGAAGCTCATTTTCATCTTAATGGCCACGTAAATAAGAAGAACTGCCGCTACTGGAGTGCAACGAATCCGAAACGCAAACATCAGAAACCCCTACATTCGCCTAAAGTGACCGTATGGGCTGCGATGTCGGCGCGAGGAATTATCGGCCCTTACTTTTTTGAAGACGAAAGGGGGCGTGCAGTTACAGTGAATTCAGAGCGTTATGTGGAGATGTTAGACAACTTCTTGGTACCTGAACTGCAAAACTTTCCTGGCTATAACCAAAGAACATGGTTCCAACAGGACGGAGCAACTTCACACACGTCCAATATGTCTCTGCCACGTGTTCGTGAAATTTTCTCAGGCAAATTGATCTCCCGGAGAGGTGACAAATTGGCTTCCACGCAGTCCATATTTAACCCCTATGGACTTTTTCCTATGGGGTTATCTTAAATCTAAAGTTTACGCCAATAAACCGACTTCAGTGGCGCATTTGAAAGAAAATATCCGTCACGAAATGGCAGCCATCCCTGAGTCCACCTGCCGAGACGTCATAAGTAATTTGTCTGTTCGATTAAATGAGTTCCGAGAACGCGAGGGTCTACATTTAGACGATATTATTTTTAAGAAATAAATCCCCGAAAAGTGTATTTTAATAATTAATAAACATTTTTTCTATATACGGCTTACTTTTTTTTTTAATCGATCCACTAAATATAAAATTTCTTTTGAGACACCTTGTATTTGTATTCAGTCTGTGTAATACTGATAACTTTCGAATGTATCAGCGTTTAGGACGTACGGTCCAATATGTTTGCAAGGTATGCGCTTACTAAGCTGCTAACCGACAACAGAGTAACAGTTCTATGTATGTACATTACGAAAGGAAAATAATTTTAATTCTAAGGTAACAGACGAATTTAGAAAAAAGAAAAGAAGACTAGGAGTTACGTTTAATTTTTTTTTTTTTATATTAATAGAATGTTTCTCTTTGATGCCGTAATACAAGGTATTCTTCTATATGGCTCGGAAATATGGGGATGGAAAAAGTGCGAAGAAATAATAAGAATACGAGAAACGTACATTAAATGGACTCTAGGATTCTAACAGAAACGAAAAGAGACAAAATGATGCTAAAAACCGAAACTCCAGCTGTAAAATACGAACGAAAAATACAATTTTACATCAACGAAATCCTGAAAGAATGCTGGAAAGAAAGAGAAAACAATGCAGATGCAAATTGGAAAACGGAAAGAAGGAAATATTATGAGAGGAACGTCTACAGCAAGGACGTAATAAGAAGAAGGCAGGATGATGGAGTTGCAGTTGAAAAAAATAAGTATAGAAAGAGATAGAGAGGTATAGCTGTAGAACCAACAGAATAAGATCAGCCAGGCCAGGAATTTTAAAGAATATGGGTGCATACGGGTGCAGACAATGGGTGCCACAATATCGGCTAGAAAATAACGAGAACCAAAAATTAATAGCAAGATACAGGTGCGGAAAGTAAATAATGGAAGGAAGAAAACGGGAGATTGTGCAGAACATGCGGTGTAATTCAAGAAACAATAAACCATTTAAAGGAGTGCACAGAAATAGGAAGACAAGGACAATACAGGAATTGCTGAACGAATCGGTTGCCGGGACGACATGGATGAAAAAGTGTTACAGAAAAGAAGAGAAAGAAATTGGAAAAAGAAACATAAAAAGCTACTTTTTCTTGTAACTTATATGTACACTGTTTTTTAGATGTTTATCATATTAGAATATTAATTATTAGATTATTAAATTATATTAATTATATAATTATAAAATAATATTATTAATTATATAATATTATAAATTATATTATTATATTGTAATACATATTATTAATATATAGTTAAGTTTGGGAAATTAATATAAGTACTGTACTCCATTCAAAGCCGAAAGGCAAGAATAAAGTATATATCTATCGATAGATTTTTGTTTTCTTGGTAAATTAAAAATAATTAAAAAAAAAAGTTGAATTCAGACACATCTTCGATATACTGAATGAATGACAACAATTTTATTTTTAAAACAATGATCCGAGTCAAAAGTAATAATTTTTGAGGTCTATTTTTTTAATAATATCAAATACTAATTTGTTATTATTTCTTATTATTATAGTGTCAAGACAAGAGGCTTGATATATTTTTCAATTTCATTAGTGAATTTAACTGTGTCAAATATGATATTAATTTCATTCTAAAAGACATTAATATTTTATTACTACATCAAAAGTATCAAAAATGGCGAAAATAATTTACAAAAATCTAAAGTTATTGTATAACAAGTAAAAAGACTAAATAATTTAAAAAGTACAATTTAACACAATGTACGTAAAATAAATAAAAAAACAACGCAAATTTATTCAAAAATTAATCGCACGCCACTGTTTAATATGCTTTATAAGATGGTGTCAATACTCGTTTTTCTCAAAATTTTGAGAATGTGAATTTTGTAAATAGAACTTTCAATTATTAGTTAGAACATTAATTTTCTATATAAAGTTGATATATACCTTCAATTCAATACCTTTATGCTTATATACAATAACTCTATATAGTGTATAATATTTTGTAAAGGCTGTATAGCTATTACGTCTGCTTGTTTACGCAACTATACCATAAGTCTATGTTTAGAATTATTACAACAATTCTGGAATTCCACGAGGGATTTCCTATGCCATTTAATGATTGATTTCCTTGCCCTTCGGCGTTTATAAATTTTAACACATGTACACATAATTATCAAATGTATAATGAAAATTTGTATGCAGGTTCATGTATAACCCCTACTTTGTCACTGTTGTCCAATCATATCTCATTAAGCTATTCCTATTTAAATCTTTATACAACCACATTTATTCGTTTTATTTTTGAACATTGATTATTGCGGTACTATTCCATATTTAATGAATAAAACTTCCATAGTCTGCAAAGGCTCTTAGGTCTTTGTGGTCATTCTTCACTACAATAACGAAGGATTTCTTGAAAAGATTTTTAATATTGAGGAGGTTTTCTACCATCAGAACGATAAATAATAAGCTACAAGTTCACGATAAGCTCGTAAGAACCCGCCGACGATCCAGAGAAGCCATTACCCGTTTCAGTTATGGTTTGATAGAACGGGACCTATTACTGCATCACTAAGCTTCATTTTTATGAGAAATAGGTAAAATTGGTCAGAGTCTACTATGAAACCGTGTTGATAGTTAAAGAACTGAACAACTCCATCTTCGCTGGGCATCACTGGAACTTCCAGCAAGATACAGCGCCAGCCTATACCTTGGAGACTACGCAGCAGTGGCTTGAAAGCAATATAGCAGCTTTGACCTCAACCTCCTAGACTACAAATTGTGGTCCATGCATCAGGACACGGCCTGCAAGTAACGACACTCTAATATCACTAGTCTGAAGCGCTAACTGATAAAGGCAGCTGAAGATTTTTCTGTAGAAACCTTTCGTAGTTCTGTTAAAGAGAGTGGTTTATCTGCTATCAATATTATTTTGTTATTATTATTATTACTATCCTATATTTAAATCATAGTATACATTAAATTAAATTAAATTAAAAACATATTGTTCACATTACATTAAATTATTTGAGTACATTAAATTATTAAGGCCCGGTCTTTCCACCTTCAGATAAAGTCCCAGGTAACTATCTGACAGATAAGGTTATTTGTAACTTCATCTGCTGAGTAAATGTCATCCCTTCTTTCTATACAAATGCATCTATCGGATAGTTATCTAACGGATAATGAGACTGACGTATTGGATTCACTGACTGGTATTGACATTTATTCAGCAGATGAAGTTACAAATAACCTTATCTGTCAGATAGTTACCTGGGACTTTAACTGAAGGTGGAAAGACCGGGCCTAAATGTTATGTATGATTTATGCCTCTACAGACGAAGGCTGTCCCAAACGTTGCCATTCTATTCTGTCTCTCGCCAGTCTGGTCCAAGAATGCTGCTCTTATTATTTCGTCCATCTATCTTCTTCGCTGCTTTCCACTCTTCCTTTTATTCTCCAGTGGTATCCATTCTATTAGATCTTTGCAGCAGCCTGCATGTTTTCTTACTGTGTGTCCACCTCTATTTTAGAGACCTTATTGTTGAAACAACATCAATTATTTTGGTTTTTTCTTGCATGTCTTTTATTTCTCTTTCATTTTGTCTCTCTACGTGACCCCGGGCATACTTACCATTTTATTCTGGCAGGTTCTAATCTTGTTTGCTTGTTTTTCTGTCAGAGCCTAGGCTTGTGCGCCATACGATAATACTGTACTTATACACATGTCGAAAGCTTTTCTTTTAGTGTGTATTGGCATTTTTGGCTTAAATATGTGCTTAAGAGACCAGAATTTTGTCTAAGCATTTGTTCTAAGGAATTTCCTTATCCATTCGATCCTTCTTTTGTACCTGGGATTAAATTATGTTTTTCTTGGCTTCGCCCTTCTTTATCTTTCTCACATCTGTATGTCAATATATCTCTGTACCACCTCTTGTTTCATAGACTGACCTTGTTTATGTTTATTTTCTATGAATATTGGCGAGTACCCAAGTTTTTCGTAGAATGCTTCTCTTTGTTGTTCCAATTCATTTCTAAATATTCTTTCTTCCTTTTTTACTGCCTCTTGATGGCAATTGTAAACTAACTATTTGCATGGAGTGTTCCTTATTTTCTTTTCATAGTTTACTGCATGTTTTGTCGCCGCTGTGGACAATTTATTTCTTTTTGTATCTTCTAATAAAATGTAGTTTGGCGTTGTTTTCTTCAATCCTAATTGGACTTCATAGGCTCGCCTTATTTATCAGCCTATATAACTACGCTCGCTCGTAATAATAATAATAATAATAATGTTTATTGTCTTATAGAAAATAGTACAGGGTCGTCAGATACAAAAAAAATTACGCTTCATTAATAATTACACTTTAGTGTTACAAAATATTTCAAAATTTATAAATTAAAATCAAAACATAAATAGTAATTAAAAAAATAAATAAATAAATAAACAAATAATACAGGGTTTACACTTTCTCAGTTTTGTACATGAGTATTTCATAATTCATATATTCGAGAATACTATATGGGCATAAGTTAATTAAGAACTCTCGCATTACATTTTTAAATTTCTTATGGGGTAACTTTTGTATTGTGGGATGAATTTTGTTATACATCTCATATTTTGTAGCAAGAACTTTTTTTGTGACGGTTAAACGATGACTTGGAATATTTACAAAATGATTGTTACGGGTGCTGTAACTGTGCATTTGTTTTTTTAATAATAAATTTTGAGCATATTTGCGAATTTCTACTACATTACCGTATATATATGCACCGTATAGGGTTAATATTTTTAATAATTTAAATTTTGATCCACGGGAATCTCTACGATTAATATTAGTTATTGTCCTTACTGCTTTTTTTTTTGTAAAAGAAAATTTTTTATTGATAGAGTAAAGTTACCCCATATAGTAATGCCGTAGGTCATTATTGAATGGAATAAAGCAAAATATGCAATGCGATCAGCTTCTTCATTAAAACTTTGCTGGATCTTGCGTATTCCGTATATTGCAGTACTCAACTTAGCACTGACTGCGTTAACATGATTTTTCCAGTGTAGTTGTTGGTCAAGGTAAATGCCTAAACCTTTTATTTGGGGGTTATTAGCCTCGCAATTTGTAATTGGACGGGAAAAAAAATCTCATTTGCATAGTTTTGTCCTCATTCAAAGTAAGTTCATTCGCTGTAAACCAATTTGTAATTGGACGGTAAGAAAATCTCATTTGCGTAGTTTTGTCCTCATTCAAAGTAAGTTCATTCGCTGTAAACCAATCTTTTGCTGCCTTCATTATGGTTTTAATGTCGGCAAGAGCATCATCATAATACTTTCGGCTAATTGTGAATGATGTATCGTCTGCAAAGAGAACTGTACTTGCAGTAATATTAGCTGGTAAATCGTTAATAAAAATCAAGAATAAAAATTGACCTAATATGGAACCTTGTGGTATACCACGAGATAGCATTACCTTCGTACTTAGTGAATTGTGATACACTTGTTGGCTTCTATTATTTAAATATGATCTTAAAAGATTTAAGCAATTACCTCTTACACCATAATACTCTAGTTTGTTAATTAAAATTTTGTGAGATACGCAGTCAAATGCTTTAGATAAGTCGTACTACTGTTCATCCAAAAAAGTCCTACGTTATTTACTTATTACATGAGCAGCTATTTTGATGACATCACTTTTTACTATTCCCTACAATTTATTTTGACAAACTGGCCAATTAACCTTTTCCAACAAAACGTTACTTACTTTCCAAATGTTCAAAATTATATATTATTACACTATTTTTGAACTATATACTTAAATTATTAAACCATTTAAATATGTTATTTCATATTATTACCTCAATTGAAAAGCAATATAAGTTCCTACTTAACTTTTATGATAATAACGTGTAATTTTATCAATATGTTGCATGAACTAATCGAATGTCATGGTGTTATCGTATTTGGAATGTTGGGAATTGAATAATTTAAAAACGTAATCATAGTTCATAGAAGGTACTATTAATTTACGGTAGCGTGTTCTGCCTGTCATAATTATATCTTCTGTGTCTCCAATGTCATAATTTTCAAAACACCTTTATTGCAAATTAACGTCCATTAAAGTCCATTCGCGAAATTAATGCTTTTGTGATATTATATTACAAGGGGTGTTTAAAAAGTATTGAAAATTCTATCATATAATCTGTATTTGAGGAGCGTTCATGCAGAAAACGACATAAAATTGTATTTGAATCTCGCAAACATTTCTATTTAAACATTTGAATTTGAAAACATTCATTAAACAAAAAAATACATAAAGCACCAAAACTTTAAATTTTGCATTGAAATATTTATTAAAATTAAAAAGATAAACTGAACTGAAAAAACCTTTCATATATTCATATATATTAATATATTCCAGTAAATAGGAAATAAATATTAATACACTTCTTTTAGGAAAATGTGCCAACTTCAGATGTAATATTTAAGAAAATATTGAAGAATTGAAAGTAATATTTCTCAAATTGACACGTGCGGTGACAGGATTTGATTAAAGTTTTTGAAAGGTTTTGTAACTGCAAGGTTTTTTTGCCGACCGGCGTAGCATTGGTAAAGTGTCGGGTTCGAATCCTGTTCAGGCAAGACATTTTCATCATGAAAATTGAGTTTTATCCTGGCAAATGACGATGGTGTTGACTGTGAGAATGCCCAGCAGGCAGCTAGCAGAACACAAGAACAGGCTTTACAGTGGTTTAGCAGTAATGGTTTAAGTATAAACCAAGACAAGACAAAAACAGTAATATTTAGTATGAATAGACTACTTAACAATTCTTTATATCAAGATACCACTGTGAAGTTTTTTGGATTCCAGCTAGATGCTAAGCTTAGCCGGACAAATAACATTGGCATAATACTAAATAGCATAGCATAACTAAATAGCATAGTGTACATGATTAACAACTTAAAATTTAATTTGTCTGATAAGATCATTAGAATGGTTTACACCTCCCACTTAGTGTTTCTTCTCGAGAATTCTTTCTCGAGATAAAGTTATAATTCTCATTATTCATTTCTCGAGAAATGTAAATTTTTCTCGACGACAAGTTAAACGCATTGTGCTTTTAAAAAACTATTTTAAAAAAATATAATGTTTAGTGAGTCACTGATTATAATTTAATTTTGATAAAAAATGTCTTCTGTCTCCCGCAACGCGACTGTGGCAACAGATAAGAAGCGACTTGTTACAATATTTTATTTTATTACTTATTGTATTATTTATTATAATCAATTATGTTTTATTTTTTGTTCAGTTTAAAACTGTTATGTAAAAGATTACATACAAGTTAAATAAAATAATCATTACTATTATTATTAATTTCTTAATGTTTTGAAAATTCTCTATACATATGTATTTTCAATTAATATGCAATTACGTGTCGTTTTCATAATCATTTTTAAAGCCCCGTTATCCATTTGTTCTAATGTTATTTAGTACTTTAAAGTTGACTAAAATTTTAACATTTTTTTATCCTCTACAATATTTTCAACATTAAAAAAAGACATATATTCTAATAATTATTTTTCTCGAGAATTCTCGACAAAATAAGTCTAATTTTTCATTTATCGAGAAATGAAAAATGTCGAGAAATCAGAAACACTACTCCCACTTCCAATAGTTCATTAATTATAAGATACAGAAACGAGTTATAAGAATTATGTCTGGTGCAAAAACTTATAACCACTGTAAGGAACTATTTAAACAGCTCGCCATTCTAACGGTTACATCGCTCTTCATTCTTAATACTCTTTTGTTCATAAAGGAAAATGATACTACATTCATTTTACATTTAAAAAGAAACTTAAAAAATCACATTTACAATACTAGAAATAAGGAATGTTTTGTAGTGCCACTTTGTAGGTACAGTACAAGTAGGAAATTGCCTCTATTCATAGGCATTGACTTGTACAATAAGATCCCTAGTAAATAACCAGTCTTAATATGAACCAGTTCAAGAGAAAATTTAAAAAAAAAGTGGGCTAAACATACCCTATTTTCGGCATTTTCACAAAAATCATCAACTATACACTCAATTCCTGAACTAATGAAAAATATTAGCAGAATTAAATTTTATATTCGAATACCTTGTATTGATAAGTTATTATGTGCTAAATTTCACGTTTATTGTACCTTTACTTCCAGAGGTCTAAAACGCCAAACTTTAAAATTTTTACGAGCCGCAAATTTTTTTTACCAAGTTTTCTCCAAATTTTCTTCACGGATATCGCTCATGGAGATTTGTTAATTATTTTGTTTAATAGAACGCAAAAAGTTGTACAAGATGGCAAAGTTTTGTTTCTCTCAACAAAATATTGCCAGAGATACTGCGTCTCAAAGTTGCAGAAATCTCGGAGTCATACCATAGAAGGCTGCAGTATGGGGTCAAACAAATTACTAAATCTCAGCAAGTATTGCATCAGTGAACGTAAAAATTTACCAATATTCGTTGGGGACATGTGTGAATGTCCACACAAAATTTCATCAAAATCTGTGATGGTCGAGCAGGGACCACCAGACGACTTGACATGGAATGACCCATACGTTAATTTTCCATGGTCTACGTTGACTTTTTCTTTTAATGAACTACCGTTATAGTATATTACAACCATTTTTATCTACACGCAATTTTTTACCTGTCATCTGAGCACTAATTTTCGTTTTCCGGGGGGGGGGGCATTGTTTGTCCGGAGTCCAGACCCGGAATTATTATTTAATAACAATTCCATATTGGTGTTTATGCTAACATTATCTCCTTTATGAAGATGAACTTGCAATGACCTATATTATGCCTTTTAGCCAGTGTTGTAGTCGTAAAATCAGCAGAGGGTATACCTACATATATCGAAGAAATCAGACGGTATACAGTCTAAAACACTTATCTTGCGGGGAGAATCAATACACAACCTCACACAAGCAGAGTGTAATTCAATCGAAACAAAACAGAAAGTATGTCCTTATATCCTCCACTACAGCCCTACTTTAAGTAGCCTTTTAGTACACTGTTGTAAAATACTGACATTTTATCAGTTCCAAAATTTAAATCTAGGTTATCCTATACACGTGTTATTTTTTCCTTATAAATTTGTATGAATATGTCTTTAAAATTCTTCTGTTTATAGATCATGAATGTAAACACAATTTTATGTAAATTTTTGTGTAGATAAAGATTTAAATAAAAATTCTTGTAAGGATATTCATGTAGGACGCTACTTTAAAATATATTTCATACACAAGGGGTATGTTCACAAGGTCCATAATTTTAAAAAAATTAACCTTTGATATTTCTTAAAATTTAGGTGAATATATATTTTAAACAAACATGAAATATTAATGTTGGAATTAATAATTTAAGGAAATATTCTACTGTATTGTAATAAATTTGTCTAAAAACTTCGAAAAATTGAATAGTGAAACAAATTTTATGTTAATATAGAAACATTGATGTGAAGTGTGAATTTTCACATATTTCAGGATTTTATAAATATTTAATAAGTGTAAGAAGCCAACATAATATGTATGAGTAACGTCCGTAACGTCCGTAAGCTAGTAATTATAGTTGAAGGTAATGGGATTCGGACCAGTCAGAAAATAAAACAAATTTATTAACTTCGCTTACGTTTCGATTTAATTTAAATCTTCATCAGAGCTTAGTTAATAGTCACGATATAAAATAAACGATTTAAAATTAATAAAAAACACATCATATTGTCCGGTCATTGAATTATTAGTTTATCTCTGAGTTCAATGACAATATGATGTGTTTTTTATTAATTTTAAATTGTTATTTTATATCGTGACTATTAACTAAGCTCTGATGAAGATTTAAATTAAATCGAAACGTAAGCGAAGTTAATAAATTTGTTTTATTTTCTGAGTGGTCCAAATCCCATTACCTTCAACTATAGTAATACTGGATGTTTAGGAATATTTGTTCTATAATCACATCAAAATCAACAATTTTTTGATAATCACTTTTATTCGTTATTTGGGTACTAAAATCTTCCGTTTAATTTTTTTAAACAAAATTTAAATAATTTGCCAAAAAGTCCAGCGTTCTGCATTTGCTTCGTATTCAAGTCCTCATTAGATTAATGAGAAATATATTGATAAACGGCTTAATTTTTTTTAATTTCAGAAGCATATTACTCACTATTAACAATGTGTTATTTTGTTTATAAGTATATCGTTACTGAACACTACACTTTACAGTGTAGAGTACATATAGATTTATTCATTTCTAATCTGTTAAAATTTTATTGTATTTGTAATTTAAAAAATAGACACACACTATCTTAATAAATACAAAAAATCGTAAAATTTTTAGCCATGAATTAAAAAATATATTTTTTTTTTCAAAAACACAAAAACTGCAATATTTTTCAAAAACGCAATCTTATTTCCTCTCGTACATTAAACCCTTTGGATAGATGGGTGCGGGTTTTCATAACATTCTTAGCTAAAATCTTGAGACACGAATTTTAAAAAACTACATTTTGTTCCTTAATCTGCGTCTTAAGAGCTTTTGATCCCACAAAATAAATTTTTAAAAAAATATTTTTTTTACCAACGACACAAATCTGAAAAATTAATCTAAGACTAAAAATTCCTGTTGAACTATTCCGGTTCCCATCAATGTTCATTCTGGAGATTTTTTCAGATTTTTATATCAACCCCTCTGAGAGATAGGGCGGGGGACAAATAGGGAGGGGGACATATTTTTGGCGAAAATCCCATAAAAAAAGATTATTCAAAAATAAAAATTATTGTTTCATTTGACATGCAACACATTTTTTCTTGTTTTTATTTTTTTATTAAATACATATTTGTTTATATTTATCTGACGATGTTTTTTTTGAACTCTCAGAGCCAGTTTCTGAAAGCTTAGTTAACTATAAGCAATAGGTCAGAAAATGGTTACAATGATTACTTATGGCATTCTTATATTGTAACCGAGTTTAGCCAAATGGTTAAACTCGGCTGAGCTTTCAGCAACCGGCCCTCAGAATTTTTCTTATGTGTGGGTCAATTATAAGCATGCCAAATTTCAACTTTCTATGTTAATCCGTTTGGCTACAGTTTCTACCGTACAGACAGACGCACAAGTGACGTTATAAGGGTTTTTTGCTGTTCATACCTACAAAACCCTATAATTGATAAGGTGTAATGAACATTATTATGGTAGACCTTCACAAAGATAGTTTAAATATGTACTTTGCCATAAATTTTACCATTTTTAGCATTTCTTAAGTAAAACTGTATATTATTGGTACGATCCTTGATGTTCCCAGTCTGAAGGTAAGAAAAAGTCCCTATTAATTCTAATAATAATTATTAAATTATATTCAAGCGTAGGTCTAGAACTATAACCATGTCAAAACATGTATCAACTCACCAAAGATAGATCAAAGAATCAAACTGGGTTGTGCATTCCCTTTAGCTGTCAGATCATATATGATCTGTTTATTGCCGCCGGAAGCTGTAGGTGTCGATAGCGGAACATTTTTTCAATATGAATGTTATTAACTTCCATTACAAAAGATTCCTTGCTACCTTTGGGGTATTTTAATGTAAATAATACTTCACATACTTTGCGACGAGTTAAAAAGGATATTGTGAAAAAAAAAAAATCACGGAATAGTTGAATATTCAGAAAACAACTATAGTCAAGAAACCCACATACAAAAAATCGACAACTTTAGTATGACCACTTTCTATTTTAACTAAACCCGGATTAGCGGTAAAAACTGGATGTTTTCTGATGGGCGGAATGAAAAAAGAAAACTAGAAAGAGATGATGATCAAAAAATCTCAAACTAGCTGATGAACAAAAATGAAAAAGAAACTGAAACTAGCTGGTGAGTAAACATAAAAAAAGTAACTCAAAAAATAGCAGGTGAGCATAAAAGAGGAACTCAATCTAATTGAAGATATAGAGAAAGAGGGGGGGGATTTGCAGTTCATATGACGAAGGCGGCGCCCGTCTCGTAGCTGTATGTACGGTATAAAACTTTGTGCTGCCTCCAGTAATTTTATGAAATTTGCCTCCCCCATCATCACATTTTGGATTGCCATTGTTTGCTAGTCTGATATTTTTTGGATTCCCCTTTTTTGCTCTTCAGATATTTTGGTTTTTTTTTTTTTTGCTTGCTTAATCTTTCGAATACGTGCCACAATATCACCACACGAACCTGTGAGGGTGCTTGAGGGATCAAGCCTATAACTCCTCCTTCCATGTGCGCGCCTTTACGGAAGTATAGGTAAGGTAAAAGGAAGTATATGAAAGCTATTTGAATGTAAAATATTAAATACTTGAAGCCAAGGCGGCTTTTAATCTGACAACACAGTGTAGGAACAGGAAAATTTCGAAGTGAAACTATAGTAACTCATATTTTTTAGAAAAAAACTGTGTTATAAGAAATTTTTCTCGTGAAATTTTCTGTTCAGCAGTTTAAGCAAGGAAATCATCCCTATTAAGTAGGAAAAATCGAACCAAATAAATAGGTCTTTTGTCTGAGTTTAGAGAACTGCATCCAGGTTTTAAGGTCAATCGTCGGCTAACTATTTAATTTGCAGGATAAAAAACGCAGCAATTCCCTAGTTGCTGGATATGAGTCATCAAATTGTAGGTGTTTTTTTTAGAGGTATAGAACTTTAAATTGCAATAAAACAACGATGGATTATTCGATTGACATGAATTTTTTTTTTATTCGAAAGATAATCTTGTGGCATTACATTTTAAATATGATTTCTGGCATATGACCGCCACGGCTGGCTCGGATGTAGTCCAATCTGGACGTCCAATTTTCGATGACTTTTTCCAACAGTTGTGGTCGTATATCGGCAATAACACGGCGAATGTTGTCTTCCAAATGGTCAAGCGTTTGTGGCTTATCCGCATAGACCAATGACTTTACATAGCCCCACAGAAAGTAGTCCAGCGGTGTTAAATTACAAGATCTTGGAGGCCAATTCACAGGTCCAAAACGTGAAATTAGGCGGTCACCAAACGTGTCTTTCAATAAATCGATTGTGGCACGAGCTGTGTGACATGTTGCGCCGTCTTGTTGGAACCACAGCTCCTGGACATCATGGCTGTTCAATTCAGGAATGAAAAAGTTAGTAATCATGGCTCTATACCGATCACCATTGACTGTAACGTTCTGGCCATCATCGTTTTTGAAGAAGTACGGGCCAATGATTCCACCAGCCCATAAAGCGCACCAAACAGTCAGTTTTTCTGGATGTAACGGTGTTTTGACATACACTTGAGGATTAGTTTCACTCCAAATGCGGCAGTTTTGTTTGTTGACGTAGCCATTCAACCAGAAGTGCGCTTCATCGCTAAACAAAATTCGCTTATGAAAATCGGGAACAACGGCAATCTCGTTTTGGGCCCATCCGACGAATCTACGCCTTGCTTGATGATCGTTTGGCTTCAATTCTTGCACGAGTTGGATTTTGTAAGCACGCAAACAAAGATCCTTCCGCAAAATCTTCCATAAAGTGGATGGACACAGATCCAATTCCTGTGCTCGGTGGCGGATGGACTAATTCGGGTCTTCCTCAATGCTACGCTCTACAGTACCAATAGCTTCTTCTGTACGCACCTTACGGCGTCTCTGGGGATGCGAGTTATCAATAAGAGTAAACGTGGTGCGAAAACGTTCCATGGTTAATCGAATTAACTGCTCTGATGGACGATTTTGTCGACGATAAAATGGACGTAGTGCGCGATACGTATTCCGCACAGAACCATTATTTTCGAAATAAAATTGCACTATTTGCAAGCGTTGTTCAGGCGTGAGTCTATTCATGATGAATTGCCAAACCAAACTGAGAATAAATCACTTGACAGCTGTTAAATCGGTCGCCATCTTGAACAGTAATGCCAACTTAAAGTTCTATACCTCTAAAAAAAACACCCGTTATTTAATTTGCAGGATAAAAAACGCAGCAATTCCCTAGTTGCTGGATATGAGTCATCAAATTGTATATATTTTGCTGGGTTTGGCATAAATTTGGTGGAAATTTTATCGAAATTGCTCAACTTGTTCTAAAAATATAGGCCTTGTGATGATAATTTGATATATAGCTCACGAGACTTTACATGTCGATTGATCAACATGTAAATATCAACATGAGTCGATAAACAAATGTATACATATATCTATTTCAAAGAGTTCTATTTAAAATTCAATGCCGAATTTGAGCTTTTTATACCCAACGTTCGTCCGTACTTTTTGTCTTCGTTTGTTATATTTGAATATATTTAGATAAAAGTGTAAGTGTTGTGGTAAGTGGTGTGCCGGATAACCATATCCGGCGGAATTAGTTTTCAATAATATAAGCTTGCGTTTAAAAATGGCCAGGGTGGAGTAAATTTTACTCTGCCTTTTAAATTATTCGTCTTAACATTGCAGGCAATGTTAAGACGAACATCATATTACTTGTAGGTGGTTTTGAGCGATTTAGTACAGTGCTTCTCAAATTTTTTGACTCAAAAACCCCCTCAACATAACATTTGTTATCGCGAATTCCCTCTCTGAAATATTGAAATCGTAAAGGATGCACCGTATATGACAATTACAAAACTTTTAACATTTAATAAAAAAAACTAAATAAATAAATAATAGATCAGTTCTTTTCATCAACCCCCTTTTTCAGAGTAAAATATTTCCGAATCGGTAAAATTTGTAATATAGATGTTTTGCAGTAAATAGGCCTTATTTAATATCTGCTTTATTCCCTTTAAGTTTGTACTATGAATTTGTCACATCCTGTAGCCAGCAGCTCTGGCTATTTTTTTTTACTTCCAGTTCTACAATAATATACTATAAAGTACTTACTTTAACAATGGATTTTCATAATAAAAGAATAGAATGAAAAATGCCAAATATCGTGAATCATGAATACCTGGTTGTTCGTGAACCATCGGTTGGTAACCGCTGATCTAGTATATCTACATTAAATATTGAAGTATAAATAATTTAATCAAAAACAATTAATAAGTGATTTTGAACTCAACTTAGTTATTTGTCATGTTTTTGTTTGTGTGTACCGCAGTGCACATCATGTTATCTCTTCAAGATGATATGTTTTTCTACTTGAATGTATGATCCGTATCCGTATCCGTTCCCATATCCGTATCCGCGGATCAGGCTTTTATGTGCTCCGGCACATCATTAGTTGTTATGTATATGGAGCGCTACTATTGCAGCTAGAGCGATTGAAACAAGATAATAGTTCTTTCTCGCTATCCAAACCATACTATTGGTTTGGATAGCGAGAAAGATTATATTTTTATGACCTTCTAGATTGAACCATACACTTTTGCTGATTTCCTTATTTACTGTGACTCACTATCGACAATTTTGTCTAATTATTGTCGTGGTATAGGGTGACCATTCGTCCCGCATTTTGATTTGGTGTCCCCAGGGCCGAATTTTGCTCTGTACTTATATTTGGGAGGTGAAGAATTTTTTTTTGCTCTTTACTTATTTGGGAGGTGAGGACCTTTTTTGTTTGCTCTTCACTTATATTTCGGAATTGACGACCTTTTTTTTGCCCCGTCCCGCATTGCCGTCTCCAAGAAAATGGTCACCCTATCGTGGTAGATTGTAAGAAAATTCATTTTAATGAAACAACTATAGCCTATTCCAAACGTTTAAGCGAAACTAAATGGAATTTTTATTATTGAAGTGGGACGAGCTGACTTTTTGCTATTGAAGTGGGCTTTTGCTAAACAAAATGATCAATAGCTGCATTTAAACGTTAAAAGTTACTAGTTACAAATTCTAGTTCCGCTTAAATCAAAGAAACAGACTATAGTTTGTATATAGCTGTCAAACACTTGTAAAATTTTGAATTTAATATTATAATTTCATGTAGCCAAGTATTTATGTAAAGGAAAGTTCCTAACAAAATATTATTTGAAACTTACAATTACATTTTCATACATATTAATATAATAAAAATGAATATATCATCATAGCATGTCGTCATGTTCTCAGTTGTTTCAAAGTTTCAAATGTTATTAAAAGCCATGGCTCATTATCAAACTAAAGTTGACATAACTAATGGTAACTTGAACTGCTTCATATGTAAATAAATCAGTTTACAAGAACATGCATTTAACATTTTAACTTAGGTTAGGTAAATTAGTGCTTGTGGTTTGAAATTTACTGGTGACAGTAATTACCATATATTTTGGACCTTAATTTTATTTTTCAATGTAAGACAAAACGATAAGTAATGAGAAAAAAATCATCTTCTCTGGAAAGTATGTCCTATATAATTCTTAGTAATATCTCTTTCCATAATATCCTAATAGATGGAAGTATACAACTTTCCACCGCAAATAACACTCCTTTAAATAATTCTTGAAAAAAATCCGCGGTCATTGACCCTGTTATTCAACCCCCTTTTTGGTTGTTTTTCCTGATTTTGTCGATGGCGTTTGGCAAACAAATTGTTGTATACCATTTAGCATTAACTGTTCTCCGTTACTCTAAAGGAATGGTTGCGACATGTCCAGTACCAGAAACAAGCGATCATTTTCTTAGAAGTGCTTCATGAACGAACAATTTTGTGGGTTTCGGTTCATCTTGGAAGAAATAGATTATTTTTTATCATATTTTGTAATATTTAACTCTAATTGGATAATTATATTGAATTTATTTATGAAATTCTATTTCTGTACAATACTAAAATTACCTCCCTTACAAAGTGGAACATACACAAAGTGTTTTATTTTTATTTAAAATTTTCCTGATTTACCGACATGTTCCATCGAGAGGCAAAAGCTCATCAAAAAATTCTATTCAATTAAACACTTAAAAATCACTTTACCAGACTGCGTACTCTGACATTTTTCCTCCCACATAAAACCGGAAATAAATATAAAATTCCAAATCCTATATGAACGTTTGACCGTTCCCCATTCTTTTAATTTTTTCATTATTTGGTTATTTACATAATTTAAAACAGTATTGTTCTTTTGTGTCGAATAATTGAATTTTATCCTTTTACACGTTCTTTTATTTCACTAGGTAGTAATCAAATTATTTGTAGTTCACTTTTATCCATGAATGCATTTTTATTCTGCATATACCATAAGCTTAATCAGCTTTAATACTTCCCACGGGCAACGTTACTATCTTTGAATGTTAATGTTAATTCTTTTTACTATGTTTTATGTTTCACGAGGTTCAAATCTTAAACGGCTCGTAACTATTACAATAACCATCTGCTTATTTTTATAGTATTGATAGATATCAAGACAACTGTGATAACTTATTGGTGGTGTTTGCAGTACAATCAACACAATCCTACTTTTATTCGACTCTGATGTAGTCAATTTATTATCCAATAATTATAAAATTCTTCATATCTTTGAAATTATTTTGCAATGGTCCAATATTAATGCGGACACCGTTATTTTGGACGTTTGCCATTGCTGATAGTACTAGGCTAGAATAGTGCAATATAATAACTGCTGAACTTTCTTCTTATGCTCGTTTACCCTAACATGTAGAGAATGTTACCCTAACTTACAGGATAATGGCTACAGTCATAAAATTATTACTGATGCTATCAAGCATAAGAAAAATGACGCACCTAGAACGGACGAAGTGAGATATGTCTCTATGCCCTATTATAAAGGAGTATCTGAGAAAATTGGTAAGATACTAAAGAAGCTTAATATCCAAGTAGCCTTCAAATCGAGTTCGACTTTAAGATCTATCCTATCATGTACGAAACCCAAATCTGTCCTAAACAAAAACTGTGTCTACTCTATTCCCTGCCAGTGCGGGAAAAAATATATTGGCGAGACTTGCAGACCTTTACATGTTAGGGTAAACGAGCATAAGAAGAAACTTCAGCAGGGCGAAATTTACAGATCCAAACTGGCTGAACATGCTTGGGAAAATGAACACCATTTCGAATGGAAAGATGCTAAACCCTTAATTTATGAGGAAAACAAGTTCAAAAGAAAATTGAAAGAGTCTGCTTTGATCGAAAACTCTGGAGATGCTGTCAGCCAAGCTAGCATAGAATTTCCTCAACTCTGGCTTTCCATTATTCAAAACAATCCTTTTAATCCTCAAGTCACTAATCCAGTAACAAACAACTCATTACCACACAATAGTGTGACAAACAACCTTAATCCGGTCGTGAATCCTCCGCAGGTAGTCCCGTCTCTACCCAAACCTGATCCTAACCACCCAACCAATAGCAACGCACCTATAACCTGCTCCCAATCTTACAATACTCGGTATAAAAACTCGAAGAAAATTGAAATGTTTATCACTTCTCGTGATCGCTGAAGACGGAAACAGATTGAGCAGTTTCCGAAACGTCCGAATTTATTTTTTATATATTCATGAAGTATTATATCTTTTTGATACTAATACTTATTATATTGTACTATTCTAGCCTAGTACTATCAGCAATGGTAAACGTCCAAAATAACGGTGTCCGCATAAAATTATTCGGCCAAAGAAATGTGCCTAAGTTGCTCGCAGATCGAGTTGTGTGCGATGGAGCATCGTCTTGTGAAAACCATATGTGTTGTTCTTATTTATTTATTTCAGGCAGAAAGAAATTTAGTAGAGTCGCATGATGTCGTTTGTTAGTGACAGTAAGAGTAATCCATCTTTAAAAAAAAGTAAATCAGCCTAAACTGTACTTTAAACAGTCACTCAGAGAGTGAAGGAGTACATAGATCAATCTTTTTCAGATCCCAATAACGGCTGCTTTGTTTATTTGCATATTCATGCATGTCGAAATGATCTTCGTCACACATCGAATAATAAGATGCTATATTATTACTACTCTCACACGCGCTGTTTTAAACTGAGCCTTCGATATACGTATTTAATATTTGGATTATCTTTATTAAGTGGGCGATTTATTCAACCAACTATATTTGTTGAAAAACCAAGGAAAATAAAGTAATTTATCTGATTAAATATTGCCTTTCTTTCATGAAATGTTCTTATCTTTTCTACTCAACTATTCATAAGCAAAACATGATTTTCTTTATTAAACCTCGAAGCATTTTTACTGACATGCCTTTAGTTTATCCACGTGTTCTACATAGAAATTATATTTTTTGTTTACTTATATGATACACGGTTGTAATGTAATCCCTAGTTATAGATACAAATTTTCCTAGGGCACAGAAATATTATTTTATTTAATCAGCATATAATGTAGACTATTTTACATGAAGTTAAAATTTACAACAAAAGCTGAAGGTGAGTTTTGTAATCATCCAAGAGTAATAAAGCCAATATATGCAAGGCAAATACAATATTTCATATACAACTATAAAGTTTTTGAAAATGACTAGGTAACTTTGATGGGATTTCATAAGATCGTTAGAAAAATGGTAAATATTATTTAAAAACTCAAAAATTCGGAACTTCAATTGTAAAACTCTAGAACTGTCCTTAACAACATGGCTACCTAACTATCAGCTGATTGTAACCTACAACAATATGTCTAAAATGTTATATTCCGGGCATGCGCACCTGTATGCTTGTAATATAAAATTGTTTATTCCGCGGCTTGTAATATTTGAATATAGATATGTAATGCATTTATTATAAAGATTATTATTTGATGGTTGTTGATAAAAATACAATGAAAACGAAATTCAGGGTCATTAGAAAAAATAATGCGTTTTGACAATTTTTTGTGAATAATAATAGTATTGAAGGAGTACAAATTCATACTTACTTAGGTGCTACTATTAATAATAATAATAATAATAAATTTACAACAAAAAAAAAAATGAAATAACAAGTCACAAAAGATATGTAATATCTTGTGGTGACAAAACATTAAATACTATTCAAATAATTAAAACACAATCAAATATGAGAAAAAAAGATGATCTGTTACTGACATCATAATAGAAGAAAAAAAATATATACATATACATAGCACTAACATACATATATACATACATACATAAATAATAAATTAATAAATAAAGTTAGCAATAAGCAACAAAAAATAAATAAAACATTTAGAAATTTATGGGTTAAGAAGAATTTTATTGAGCAGTTCAGTTGAGGTATTGAATAACCAATTTTTCATTTTACGTTTGAGAGATATACATGAAAGAGAGAGAAAATTTGATTTAATCTCACTGGGTAAATAGTTGTACAATTTAGGCAACTTATTCATGAAATAGCCGCTACTAACAATCTTTTTTGTGCAAGATGATTTAGAAAAACCTTTTGATTTACCTCTAGTATTATAGGAATGAGTGTGTAAATGAGTATTAATTATTTTATAGAACTTATGTTTATGGTTGTGAAAAAACTGGGTGATATTTAAAATATAGAGACGATTGATACACAGGATACCGGCATTGTCAAATAAAAGTTTAGATGAGTATCTTTTGGGTTTATTCAACATTATTTTAAGAATCATCTTTTGGGCAACCTTAATTTTATTTATTGTAGTCTTAACTGCCCCGCCCCAAAAGATAATGCCATAATTCAGAATTGATTGCGCAAGCCCAAAATATATCATTTTTAAGACAGCAAAATTTAGGCAAAATTTCAAATTTCTAAAAACATAGGACAATTTTCTTATCTTATCCGTAATATAGTTAATATGAGCTTTCCAGCTAAGTAAACTATCTAGATAAATTCCCAGGTATTTTATAGATAATTTAATCTCTGTAATATTGTTGCATAAACAGGGTAATTTCTTTTGTTGGCAACTATCATCATGTATGAGTAGATTCTTATTACTGGGGAGTTTGCTAGAATGAGAAACAAATGGAACTATATACGTTTTATTTAGATTAAGAGTTAATAAATTAGTGTCTAGCCAAAGTTTAATTTTATTTAAGTTTTCGGATATATTATTAAAAACCTCATCCCATGAGTTCCCTGACACATAGTATACAGTATCATCGGCATAAGCAACCAAGCGACCTGGCAGTTGAAGTGACAAAAGGTCATTGATATACAATAAAAATAGAAGTGGGCCTAAAACTGTTCCTTGAGGAACTCCTACAGAAGTGTAACCAGGATCGCTTAGAACGTTGTTCACAGAGGTGTACTGTATACGGTCAGTCATGTAACTTTTTAGTAAGCTCAAAATATTCCCTCTAATTCCACATGATTCCAGTTTGCTGATTAAACGAGTGTGGTCGACAGTATCGAACGCTTTTGCTAAATCCAAAAAAATAGCTGCAGAATATTTGTTCATTTCAACATTTTTGTAAACATCGTCTAATAAGCAAGCGATAGCATCATTAGTGGAAACATGAGGTCGAAAACCAAATTGAAAGGGAGAAAGAATTTTAAAACGTTCCAGAAAATTTTCAATTCTTGATTTAATTATTTTTTCAAATATTTTGGAAAAAACAGAGACTAAAGAAATGGGACGGTAGTTGCCAAGTGCGTCCTTGGGACCACTTTTATGGAAAATTTTAACAATTGCTATTTTTAGTTTTTTAGGAAAGTAGCCTTTTGCAACACACCTGTTAAAAAAAATTGACAGAGGTACAGAAATATTATCTTTAATTTTTTTGATAGTTATATTTGTAATTCCGTCCATACCAGAAGAATTAGAATTTTTGAGAGAATTGATAGCATTAATAATATCATTTTCAGATATGGGTGAGAAAAACAAGGTTTTTGAAATACGCTTCGCATTGAAACAGGGATTAGAAGACTGACTTGTAATTTTGCTAGCCATAGTTTTTGGAATATTTATGAAATATTCATTAAAGACCAATGGGTTTTAACCAGCGAAATTAGATCGCAATTGACATTGTGAACATTGCGCAACCTGATATTGCTAGGACAGCATTTACGAAATGGAATAAAATATTCCGAAGCCACGACTTAAATTTGGAAACAAATATTAGGCTTGCAAGATGTTATGTTCTTTCTACTCTCTTATACTCTGTCGAGTTGTTGACATTAACGGAAGCTTCATCTAAGAAAGTCGTAAATCGTCATCTTTTGAAATGTGGATTTATAGTCGCATCCAACCCATATCATGTAGGATATATCATGGAAGGCATAGCATTGAGGGCATATCATTTAGGGCAAAACATGGATAGCATATGTAAGAGGGCCAAGAACACAAAAGTCCTAGAAACGATAAAGAAGGAGTTAAGGTTCACTATTAAGTAAATAAAATTAGGTTACTTAGGCCACATAATGAAAAACGAAGAAAGATGCTGACTACACCAACTGGTCATATATAAGAGGCCCTGAAAGACGTCGTATATCTTGGTTAAATAATTTAAGAGTGTGGTTCAATAAAACAACAACTGAACTGTTTCCGATTGATGTCAACAAAGTCAAAATAGCCATGATGTTCCAACATCCGGAACATTAATCATATCTGGTAACATTATGGGTAAGAAAATGGTATCTTGGTGTAATACAGTGGAGGGACTGACTTTTAATGAAAGCTACACATTGACAACTATGAGCATAACCTCCAAACATTATTCTTGTTATTTATTTTCTCGTTAGACATTTGATTTCTCCGGTTTGTGGTCAGGGCTTTTTACAGATATACATTTCCAACTTTCTGCCCTTCATTTCGTTGTCTTTCATGATGTTTGATCAAAAAATTTGTTAACCAGCGTCATAAAACTTAATAAGAAATAATTTTACAAATTATCACATTCTAAACACTTCACCCCTCTACGACCACTGCTTGCTATCGACTTCTCAACTTCTCGAAACATATTTTGTAGGTACTTTTTAGAATCGGTTTAAGAACAGTTTCCGATTTTTTTATCTCTCCAATCGTAAGCGTACTTAACAAACTTTTCGGTTTAGAGAACAACAAAGTTACAAGGAACCAAGTCAGGTTAGTATGGTCCACTATACTAATTTGTTCTTCGCCAAAAACTGCCAAATCATAAGCAAAATTTTGGCTATGCAAACAATAATATATTTCAAAATTTTACGACACTAATCGTATCTACAAATTCAGAGACGCTATAAAACGCTCCTTTAAGCAGTATGATTTTAAGGCCTCTTTTGAATTTGACATTGCAGCTATTTCTGAGAACAGCTGGCAAGGCATTATAGATATCGATACCTGCAATTAAGGGCAGATTTCTAGATGCACTATATCTGTGCCTAGGAATGGTAAAAAGTTCTGTGTTCCTAGTAGTGTACTTATGAATCTGACTGTGCCTTAGTATGTTGTTTTCGTTGGTCTTTATATACATTAGTATATGTAATATATACAGAGACGGGACTGTCAGAATTTTATATTCGTTGAAAATTTGCTTGCATGATGTGCGCGGAGAAACGCTAAAGTCCTGATGGGTCGTTTTTGGATTATAAAAATTCTTTGCCAGCCAGTTGACGCACCCCACATCTCAATTCCATAGCTAATGGCAGATTGAAAAAAGGAGAAGTACGCAATTCTGACAATCTCCGTTGACACAGTTAGCATGAGTCGTTTTAACATAAATACAACACTATTGAGTTTTTTGGACATGTGGTTTGTGTGCTTTTGCCAAGTGAGGCGGGCATCCAAGTGGAACCCAAGTAACCTTACAGTGACAACCTAGTGAAGTTCAATATTGTCCAAATGTCTGTTTAAACTAAAAACTACTGTTTTCGTTTTTTCAATATTTAAACTTAAGCCGTTACTTGTGAACCACTGTAAGGCCTGAGACTCCATATCCCGTTCAAGCATGGAATTTTCAAAAAAAATAAAATTGTTCGAACTAATTGCCTTAGTAGCAAAGACAATTAAATTAACAAAGGAAAAACAAACAACTCAGAAATAACAACTGCATCACATCAAGTTTATGTTCTCGCTTTTCATTTACAAGCAAAACGTGCAAAATAAGCATATTTTTTATCAAACCTCGTACTTGTAAGTTTATTGTTTTTCTCTGTTATCCTTTGCTCTTCCACCCTTACTAAGAAATGGTATGTACAATTACTCAGATCAAGACAAAGCAAATGCATTAGCGGATCAATTTGAAAGAGTACATAAACAAAATATCGACCTTGGCACAACCAGGTTCACGAGTAAGGTAAGCAAACTTGTAAAGGAATATATCAATAAGAATATAATAGACCCAGAAAATGTCGATATTGCAACTCCTGAAGAACTCAAGCAGCTAATTAAGAAGCTTAAAAACAAAAAATCACCAGGTCTTGACAACATATCACCACGACTACTTAAAAATCTTCCCCACAAAGCCATCATCCTCCTAACAAGAATCATAAATAGCACTATGGTACATGGCTACTTTCCAAATGCGTGGAAAATAAGTAAAACTGTGCCTATTAAGAAACCAAATAAGTCGTCAGACTTACCATCTAGCTATAGACCCATTAGCCTGCTCAGTTCACTAAGTAAAGTAGCAGAGAAGGTCTATTTACGTAGAATTTATAACCAGCTAGATGCAGACACAAATGGAATAATACCAGAACAATTTGGATTTAGGAAAGCGCACTCTACTATGAGCCAACTAGCCAGATTAACAGACAAAATCACCTACGGATTTAACCAAAATAAATACACTGGAATTATAGCATTAGATATCGAAAAGGCGTTCGATACTGTCTGGCACGAAGGTCTAATTTTCAAAATAGTAAAGCTAAAATTCCCACCATATCTTATCCATTTATTAAAATCTTACATCCAAGACCGATATTTCCAAACAGCCATTAATAACTGCAAATCATCTACACGACAAATTGTAGCAGGCGTCCTACAAGGCTCAATCCTAGGTCCAATTCTCTTTTGCATATTCATAAACGACCTTCCACGCATGAATAATGTGTCTTACTCTCTGTATGCTGATGACACCGCCCATATTTACTCAGTCCTGGAGAATAGACACCATCATAAGAAGGCTTC
This sequence comes from Liopterus haemorrhoidalis, assembly GCA_963971575.1. Classification (NCBI taxonomy): domain Eukaryota; kingdom Metazoa; phylum Arthropoda; class Insecta; order Coleoptera; family Dytiscidae; genus Liopterus; species Liopterus haemorrhoidalis. The sequence continues at coordinate 30,941,268 of OZ020619.1, read as the reverse complement.
AACAAGCGACAGACAAAATCTTAAAATATATGCAGAGGTGGAGAATAAAAATAAATGAAACTAAAACTGAGGCTATTCTGTTTACCAGAAGAAGACCCGTTTTGACTCGGAACATTAGCATACAGGGAGTCGACATAGAATGGTCTCCCACAGTCAAGTACTTAGGTGTTCATCTAGATCATAGACTGAATTTTACAAATCACTGCAAACAACGTTGCCAGCTAGCAACTGCGTGCATGGGTAACCTGTTCCCAATCTTAAACAGGAGATCAGGACTCGAGCAGCGAAATAAAATTCTACTATATAAAACAATAATCATGCCAACTCTAATATACGCATGTCCTGTCTGGAGCAACACATCCAACATCAATTACAGGAAGCTACAGATTGTGAAAAACAAATGCCTAAGACTAGCAGGAAACTATCCCAGGTACAAAAGAATTAGTGAAATCCACGATGAGTTAAATATAACCTTCATAAAAGACATAATCTACAAAATGACAGAGAAGTTCTTTTCTAAGTGCCTTGTGAGTGACTATCCCCTAATCCGTGACATTGGTAATTATGAAATAGATGAACTGCCATTTAAGAAGTACAAACACAGACTTACTAAACATATTCTAATGTGAGCATGAGTGCCTTAAAACTTAGTGGTAAAACAGTGCCAGAAAAGACTCTCAACATATGAAAATAGACTATAAAACAATACGTGATATGTGATATAGGTTTTTTGTTAAAAATTTTTCCCTATGCTTACTAATTAAGTTAAAACTATATTGTAAATTAGAACTACCACTACATGTAATTGTTAACTAGTTATAAGTCAATAAATATATATATGTTTATTGTTTTTGGCAATTTATCGAAACAATTATTGTGTTGTCTTTCTGAGTGGACACTACACTGTTTTTCACTTCCTTGTATGCAGTTTACAACGTTATTATTTTTTTCACATTGTTCTCTAATAACTGTTTCTGATTTTATCTTATCTTGTTTCTCCACCCTTAAGGTGTTCGTTTCAGTAAGTTGACATAACTGTTTGTTTTGTTTGTGTCTGCACGTGTTTCTGCCTAATATGTCACCGTATGTCTCAATTATCGAGACAATTGTTTATTTTCTTTACATAACTTATTTTCTTTATAGAACTAAGCATCGCTTCTTCATAATAAATGTTATATAAATAAACCGCGCAGTGTTTACTCGTGGTTATAAAAAACAATCATGGGCGCTCTAGTTATTTTCTCTCCCGGATTTGCCTCTCATTTTGAGATTTCCAGTCCAGGATGACCATACTCATGGATACCATACCTTCAATCAGGGCATACTACTCAACGCCTTGCAAGAACCACCGCAGGAAAGAAAGACCTCACACGCTTACGTATATAGGCCACCGTTGGATGTTGGTGACCTATGGATATCTCCTCCGAGAAAAAGAATATCCTCTGATACGTGTATCACATATTAGCCTGTGTTGCATATATTGTACACCGTTGCTTCTTATTTGCAAATAACTGTATATATATATATATATATATATAATAATGAAAATTGATATCAAAAATACAACCTCCCCGGGAATCGAACCCGCATCCTAGAGATTACGCGTCTCAGTCCCCTGTCACAGGGCCATGGAGGCATGAGAATTGCATTTTGATATCAGTGGACAAGTCGTGACTTCAATTATACATAATTCATGTACGAAAGAGAAGCTGATTTTTCTAACGAAAAACACATTTACCACTAATGTCTCAGTCAGTGCGTACACCACCCAAATATTTAAAGAATAATGAAATTATTTTGAATTAACAATTATAAATGTTTAATAATGAAAATTGATATCAAAAATACAACCTCCCTGGGAATCGAACCCGCATCCTAGAGATTACGCGTCTCAGTCCCCTGCCACAGGGCCATGGAGGCATGAGAATTGCATTTAGTATATATATATATATATATATATATATATATATATATATGATGCATAAAACTAATATATATGTGAAACGCCCCAATGAATTAAACTAATTTATTACATGTTACGGTTACAAGTTTGAACAAACATGATTCACCCAATTTCTTATCTTTTACCATTATGCAATTTTTTTCTCGACACTTGATTTTAAACTACTGACACGTAAACAGTTATTTACGTTTTTTTTATGAGTTTGACAAACAATAGTGATTTTTTATATTTTTTATTTTATTTTTATACTAAGTTTATATATATATATATATATATATATATATATATATATATATATATATATATATATATATATATATATATATATATATATATATATATACAGCATCAGTCGATCGTGGCGTAATTTTGAGAAGATCTGTACTAACCATTTTGTTTCAAGTGACATGTTTAATAAATGTTATATATCAGATTCCTACTTTTCCCTTGTATTGGCAGAGCGCGATGACGCTATATAAAAATAGTAGATAGCCAATACAAAAAAGTTGGTCATGGTGTAGATATAGGAAGTTTAAATAATATAAGTCCATTTACACCTTATTCTTTTTTTAAATTTAATTTGTCAAGATATACCTGAATATACACATTCGTATAATAACTAAATAGGAACATGAGCAAACGTTAAAATTATAAGGTTATTTGTGATCTGATGTATTAACTTAACAAACCAATTTTTTTTTTGTTGTGTTCCAGTATTTTAACGTCGATATCCCGAAATTGGCTGATCAAGTGCTAGTCACCCCAAATAACTTTTATATATAACGTGTATATTTACATTGTTTTCACTACGTTAATACGCAGACCTACACGCTGCTGCAGGAGAAATATCATTCATTTTTATCTGCATGAGTGGGCTAGTAAACAAACGTCATTCGCATAAACTAAGTCCTCGAGGCTGGCTTGTAGCCCCTATCTGATACCTCGTTGTTCTGTCATAGCTTTGATCATTGTAGTCGAACACCAAATTAAAATGAATCACTACACATACAGTCAACCACAAAAAAAGAACGTGTAGATTTTTCATTAATGAACAATTTTAACAATACACTTTACAACAATATGAGAACATTTCGTAATTTCGATTTATCGTATTGTAGCGTATAAATTTAATATATTAAAAAAAGTAAAGGAAGAAATAAATGGAGGCAATCTGTGTTTATGGACAAAACCGTAAGGGTTTACGTGACCACATCAAGGTGGTCTTCCTGCTCTACTATACTGCGCTCCATTTTTGGCTTTGCTACGTTAACTCTCAAGCACTTTCTGTAAGCTTTGCGCCTTTCGCATTAGTGTGTGGCATATTTTTGTATTCTTCAGGATCAGATCTATTCGATTTTGTACATTTTTTTCTACTTGTACATTTGACGCATATATCCTGACATTTTGATTTCGAAACACAAATTATTGCATTAATGCACTCATAACTTCCATAATTCTGGTCCGATTGGGCTAAAATTATATACTTGAATAGTTTTTGAAGAAATTTGAAGTTAATTTCATGTATATCGGACAAAGCGTTCACTCGCTATAGGTCTCCGAAATTGACTGCACATGAATTGAGCGCACCAATTCGTGCGCTCACGTATCACAGTCGCGTGGGGTGCAATTAAGGGGGGACTGATGCAATTTAAAAACATTTCACATCTGTTCTAAATCTATTGACACTATTAACTTTTACCTGCATCATATTCTTTCTGAGATATAAGCGTGTAAGGCGGCGCACAACCCTATAGTTCTCAATAGTTTCTTATACAAAACTAATAATTGGAAATAAAATTAATAACAATCATATATCAAAATTTGCAGCGAATTTTTATCTATTTAATAGGATATTTTTAACTGTAGATAAAACTGTTATATAATTGTAAATAAGCAAATTGCATTATAGAAGCCATCTTGTAACCCAATCGACGCATATTTGCGTACAATGCGGCAAATTGTAGCTAAATCTTCATTCTACAAATGTGTTTGTAGCTATTTTGATCTATGGTGAAAACTTCTTATAGTTATTGTACTTGGTAGTCAATTTTTGCCGCCATTTTGAATCTGCTGCTGTTTTCAAAATATAAGTAAAACTATAAGTATCAAGTCGAAAAAAATGTTGACGTATTATTTGAACATTTCTACACAAAACTGTATACATATAAAACTTATTCGAAACCCACAAATAGATTTAAAAAGTTACAGAACAATATCACTATTTTTATGTTATTGAGAGATAATATTTTTATATTAAGTATTTCTACAATTAATAATTGCCTATTAGATAGATAAAAATTCGGTGCAAAATTTGATGTATAGATTGTCACTAATTTTATTTCAGATTGTTAGTTTTGTATAAGAATCTGGTAACCTCTGGGGGTTAAACGCAGCCTTAAAGTCTAACATATTTTCGGGACGGTCAGATTTTTTAACATGCATCGCATACCTCGAACCGATTTTAAAGACATATTCACGTCAAAATGTAATGTACTGTAATAATAACTGACAATGTAGGTGATTGAGACTGAAACATGTTGCAAACAGTAATATCACTATTTATTGTCAGTAATTATTCAGTATATAAACGATATACATGAGACGTTGTAAGAGGATAGACAACATACAATGTGTATAACATGTCAGCCGTTGTTATAAGTAATTAGTGTACTTGTGAATTATAAATAAAATAGTTAAAAGTCATTGACCTATATTAATAAAATTAGAGGATATATGTATCTGTTTTTTATTTTTTCTACCACATTTTTTGTTTCTACATGTTTCAGATTATTATAAGACAATACCCGCAAAAATACAATTTTGTCTGCCTATCTCTCTATGTGTCCGTCTCTCTGTCTGTCTGTCTTTTGGTCTTTCTGCCTGTCTGTCTATCTGTTGGTCTTTCTGCCTGTCTGCCTGTCCGACTTTCACGCAAAAACGGTTGGGCATATTTTCACGTAATTTGGTATGATGATAAAGTAAAACCAGAATTCGAATTTAGGTTATAAGACATTTCAAAAATGTTATTCTAGAGGATAGTTTCGGTGTTATGTTTATTAAAAAATTGATGTGAAGTGTGAATTTTCACACATTTCAGGGTTTTGCAGGTATTTAGTAAGTGAATGATGATTATTTGGGATGCGAAAACAAATTTTATATTAATTTTTTTTTTTTTTTGTTAATTTTAATTCGAACGCCTAATACCATTATTTAGGTTTCTAAATATGTGCAGTATTTTTTTTATATAGCAAGGTTCATTAAGAATTTTAAAAATTGCGCCTATGGCTTCCATTGGTTGTTATAAGCTCCGCCCCTCTGATTTCGTGTACATTGAAACAGAATTAAATTATAATTTAAACAATTTCCAATGGTTATTAATTTTACGCTTTTAAAAATCAAATGCAACATTTGCCAAAATATAACTAGAATTTTGAAAAAATAATTTAAACAATATAAAAATTAAAAAAAAAAAAACAAAAAATAATATTGTCTGTTCTCGCAGGGTTCGATCCCATTCGGATCGAGTTACTTGGAAAAGCCAGTGTCAAAAACCACTACACCAGCATACACGTTCCAGTGTAGCGTGTTACAAAGCTATAACTTGTGTACATTATTAGCAAAAAATCACAAAAAATGCGTTTTTTTCCAAAAACATAATCTGATCAAAAATTCCTGTTGTACTATTCCGGTTCACACCAATGTACATTACTTAGAATTTTTTCAGATTTTTAGTTTAAACCATACTACAGGGGCTACAGGGTGTGGGACAAAATTTTTTTTGCACAATTTTGGCAAAAATCGCTTCAAAATAATTTATTTTGCAAAAATAAAAATTTGATCGTTAATCCACGTACCAAGGGCTTTCATTTGAAACTCTACTCAGAATTTAAAAAAAATATTTTTTTTTCGATGAGCACATATTTGTTTATATTTTTAGGGGGATATGTTTTTCAGATGTTTTAGTATTTTTCCTATGTGCGGGTCAAAGAGTTGTATAAGCATGCCAAATTTCAACTCTCTAGCTTTAGCCGTTTGGCTACAATTTTTACCGAACAGACAGACAGACAGACAGACAAACAGACAGACAGACGACAAAATGACGGTATAAGGGTTTTTTGGTCATACCTACAAAACCGTAAAAACTTAAAATATCTCTTTTATTATTGACTTATAATATAGAAAAATAATATAATAAGAAAAATGTAATATATTTTTCTGATGTTATGGTGTTTTCAATACGAGCCGCTTACAAAGTACCAAAATGAGAAATGGCTTGGTTCAGAAAAGCCAAAATCGAAAAAAGTTCGAATGCAGAAGAGCCGAATCAACATTGTTAACCATTTTCTTCGATTCCAAGGGTATTATTCATAATGAATTTCTTCCAGAGGGTGAAACAATGAACGCCAATTATTACTTGGGTGTTCTGCAGCTTTTGTGGAAAAGGGTGCAAAGAATTCGGCCCGAACATAAAAAAGGTCGCCCGAACATCATGGTCTCTATTGCCATCCTCCATATTCGCCAGATCTAGCCCCCTGCGACTTTTTAAGCTTTTTCTTAAACTAAAATTAGCAATGAAAGGACACCGATATGCAACCGTTGCAGATATCAAAGTAGCTGTAACCGACATCTTTAAGGCCTTCTCGGAAGACGACTTCAAAAGCTGCTTCCAAACATTTTATCCGCTTCCAACGGTGTATAGACTTGGAAGAAATGTATTTCGAATAATCGATAATAAAAAAAAAAAAACAATTTCTTGGGTTATTTTTCATCTTAAAGGCGTATCACACTAGAACGCTATCCAAGTCTTATTTTTGTAGGTTTTTTTTTCAGGATCCAAGTCTTCAGGTCTTGACATATCACACGGTATTTGAATATTAGTTAAGACTTGGAAATTGTTTGTTTACCCATGCGCACATCGTGAAATTATGAGAGTTGACAGTTATAATTTGAAAGGTTATTTTAAAATTGTTTTTTTTATAATGAATGAGGAAGAAATAGTAATTTTGTCGGCGACAATAATAATATTTAATATATTTTATATTTTTTGGGTTTTCTTTAACAAAATTTATCAACTCTTCTTCTATCATTTTTTTTTAATAAATAACTTTTCAAAAATACAAATTTAACAACACTAGACGTAAACAAAAGACAAAGACGCTTCAGCCGAGAGCGAGATAAAACCAGTTGGCGTACGCGCATTTTGTAAGACCTGGGTAAAGAGACCGAGAAATTGTATCCTGTTTCATTTGCCTGGTCTTCAAAACCTAAATTTTTTCTTCATACTATCAAGGCCTTATCACACTAGAGTTATTATTCAAGTTTAAACTTGGAAAATAACTCTAGTGTGATAAGGCCTTTAGTCCGTTTTCTTATGGGACGCACGTGTATTTAAATATAGATTTCCGACTTGTTATGTAGTTGATAATTAATATTTGGTGGCAATCAATATATCTTATTTTTATGTAAAGCAATATAACCGACATAAATATATATTACAATTTCATAAGTTCCACCATTATCATTGAGTAATAATTTGGTCATAAAATCTGGAAACATAAAATAATAATACGAATAAAATCAATTTAGTGTTACGGTTTTTGGGTAAAACAACATATTTATTATCACTGTCATCTAGGCAAACTAAATTATATCCCAGAGTTGACGATTTTATGTTTTAGAATTTATTTAAATCGCAAATTGTTTTACCTCCAATTTATTATCATGTCAAAAGAGAGATTAACTTGAAAGCGTAAACAATCTTCGTCGAAGAATTTCGTTTAAGGATTCAACAGCTTTATAATTACTGCACGGTTTGTCAAAATAAACGTTTATTACTACATTAAAAGGTTGGTTATAAAACGAAATATGAATTTAACAACGTGGGGTTAGCAGATAAAGTTAACATTTATTTGATATCTAAAATAACTGATAATGTTGATTTGATAGTATTGATCAGCAGCATGAATTGATATACAAGAAAACTGGAACTACTTAATAGAGCAAAATGAAGGATTTGTGTGAATGCAGTCAAACTTAGACTATTTATTATTTATTTTTTATTATTTAAATTTAATTTACGGCACGAAGCCGCTTAGATTTGTACATATAACACATATATCTAGAAATATACAATAAACAGTACATATCATAATACAGGAGAATAAGATGATACATATTTACAAAAATAAGAAACAAAAGAAAAAATAAATAAATAAATAAATAAACAAATACAAAATAAGGAATTTTCATATATTGAAAGGCGGGTGTATAAGTTTTATTAATGTTTAATAAAATCATAGATTCGAACTTGATTAGATGAGTTACGTCCGTAATTTAGTAATTATAGTTGATAGATAATGGGATTCGGACCAGTCAGAAAACAAAACAAATTTATTAACTTCGCTTACGTTTCGATTTAATTTAAATCTTCATCAGAGCTTAGTTAATAGTCACGATATAAAATAAAAATTTAAAATTAATAAAAAACACATCATATGGTCCGGTCATTGAACTCATAAATAAATAATAAATAATAAATAATAATAATATTTATTAAATAGCACAACTACTCGATTAATTTGTAAGCTGCCACTGATTTCACAATAGCAAATGTCAAATTTTACGAATACAGTAATGACACATTTCAATATTGCTATCTAGTGGTCGCTTGTAAAAACATAAAAGGTAGTGAATTGTGAATTTCTGTATATTTTATGGAGTTGAATTGTATTTTTTTGGTGTATGTTCATCTCTGAGTATGTATGTGTTATAAAAGATTTTAGCAATTATTAATCTCGTAAGCATGTAATAAAATTGGGGGAATGAAAAATAGATAGTAGATATTAATAATAATTGTTCTACGTTTATTTAATTTTTTAATTTTATTATGATTGATGTAAATACAAAATAAGTTATAATAAATTTGAAAATAAGAAATTAAATCACGGAATCTTTTTTCATTTTCATTTCTTCTGAGTAATCAGTTTCTTCAGGTACGTCACCGACACAGTACTGATCTTTTGTGGGTGGTTCTTCACGTCCACTCTTGTAACGTTAAAGTTGCGTAATACTGCAGTTGCTACTATACCAATTATAATCTTATTGCTCAAATTCGAAGCGAATATTAGAATTATTAAACATTGTATTGTAAGGCGTGGATCCCGGCTAACCTTTAATATAAAATATCCTTCTCGAGACCGTTTACTTCAGCCTTTTTTTCACAGAAGAAAGCAGCACGAGATACTTTTTTCCTCACCGTGAACTGGTGCACTGTTATTTTGGAGTTAAGACATTATTTCTACACTTAATAAAATCAAACAAATTATATTTTTTCAAGTCCATTTTGCAATTTATTGTTCCAAAAATCATTTAATTTCTAACTTTTTGACAGTGATAGCACTTATTTGTTACTTATTCGCTACTTTCACTACCGAATAACTTATCTGCCAGATAGCATAGTTTATTCGTAGGAATAACTTTATCTGAAGGTGAAAAAACGCTTTATTGTTTTTATCCTTCAGATAACATTACCAGCCACTTTATCTGAAGGTGGAAAGACCGGCCCTAATAATTGCTAAAATCTTGTATAACACATACATAAATTTAATTTTATTAATGACAATAACCAAAGAAACGGCTTGACAACTGTCAGGTTACCTATTTATTTATTTATTTCCATAGAGAAATTTAGAAAAAAATCTTTCTCAACGCCTATTTCAGTTACACATTCAGTGTTACCAATCTTAGGATTCAATATGTCAGTCTCATTAACCGTCAGATAACTATCTGATAGATAAATATGAATTGAAAGACGGGATGACATTTATTCAACAGATAAAGTATCAGATAACTGTATCTATCAGATAGTTACCCAGAAGTTTATCAGAAGGTGGAAAGACCGGGCCTTAATACGATCCTTCATTTTACAATTGTGTAAAACATAAATAATGTAATAAATCATTTTTACCACGTCATAGATTCTAGAAACTTATGCAATATTATAGTTAACAACATTAACTAGCATAGGTGCTAGTTAATGTTGTTAACTATGTATTAACTTATGATAGGTATGTATTAACTTGTATTAGGATACAACAGAAGTCATATCTATGACTTCTGCTCTTACTTTTTAACTAATGAAAACAACATTAATTGGGTGAAAAAATGATATCTAAGGACATCAACCGGTATTCAATTTGATTAAAATATGTTTTGAATTGATACTAATATACAAACAGATAATAAATCACCTTTAAATGGAATATGTTCATAATGTAACAGAGATGTATTGTATTGTAACTTACTTATTTAGTATTTTCTCAAGTAATCTAGGAGACGTAGAAGTGTGTCTTACCTGAAACAAATACAAAATAATTAGTACACAAATATACAAAATAATAAAGAATATGTATATAAAAGCAGGAGTTGCCGAACCGGTCGTCCGTGGGAAGAATGCGTATCGCGTTCTTGATGAACGATTTTATGTGGCCCACTATTTGAAAATATTGTTTGAAAATATCAGGTCGTCAAGGATGAAATTTGTAGTTAATAATATTGCCAACCAGTGGCGGCGCTAGCTCTTAAAATCCGTGGGGGGGGATGTTAAAAAAATTTGAGTAAAATTGGGGGGGGGGGTCAGGAAATATTTTTTTATCGTTTACGTATGAAAATACAAGTAATGACCTAAAAAAAAAGGTCCTCACTTCTAAAATATATTTTTTTCCAAGCAATTCTAAGGAGGCCAACTGGGATCCAGAGCAACTTTTAGGGGGGACCCCCCACTAGCGCCGCCACTGTTGCCAACTTTAACAGCTTATTATTTGACATTGGCTTAATATTTTACCGTTCTGTTTTTTTTTTTTTTTTTTGTTGGAAAGTTACATATCACGCCTGTTACATACCATGCTCTAAAAAATACCAAAAACTTTTTTTTTTAAATTTATTTTGTTGAAAATGGAACGGTCGGAAATTCGCACTATTATGAACTATGAGTTCTTACGTAAAACTACGACATCGCAGACCGCGCGAAACCTTAATAGTGTATTTAGCTCCAGTGTTACTACGCTGCAGACAAAATCAAATTGGATCGACAAATTTCGTACAGGTAACTTAAAAACGAAAAAAAAAAAAGAAACTGGCTCATCGATTACAGATCCTGGCACATCGTCAAATAAATCTTGAAATGTATACAATCCTGTATACAATTTTAACTGGGTTGCAGTTATAAGTTTGTTTTTATTTTTATTCATGCGGATTTAAATTTTGAAATCTAGTAACCTTTAAAGATTGAATAGAGCTTTTCCTCTTTTTGTTTAACAAAAGCTCCATTCGATCATTAAAAGTCGAGCTCGTGACAACAAGAAAAAAAAACTGTTTAGTTTCGCTACAACATTTCGAATAAACAGTGTCACAGTTAGTCGCCCACTAATCCTACTTCTTAGTGCATGTAACTTTAACACGTTACGATGTTAGGTGACTTTCTTAAAGCCTTTTCTAATGACTTATTCGAGCATAATTATGACTCACCTAAATTTGTTTATGTTTTACGTGTAAACTTTAAACTTTTCTATGCTGGTAGCTGCATTAATTTAACTTTTAAACAGATCTTATTTACACAAATATTTGCTGTTAAACTATATTTAATTTCACTTTAAAGTAACAAACAATAAACTTTATAATTACAACAGTTAAGAAATGCGCAGTACATCAAATTTAACAAACTGGTATTGGTGAACAAATCAAATTAATTTCAATAATTTTATCAAAAGTTTTGCATAACAATTTTGGATTATTGGAAATCAAAAATACTGCGAAGTATTCAATTTAGTCTCCTACTTTTCCTTGTTTTACATTACAGGTATAAGTGACGGAAATTCAAGGTAGGTCAGTCCAGCGTATGTTAGTTTGCGCTGATTCCTTAAACAAATGGCAGTTTTACTAATTGGCGCACTGTTAAGTAATACCGTTAGTACAATTTTACGGGAGCTTGTTTGGAACCAGCTCGGCCCCCTTGATTATTATAATCATAAACCCCGCCCGACTCCACTGACGCTAGTCAGGCCAACCTTAAGTTGTATTTGTTTTCCTCCTTTTCTTAGGAATTTAATACAAGGTGTCTCAAAAGAAATTTTATATTTATTTAGCTTACTGCGTGAACGCAACGTATCCGAGGGGCGCGGGGGTTATGTCAATCGGTAGCCTGGCTCTTGGGAATTCAGTCGCTATGGAGCGTTTCTCGGGAGCAGACCGCGCGTTATGCGTGCGAGAGTTTTACAAAAACGGTGATTCGGCGACTGTAGCGCGTAGAAAATTCTGCAGTATTCGAGGTTTTCGCCACTTAAATGATGCGCCAAGCATTCCTCTCATTCGACATTGGGTTAAAAAGTTTGAAGAGACTGGTACAACGCTGGATAAATCAAAATCCGGGCGACCTAGGTCATCAAGAACGATAGAAAACGTAGAGAATGTTAATCAGTCTGTTCGTGACGACCCGAACCTTTCAATTCGATCATCATTACATCGCATTATGCACAAAGACTTAAAGCTGCACCCCTACAAAATTCAATTGGTGCAAGAATTAAAGCCCCAAGATGCCAGTCAGAGGCTTAATTTCGTAAATCAGGTGATTGAGCGATTTTCAACGTTTACCAACATTTTGTTTTCAGATGAAGCTCATTTTCATCTTAATGGCCACGTAAATAAGCAGAACTGCCGCTACTGGAGTGCAACGAATCCGAAACGCAAACATCAGAAACCCCTACATTCGCCTAAAGTGACCGTATGGGCTGCGATGTCGGCGCGAGGAATTATCGGCCCTTACTTTTTTGAAGACGAAAGGGGGCGTGCAGTTACAGTTACAGTGACTGTATAAAGACAGTGTGGCCATATGAACTGTAGCCGCCATGTTTATTCCAGATTTGTATTGGGTTATCACGGATTCTTTAATATCTCTTCGGGTCGATGGGATATCGACTTAGTTTTTGCTAACAAAGATTACACATACATATGCCGAAAAACTTATTTCAGGATTTTGTCCTAATCAACCCCTAAAGGGGTGAATCTACAAACGGGGTGAATTTTACATCCCGTCGTATTTCCTGTGTTTGTTGAGTTATAAGGTTTCTTTTTGGCACATAGGTGTCTTTTTATAATATCTCGAAATGGTTTTGACAGTTTTTTAAAATTTCACCCCTAAAGGGTGAAAAGGGGTAATATGTGATTTCAAGGATTCTTTAATATCTCTTAGGACCAATAAGATATCGACTTGCTTTTTGCTTACAAAAAATACCCATACAAAACCGAAAAACTAATTCCAGCATTTTGTCCTTATCAACCCCTAAAGGGGTGAATCTACAATTGGGGCGAATTATACATCCCGCCGTATTTCCTGTGATTGTTGAGATGTGACATTACTGTTTGGCACATAGGTGTATTTTTAAAATATTTCGAAATGGTTTTGACAGTTTTTTTAAATTTCAGCCCCAAAGGGTGAAAAGGGGTGACATGTGATTTCAAGGATTCCTTAATATTTCTTAGGACCAATAAGATATCAACTTAGTTTTTGCTTACGAAGATTACCCATACAAATGCCGAAAAACTTATTTCAGGATTTTGCCCTAATCAACCCCTAAAGGGGTGAATCTACAATCGGGGTGAATTTTACATCCCGTCGTATTTCCTGTGTTTGTTGAGTTCTAAGGTTTCTTTTTGGCACATAGGTGTCTTTTTATAATATCTCGAAATGGTTTTGACAGTTTTTTAAAATTTCACCCCTAAAGGGTGAAAAGGGGTAATATGTGATTTCAAGGATTCTTTAATATCTCTTAGGACCAATAAGATATCCACTTGCTTTTTGCTTACAAAAAATACCCATACAAAACCGAAAAACTAATTCCAGCATTTTGTCCTTATCAACCCCTAAAGGGGTGAATCTACAATTGGGGCGAATTATACATCCCGCCGTATTTCCTGTGATTGTTGAGATGTGACATTACTGTTTGGCACATAGGTGTATTTTTAAAATATTTCGAAATGGTTTTGACAGTTTTTTTAAATTTCATCCCTAAAGGGTGAAAAGGGGTAATATGTGATTTCAAGGATTCTTTAATATCTCTTAGGACCAATAAGATATCGACTTGCTTTTTGCTTACAAAAATTACCCATACAAATACCGAAAAACTAATTTCAGGATTTTGTTCTTATCAACCCCTAAAGGGGTGAATCTACAATTGGGGTGAATTATACATCCCGTCGTATTTCCTGTGATTGTTGAGATGTAACATTACTTTTTGGCACATAGGTGTATTTTTAAAATATTTCGAAATGACAGTTTTATAAATTTCAGCCCCAAAGGGGGAAAAAGGGTGACATGTGATTTCAAGGATTCCTTAATATCTCTTAGGACCAATAAGATACCGACTTGGTTTTTGCTTACAAAGATTACTCATACAAATGCCGAAAAACTTATTTCAGGATTTTGCCTAATCAACCCCTGAAGGTGTGAATCTACAAACGGGGTGAATTATACATCCCGTCGTATTTCCTGTGATTGTTGAGATGTAACATTACTTTTTGGCACATAGGTGTATTTTTAAAATATTTCGAAATGACAGTTTTATAAATTTCAGCCCCAAAGGGGGAAAAAGGGTGACATGTGATTTCAAGGATTCCTTAATATCTCTTAGGACCAATAAGATACCGACTTGGTTTTTGCTTACAAAGATTACTCATACAAATGCCGAAAAACTTATTTCAGGATTTTGCCTAATCAACCCCTGAAGGTGTGAATCTACAAACGGGTGAATTAAACATCCCGTCGTATTTCCTGTGTTTGTTGTGTTATACAATTTCTTTTTTGCACAAATGTGTCTTTTTAAAATATCTCGAAATAGTATTGAAAAACGCATGTTTATATAAAAAAAAAAAAAATAGGATATTTTCATATTAAAAAAGAATAAGCAGAACATGTTATATACCCTGACTTCAAAAAGAAATTACATAAGAGTTGGCTATGGAAAAATAAAATAATGTATACTACAAGCTTTATGTAACAATAAATAACTTATGACAACAAGAGTGATTTAATTAATTCAGACAGTAAATTAATTCTAAAGCTTTCTGTTGACATTACTTTTATTTTCCATAGCCAACCCTTATGCAATTTCTTTTTGAACTCATGGTATAAATGATATATTAATAAAGAAAACTGATGTATATATTATCAATTATGCATTTATTCAACTAAAATTATGGTCAGGTGAAAAATAAAATGAAATCAGTATGGAATAACATTAAAATTAATGAAAGTAAATACTTCTTATAATTGTGAAACCATCCATTTATCCATGATTTACTGGCATAATGTTTTTTATGTTCATTTAGCCTTTTTTCCCAGCAATTTTTAACCTAAACATAACAAAACGTTTCCTTATTTTTAATTTTAATTTGTAACAATTTAAAATATGTGCACAGTTTACATTATCTACATTACTCATCACAAACATAACAATATTCACTATTAAACGTCTAAATATACATATAATATTTGAAAATATCACTTAAATCTGTTGAAACACAAGCTAAACACATGTAAACCATATATAATCTGTAACAAAGTTGGTAGAAACATGGCGGACTTCAGCTCGACCAATAGAAAATGAGACCATCGTATGGCCACACTGTCTTTATACAGTCACTGTAGTTACAGTGAATTCAGAGCGTTATGTGGAGATGTTAGACAACTTCTTGGTACCTGAACTGCAAAACTTTCCTGGCTATAACCAAAGAACATGGTTCCAACAGGACGGAGCAACTTCACACACGTCCAATATGTCTCTGCCACGTGTTCGTGAAATTTTCTCAGACAAATTGATCTCCCGGAGAGGTGACATAAATTGACCTCCACGCAGTCCAGATTTAACCCCTATGGACTTTTTCCTATGGGGTTATCTTAAATCTAAAGTTTACGCCAATAAACCGACTTCACTGGCGAATTTGAAAGAAAATATCCGTCACGAAATGGCAGCCATCCCTGAGTCCACCTGCCGAGACGTCATAAGTAATTTTACTGTTCGATTAAATGTGTGCCGTGAACGCGAGGGTCTACATTTAGACGATATTATTTTTAAGAAATAAATCCCCAAAAAGTGTATTTTAATAATTAATAAACATTTTTTCTATATACGGCTTACTTTTTTTTTAATCGATCCACTAAATATAAAATTTCTTTTGAGACACCTTGTACCTTGGCCTCCCATCTGCCACTATAATTTTGGGTGAAAGGAAGGGTAGCAATATCCAATCCCATCTCTTGCATTCTACAATTGCGTGATATTGCGCCCAATAAAGTCAATTCGCTTTATTTCACGTTTTTCATCCAGATCGTGAGTCCTGCCTTGACATCGTCGCGAACGTGCTCCTCAGAGCAGGAACCTGGTCAATTTCTCCGTCTGGAAACAATGTAGGACTCCGCATTTAACATTTTGGTCACGCGGTGCTTCACATGCATAGCAGAAACTAAGCACAGTTGTGAATTAACGAGTCCACCTATAGGTGTCCGTTATCTTTTTATTTGTGGTTGTATGCATAATTAATTATAAAATAGAGATGTGCTATTTTGCAAAGCTATGCAGAATATATTAATATATAATCCTAGAATTTTACTATTTGTCCACCAAATCAAATCGGATGCGCAAAAATAACATCAACAGGCTTGGAAACAAGTAATATTAATTAATTAAACACCTACAGTGAATAATGTGTATACTCGTATATATATATATATATATATATATATATATATATCTCTACTTTACATTCTATTTCAACACAATGAATAATACAGCTATATTCCAACCGGTACTAACAACAAAAGAAAAAACTTACAAGACAATGTTTTGTTGTCTTGCATTCATTTCTTACCTCTTGTCTATGATTTAACAAGAATAATACCTGGATATGAATTCTTAATAAAGAGGATATTTGTTTTGATGAAGTCAATTTTTACCAAGTTATTATTTAAATTTTGATGAAACATTGTGAAAAGTTCATACAACTGTGAAAACCCGGAAAATTCATTTTACTTGTTTTAGTGTTTAGTTAAAGGGCAAAAAATGGACAAAGCTTTGTTGTTATTTTTATTTTAAAATATTTTTAATAAACAGAAATGTCATGTAAAATTATTTGGTTTTATAAAACAAATAATTTAAAAAGGTGAAATGTTTTAAAAACTCGATTTTTTGTTGCAAACCACCGCATTTTTTAGATATAGGTTATTTTTTAGTCTGAAATTCAGTGGTTCCAGTACTTTGTAATATAGCATTAGAATGGGTTATGGAAAATAGTAACATGCAACGAAAAGAACTATCTATAGGTAAATAAATAAAATTGGAGGCTATATAGGTGTAAATAAGTTTAAATAATAACAGTGCAGATAATTAGAAATGTAACGAATCCCTTAAACCACTCAGATAATGCGGCTAAAATTATCGAACGTCATCCGTTGTGTTACATTTGGGAACTTTTAACATTTTAGTGTCATTATCAGCGCCGTCCACGAACTCTCAAAATTGGACACGAAGAACACCATTACACAGTAAATTAAACAAACTTGCATAAAGCTATAACTTTAGGCAAAGAAGTAAAGATACCGTCCAGTAGCGGACTGGCAAAATTCTCCGGCCCTGGAAAATTGAAATAAATCGGCCCCATGGGGTCAAGAGCCGGCCTCATTGGACTAAGGACCGGCCCCATTGCTTCAAGAATCAGCCCTATTGGGGCCGGCCTACCGGAAAATTGCCCGGTATCCCGGTGGGCCAGTCACTGATACCGTCACATGTTGGAATAGAAGGAAACAACAGAGCGGATAGTGCTGGAAGGAATACCAGAAACCTGGAAATCACACAAATCCCTGTTCCAGCGTATGACCTGAAAAGTTATATGAAAAGAATAATCCAAGAAGAATGGAATAGAGCTTAGCAGAACACAGAGGGAAACCATTTAAGAAAAATAAAAACAACAACAGTTCAGTGGACTTCAAGAAAAACAAGAAGAGAAGAAATTGTTTTAACAAGACTACGTATTTGCCACACGTTACTGACCACCACTACATATTCCACAAATTCTACCTACCCAGATGCGAGACCTGCGATACGGAGCTAAACATTGACCATATCATTACAAACTATCGAAAAACTGAAGAAGAAAGAAGAAAACACAAAATTCCCGCGCCTATCGAAACAACACTGTTAAACAACATGCAGAATACTGAAAATAACCTCCAATACTTGACAAACAATAGGAATTTACGACAAAATATAACCATAACCCCAAAATATTATTTCAAAAAATGATATATGTAAAACAATAATGTAACCAGGTAATAATAACTATATTGCTGATGTACCTGTTAAATACTCTTAATAAAAAAAAGTCACATTATATTTAAAAAAATTTAGAATTCAGGTAATAGAAGCCATTCATTGCAAAATGTAAACCATAAATTCAAAATTATTTTATACATTTTGTCCAAAATGACTTTTGCTCAAAGTTATTGCCTAATAAATTTGAACACTGAAATACCCTTGAAAATTTTTAAGTCTTTCATTCCAGGAAATGCTGTCAGAACTCTTATATAAACACCAGTCTCTTTGAAACATGAAACGAAAATCGTAAATCTTATATGATTTACAAAAGTTTCAAATATTTAGTTGATGTATTCAGACCATATCTAAAAAACAATTAATCTCTGTCCTTAAAATGTGTAACAGCGCCTCTCAGGTATTCGAGTGTTTCTAAATATGTGTCTCAAATTAGGATTAGCTGCTAACAGCATAATTGTAAGTATAAATAGTATAATAATGCAAATAGTTAACTGTAATCGTAATTAAAGTAGGTTAGTTAAAATGACGAGTTAAATTCAACAACCCTAAATCCATTCTAAGAATTAATTGCAACAAATCACTGGCGTATTATGAACTCATTATGATAGAGAATTTGAGTTTTGAGCGATTTACAGTGTAAGCACAAATGAAGTAATACCAATATCCATATATTTAAAATTAATCAGCCAACAGTAACATTTCATTCATATTATACGGAGACAGCCACAAAAATTAGAAAATGTGTCGGTTCCTTATGAAAACTTTTAAAATATAACAAAGTCTCAGGATCTGCAAAAGTACACGTTTCAAGTCAATAATAAGACCAACAATGTTGTACGGACAGTTTGGAAATATGTGAGAAAAAAGTGAAGAAAATTTTACGGCGAAAAGAAAGTGGACGGTTTAGTATTGTGTAGAGCAAATGAAGGAGTAAGTGAAGTGTATGGAGATTTCAATTTAAGACGTTTAGTTAAAGAACATAAACAGTTACCAGAAGTAATAAGGACTTTTAAAGAGAAATTGATTAATGTGGTCTGAAAAGACTTGAAACAAATGCGGTTCACTAACTGGGAAAACAAGGTGAAACACGAACAACAATGGATCCTCTGTAGGATCAATGTGACCAATTACACTGATAAACACACTATTTGTGACATGGCAATTTTTGGATATTTCTGATGTATTTTGATACGCTGAAAACAAATCTGAAAAGTGAATTTTTCTACCCATAGATTTTCTGTAACAGGCAAATTAATATTTTGCAATATGTAACATTTTCACATCGCGTCAATTCAAGACATGTATCTGCGGTGACGGTACACAAGTGGTTAAGATCAGTTTATTCTTGTTTATCATTTCTAAAATTATGCTTCAGAATAGATTGCGTCCATTAGTAAACTACAGGCATTCAAATCTGTTGCATTTTCTATATCGTGACTCGAGACTGGTTACTTTTTGAGTTCTAATCTATTCACTATACAGAAGGAGTGGCCACTAGTAAGGTACTAACTCTTGGACTAAAAGACGTTAGAAGTAAATCACTGTTCGATCACAAAGACGTATTTTTCCCACCTTCACATATTAAATTGGGCTAAATGAAGAATTTCGTTAAAATAATGGATCGAAACAGAAGAGGGTTTTTGTATCTAAAACGTGAAGCAAAAATTAAAAATGGCATTTTTACGGGCCCACAAATAAGAAAAATAATGAAAGATGATGCATTTGACACTATGCTAAATGAAGCTGAAATAAGTGCTTGGAGAGCTTTTAAAACCGTTAAAATGTGAGAGCTGAAAATTATAGAGATATCGTGAATAAACTACTTGATGCCTACAAAGAAATGGGATGTAGGATGTCTTTAAAAATTCACTTTCTGGACTCTCATCTACATTTCTTCTCAGAAGATCTGGGTGCAGTAAGTGATGAACGTGGGAAACGGTGGAACCGTTTCCAAGACATTTCCGCCATGGAAAAGCGATATCAGGGTAAATGAAGTCCAAAGTTCCTTGCTGATTATTGCTGGATATTAATAAGGTATGCCTCAGAAACAAAATATCGACGTAAAACATCAAAAACAACATTTTGAGGTAACTTAAAATTAATAATAATACGTCTATCGCTATATTTCGTTAGAAACCAACAATAAGTTATAGCAAAAAAATGACGGGTGATAGAAAAAATGTGAGGTCATTTTCGGCTTTTAGGTCAAATTATAAGTGGGATACACTATGTTTTGTCCATGTCACAAAAAATAAGTTCATTTTTAGGGTTTCGTAGGTATGACCAAAAAACCCTTATACTGTCATTTTGTCGTCTGTCTGTCTGTCTGTCTGTCTGTCTGTCTGTCTGTCTGTCTGTTCGGTAAAAATTGTAGCCAAACGGCTAAACCTAGAGAGTTGAAATTTGGCACGCTTATACAACTCTTTGACCCGCACATAGGAAAAATACTAAAACATCTAAAAAACATATCCCCCTAAAAATATAAACAAATATGTGCTCATCGAAAAAAAAAAATATTTTTTTATAATTCTGAGTAGGGTATCAAATGAAAGTCCTTGGTATGTGGATTAACGATCAAATTTTTATGTTTGCAAAATAAATTATTTTGAAGCGATTTTTGCCAAAATTGTGCAAAAAAATTTTTGTCCCACACCCTGTAGCCCAGATGGTTTAAACTAAAAATCTGAAAAAATTCTATCTAAAAGTACTGCACATTGATGTGAACCGCCATAGTACAACAGGAATTTTTGATCAGATTATGTTTTTTGAAAAAAACGCATTTTTTGTAATTTTTGGCTAATAATGTACACAAGTTATAGCTTTGTAACACGCTACACTGGAACGTGTATGCTGGCGTAGTGGTTTTTTACGCTGGTTTTTCACCCAAGTAACTCGATCCGAAAGGGATCGAACCCTGCGAGAAGAGACAATATTATTATTTTTTAACTTTTATATTGTTTAAATTATTTTTTCAAAATTCTAGTTATATTTTGGCAAATGTTGCATTTAATTTTTAAAAGCGTAAATTTAATAACCAGTGAAAATTGTTTAAATTATAATTTATATTCTGTTTCAATGTACACGAAATCAGAGGGGCGGAACTTATAACAACCAATGGAAGCCATAGGCGCAATTTTTAAAATTCTTAATGAACCTTGCTATATATAAAAAAAAAATACTGCACGTATTTAGAAACCTAAATAATGGTATTAGGCGTTCGAATTAAAATTAACAAAAAAAAAAATATTTTAATATAAAATTTGTTTTCGCATCCCAAATAATCATCATTCACTTACTAAATACCTGCAAAACCCTGAAATGTGTGAAAATTCACACTTCACATCAATTTTTGTTTACTAGTGTTATTATAAGTTTTTAGATAAATTTAATTTTACCAAACTGAAACCAAAGCTTTCATAATCATGTGAGCTAAATGTATTGTTCAATATTTTAAAAACAAATTTGTTGAAATGTAAATAAATCTTAATTGAGTTTAAATTTAGCCATAGGAGAAAATGACAATAAACTGACACAAAAAGTCAATTTAGGATAGCGCTTTAAAACGATGTGGTACGGTATTCTTCCGGTTACCGGTCAAAATATCACCCATTTCATTTCACTTTTAATTTCGTTTACATTAAAAATAGAACTTTTAATAGCTTTCGAGTGGGCATTTAAATTCTCAGAGAGTCCATGAAATATATGATAGAGTCGAATGAAGTTACGTGTTAAATATAAAAATTTGAAATAAAATAAATGATAGTCTTTATATTATTTACAAATAAAATGAAGTGTCAAAATTAACAATATTTCATTTTATAAAAAAAAAAATGCTTAATAAGAATGTTTTGTAATAATGATACGTACGGTTCTATACCAGACATACCTTTCTTACTAACTATTTTTACCTGAAATTTCTCATTGTAAGCTGGGAAAACATCCGCCTATACCCCAGAAATGTAAGTATCAAAAGGATCTTCAAAACTAATTTGGTACGGACTATACCATGAAGCCAAGGCAACTCGTTCTTTTACATCTTAAAGGCATTTTCCTACTATATAATGAATAATTGCTATCTTTTAGAGTAAAGAGCAATACAACATAAATAAAACCAGTCGAGTAAGACCGGCCACAATGGTAGCTATTACATTCCCGCTCTCACTGACAATAAAACTGAAGGAACGCGAACTTATAGTTTCAATAACAAACAAAAGCATAATATGAAATATTCACTAAATACATATCTTTTACATAAACTACTTTAAAAAAAGAAAGTCACTTATTTCAATGGCTACCGGTATTATAAGATACACTAGACCAGAGGTCCCCAAAGTAGTCGATATCGACCCCCGGGGGTCGATATAACATTGTTAGGGGTCGATTCTGGCTCGGGGGTCAATTGAGGGTGGATGGAAAAAAGTTAAAAACTACAATTATAATAATTACACAGTTATATATAAATATAAGTGAAGTTAAATTAGATTTATTTAGATCTTCATTGTTACGAAGAGATTTTCAGTATTTTTCGAATTTGCGACAGTTGGAAGTAAAAGATGAAGACTTGGAAATATACACAAAGTATCTTCAAAAATTGAGCGTGGATCTTAAATTACTTTTTGAGGATTTAGAGAAAATGCACATCCCAGATTGGGTTATCGCGCCATTTTCTGCAGAAGTTGAAAACATCGAAAGTCCTATACAAGATGAACTTATTGAATTGTCGGTTGATCTTGAAGCTAAAACGCTTTTTAAAAATGTTATTTGAAGTTACTTTTGGACAAATGTAAATGTTATACAGAAATATCCAAAACTTTCGGAAATGGTAGTTCACTTTTTACTAGCATTTCCAAACTCGTATATGGTGGAGGCTGGTTTTAGCCATGTTAATTCTATCCTGGCAAAACAGAGAAACAAGTTAGATGTAGAATTTCGTGGCGGTTTAAGGCTGAAATTAAATAATTTTGAACCCGACATTTCTAACTTGTAAAGAGTCACCAACCACACCCGTCACATTGACAATGACAGTAAATTTTATTATTATATTGCATCTGATTAGATATAATTATATTATAGATAAATTAAATGTACATAAAACACTGTACAGTAAACAATATAAGAAATCACAGAAGCGTATTTTTTGCTTGTTCTATTATAATAACGTAATTATGAAATAGAGGTGGGTCGATAAGAAGTAGAGAAAGTCTTTTGGGGGTCAACGGTCAAAAAAGTTTGTAGCCCCCTGCACTAGACAAACGCAATAAATTTGCATGCCATGTTTTTATAAACTGAACTGAATTTGTTCATTATAAATACCGTGGGCTTACTGCGAAAAGTGATCAAGTCATATATTGACAAAGTTGAGAAAATCTCATTACAAGTTCAGGTGCTTCCCAAAAATTTTAAAATAATGCTTAAGTCTTTATAGGTCTTAAGCGCTGCTCTTTATTAGTGCCGTTATGACAAATACAATATTTAAAATTTATCATTTGATGTTTTTTCTAACCAAAAAGTAAAACTTGATTACTTTTCGCTGTCGAGTATACATCTTCCAGCAACCCGTGGCGGATGGGAGAAGGTCTGCCCAGAGAGAGAAAGCGAAAGACGAAGACACGAAATGCGTCCGCACTATTATGTTTCTGTTAGTCCAACGCGCATTCATATTTTGTACGCCACGGCTCGCTATTTGAGTTATAATACATATTAAACTACTTGGTGAAAAGTTAGAAAGAGTAATTAAATGCAAAATATGCATTAAACACTTTCGTAACTGACAAGTAACGTTATTTTAAAATATCGAAAAAGGAACTACTCCACCTCATTTTCTGATTCAGTTTCGGGAATAGCGTCCCCGAAAGTAATACGTCAATTTTACATAACATTTACCAAATTTGCTTTTTTCTTTTCAGAAATAATCAAGAATCCTTTATATAAATTTGTTAATTCAATAAGTATATTTAAGGTCTACAAGTTAAATTTTTAAAGGTCTTAATTTTTCCTATTTATTTATGTGGTAATTTGCACTGATACTTGGTCAAAAAAAACCCAAAATCGTATAATTTGAACCCTGTAGTTTTACTTTTCACAGTAAGCTCACGATATACAGAGTGTTTGTTTGAAACGCCGCACCCCGAATAACTCCTTTATTTTAAGAGATACAAAAATTCCTCAGAAGAAAAGTTAAACTAGATAAAAGGGTCCACTTAAGGCCTATAATAAGAATTCTGTATCACTTCCGGTTTCAGTGGAAATTGTTTCAACTTTTTATCTAGCATAGGGAATCGCTACTTTATTTATTTATTTTTTCTTGAAAGTACATTAATTTTAACCATTTCAAAATGGTGACCATTTATTTACAAAATAATAAATAACATAAAAGTCGTAGAAATTAAATTATAAAAAGATATAACATTATGTAACTAGGAAAAACAATAAAACAAAATATGACTAAACTTAGTAATAAACTAAGAAAAATTTACAAATGTTCAATATGAACGCCGTTGTTATCCACACATTTTCTTATTCGTAATAAAAACTCGTCCGTTACATTTAGAACAGTATACTTTTGAATTTCCCTGATGGCTCTTCTTGCCCTATATTCTAACTTTTCTAACTTTTACGTTCAGGATACCTTTCTTGATAGAGTTACTGGGCCCTAACAGAATTTATTTTCCATTCCCCGAATGTCAGAACCATATCTATCATTTATTCATTTGAATAACGTAAGTAAGCCATAATTACAAACGATTTGATGTTATCACCTTTAATATCAAACTCGTACTAACAGGCAAGAAAATTTGCAAGTTTTATTTGGTTTTTTTATGTAACAAAATCATTTTCAAAGCTTGTTATGTTTAACTGTACGATTTATGTTATTTATTATTTTGTAAATAAATGGTCGCCATTTTGAAATGGTTGAAATTAAATTATGATATTTTGATATCCTTTCTGATTCCCGATGCTAGATAAAAGTTAAAATTTTGAAAAAAGTTGAATTTCCGCTGAAACAGGAAGTGATGCAGAATTCTTATTATAATCCTTAAGTGGGCCCTTTTGTCTAGTTTAACTTTTATCTGAAGAATTTTTTGTATCTCTTAAAATAAAGGAGTTATTAGAGGTGCGGCGCTTTAAACAAACACCCTGTATAAGTGTGGGCAGTACTACTAGTTTCCTATTCAGACAGTAACCAATAAATACAAATAGGTTTTTTCGGTGGTCTGTATTAGCCGACTGATCGGTTTTATACGGTCTTCTCCTATACATCTGGCCACATCTCTTAGTTGATTCGCCTTCCTTATTCATCTTCTCTTGGAAACTTTTATTTTATAATTATTAGTTTCCCGATTTCTTTAGTTGTTAGTTGTTAGAATCTTTTTTGTCTTTAAAATTTAGTAAATTGCAAAAAGTTTCGTTCCTGATCCTATTACCGGGTGCATTCTTTTAATTCTCTCTAGAACTGCTTGCAAAATGCTCACGTAGTTTATATAAATAGAAAATTGTTTACTGTTTTCTCCTTTCACTGTTTCTTACTGACAAATATTTGAAATATAAAAAATTAGATTATTGAATTAGATTTTTTTACAATGCACTCTTACTTAACCTGTCTTGACAACTGTAGATATCCGTACATGAGACACACATGTGTTTTGTATAACATAAGATACATAGAAAACCTTTTATCCTGTTTAGAGTTGAAAATAAATAGATTAAGTTGAATTAGAAATTGTGTGAACAAGAAAAAGAGAAGCATTCGATTACAATAAAGAGCTTGAGAGCACTTGGTGACAACTTCAAATTATATATAAGAGCCAATTTTAACTAAACTTTAAAGTCATTTTCGTTCAAATTAGGTATTTTGGAGTTCAAGTATGAGTCAATAGAAGTGGTAAGTAACTTAAGTGACTTCATGAAAGTTATTTCTCTTGAGGGCAATATGAACTCTGAACTGTTTCTTTCATTGAATTTTGTAACAAACTTTATAGATAATGACTTCCTTGTAGTACTGTGCTACTTTGTGAAACTTCAATAATCAACAACAATCGCACCACTTTGCTATACTTAGACATACATATTTATGTTTCCTTGATGCAGCGTTACAATGCAGAATATTCCTAATGGAATTTCCTATTTATAGACAGTTTTATTCAGTGGATGTACGAGATTTGAGCAAGTATGAAAGTAAAAATAGTTTTATACACATTTTTCTGCTAAATCTTTTCTGATTACCGACATAAGGAAGTCCTATAAGCCGGAAGCAGGGCCGGTTTTACATAACGCGAGGCCCTAGACTACTAATTTTTAGACTCCTTCAATAGACACCTCTTTTTTCCGACCGCCAACATATATTTTTTTTTTTATTTATCTCCATTGTATATTTACAATCTGTTTTGTTAGAAACAATAAGCAAATTGTCTAATTATATACATGGACATGATCGAATAAACCGCCCAATGACGGTATCCTTTATGTACAACTAGAAGTTATATATGTTACTACTGACTACACACTACATAACAACACTTATTACCAACATATATAAGGTAGGTATTGTGATCATACTGATTTTGACATTTCGAGATTTCGATGGATCTCCACGAATTGAGGTTCCTACATAACGTTTTGACTATTTTTAGCATGATGTCTGTCAGTCTGTCTGTCTGTCTGTCCGTCTGTCCGTCTGTCCGTCTGTCCGTCTGTCCGTCTGTCCGTCTGTCCGTCTGTCCGTCTGTCCGTCTGTCCGTCTGTCCGTCCGTCTGTCCGTCTGTTCGTCTGTCCGTCTATCCGTCTGTTTGTTTGTCTGTGTACACGTGCAGAGCAAATTCGGCTGAAAGGATTTTTATGAAACTTCATATTTAAGCTTCTGCCATCAATGTGCCATTGATGGCTCGATCAACTTTTGGTAAAAATCGCTTGACTAAAAATGGGAGTTTACTCGTGTCGATTTTAAGATTTTTGCGAATATTTCACAACAGAAAAATATTTAGAAAAAAGTTGATATAAAAGCAATAATTAACAACTTTTATTTGAGACATTTTTTGATTATACGAAAAAAAATTAAAAATTCTCAAGTCTCAAGTTTTTCATACTTATATGTGACGTCATGAAAAATAATATCTCTGTTAGAAAATATTAGGCCAAGTTATTTCTACTCTGCTGCTTGAATGTATTTTATACAAGTACTTTGTGATGGCGGTTGGTCCTGTAGTGGCCACAGCTGATTTTTTTGTTATAAATGCCTGCTTCTTTTTTGATTGAATTTCTTCCAAATTTAAGAAACCAGAACCACTTAAAATAAGCAGTTTGACTAAGAGCTTCTTCTTTAAAAGCTGTTTTCAAAAATTCAAATATTTCGGGCATCATCTCTCCAAATTTGAAATAAAATTTTACACTCACGCTGCTCATTGATCAAATCATTTTAAATTCGGGGAATAATTATTGTCCAAAAACACGACATCAAAATTCAACCTCACCGGGATCGAATCCGCATTCTGAAGATATCGCATTTTAGTCACAATCCATTGAGCTATGGAGAAGTAAATATTGCAGCGGTTCCCAAACTTTTCTGACCGCGACCCGGTACGAGGTTTTAAAATTTTTCGCGTCCCACCTTATGAAAAAAAAAAAACATTTATTTACAAAACAAATTTTATTTTAAAGTAGTAGCTTTATAGTAATAAAGAGTAATAAATAGTAATCAAGAGTATAGTATAGTAATAAAGAATATAGTATAGTAATAAAGAGCACAAATACACACTATTCTAGTGATTAACTGACGAAAAAAAAATAATATGTACAAAAAAATCTTTTTTGTATTTTTACAATTGTTCTCGCGACCCGGCAAAATTTTTCTGCGACCCGGTGCCAGGTCGCGACCCACACTTTGGGAAACGCTGAAATATTGCATAAGATATCGTTTGAAGTTTGAATTATTCTGAATGATTTCATCATCATCATCATCATTGGCGCGATAGCCCGAAATGAGCCAAGGCCTCCTGTTTCCAGGTTTCGTGACCATGTTTTCAATCTATGTACGTTCAGGAGTAATATGGTCAGTATTACGTCTATTTTTAAGCGTACACAGAAAGGCACCTACAGTTTAAAGCCGGTTGCAAACGGCTAAGCACAACCTGTAATTTGTATAAATATTTTTACACAAATTATTTGACATAAGCAGGAATTGAATTCAGGTCCGTGCCCTTGCTCGGCGGTCAAGTTGCAGGTACAGACGATTTAACGTTTGCAGCTACAGGCTTGCTCTGCATGATTTACTTATATATTTATTTGTGGATGTCACAATGAGACAGTGTTAAATTGGTTACTATTTGAAATTAGTTTCGTTAAAATGCATTACCTATGTATGAAGTGGAGTCACAACGCGTCAAATGATGATATATGCAATCTTTACGCCTCCATAGCTAAATGGTCTGGGAGTAACAAATCTCTAGAACCGCATTTAGTGTTTGTGGCGCCCGTTGCGCTGGTTTCGTAGGAGAGACGCAGGCGTAGCGGCGTCACATAGGTCTACGACTAAGATCGTAGGACCCGCCACACGTGGTGACCAATAAACGGTTCTGCTGAGAAATTTGTGATGTGCGGATTTAACCTGCAGCAGAATTGCAGGTAAATCGTTGAAAAAAGGGGGCGCGTTACTTCAGAGCAGAGTTATACTCACAAACAAAAAAAAGGACAGGCAGGGTTCAGACGTATTTCACTCCAAGGGGTTATGCTTGGAGACTTATTACATGTGGTTTGGTTTTCCCTGGGAGTAGAGGTATTCGAAGGGGCCCACACAGTGGTTCTGGAGGAGTAATAACACAATTCTGTCCTCTTGAATCCCTACTCAGCCGTTGAAATCGTAGAACTGCTCTGAGTAACACGAAAAATTATTTTGAATAATTTTTATAACAAACAAAAATTAATTGGGGAAAATGTAGCGGAAATTTTTATAAATAATGGATAAATAAAGTTTTACAAATATATGTTTCTCCCCGACACAACCAGATACATTGGGGTGAGAAACTATACACAAATTAATATTCAATTTACAATTTTCAGAATCTAAATTAACAAGTGGCAAAAATTAACAATGTGCGCACGCACAGGTACTGAACTGTGCGGCGCGTCAAAATACAATGAAAAAATATGAATTGAAATGTGTGCTCACGCGTTCCGTATGAAAATACGGAAAAATACTTAGCGTGGAGTACAGATACAGAAGTTGGCTTCAGTTATCCACAATCGGACTCTACAATATCCTGGTGGAATCGCCGATGTCGGTTGATTACTGGCCCAACTTCTGGAGTGGTCTAGGTTCTCCTGGTTCTCGTCTGGATATTTGGTAGTTCCAAATAGACGCTACTTGAGAACTTTATAGATATGTAGATATCCTTTTGGTGAAAAATATCAAAATAACTCTTCTTGACGCGATCCAAAACGGGGGTTTTTTCCTTGTAAAAAACGTAGATCCCGAATGTGGTCAAGCACAAATTCTAGTTTACCAAATAGCTCGCAGCCTCGTCTTGGTAAACTCGAAACACAGTATATTAGATATTATGCAAAAAAACTCAAAAGACGTCTGTTCTCGATGAAAGACAATCGAGTAGTCGCCGTCTCAGACAGAATTATACAAGATTCTAGAAGTTCATACAATGAAAGCTAGAATTATATATGAAAAATAAGAATTTATAAAAATTACCGCAAGCGGTAATTTTGAATAGTTTTGCGACTCAAGTGGTCGCAACAGTGTTTTTATTCTGAATGACCTCTTATTTACTTCTATCCTATGTAAAACGTTAACATCCCGATACAATCATGCTGCTCAATAATTTGTTGCGATTTCTACTACATTTTCGGTTATTTTGACATATTATTTCATCTTATTTTAACTCAATATGTTTTCGTTGATGTGAATACTATTTACTACACTGTTTTATTCAAAAACAGTATCTCAAATTTGTCGCATAAAAAGCTTGCTATATCTATAAATTTAGAGATAAAATGCCTCAGTTGACAGGACAAATGAAGATGTAGGAACCGTAAAAATTTAGGATGGTGGGTCACGTTTTAAAGTTACGCCTTCAGCCAAATGCGTTACAACGATATTATTTTACGCACGACAGTTACGCCCTCTGGAGCTCAAATGCATTTACCCCTACTTAAGAAGATTTAAAATCTATGCAGATCAGTCAGATGTCCTTAATGTCTTAAGTTTTTATGATGAGTTACATAATTTTATTTGAATCACAAAAAATAGACCATAACGAAGTGAAATCAACAACTGTACTACATAGGTAGGAAGCACTATTTCTAATCTTTGGCCCAAATCAAACTACAAGGTGTCTCAAAATAAATTTTATATTTAGTGGATCGATTAAAAAAAAAGTAAGCCGTATATAGAAAAAATGTTTATTAATTATTAAAATACACTTTTTGGGGATTTATTTCTTAAAAATAATATCGTCTAAATGTAGACCCTCGCGTTCTCGGCACTCATTTAATCGAACAGTAAAATTACTTATGACGTCTCGGCAGGTGGACTCAGGGATGGCTGCCATTTCGTGACGGATATTTTCTTTCAAATGCGCCAGTGAAGTCGGTTTATTGGCGTAAACTTTAGATTTAAGATAACCCCATAGGAAAAAGTCCATAGGGGTTAAATCTGGACTGCGTGGAGGCCAATTTATGTCACCTCTCCGCTCAATTACCTGATTTACGAAATTAAGCCTCTGACTGGCATCTTGGGGCTTTAATTCTTGCACCAATTGAATTTTGTAGGGGTGCAGCTTTAGGTCTTTATGCATAATGCGATGTAATGATGATCTATGCATATTTAAAGCACTTGCGCGCTTCCGAATTGAAAGTTTCGGGTCGTCACGGACAGACTGATTAACATTCTCCACGTTTTCTACCGTTCTTGATGACCTAGGTCGCCCGGATTTTGATTTATCCAGCGTTGTACCAGTCTCTTCAAACTTTTTAACCCAATGTCGAATGAGAGGAATGCTTGGCGCATCATTTAAGTGGCGAAAACCTCGAATACTGCAGAATTTTCTACGCGCTACAGTCGCCGAATCACCGTTTTTGTAAAACTCTCGCACGCATAACGCGCGGTCTGCTCCCGAGAAACGCTCCATAGCGACTGAATTCCCAAGAGCCAGGCTACCGATTGACATAACCCCCGCGCCCCTCGGATACGTTGCGTTCACGCAGTAAGCTAAATAAATATAAAATTTCTTTTGAGACACCTTGTATAAAGAAGCAACAAGAGTTAATATACTTGAGTACTATGAGCAAAATCTATTATAGCAGGAGGATATTTAAGCCAGAAACATACACTTATTCGTGCAATGGCCTTTGCTACTGAGGCAATTAACCAAGACAAGTATTATTTTTCTTAATGAAAATATCATGCTTGAACGGAATTCAAACCCGAGACCTTAGCAACACAGGGCACGTGTGTGACCACAACTCTACGCCGGTCGGCTCATATGATCTTTTGGTAATACAAGCTTGAGAGCACTTTATACAATGTCTTGGCAAGGGGTGTGCGGTCAGTTTTCAACAAAGCAATACTGGAGCTGCAACCAGTGCCGGTTAAATCTAGTTCGCGCCTCAAATAAAAATTATAACTATTATTGATATTCATAAATAAAATCCCTAAAAAACACTTTATCGTACATATATAATTAGCTAGTGTGTGTTTGTGATCTGGGTAACACTGTGACGTCATTTTTTCCTAAGGTTCTCGTGATTGGCTAACTGGAAACTCTTGAGGTCTCTTGATTGACAGGTATTTTGCAGATTTATTCTCTAAGAATCTACGAATATAATAGAATATAATATACATATAGAAATGTGTAGAATTTCCTAGGCATAAACAAGAAACTATAGATACTGCTATATGATTTGACCGATTATAAACAATATTTTGCAGATTTATTCTCTAATAAACTGCGAATTAAATAACATATAGAAATGTCTAGGGATTCGTAGGCATAAACAAGAAACTCTAGACAATCCTATATCCTAAGATAGATATCAAAAATATTTTGCAGATTTATTTTCTGAGAATCTGCGGATAAAATAACGTATAGAAATGTCTACGGTTTCGTAGGCATAAACAATAAACTCTAGACACTCTTTCTAGACTACATTCTTTGAGTGATATGAACAATATTTTGCAGATTTATTTTCTAAGCATCTACAAATATAGTTATTTACAGAAATATCTACGGTTTCGAAGACATAAACAAGAAACTCTAAACACTCCTATATCCTACGATCGATATGATAAATATTTTGCAGATTTATTTCCTAAGAATCTGCGGGTAAAATAACGTATAGAAATGTCTAGGTTTCGTAGGCATAAACAAGAAATTCTAGACACTCCTACATTCTTTGAGTGATATGAGCAATATTTTGCAGATTTATTTTCTAAGCATCTACAAATATAGTT
Source organism: Liopterus haemorrhoidalis (assembly GCA_963971575.1). Taxonomy (NCBI): domain Eukaryota; kingdom Metazoa; phylum Arthropoda; class Insecta; order Coleoptera; family Dytiscidae; genus Liopterus; species Liopterus haemorrhoidalis. Next base: position 30,908,474 of record OZ020619.1, on the reverse strand, counting down.
ATTTACAGAAATATCTAGGGTTTCGTACACATAAACAAGAAACTCTAGACACTCCTATATCCTAGGATCATTATAAAAAATATTTTGCAGATTTATTCTCTAAGAAATTGCGGATAAAATTACATATAGAAATGTTTAGGGTTTCGTAGACATAAAAGAGAAACTCTAGACACGCCTATATCCTTTAACCGATATGACCAATATTTTGCAGATTTATTTATTACAGTTAGTGGGCTATGGAACCACAAGAACCCTCATTTTCACTAAGAACTCAATTGCAGAGAGTATCTCATAACAAGGAGCGTTGTAATGATACAATATCTAACGCTGGAAACGCGTCACCCTTATCCAGATTTCTTCCAAATTTTTAAAAGCTATGTCCTTTAGGAAAAATCAGTTTCCAGATTGTATGCTAATCAGATAAGTGGCTGACGTCTTACACAAATTTATTGTATAGGGTATGAGTATTGTAATGTCAGTTACTGTTACTGCAATCTCATTACCTCTAGCTGAGTTGGCGACCTTTTATTTGACCTTAACAATAGATGGTAACTTTCTGTTATTATCATTATTACCATTCTTCCTAACCTGAATTTACAGCACTCGCCTGGACCCAATCGAGTTGCAGAAGCAGCGCGGATTTATATGACCAAAAACTATGGCCAAAGTTGACGTCATATATTTTTGGGAAAATATATGGGATGATAATAACAGCAAGGTGGCAACTCAGTTACTAACTGTTGTTAATGTCAAACAAAAGACCACTAGCTCAGCTAGAAGGAATGGGATTGTGTGTGGACTTTCATCAAATACTCACACCCTATACGGCTAAAAATTTGTATAAGACGCCAGATACTTCTTAATTGCTTTATATAAATTTTGAAAACTGATTTTTTATAAGAGAAAGAGCTCTCGAAAATAATACACGAATTTTATTATTGCATTTGAGCAATATCTTTATTACACATATGCATTGGTGCGAATTTATTCATTCCCATACCGCCTGCGCGCATATGAAGTTTACATGCGAAATTGAATTAATTCCCTGTCAACTAATAATAACGAAATGGGACAATTTCATTGTAGTCGTAGGAAAAATTCTTTTCATGAAGCAAAGCAAGCAACATTAAAATTAAACTCCATTGTACAATTGAAGTTTCTAAAAATATGTTTCTTTTTGTTATTCATTATTTTTATTTCCATCATTCTATCTATATTTCCGCATGAATAATTTAATCTTCTCCATTTTTGTATCTTATTCTTGTTATTTATTTACAAACAAATTTAGAGTAGATTAAAAAATTCTTCACACATCGTAAAATTGGCAAACTTTTTTCCCCGTGAAATTTGAAACTTATATTGAATTCAAAAATGCCGATATTCGAAGCCTAAGACTTTTATTAGGACCACTCCAGCACCCTCAGTGAATGGCGTGTGAACTCTAGTGGAAGTGACGTCATTGTTGCTTGCGGCTGTAAACGGTATACAAGTACTTGTTCAAAACGGAAAACTAAATTTACATATCGATACTTCTTTGTTGTATTATATTATGTATTGTCAACATTTTGTCTTATTTGCAAAATTGTTTTTCAAAATAAGAAATATTTATTCTTAGAGATAAACAATATATTATTCAAAGTATACAGCGCCATTACAGTCCTTTTACATCTCATCAGTTATTTACAAAACAATATGTCACAGGTCAATAGTGTAGGCAAGATATTTTTCAAATTATAATAAATAATACAATAGGTAAATAATGACTCCATCGCTATTTATATTTTCTTGATCATAATATTAAGTACATAATTATCAATATGACAAACCTACAGCTTGAAGTATAGCTGCTGATATTCCTCAAGGATGAATTCTAAGACAAGTTCTCTTCTGTATCCACATAAATGATCTACCACAAAAAAGTTGTTCAGTACTCGAATTACGCAAATGATAAAGTTATATATTTACTCAATCATGGTGAATAGATACCATCACCAATCGTCTTAAAATTTGCGTATGCCGATGATCTTGCCATTTCTGTGCAGTGCACACGTGTAAAAAGAGCTGAGAATCTACTTACTGTAGATCTTGAGATTCGCAGTAATTACTACTAACTTTGTCGTTTAAAACGTAACCCCCGAAAAACTGAAACTTAAACACTCTTCCATCTGAGCAATAAACATGCAAACGAAGAACTATGTGTGTAATTCAATGGCACTAAAGTCAAACACAACCACACCTCCACGCTACTTTGGAATTGCTCTAGATCGATCACTGACCTTTAAACAACATATTGAAAAACTAGGTCTAAACCTTAAAACTAGAAATAATTTAATTCACAAGCTGGCAGGTATGTCGTGGGGTTGAGATGCCCATACCCTGAAAACGTTTGCAGTTTCCCTGCTCTGTTCCACAGCAGATTACTGCTCCCCAGTTTGGAAGAACAGTGCTCACACATACAAAATTGACGTCCAGCTGAATACAGTAATGCGAACCGTCACTGGTCCTACACGATCGACGCCCTCACAATAGTTACCTATAGTGTCGGGCATATGCCCTCCACCTATTCAGAGAAGCAAAGCTACCTTCACAACCTGGCAAATATATGGAAGCAATCACAGACTACCAATACACGAAGACTTACTAAATCCTCCAAATCACAGGCCCAAATTCCGAAATCCTATCTGGAACGATCCCATACTTGTAACTGCCTATATCTTTAAGACGAATGGTCGAAAAAATAGTACAATTTATCTCATCCCAACAAAATTTTAAACTCAGATCCAAATGTTCAGCCAAACTGTTAATAGCAACCCCGCACGGGTTGGATGAGATTAAACAGACTAGTTACCGGCCGCGGCAGATGGAATTACATGCTCCATAAATGGGGCTTAGACGACTCTTCTTCCTGTGACTGCGGCACGCCTTTACACGATGTGTTTCATCGTAGAAGTATGTTCTCAACGTGCTTTCTCAGGTGGTTTCCAATCCATCATACAACTGGCCAATGAAGCGATCCAATGGCTTCTAAATATAAGCATCAATATTTAATGTAACAATTAGCATATTTTCTCTGTAACTATATGTAATATGTAAGTAATCCTAATGTACCATACGAAAATAATAATAATCAATCCACTTAAGCACTCAACAGAGAAAATAATTAAATACGTGAAGAGATGGAAAATCAAAATTAATGACCCCATAACCGAAGCTGTACTTTACTAAAAGATTGACTAACAAAGTTAAAATCTTGGACTCGGAAATTGACTGGAGGAATCTTGTGAAATACTTAGGACTACAAATTGACCAAAGACAAAACTCTACAAACCATTGCAATATAACAACTCAGTCAGCAACAACAAATATGCTATTTCCCTTGTCCGGCAACAGATCTAGTCTTTGTATGAAAAAATATTATTCTGTTTCATAAGGCCATCATTAGAACTTTACTTTCACAGGCCTGTCAAGTATGGATAACACCTCAAAGTCCAATTATAATAAATACAAATTGTGCAAAATAATTGCCTCAGTAAGTGCCGAAATATAAAACGGCTATAGTTACTCACAGTGAGGTAAACATTAAATTCATAAAAGACCTAATTCATAGATTTACAGAAAAAATTACTACTCTTCAAAATGATCTAGGGATATTTAATGAGGTTGGGAAAGAAATGTTTTTGTTAATGGTATGTAGGTAACATCACCCCGTGTGTGTCGACCTCTGGTGTTCGGACATTCCTGAGATCGTCCGTTGCTAGAGTCAAGCTCAAATTCAGCAGGTGTTGATGAAAGTTTGCACCCCTACGCGATTTGAGTTCGATTTTAGTGAGGTGAGGTCTTGTGACTGTTTGCACACAAGCGGCGACGGCTGTATTTGCATTTTATTGGTGGTATTGGTATTTTTTTGATTTTATTGAATATTGAATATCCTTGCACCATCGAGTGTATTTCTCTATTGTGTAGATTCTTTTAAGGATTTCTTGTTTCGGAAAATATTTGTATAATTTGTGTATGTATGTTTTTTTTTTTATAGTATTTTATGTAATTATTTCTATAAGTGTATTAATTTTTAATGCAACAATGAAATATACGTATATTTTAAAGAACATACTACATTAAAATGTTCATTGTATTATATGTATTATATGAATATTGCTTTATAATCTCATTTAACGTGTTTTGAGAATACAGTAGTTAAAAAGATAGAAACGGTTATTATGTAATTGAAATAAAAAAACATGTTCCATGTAGTTCTTCTGAGCACTTTCCTAGCGCTCGTTGTCAGTAGCATATGAGGTGGAAAATGTTTTGTTTTTTTTATACAGGATGTTCATTTTAATTTTTCCACTATTGCTATCTCGATTGATTAAAGGATTGGTTAAATTAAAGAACAATTGTCATTTTATAAGCAAATATCGATGAGTAAAGCAATTTTTTGTTTCGACCAACAATTTTCGATTTTCTTCTAACTACGATATTTCGAAATAGTTTGCGTAATTTTGGTAAAATTAACAGGGCCTGCAAATCAAATTTTTGTATATGTATTGAGAGTTAATATTGTTTTAAAAATACAAGCTAAACTAAGGGTGAATTCGAAAAGAGGCCTGGCAGGGCTGCGTAATTTTATTTTACTTGCGACTCGCTTTGTTAGTAGAGATGGGCTCAAGTCTTGAATTTTAACGGGTCACGATAGGTACGACGTAGAGTGACCATTTTCTTGAGAAGGCAATGCGGGAGAGAATATGTATATAAAAGAGGAGGGGTATAAAAGATAACAAAAATTTATTTGAACAATTGTGGCTAATATGGTTGATATATGGCGACAAAAAAAAATAACAATTGAATAAAAAATATCACAAAAAATAAATTACACTGATAACTACATATATAAAGTATATATAAGTATTTTAATATCAAAATTCAAAAATTAAAACTGTATTAAACTATAGAAAAAATTAAATTATAGGAAAAGTAGAGCACTGACAGCTAAATAAATGTAAAATAAATTAGAATTATAAATGCAGGACATTTTGCGGGACATGTAATGGGGCGGAACATTGAATCAAAATGCAGGACTGTCCCGCAAATGCGACGAATGGTCACCCTAGCACGACGTGAATAAGTTTCTGTGAAGATTGTGAAGCGCCAATTTAAATAAGTTAATCTTCATGGTCGAAAGCTATATGAAAACTGAGGGTGGGGGGGTGACTGGGCTGTAGCCAGAAACAGTGGCATAAGAATAAGACATTCATTAATGGTTGGTTTATATACGGAACAAGAATAAGGAATAGGAAATAAGAATAGTACATAAGATGTTAAAACATAGCTCCGCCGTATATCGGTTTATGTAGGAATGAAATTTAACTTAAACATAAGAATAGTTGGTAACATTCAACATTTTATTCTTATTTTAAGAATAAGACACGATAAGCCTGCGCACAGCAATCAAAATGTCTGCCGTAATAAAGTTTGTTCAACAGATGTTTTTCAGTTGTGATCAGAGGGTTGTAAACAACAATAAAATGTTTTTATTATTTTTATTTATTCTTCTTGTAAGTTTTAAGAACCTGTCAAGTGACAAACGTTAAACAAAGGCCAACTCAGGTACGCAGGCGCAGCGACGAAATGTTATGTCCTATATAAACGGTTTAAATTTTTTTATTCTTGTGTACTATTCTTATTTCCTATTCCTTATTCTTGTTCCGTATATAAACCAACCATAACTAAAACAATGTCCAAAGTTATTATTACATAAACATAAACTAGAATTTTTTGTTACCATTTATAAAGAATTGAATTGATGTCTGTGGTCATCAATCAGATTGGGAGTTCATGGTGGTTGGTACCATAAAATTTTCGAACAATTATAATCTCCCAATATTTAAAAATATTCTTTTTTATTTGTGTCCATAATCATCATCAGTGGCGCGACAACCCGAGTTGAGTCTAGGCCTCCTGTTTCCAGGTTTCATGACCATGTTTTCAATCTATGTACATTCCGGAGTAATATATTCCATTTTTTTAAGTCCGTTTTTTAGCGTACGCAGAAAGGCACCTACAGTTTATAGCCGGTTGCAAACGGCTAAGCAGAATCTGTTATTTGTATAAATATTTTTACACAAATTATTTGTCATAAGCAGGAATTGAACTCACGTCTGTATCCTTGCTAAGCGGTCAAATAACAAGTACAAACGATTTAACGTTTTCAGCTACAAGCTTGCCTTAGTCCATAATGGTTGGAACCGTTAAATCTATCATAAAAATCATCACAACCAGCTAGCGAATTAAGAGATCATATCCGAAGTCGCTCGCAGATTTTGAACTCATTATGTGTCAGACCTTGAATTTGAGGGATGTACAGAGTAAAAACGAATATTAATATTATCTTCGAAATTAATCAGCCATCCGTGACTTTTCATTTATATTGTCAGTCGACTCCCCACAACATTAATGGGTCTGTCGCTGTTATTAATTTTCACATTTTTTACCTGCGAATCCTGACGGCAAGCTGATATAAAGTATTTTTTCTTGTAACGTGATGTAATTTTTACAACAATAGATCACAAGTTTTGTTTGAATTTTACTTTTGAACTATTCGCTTTTTATATTATTTATTTCATACACAATTTAAAAATTGCGTCATACGACAGAAACCAAGTAAAATGATACCACTGTTCTTTTCAATATAAATTTATTTTTATATAGCCTTCTTCAAGTTGTTTCGATTAGGTTACTAACCCTGAGTTTTTCTGGATTCAGTTTGAATAAATTTGTCCTTCCTAAACATAGAATAGGACCCTTTTTACAAGGATCAAATCAAGTTATATAAAAGGGAACCTATGTAATTTAAAAATAACAGATTTTTTTTTGTTTCAGTTTAACACCAAATACGAAAATATAATTTACAAATATACGAAGAATGTTCAAACAGTGTTGATTGCTTATCTGGTTTAATTCTATGCAAGTCTATACCCTTATTCCACTTATTTTAGTTTTTTAAATTTTATTTATTTATAGACACATCAGCATCTATGGCTATTAGTGTCTCTGCCATAATTGTACATATTATTTAACATTTGGTATAATTTTACATTTAACATGATATGAATTACATATTATACATTTTTGGTTAAATTTAATTATTTTATTTTAGTGTAAAAATTGTCCTTAATGTGTTATGGTACTTCGTCAATTATTTGTTGTTCGAGTTTATGTATGGTGAGTGTATTAACGGTTTTGACTGTAAAGCCGCATTCAGAGCTCTTTAAATTAACACGTTGTGTTTCTATGGATTGTTTTAACGAGGGCAATTGGTATGATTGGACAAGTTCGTACTATATCGCTCAACACGAGTATAGCTACGACAAAGCACGAGCATGTCCGATCATACCAATTGCCCTCGTTAAAACCATCCATAGAAACACGTGTTAATTTAAAGAGCTCTGAATGCGGCTTTACTTCGCCACGAAGCTCTCTCATTATTACTGTTAAGATTTGTGGGTTTTCGGTGTAATTTTTGCTTAAGGACAGAAGGTCGTTATTATTTTATCAATTCATCGAATGATCAATTCATCGAAAAAAAAAATATTTTTAAATATTTGAGAGGAATACCGAGGGGATCGGAAAGTCAAAAGAGCAGTGGTCAATAAAAGTAGAGAGACTAAGAAATAAATGCGTAATTTTTTTTATATGGTTTAAAAAAAGGTAAATAAAGTGACATAGTGTTTGAATATAAATAAAGAAATATAATAAGAAAACTTATATAATAAAAGAAATAAATGTTTTGTTTTTCAGGTTTAATAAGACAGGATATGGGCAATTGCACGCAATTATAATAATATAATAATTATAATAAAATTTATAAATTCATACACAATGATACGCATTTTAATTGGGCTAATATGGGGGAAAATAAAGTACTATGCGCCTAAAAACAAGGTAATGATTTTCGATGAATTGATATTCGATGAATTAATTTTCGATGAACTTACCGTGAATCGCTCCTGGGTACGCGATGGCTTTAAGATAGGAGCAAAATAAATTTGTGTGAGTGAACCATATCCAAAAAGGTGAAGAAAAAATGAGAGGGATAAGAGAAGCAAAGAAAATAAACCATGTATTTCTTTATTTATTTATTTTTATTATTTAATGGGTTTAATTATGCAGTTTCAACCAAGTTTTTCCTCATTAAAAAATTTATATATTGTTTTCTAACTCAAACAATAGATGAGCAATTTATGAAAATTAAAGAAAAATATTTCCTACATCATTATTAATTTCATTATTAATTCAGAAATACAGAACAAATTAAAAACTAATAATTGCTTGATTTTTCCAGTTTTTTAAGACGATTAAGTATTTATAAATTCTATTTTTACACAGAGAAAATATTTGATAGCAAAAAAAAAACACAAATTAACTATAAAATAACAAAGAATCCATCTAAGAGTGTAATACTGCAGACTTATATTTTCAATAGTTTAATACCCACGTAAAAAAACTTGAACTTAAAATGGATTAAAGACTCCTTATTTTATTAAAATGTTAAAAGTTTGAAGACATTAAAAGAAAAATTAAATTTAAAGTTTCAGGACAAAGGAAAAATTAATTTATTATAATTAAGTAGGGGTTTATTTACATGATAATGAAGATTTTTATTTGACTTTGTTCTTGGGGTTATTAATTTTTCATTTCTTGGAGAAACTTTAATATTATATTTACGACTAACGTGAGTTGATCATTCGTAAAATGTTTCTAAATTAGCCTAAACCAGTGGTCTTCAAACTTTTTCGAGTCGTGGAACCATTTACAGTCTAACAATATTCCGTGGAACCAAAAAAAAAAAATTAAATATGGTTGATACCTATAAGGCAAGAGCGCTCAAACAGTCGATCGCGAGAGGTTTTTAAGTCGATCGCGTACATATTTATAAAAAGTATTTTAAATATTTTTTTACAGTTATTTTAATTTAATAGTTATTAATTTAGTAACGAACATTAAATGTTAAACTATCTGATAAAATAATAGATGATAATTTAAGATTTAACATTTAATAGATATTATTTGGAATGAGGTAGATCTCATTCCAGTCTTGAAAATTATGTCAGATATACATCTCAAAGCCAGAGCAACAGATAACAAGTTTTGGGCTTGTTTATCTGAAGAAAAATATCTATGTTTGAAACAAATAGCCCTTCAGTTAACAGCATTATTTGGTTCAACTTATTTCTGCGAGTCTGCGTTTTCCGAAATGAAAATAATTAAATCTAAATATCGTAATCGGCTCAGGGACGAACATCTTAATTCAAGCTTGCGTTTTGGCACTTTGTAATTATGTGCCGTTTTATGAAAAGTATGCAGATGACATGCAATGCCATTCATCAACATCAAAATAACATTAGTTGTTGTATCTTTGCAATTAATAAATATAACCATTTATGAACTTTGTATTTTATTTTTACCTAGTCGATCGCTTGCCGCCTAATGCTTTTATGGACGATCGCCGATGGTTTAAGTCTGAGCGCCCCTGCTATTAGGGAACCATAAAATTGAAAAAAAAAATAATTGGAAATACAGTATATTTTATTAAATTTAAGGTCTTCATCTCTAAAGTACGCGAGGGGGAAAAGGTATAAGCCGACGCACAAGTAATTTGTGTTAAGTTTAAGAATAAGCTCGTGGAACCTTTGAGGACCTTGTGTGGAACCCCAGGGTTCCATGGAACACAGTTTGAATATCGCTGGTCTAAACATTCCACTTTCGTCGACTTCGAGAAAGCATTCGACACCGTCGAATTGTGGTCGATATTAGCAGCATTGAACAACTGTAGGATAGACTATCGTTACAGCCAATTAATACACTATATACATACTCATGCAACAGCTAGTATCTCACAATCATACGCTTTCAGAGTAAGAGGTACTCCTCTCTTACCGCCAGGGTGATACAATATCTCCAAAGTTATTCACGGCTGTATTACAATACGTTATGAAAGATCTGTCCTGGGAAAACAAAGGTATCTTAACACATTAAAGGCGGGAGTCGTAGTACTACGATTTATCTCGACTGTCGCTTAAAGGCGGGAGTCGTAGAACTACGATTTATCTCGACTGTCGCTTAAAGGCGGGAGTCGTAGTAATACGATTTATCTCGACTGTACCTTAAAGGCGGGAGTCGTAGTAATACGATTTATCTCGACTGTACCTTACACCATATTGCGATTACACCGATTACCCAAAATATCGCCCGCTCTAGGACGAAAAACTAGGCGGAGCGGTCGCCGCGTTACCTAGCTTACTTTCGAAAAGATCCCCCGCCTTTAATGTGTTAATAGATGGTGAAAGAACTATAACCAAATAGTTACAAAATGGTTGCTATGGTTACTTATGGGATTGTTTTATTGTAACCGAGTTTAACCAAAAGATTAAACTTAGCTAAGCTTTCAGAAACCGACCCTAAATCACTTAAGATTCGCTGATGATATCGTTCTCATATCAGATTGTCTCGGAGATGCTGCCAAGATGCTAGAAGACCTAAACGAAGCATCGAAAAAAGTTGGTCTCAAGATAAACACCCAAGAGACGAAAATAATGACAAATCTCGTCCTCAGTAGGAGACCAAATATTGACAACGTCGAAATAGATCAGGTCGCTGCATATAAATATTTGGGTCACGAAATAAGAATTGGCAGAGACAATCAAACATACGAGATTTCAGAAGAATTTAACAAGGATTGGCAGGATTTGGCAAGCTCCGAAACATTTTCAAGAGCAAAATACCATTATGCCTTAAAAGGAAATCTTTCGAACTATGCATCGTGCCTGTTCTGACTTATGTTGCTGAGACCCTAACTCTAACAAAAGCTTCAGCTAAAAAACTTCAAATAATAATGCAGTAATTCGCAGCAAAACCAAAGTAACTGACATCCTTGTGAAAATAACTGCAATGAAATGGAGATGAGCAGGACACCTTGCCATAATAAAAGATGGACGCTGGAATTAACGTATACTCCAATGGAGACCTTGGCCAGATAGACGGAGTCGAGGAAGACCACCTACTCGCTGGACCGACGACATTAAACGCATCGCTACGAATTGGATGCACGAAGCCCAAGACCGAACAAGATGGGAAATACTAAGGGAGGCCTATATCCAGTAGTGGATCGAAACGGCTGTTTGATGATGATGATGATGAAACATTCCACTACTGGCCTAAAGCAGCGGTTCCCAACCTTTTTTCTCTCACGTATCCCTTGATTAGACTTTTATTTATGAGTATCCCTCTTTATTTATTCTATCACTTAATTTAATTTTTTTTTTAATTTACTTAAATTAGGTTGCGTTAGATGGTGACATTTATATGCTTTTATTATTATTTTTATTTTTATTTTAGCGAAGATCAAAACGAATAAAAACAGCATTCATATAATTTTTACCCACAATAACTTAGGTTGAAAGTAGAATAATTATTCATCAAATTTTAAATAGCAATTATTTATCTTGATATGTCTTCCGTCGTGGTTCTCAAAATATTTTTACCCACATTAACTTATGTTGAAACTTAAATAATTATTTATCAAATTTTAAATATCAATTATTCATCTTGATATGAGAGTCTTCCATCGTGGTTCTTATGGTTCTTAATAATTTTAATGCGATCCTTGAGTTTGTTTCATGGATCCGAATTTTTTTAAATCACGTTCAAATGAAGACAGATATAACCTGAAATCAGGAGTTGTGTCCAGCTTATTGCGATATTTATTTTTAATGTACGCATAAGACGAGAATGCTCTTTGGACTAGCTCTGTGTTCGTGAAAGGTAATAAATATTTTATTGCTTTGTAACTAAGTTTTTGGTACTCGCTATTCACCATTTTTTTTTTGAAATCACATACAAAAGAAGAATCAGTTGACAGTTCAATCAATTTTTCTTTTTCAACTTTAACTGTAAGTCCCTGTAAAACTCAGATCTCTTTCGTCATTATCTATATTATTTTCGTGTACCCCCAACCGGTCCTCTATGTAACTCAGGTTGGAAACAACTGGCCTAAAGCTTCATCTGCAGTCTACAATTTTACATAATAACCAGCTGTAATTGGCCACCGGACCAACGAGTTCATATCGTCTGTCCATCTCGTCATTTGGCACCCTCTGTTTCTTTTATGGGTTTCTCGAAATTCATTCTATACATTTCTTGCTGTATCAGTCATAATTGATCATCGTCATAAGCATGTCTTGTTCATTTTCATTTTAAAGATTTAGGCCGGCGTTACACGATAAAATATTTGTAAAAGATCTTTTATATAATATTTTATAAAATTTATTTTATAATGAATAATTTATTGAAAATTTATTTTATAAACTTTCTTTTAGGCAGGCATTACACTATAAAAGATGCGGGAGCTCCTAAAGAACGCTACAAAGACAAGCTAAAAAATAACCTCAAGTTATGTCAGCAGCTCAGGCCAGACTGGGAAGAAAAACCTCTCTGTCGAAAAATATGGCACAATCTAGTGACAAACGAAAAAAGCAGTACGAATGGATACGTATAGACCGTGCCAAACTAGTACGCAATAAACGCAAATCCAGACTCCAGACGTTGCTGCCTGATTCTGCTAAAATTATCTCTGCGCAATTTGTGGAAAAATGTTCGTATCCAGAATTGGCTCCTTCATTCATGAACGACTCTCGTCAAAACTTGTGAAATATTTGTTTTTTGGTAGCGAAGAGCTGTCGTCGATTCGACGTAGCCGTTATACACTATAAAATGTCTTTGTAAAAGATATTTTATAAAATATATTTTATGAAAAATATTATTTTAAAGTAAATTATAACCTCCAGTCGTAAAACGGTGATATAGCCTATATAACTCGAGGAGCTCTAAGTTATACACCACTCAAAGAAATTTTCAAACCGGTTAATTAATTTGCTGTCAGGCATAACAAAGTTTTACTCCATCTCTGTTCATAAATACTGATATTGAGAACTGACACGCTCGGATACACCGTCTGGTGGTCAAATATTGTACTACTTGACTGTAGTACGGTTTGAAATTATTACATATTTTCTAGTGTTGATTTTTGGTTAGAATGTCGATAGATAAATTTTCATAAAATAAAAATGTACTGTGCTTAAATTAACCTGTTCGCTGATATCATATTGACAGCTGAATACTAGACAATTCAGCCATATTGCCTTGAAAAACAGCGCCGCCAACGGTAATGTCACTTCTAAATAGCCTGTATCAATCAGGAAGGAGTAATATATTCACCACTGAAAAAAAAAAAATCAAATCGGTTCATTAGTTTGCTTTTACGGCACACCAGGCCCTTCAAACTCTAAACCTTCAAACGATACAGTCTGGAACACTTTATAAGGTTTAACTATAGAACACTGAAAGAATTTTTCAAATCGGTTTGGTAGTTTATGAGATTACTCCGGTGGTATAAACAAATTAACTGCTTTATAATATAATATAGATTAAATTTTTGGGTTCTTTGTTTTTGAATATTCATGGCAGTGAAACATTTTACTAACGCCTATTTCTGCATGTTCGCAATACAAATTAGTCATCAATATCGAAAATATCTTTCTTTCCAAAGTAGGAATGACTATGGGTCACCGGATACCCGCTACTCGACCCGTTAACATTGTATCAGGTTCTGATTTTGATTACCCGTTAACTATTAACCGATAACGGATAATTCACGGGTAATTGTGAGTAATATTTCTTTACCTATAAGACTAAAAAAAGTCCTATTTTTTCTCATGATTGAAAAAATGAAAAGATGGAAGAGGTCAGCTGGTAGCCCTTTGGCCCTCTTTTTTTTAATTAACGAGAAGTGGGTAATTAACGGAAATAGCGAGTATTTAACTGGTAGTGAGTAATTAATGGGTATCGAGTAATAACCGGGCAATGGTATCGAGTACTCGGTTCGAGACATTTTTAAATCTCATCAATCCTCTTCCAAAAATTAGCCTTATAAAATGCTTTTACACGCGTTACAGTTGTTTAATTAAATGTTTATCCATTAATAAAATATATTTATTATTATTATTAAGAGCTAAAATCGTGGAAAATTACGCCAGATCCAGTGCCCGCACAATGCGGAGTGACCCGAGCAGCACTGCTTTCTGCATCCTGCAGATCAAAGAGTTGGCAGAAGATCTGCAGGCGCGAATGGACTCGATTTCCCTTCGATAGGAGGCTTTTATACCACCCAAAACACCAACTATCAGGACTACAAGCTTAACTTTATACCCGGGATACAGCTTTCTAAGCTCGGACAAGAGATCCATATACTTGGACCTCTTTTCCTCCTCCTTGAGAGAGATATTCTTCTCAGCTGGACTTGAGAATTCGATCACAAAATCTGTTTTGGTCTCGATATCCAGGAGGGTTATGTCCGGCTTAGTGGCTGTCAGTAACCTCGAGGTGGGGGAAGGATTAATTCCAATAAATACGGCTTTGGAAATTTCCACCACCGATTCTATTATTATTATTATTATTATTATTATTATTATTATTATTATATTAATATTATTGTTTCCAAAGGTCGTCACTTATTATCATCACACAGAACTCTATAGAACCTCATATTACAATTTGATTGATCACAATAGTGGATGGTTCATTTAACGTAATAAAGCGCGTATTCATGTAATAAAACGACTACTGAAATAATTATATATGAACATAAAAACTGTTAACAATCATTTTTGCTTTCATCAAAAATATTAAATTTTCTATCATGAGAGTTTTAATAGTATATTCTGTGACAAGGTTGGAATGAAAAAATTCAACGCAAGTGGAATATACCGAGCGCGAGCCGCAGGCGACCGTGAGGAACCAAGTGCATCGAATTTTCTCTTCCAACCGAGTCAGAAACCGTACTTTCTCCAAGATAACCAGAAAAAAAAATTAACAAAATATTATTTAAACAAACTTTTTATTTTAACAAATAGTTTACATTACACTAAGCAAAATAATTAATTATTTAAACTTATTTTTTTTACTTATTTTTTGTTTAATTTGCCGCACAGCGTCCACTATTTTATTCATTTTTAGTAAGTTTATAAAAAAAATAAAAACACTTGCATTTGTTTAAGGTGTTATCATTAATTTTTAAATCGGTCGTATTCTTATGACCGTGTCTACTAACAATGAGATACTTGGTTTTTTCATTACTAATGATGAGTCCTTCTTTACGAGCTTCAACATCAATAAGGTTAGTAAGGTATATTACGTCTTCTACCTTATTTGAAATAATATCCAGGTCATCTGCATACCGTTAGTCCCGTTCAAATTAATGGTGAATGGAGAATCTGTAAGAACAAAGATATCCGAGAACTGTACTCAAGTCCAAGTATCACCCAAGAACTCAGAGGCAGACGACTACAGTGGATAGGATACGTTATGAGGATGATGGAGGAAAGAATGATTAGGAAGATATGGGAAGGGAGACTGAATACCCGTCGACCAGTGAGAAGACCTCGCAAGAGATGGAGAGATCAGCTAACCGAAGATCTGACAAGTATTGGTATACAGGGTACTTGGCAAGACTTGACAATGAATACATCGAGATGGAGGGTGTAATATTTGGTAGGTAGTAATGATTTAGGAACACACTAAAATGAGTGACTTTATTAACATCCTCATGAACAATAAAAACGATAATAATCATATGAATCCCTAGCAATATGTACATAGATACCTAACTATAAAAATATATTTCATAGGTAGTAGAGAAGATGTAACATCTTCTCTTTTTCATCTCGAAATGAAGTATACTTCAGATGGTCCAAGGCTTCACATTCGCTGTTCGTGATAAAATTTATGTGAAAATTTCGAAGAAAAAATGGATCCCAGAAAAATAGTTGATGTTACATCAGCCCCCCGATTCTACATAATAGAAACAGAAGATGGAAAAAGATTTAGAAGAAATTCAAGTTTTCTCAAGCCTGATGTTTCGTGTCATGCTGAAGTGACATGTCATACTGACGTGTCTTATGACACTTACATCCAGAAATCAGACCATTCTTCTGACACTGATATTAATGACAACGAGGACCCTCGGGAAATCGTAATAAAGTTTGTTTCAGAACCGTATTCATCAACCGATGAATACGGAGATGCAGACTTCAGAATCCAGAACTGAGGTTGAGCCGAAACCCATGAAGACGAAGTCGGGAAGAACGGTGAACCCTCCAGACCGTCTGAAGTATACTTCATTTCGAGATAAAAAATCAGCTGTGGCCACCACAGGACCGACCGCCATCATAAAGTAATACATTCTAGCAGCAGAGTAGAAATAACCTGGCATAATATTTTCTAACAGAGATATTATTTATCATGACCATGGAATATAAGTATGAAAAAATTGAGAAAATTTTACAAAAATTATTCGAAATTTTTCGTTTTATCAAAAAACGTCTCAAATAAAAGTTATTAATTATTGCTTTTATAGCAACTTTTGTTCAATAAATTTTTTCGAAATATTTTTCTGTTGTGAAATATTCATAAAAATCTTAAAATCGACACGAGTAAACTCCCCTTTTTAGTCAACCGATTTTTACCAAAAGTTGATCAACTCGTTCCATTGATGGCAGAAGCTTAAATATGAAGTTTCATAAAAATCCTTTCAGCCGAATTTGTTCTGCACGTGTACACAGACGGACAGACAGACAGACGTACAGACGGACAGACAGTCAGACAAACAGACAGACAGACCGACAGACATCATGCTAAAAATAGTCAAAACGTTATGTAGGGACCTCAATTCGTGGAGATCCATCGAAATCTCGAAATGTCAAAATCGGTATGATCACAATACCTCCCTTATATATGTTGGCGGTCGGTAAAAAGAGAAGATGTAATATAGTTACCTATGAAATATATTACATAGGTAACTATGCTACAGAGGGCTTGTGTGAGTGAGGCCAAAATCAACCTGACTGATAGTGCCCAAAGAAGAAGAAGAAAAAGAAGATTTGTTTAATGTATTCATATGCCATAGATACCGTCTGCACTACTTTTCAGCGCGGAGGAATGCATACCTCAATATATATCATAGTGAACAATAACATCTGATAAAGAGCATGGAATAATTATTCCTTCACTAGTGAAGGAATGAAATACGCGCAAAAGCACAAGAAGATAAGTGCTGTAGAATAACATTTCGACTCTTGTATTAGAATATTAACTTTCTGTAGTCAAAACTGATTTTAGAATTGGAAAATTCTATAGCGGTCATGGAGAAAAGTTATTTGTACAAGGTGTCTCAAAAGAAATTTTATATTTAGTGGATCGATTAAAAAAAAAGTAAGCCGTATATAGAAAAAATGTTTATTAATTATTAAAATACACTTTTTGGGGATTTATTTCTTAAAAATAATATCGTCTAAATGTAGACCCTCGCGTTCTTGGCACTCATTTAATCGAACAGTAAAATTACTTATGACGTCTCGGCAGGTGGACTCAGGGATGGCTGCCATTTCGTGACGGATATTTTCTTTCAAATGCGCCAGTGAAGTCGGTTTATTGGCGTAAACTTTAGATTTAAGATAACCCCATAGGAAAAAGTCCATAGGGGTTAAATCTGGACTGCGTGGAGGCCAATTTATGTCACCTCTCCGGGAGATCAATTTGCCTGAGAATTAAGCCTCTGACTAGCATCTTGGGGCTTTAATTCTTGCACCAATTGAATTTTGTAGGGGTGCAGCTTTAGGTCTTTGTGCATAATGCGATGTAATGATGATCTATGCACATTTAAAGCACTTGCGCGCTTCCGAATTGAAAGGTTCGGGTCGTCACGAACAGACTGATTAACATTCTCCACGTTTTCTACCGTTCTTGATGACCTAGGTCGCCAAGATTTTGATTTTTCCAGCGTTGTACCAGTCTCTTCAAACTTTTTAACCCAATGTCGAATGAGATAAATGCTTGGCGCATCATTTAAGTGGCGAAAACCTCGAATACTGCAGAATTTTCTACGCGCTACAGTCGGCGAATCACCGTTTTTGTAAAACTCTCGCACGCATAACGCGCGGTCTGCTCCCGAGAAACGCTCCATAGCGACTGAATTCCCAAGAGCGAGGCTACCGATTGACATAACCCCCGCGCCCCTCGGATACGTTGCGTTCACGCAGTAAGCTAAATAAATATAAAATTTCTTTTGAGACACCTTGTATTTTAGCAATTAGAGTATCAGTTGCAAATGTAAATACAATTTTTGTTAGTAATATAATTTATTGCAAAGCAGTTTCATATATGAAATAAATTCCCATGCAAATTAGATGTTTAGCATAAATAAAAACAAAAAAGTTTTAACATCAGTTCTATACATAAATTTAAATATGAAACAATAACATTCGCCCTTAATGGAACTTTTAAAAATAAATCTGTAATCCGTTTATGTACTGAAGTTTGTAATGGATATTGTTCTATTATATGTGTAACAGGGTAATTGAATTTAAATCACTGATAGGAATAAATTCCATTCGTAATTATTTTTAATTAAAATCATTCGAATTACAATTTGCTACCTCAAATCACTGCTTTTATAACAGGTTCAACAGGTACCAATGTTATCGATTGCTCGTTCAACAGTTAACCGGATAAAGAGATTAGATTTTAGAAAAACTTTTGATGCAAAATTAGCGAATTATTTTTTGGAGTTTTAATTTTGTGTCGAAAAGTGGCGCTTGCTTTGTGTAATAATTATAAAAATATTCTTCTGTTTTTAGGTGAAAAAATTGCGTATCGAAAATCATGTACATGTTCGTCATATAATGCTCTACCGAGAAATGATGACGGCTAAAATAAATGAATCGAGAAATGCCGGGAAAAAAATCGTCGTTAATTTTGCATCAACCAATAATATTTGCGGAATTATTCTTTATCCAAGTACATTTACGTCATTAACAACGTAAGACCTCGATAGCTTAATTGTTAGGTTTGAAATAAATTAATTTTCTAATTATACTTTGACGGAATACAATCAATTATTCAGCTTAATTCATTTTAATGTAACTTCTATCTATATCGGTAACAAAATTCAGTGGACAGTACAGTACCTACATTTTCAAGCAAATAACAATATCTTCTTAAATTTCATACAGTACCTTCCTTAATTTTTAATTTATATTTTGTACACACAGTGGTGGCCATAAGTATGGAAACTTTTGTTACATTCATATAAATTCAAATTGAGTTATGTTTATGTATTTAATATATTAAAATTAATTTAGGAAATGGGTCTTTAATATACAGGTGTTTGTTTGAAACGGGGCACCCCGAAAATATCCTTTATTTGTAGATACAAAAAATCTTCAGAACAAAAGTTAAACTAGACAAAAAGGTCCATCTAAAGGTTACTATAAGAATTCTGAGGCACTTCCGGTTTCACCGGAAATGATGTCAACTTTTGATCTAGCATAGGGAATCGATAATTTTATATTTTTTTTCTAAAAGTACATTAAATTTGCTTTACAATGACACCAAAAAATCATATTTTTATGTTAACCATTTCAAAATGGCGACCATTTATTTACAAAATAATAATCAACATAAGTTTTACAAAGTTGAACGTAGCAAGCTTTGAAAACAATAAAAAAAGAAACAAAATATCTCTAAAATAAACTATTTGACTATTTAGAAAAAAATAACTATTACTTTTTACAATTATTTTACAAAAAAATTTTTTTTTTTTTTCCAAATTAGTTCTCAAATTAAGCCAGCGAGGTTCTTTCGAAATTCAAAAACGACGTCCAGAAAGAGCAAACCATGTAGAAAATGACGAAGAAAGAATATTGGCTTACGTCCACTACGACTCGGAAGTGTCGGTGCGGGAGATTGCAAAAGAATGCGGTGTTTCACAATGGAAAGCCTGGAAGGTTTTAAAAAAACATGGGTTTAAGCCTTATAAACCGCATGTAAGCCAATTTATCCACGCAAATGATGAAGATCGCCGACTGAACTTTTGTAATTGGTTTTTGGGTATGTGGGAAAATGATAATCGCTATATATTATAAAATAATGTTTTCGGACGAATCCAACTTTACCAGAAATGGAAATATAATATTTTTGTAAAATAATTGTAAAAAGTAATAGTTTTTCTAAATAGTCAAATAGTTTATTTTAGAGATATTTTGTTTCTTTTTTTATGGTTTTCAAAGCTTGCTACGTTCAACTTTGTAAAACTTATGTTGATTATTATTTTGTAAATAAATGGTCGCCATTTTGAAATGGTTAACATAAAAAAATTATTTTTTGGTGTCATTGTAAAGCAAATTTAATGTACTTTTAGGAAAAAAATATAAAATTATCGATTCCTTATGCTAGATCAAAAGTTAACATCATTTCCGGTGAAACCGGAAGTGCGTCAGAATTCTTATAGTAACCTTTAGATGGGCCTTTTTGTCTAGTTAAACTTTTGTTCTGAAAAT
The DNA here is from genome assembly GCA_963971575.1 of Liopterus haemorrhoidalis. Classification (NCBI taxonomy): domain Eukaryota; kingdom Metazoa; phylum Arthropoda; class Insecta; order Coleoptera; family Dytiscidae; genus Liopterus; species Liopterus haemorrhoidalis. The sequence goes on along the minus strand of OZ020619.1, from coordinate 30,888,030 downwards.
TTTTTGTATCTTTACAAATAAAGGAGATTTTCGGGGTGCCCCGTTTCAAATAAACACCCTGTATATCTATTGCACAACTGATAATATGTTTGAAATGAAAGATACAATTCAACATAAATGATTTGGTCAAAAAGTATGAAAATTTAAACAAAAATTAATTTGGATTAAAAATTAAAATAATTCTTTAATATTTGATGGCGTAGCCCATTTATTGAGGAATGTTTTTCCACTCTTGCTCTATAATTTTAAAAAGTTTTTGTTTGTAGCTGTATTTTTGCGAATTTGCATATCTAAAAAGGTCCCAAAGGTGTTCGATTAGATTAAGATCAAGACTATGAGATGGCCATTGCATTATTGGTACGTTTTTATATAAAAACTAATATTTTACCAAATTTGACGGATGCTTCGGGTCCTTTTCTTGTTGAAATAACTATCTTAGAGGCATCTCAGAGGCATATTCTTCTGCATAGAGAAGCATCACACTCTCTAGAACATGTTTATACTCAAAACGATCCATTATTCCATCGATTCTTATTATTGGACCAGTTTCAGATGAAGTAAAACATCCCCAAACCATGCTGTTGTCGCCGTCACGTTTGACAGTGCGAATCTGGTACTTATTGTCTTATATTGCACCCTTTGAACCCGTCATCTTCTTCTTTCCATCACTCCCGAAAATTTTAAATTTGCATTCATCCCTCCAAACGACCGTTTTCCATTTATTAATGGACCACTCCAAATGATCTCTAACAAAATCAAATCGAGCCCTTTTTTACCGCTACTCTACCAAATAGTCTCCTTCTTATAGTACGATTTGGCAATGAAATATTTAAAAAAAATTAACATTTCCTTAGAAATGTGCCTTGATGTCTTTTTCGGATTACATGTTGAAATTCTTTTAATAAATGTATCTACTCCTGACGTGTTTTTTTTTTTTTAAGTTGGCCACTTTTTTATTTAACTTCAATGGTGACTCTATTATTTCAAATTTCTTTATAATTTTTGAAATCGTATCTTGTGTATCGACAAGCTGGTTTTGCATAATAGGACATGTTTTCCATACTTTTTGGCCAGACGCATTTTAAAATTTCAATGTAAAATACTGAATAGGTAAAAATAATTTATTCTGATTCTTGCAAATAATTTCTCTTTTGTCTTGAATTATATACAGATTACGGGAAAAAAATATCTATAACAATTTAATTTTTATTAGGAAAAATAAAAAGTTTCCACACTTATGGCCACCACTGTATATGTATCTTAAAACTAATGAACAACTTTTTTTTTAAACAAGCATTATGTATTAAAAATCTTTTAAATTAAGTATCTTTTAAATTATGACTCTGAAACTTTTCTTCATGTAACATTTTAGTCTGCAAGGCAACCCTCATCAGCAACAAGTGGGCAAATACAAGGTGTCTCAAAAGAAAATTTATATTTATTTAGCTTACTGCGTGAACGCAACGTATCCGAGGGGCGCGGTGGTTATGTCAATCGGTAGCCTGGCTCTTGGGTATTTAGTCGCTATGGAGCGTTTCTCGGGAGCAGCCCGCGCGTTATGTGTGCGAGAGTTTTACAAAAACGGTGATTCGGCGACTGTAGCACGTAGAAAATTCTGCAGTATTCGAGGTTTTCGCCACTTAAATGATGCGCCAAGCATTCCTCTCATTCGACATTGGGTTAAAAAGTTTGAAGAGACTGGTACAACGCTGGATAAATCAAAATCCGGGCGACCTAGGTCATCAAGAATTTGGTTCAAATTAAAACAAATTCATGAAGGAAAGACATCATCTAGAAGAGTAGACTTAAGGTTAGAATTAAGCACAATTAAAAAGAGAGATGATGAGAAAATTGAAAAGTATTTAGCAAGAGGACAATTTATCAGAGATCAGTTAGCCCAATGTGGAGCAAACATTGAAAACGAAGAGTATTTTGGACTTATGTTAAATGGCTTACCTAGATCATTTAACGTAATAAGATTGCAGATGAAGGCAACAGGTTTAGAAAAACTTCTTACTGAAGAATTTATCTCAGGCTTAAAAGCACAAGAGGAAGAACTTGAAATAGATGAAACAGAATCAAAGATGGAAGCTGCCTGCGTAATTAAAGATTCAAGACCATCAGACAGAAAGGAGAGCAACAAGAAATGTTATGTATGTGGAAGATTTAACAGATTTAACCATTTTGCACGAGAATGTTATTATAGAAAGGATGTCCCTAATAATAAAAATCGACAAGAAGTGGAAAGCAGAAGAAATCAGTACTATAGACCAAATTTTCATAACTCAAAAAATATCATACAGAGAGAACAAGCAAAGATAATAAGAACTTCAGACGCTGAAGCAAAAGCTATCAGAAACAACAAGAAATATGAGCAGGAATTGAGTTTGCGAGCACAGGTATGTAATACATTAAATATTACAAAAAATCCGTCTAATTGGTTTATTGACTCTGGAACAACTAGTCACATGACGTACAATAAAGATAGTTTTATAAATTTTGAACAAATGAAACCAAATTTTGTAAAATTACCAGATGGAAAATATATAGAAATATGCGGTAAAGGTACTGTACGACTAGAAATAGTAAATGAGAACTGCAAATATAAAATTATTAATTTAACAATTTCTTTGATTTTTGAATTGGCACATTGTCCTGCTAAAAGACAAAATTTTCTACTATACACATTTTGAGCAGTGAATCTTCTAAATTTTCAGAAATAATGTCAATATTTTTTTTTGAGTTAATAGTAGTATCAATTAATACCAAATTGCCAGCGTTATGCCATGGAAAACAAACATAAATCATCATAGAACCACCACTTAATTTTGTCCATTTTCAAAAGAAATATATTTGTTTATGTTTTAATAAATTTCGTACCTTTTGTACCTTTTTTGTGCATTTGTTTATGTTTTAACAAATTTCGTACCTTTTGAACCTTTTTCCTAACCGAAGATGTCCATCTAAAGGTACTTTTACGGCGATCCAGCAGCGTCTTCTTAAGAGAGATTCTTTTGAAATAAATCCAGGTGATCGTGGAGCGCCAAAATACACACGAAAAAAATCGATAATCACTTTTTAAGAAACAATTTCCGGACGTATGATGTCAATAAGAATTCATTGTTTTATTCCGTAGAATATGTCACTGAAGTTTAGCCAAAACAGAAATATCTCACTTATTATTTAAGTAAAAACGTATACATCAAAAACCTGAAATGTACGTGTGCGTCAGCTAGTCGATATTAAATTAGGAAGAAAGCAACATTAGGCACAATGGAGTAGAAAAACTTCTCTTACAAAGCAATTGTGCCCTTTTACCATATACCCTTAGAATTTTGTTAGCGTTATTTACAACGTACCATTTATTGTCCACTAGGTAGTGAGCCTGTGATATTATATAAAGTCTAATCTCAAACTGAAAAGAGATTCCTGAATAAAGGAGTTCGGGTACTAGGCGTTAGTGTTTATCCAGGGTTCATCATTACTATATGTGAATTAAATGATATGTATTAGTGTCCCGAATTCGAGTTTTTTTGTCCCGAATTGTCCCGATTTTTAGAAAAGCTCCTTATTTTCAATATTTATTTTAAATATATTTCAACTAAAATTATTTTTACAAAACTTGAACTAAAAAAAAACTACCGAAAGGGTATTTTCCTTGATGAATAGCTTTTGATGTAGGCACATTCAAAGCAATATTACTGATTATAGTAAATTATGAAGAAAACTGTTCGAATTTTTATAAAATGTTTCAGAACAAAAAAGACCTACTCAAAAAGATCCATAGTTCGGAAAATATAAAAAGTTTTCTACTGAATGTAATTTTAAGGAATCAATTTTGAATTCATTTAAAATAATACAGTGATTTTAAGAATGTTCCTTTAAATAATATAATCTAATTATCTGGGATTGGAAATTTTTATTTATAATAAATTATAATTATTTATTGTATATAATTTATATTAAAAAAATTAATTAACCCCCCCCCCCCGTCTATAAGCTCCCGTCCCGAATTTTGAACTCAAAAATATGGTCACCTTATTATAGTTTATTTTAAGAGTATCTCCATGAACCCTCAATGAACCAACCTTCTTAAGGCGGCGCACAACCCTATAGTTCTCAATAGTTTCTTATACAAAACTAATAATCGGAAATAAAATTAATAACAATCTATACATCAAAATTTGCAGCGAAATTTTATCTATCTAATAGGATATTTTTAATTGTAGAAAAAGCATTAATGTAATTGTAAATAAGCTAATTGCATTATAGACGCCATCTTGTAAACCAATTGACGCATATTTGCGTACGATGCGGCAAATTGTAGCTAAAGCTTCATTCTATAAATATGTTTATAGCTATTTTGCTCTATTGTGAAAACTACTTATAGTTATTATACTTGGTAGTCTATTTTTGCCGCCATCTTGAATCTGCCGAGGTTTTCAAAATAGGTGTTACAAGGAAAATGATTTAATCTTCGTAAAAAACACCTGTACCAAGTCGCATTCCATTATCATCAAGTATAATATTTTTCGACGAAGGTTCTAAACTATAAGGAATCAAGTCGAAAAAAATGTTGACGTATTATTTGAACATTTCTACACAAAACTATATAAATATAAAAGTTATTCGAAACCCACAAATAGATTTAAAAAATTACAGAACAATATCGCTGATGTCTATTTTTACGTTATTGAGCGATAATATTTTTACAATAAATGTTTCTACAATTAAAAATATCTTATTAGATAAATAAAAACTCGGTGCAAAATTTGATGTATAGGTTGATAATAATTTTATTTTAGATTTTTAGTTTTGTATAAGAAATTAGTAACCACTGGGGTTATACGCAGCCTTAACTCACCCCTCATAGGGTTGAAAATAAACATTTAATACGTTTAGACTTATATAAGACGTAACCAAAATATCCTGCAACACTAATAAAATGAGTGAAAATTTACGTTTTTAAGTTTTTCATATAACCAGTTATTAAATTATGTTTTGTTTTATTTGTGATGAAACACACGTATTAAAGAAAAACAGCTGAAAATCCAAAAATATAATATTATATATAGATATGATTAAATACATGTTAGACGACATTGTGACAAATTGCATCTAAATTAAATCATCATCTCTTAAGAACAATATCAAATTTGATGACCCAGTACTTCTTTTATATATCAAAACAAATTACCGTCAATTTTTTTCCTCTGCAGGGAAACTGTCAGAAAATAAAGAAAGTAAAAAATGTTTGTTACAAATGTAAGCCGGTATACGGAAAAAAAACTGATATAGCTACCATAGAGGTAAAATTTTCATTGTCTCATCTATTAAAGCACCAATATACTGGGTATAAATGATTAACACGGACATACTTCTTACAGACGGAATTTTTTATAAAGACAATGACGACCGATCAATCAAAGACATACTCATATACTGTGACCATAAGTATGGATAATTTTTATTTTTCTTAATAAAATCTCTAAATTATTATCAACATTTTTCCTTAGTTATCTCTATATACATAAAAGAGGAAAATTGTTTGTTTGTTAGTTATACATTCCTAGGCCGCTTAACCTATTTAGACCAAATTTTGAACAGTTATTCTTTAGAACCCTGCGGAACTAATTGTACAAAAAAATAATCGTTTTTAGGGTTTTGTAGGTATGACCAAGAAACCCTTATACCGTCATTTTGTCGTCTGTCTGTCTGTTCGGTAAAAATTGTAGCCAAACGGCTAAAGCTAGAGAGTTGAAATTTGGGATGCCTGTACAACTTTTTAACCCGCACATAGGAAAAATACTAAAACATCTAAAAAACATATCCCCCTAAAAATATAAACAAATATGTGCTCATCGAAAAAAATATATATTTTTTTAAAATTCTGAGTAGGGTATCAAATGAAAGCCTTTAGTACGTGGATTAACGATCAAAATTTTATTTTTGCAAAATAAATATTTTGACGCGATTTTTGTCAATATTGTGCAAAAAAATTTTGTCCCACACCCTTTAGCCCAGATGGTTTAAACTAAAAATCTGAAAAAATTCTAAGTAATGTATATTGGTGTGAACCGGAATAGTACAACAGGAATTTTTGATCAGATTATGTTTTCGGAAAATAATGCATTTTTTGTGTTTTTAACCAAAATATGTTAAATATCTAATTCGCTATGTAACCAAGTTAATACGTCAGCGCTCATAGCGATGTGCGTTAAATCATTGGTTTTTGTCAAACAGGTAACTTGCAAACTAGAGTTCGAATCCTGTCAATTTTAATTTTTTTGTTTTTTTTTGCAGTTTTCTTTTGTTTAAATTATTTTGTTAAAATTCTAGTTATATATTGGTAAATGTTACATTTAATTTTTAAAAGCGTAAATTTAATAACCAGTGGGAAGTGTTGAAATTATAATTTAATTCTGTTTGATGTATACGAAATCAGAGGGCGGAGCTAATGATTTAAGCAACCAATAGAAGCTATAGGCGCAATTTTCAAAATCTTAATGAACCTTGCTATGTAAAAAAAATACTGCACATATTTAGAAACTTAAATAATGGTATTAGGCATTCGAATTAAAATTCATAAAAAAATATTTTGACATAAAATTTGTTTTGGCATCCCAAATAATCATCATGCAGATATTAAATACTTGCAAAACCCTGAAATGTGTGAAAATGCACACTTCACATCAATTTTTCAATGATGTACATGTTTTTAGGATCTACGGACGGAAATAAGTCGGAAAAAATCTTGCGTGCAGAACATTAAAATTGTTATGACGGTTATTGTTATTGTTAAGAGATATATTGAAAATATATATGACATACTTTTAAGGTTTAATATTACTACAAAAAAGTCCGCGAAAGCATACATCTCAGTTCAATAGATAACTCACAATTATCGTTTACTAGTTTTCATTTTCCGGGAAAATTATAACGCACAGTTTATATAGGAATATCGTCATTACCTTTAAAGATTTATGAAAAAAATTACTTTAATGGCAAGAGTATTTACTAACGAAAAAAAAAGTCCTTTGAACCATATACCTGTCGTTTATATTGGTTGGCAACTAAGTAATTGCCATTTTCTCAAGGAAAATATAACAGTTTATTTTTACTCACCAAAAAAGCTTTAATCACAAATGTATTGTCCATTATTTTCAATGACCTTTTTCCACTTTTCAGGCAGCATCATAATACCACGTTCATAAAACTGTGGGTTTTTATTGGCAAAAAATTGTGTCAACACCAGTTTTACTTCATAATCGTTATTGAATTTTTTTCCTGGCTGAAAGTTCTGTAAATTTCGAAAGAAATAATAGTCTGATGGTGCTATGTCAGGACTATATGGTGGGTGTGGTAACACATCCCAACATAGCTGCAACAATTTTTGGCGAGTGACCAAAGATGTATGGGGTCTAGCGTTATCATGATGGAACAAAATTCCTTTGCGATTTGCCAATTCTGGTCGATTTTTCTTGATTGCAGCATCCAGTTTGGTTAGTTGACCAATAAAAACTTCAGAATTTATCGTCTGGTTGCGAGGTAGGAGTTCAAAATATACTATACAAAGACCTTTCTTTGGTGAATATCAGGTTTTGATGTTGTTTGGGGTGGTTCATTTGGTTGACTCCACGATCGTTTTCTAATGATATTGTTATACACAACCCACTTTTCATCACCAGTAATAAATCTTTTTGAAAACGGTTCATTTTCGTTGCGCTTAAGAAGCATATCGCAAGTGTTTATGCGTTTCGCCAAGTGAATTTCCTTAAGTTCATGAGGAACCCAGATATCCAGCTTTTTTGAGAAGCCAAGCTGTTGTAAATGCTTTTCTATGCATGTATGTGATACATTTAGCTTAGCGGCAATCTCACGCGTTGTAATGTGACGATTGGTAGCGATTATTGATTTGATTAGATCGTCATCAACTTCCACCGCGCGCCCAGAGCGCTTGTTGTCTTTCAGTGAAAAATCACCAGAACGAAATTTCGCAAACCAATTTCGACACTGTCGTTCTTTTAAGACTTTATCACCATAAACAGCACATAACTTTTTGTAAGCCTGAGATGCGTTTTTTCCTTTACGGAAATAATACAGCAAAATATGGCGATAGTGCTCGTTTTCTTTTTCCATGTTTTATTTTACCCCAAACAATCACTGTTTACCGAATCAGTCCAAATTCACTACTGAAGGCTTTATAAAACTCATTTCAGTAACATGTCAAATGACCTTGAACATGTTATGACAGGAATGTGTGCATAAACACTGCTTAAACTACGAATTTGGGAAATCGGCAATTACTTAGTTGCCAACCTATTAGATCAAAATTAATCACAGAAAGAAAATCATAGTAAATAAATTAATCTGATGCGTGTATTGGTAATTTGTCTCGGTTTCGAATCCCGTGCAGGCATGGAATTTTTCACAAATAAAAATTATCTTGGCTAATTGCCACAGCAGCAAACGCCATTAAATTAAAAAAAAAAAAACGTCGTTTTGTACATTCTACTCACCATTTTAAATGAATTTTTAACAAATTTATAAGATTTATATAAACATTATTTTAATATACTTTAATTTTTATTCATTTCGTTAGATCCTACACGTATTTTGAAGATATGTTAGTATTTTTATAAAATGTGTTATATTTCAATGAGTGCTGTGGGCAATTTTAATTATCAAAATCTACATTCAAAAAACACATTCAAAGCACTGAAACACCTTTGTTATATATTCAAGCGTGGTATTCTACAAAAAAATGTGGAAATACACATTTCGAGGATATGAACCTGTATGATAAAAAGAACAAAATGTTTGCCATATTGGGTGATAGATACACAGAAAGGCAAATACAGTTTATAGCCGGTTGCGAACGGCTAAGCAGAACCGGTAATTTGTATAAATATTTTTTACACAAATTATTTGAGAAGCAGGAGTTGAACTCACGTTCGTGCCCTTGCTTAGCGGTCTAACAGCCGGTACAAACGATTTAATGCTTGAAACCACAGACAAAACGAAAAATGCTTGAAACAAATGTCCATACAAAAGAAAAATCACTTTGGAGTAATTCTTGCAGAGTAAATAATTTAATTTAAGTTTGAACATTATTTTTCTTTCAAAATTTATTATGTAATTTAAAGTCCTAATATAGTCTGTTTCAAACGTTTAAGCGGAACTAACTGTAATTTTCATTTTTCTAAGTTGTCATGAACCTATATATTTTGAATGTTAGAAGTTGGCTTTAGCTAAACCAAATGATCAAAAGCTTCAGTTAACCATTAAATGTTAAACCAAAGAAACTGACTATAGCTGTAAATTGTTTAAAAATATTAGTTACATGTATACATTTTACGTTTTTAGTTAACGTATATTCCAGCGTATAAAGGATTCCATACACCAAAGCGGCCGTGGTGACCGTCGCGGTAGCGATACGACTAGCGATCAGGTCTCCTCACACTAACGCGGTGGGAGTGGCGGTAGCAGTAGCGATCAGTTAGTGAATCATGGTATATAGTTATATGATAATATTGATTGCGAGAATACAATAGAATAATTAATTGTATGTAGAGGAAAAATAATAATCTACTTACAGTCTGTTTCAAATGGTTAGGCGGAACTAAATGGGAATTTCGTTCTTTTAGGTTGGAAAAGGGACCTTGCTTGGGTTATTTCATTTTTCACGTTGGAATGTCAAAATTTAAAATTCCAACAATGAAACCATGGAAACGAATGACATGTCAAACTTAAATTAATTTTCTTACATATTTTAATGACAAAAAATAAATAAATGGGATATTTGTATTAAGAATGACACAAAAAATCAAAATATAAAGAAAATGACATTTTAAAATGATATTAACCTTAACCAAAAAATGTTTGTTGCAAGTATGATTTACAAAGCTTAAACAAAACGGCTGAAAAGCATGATTTAAACGATGAAAGTAACTAGATTGTAAATTTCGGCCGCCAGTGTTTGGTGATCGCTAGACTGAACGCTGCATTCGGTGGCGTTCTCAGATAGCGGAACGCTTGTATGTGCGTGGTCTCATTGTATTGTATAGGTTGCGTTAGGCCACTACCGCGACCGCCACCGCGGCCGCTTTGGTGTGTGGAATCCTTAAAAGTGCGCGTTATACGCCGGAATATACGGTATATTATAAGTTTTCACGGAACGCTACCATTTGGATCCGCAGATCTAGCTGCGTATTGGCAGTTGAGAAACAATGGTCTAGATCAGTGGTTCTTAACCTTTTTGAAGTTACGGAGCACTTTTGACCATAAGATAAATTCGCGGAGCACCAAAATCAAAAAGGCAAAAAAACAAACCAATACATCAAAACAAACACATCATTTTTATTGAAAATTAAACATAATTATTAATAATAATAATAATAATAATAATAGTTTTATTGACCAAATTACAAATACAAAGAACTGCTTTCAGTCAGTCAATACAATATTAAGAGACAAAGTCATAAAAGTTCATCAAAATTAACGTTGTTAAATTCATCAATTGTGTACAATGGGTTATTTATAAATAAGTGTTTAAGTTTAAGTTTGAATTTGTCTAGTGGTAGTGTAGTAATAGTCTCTGGTAAAAGATTATAAAATTTCACAGCAAAGTAATTTGAACAATTCCTGGATTTATTTAAGCGCAAAAACTTACCACGAATATTATTTTTACAACGCGTGTTGTGCTCGTGCGTTTCACTAAAAGTGATATAATTGTGCAAGTTTTTGCGTACAAACAATAGACACAAATAAATAAACAGTGAAGGCAATGACATTATTTTCAGCTTTACAAAAAGATCTCGACAATCCGCTCTAAAAGGAGCACTGGCAATTATTCTTACAACTTTACGTTGTAAGCTGAAAATTCTTTTGGCTGCAGGTGAATGTCCCCAGATTATTAACCCATAGGTTAGGTGGGACTGAAAGAGGGAGAAATAGGCTTTCAATACAACATCTATGCTGACTTCATGCTTCAGATTCCTTACTAGATACACGGTCGATCGCAGTTTACGACTGAGTACATCCACGTGCTGATCCCAACGAAGGTAAGGATCAACGTGGATACCAAGAAATTTAACGAAAGGGGGATTGGCAAAATCATGTTTTCTGGTGCTCAGTAGCAAGGTCTGGGTTTTATCTGTATTTAAAATTAGTTTATTGCTAGACAACCAAGAGTTTGCACTGTTCACCAGAGAAACATTTTCCGTAATAAGGGATTCTAGATCATGGTTGCAATTTAGTAATGTTGTATCGTCAGCGTAAAGAATTGATTTAGATGTCATAGCGAGAGGCAAGTCGTTAACATATATTAAGAATTAAGAATAGTAGCGGTCCGAGAACTGAACCTTGGGGAATACCAAAATGTAAAGGAAGATACTCAGAAACGCTACTTTTAAATTGGGTAAACTGTTTCCGGTTAGATAAGTATGATTTAAGCATGGCACGGCTCTTGTCGTCAAAACCATAAAAAGATAGTTTGGTTAATAAAATATCATGAGATATGCAGTCAAAAGCCTTGCTTAAATCAAGAAAAACACTAAGACAGTATTTCCCTGATTCTAATGCATCCGAAACATACGCGACAAAGTCCAAAACTGCATCTATAGTGCTCTTATCACTTCTAAAACCAAACTGACTATTGGAGAAAAGATTTTTGCTTGTAAAATACTGCACAATTTGTTTGTACAACACCTTTTCAAAAATCTTTGAAAAGACTGGCAATATTGATATTGGTCGATAATTATTAACATCATCGACATCTCCTTTCTTAAAAAGTGGCAAAACTTTGGCAAGTTTAAGCTTGTCAGGAAAACAGCTGTTAGTGATGCAGGAGTTTATTACTCTTGTAAGAGGTGGAATAATGGGATCTTTTACAGATTTTAGAATTTTTACTGACAGTTCATTCACGTCAGGAGTATTGCTATACTTTAAAGAACTTATAACATCTCTAATCGTGATCTCACTGACAGGTTTGAAAGAAAAAATTGTATTGGGAGTTTTATTCGAAAGAAAAAAATCTGGTGCAATGTTAGAAACGGGGACTTTATCTATAAGTGTTTTAGCTATGGTCGAAAAATGTTCATTAAATTGGTTAGGGGTAATAATCGTATCGTTGGAGGATTCTATTGTATTGTTTCTGCGTTTATTAATAATTTGCCATGCAGCTTTCTGGATGTTATCTGAATTATTAATAAATTTTGAATGTGCATCAATTTTAGCAGCAGATATTGCTTTGCGATAGAGATACTTATATGTATCGCGTGCTATTTTATTGGTTCTACTTGGATTCATAATAAGAACTTGATTTAAGTTATGAAGTGTGTCGCGCATGTCACGAAGATGATCGTCAAACCAGTTTACCTGAGTGGTCTTGCGTCTATTTGGGCATATTTTAATTTTCTGTAGAGGGAAAGATGATGAGAAATACAAAAGGAATAATTCTAGAAAATAATCATACATGTCACTGCTGTCAGCAACAGAATTTAGGCGGTCCCATTGAACACTATCAAGTTTGTGGAAAAAATCATGCATGCCGGTGTCAGAGATCTTTCTGCGATAAAGATAAGAGTTTGAAGTAGCTGAAGAAGTATCATAATGATTTCTTGTAGGAAAAGTTGCTAAAATACCGCTGTGATCCGAAAATCCAGTGATTTTGTTCATATCATCTTCGCTGAGGTACATATTTTGAAATATGTTGTCAATTTTATTTTCACCCCGCGTATTAAAATAGACCGAAGATACTAGATTAAAGCTGCCTAATAAATCTGAGATGCATGTTACATCATGTGTATTGTAATTAAAATTTACGTTAAAATCGCCACAGATCATTATGTTTTTTGAACTGTCTAAGACATTTAGTATTTTATTTAAATTACTAATGAAAATGTTTAGATCTGAGGAAGGCGATCTATATACGCATATAATAATTAAATTGTACATGCTAATAAAAACGGAACTGACTTCACAGTGGCATTCGATGCTAAATTTATTGATTTTTACAAAAGGCATGGCGTTACATTTGGGATTTGTTAAAATCATAGTGCCACCACCTCTCATTGCTTTACGACTCGTATAAGATGTGCACTCATAATCAAGAAGACTAAAAGATGTTATTTCCTCGTCTTTGAGCCAGTGTTCGGTAAAGCAGATGAAATTGACGGACTTGTCCACTAGGTAGGCTTCCATAACTTCTGCTTTATTTCGGATCGATTGCATATTCATATACAGCATCTGGGTTTTCTTAACGGGTTTACTGACGAAAAAACGTTGACTCTAATTTTTTATTGCAATTCATTTTTAAGGAAGGAAGTAAGAATCTGAACTTGATGAATTGTAGTAGCTTCGTATTACAAAACAGGTAAAAATAACATTGATTATACATTATACATAATCAATTTTACATATATATATAGAGTCAATGCTCTATCTGGGTAATAAGATATGATTGGAGTCAACACTATAATTCGGATTTAAAAATTTCGCGGAGCATCGGTTCAGAACCAGTGGTCTAGATCTTCCAGGGTTCTCCCTCTATTTTTAAGAAATTGAACATCGCGCGCTATTTATTTTTTATATCAAACTTCGTGATGTTCTTTCTTAGGTAATGAAAACTGTTAGCAATAAAAATAACTAGTTAAATTTAAACCACCCTTAAAATTCAAAAGCAACATTAACATTCAATTTAACATATTCAAATAACAATTACCGTTGCGAACTAATTATGCTCAAATATCTATCGTGAAGTTCTCTTAAAGTTGAGAAAAGTTTTAATATCTTTAAATATCGGTAATACACATGAACTCCGCTAGATGGCTAGTGGCATACTGTTCGCAACAGGTTCCTGTAAATTGCTATAGCGTCGTACAAAGTGCACTTTAATCTACAAGATATACCAATTGTTTGATGTTCACACGAACCGCGATATAATGCGACTGGACTTGTTAATTGCCTATGCAGATTAGGAAAAAGACTACTTTTATCACTTGCAATTCAATTGTGAATTTTGCATGGCTTTCATTGTACTGCAGCCAAATTTCCATTAATGTTCTGCGAGTTGCAGCTGGTTCAAGTTTTGTAATTCGTTTAGACGTTTCTTTGCATAATTTTCATTATGCAAATCATTAAAACACAATTTTTCAGAGAATACTTTAAATTATTCTGTTCAATCAGGTATAACCGTATTTTTCCAATTCATCCATAGGACTATTTCTCAAGAATGGGCATATATCGGTACAATATATCGATAGTTGACATGGAATCTTTTACATCGATATTAGAAATTAATGAACAAAAATGTTTTTTTTATACTACCTACTCCGTAAATGAGTGTTATTAGCCCTTAAATGCGCATGTAAACGCAAGTGAATATTTTTGGCCGTGTAAGTAACACTTACGCGGCCAGGACAACAAAGAAACAAACGTAATTTTGAAGGATAAACAGAATATTAAACGATTATTTATTTATTTATATTAAAATGGTACAGTTTGAACAATTTGAAATTTCATTCGCGAACCTATAAATAAGTAAATAGTTAGTAGAATGTAGAAATTTCGCCAAAGCTCTTTATTGCCTAAGAAAACTTAAAAACCTTACTAACACTGATGTATGTAGAATTTTTTATTTCGCTAATATTCAGTCTGTTATGTCTTATGGTATAATCTGATAGGGAAGATAAACTGGGACAGACCTAATATTTAAATTACAGAAATCGGTAATACGAACCTTATCAGGGAAACCATTTAAACCTTCATGTAAATTATTGTTTCAAAATTTAATATATTAATAGTACCGTCTTTATATACATATATTGGAAACTTTATTATACGCCTTTAAAAATAAAATCAATTTCAACTGTTAGGTGAATCACCCGCATACGATACGCGACATGGTCATAACAAGTTGATGATTCCGAAGCACAGAACAACTATGGTACTTATGTACGCAGTCCAAAATATAGGGTAAAGGTGGGATAGATGCCCCAGTTACAGAAAAACAATCGTGTTGCATTAATCTTAATTATTAAGCTTTATCTGTTGCTTTGCTATAATTCTTAAATAATCTTACTACACAATAACATAAGATTAAAACACTTATAATTATTCTAAATATATAAAATTAATGATTTAAAATAGTACTGTAATTGGCCATATATCCCATATCGATGGGATTTTTGCCCCATATGGTGCTATTTATGCCTCACTAAAATAATGCATTTGATTTTGACCAACAATTTTAGTATTTTATTAAAATAAAAATTCAAAATTACAATTTAATCAAAATTACAATTTATTATTATTTTTTTTTTTTTACCGACTGCCAACATATATACAGAGTGGTCATACCGATTTTGACTATTTTTAGCATGATGTCTGTTGGTCTGTGTGTCTGTCGGTCCATGGAGATGTGTAGAGCAATTTTGGCCAAACGGATTTTTATGAAACTTCATATTTAAATTTTTGACATCAATGGCACCAGTTGTTCAACTTTTGGTACAAATCGGTCAACTATAAATGTAAGTTTACTCGTGTCGGTTTTAAGATTTTTGCGAATATTTCACAACAGAGAAAATTTTCTAAACATCTATTACTACAAAAATTACTATACAAGTAATAATTAACAACTTTTATTTGAAACATTTTTAGGGTTTTGTAGGTATGACCAAAAAACCCTTATACCGTCATTTTGTCGTCTGTCTGTCTGTCTGTCTGTCTGTCTGTCTGTCTGTCTGTCTGTCTGTCTGTTCGGTAAAAATTGTAGCCGAACGGCTAAACCTAGAGAGTTGAAATTTGGCATGCTTATACAACTCGTTGACCCGCACATAGGAAAAATACCAAAACATCTAAAAAACATATCCCCCTAAAAATATAAACAAATATGTGCTCATCGAAAAAAAAAATATTTTTTTTTAATTCTGAGTAGGGTATCAAATGAAAGCCCTTGGTACGTGGATTAACGATCAAATTTTTATTTTTCCAAAATAAATTATTTTGAAGCAATTTTTGCCAATATTGTGCAAAAAAAATTTTGTCCCACACCCTGTAGCCCAGATGGTTTAAACTAAAAATCTGAAAAAATTCTAAGTAATGTACATTGGTGTGAACCGGAATAGTTCAACAGGAATTTTTGATCAGATTATGTTTTTGGAAAAAAAAGCATTTTTTGTGTTTTTTTGCTAATAATGTTGACAACTTATAGTTATATAATACGCTAAACAGTAACGTGTTTCTTGGTGCTGTGGCTAAGATACTTGCGTTCTGTCCAAGAATTCGTAATCGGACTCATGTTCGAGTCCTACGTGAGGAGACAATATTATTTTTTATTTATTTTTTGCATTTTTATATTGTTTAAATTATTTTTTCAAAATTTTAATTATATTTTGGCAATTGTTGCATTTAATTTTTAATAGCGTAAATTTAATAACCAGTGGAAATTGTTGAAATTATAATTTAATTATATATTTGAATGTACACGAAATCAAAGGGGAGGAGCTATGACTAAAAACAACCAATGGAAGCCATAGGCGCAATTTTCAAAATCTTAATGAACCTTGATATATAAAAAAAAAAATACTGCACATCTTTAAAAACTTAAATAACGGTAATAGGCATTCGAATTAAAATTCATAAAAAAATATTTTGTCATAAAATTTGTTTTGGCACCCCAAATAATCATCATTCACTTACTAAATACCTGCAAAACCCTGAAATGTGTGAAAATTCACACTTCACATCAATTTTTTAATAGGACTTCAACTTTTTATATTTTTGCGATATTTTTTTCAAGTATCTATTTTGGCATATATGTTGTTGCGTGTCCTTGGGAAAATGTTAGTATAAGATTATATATATATTTATATATATTTTATTATAAGATTATTTTATTATATTTATTGCGACCTTATATCCGTTTTCTATGGGATAGATGCCCCATCTGTTTATTTTGAATGTATACAATATTGAGCATTATTTTCTACTCTATAATGTGAGGTTAAGTGTCTTCTGATACCTAGTAATGAAAATAATTTTGTTAAAGTTATAGTTACGTCATAAAACCTTAAAACATTATGTTGTAATTATTGAAATACAACCACTCATGTGAGCACCTACCTTTACAATTTAATTTTTCATAAACTATTAACATTGATGATAATTTAACACATTTATTTCAGAAGACTGTGTTTCTCGTACAAACTGTCAGTACTGAAATGATACAAACACACACCGTTATGGATATATGCGAAGTGGGGCGTTTATCCCACTGGGGCATCTATACCAACTTTACTATATGGCAATAATTTTACCGTCAGAAATTCAGCAATTGAGTAACTTCAAAATTTTCAAAAATAATTTAAAAAAATATTTAATAGAAAGATCATTCTATTCGGTTTCTGAATTTCTGACACACAACTAAAATAATATGTTTACTATATTGATGTAATTTTTTATATATTTATATATTACTATATTATTTGTATTTTTTTACGAGTCTTATATCGACAATTGTACGATCTATTGGACAATAAAAATCCAATATAAAATACATATCTAAATCTGCAATAACAAACAATCGTTAAAATATTGGTCGCCTTCTGATTGGCATCTTAATAAGATCTGGACCTATCTGGACCTACATTCGCCATAGCCTCGGTTCGTCTCTTATTAAATCATTACTATGAAGAAACGATAAAGTTAAGGCCATTACTTAAAATAGCCACCCAAAATATAACTAGAAACTCCAACATATAATAATAATTAAAAAAAAAACTATAACATTCAAATATGGAACTAGGAATTAAAATAAACCCCTTGTATCAAGAAAAATAATTATAGTTATAGTTAAAACTAATTAAAGTTAAATTAGTTTCTTCAAAAATTTCTGCAAAAAGCTTTTAGGGTATCTAGGATGTTGAAATATCTATACGTAATAATTCATTTTATTTGTTTCACTGTGAAAGTTTAAATTGGAATATAACATGACATTTTGTTCAACAGACAAGTTAGTATCATTCGATTATTATGGTTCTTAACTAAATTGTTTTAGTAATTTGATTAAGAGTTAAATTAGATTTGTGAATAGCTAATATGCCTATCACAAAATGTACTGAAAATTTCTGAGCGACATTGATCAATCTAATAATATTTGATAAGGGTTCATATAATAATTCAAAATATTACTTTCACAATACTGCATTTTATTTATTTTTTCTGGTCGATATAAATTATGAATTATCGTTGTAATTTTCGAAATAATAACTTATATACACTTGTTTTATCGCTCCAGTAGCTTCTATATTCTCATAAAAATATTGCCAATTTTGCACCACATCCATCACATCCTCATTAGAGTTAAATCGTTTGCTGTCCAAGAATTAATGTTACTAATGTTTAAAATCCGATCCATTTCCTTAACAAACATTTTCGTATTGCTCCAGATGAGCTGGTCAATTATTTCTTGTGATTCACAGTAGGTATATGCTAGACATGCAGATTGCGGCAAGTTTGATACGCGCTCTCATCCATTTTGGAAATATTTGCTCCAATCAAAGACTGTTCTGAGTGTTAAACAATCTTTTTTAAACCGGTTTGACACCTTCATTGGAATAAAATGTAATAATTACCTACACGTTGAGCAATCGATTTTTTTTTTAACCACAGATCAGGACTAAATGTCACAATTACACTGTGGCTTACAAACATCCATACCCTGACCGGGATTCGATCCCGGGACCTTTGGCTCGTGAAGCAGGAGCGCTACCTCTACGCTACCAAGGCCGAATTTGTATCATCGTTGGACGTCATCGTTAATAGAGCTGACACTTCTGGATTAAGTCATGGATTCTAAGGGCTACAGACCAAGGGTCCCTATCGGGTAGAGGTCCCTGGACCACATCACATAGATAATAATGTGGGAAGGTTGTACGGGTATCGGACATAAATAAAAACAACTATCTACAGCTGACCAGTTTCGGAATAGTTAGCTTATACTGTATTCTGATTTTCCTTTATGTAGCAGCTCTGATGAAGGAATAAACTATTCCGAAACTGGTCAGCTGTAGATAGTTGTTTTTATTTATGTCCGATACCCGTACAACCTTCCCACTTCTATTCATTACGGACACGACCATCTCCACATAGATAATAATAAAAATAAATGAAAATTATGATATTTATTGAAAATTAAAATTAAGTCTTATAAAAATATAATAAGTAGACTTAATATTGTATATTTTCTTCTATTATTTTTTTATTTGTAGTGTACAAAAATAAAATTTAACTTATTTTCATTGCAATTGTTGCGGTCTGTTTTATTTCAGTGTGCATGGCCGGTCCTGGTGAAATACAAATGCGTGCTACGTACGTGGGAAGCCAAATCCGGGTCGGAGGTGGATTATGCGGTTGTAATGTTGTTGAAAAATTGAAAAACGATAATACTGATATTATTCCTTAAACCCATAGAAACTGTTTTTATCTTTTATGATTTATTTAAAAATGAAAAGATGGAGGCGGTCCCTTTGGCTCGCTTTCATTTTTCAAAATCATCATTGTCTTTTTTCAATTTCAAAAGATTTGTCTTTTGTAATTTATTTAAAAATAAAAATATGACAGCGCGCCGCATGCAGCATTTTGCCCCGCTTTCGTATTACAAAATTATCAGTAACTGATAAAAATTTCAAAAGAAAAAAATGCTTGGTTTTGTTTGTTTAGGTACGGCATAAAATGGGTTTGCATGCGGACGTCTAAGTACTCGGTTCGGCACTGTCCGCGCGAATATTAAGAATATAGAAATAAATAGTTTTTCGAAACTTGAATTAATCAAAAATACTCATAGAGCAACAATGGTACAATATCGCCTCAACAAACGTTACAAGGAAAGAACGCAAATTTAAATTCTTACATTTTTTAAAAAAGTATGTTTTTAAATTTACAATAATATTTATTAAGACGAAAAAATCTTTCTTAGGCGACCATATCAAAAACAGTTCTTTTTTATCATATAGTACTAGACAAAAAGTAAATCTTTTTCGCCCAGGCCGATTCGCTTACTTATTGGGCCTCTGGATGTCAACGCCATCTACGATAGTGATGTTGGTTCAATAACATGCGAATGTTTAAAATTATGTAGCTAATTAAAATAAATAATAGACCGGGAGCTCATGACAGTTTTTGGTCCAGATTTCATACAGCATGCCTTTTGGAGGAGAGAATATTTAACCCTGTGACAACAAAAAAGGGATGGTACTAAACCCCTGCACGCTTTCCGGTCATAGGGAAAATTGCATTTCCACTTAAACACAAAATTTTTGTGATTTTCTCTGATTTAATTTTGCTTGCCCTTTTGTCAAAAGAAAGTTATAACAAATTTAAAGTCTTTTAAATATATGCATGCGATTCCGAGGGTCCCAAAGGGCTCAAACGGTCATGTGATCTTGTAATAAAAAAATATGATTTTCCGCGTTTTCATACAGCATGCCTATAATTAAAAGACTTTAAATTTGTTATAACTTTCTTTTGACAAAAGGGCAAGCAATATTAAATCAGAGAAAAACACAAAAATTTTGTGCAAGTGGAAATGCAATTTTCCCTATGACCGGAAAGCGTGCAGGGGTTTAGTACCATCCCTTTTTTGTTGTCACAGGGTAAATATTCTCTCCTCCAAAAGGCATGCTGTATGAAATCGGAGACCAAAAATGTCATGAGCTCCCGGTCTATAAGTTTAATTTTTCTATATAAATATATAAGTATTTTCTTGGGTTTCGGTCGATAATTAAAAGCAAATTTAGTCAAATATTTAAAAAGATTTATTTACTTGCTAACTAGTTTCGGTTCTATCTGAACGATTCTCAAAGCCTAAAAATAAGTACATGTTTGTTAAAATGAATAACATAAAGTAAATATAAAATTAATAATAAATAAAATATAAAATTAAACATTATTACACTTACTTGCAAAGATATTTATAAAAATCAGAGTTAAAATTATTATCATAAAATTTGAAACATATTCAAATCATATTCAATCCGTTAAATTAATAAAAAAATTTAATATGTTTCAAATTTTATGATAATAATTTTAACTCTATTTTTATAAATATCTTTGCAAGTAAGTGTAATAATGTTTAATTTTATATTTACTTTATGTAATTCATTTTAACAAATATGTACTTATTTTTAGGCTTTGAGAATGGTTCAGTTAGAACCGAAACTAGTTAGCAAGTAAATAAATCTTTTTAAATATTTTACTAAATATGCTTTTAATTATCGACCGAAACCCAAGAAAATACCTATATAGTTATCTATAAAATACGGTCAAGAATTCTTTTATTCAATTTAATTTTTCTAATTAAAATTTCTTTTGGTCGCCCAAAAATATAATGTGCACCTTTGCCAAAAAGTTCTTTTTGGTTCTCATCTGTTTGAAGGCCTCGGCTCTGCCTCGGCCATCAAATTCAGATGCGGACGAAAAACAGTTCTTTTTATCATCTAGTACTAGACAAAAAGTAAATATTTTTCGGTCTAGGCCGATTCGCTCATTTTTTTGGCCGCTGGATTCTGGAGCCATCTATGTGTCATTTCTTAAGTTACAATATCTCCATGGTTACACGGAAACAACTGAGAGTCAAACATTTATAATTGTAATAATTGTTCAATAACCATAAATTATCCAATGTAAATAAATAAATTTAATTTTTCTAATAAAAATTAATTTTGGTCGCCCAAAAAACATAATGTGCACCTTTGCAAGAAAGATCTACTTTTTGGCCATGGTTCACAAATAACCATTATTTGTTTCTTTATCGATACTCCTTTAACATACGAGAGTATAAGGGAGATTTTCGAATTTTGACATTTCGGTATGTAATGTATCAAAATGATAAATAGTTAACAAATTTGCAAGACCGCCGCGTGTTTATGTATGCCGCACACGGGCGACTCATAAAGGAGTGGCATTTCGGACCCATTTCTCTTTTGGTCATCAGTTGATTTTGGAACGGTGTTAATGATGTTACCATATTTTGCTGATCACTTGGTTTTGAAAGTATGTTTCCTTTTTAGGGTTTTGTAGGTATGACCAAAAAACCCTTATACCGTCATTTTGTCGTCTGTCTGTCTGTCTGTCTGTCTGTTCGGTAAAAATTGTAGCCAAACGGCTAAACCTAGAGAGTTGAAATTTGGCATGCTTATACAACTCTTTGACCCGCACATAGGAAAAATACTAAAACATCTAAAAAACATATCCCTCTAAAAATATAAACAAATATGTGCTCATCGAAAAAAAAAAAAATATATTTTTTTAAAATTCTGAGTAGTGTATCAAATGAAAGCCCTTAGTACGTGGATTAACGATCAAAATTTTATTTTTGCAAAATAAATTATTTTGACGCGATTTTTGCCAAAATTGTGCAAAAAATTTTTTGTCCCACACCCTGTAGCCCAGATGGTTTAAACTAAAAATGTGAAAAAATTCTAAGTAATGTATATTGGTGTGAACCGGAATAGTACAACAGGAATTTTTGATCAGATTATGTTTTCGGAAAATAATGCATTTTTTGTGTTTTTAACCAAAATATGTTAAATATTTAATTCACTATGTAACCAAGTTCAGACGTCAGCGCTGATAGCGATGTGTGTTTAGTCATTAGTTTTCTAATTTGCTAAACACAGTTAACTTGCAAACTAGAGTTCGAATCCTGTCAATTTTAATTTTTTTGTTTTTTTTTTGCAGTTTTCTTTTGTTTAAATTATTTTGTAAAAATTCTAGCTATATTTTGGTAAATGTTGCATTTAATTTTTAAAAGCATAAATTTAATAACCAGTGGGAAGTGTTGAAATTATAATTTAATTCTGTTTGATGTATGCGAAATCAGAGGGCGGGGCTAATGATTTAAGCAACCAATAGAAGCCATAGGCGCAATTTTCAAAATCTTAATGAACCTTGCTATGTAAAAAAAATACTGCACATATTTAGAAACTTAAATAATGGTATTAGGCATTCGAATTAAAATTCATAAAAAAATATTTTGACATAAAATTTGTTTTGGCATCCCAAATAATCATCATTCAGTTATTAAATACCTGCAAAACTCTGCAATGTGTGAAAATTCACACTTCACATCAATTTTTTGTTCCTCACTTGATTTTGAAATGTTGGTGGGGGGGTTGAATGTCTGCATACGGATGGCTGACACACACGAGTCTGCCCTATAAATATGTACCTACTATATCATTACTAACATTTTTTTAAGGGTAATACTGACAGTTATGATACAGTCAAGCAATTATTTATGTCAGAAACTAACTTGCTGTGATGAATATAAAAGTTCAGAAAACAAATAAAAAGCAGGACAATTTTAAATATTTTTCGTACATTTACATATTGAGTGTAGCTTCACGTACACCTACACAGCATAGCTTAAAAAAATCCTGGGATTATTTGTTTATTTATTTATCGTACGGCTGCAAGACACATTACATGCCAATATATATCAATCACTGTATAAATTGATAAATAATCATAACTATACATCTAAATTATTGATGGATGGACTCAATGGATTCTAATGTTGATACAATAATCCTGGGATTATCTTATTTTATGTGAATTGTTATAAAAAATTGTATATAATTATACGGAATTCTTGTGACCAGTGGCGGTGAAAGGCAGGGGCGACAGGAGCACAGACCCTGGGCGCCAGCTATTAGGGGCGTCAAAACAAACTCTTAAATATACATATTCCAAGTTTTTATTTACTTTTTCTATTTTTAGTTAGATAAAAAATATAAATGTTTATGTCTATATTAATCTTGTACATATTAAATACAAAATTGAATTTAAAGATGTACATATTTATTGATTATATAATAATATTCAGTCTTCTTTTGGATAAATAACAAAGAAAGTCCATTGTTCAATCTTCTTACTTGTTTAAAGTGTTTCGGAGATAGTTTTTTAAATAATTTAACGTAAAAAATGATCGTTCAGCAATACGTTGTTTACTGGTAACGTTACTAATATTTTTAAAAGTTTCTATATTTGATCAACTTTCTTACAAATCTGAAAACATCTATAACTGATTTTGGTTGCACATTTATATATAATGGGTGTTTTTTTTAGAGGTATAGAACTTTAAATTGCAATAAAACAACGATGGATTATTCGATTGACATGAATTTTTTTTTATTCGAAAGATAATCTTGTGGCATTACATTTTAAATATGATTTCTGGCATATGACCGCCACGGCTGGCTCGGATGTAATCCAATCTGGACGTCCAATTTTCGATGACTTTTTCCAACATTTGTGGCCGTATATCGGCAATAACACGGCGAATGTTGTCTTCCAAATGGTCAAGCGTTTGTGGCTTATCCGCATAGACCAATGACTTTACATAGCCCCACAGAAAGTAGTCCAGCGGTGTTAAATCACAAGATCTTGGAGGCCAATTCACAGGTCCAAAACGTGAAATTAGGCGGTCACCAAACGTGTCTTTCAATAAATCGATTGTGGCACGAGCTGTGTGACATGTTGCGCCGTCTTGTTGGTATGATTTAATGTAATGCCACAAGATTATCTTTCGAATAAAAAAAAATTCATGTCAATCGAATAATCCATCGTTGTTTTATTGCAATTTAAAGTTCTATACCTCTAAAAAAAACACCCGTTACAATAGCACCTTGTCTTACAAATTTAATCTGTTTCTGACCATGGTTCGTATCTTAAAAAGTATATATGTAGAAACCCAATTTTTCATTATATCTTATGAGATATTAATTAATCCTTTACCAGATTAAAAATCAAAGAAAATCCAAAAAATTTAAAAAAAAAACTATTTTCAACGAAATGAAGAAAATGCAAAGAAATGGAGAAGGAGTGAGAAGGAGCATTTTTTCACTATAAATATGCAATTTGTATACCATTACGAATTAATTTTTATTCATGAAATTTTCTGTTTTACATGATTATTATGAAATTCATCTTCCATTAAATTGTAAAAAAAAGAACGACTTTCTTGTGTCTGATTTTGTGGTTCAGGAGTTTACGATTTGTAGCTTGTAGTAGTAGTCTTTTAGTGCCTGTTTCTAGTATTATGGAAAAAAGTATAATTTAAACAGACTATAATTCATTTGAAAAGAAAAACATCACGATTCGTATCTAGAGGTCAGAATAGAATATGAAAATAGTTTGTATCTCGACAAGTTCGTACGTCGGGAGGTTTGTAAGTCGAGGTACTACTTTATTAGCAAATTTACTGAGTCATAACTAGTATTCGGTCATACCCCCCCCTTTTCGGTACGCCACTCATATCGTAACAAAAGGGCGCAGTTTGGCGGGTTTGCCCCGGGCACCAAAAGGACTAGTACCGGCTCTGGTTGTGACCATTGACTACGAAGCACAGGGTGCGGGTTTTGATTTCGGACAACTCCGATACGGTGCTATCAACTCAGGAGTAGAATTTTGTCTATGGCGGATGTTTTCAATAACTTCTTTTCCTCTATAGCAAGAGACATGCGGGCAGACTTTGATCAAGATATTGATTACGACTATATTACATCCAATGTTCCACTGTCGACCAACACTTTTTTTCTATCACCTGTCTCTCATTATGATATAAGTGATGCAATTTCAAACCTAAAAAATTCCCATTCTAGTGCTGATGACAACTTCACAAATCATTTAACTAAAGTGTGTAAGCACTACATATCTGTACCTTTAGCACATATTGTAAATCTTTCATTTGAACAAGGCATCTTTCCCGAACAATTAAAATGTACACTAGTAAAGCCACTACACAAGAAAGGAAGCAAGACAATTATAAATAACTACAGACCTATAAGCTTAGTATCTCCCTTTTCAAAAATAATAGAATCAGTCGTCAATAAACAATTAATTAGATTCCTCAGTACTTATAACATTCTGTCTCCACTTCAACATGGATTTATTAAAAACAGATCAGTGGACACAGCTCTTTTCAATTACATAAACGATATTTTGCAAATAGTGGATGGGGGCAAAGCCGGGTTAGGAATCTTCGCAGACTTAAGTAAAGCCTTCGACTGCGTTGATCACACCATTTTACTGACAAAAATGGAACGATACGGAATTCGAGGTCAAGCCCTGGAATGGTTCAAATCATTCCTGTCGAACAGATCCCAATATACAAGCATTCGAATTAATAATAAAACATATCGCTCCAAAAATCAACCCTTAGAAATAGGGATGCCACAAGGCAGTGTAATTGGTCCGACTTTATTCATACAATACTCCAACGATCTTCCCAATTATTTTAACAAAATAAAAAATTTAACAATAACTTCTTTCGCAGATGACAATAGCTTCCATCTAAAGTGCGAAACCAATAATGAATTAGCTTCACACTTTAAATCAGTATTAAGTAACATATCCAGTTGGACCGAAAAAAACAAATTAACTTTAAATATAAATAAAACAAACTGTGTTTTATTTAAATCAGTTCAAAATAAAATAAATTCTGACAACCACTTAATTTACAATGGTCAAGAAATTGAAACTTCAGAGAATGTAAAACTGCTAGGTCTCACTATGGACTCTCAAATAAATTGGACCGCTCATATTAATTATCTTGATCAAAGATTAAGCTCGTGTCTCTATGCGTTAAGATCACTGAGAAATCATTGTAATGAGCACACGATGAGAACATTATATTTTTCTTGTTTCCATTCACTCTTAAGATTTAATATAATACACTGGGGCAAATCAACTGAATGGAAACGCATTTTTCGACTACAAAAATCAGCTATACGAATACTAGCCTCTATCAAATATAGAGATACTTGTAGAAAGTTTTTTAAAAAATTAGAGATATTGACGCTCCCGTCCGAATACATTTTATCCCTGTGTATGTTTTGTTACAAAAATAAGAATCTTTTCTCCACAAATAATCATATATACTCAACAAGAAAAAAAAATCTACTTGTTCCTAAGTCTCATAATTCGTCTCGTTACCAAAAAGGAGCATATTTTAATTGCTGCAAATACTTTAATTTATTGCCTGAAGAATTAAAAAACATAAAATCTGTCAGCAAATTCAAATACAATGTTAAACGTCTTCTAATTGAGAAATGTGTGTATGATTTAGATGAATACTGTGTAAATTAAAATAGTTATGTACAAACATTTTTACTATATTTACTGTCATATTTGTATCCATTTTTAACTTTTGACTTGCTCTACATGTATAACATTATATTTTTATTTATCTGTATTATATATAATGTATGTACATATTAGCAAAATAAATTATTATTATTATTATTATTATCTGCAGAAGCAAATAAAGTCGACCCTTGACATTCGCGGGTTTTTTAGATATTTGCTGGTTTCATATTAATTTTTTTTCAAGTGTTTGTAGTGTTTCAAGAAATCAACGCATGAGTATTTGAAACACGTTTATTTTATCAAATTGACCAGGTCAACACTAAAACGCGTTGTTTAAGTAAATAACGTAAGGTTCCTTCTAACGATGCGCGGACTCTGCATGCCGACGAATTTAATTTTATGGTTAAAGTCATTCGCGTATTTTCCATATTCGGAGGGACCTCGGGAACGTGCTTAAACAGGGTGATGCAACACTTATGTTCACATCGATTATTTCCTTAATAAAAAGAGTTATAAAAATATTGTTCAAATAAAACTTATCTGAGGCAATGGGGGCAGGATAACCGTATCAAAATATGTGTTGCATTTATTTTGCAAAAGATATGACAGTAAATACGTTTTCTTCAAATTACACTACACATATTATTTTACACATTATTATAGAATTTTTGTTTCTCTATTCAACGGTGTGAAACTTGCATATCCTTACATAACAAAATTTTTGAGAAAATCACATTTTGTGGCCTTCAAAATAATGACTTATTTGTTGGTTAATAATGGAAACAAATGCATGCAATTGTCTCTACTTACGAATTAACCAGACAAGTAAATATTAATTAGTTATTATAGTTGAAGGTAATGGGATTCGGACCAGTCAGAAAATAAAAACAAATTTATTAACTTCGCTAACTTACGTTACTTCGCTAACTTACGTTAGCGAAGTTAATAAATTTGTTTTTATTTTCTGACTGGTCCGAATCCCATTACCTTCAACTATAATTACTAACATATGGACGTAACTCATCTAATCAAGATTAATTAGTTATTTAACTAAAAATATATAATATTTTGACTTTATTGCGACCATTTCAGTCGCAAAATCATTCAAAATTACCACTCCTGGTAATTTTTATCAATTTTTAATTTTCTTATGCAATTCTAGTGTTCATTGTATAAACCGCTAGAATCTTGCAAATTTCTGTCTGAGACCATGACTACTTGATTGTCTTTCATCGAAAACAAACGTCTATTTGAGTTTTTTGATAATATCTAATAAAATGTGTTTCGAGTTTACCAAGACGAGGCTGCGAGCTATTTGGTAAACAAGAATTATCGCTTGACCACCGTTCGGGATCTACGTTTTTTACGAGAAAAATCCCCTGTTTTGGATCAAGAAGTTCTTATTTTTGATATTTTTTCTCAATCCAAAAATATCTATACATTGAGTTCTCAAGAAGCGTATATTTGGAACTACCAAATATCCAGACGAGAACCAGGAGAACATAGACCACTCCAGAAGTTGGGCCAGTAATCAACCAACATCGGCGATTCCACCAGGATATTGTAGAGTCCGATTGTGGATAACTGAAGCCAACTTCTGTATCTGTATTCCACGCTAAGTATTTTTCCGTATTTTTATACGGAACGCGTGAGTACAAATTTAAATTCATAATTCTCATTGTTTTCTGACGCACCGCACAGTTCAGTACCTGTGCGTGCACACATTGTAATTTTTGCCATTTTGTTAATTTAGATTCCGTAAAATTTATATTGAATATTATTTTGTGTATAGTTTCTCACCCCAATGTATTTGGTTGGAGAAACATATATTTGTAAAACTCATATCACCCGTCTACCGGGTGATCCATTAATTGATACTAATTTACGCTACATTTTCCCTTATTATTTTTGGTTTGTTATAAAAATTATTCAAAATAATTTTTCGGGTTACTCAGAGCAGTTCTACGATAAAAACGGCTGGTTAGGGATTCAAGAGGACAGAATTGTGTTATTACTCCTCCAGAACCACTGTGTGGGCCCCTTCGAATACCTCTACTCCCAGGGAAAACCAAACCACATGTAATAAGTATCCAAGAATAACCCCTTGGAGTGAAATACGTCTGAACCCTGCCTGTCTTTTTTTATGTTTGTGAGTATAACTCTGATCTGAAGAAACGCGCCCTTATTTCAAAGATTTACCTGCAATTCTGCTACAGGTTAAATCCGCACACATCACAATTATCTTAGCAGAACCGTTAATTAGTCACCACGTGTGGCGGGTCCTACGATCTTAGTCGTAGACCTATGTGACGCCGCGACGCCTGCGTCTCGCCTACGAAACCA
Source organism: Liopterus haemorrhoidalis (assembly GCA_963971575.1). Taxonomy (NCBI): domain Eukaryota; kingdom Metazoa; phylum Arthropoda; class Insecta; order Coleoptera; family Dytiscidae; genus Liopterus; species Liopterus haemorrhoidalis. The sequence goes on along the minus strand of OZ020619.1, from coordinate 30,858,537 downwards.
GCGCAACGGGCGCCACAGACTTGACCTTTATAATATATCCAAATTCTTGTATAGAAGCAAAGTTCGATGATAATAATAATGAGGATAATATTGGAGCAATGAGGATAATATTGGATTTTTTTTTTTTTTTTAGTATCCAGTGGGAGTATTATCAATTTCAAGCAATTTAGTATCTAGAATAAGAGCAAGATTAATGTCCGTATTCATAAACGCGCATTACTGTATAACGTTTCGTTATATTAAATTTCTATACCAACTGGCCGTTTCTATGAAAATTTAAATTTTAACTGTCCGTTTTGATATAACAAAACGTTACACAGTAATGATCATTTATGAATACGGGCATAAGTACCTAATCGTTCAGTGGACATTTTATGTTTTCTAAAATCATTTTTCCTGTAGAAAAATACTAAATGAAACAAAAGTCTGCGATTTATATTTTGTTTGGGTTTTTGTTTTTAATTCACTTTAATTAGTTCTCTATAAGGTTTGTAGTAATTTATTTTGTTATATTTTTGTAGTTACATAGATATTAAATAAACTGAAAAACTCTAAATATATTTTTGCTGATTTGTTTATTATTTATTTATTTTATTTTTTTTTTTTTTGTAAAAATTCGAAAACCATTTTATCCAGTTTTCAGATATACTGGAATTCAGAAATCGGTTTTTCTAAAAGTCTGTACTCTAGATCCAACGAAATATTGAAACTTTTTTCCGATACTGATATTTTGTAACGATATTGATATCAATACAATATATCGATACCTTCGATACCCTAGCGTTAACTGCACAATACTTTTTTAAATAATAAAATAATCGATACCACGTAGTAACCACAATTTTTTCGATACCAATACCGGTGTACAAGTAACATTATATGCGAATCAAATGCAATATTTTATCTACAGCTACATAATCTTTAATAATTATGGTAACTTTTGCATAATTTCAATAAGATAATTTGAAAAATAGTAAATTTAATTTAAAAACACAGAAATTCTGAGCATCAATTGTTAAACTTCAGAATTGACGGCAACAAGATGGCTACCGAACCATCAGCTGATTGTATTGTAACCTACAAAAATATATATAAAACTTATTGCACACATGTGGCCTCTTATGCTTGGAATATGCAATTTAATATTCTACCGCATTTAATATTAGTACGGTCACTATATTTTGTTGAAAAAATAAAGTAAAATAAAATAATGGACAAAAATGAAAACGAGTCATAAAAATAGAAAAACTATTTTTATTTATTATTTTATATACAAACTTTTATTCTTAAGTATGTGTAAAAAAGAAAAAGTTTTTCTATTTTTATGACTTGTTTTCATATTTCTCCTTTATTTTACGTATTATTTTCAAAAAATATAGTATACGCTATTCCAAACGTTTAGGAATAACTAGATTTTGAAATATTATCATTTTTCGGTTAATTCGGACTTTTAGTCTTTTCGTTTAAGCTCTGTAAATCATACTCACATTGCAAATTCTAGATTAAATTGATTATCATTACAAAATGTTCTTTTCATTGCATTTTAATTTTTGTCATTCCTAATAAATATTTACCATTTTTCAAAATATATAAAAATGTCTTTTAATAAATGTCATTCGTTTTCATGGTTTCGCTAATGGAATTTTAAATTTTCACGTACAAAACGTGAAACATGAAATAACCCAAGCAAGGTCCCTTCTCGTGACAACCTAAAAGAACGAAATTCCCATTTAGTTCCGCCTAAACGTTTGGAATAGCCTATGCATATTTTGTAAAAAGTTTATCAAAATGATTTTTCTGATAAAAATATCTCAAATCATATTTTATTTAAAATATTAAGGCAACCTAAATGTTAAATATTTTTCATATGAATATACTTTTTGTTAATTATCTTTTAAAAACTCCGAAAGCTGTATACAATTTTTGTTAATATTACAAATGGTAAAAATTAATGCTTGTTTATTAAAAAAAGAACTCATGTTTTGTCTGCATTTTATAATTTAGAGGTTATGGTATAACTAGGGGATAGGTTCCGGCATAACTGCGCATGCGTCACACCACACATGTTTTGTTTAACGTACGATGATTCTAAACAGGCGGCATTGTTATATTAGCGCGAGTTTTAAGATAGTGTTTTGTCATTAAACTAGAAGATGGGTAGCTCGCTTCGCTCGGCTTCTTCTAACCAAACACTTACTAACCTAAACTAACCTAAGATAGTGTTTTGTCATTAAACTAGAAGATTGGTAGATCGTTTCCTGAAAAAAATGTGTTAGAGCCACTGATAATCCTTGAATTATTTAGTGAAATTGTTATGTGCTGCCATCCACAAAGAAATTTTGAAGCGTTGTAGGAACCTAATCCCTAGTTTAGCCGAGGTTATAATTTCAAATTTTAATATATAGTCTAAGACAGCGTTTCCCAATCTTTTTTCATGGCAGACCGGCAAGCGACCGGCAATCGCGGACCAGTAAGTTTTAAGGGTAATGTGAATCGCAAAAGTTTTATATTTTTTATTGCACTGATTACAAACACAAAAAAAACAACAAATAAAAAATCAAATATAATTAGTGAAAAAAGAAACAAATGATTACTTAAGCAATTAACAGATTAAGGACCGAGATTTTCTTGCACATAAAAATAATACTGCGGATCGACAAAAAAATTCGCGGACCGGCAAAAAAATCTCGCGGACCGGTGGTTGGGAAACACTGGTCTTAGATATACTTCATAAAAATTCCAAAGCCAACTAGAATTTTTTAATGAACATATATTACATGCTTCTACTGTTTAAATTTTTAGTTTCTACGCTGGTCTACATATTATTTACTATCGTTCTACTCGTCATCACAATGACATAACAAATGATAAAGAACGAAAGTGGGTTTTTGAGACGCAAATAGCCATCGTTGCTGTGCACCAAAAATTTAACTAACTTTGTTTTTGAGAAATAAAAAAAAATAAAGGATAAAGTTCTAAAATGGAGAACTCTCCTCTATAATAAAAGACGTATGATTCCCGTAAATATGAGCAGATTTATGTATTTAGAGTTGGATAAATAATGCATTTATTATTTGATGCTTGTAGATAAAATAAATTATTTTAAATAAAGTTTCATGAAGCTAGTTTTTTGATTAAATCTCGTATATTCGAAAATTTGTCCTAAATTGCATTGTTTGATAAAAACGTAAATAAGAAGTGCGAGTATAATTTTGAGATGTCAGATAAAGGGGAAAAAGTGTCAGTTTAACTACTTCTTTTCCTGTTTTTATCATGATTATTTATGTTTAATGAATATTCACAGCAGTAAGGGAAACACAAAGTGCATACTGTAGTCACGCAATATCTTACGGCTTGCTAAGAAATCTTTTTTATTTCCAAGTATCTTAGACATATTTAATACTATTACTTCTTCCCAGAAAGAATAAATAAATTATTAGAGATTAAAATGCCAAGTCATTATTATTTCTATTAAAAGTTCCGAGACGAAGAACAGACACGTTTGAACCCTTTTACATGTTACTTTTTAATTAATAGTTAAGTTAACAGTCGATTTTATAAATACAGTGATGTCACCGGGAATCAAAGACATATGCATATAAGTGAGTGGTTCCCGGGTCCGTACCCGGAAACTGAATAATCATATATTTATTTAATAAAAACTAAGCAATTGAAAATAATGTGGGATTATTGTGCAGGATTTTAAATTAAAATGCCAGTGTTCCCACAGTCTTCACACACATCCGTGTCGTATCAGTGCCGTATCCGTTCAGTGCCTGCTCAGGATCAGTGGTACCCGTGACGTGTCACTGATATCTATTCACACACATCCGTGTGGGTTGATCAGTATCCAATCATTTGTTTTTCGAGATAGCTAAGTTTAAAGACGAAGAATTAGCAATAATTGCTATAATTTTCGATGAAAAGGAAGAGAGAACTTCAGACGGAGAAACGGATGTGGTGGGTACATAAAACATAGAAGAAAAGAGAAAGTGAAGAAGACTTTGCTACTCTATATAAAATAATAATTAAGGGAAGGCAATAGCATAGTTCTTACAAGTTTTTGATGCAAAACTGAAAATCTGAAAAAAACAATCTTTACATCAAAATTTGCAGCGAATTTTTATCTATCTATAGCAGGGATGCATATTACGCGGCCCGCCATTTACCTATTGGCGGCCCGGCTCAACATGTATTATTTAATAAATATCGCTAAATAACATTATTTGAAAAGACTGAATATCATTAGGAATAATTGAAACACCTTTTTGGCTTAACACATATTTGTGAGCAAACTTTCTCGATAATGAATATTAATAAATCAAAGAATAGAAACCGCTTGAATGATGGGAATTTGGAGTCAATTTTGCAGTTGGCTACCACAAAAATGGACCCAAATATAAAAAACAATGTCAAATCAATGCATGTCGCGCATCAAAATAAATGTTATTTGTTGCTTCTTATTATCTTTTTTGTAATGTATATGTATGTATAATATATGTATAAATAAAATAAACTAGTTATAAATAAATATATAAAAATAGGTATAAATAAATATATAAATAATTTTCAAGTTATTTTGGCGGCCCTTCCTTAACTCATAGTGAATCTATGAGGCCTTTAGTCTTAACAAGTCTGTGCATCCCTGATATATAGCATATTTTTAATTAAAAAAATAAAAGGTGTCTCAAAAGAAATTTTATATTTATTTAGCTTACTGCGTGAACGCAATGTATCCGAGGGGCGCGGGGGTTATGTCAATCGGTAGCCTAGTTCTTGGGAATTAAGTCGCTATGGAGCGTTTCTCGGGAGCAGACCGCGCGTTATGCGTGCGAGAGTTTTACAAAAACGGTGATTCGGCGACTGTAGCGCGTAGAAAATTCTGCAGTATTCGAGGTTTTCGCCACTTAAATGATGCGCCCAGCATTCCTCTCATTCGACATTGGGTTAAAAAGTTTGAAGAGACTGGTACAACGCTGGATAAATCAAAATCCGGGCGACCTAGGTCATCAAGAACGGTAGAAAATGTGGAGAATGTTAATCAGTCTGTTCGTGACGACCCGAACCTTTCAATTCGGAATCGCGCAAGTGCTTTAAATGTGCATAGATCATCATTACATCGCATTATGCACAAGGACCTAAAGCTGCACCCCTACAAAATTCAATTGGTGCAAGAATTAAAGCCCCAAGATGCCAGTCAGAGGCTTAATTTCGTAAATCAGGTGATTGAGCGATTTTCAACGTTTACCAACATTTTGTTTTCGGATGAAGCTCATTTTCATCTTAATGGCCACGTAAATAAGCAGAACTGCCGCTGCTGGAGTGCAACGAATCCGAAACGCAACATCAGAAACCCCTACATTCGCCTAAAGTGACCGTATGGGCTGCGATGTCGGCGCGAGGAATTATCGGCCCTTACTTTTTTGAAGACGAAAGGGGGCGTGCAGTTACAGTGAATTCAGAGCGTTATGTGGAGATGTTAGACAACATCTTGGTACCTGAACTGCAATACTTTCCTGGCTATAACCAAAGAACATGGTTCCAACAGGACGGAGCAACTTCACACACGTAGCTAAAGATTCATTTTACAAAATATGTGTCTAGCTATTTTGTTCTTCTGTGAAATTTACTTGGTTATACTTGGTGTTCTATTTTTGTCGCCACCTTGAATCTGGCGTGGTTCTCAATATAGGTGCTGCGGGTGAATATAATTTCATTTTCGTAAAGAACACGTGTGACAAATGCCATTGCATTATCATCAAGTATAGTATTTTTCAACGAAAGTTCTAAAACTATAAACAGTCATGTCGAAATTTTTTTTTTTGATGTACTGTATGAACAATTCTACAGAAAACTATATAAATATAAAAGTTATTTGAAACCCAATAATATATTTAAAAAATTACAGAAAATTATTTTTTGATATTTATTATTAAGGTATTGAACCATAACATTTTTACAATAATTTTTTCTACATTAAAAATTTCCTGTATTTCGATGAATAGATTGTTACTGATTTGGTTTAAGCCTGTTTTATATAGGTAAGAAACGTTTCATCTGTGGGGGTTATACGCACTGTTAATAAGTAATAAATGCACATTAATCTATAATATAATACCCCAACCTGTGTCCTTGGCTGGGTGGGTGCGTGGAAATTGTCTGAAACAATTGAGTGAGGTACCGAAATGTAACGATTATTATATATTAATTTATGTATTGGACAGTAGTGTGCTGTGAATTTTTGTTTTGAGTGTTGACAATAAATTAGTAAAAATGACAGTTGTGTTTTTCATTAAAAAATCACTTCATAATTATTAATTTAGTTGTGAAATACACGGATCGGTTTTTTATGAAACAAAACACAGAAAAACGTTATCCTTCCGTGATATTCGACATTTTTGATTAAAATTATTATTACCAGAAAAATAATTATTTTAAAAAATATTTGGTTTTGATGAAAGTAAGTAAGAAAAATGTGACTTTTTTTTCTTTATTATTATTTTTTCAATGCTTTATTATTTTTTAATTGTTACGCAGTGCCGGCTGTGGGTTTTGCGGGGCCTCGGGAAAATAATGCATTTGGTGTCAAAAACTTGCCCTAGCTACTAATAATTGTTAGAAATATCCCCCTTTAAGCGCGGGGCCTCGGGAAAAATCTCCGAAGTCCCGACCTCTGAGCCGGCCCTGTTTCTATGATTTCTAGGACAAGATTTACAATATCCCACTGCAAACTCTATAGAGATGGCAGCACATAACGACTACACTAAAGAATTATCAGTGGATCTAAAACAATGGTTTCTGTTTATTTATCACATTAAAATATCATTTACCTTTTAGTTTAGGTTAGATTCACCTTAAAAGCACTATCTTAGGTTATGGTTGATAAATGTTTATTATTATTTTTTTATAAACCACCTAAAAATAAATTGTGTTTTAAAAGTTCTGCACCGTCCCACCTGTTTGGAATCTCTGTATATTGAACAAATGACTTGTGTGTGACGCATGCGCAGTGTTCAGTGGGATATTGTAAATCTACCCCCAAATGTGAACACAATATATTAAAGCGGGCAAACAATTAAATTTTACTGTGCAATAGTTGCTCACGATTTATTTCAAACTGATTTCAGATATAGTGTAAGTACGCTTTATTCCGTGTGTGTGTTTTTTCATGTGTGCTTTTTTCCGTGTGCGTATTAATCCGTGTGCGTTTTTTCCGTGTGCGTATTTTTATATTATATAAGAAAATGGAAAATTAATTTTAATAAATATATTTTAAATTTAACGTCTCAAATCATTTTTAGTTTTAACATTATAAATATAATGCACTGAGTGAAAATGAATCATTTTCCCATCTTAAAAAATTAATAAATAAATAATTCGGAATAATACTCATTATTTGTCCAGTTTTTAATAATAGGCGAAGAGTTGATTCAATTTGAATTGGATGAAGTTAGGCGTATGGATAGAGAAAGAAGTCTGAGGTGTCGAACAAGTTCCACATTAAGGTAATGATTTGTTTGCCAACACAGTTGGCAATGGGTCCACTAGTATGTCTAATAAATTTCTAATACGTAAGCACTGCCGGCTCTAAGGGTTAGGGCGCCCCGATGCAAAGTTTATTTCGGCGCCCTTTAATATGTTTGTTCCCCGAAATTTGTTTTCTTTAAATAAAAAAGTCGCCCAGAAATTCGTTTGTTCTCTAAAAAAAAAAAAAAAGTCGACCAAAAGTTTATTTTAAAAAAAGAAAGTCGACCAGAATTTTGTTTGTTCTCCCGCCCCTAAGGCCTGCCGCCGGGGTTCTGTGCACCCCTAACGCCCCCGCTTGGCGCGGCCCTGTTTATTGACACAATATATTTTCATTAGAAACTATGAAACAATTTTTCTATAATTATATTGACGTCTAATTTGTCGCAAATTTCGTTTTTATTTGATATTATTGCAAGACCAACCAATCTTTCTTGAGAAATTGTTGATCTTAAGTATGACTTAATTAATTTTAATTTCGAAAAAGATCGTTCGCCAGTTGCAACTGGCCAAGTGACAATGACAATGGGAAGCTCGCCAGTATAAAAATGGCGCCGCTCAATCGTTCGTCGCGATGGCACCCCTAAATCGTGGCGCCCCGATGCGACGCATTCTTTGCATCCATTGTAGAGCCGGCACTGTACATAAGTATTTACCAGCCGTTTTCATTTCTTCTACTATTTTAATTTCAAATATCCAATATTTTAATTACAAAAACCCAGACGTACCCTTTTTTTCCTAGGGAGGCTCATAAGCCAATAAATTTTCTTAAGGACATTAGAAGCCAATTTTTTTCTTGGGACGAGCTCAGGTTCAATACAAGACAAACGTGTTCCTTTTGAGTGCTTACTCAAGCCCTGAGTGCCCCCCCCCCTTAGGTACGCGCCTTGTTCATAGATGTGATTTTTAAAGAAATATTTAAAAATAGTGTAGAAGTATAAAGGCTTGAGATTGACTAGTATATATATTACTAGATATTAGCTGTGCTAATTTAAATGATCAATAAAATTATTAAATTACTTTCACATCTATTCTGCGACGTGTTAGCTAGTTTATTAATATTATGTAAACGTAATAGAAAATTACTTGTGAAGTCATTGTCTTTATAAAAAAATCCGACTCTACGATTGATTAGTCAGATTAACAATCAGTTTAATCTAATTGAACAAAAAATCAAAAAGAAAATTTAAGCTGCTAATTCATTTTACTTCACTAGATTCTCTCTCCGAAACAAAACACATCTCTAGATTTCACAGTTTTTTAAAATAAAATGTTACGCTCAATTTCATTCTTAGTCTCATCCAGATTATCGACAACGGTCTTCTGATGACTGATAAAATATCAGAGAAGATACGAACTAGCTTTGATGGAATATTTGTCTGTATGCACATCGTAATGTTAAGCTTTAATAAATAAATAAAATATCAGAGAAGATACGAACTAGCTTTGATGGAATATTTGTCTGTATGCACATCGTAATGTTAAGCTTTATGGCATCCGTTTGGCTACCATAATGACATACATTACCAGTCAAGAACAGTAATGAATTTATTATGGTACTCATTTGATAAGTTTGGAAAATAACATCGTTGGTTTAATGCTGGTGCAACAATCTTATTTATTTAATGAGCCTCAAATAATTAATATTAAAATATGTTAATATAAATATTTATTTTATCTTTATTAGCTTAATGGTAGTAGATAAAACACTGTATGCAGCACATATCGTAACATATCATTACGATACTTGTAACATAAATTTTTCGGTCGCCATACAATCTTATTTAATGCGGTGCAGTATATATATTGTTAGGATTACTACATACTATACATGGTATTTTTGGGAACTGTTTAAACATTGCTAATATTTTTATTATAAGAGAGACGAAGGAGGTTCAATTATGAAAGATAAAGTATTTTACTCTGCAAACAAAAATATTGAATTAGAAAAACAAGTGAACATCAATTAGACAAGTTATTCCAAAAAATACTATTCGGGCTACCGTCTTTAAATCCTTATCTTTATTTTATTTAATTTAGAAGGGGATTTTTGGTAGGAGAAACCACATGTTTTATTTGTATCACTACTTACCCTTCTAACGTAAAACTTCACACGAAAACGGAGAAATTTGGGATAGACCATGGTGTTCGACAAGGCGATCTGATTTCTTCAAAATTATTCAACGCAGCTCTGGAGTTGGCGTTTAAAAACGGTTGGGTGAATCGTGGTCTAGATATAGACGAAGTGAGACTTAACCATCTTAGATTCGCAAAAGATATTATTTTACTATTTGATAACGTAGCAGACATGGTGTGCATGCTGGAAGAACTTAAAAAGGAAACTGAAAAATCAGTTTGAAGGTAAATATCTCTAAGACGCAATTAATGACGAACTTAGTATTGAGTAACCATCTATACCTCGGTGACAAACAGATAGAACAGGTAGTTAGCTACAAACATCTAGGGCATGACATTAGCATTGGCCGAGACAATCAAATTCGTGAAATGAAACGCCGCATCGGTCTAGGGTTGGCGGCTTTTGGCAAGTTGAGAGACGTTTTCACTAGACTTACCAAATTGTCTGAAGAAAAAAGTTTTCAACCAAGGCGTACTCCCTGTTCTAACATAACGATCGGAAACTGTGACATTAACAGTTAAGTCAGCTGAAAAATTAAGAGTGGCCCAAAGATCGATTGTGAGATCAATACTAAGAATTAGTCTAGCTGATCGAGAAACAAATCAGTGGATTCGAGAGCAAACAAAAGTATAGAAGTCATCGAAAAAATAGCTCGTCTTAAATGGAACTGGGCTGGACATGTGGCTAGACTTCAAGAGGACAGATGGACAAAGAATATCCTAGATTGGAGACACAGAGATACCAACAGAAGCAGAGGAAGATCTGCAACTAGGTGGACGGATACCTTAAAGAGAGTTGCGGAGAATTGGAAATCTAAAGCACAAAATCGTTCCGAATGGAAAAAGCTTGGGGAGGTCTACGTTAAGCATTGGACAAGAAAGGCTGATTAATGATGATGGTTGTACTTCGGTCAGTTTATCACCTCGTCATATTCATAATTTTACTACTACGCGTGCGGTATTGCCTTTAAGGCTCAGCTATGTTGTGTGGGTTGTTCCTATGTCTAACCCTCCCACTTGGTGCAGCAGCACACGACACAAAGAGCCCCGTCCGACGCATCAAGGCAGCACTGAAAAATATGTCCCATTGTGCCATTTTGTTGCCCCTATTTTACACCCGTTTACCCGGACGAACGCAGCCAGCTTCAAGTTCACATATTTAGAGTCTTTTTTCCTAACAGACATAAGGAACGATGGTACAAATACATTTATTTTAAACAGCACTCTCGTATTTTTTAATCTATCTTATATAAAATGTATATTTCTTTCATAAATTATTAGCGCACTGTGGGTCTAAACCTAGTATTTTAAAAATTAGCCTTTTAATGCATGATTTATTATTTTTTAGAAATTTTTAGAAAATATAAAATTTTATACCAGCTATAACTATATTAAATGGAATAATGAAAAACTGTAGCAGTATTAAACAGTAATGAGAAAAAAATCTTATTTTAATTTATCAAATTGAATTAAAATTAATTGTTGCTCACTTGCAATATTGTGAACTGACCTACATAAATTTGTATTTTATAAAATTATTTTAACTGCCCTGTCCAGCTTCGTTCGGGGATAATTCTATATTATTGACCTATATTCTTTATGCACCTATTTTAAACGCAGACTTTTGAAGAAAAAGTTTATTTTTTATTATTTAATTATGTTTTTTTAACATTTTATTCTAAACGGATTATTTAATTTAATTATAATATTTAATTTTTGAACCAATCCAAAATTTACCTCTGTTATATATACATATATTATACTTTTGGATGGAAATACACTTCATCCACGTGTAACAAATCTCACTGTGATGTATAGAATACAGATAAAGGTTTTTGAAAGATCAAAAGACCAGTAATAAAAGGATGTAAAGAAATAAATTTAACCTAATTTAACCTAAATAAACTTAATTACCATGATATGGAAATAGGTTGAGTTAGTCAGATGTTTATCTAAATGGAAGACTTGCTTTCCTAAGAATGATCGTTTTGAAAATGTGATAATTATTTACAAGTAATATATGTATTAAAATGATTATGCCATTAAATAGTTAATTACAATTTCATAATACAGTTCAGACAAGAACAGCACGGATTTGAAATGCGCGGGTATATTTATACGGAACATTTTTCAGTAAATATATGATTTTTTTTAGACTTGCAACAAATTATATAAACCAAATTGTAAAAACATTTTAAAAAAAATAGAAAAAGTGAGGAAGGATGAATGAGTAAATATATATGTACGAGGTGTGTAAATTAAGTAACCGGACTGGCAACAAAGCGTTTGATTTGGCAACATTTGGGACGCGGGACTAAGAGGGGCGGCAAGTGAACATGTGGTACACCTTCAGTACGAGTTTGAATTCGGTAGAGTAATTTTGTTGGCCGTAGCGATTTTTTTCGTGAAACACTTTTTTCTAGTGCGTTCTAAAAATGAGTGACATTCATTTCGAGCAACGGTGTGCTTTAGAGGTTTTGCTTTAGACTTGGGCACAGTGCAACGGAAACTTTTGCAAAACTTCAGCAGGCCTACGGAGAAAGTGTTTTGTCAAGGACCCAAGTTTTTTGATGGGTTAAGGCATTTTCAGAAGGAAGAGAGTTGATTGAAGAAAAATCACGCAGTGGAAGGCCTTCATCTTCAAGAACCGATGAAAATATCGACAGAATCCGGGATCTTGTACGTTCAGATCGTCGGTTGATAGTCAGAATGGCCGGGGAAGCGTTGAATTTGACTCAAACTACCGTTCATTAGATTTGGACCAATGAGCCTTGTCACACAGCAATTTCAATAAACAAGTTTTTGGTCAGAAAAAGTATTTCTGTGGCTCCTCAGCCTCCTTATTCGCCTGACTTGAGTCCTTGTGACTTTTTCCTCTTCCCAAAATTGAAAAATCACCTCAAGGGACGTCATTTTGGGACACTCGAAAGCATTAAAACGTCCGTAACCGATCAGCTGAAAGTTATTCCAGTATCCGAGTTCCAACACTGCTATGAGGATTAGAAGAACTGTCCCCAGCTCTTTGTGCCTTCCGAAGGAAGTTAATTTTTTTAAGGGAGACAATATTGAATTGTAATTCTATTCAAACAAAAAAATTATTTTTAAATAAATACGGTTACTTAATTCGCACACATCGTATATATGATAGTGGTCTATTTTGCATTCACTAATACAGTTGGGTCGTGAATTTTAACGGGTCATAATGGGTCACGACGTGATCCTCATGAACGTGAACAAACGTTGCTTGAACGTGAGTACAAAATTATATACCGAGCGTAAGCGGGCGTGAACTTAAAACACACGTTACTCACGATTATTTTATTACATACCAAAAAAGGAAAATTTATTATTTTTTTTACAGGAAAAAAGGGTACTATTTCAAAAATACAAATTGCATAGACTGTATACATAATCCCAGGAACTTGTCAGCTTTCAGTCAAACTGTTCATCAAATCAGGTGCGTTTTTTTTTTTTTAATACAGTAGTCTACAAAAAATTACAGGCAATTTATTACATGTTAATTTCAGCCACATTTTGATCCTCCGTAAATAAACGGACGTCACAATAATTACCATGTGACCACCCGCAGAGAAGTCACGACGAAATCCGTGGGTCACGATGTGCGTGACATGAAATTTATTTTTTGGCAAGGAATTTTTTAAAAAGATTCAAACTTCTATCAAGGACGTGAATTTTGTTATTGCGCATGCAGGCAACAACTATGATTCAACATATTTCATTTTTTTTTTTTATTATCTATGGTTGAAGAAATATAATCTGCGAATAAAGCATAAGTATATTCAATTCCCTAAAGATTGGTGTACAGCAAGGGTTCCCAACGGGGTCGATAGTGACCGCCGTTGGTATATTTGGCATACCCAACAACTGGATTATGTCATTTGTCACCAGCAGAGATCAATTCGTATCAATAACATCTGCATCGAAAAAATCTAAATCGGCTACTCGTGGTTCCCTTTCAGGGGTTCCACAGGGCTCGGTCCTTGGTCCTGTGTTATTCCTGCTATTTGTGAATGATTTACCTCAGCATCTATCTAATGGAGTACTTTGCCAATATGCCGATGACACGAACCTCTTGATTAACTGTCCTAATCCACAAAACCTTCAAACGCGAGCTTATAACCAATGTTACGTATTCAATCAATGGTGCATAGAAAATAAACTTCTTTTGAACAAAACTAAAACAACCTTCCTAAATTTTCACAGTTTTCAAAATTAGTAGCTCATTAATACGAGTTCGAAACTCATATTTTCTCCAGCAATCCCAACAACTCAAATTTCTAGGACTTATAATCCATCAAAATTTTCGTTGGTCTCCACATATTGATTATATCAATACTAAGCTATCAGGATCATGTTATATGCTAAAGAGGCTCAGGTACTTTATTTCACCTTCATTATTAAGATCAGTTTATTTTACGAAATTTCATAAAATTATAAATTATGCTATCTTTTTTTGGGGAACGTCAAAAGAAACTAATAAAATTCTCTTGCAGCAAAAAAAGCTATTCGAATATTAACTCCATATAGAAATTCCTGTAGAAATTAATTTAAAGATCTTAAAATATTAACAGTTCCCTCACTTTTCATACTAGAATGCGTATTATTTGTCAAAAATCTTTATAGTAACTTTAATATAAATAGTGATTATCAAAACACAAGGAGTAAATCTAGCTTGATTATTGAGAGGCACCATACTACTTTGTACGAGCAAAGTCTTCGTTTTATAGCTGCAAGATTGTATAATAAGGTTCCTGATAGCATTAAAAGTATAACCAATGAGAAAATATACAAATCAAAGTTTAAGAAATATCTACTAAAACATACATTCTATTCAATCTCTGAATATTTAAATTACAAATCTGACAAATTTTGCATTCTGTTAAATTAGAATATCTACGTATGTATACATTATATTGACTAACCGCCTCTGTATTTCTAATGATCACTAACAGGCTCAATAAAATATTATTATTATTATTACCGCCTGGGGGTCAGTGGGTTTGAAACTGTGGTCGATATATGCGAAGGGGTCGATTGAGGGTCGATAATTCCTTTTTGAATTTGTGAATTGTAATAAGTTTTAACTATTATTATTCAAATATTAAATGTATGTACAAGGTGTCTCAAAAGAAATTTTATATTTAGTGGATCGATTAAAAAAAAAGTAAGCCGTATATAGAAAAATGTTTATTAATTATTAAAATACACTTTTTGGGGATTTATTTCTTAAAAATAATATCGTCTAAATGTAGACCCTCGCGTTCTCGGCACTCATTTAATCGAACAGTAAAATTACTTATGACGTCTCGGCAGGTGGACTCAGGGAGGGCTGCCATTTCGTGACGGATATTTTCTTTCAAATGCGCCAGTGAAGTCGGTTTATTGGCGTAAACTTTAGATTTAAGATAACCCCATAGGAAAGGTTAAATCTGGACTGCGTGGAGGCCAATTTATGTCACCTCTCCGGGAGATCAATTTGCCTGAGAATTAAGCCTTTGACTGGCATCTTGGGGCTTTAATTCTTGCACCAATTGAATTTTGTAGGGGTGCAGCATAAGTCTTTGTGCATAATGCGATGTAATGATGATCTATGCACATTTAAAGCACTTGCGCGCTTCCGAATTAAAAGGTTCGGGTCGTCACGAACAGACTGATACCGTTCTTGATGACCTAGGTCGCCCGGATTTTGATTTATCCAGCGTTGTACCAGTCTATTCAAACTTTTTAACCCAATGTCGAATGAGAGGAATGCTTGGCGCATCATTTAAGTGGCGAAAACCTCGAATACTGCAGAATTTTCTACGCGCTACAGTCGCTGAATCACCGTTTTTGTAAAACTCTCGCACGCATAACGCGCGGTCTGCTCCCGAGAAACGCTCCATAGCTACTGAATTCCCAAGAGCCAGGCTACCGATTGACATAACCCCCGCGCCCCTCGGATACGTTGCGTTCACGCAGTAAGCTAAATAAATATAAAATTTCTTTTGAGACACCTTGTATAACCAAATCTATATTCAACATTAATGCTACGTACAACCCCCAAAGATTATTAGTTTCCTATACAAAACTAGTATACTGCTAGTCTATTATAAAAATTTGAAAATTTGTAATGCTACTATAAAGTAGATATATTCCTGCTTCCTCATTATTTTTGAATGAAATATGTAATGTAAATAATAATAAATTTCTTTTTCACATCACCATTTCATGTTTGATTTCTAGTTTTAATAGTAATTTGTTCTGTGTATCCCTGCTATTTTTTATGCTGTCAGTTTGACTGAAATATTTCAAACAACTGCAACTGAACATCAAATATTGGATATAGTTAACCAAATTCTAGTTCGCTTGTAGTGGTCACACGTGCAATTCTATATTGACTAAAAGCAATTTATTTTAACTGCTATATAAAGCAAAAATAATATCTTGTCTACAAAATTTTCATTGAAAAGTCAGTGTACAGGAAATTAAAATCAAAGAGATGCTATAAATAGACTTAATTATTTCATATTTGTGACTTTAACACTAAAATTATACATTAAATATTATACAAAAAATTATTTTTAAACGTCTTTTATGAAAATTAAACAAGAGTTTTCTATGTTTGTTTTTAACTTATTCGTAAGGTTAATGTTGCTGAACTATCAATAAGCTATTATTTAGCTATTTAGAGGATCTGAATGATTTATGAATCGATAACATCATGTAACAACAACAATTCTTTTATTTTACTATTATATTTATTATTCAAGAATTACAATCCCTTTAGTTACGTAAATTATTATCATTATTTTTTTAATATATAGCCTTGGACAAATGTATGGAGCACCCGTGCAGTTAAAATATAACATTTAGATTTATGTACATTGTAATTTGTATATATTTGACAAAATGTTTTTAAAATATCATTGACACATTCTAAAAGACGTAAGTCTAATAAGATAACCCAGAATGTAAACAGAGTTATGATAAATCTTGAAATACAAATAAATATAGGCTCAAATCTGTTACGTTTTGTTTACATAAAAATAAACAACTAGGGCTTGGATCATTATAACACATGCGTTTGAAGTTAACACTGTATTTTTCATGTTTTATTGAGTTCAAGTGAATATTTTTAATTATATTTTGGCTAAAAAACGTGAACTCACTGTGGTAGAAAGGACTCAAATTGTATTGCTCCATTCACAAGGATAGTCGCAGGTGAAAATTAAAAAAAAAAAATGGAGTGTTCAATAAAAGCAGTGCAAATTACCATCAAAAGGTTCCAAGAGACTGATATTTATGAAAACAGAAAAAAAAACGGAAGAAAATGTGCAACCACTTCCAGAGATGATCGTTTTATAAAGAGAAATGTTCTTCGTAAACGCTCAATATCATCAAAAGAGTTGGCTGGTGATCTGTGGGAGCACAGAGAAGTTAAAGTTTGTTCTATAACGATTAGAAGACGTCTAGTGGAATCTTATTTGCATGGAAGAAGAGCTCGCCGAAAACAACTGTTGACCGAGCGACACAAAAAACTTCACCTTGAGTGGCGCCAAAAGACATTTAAATTGGACACCTGATGAATGAGCGAAAATCATTTGAACTGATGAGTCCAATATAAAAGTAAGCATTGTAATGGTTAGTGTTCTTACGAATTTAACAGAAAAATAAATTTCTAAGCAATAACAATATAAAATTTAATTTACTATAAATCTACGAAATAAGGTTTGTTTTTCTTTTGTGGATCAGCTTTTTGGACAACCTGGAGACATCTTTGTTGACAGCACCATCAAAATTTGGTGGTGGTAGCATCATGATCTGGGGGTGCATGTCTGCCAGTGGCTTAGACGAAATCTTTTTGTGCGAGGGACGCATTATTCTGCTCGTTATATTACCATGCTTAATGAAGTTTTGGAGCTATCAATATTAAAATTATTTGATGAAGACAGTCCAGAATATGGTTTTCAACAAAATAATGCCCCCTGCTACAAAGCCAACGCAACAAATAAATTTTGTTGTCAGTGGCACATGGTTTTCCAAAAACAATGTGCCACTTTTTGTATGGCCCCCCAGTCACCAGATTTATCGCAAATTTATGGTCGATTCTGATAAATAAGGTGTCTTTACAAATGCAAATCAAAAGAAGAATTGAAGAAAATTATTATGGACGAATGGTTCAATGTACATTCCGATATACGTAAAAAACTTGTGAACAGTATGCCTAAAAAAAATTGGTTGGGGTGGTGCAAGAGACTGCCATGTTAATAAAATTATTATTATTCAGAAAATGATATTAAAAGCCATGCTAAATAAATCGAAATACTTTGCTACCTCGGAAATTTTCAAAATTAGTAATGTCTTAGCACTTGACCAATTGTATTTAAAAACAATTATCTTATATGGGTATCAAAATGCTATGACATTAGAATTTTCTTCACACGAATACAACACTAGAACAAAAGGAAATATTAAGCACTTAAAAACCAGTAAAAGTATATCTCAGCATAACTTTTTGTATTACCTACCTAAAGTATACAACAAATTTAGTAAATTCACAAATAATAACAATATCATTGTCACCAAATCAAATATAAATAAATTATTAACGAAATGGATTAAAACAGGTATAGAATTGCACGACATTGTATAATATATTAATTAATAACACTCTTATTTACACATTTCTTTTTTATTCTAAATATTAATTCGGACTTAAAATTAAAAGTAAAAATTTAAATTAAAACTATGACACCAATGCACATTGCTCGAGTTATTTTCTAGTTTACTAAGCCAGTTACAGACTTTCAGTCTCAGTGGCGGTTATTATGCTAAACATCGAAGATAATACCATAATAATTAATAATGTATTTATTAAAATAAAAATATGTATATATTTATGTAGTATATAGAGAATGTACGTTGCATTATTAAATAAATTAAAAAAAAAAAAAGTACGTGCGGTTATTAAAGCACGAGGAGGTACCACAAAATATTAATAATTTTGATTAAAGTTGTGATTAAAAGCTGTATGTATTATTTTATTTACCATTTTTCCTGTAATAATCCTAAAATTCAATAAAACGTAGGGTGCTCCATACATTTGTCCAAGGCTGTATTTAAAATGACTAAATAATATAAATAACACTAAAATTTATACAAAATAAACATTTAACCTTTAAAAAAAAGTCAATTATAAACCTTATTTGTCGCTCACAATTAGAAGTTTTATAAATTTTTAACACTTGTAGTTAATTATTATTCAAAAAAGATAGTTCCTCGATTTAGTTTACTGCCAATTGTTGGTAATTTATTTTTAAAGACTAACCGCAGACTAAAATACTTTTGTTTAATTTTAAAGCTTCCACCATTTTTAAGGTTTTGTAGGTATGACCAAAAAACCCTTATACCGTCATTTTGTCGTCTGTCTGTCTGTCTGTTCGGTAAAAATTGTAGCCAAACGGCTAAACCTAGAGAGTTGAAATTTGGCATGCTTATACAACTCTTTGACCCGCACATAGGAAAAATACTACAACATCTAAAAAACATACCCCCCTAAAAATATAAACAAATACGTGCTCATCGAAAACAAAAATATTTTTTTTAAATTCTGAGTAGGGTATCAAATGAAAGCCCTTAGTACGTGGATTAACGATCAAATTTTTATTTTTGCAAAATAAATTATTTTGATGCGATTTTGGCCAAAATTGTGCAAAAAAATTTTTGTCCCACACCCTGTAGCCCAGATGGTTTAAACTAAAAATCTAAAAAAATTCTAAGTAATGTATATTGGTTTGAACAGAAATAGTACAACAGGAATTTTTGATCAGATTCTGTTTTCGGAAAATAACGCATTTTATGTGATTTTTGGTTCACAAAGTACAAAAGTTATACCAATGTCTCATGCAAGGCGTGCGATAGCGAAATGGGTTAGAGCACTGGTGTGAAACGAAGGGTTTCGAGTTCGAGTACGGAGTAAATTTTATTTTTTGTTTTTTTTTTTTTTTGATATTTTATTATGTTGAAATTATTTTGTCAAAATTCTAGTTATATTTTGACAAATGATGCATTTAATTTTTAAGAGCGTAAATTAAATAACCAATCTTATTATATAATTAACAGACGATAAATTATTTTAAAAATATCGTTCATTTTGCCGTGATTACTACAAAATAAAATTTGTCCTACACGCTCAGCATACCGCCTTCACTTATTATATACCTGCGAAACCCTGAAATGTGTGAATATTCACACTTCACATCATTTTTTTTTTACATTTTATTACCTATTTCATTCAACTCTATGTGAAAGTAAAAGTAAACTGCTAACCACAAAAACTTGTAGTAAAAATAGATTTATTACATGCTAGAAGTATGATAAAATTTAATGTACAACAACAAAAATTTCTAACAAATGCGGCTCAACTCCACATGATATTAAATATGTATTTCATAAAACTATAAAAATGGACACGTCGCTTGTTGACAGCAACAATATCCCAAAAATGAAAAAGTTATAAATTGAGATAATACATCATACTTATGAAAAAACTTGATATTTTTGATAGAGCACTGGTCTTATGCACTGGTGTTCAAAAAATCCATTTCATATTAAGAGTGTGGGAGATACAACAAACATATTCATGAATGCAGGTTTAAAGGGATTAAATGTTAAATAGCTTTGAGTGATAGATCGCATTTACTTTACGTAAATATTAAATAAACAACGCAATTTTAAACCTCGAATTTTAAGTATGAAGCATTTTTTTTTTTTTGTTTGAAAATATGACAAATTTGATTGGTTTTTTTGTATATACGAGGTGTGCTTAAAAACTTTGTCCATTTTTGTAATTTACAAAATATTATTTATTTATTCATCAATTTTTATAATGTCCCTTCAAAATAGTCCCCATCGGATATAATGCACTTAAGCTACCGTTTTGCAGTCTTCAAAACACTTCTGAAACGCAGATTTTTGTTTAGCGTAAAGCTCATCCAGCGATTTTGCTTTTATTTCTTCAATGGTAGTAAAACGTTGTCATTTCATTGTTATTTTCATCTTTGGGAAGAGAAAAAAGTCACATGGGGCCATATCTGGGGAATATGGTAGTTGCGTTATCGGTACGGTGATATTTTTGGACAGAAGATCTTGAACAAGCAATGAAGTATGAGCTGAAGAATTGCCCTTCCATAAATCTTGCCGTTTTCTACGAATTGCTTCACGTAGCCAACGCAATCAGTACAAATAGTATTGTTTAGTAACTGTAATACCTTGCGGTAAAAATTTATGGTACACAATATAACGATAATCGAAAAAATAGTGAGAAGAACATTTAATCGAACTTGGCGTGGTTCTTTGGGTCTTGGTTCATTTGGAAGCTTCCATTGAGATGATTGAGCTTTTATTTCGATATCATAACCATACACCCACGTCTTGTCACCCGTTATGATGCGCTGAAGCAATGTTAAGTCATTGACGATATCATCTATCATTTCCTTAGCGATTTCTTTACGACACAATTTTTGTTCAAAATTTCACAATTTCGGAACAAATTTTGCTGCCAATCGCCTAAAATAAGTATAAGCAAAAAAGTATATAACAAAAGTTGTTATTTGAAAATTTGGCAAGAGATCCAAGCATCCCTACTTACCATCACTTTTTCACGAGTCCACAAAATCATATCAGGCAAGAAAGATACTCACCTCAGCAAAAACTTCCTAAATATCACCTAACTTCACCGAATAAGCTCTTCCATACATAACCAAAAAATCATTTAACCAACAACAAACAAAAAGGGAAATATACGAAAAACTCTTTCTTGAAATGGACTCAAAATTTCATCACTGTCAACGAATATTCACCGACGGGTCACATCACCATTATAAAACCGGTGTGCTAAAAGCCACCGAATACAAGACCAACAAGGAAGACAGAAATTATGTTATATACATCGACTTACGCAATTAAAGTACTGTATTCAAGGGACACACTGATCCAGAAGATACAGGAAAACTTCTATAACGCGGTCCTCCAGAGGAAAAAGATAACCTCGGTGTGGATTCCCTCACATCTGGGAATAAAAGGGAACGAACAGGCAGACCTAGCAGAAAAAAGGCAGAAAACCTCCTAATAACACCGATATCCGTACCTACCAGCGACATCAAATCAAACTTATGGCAAAACATAAAAGAAGACTGGAAACGACAATGGCTCAGTCTAACGAACAACAAACTTCGCCATATAAAAGAAGACACCAAACTCTGGGCTCTAGTAGGCAACACAAAAGAATAGAGAGCCCTTACAAGACTCAGAATTGGTCACACACCAACATCTAATGAAAAGAAAAGAGGTGGAAAATTGTGACAACTGCAATAAAACTGTTACCGTAGAATACATAATTCTGGAGTACCAACTATATGAGGAACTGAGATGGAAGCACAAAATACCAGACAACCCGAAAGAAGCGCTAAGCCAAGAATATGAAATCATTTTACTAGACTACCTCAAAGATGCAGATCTGTTCCGTAAAATCTAAATCCCAAATGTTCTAGTATCTCTTAATTATCTATCTTAAATATCTTATCATAAAATTGTAAATATGCTCCATTGTAAATTAATGTCAACATTCATTCCTGTAAATCAATGTAAATTACTGTAAATGTACCGGGGTGCTAATAATCACAGTAATTGAAGCGCCCCCAAAATATATCTTTATATATAAAAGAGAATATTTGTGGCTATGTCCGGAAATTCTAACCCACTTCCAGATATGCTACCGAGTTGAAATTTTGCATACAGGTAGCAAATGGCTTCATCATAACTAGAAAAATCGAAAGTCTCAAAAAAGTCCCATCAGAAACGAGAAATTAATAATTTTGTTTTTAATTACATTGGACCATCGAAGTATGTATGATGCGTTCAGTGAGATCGCGGGAATTTCTTTTCAATGGTTGTTTGGACATCGGCCAATATCGTTCGGCACGATTCATCATTGTTCTGTTATAGGTGATTTTATTCAGTTATTTAGTAAAATTTATGCTTAGTGTATGCAGAGCAAGACTTGAGTTGAGCATCTGTTTTCTGTTTTTTTATTTTTGCGCATTTTTAAGAATTTTGTTAATTTTATTTATTTATTTTTTATCTATTATTTTATATAAATATTTAAGTAATATAATAGTAAAATCTTTTACTTATATAAAACAGAAAATCTGTGTGTACCGAGTTGAAATTTGGTATATAGGTAGGAAATGCAGTCAAAATAAGGGGGCAATTCGAAAATCAGAAGAAAAAAAAATTGTATCACTTAAGACGTAGACTTAACAGAAAAATTGTTTATAAAAAGAAAACTATTTTTTTTAATGATTTTTTTTTTCAATTGGATTGATATTACGGGAGTTACGAAGGGACAACCTAAAACTAAACTTTTGAAATATGTATCTCATTTACTATTGACTTACCAGCAAAAACGAACATGAGAAAAGTTGTTTAAAATAATAAAAAAAAAAAACAAATATAAAATGTTTTCCTATAAATTATTCAATTGGTTGAGAAGCTGGGGAAGGGAGGAGGGGGGTGGGTGCTTAAACTAAAATACCGGAAATATCTAGCTTATTATTTACTTTACATCAACAATTTATAAAGACAATTTATTTTGATTGAAGAACGATTGAAAATTTAGGGGGACAGAGGGAGCGCTACTTATAAACTTGAAATATCTCTCTTATTATTGACTAAACATTAAACATGTGCATAACAAAAGTTGTAATAATATCAATAATATAAATAAATAAATAAACAAATGTTTCCTCAATATATCAGACCTATAATGAGATATCGACTTACCCATACACAAGTACAAAAACGTATTTTGCTCTGATCAACCCATAAACGGCAAATCTAGATTCAAGGTTAGTTATAAAACACTTCGGCTGGCCTGTGTTTTATTTCTTTTTGGCACATAGGCGTCTGTTTAGAATCTGTACATGTATTAAAACTCAACAACGGCTAAACCGATTTTAGCGCTATTTGCAACAGCGTATTGCAAATTTATCTGGAAAGATTTTAAGCTATATATCATCGCTGTATGACACCAGGCTTCCGATCAATTAAGAAATATTTAGAAAAAAGTAGAAAAAATTTTCCTTATTATAAAAAACTATAAAAGATACACATATTCAAAATATATATTAACGAATTTTAGAGTTTAATATTGTTACAAAAATGTTCCCGAGAATATATATCACAAATTTTTTTATTTTCATTTTTGACGACAATTATAACTTTAAATTCGCTGTTGAACATTATTGCAATTATTATTAAAGCAATATGAAGAAAAATCTTCCTTGGGTGGCAAGAATATTTACTAACGAAAAAAGTGCTCCGCCCTATATAGGTACGATTTATAAATCAGGAATTATCACGGAGTAATTATAATAAATATCATAAAAATTATAATAAATAATTTCGTAAGGTGCAAGATAAAATGTTTCACGTGATCGCCGCTGCATTTGGCGATGAGTGATTCTCACATGGGCTTTTTATGTGGCATTTTCCTGGGTTAGCACAACGGGACACTTATACGTGTTGTTACTAAATGTCTGTACTACCAATGTTTACAAAGAAGTTCGAATTTAAATTATTTGTATAAGAAGCACATATTAATAGAATGGTAGATTAAAATAAATAAATATATTTGAATATAGAACGATTCGCAGCAACCAGTCTTGAACCGATTTCGAAATGGGCCCGATCTAAGTAGGCTTCGACTATTTTTTTCGGCAGCGAAGCAGCGGGTATACTGCTAGTCTTAAATAAAAAAAAAGGTTGTTTTGAATGAAGGAACGATTCTTTTGCATTAATGTTTTGAATAAGATTAATATTTCGGGAGCTAATGAGAGCGTTATCTAAAACTGTAATATTTCACTTATTATTTACGTTACAGAAAAATGAATTTGACAAAAAATAAAAATAAAATACAGCACAATCTAGTTGCGGTGATATAATTGTTTGATAAAAATAAGCATTAATTAAATTTAATTAAATTATATACTTCATAACGTACGTCCTTTACTTTTCTATTTTGAAAAATAAAAAATTCTGGCGCATAAAAATAATGTTAGCTAAAATATTAACATGTTAATTTAAAAGATAAATCTGCAACAATGTTTTTGAAATTTTTCTATTTGTGAATTTTTTAATCTTCATCAGGACGTCTGTTTGGAGCAGTTATATCTTGTACAGGCACCGGAATCACAAAGTGCCAGTTGGTACTGTGGGCCGGTAAAAACCTGATAGTATACACAACTATGCATAATACGATACCAGCAAGATAGACAGTCTTCAAGATAATCTGATAAAACTTGTGGAAAACTTGATAAACTAAAACTTGGTGGAAAATTAAGTGAGTGAGTAGAGAAACTGATATCATATTCTGAAATAAACAAGTGGGCAGACTTGTATGGACAGATATTTTAAATCTTAGCAACTTATAGAACAATTTCAAAACTATTGATTTTCGAGAAAGTTTCCGTAAAATTAGTGTACAAATTTTAAGTTTCTTTTGTGTGGCCTTATAAACGAACAACATGCTGTTTTTCCCTAACGTTCTACCAACAGTAATTTAATTTTAAATATTTATTATTAAGGAACGGAATACTTATTCTCCGAACTAAATTTAATATGTTTTTTAAATGTAAAATTTGGCGTCTTTTAAATTTATTCCCGCCGACCGGCGTACTGTAGTGGTAACACACGTGCCCTGCGTTGCTAAGGTCTCGAATTCGAATCCAGTTCCTGCATGGAATTTGCAACATAAAAAATTAGAATTGTTCTGGCTAATTGCCTTAGTGGCAATGGTCATTAGCGAAAAAAATATCATTTCCATCATTCATTCCGCAAAAAAAAAAAAATTAAATTATATTCTTTAAAAATGTGTCTAAAATGCATTAATTAAAGATGTATTTCTGCATATAGTCCACCTAATTCGTAAAGTCTTTACATTGATTTATAGGAGCGATGTGCCGGATCACATAAAAATCTAATCCGTGACGGATTATTTGCGTCCTAATCCGCGGATACGGATATGGATTTTGTATTTAAGTAGAAAAACGAACGATCTTATAGCTTATAATGCGTATAAATCACTCACTCATTGGCTTTGTTTAAATTAATTTTACTCTAGTATACATTGTATACCAGACCGTTTGAAAACCACCGGCAAGTAATGCAATGCTCGATTTACTACACCTTCAGCATTTTTAAAAGCAAGCTTTTATGAAAACAAATTCAAATTTATCTATATGAAATCCGCCTAAGATCTGCCTTGGAAAATGGATACAGCCCCGGATACGTATTTTAATTTTTTGCGGATAATAACGAACCGTAAATCCGGCTTTATTTTAGTAATGACATGAGTGAAACCATAAAAATCATTTGCAGAAAAATATGTCTTACATGGGACTTATATATACTTCCATTATGTATTAGCTTTCTCAACTTCGCTAGCTTCACATTATTTAGACCAGTGTTTCTCAACAGTTGGTCCGCGGACCACCGGTGGTCCGTAGACAAATTTTAGTGGTCCGCGAAAGTTTTTGTATATGTTTTTGCAGTTATTTTGTTATTTTTATGCACATTTTTTTATGTAAATAATTTATATTTTGTTTATTTTCTGTAACCTTTTTGTGATATTCTACAAATAAAATTAATATATTTAGTAGCACATTAATATATTTGTTTTCTTTCAAAAAATGAACCAACAATTATTATTAGTGGTCCGCATTAGAAAATTATGTATGTTATTGGCCCGCGGTGTGTTTTTGGTTGAGAAATATTGGTTTAGACTACATTTTAAACAGCCCACAAAAAATGTCTGTCCCGCTTTTCAAGCGATTTCTGAATTTCTCTCCTCCCCGTCCTCAAATGATTTTCTGAATTTCCAAACCCTTTTCAATGAATTTTCTTTTATGTACCCAACCTGTTCTTAAGAGATTTTCAGAATGTCTACCTTCCCCCCATCATCTACATATCTAGCATTAAATATGGCCCTATTTTGGGAAAAGGTTGAATACCACTGGTCTACATACATATAAAAATATACCTAATGCATATACATACATATATAAGTGCATATGTATGTATGTGCTTCCATATTCTACATAGAAGCACATGTTACATAACAATAACTTGCATTATAAAATTACCAAAATTTTCTACAAATACCTTTCAACTCTCTCCAATTTTGATCTCCATGGAGTCCAAAAACTAAAGTCCACAGTATCACACATTTTTTCAAGTACTCACTGCACTTTTACCACTTAAAAACAACTAAAAACGTCGGAAAAAATGCATTCGCCACTTGCAAAAATCTCGCGTCACTACCATTCAAGATGGCTAACACTGATAAAGCTCATTAAGGAATATAGTCATTAAAAATTAATAAATAAGGAACAAAATTGCTTAAAATAATTGGTAACGAGACTTAACACATACATTTATATTTTATCAATTGTATACAAGTAGATTGAAATTATATTAACTAATGCACAACTTTTTATTACTGAAGATAGGGTAGAATATTAAATTTGAAAGGTGCTTGATTAAGTTATTGAGTAATAACATTTATTTTAAATTTGTTTAACAGTTTTAACCCCCTGAGATTTTTTTTTTTGGGATACCATATAAGCCTATGTTTCAATCATAGTTATACTTTATTTTCATACCACAGAAACCATATATTTCGTTAAAATATGTGCAGCCTTCTTTGCGTGAATCTCGAACAAACGGACAAAACACAGACAGAAATTGATATTTTTGCATATATAGTCTAAACCAGTGTTTCTCAACCGGTGGTCCGCGGCGGACCACCAGTGGTCCTTAGCAAAATTTTAGTGGTCCGCGAGAGGCTTATAAATTATTATTTTTGAGCTTTTTTGTTCATTTTTATGATCTTTTGTTCATTTTCTGTGTATTTTATTCATTTTTCAGTGAGGTTTTATTACTAAGATATATATATATATTTATATATATATAGTAAAATAAAACTTCTCAATCGGTCATCAAATTGTAAAATATATTGGTCAATTAATAAGAGACGTTTCGACTACTCAAGCGTAGTCATCTTCATACCTCGTTGACTAAAGATATATATATATATATATATATATATATATATATATATATATATCTTTTATATTTATATATATATATATAAAATATATATATATAAAAGATATATATATATATATATATATATATATATATATATATATGTATGTATGTATGTATGTATGTATGTATGTATGTATGTATATATCAGTATAGGACAGACCGTTCGGCTAGACTATGATTAACCGTTCCTGTCCGTTCCAAACATTTTAATGTGGAAATACATTATTTTATACATTTGACAATCATATTGGACTGAGGATGATTGGATTACCAATCGAAACGTCTCGATAAAAATTGTTTTAATAAATATATGACGAGTATTACATAAGAATTTTATTTAATATATATATACAATTTGTTTAATAGTACATTTATTTTTAGGGGTCCGCGGTAGAAAATTGAATAGTTTACTGGTCCGCGGTACGTTTTCAGTTGAGAAACGCTGATTTAGACCTTGGCCAAGTTTAAATACTGATCTAATCGAAATGTTGATACACGCAAATCGAAATTTGGTAGCCAATGACAAGCCACCTTAATTTTAATCTGGTACTAATCAAACTCGTGATAATCGACGGATTTCTTCATTCGGTTGGTGTCACTAAAATTTATTATACTGATATAACTCGATACTAGTTTAAATACTAGTTTAATAAAAAAAAAAAAAAATTATGCAAGGCAATCTACTGTATAAGAAATCTAAAATCTAAGGTACACAGAAATGTTCTGGTGACTGCATATCATGCCCTGGTTGAGTCACACATCACATATGCTTTGCTAGCTTGGGGACACTCCACACATACCCAAAGAATTTTTCGATTACAACGGCGAGTTGTTAGAGTGATTTGTGGTCTGAGTTACAGACAAGACTGCAGACAACATTTTGTTGAACTAGGCCTGATGACACTACCGTCCTTATATATATTCTACTGCCTTATTTACATGCATCAAACCAAAGATAATTTCAAAACGCAGGAACAAATTCATAAATATGAGACGAGAAGGAAACACTTGATAAGACCAGCATACATTAGAGTAGGTTGTGCAAGATACTCAATTAATTATTATTGCACTAAATTTTATAATATCTTACCTGAGAATATTAAAGGTTTGCCTCTCCACTCATTTAGAAATATTTTAAAGTCATTTTTTAAGGAAAATGCGTTTTACAATTATGATGAGTTCCTTACAAACGATTTCAATAATATAAGTTTTTAGAAATAAGTATTTATGTAACCATTTTGTAAAGACGTGTGTAAAAATGTAAATTTGAAAACACTAATAAATATTATTATTATTATTATTATTATTATTACAAAATTAAATGATTTTTTTTTTGTTGATGTATCACTAGACAATAGTCGAAGAAGAAATAATACTTAAAGTGACTTTATTTATTATGAAAACGGTCGTAAAGTTTAGGATTTATAAGAATAATTTAACGGTATTAATAGTATTCTTAAAAAGGCTACGTAGTCACTTTAACTTAAAGTATTGATAAATTGAAAAAAAATTTAACCAACAAAAATGTTGTGTCCAAACCAATATCTTCCGTTAGCTTATATTTTATTAATCCTGTCTGAGTTCAACTTACGCACTTTTCTGCCCAATTTATATATTAATTACTTTGAAAACTTCAAAAGTTAAGGTTAACCAGATACGTCAGTTGACCGAAAGAGATCATTAGTGGAGTTTATTTATAATCGGTTCTTACTTACATAGAAGAAGCTAGAAAAGGGAGTTAAGAAAATTAGTTTTGTTACAATATTTATTATTCCTTCCTTCGCACCTTACTTTTAAGGTTTTAATCATAGGTGTATAATCGTAGGTGTATAATCAATAAACCTTTATAACGTCAATCATCTGCCTTTGTACGGTAAAGTGACCAATTTCTTGGAGAAGGCAATGCGGGACGGAGCAAAAAAAAGGTCGTCACTTCCGAAATATAAGTAAAGAGCAAACAAAAAAAGGTCCTCACCTCCCAAATATAAGTAAAAAGCAAAAAAAAAGTCTTCACCTCCCAAATATATGTACAGAGCAAAATTCGGCGCTGGGGACACCAAATCAAAATGCGGGACGAATGGTCACCCTATTGTAGGGTAGAGCCAACTAGAGAATTTGGCAGGCATATACAGTCCTTTGACCCGCATATAGGAACAATACTGAGACTTCGAAAAAAACACATTTTCCGAAAAATATAACAAATATGTATTTTTGAAAAACACACATTTTGACACATTTTGAGAGGGGTATGACATGTTATTGATACGTGGATTTTATTTTTGACCGAAATAGTACACTCGGAATTATTCTCAGATTATTTTTTCTAAAGTTATCTAATTCTTGTAATGTTTATTAAATTATTTTTTTATCGTTATTTTTTTTTTTAATTTAATGTGGGGCAGCAAGTGCAAGCGTGATATGTGGATTAACGACCAAAACTTAATTTTTGACCATTATTTGAAAAAAAAAAAAAAAAAAATCAAAATATTTGTATTCCTCGAAAAATTAATTATTTCTTTTTAAGGGTATTGTAGGTATGGCCACCAAAAAACCCTTATAACGTCACTAATGTGTCTGTCTGTCTGTACGGTTTAAATTGTAGCCAAACGGCTGTACGAGAAAATTTGTCACACAACTCTGGGCCAAATGTAGGAAAAATTTAGAAAATTCAAAAAAGCACATCGCCAGATATAGATAAACATACAAAGGCTATTCCAAACCTTTAGGCGGAACTAAATGGAATTTTGGTTTTTGTAAGTTGTCACAAGCTTACATTTTCCTGATTGAAGACGGCTTTTGCCAAACAAAATGAACAAAAACCTCATTTAACCGATAAAAATTACTATTTGTCAAAATCTAGTTCCGCCTAAACCAAACAAACAGGCAATATGTATTTAATGAAAAATTAAATATTTTTTTTAAATTTTGAGAAGGGTATTAAATGAAAAAAAATTAAAAAAATATGTAGAGAATAACCGCCCCATAACTATAATATCTGCATTTGCTAAAGTGTACGAAAGAACGTTTCATGAGAAGCTTTATCACCATTTTCGCAGCAAAATATCTCCGAATCAACATGGGTTCATCAGAATGAGGTCAACTAAATCAAATCTTATGACTTGCTCACACTACATATCCACATCCGTAGAATCAAAATCTCAAGTTGACTGTGTTTATAACGATTTCGCTAAAGCCTTTGACAAAGTAAGTCATAAAATCCTGATCGACAAAATGAGTGCCTTTGGTTGCAGCCTCGAATTCCTTTTTCCCTACATCTGGCGTACCCCAAGGAACAATTCTAGGCCCCTTTCTGTTCCTCCTACTAATTAACGATTTACCTTTCGTGGTTGTAGGAACCAGTGAATCACTTCAACAAATGCAAAGTAATATCCTTTACACGCAATATAAACAAAATAACCCACGATTACCATATTGACAATATAGTGCTGCTTAGAGATAGTAAAGTGAAAGACTTAGGTGTACTATTTAGACACGATTTTAATTTTAGTGACCACATAGACAAAATAGTGAATAGTGCCCTAAAAACTTTAGGATTTATACTAAGAAACAGTGGTAGTTTTAAGATACCTACAACTTGGTTACTGTACTGTGCACTAGTTCGATCTAAATTAGAGTACGCAAATACAACCTGGATCCCAATAACAATGTCCCACAAAAATCAAATAGAAAAAGTACAAAAGAGATTTGTAAGAAACCTGACCCTGAAATTAACCGGAACATATTGTTTTGTCATTAAACTAGAAGATGGTTAGTTCGCTTTGCTCGGCTTCTTCTAACCAAACCCTTACTAACCTAACCTAAGATAGTGTTTTGTCACTAAACTAGAAGATGGGTATCTCTCTTTGCTCGGCTTCTTCTAACCAAACCATTACTAACCAAACCTAGCCTAAGATAGTGTTTTTATATTCAAACACTATGTCACTTTATTTACCATCACAATAATAAATTACAATGTAAACTAAAATTTCTTTTATTATTAATTCCTACCGAAATAATTCAACAATCAATTTTCGATAAACGTGCCATTCGATAAATTGAGCATTCGATAAACTAGCTTTCGATAAATTGATTTTCGATAAATTGATTTTCGATAAATTGATTTTCGATAAATTTGCTTTCGATAAATTGATTTTCGATAAATTTGCTCTCGATAAATTGATTTTCGATAAACTCGCCGGTTCCCATCTTTTACGACAATTATAAAAAGTTTGTTAGTATAAAAATAAATTAGTCTAGTTATATTATATCTTACTAGGGGCCTCAGCCCGGCTACGCCGGGCTTCTCCCCCTACGTTGATAAAACTCGTCGCTTTGCGACTCGTTTTAATATAATAAGGCATTTTGCCGCAATGTCGATTATAACACTCGGGAAGTTCTAATCTATACATACAATGTTCAAAGGATTATCCAAATCAGTTAATTAATTTACGTTTGTACCATTTAAACGTAACAATAATATTTTATTTCACTATAAAGAATACATGGATTCTGAATAAAATAGAGAAAAATTAATAAAATAGTTAAATATTATTGCATATGATTCACTATTAATTATGTCACTTGGAAATTTAGAAAAACTTTTGAGTAACACTGATAGATGTGAAATTTGCGGATTTTCGTTGTAGTAATATTTTACGTTATTAAATTTAATATTTTGTTTAACTATTTAAAAAGGTATTTATAATTTTCAGTTTTTTTGAAAATAATTTGGTTTACATGTAAATATATTATAGTCGTTTTTTAATTTATTTAATCACTAAAATTTCACCTATACTTGTTATAATTCAGTAATGCGAAGGAATTGCCTCCTAAATTTGAATGTCGGTAGTTGTCTCGTTGTTCGAGAGAGGCGCTGATGAATACTTTTATCAAAATTTTTAAGTTTTTTTGAAATACGTCTTAAAATTAGCATTTTTACTGCAAAAAGAAAACAGCGGAAGACCTTCAAGATGATAAAAAACACTTTCATCCTATAGTAATCCATTATATAAATAAATAAGATATTAAATTGACATCTGGGTATTTTATACTTCAAGATTTAACACAATTAAAATTACGCGATTACTAAATATCGAATATTATTCTGTCTTATCTATCCTCCTAATACACTCTACTTTATACTTTCGTGAATATAGTTAGTAAAATAGTTAATAACATACAGTTTCCAGAATTAAAATAACAAAACTGCTTAACACATCTATCCTCACCCTGAAAACTTATTTGAACGTATTCTACAGATAGGTTTAACATTTAAAACGTTCGAACGACCCTTAAAATATATTTTGATAACTCAAAACTGATTCTTACTTTCTTAATTCTTACTTTCTTTTCCGTTTAATAGCATTTTTAACTGAAGACAATTTTATGATCAGCAAAAGTTTTCAAAATTTATGAAAATGTGTTAAAACCTTAAAAAACTGCATTATCTTTATCAACTCTTATGTATTTTTTACACATTTCATCAATTTTACAAATAAAATACCTTCAACTGTAGTTTTTCTATTCAGTTTTGGTCTGAAATCGCCTCCTAAATAGTAGAAATATGAATAAACATATTTTATCGTCTGATACAACCTATCCGTGCCTATTGCTCGGCACGGGTCGGTGACGATCAACGCCACGGTTTCGAGGAAAAAATGCATGATTTTTATCAATATAAATTAGTCAGTACCCCCTGTCGAAATAAAATTAAGCCTAAGCACTAAAAAAATATCACGCGGATAAGACGGCGGTTCATTTGCCTCTCTCCGCGTTACCGGAAAAATGAAGATACACCAGAAGTTGAATAGAACATACATACCAACACTTGTACAATATAATAGTAGATTGTTTTATTCTTTATTTTATTCATTAGTATTTCTATATTGTTATTATAATTGTATTGTATTTTTTCCCCAGTACTTTGTAACTGGACTTGTGCACGACTGCACAAATCTGTATAGTTACTGGTTAAATAAATAAAAAAATAAAAAAATAAATCTGTTAGTAGGTGAATAAACAAGCAAAATTTTCATATTTTAAAAATAAGTTTTTTATGGAATTTTTGCCAAAAATATATTAAGAAACAATTGTCTCCCACCGTATTTCCCAGAGGAGTTGATCTAAAAATTTTTTAAAAAATCTTAATAATGTCATTGATGGGAGCCGGAATAATTCAACACAAATTTTTGATCAAATTATTTTTTAGAAAAATATCGATTTTTGTGTCCTTATATTATAAATTATAATATTTTTTTTTAAATTTATTGTGTGGTATCAAAAGAAATTTTTATTTTAAAATATTTTATCCAAAAATGTATTTAAAAAAATCTGTCTCGCACTTTTTAACACAAAGGGGCTAACCTCAAATCTGAAAAAATCTCAAAACTGTACATTGATCTGAACCGGAAACGTACTAAAGGAATTTAAGTTCAAATTATTCTTAGGAAAATATTGCAGTTTTTGTGTTTTTGACCGAATTAATAATTTTTTTAATTCATGGCTAAATTATGGCTAACAAGGTTATGGATTTTTTGTATTTATGTCTAAGGTAGTGTTTGTCTTCTTTTGAAATTAAAAATATAATAACCTTTTTTTAACAGCTGAAGATCGAGTTCATGTGTTTAAGCTACACTTACTATTATACATCATGATTCAACCTATTATTAGAATTATTTTAGTTTTTTGTTTTTAAGATATCAAAGAGGAATAAAACATTTATAGTAGTGAAATACTTATAAACAAAATAACACATTGTTAATAGTGAGAAATATGTTTCTGAAATGGAAAAAATTTAATGCAGAATTAGATACAAAGCTAATGCAAAAAAATCGCTGAGATTTTTTAATCTTAATTTTATTGTAGCGAAATTTTCGCAAATTATTTAAATTTAATTGTAAAAAAAATATATGAAAGCTCTTAGTACTCAAATAACGAATAAAAATGACTATTAAAAAACTGTTATAGAAAAATATTGTCCTATACATCCAGCATTCTATTGGCTTCTTACATTTATTAAATACCTACAAGATCCTGAAATGTATGAAAATTCACACTTCACATCAATTTTTTTAATTTAATGTGGAGTATCAAATGAAAGGCCTTAGAGAGAGAGATAAGCTTAGATTAACGAACAAAAATAATTTTTTGCGTTTTCTTTTTTCAAGGCGATTTTTGCCAAAAATGCAATTTTAGTCCTTTACACTATATTGCAGTAAGCTGTTTTAAAAAACAATAAAAACTGCTCAATACCAACTAACGTAAATCGGAATAGAACACTCAATATTTTTGATCACATTATTTTTCAAAAATTTTATTATAAATTTTTTAATAAATGTGGGGCGTCAGTTGATAAATAGGTTACTGAACAAAATGTTTCCCACACAACTAACATTCTGGCCTTTTGTTCGCCTCTTTCGCTTACACCTACGAAATCCTGAAAAGTGCGAAAACTCATCCTACGCATCAATTTTTTATGTAGTAACACGTATCAAAAAATATTTTTTTATTATATAAATGCGTGTCAAAATACGCGTATAAGCACTTGAATACATCAAATTGTGGATATATTTTATATTTTTTCAACTTGGGTTTTATAAAATAACATTTTCTATTGACTTCTTTTTCACCAGTAACACGAAAAAGAAGTGGTACAAATGGACTTTTTTTAGGGGAAAAGAATATATTTTATTGGTTTGAAAATGTTGAATTCAGTAACACCAATTTTGGAGTTAATAAATATAATACGACATAATTTGGTATCCAGACTGAGGATAAATCAAACAAAAAAATATTGTGTGGTATCAACAGAAAGGTCGACAGACGTATATTAAGAAACGATAAGTAGTTTTTTTAATTCGTTTCTTTTAACACGATTTTAGCCAAAATGTGCTAAAAAAGTTCTTGTCCCGCCCCCTTTTACTCAAAGGAGTTAAACTAAAAATCTGAAAAGATTACAGTTAATGTACATTGATTTGAGACAGAAACGTACTAAAGGAATTTTTGATCAGATTGTGCTTTTGAAAAATATTGCAGTTTTGGTCAAAAATAATTTTTTGTTAATTCATCTCTGAACTATGCCTAGTAATTTAATGGATATTTTGTATTTATGTTATCCGTATTTTTTTTTTTTTTTTTTGTTTAGTTAATAATATAAAAAAATATATATTTTTGTTAAATAGTTGCGAACCGAATTACTCACCACACTACACTACACTCAGTTCAGTTTAGAGTACAGGAGTGTTCAGGTATTTTATTATTCTATGATATTATACGCTATTAATTAACCTATTTTTTTAATTACATTAGATATTTAAGAGGAAGTATCAAAGAGGAAGAAATCATTTGAAGTAATAAAATACTTATAAAACAAATAACACATTATTAATAGTGAGAAATACGTTTATGAAATTGAAAAAAATTAAACTATTTATCAATATATTTCCTATTAACCCCTTAACTACTTATTCCGTATATATACGGGGTAACTAGAACTGACCATAGCTTAAAATTCCGTATATATATACGGACCAAAATAAACATGATAATGATAAATAAATAAACATTGATGTGCTACCGCCGCTACCTAAAATTTGTCCAGCAACAGAAAAGAAGAAAAAATTGATGTGAAGTGTGAATTTTCACACATTTCAGGGTTTTGCAGGTATTAAATAACTGAATGATGATTATTTGGGATGCCAAAACAAATTTTATGTCAAAATATTTTTTTATGAATTTTAATTCGAATGCCCAATACCATTATTTAAGTTTCTAAATATGTGCAATATTTTTTTTACATAGCAAGGTTCATTAAGATTTTGAAAATTGCGCCTATGGCTTCTATTGGTTGCTTAAATCATAAGCCTCGACCTCTGATACCGTCAAATATAGAATTAAATTATAATTTCAACACTTCCCACTGGTTATTAAATTTACGCTTTTAAAAATTAGATGCAACATTTACCAAAATATAACTAGAATTTTGACAAAATAATTTAAACAAAATAAAAATGCAAAAAAAAAACTGAAAAAATAAAAATTGACGGGATTCGAACACAGTTTCTTACAGTGCTTTCAACTCACTAAGCGAGAACGTTACCACTGTGCTATACAGGATCAACTTTTACTATGTTAAATAGCGGATTAAATATATTACATATTTTACTTAAAAACACAAAAAATGCATTATTTTCCGAAAACATAATCTGATTAAAAATTCCTGTTGCACTATTCCGGTTCACACCAATGTACATTACTGAGAATTTTTTCAGATTTTTAGTTTAAACCATCTGAGCTACAGGGTGTGGGACAATTCTTTTTTTGCACAATTTTGGCAAAAATCGCCTCAAAATAATTTATTTTGCAAAAATAAAATTTTGATCGTTAATCCACGTACCAAAGGCTTTCATTTGATACCCTACTCAGAATTGTAAAAAAATATATTTTTTTTCGATGAGCATATATTTGTTTATATTTTTAGGGGGGTATGTTTTTTAGATGTTTTAGTATTTTTCTTATGTGCGGGTCAAAGAGTTGTATAAGCATGCCAAATTTCAACTCTCTAGGTTTAGCCGTTTGGCTACAATTTTTACCGAACAGACAGACAGACAGACGACAAAATGACGGTATAAGGGTTTTTAGGTCATACCTACAAAACCCTGAAAATGCAAGCCGCATGTGCGTGGTATGTAGTAAAAACAAGAAGAGAAAAGAATCCCGATGCGAATGTCAAGCCTGTAATGTTGGGTTATGTATTGTATCTTGTTTTGAAAATTTTCATACCAAATTAAATTATTAATAGTTTTCTTTTTACAATATTGAATTTATATTTTTAAATAAATATTATTAAAAGTAATTTCAATTTGTTTTATCTCAGTTTATTACTTTCTTAATGAAAATTTTACTTATTTTAACTTCTTTTTTGGAACATTTTTACAATTTAATCTTAATAACGCTCAAAATTTCTTATAATACTAAATTTATTTTTTATTTCAAATATAGAACATAAAATAAAATCATAAAAAAAAAATAGTGACTTTTGGACTATTTACCTAAATAAAAAATAAGGGGTTAAGGGGTTAATCTAAGGAAGACTTGAATACGGAGCAAATACAGAAAGACACGCTGGGATTATTGGTATATTATTTAAATTTTGTTTAAAAAAATTGAACTTAGTTCTCGAATAACGAATAAAAGTGACGATCAAAAAACTTTTGATTTTGATGTGATTATAGACCAGTACCTATTCCTAGACATCAATATTATGTTGCTTTTTATAATTATTAAATACCTACTAAACCATGAAATGTGTGAAAAATCACAATTTTTTTTGTAAATTCTGTTGATATTATTGTTCTTGAACAAATTTGGGGGATGCACGTGCACCCAAAACCTCCCCCTAGATACGCTACTGAGTGTGACCTCCCGTAAAAGGGAACTTTTCGCAGGGCCGGCTCAAGGGTACCTGGCGTGCCGATGCAAAATTAGGCGGACCCCTCCTCATATATTTTTTAAATAATTTTTTTCTAAATTTCCTTTTTGGCACCTCCTTTTACTAGAAGCCTGAAGTGCCGTCCAGTAAAAAAAAGAAATTTTCTTCTAAATTTCCTTTTTGCCCCCCCCCTCTCTTTTACTAGAAGCCTGAGGTGCCGCCCAGTAAAAAAAGTAGTTTTTTCTAAATCTCCTTTCATAGCGCCACCCATTTTACTAGAAGCCTGAAGTGCCATCCAGTAAAAAATTTTAGTTTTTTCTAAATTTCTTTGCATGGCGTCCCCTTTTACTAGAAGCCTGAAATGCCGCCCAGTAAATAAAAGTAATTTTTGCTAAATTTAATTAAAGGTCACAATACTTATTACAAAAATGAATATTATTTTACTTATTATTACGTTATTTTGATATTGTAATAGGCTATAAATTAGTTTTTCGACTCGACGCCTCTTGATCGGGGCGCCCCGATTCGGCGCATCGCCTGCATACCGTCTTGAGCCGCCCCTGACTGTTGGGTTCGTACGTGTTTAACAAGAATACAATGTGTTTACCAAAAAATTTAATAATATTATATAATAAGAGCCACAAAATAGCATACAAAAACAAAATTTAAAAATGTTTCAAATAACTTTATTAACTTATGTATCTTATACATAACAACAAAAAATATTTCCTTGTTTCCAAGTTAATATTCGAAAACAAAAGAAATATGACATGGATATCGAGGAAAAAGAAGCTTTTTATTTTTTGTTAACAATATTATATGCGTAACTTTGTTCGTATCCTAAATATTAATATGAACTCTTGTCAAAAACCAACTTTTTCATATTCTTTCTATGATACTTTGTTATTTTACCATAAAATTTAAGAGAATGCTTATTTTAAAGTGTAGTTTCACGAAAAAAATCGGGTTTCCCTCATTTCAATTTAGAACACACTTAACGAAGAAGCCAGTATTTTTCACGATAAATCATTTTTCTGGCGAGTTACGACAAGCTAACCTGTCTAGTCCGGTTATCACTGAGATAATTAAAGTAATTATTAATATTTATTGTTTAAAACAAGATTTTTCATGTTTTTAAGTAATTTAACTACATCTAAATAATAGCTGCTTTCCTTTTACAAGTTAAAATGCTTGGCTAAGCTAAGAAGTTAGTAAAATGTCTTAGCAAGGGCAAGGGGGGGGAGAGCAAAAAACTTAGTTTTTCTTAGCCAGTGTCTTATAAATGGAACGCTCTTACAACTTAGATTAACTTAGCTTAGCTTAGATTTCTTAAGTAAAGTGGTAAAAGGAAAGCGCCTATCATAACGTAGAAATTTAATATTATTTCCGTAAAACCAAAGTAACTAAGGGCCAGTTGCACCGCTTGCAACACTTAAACTTTAAGTATAACTTAAAACTGTTAAGTGACGTTTATTCCATTGCACCGCTGTTTCAGTGGAACTTATTTTTTGTTAAGTGAAACCTAAATTAAGCTCTAGATATTAGATTGGGCTTATTATTTAAGTGAAACTCAAATGTCATATTTTGACAGTTATTGAAAATATAAGTATTAACTTTTTTATTTATAAGAATGGATGGTGAAGTAATTGTGGACGATGGACGAGATATTTTGGAAATATATTTAGGTTATATCGAAAAAAGTGTATGAAGGACAAAATTATTTGTAATAATGGATGAACATTTCGAAAATATTTCGATAAATTAAGATACTGTGTGCCAGTTATTAGAAAAATTGGATTGAAAATTTTAAATGACAGCTATACGAAGATCTGTGGGCCTCATCTACAGAAACTAAATGCTAATATAATTAACCTCGAAATAATTTTATTTAATGATATAATTTAATGTCGACAAATTAACTTTGTGAAAATGTTGTATATTTAATAATGGTTGAAATAAAAAACATTGTAAATTTTCACTATTTTTATTAACTAACTGCTTACTAGTTTCGGCTTTCGCCATTTTCAAAGCAATGAGTTTTCCAAGCAATGATTGCTTTGAAAATGGCGAAAGCCGAAACTAGTAAGCAGTTAGTTAATAAAAATAGTGAAAATTTACAATGTTTTTTATTTCAACCATTATTAAATTTTATTTAATATTAAATACATAGTTGTTGTTGAAAATAAAATTATTTAGAACAAATAGCAAGACTTAATTTTTGATGTTTATGCATTGTACAAGTATTAGGTATTTGTAATAATAAAAAATTTCTTATTACGTTTTATAATTGACGTTTTCACTTTTGCCTGGGGAAGCCATATATAATAGGGCCGACTTTGGTGAGTAGGTATGGGCTCTTCCATACCTTTACGCGGAACTACCTGGAATTTTCATTTTTATAAATTCTCATAAGCTCTCCTTTTAAGGTTTGAAGAGGGCTTTTGCTAAACAAAATGATCAAAAGCCTTATTTAAACGGTAAAAGTTACTAGAATTGAAAATCTAGTTCCATTTAAACCAAAAAAAAAAAAGTTATATTGTATTTAAATTTTATTTAAAGTAATTTATAGTTTACTTTTATTCATATTTATTTATATTTACATACATATTTTAATTTTAGAGTTTCACCAATTTTGAATACTTTACGATTTTACTCTACTAGTTGTCATCCAACAACCGTAGCTGGTTATTAAATTTACGCTTTTAAAAATTAAATGCAATATTTGCCAAAATATAACTAGAATTTTGAAAAAATAATTTAAACATAAAAATGCAAAAAAAAGCAAAAAAAAAATATTGTCTCTTCTCGTGGGGATTGAACTGAATTACTTGGGTGAAAAAGGCAGCGCAAGTACCACTACACCAAGATAAGCCTTCCATTCGAGCGTGTTACAAAGCTATAACTTGTGTACATTATTAGCCAAAAAACACAAAATATGCGTTTTTTTCCAAAAAACATAATCTGATCAAAAATTCCTGTTGTACTATTCCGGTTCACACCAATGTACATTAATTAGAATTTTTTCAGATTTTTAGTTTAAACCATCTGGGCTACAGGGTGTGGGACAAAATTTTTTTTGCACAATTTTGGCAAAAATCGCTTCAAAATAATTTATTTTGCAAAAATAAAAATTTGATCGTTAATCCACGTACCAAGTGCTTTCATTTGATACCCTAATCAGAATTATAAAAAAATATTTTTATTTTCGATGAGCACATATTTCTTTATATTTTTAGGGGGATATGTTTTTTAGATGTTTTAGTATTTTTCCTATGTGCGGGTCAAAGATTTGTATAAGCATGCCAAATTTCAACCCTCTAGGTTTAGCCATTTGGCTACAATTTTTACCAAACAGACACACAGACAGACAGACGACAAAATGATGGTATAAGGGTTTTTTGGTCATACCTACAAAACCCTAAAAAAATGGAGTCTTATGGCATGTTGCTAACGTAAGAGTTTTCTCTAACTCAAGTTAAAATCATTTGTTTTTGTATAATCCTACTATATGATCGAGAAAAAAGGCGTCTAGCTAGCAATGGAGTAGATTTGTAGAATAATATCAATTTAATGAAATTTAGTATTTGCACCTCAAAGAATAACAATCAGAGAATATTATGAAATAAAAAAATCAGCTGTGCCACTACAGGAGCGACCGCCATCGCAAAGCACTTGTTTAACTTATGCTGCTTTATCAAAAAATGTCTCAAATAAAAGTTATTATTTATTGATTTTATAGCAACTTTTGTTAAATACATTTTTTCGAAATATTTCTCTGTTGTGAAATATTGGGAAAAATCTTAAAACCGACACGAATAAACTCCCACTTCTATTTAACCGATTTTTACCAAAAGTTGGTCAACTCGTGCCATTGATGTCAAAAGCTTAAATATGAAGTTTCATAAAAATCCTTTTAGCCGAATTTCCTCTGCACGTGTCGACGGACCGATAGACAGACAGACAGACAGACCGACAGACATCATGCTTAAAATAGTCAAAACGTTATGTAGGGACCTCAATTCGTGGAGATCTATCGAAATCTCGAAATATGAAAATCGGTATGATCACAATACCTCCCTTATATATGTTGGCGGTCGGTAAAAAGAATTAATATC
Organism: Liopterus haemorrhoidalis; assembly: GCA_963971575.1. Taxonomy (NCBI): domain Eukaryota; kingdom Metazoa; phylum Arthropoda; class Insecta; order Coleoptera; family Dytiscidae; genus Liopterus; species Liopterus haemorrhoidalis. The sequence goes on along the minus strand of OZ020619.1, from coordinate 30,816,165 downwards.
TTATTCCACAATAAATTTATTAATGATTAAATAATAAAGAGTTTTAAACTCCGCCCTTTAAGAACATTGGCCACAGGAGTGTCTTAGAATAATATGTGAACAAATAACGTCAATGATACCCATTATTTTTTCAATTTCGTTAATTTTTAAAACAGATAATCAAAATATAAAATGATATAAACAAACTTTATGTTTGACAATTTTAGTAAGAAGTTACATGAATGCATGAACGTTCATGCACTCAAGAGTGAAATAATAAACGTACGTTAAATACTAATAAGCAGAACATCTACTAGCATCAACTATACCACAATGACGTAAGAGTTTAAAAATACTTTAATTTAATTTAATTTACAAAAAAAAAATTCATAAATGTATGCTGGTATATGCACGTTGTTGTTCTAAATATACGAAACATGCAATAACAACTCTTATATATGCAAAGTATGCAAAATAAAACTAGTATCAAAATAAGGCATTATTTTGTGACTCGTAAAGATATTTAAAAATCATTTGAACGCATATAAAGCTATAGAATATGCAAATGCATATTTTCCCGCATTCTAATTATGAGACCCAGCGACATGTACAAGACTTGCTGTAATTGATATTGCAAGGCAAAGTATATGGCCGAAGAGGACCTGAACAACCTCATAAGTACATCCTGGCTGCAAAATCCACGCCAATGGTTCTTAACTATTTCTACAGATGTTTATTCGGGCAGCTCTAGCAAAAATAAAAATAGCCAACATTGGAACCGGATAAACATTTCAAGAAGTAAAAGAAATCTTTTACAGAAGGTGAATTTTTACGCAACAAATTAGGTATAATAATAATATAATAATAATTTATTTTGCTAATACGTACGTACATTATATATAATACAAATAAATAAAAATCAGCTGTGGCCACCACAGGACCGACCGCCATCACAAAGTACTTGTATAAAATACATTCTAGCAGCAGAGTAGAAATAACTTGGCCCAATATTTTCTAACAGAGATATTATTTATCATGACCATGGAAACGTTACATATAAGTATGAAAAAATCAGCTGTGGCCACCACAGGACCGACCGCCATCATAAAGTACTTATATAAAATACATTCTAGCAGCAGAGTAGAAATAACTTGGCCTAATATTTTCTAACAGAGATATTATTTATTATGACCATGGAAACGTTACATATAACATAAGTATGAAAAAATTGAGACTTAGAAAATCTTTGTTTTATCAAAAAACGTCTCAAATAAAAGTTATTAATTATTGCTTTTATAGCAACTTTTGTTCAATAATTTTTTTCGAAATATTTTTCTTTTGTGAAATATTCACAAAAATCTTAAAATCGACACGAGTAAACTTCCATTTTTAGTCATCCGATTTTGATCAACTGATGGCAGAAGCTTAAATATGAAGTTTCATAAAAATCCTTTCAGCCGAATTTGCTCTGCACGTGTACACAGACAGACAGACAGACAGACAGACAGACAGACGGACGGACGGACAGACAGACCGACAGACATGCTAAAAATAGTCAAATCGTTATGTAGTGACCTCAATTCGTGGAGATCCATCGAAATCTCGAAATGTCAAAATCGGTATGATCACAATACCTCCCTTATATATGTTGGCGGTCGGTAAACATAGATACTTAATAATAGATAAAAATTTCAGAATCGTTTTATTGCTTTTATAGCATCCGTCCGTCCGTCCGTCCGTCCGTCCGTCCGTCTGTCTGTCTGTCTGTGTACACGTGCAGAGCAAATTCGGCTAACAGGATTTTTATGAAACTGCATATTTAAGCTTTTGACATCAATGGCACAAGTTGATCAGTTTTTGGTAAAAATCGGTTAACTAAAAATGGGAGTTTACTCGTGTCGATTTTAAGATTTTTGCGAATATTTAGCAACAGAAATATCTTTAGAAAAAAATTATTTAACAAAAGTTGCTATAAATGCAATATCTAATAACTTTTATTTGAGACGTTTTTTGATAAAACGAAAAATTTCATTTTTTTCATACTTATACGTAACGTTTCCATGGACATGATAAATAATATCTCTGTTAGAAAATATTAGGCCAAATTATTTCTACTCTGCTGCTAGAATGTATTTTATACAAGTACGTTATGATGGCAGTCAGTCCTGTGGCCACAGCTGATTTTTCGAAATATATTTCTATTGTGAAATATTCGCAAAAATCTTAAAATCGACACCAGTAAACTCCCATTTCTAGTCAACCGATATTTACCAAAAGTTGATCAACTCGTGCCATTGATGTCAAAAGCTTAAATATGAATTTTCATACAAATCCTTTTAGCCGAATGTGCTCTGCACGTGTTCACAGACAGACAGACAGACAGACAGGCAGACAGACAGGCAGACAGATAGACAGACAGACAGACAGACAGAAAGACAGAAAGACAGACAGACAGACAGACAGACCGAGAGACATAATGCTAAATATAGTCAAAACGTTATGTAAGGACCTCAATTCGTGGAGATCCATCGAAATCTCAAAATGTCAAAATCAGTATGATCACAATACCTCATTTATGTATGTTGGCGGTCGGTAAAAATACAATTTTATACATGTAGAGCAAGTCAAAATTAAGAATTTCATACAAATATGACAAAAATATAATAAAAATTTTTGTACATAACTAGTTTAATTTATTTATACAGTATTCATCTAAATCATACACACATTATCAATTAGGATACGTTTAACACTGTATTTGAATTTGCTGATAGATTTAATGTTTTTTATTTTTTCAGGCAATAAATTAAAGTAATTTCAGCAATTAAAATATGCTCCTTTTTGGTAACCAGACGAATTGTGAGACTTAGGAACAAGTAGATTTTTTTCTTGTTGAGTATACATGATTATTTGTGGAGAAAAGATTCATATGTTTGTAATAAAACATACGCAGGGATAAAATGTATTCGGACAGGAGAGTCAATATCTCTAATTTTTTAAAGGACTCTCTACAAGAATCTCTATATTTGATAGAGGCTAGTATTCGTATTGCTGATTTTTGTAATTGAAAAATGTGTTTCCATTCAGTTGATTGACTCCAATATATTCTAATAAATTTTATAAGTGAATGGACACAAGAAAAATATAATGTTCTCATCGTGATCTCATTACAATGATTGCTTAATGATCTTAACATATAGAGACACAAACTTTATCTTTGATCAAGATAGTTAAATAGGCGGTTCAATTTATTCGAGAGTCAATAGTGAGACCTAGCCGTTTTACATTCTCTGAAGTTTCAATTTCTTGACCATTGTAAGTTAAGTGGTTTTCAGAATTTATTTTATTCTGAACTGATTTAAATAAAACACAATTTGTGTTTGTATATCTATTCTAAAACTTTAAAATTATTAATAATACTCTAATAAACAAAATTATTAATTACCATTGATTCTAAGTCAGTGGTTTGTAAAATTTAAGGAAACTAAAGACAAGCCTTTGAGAAACTTAGACACTTTTAAAAGCGAACTTCTCATTTCCTTTAAAATGAAAATATATAAACAATTTGTAATTCTAGTTATTACGTATAAAGCGGAAATTTTCACATTAACATTGAAATCGACGGAAAGACTTCTCACAAAAAAATACATACAGTGAAAAAAGTTGAATATTCATCTTTCAGATCGTAAAACAAATTCATGGATCACAAATGGAAACGGGCTGGAGATGTTCTTAGATTGACTGACTATAGTTGGATAAGAAAAATTCTCGAAAGGACATCAAGAGACTAGGAGTAGGAGTAGGACTAGGAGTACTAGAAATAGAGATAGCAATCAAGTGGACGGATGATATTAAAAGAATTGACGGAAACTGGCTGTTGCTAGCGCAAGACAGGAACGTTTGGAGAACTTATAAAGAAAAGTAATGTAAGAACAAATAAAGGCACTCTTACGACATCTTTGGTTTCAGACTCTTGTCTTAAAGTGAATTTCGTCGTAAACTGAACTATTACTTTTTACAACAAATAGCATATGCACCGAATATGCTGTTTGTTTTTATCTACGCGTTTTTTTAAATTTAATCAATATTTGGGGGGGCTATGCTGAGTGCTAAATAAATAACGTCATTCATTACTTACTTTACGGAAAAAAAATATATTGTTTAAAGCAAAGCACCGAGATTCCATAATTTGAGTAACTTAGGAACTTATACATTTTTTAAGTAAAAAAATCTGTGAAGTAATTTGACCGGCCCGTAAAAAAGTACTTTAATTAAATTAACTAATTAAGGATCTAGGGGGAAAAGGTATCTAGCCACATTTTTTAAAAAATAAGATAAATGTGAAATTGAACATACCCATGTTTTGAACTAAAAATTTATATTTATATTAATTTACAAAGCAATTCAAAAAAAGAAAATTCAATTTGTTAAATAAAATGTGATTTCAGAATGACATTTAATATTTTAAAATTATTTTCCTCAAAGTTTTCAATATGTGTGTTTCTTTCATACACATTCCCCCAAGCTCTTCAATTATTATATATTTAATAAGTTAAAATATATGACATGCTGTCCCAAACTTATAAATAAAATACTATACGTCAGCGTTTCCCAACCTGTTTTCATGGCGGACCGGCAAGCTACCTAGAAAAAATTCGCGGACCGGCAAGTTTAGAAAGTAATGTTTTGCAAAAGTTTTATATTTTTTATTGCACTGATTACAAACACAAAAAAAAACAACAAATAAAGTATCACATATAATTAATTAGTGAAAAAAGAAACAAATTATTCTAATGTTATTAAATCTCGCGGACCGGCGGTTGGGAAACTCTGCTATACATGATATCTTCTATATTAATAAAATTGGACACATTTTTGGTATCTACCCGTTTCAGATGATTATAAGACGATATCCGTAAAAAAATCTAATTGTCAGTCAGTCTGTTTTTCCGGGATTCACGCAAAACGGCAGGACAATTTTAAAAAAATTTGGTATGATGATAGTGTAGTACCTGGGGGTCTATTCTGTGACTCGACAGTTACTTTCACACTGTTATGGAAATTATGGTCATTTTATGTATACTGTATTGTAGGAATTTTCGATAGGACACTCTAAAGCAGTGTTTCCCAACTTTTTTTTACCATGCCTAACATAATAAGTCTTTCTAAAATTCTGATGCCCCTCTCTGTAACACACACACATATATATATATATATATATATATATATTTATATATTTACTAGTGGACCCATTGCCAACTGTGTTGGCAAACAAATTATTACCTTAATGTGGAACTTGCTGAACATCTCAGACTTCTTTCTCTATCCATACGCCTAACTTCATCCAATTCAAATTGAATCAACTCTTCGCGTAATAATAAAAACTGGACAAATAATGAGTATTATTCAGAATTATTTATTCATTAACTTTTTAAGATGGGAAAACGATTCATTTTCACTCAGTGCATTATATTTATAATGTTAAAACTAAAAATGATTTGAGACGTTAAATTTAAAATATATTTATTAAAATTAATTTTCCATTTTCTTATATAATATAGAAATACGCACACGGAAAAAAACGCACACGGATTAATACGCACACGGAAAAAAGCATACATGAAAAAATACACACACGGAATAAAGCGTACTTACACTATATTTCAAATCAGTTTGAAATAAATCGTGAGAAACTATTGCACAGTAAAATTTAATTGTTTGCCCGCTTTAATATATTGCGTTCACATTTGGGGGTAATTTACAATATCCCACTGAACAATTCGCATGCGTCACACACACGTCATTTGTTCAATATACAGAGATTCTAAACAGGTGGGACTGTGCGGAACTTTTAAAACACAATTTATTTTTAGGTGGTTTATAAAAAAATAAACAGTTATCAACCATAACCTAAGATAGTGCTTTTAAGGTGAATCTAACCTAAACTAAAAGGTAAATGATATTTTAATGTGATAAATAAACAGAAACCATTGTTTTAGAGTCACTGGTAATTCTTGAATTATTTAGTGTAGTCGTTATGTGCTGCCATCTGTATAGAGTTTGCAGTGGGATATTGTAAATCTTGTCCAAGAAATCGTAGAAACCTCAGACGTCGGGACTTCGGGGATTTTTCCTGAGGCCCCGCGCTTAGGGGGATATTTCTAACAATTATTAGTAGCTAGGGCAAGTTTTTGACACCAAATGCATTATTTTCCCGAGGCCCCGAAAAACCCACAGCCGGCACTGCGTAGAAATAAAAAAATAATAAAGAAAAAAAAAGTCACATAGTTCTTAATTTCATCATAACCAAATATTTTTTAAAATAATTATTTTTCTGCTAATAATAATTTTAATAAAAAATGTCGAATATCACGGAAGGATAACGTTTTTCTGTGTTTTGTTTCGTAAAAAAACCGATCCGTGTATTTCACAACTAAATTAATAATTGTGAAGTGATTTTTTAATGAAAAACACAACTGTCATTTTTACTAATTTATTGTCAACACTCAAAACAAAAATTCACAGCACACTACTGTCCAATACATAAATTAATATATAATAATCGTTACATTTCGGTACCTCGCTCAATTGTTTCAGACAATTTCCACGCACCCACCCAGCCAAGGACACAGGTTGGGGTATTATATTATAGATATTTAAAAATTGAATTATTCCCTAAATTAAGCCTAATTATAACTAGTTCAGAACACAAGACTTTGGTCGAATTTCCCCCCTGAACAATCAAATTGCCCCCATGTGAGACGTGGGACCCACATTGGGAAACACCGCTCTAAAGAAATTTTTCGAAATGCTTAAAGAATAGATCCCCAGGATTCAAGAATAGGCTAAAAACTTTCATTTTAAGGGAGTGTTGCGGGGTTAAAACTGTTAAATAAAAAACTTAAAATATCCCCTTGTTATTGACTAACCAGAAAAATCACAAACATTATTTATAATAAGAAAATAAATTCTTTGCGAGTTACGTGGGACCCCCCTAAAACTATTCTTTTGAAATGCCACACTTTAGTGTTGACTTAACAACAAATACGTAAAACAATTCTTTTTTTAATAAAAAAAAGTTGAAAAAACCCTTTTTTTGCGTTTTTTCAATGGATGAACATTTGGGGAGTTACCGGAGGACACCCCAAATCTAAACTCTTAAAATATTTCACTTATTATTTTACTTTACATCAAAAATGAATAAAGAGATTTTTTTGTAAAAGCTACATTTGTTGTAATCAGAGAGTCGAACCGGAACCGAACTGAAAACCGAAAACCGAAACTAACCGGAATTTTTAACAGAACCGGAATCGTAACCGGAACGTAAAATTGCTAAATTTAAAAACCGAAACCGAAACCGGAACGAAACAAAAATAACGGTTAATTTCGGTTAGAACGAAACAAAACAAAAATAACGGTTTATTTCGGTTCAATTTATTTATTTATTTTTATTAAATTAATTCATTAACCGCTTTCTTTAATTCTCCCTGATGAAATGTAATGCTTCTTTCGTAAGCGTAAGAGTAACCCCTACTCCTTCATTTGACACTGCCTACCAGTGTTGCCACTTGTTTGTGATTTATGGTGCAGCATTGCCTGAATTATTTTTATTATTAGATTACCTCAAAAATTATATTTCTTCGATGCTAATGGTCATTACGGTAATAAAAAAGCTATATTTATCAGAATATCTGAAATTCTTTTCAGAATTTACTAAAAACTAAGACCTGATAATTATGTGACAACTGGTAACACTACGCATTTCATATATTCAGAGCCGGCACTGCCGGGCCTGCGGGCGCCACTGCGAGGGGGCGCTAAATGACCAAATGAATATAAAAGTAAGGCAGTGAAATGTAATTTTAGAAGTGAGTACCTTTTTTTTAGGTTTTCACTTGAAATTTAAAAGTGAGGACCTTTTGTTTTTTAGACCTTCACTTGAAATTTAGAAGGGAAGATCTCGAAAAAAGCTACTTGCGCCCTACTTAGGGGCGCTCAATTAAATCTTGCTTTCGGGCGCCGCAGACCCTTGCGCCGGCTCTGCATATATTTATGTTGTATAGATGCAGATTATACGTAACATTCCTGTATTGTGTCCAATGAAAGGTTAGTAAAGAATTCTATTTGTATTAAGTATTTACTACCTAATTGTGCCCGATTATCAACGATTATCAGAAATAAACAAAATTAAAAGAAAAGACAATTTAATGGCTCATACACCCAACACCAGTGATGGAAGTTTACGTGTGAACATTAATTGTTCAAATATACATGTAAAATCGGCGTAAATAAAGTCAATTTGTTAACAATTTCTGTTTTCTTCCTTATAATATTACGATTCTACGAACTGTTATTTTTTATTTTTATAAGAGAAAGTTCACATTGTTATTAAAATTTAACTTGTTATTTGAACTGGAACCGAACCGGAACTGAACCGTAATTTTTCGACGAACCGAAACCGAAACCGGAACGAAAAACGTTTACTTGAAACGTAACCGAAAACCGGAACGAAATAAATTTCGGTTCGACTCTCTGGTTGTAATACAATTGTACGAAAATACATTTCATTTATGTTCCATAAGGTGAATATTGGAGGAAGCATGTGGAACGATACCCATACACTTGAAATATCTCACATATTATTTTACTTAACAGCAAATACATACATAAAAAATTGGTTTATATTATTTTCTTTTAATATAGTTTTTAAATAGATCAATAAATGGGGGCGCATGGGGATCGTGTCCTATACACTTGAAATATCTCACTTATTATTTACTTAATAGCAAAATAGATAAAAGAAAATTTCTAGGATCATGAGAGTGAACTTGTTCAAAAAATGACAAAAGTTGTAAATTTTTATGGGCATATAGAAGGCAATGATAAATGTAAAGGGATGAAAAAGTCATTATTTGCAATTCCGTAAAAATTTCCTGCAATCATATCTGTACGGAACTCCAGCTAAAATTCTGATTGCACGGCGTTGCCAGGAAAATATTCTGAATGCTGCAGCTGAGTGTCCCCAAGCTAACAGGGCATAGGATATATAGGATAGAAATAGGGCAAAATAGGAAATGCGTAGAATATCTTTGGAAACGGAATTGTGGAGGTTTCGAAATAGATAAATTGATTTGCAAAGTTTAGATGCCAGATAGTCAATGTGATGACTCCATTTTAGAGTAGGATCAATATAAACACCCAAAAAATTAACCGAGCTAGGATTGACATATTCATGATTTTTAAAAGTAATAAGGATTTGCTGAGTTTTATCAACGTTAAGTGCTAATTTATTAGAAAGGAACCACTTATTTTCTTTGTCTAGTATAATTGAGTTTATATTTACACAGATTTGGTAATAGATTTGTATAGTTTGCTGAACGAGTAAGGAAGGTCGTGTCGTCCGCATAAAGAATTAATATTGCACCTAAAGAGTTTGGAAAATCCTTAATATAAATCAAAAATAGCATCATGAGCACTTATTAAACAAAATGTATTTAACAATAACCGTACGAAGTACGGTCACGTCTTCTAGTTCAATTAATTATTTTTTGTTCAGAATCTTTTTCTTTTATGATTTTTTTCAGTTGGATGATTTGAGGTGTTATGGAGAGTTACTCTAAAACTAAAATCTTGAAACTACTCCCTTATTATTGGCTTAACTGCAAAATTTTATTTGACAACACTAATTTATGATAAGAAAACAAATCGTTTATTTTTTCTCCTATGCATTTTTTAATTGAATAAATATTTGAGTAGTTACAGGAGGACACCCAAAAGTAAAATGTTGAAATATCTCCCTTATTATTGGCTCAACAGCAAAATTGTATTTGACAAAAATTGTGTATAATAAGAAAACAAATACTTTTGATCTACGCATATTTTCAATAGGATGAATATTTGGGGAGTTACAGGGGTACATCCAAAAGTAAAATTTTGAAATATCTCCCTTATTATTTGCTTAACAGCAAAATTGTATTTAACAAAAATTATTTATAATTAGAAAACAAATATTTTTGATCTACGCATATTTTCAATAGGATGAATATTTGGGGAGTTACAGGGGTACATCCAAAAGTAAAATTTTGAAATATCTCCCTTATTATTTGCTTAACAGCAAAATTGTATTTAACAAAAATTATTTATAATAAGAAAACAAATATTTTTGATCTACGCATATTTTCAATAGGATGAATATTTGGGGAGTTACAGGGGTACATCCAAAAGTAAAATTTTGAAATATCTCCCTTATTATTTGCTTAACAGCAAAATTGTATTTGACAAAAATTATTTATAATAAGAAAACAAATATTTTTGATCTACGCATATTTTCAATAGGATAAATATTTGGGGAGATACAGGGGTACATCCAAAAGTAAAATTTTGAAATATCTCCCTTGTTATTGGCTTAACAGCAAAATTGTATTTAACAAAAATTATTTATAATAAGAAAACAAATATTTTTGATCTACGCATATTTTCAATTGGATTAATATTTGGGGAGTTACAGAGGTACACCCAAAAGTAAAATCTTGAAATATCTCCCTTATTGATTTGATGGCAAAATCGTATATGACAAAAATTGTTTATAATACGAAAAAATATTTTTTTGTTGTATACAACTTTTCAATTGGATGTATATTTGGGGAGTTGCAGGGGGGCCACCCAAAAGTAAAATTTTTAATTATCTCCCTTACTTTACATCAAAAATGTATATGAATAAAGATGTTTAAAATTCGCAAATATTTATTTTCTGTTTAATGCAGTTTTTAATAAAACCTTTATTTAGGGAGTCATTAATTATTTACTTAACAGAAAAAATGTATATAAGAAAAGTTGTTAACAATGAAGAAACTATTTTTCTCTATTCAATGCAAGACATATATTTGGGAAACTATGGGGAGTGCTACAAACTTGAAATATCTCACTTATTATTTACTTAACAGCAAAATTTTATGTAAGAAAATTTATTTAAAATAAAGAAAAGTTTTCTGTTCAAGACAACTTTTATTAAGATAAATATTTGTGAGGGGTATGGGGTGCACTACCTTTAAACGACGTTGTCAGTTATTTTTTACTTAATATTAAAAATATATATAAAAGAGTAATTTAGAATTAAAAAATCAGCTGTGGCCACCACAGGACCGACCGCCATCATAAAGTAATTGTATAAAATAAATTCTAGCAGCAGAGTAGAAATAACTTGGCCTAATATTTTCTAATAGAGATATTATTTATCATGACGATGGAAACGTTACATATACGTATGAAAAAATTGAGACAATTTAAAAATAATTACAAAACATTTTCGAAATTTTCGTTTTATCAAAAAACGTCTCAAATAAAAGTTTTTAGTTATTGCATTTATAGTAACTTTAGTTAAATAAATTTTTTCGAAATATTTTTCTGTTGCCAAATATTCGCAAAAATCTTAAAATCGACACGAGTAAACTCCCATTTTTAGTCAACCGATTTTTACTAAAAGTTGATCAACTTGTGTTGTTGATGTCAAAAGCTTAAATATGCAGTTTCATAAAAATCCTTTTAGCCGAATTTGCTCTGCACGTGTACAGAGACGGACAGACGGACAGACAGACAGACAGACGGACGGACAGAGGACCGACAGACATCATGCTAAAAATAGTCAAAACGTTATGTAGGGACCTCAATTCGTGGAGATCCATCGAAATCTCGAAATGTCAAAATCGGTATGATCACAATACCTCCCTTATATATGTTGACGGTCGGTAAAAAGACGATTATTTTCCTTTCTACTTGAGATTGAAAATGTATATATAAAAAAAGTACAGGTACGTCACCTAGTATATAATAAAATAAATATAATACTAATAATAAAATACAGAAAGAATAAAAAACAAAATAAAATACATAAAAAGACATAATAATGGGTAGTAGAATTTATAGTGTTAAAATCATAATAATAACCAGTAAAAATTTAAAAAAATATAATTGAATGAAGTAATAAAGAGTAATCAGTTGTTCTAGTTTAGAACTATCAGCAATGAAAATTGTCCAAAATAAGGGTGTCTTCAATAATTTCTTCTACTGCCGGTCGCGAAGTACACTCTAAAAAAGTAGTGTTAAAACTAAAAAAAAATTAACTTCTAGTGTATCATGAAATAAGGTGACGATACGTCCCGAATTGGCCGGGACAGTCCCGGTTTTTTACCTTGAGTCCCGAATTTTTTCAGAGGTAATATTTGTCCCGGTTTTGGGTTTTTTATCCTGAATTTTAGAAAAGATACTTATTTTCAACTAAAATTATTTTTACATAACTTGAACTAAAAAAAAATCTACCGAAAGGATAAACAGCTTTTGGACAAGTGACAAGACTCAACTTGATATAGACACATTAGAAGCAATATTGCTGATTAAAGTAAATTATGAAGAAAACTGTGCGGATTTTTATAAAATGCTTCAAAGCAAAAAAGACTTACTCGAAAAGATCCATAGTTCGGAAAAATATAAAAAGTTTTCTACTGAGTAATTTTAATGAATAAATTTTGAATTCATTTAAAAAAAGTCAGCAGTGTCCACCACAGGACCGACCGCCATCATAAAGTACTTATATAAAATACATTCTAGCAGCAGAGTAGAAATAACTTGACCTAATATTTTCTAACAGAGATATTATTTACCATGACCATGGAAACGTTACATATAAGTATGAAAAAATTGAGACTTTCGAAAAATTCGAAAAATTTTACAGAAATTATTCGAAATTTTTCGTTTTATCAAAAAACGTCTCAAATAAAAGTTATTAGTTATTGCTTTTATAGCAACTTTTGTCCAACAATTTTTTTCGAAAAAATCAGCTGTGGCCACCACAGGACCGACCGCCATCATAACGTACTTGTATAAAATACATTCTAGCAGCAGAGTAGATATAACTTGGCCTAACATTTTCTAACAGAGATATTATTTATCATAACCATGGAAACGTTACATATAAGTATGAAAAAATTGAGAAATTATAAAAAATTTAACAAAAATTTTGCGAAATTTTCGTTTTATCAAAAAACGTCTCAAATAGAAGTTGTTAGTTATTGCTTTTATAGCAACTTTTGTTCAATAAATTTATTCGAAATATTTTTCTGTTGTGAAATTTTCAAAAAAATCTTAAAATCGACACGAGTAAACTCCCATTTTTAGTCAACCGATTTTACCAAAAGTTGATCAACTTGTGCCATTGACGGCAGAAGCTTAAATATGAAGTTTCATAAAAATCCTTTCAGCCGAATTTGCTCTGCACGTGTACACAGACGGACAGACGAACAGACAGACAGACGGACAGACAGACAGACGGACGGACGGACAGACCAACAGACATCATGCTAAAAATAGTCAAAACGTTATGTAGGGACCTCAATTCGTCGAAATCTCGAAATGTCAAAATCGGTATGATCACAATACCTCCCTTATATATGTTGGCGGTCGGTAAAAATACTGTGACTTTAATAATGTTCCTTTTAATAATATAAGTTAATTTCCAATTTTTTAATTTTTTTAACTATTATATATTATAATTATTTATTGTCTATAATTTGTATTAAAAAAATGAATTAAACAATGATATTTCTATAATCACCCACCGCCCCCCCACCATATTTCTCCCTTTCCGAATTTTGAACTAAAAAATATTGTCACCTTACATGAAGTCCCTCGCTTTTCGTGTTAATTATTTACACTTCTTTTTTGGTTAAATTTAGTGTTAAGTTTACATTTACATAATGGTTGAACTATAATGTTAGAAAATAAATAGTGTTAAACTTGTGTTAATTTTAACACTGAAAAAATTATATTTTATGAAAATAACACTATCTGAATAAATGAAGATTTACATGGTGATTTGGTTATAAATAGTAAACTTTTTACTTTTTTTAAATGAACATTTTAAGACTTAAAATTTTAATCTATTATTCTTAAAATTAAATAACTGAGTTTATTGCCCAATTCATTTTCGCAATTGTAACTTATTCATTCAAAATTTAGTTGTCCAAAAAATATCCTTACCTACCAATATTCAGACGCTTCTTGCTACTAACTCTCTAGATATTTATAAAATTATTTATAACTATATTAAAGCAGAAAATATCAAATTAAAAATGTAATTTTTAAATCATTGTAATCTCTTCATTTATACTTGGCTAATAGCCAAAGCAGCTAAAGCCAACAAGGAAAAAAAAATCAAATTGAGAATGAACTTTTTTACACACGAATTTTTGCTGTGTATTATTTTTGAACAGTGAACTTTTTACCAGTTTCGCGATTGATAAAAGGTTAATAAACACTGTAACGATCAAATTATTGTTTAATAATCTAACCGGTTTAATCTGCTTATGGTTACAAAAGTTGTTAATAATTCTCATTTAATAAACATTAAAACACACCTAATTAAAAAAATATACATCAGGGGGACTTACCGAATATGTAACAGTTGATAAAGTTGCGGTAAATAAGTTGTTCCTTGCGGTGAGTTGCGGTTTGAAGGATAGAAGTGATCCAGAAATGTACCACCGGTTGCTTTCGCGAGCGCGTTTATTACAAGTTCGGTATTACAGGCGATGTACAGGCGCTTCTGATGGTTCTCTCGTTGATAACACACGGAGTTATGCGCGACGTCTTCGTCAGTCGCCGTGTTTTGTAGTTGCACCCAGAGCTGCGTGCACTACCCCTTGCGCGTTACAACCCCCACGCATACACCACTACTCTAAATGGTACCTTTATTATTTTATACTGGACGTGGGATGTGGATGGGTATTGGACCGTTTTTAAGAATTTTAGTAACGGTTCGTTATAACTGTTTCTGTCACTTCCGTTCAAATGTAACTTTTAAATTATTACAAGTAAATGCTTTTTCTTGATTTCGTGGTAAGGTTCACAAATATATATACAGATTGCAGAAAGAAGTAGGCAGACTGAGGACTACTATAAAAAATTTGATGTGAAGTGTGAATTTTCACACATTTCAGGGTTTCGCAGGTATTTAGTAAGTGAATGATGATTATGTGAGATGCCAAAACAAATATGGTGTTAAAATATTTTTTTTGTTAATTTTAATTCGAATGCCTAATACCATTATTTGGGTTTCTAAATATTTCCAGTATCTTTTTTATATAGCAACCCAGCAAACATTCAACCATCGGCCGAATTCCGTCAAACTGCTTTTCTGTTGGTAAATTGCTGGCACTAAAAGTTTGTGCAACGCCAGTATTAATAATATACTTCACATTTGTATTTCGCACTTCTCCTATACGAAGTACTTTACCAGCATTTTATGAGCACTCCGTATTTTTGTTAATATGTTACATTTTACTTTTGTTTCACCATCGTCGAATAAATTTATTCAACGAATAAAGTTGACAATATCGCATCATTCTATTGACAGCAACGTTATTTTCTTCATTAATAGTTTAAAACCGATGCGATATTGTCAACTTTATTTGTTAAATAATTTTATTCAACGATGGTGAAATGGCCAAATGAATATTTATTTTGCACCTAACCATTAATTTATATTAATACTGGGTAAGTATAATGTAAATATACATATGTTACATTTGAAATACTAGAGAGTGGGTATAATATAATCATTGGTCCGTCAGAAATAAATCTTGCAACTAATGCGATTATTTTGCACTTTACCGCTGCTGGGCCGGCAATTGATACACCAATGGGCCAGCTAACGGCCACGGGGACACCGGGGTACTGGCCCATTACTTTCAGTGCCGGGAAGTATGTGCTTCAACAGTACTGGCCCGTATAAAAATATTTGCTGGGAAGGGTTCATTAATATTTTGAAAATTACGCCTAATGCTTCCATTGGTTGTTTAAGTCAGAAACTCCGCCCCTCTGATTTCGTATACATTCAAACATAGAATTAAATTATAATTTCAACACTACCCACTGGTTATTAAATTTACGCTTTTAAAAATTAAATGCAACATTTGCCAAAATATAACTAGAATTTTGACAAAATAATTTAAACAAAATAAAAATGCAAAAAAAACAACAAAAATTAAAATTGACGGGAATCGAACAGTAGTTTACAACTTACGAAGCGAGAACGTTACCACTGGACTACGGATGTTCACTCGTTTATTGCTCGTTTATCAAAAATTCCTGTTGTACTATTCCGGTTCACACCAATGTACATTACTTAGAATTTTTTCAGATTTTTAGTTTAAACCATCTGGGCTACAGGGTGTGGGACAAAATTTATTTTGCACAATTTTGGCAAAAATCGCATCAAAATAATTTATTTTGCAAAAATAAAATTTTGATAGTTAATCCACGTACCAAGGGCTTTCATTTGATACCCTACACAGAATTGTATAATTTTAATATTTTAATATTTGGTTATATTTTTAGGGGGACATGTTTTTTAAATGTTTTAGTATTTTTCCTATGTGCGGATCAAAGAGTTGAATAAGCATGCCAAATTTCAACTACAATTTTTACCGAACAGACAGACAGACAGACAGACGACAAAATGACGGTATAAGGGTTTTTTGGTCATACCTACAAAACCCTAAAAAGAACTTCTGGGCTAGCCTGGATACAACTGGAAATAGAATTAAATGGAAAGAGTTGATGAAGACATATATTCAGAAATAGATGTGAGAGACCTAAAAAGAAGAAGCAGTTGAACAGTTAAATGTCTACTTAAAGAGGCAACTTTTTTCTAACTGAACCTTGTATCTCTTATAGTTTAAACACTCAATGATAAAACTAGCAAAAGAGACAATCTGCAGATATATTTTTCTGTCTCAATGTTCCTACTTGTGATTTAAAGAGCTGTACATGCATGCCAAATTTCAACTTTCTTGGTTTGTAACAAGAAAGCTTTTCCACAATATCTACCACAGTGTTTCTCAACCTTTTCTGGCATGGGACCCCCCAAAATAAATTAAATATTGTCTGCGGCCCCCCTATATACATGTATATATGTGTGTGTGTATATATATATGAAGCCTATATAAGCCTATATATATATATATATATATAGGCTTACCATAATTATGAAACTCTAAACCGGGACAAGAACGGGAGCTAGGGCAAAGGAAAAAGTTTAACCACAAAAAATTGTTTTATTATTAAGTCTTGCAAAAGAAATATGCAGATGGTCTGCTTAGTTAATTATTTTATTTATTGTACCAGTACAACAAATATTTTTAAGAGAAGGTTCTAACTTATAAATTGTTGTTGCTATACCAATATAATTCAATATTCATTTAGTCAATAATCGGGATTTATGAAAATGATTTAAAAAATAGTTTTATTTCTCTAGTTATAGCCGATAGTGTATGCATGTATGTGTCTATATTGTCCATAGAAGCACATTCTACATAACAATGATTTATATTATAAAATTAACAAAAATTTCTACAAATACCTTTCCCGTCGCTCCAATTTTGGTCTGCACGGAGTCCAAACACTAAAGTCCACACTATAACACACTATTTCAAGTATTTTCTGCACTTTTATCACTTAAAAATAACTAAAAACGTCAGACAAAAATAAAGACGCCACTTGCAAAAATCACGTATCACTACATATCAAGATGGTTAATCTTGATAAAGCTCATTAAGGAATATAGTCATTAACAATTAATAAATAAGGAACAGAATTGCTTAAAATAATTCCTTATGAGAATAAACACATATATTATTATTTTATCAATAGTATACAGGTGGTTGAAATTGAACTACCGGGCCCAATACACAATTTTTTATTATTGAAGATGAAGTATAAAGTTAAATTTGGAAGTTACTTGGTACTACATGATCTAAAATAGTTTATATTTGTTACTTTGTATCTTTATATAAATAGTTATACATTTTGATTGAGGATTTATTAAAATTTCAGAGCTATAGCGTTGGAGACACGGTCTATATGGTAAAATGGGAGGACAAAGGTGATAATAGGATGACTTTTAGGCTATCAATGATAATTCTGAGATCTCAAAAATGGATGAAAATTACTATTGGAAGTATAATGGAGTTATCTCTCGAGAATTTTATACAGGTTAATTTTTTTATTTACGGGTTCATTTGGAGGGCTAAGGTGCCCCCCCCCCGGGCATTATGACCTTAAAGCCCGGTCTTTCCACCTTCATTTAAACCACTAGGTAACTATCCGACAGATAATGTTATCTGGAACTTTATCTTCTGAATAAATGTCATTACCAAGCAGTGAATTCAATACATCAGTCTCATTATCCGTAAGATAACTATCCGATAGATACATTTGTATTGAAAGACGGGATGACATTTATTCAGCACAGAAAGTATCATATAACCTTATCTGTCAGATAGTTACCTGGAGCAGTGTTTCCCAACCGCCGGTCCTATATATATATATATAGAGGGGGGAGCGAGGGAGGGATCTCAATGTGTATCAAGATAGAGGAAACACGATTTTTCTCGAAAAGACGATGTGTGAGCAAGTTGGGAAAAAAATTTGGTGACCAGAGTTTACCCAAATAATTGGATGGTAGTATTTAAATATTCGGAATAAACCGGAAGTACAGGATATCAAGGACAACTTCGATTTTTTATATAGGAACGTATAATTGGATAAAACTTTTGAAAAAAAAAACCACTTTTACATAAACATGTTTTTAATATCTGTTACGATTACCTATAATGGCTTGCAAGTATTTTTATTTACAAGTGTTCCATTGTTCCAAGTTGCTTTCCATTTTGAACACTTTCGCATCCTTACTCTTTAGCTAACAGTAGCTCAGAGCATAACAAAAAATATTGCAAGTACCTCCAAAGCGAACCGTTTTAATTAGTTTAAATTAGTTATCAAAATAAGTATAATTTATTTTATTTAAGTTTAAAAGGTATATTTTAATGAATATAAATGTCATATATTTATGAACATATCTTGCAAAATTGAGCGTTTTTCTATTATAATTTCATGCTTCGATTTTATATGAATTCGCAGCCCCCCGACGAAGCTTCCCCCCCCCTCTCCCTCACGGTTGAGAAACGCTGATCTACCATACACATATACAGACACACAAGTGATAATATAAGCAGTGGCGGAATAAGTGTTCGTTAGACTTGGCAGTCGTTAACGGTTCTGAACTCGATGAGGGCGTGGGAAATTTTTTTCATCGTCAAAACTTTTTGGAAGGTCCAAGAACTACCAAGACCATATAAAATAAACATAGAATCATGCGTTTCCTGTTTCCTTTTTGTGGTACCCTATAATTTTTTACCGCCAGGGACAGCATAAATGTTTACCGCGCAGGATAATAAAGGTTGCTTAATTATATCTATGAAACCCTAAAAAGGATTTATTTTGCGAAGAGAACATCGCAAATAAATATATTTGTTACAGAGGCAAAAGGGGCGTAACTTTCAAAAATAAATAATGTCTTCACTAAAATTATTCCCGGACCCAAATATAAAATCGCAATATATCTTTCTATTCTTAAACTGATGTCTCACTGGGCACTAGACCTTTATTCTTTTATACAAATATTTTATTCTAGGAATTGAATGACTATTTCATCTGCTTTCCTTTAAAAGAATACTTATCTCAATATACAGGGTGAATCGGGAGGAAAGTAACTCCGGGAGTGTACACACAGCGGCGACGCTAGACCAATCGTGGACGTCGGCGAAATTAGATTTGCGAGGACCCTTTAATTACTCAGAAAAAAAAAAAAAACGATAGTAAAAACAAACCTTGATTTGTCCTAGTCTTCTGGCTTCACTTTTTAGCCACTAAACACTATATTTTTAGACCGGGAGCTCATGACATTTTTGGTCTCCGATTTCATACAGCATGCCATTTGGAGGAGAGAATATTTACCCTGTGACAACAAAAAAGGGATGGTACTAAACCCGTGCACGCTTTCCGGTCATAGGGAAAATTGCATTTCCACTTGCACAAAATGTTTGTGTTTTTCTCTGATTTAATATTGCTTGCCCTTTTGTCAAAAGAAAGTTATAACAAATTTAAAGTCTTTTAATTATAGGCATGCTGTGTGAAAACGCGGAAAATCATATTTTTTTATTACAAGATCACATGACCGTTTGAGCTCTTTGGGACCCTCCGAATCGCATGCATATATTTAAAAGACTTTAAATTTGTTATAACTTTCTTTTGACAAAAGGGCAAGCAATATTAAATCGGAGAAAAACACAAAAATTTTGTATTTAAGTGGAAATGCAATTTTCCCTATGACCGGAAAGCGTGCACGGGTTTAGTACCATCCCTTTTTTGTTATCACAGGGTAAATATTCTCTCCTCCAAAAGGCATGCTGTATGAAATCGGAGACCAAAAACTGTCATGAGCTCCCGGTCTATTATCTTCTTATGCATTTTGCATGTATTTCATTCCATCACTTGTTATGGAATAACTACTCCTTGCTTGTTTTCCTTTGTTTTTGTAGGGTTACATTAAAATATATGCAATGTTTACATTAAATAAATGCAACATAACTTCCTAAAAAGTACTTAAATAGTACTAATCTATTTATATAAAGTTATAAACACAACTCATAACTGTTATAATTAATTTTAAACACATATTTATATACACTTAATTTTAATATAAGAATTTACACTTATTTGTTCTCAACACTTAAATATTAATTTTCATGTTTATCAAATTAAATTAATGATTTTAAAGTTTTAGGTCAAATAAACGTTAAATTAAATAAGCTGAATTATACTTAAATTTATGAGTACCATATGAGTTTTATTGTTAATTATGAATTAATAACAAAAATTACACGAACTGCTTTTAGCCTCACTGAATCTTTTCAAAATTGTGTCATACCTAACACTAGCCGCTATTTCAGCTTTAATTGACAAAACTGATAACGCAGATAGTCTCTCTTGGCTCATCGTGCTTCTTAAGTAGGTCTTAATCAAGTGTGCTCCGCGGAGCCCTGGGGTTCCGCGAGCTACCTCAAAGGGCTCCGTGAATTATAAATATAAATCCGCTAAAAATTAATATATATTAACAAAAAATTATAATTATTATTAATTTACATAAAGTTAATTTGTTGCTCTGAAAAGTTTAGATTTATTTAATTAATGAACTAAAAAAATCTGTAACGGTTAACTCAATATAGTGCACTCGCCTATTCGATAAAAACAGTAAGTAAGTTCTTCAATTGTTCAATTAGTTTTTACGATTTGAGTTTTTGTTGCAACGCAAAATGCTCCGGTCCAGAAAGACTAGTTGTGTTTGACTGTTGAGATCGGACTGATGATTGCTCTCGTGAGCTAGATAGCTTCACAATATTTAAAGATTTCTGCGATGAAATTAATGGAGACATTGATGCAAGTGACCTTATTATGTTGTGTGATGAAATTTGTCAACATTTGGAAGATATTCTAAACTCGGTCAAACAATATTTTCCAGATGAAGAGAATGAAAAGCTTAAAAATTATACATGGATTAGAAACCAATTCATAGTTCAGAAAAGACCAGAAACATTCACAGCTAAGGAGTACGAAATTTTCATTGACATGATTTCAGATTCCTCACTACAGGCCATATTTGAAAAACTATCTTTGCCAGAATTTTGGTGCACTTTGAGAGAAGAATATGCAGATTTATCAATGAAAGCTGTTAAAATACTTTTTCCTTTCACTACGACTTATCTGTGTATAAACAAAAACAAAATACCGCAACAGACTCGATGCAGAAGCTGGTATGAGGATTTAACTGTCCTCTATAAAGCCAGACATAAATGAATTATGTAAAAATGGGAAACAAGCCCATGCATCCCACTAAAAATGTTTGTTTTTTATAATATTTTGCAATTATTTTCTGATAAATAAATGATTTTATTGAAATGCAAATAATTTAATTCTTTCTTTTTATTTATATATATATATATATATATATGTATATATATATATATACAGGTTTGTCAAAAAGCGCGTGCGCCAACTGATGTCCTCTTACTCTTAGCTGTTTTGCGTCTTGGTCTTTTTTGTTTACGTTGATCTTAGTTTGTTGTATAATTGCTATTTTCGAATGTAATATTTAAAAATAAATGATTTTGGAAGAACAACTAATTAATTTAGTGACACCTCGTCAATAAACTTTTCAAAGTAAAACTGTCAACTGTCATAATACCACGATGTACGCAAACAAAAAATTTCTAAGTCTTAAATAATATTCAAATACTGTGTGATAAGTCAAAAACTAAAGACGTGGATCCTGAAAAAAACTACAAAAGTGAAACTTGGATAGCGTTTTAGGGTGATACACCCTTAACAAGGACTAAACAGTAGGAACTATATGGTTTTGATTAATTTAACTTGTTTTACCAAAGCTATTGAGAACAGACCAGGCTGCAGTTTACCTGAAATGGCAAATGTAGTGATTTGAAAAGAATTAGAAAAAAAAAAAATGTCAGAATGGACGAGCGTTTGTCTACTGACAGATAAATAGTAAGAAAGTAACTGATTAAACTGAGGATGACTAAATTATAAGAGAAATTTTATTGTTTTGACAAAATGATAAGGCACTGAGTATGAAGCAGCGACAGTCACTGAGCTTGTTGGGAACTGTAGACAACCTATAATGAAATAAACTGATAGACAGTTGAGTTGAGAACTGATAGCTTGTTGAGTACCGCAAGACACACTGGTCGTTTTTGTTTTGTTGACTCTGAAGTTCTAGGGAACTCTAGATGGTCAGGGACCTCAAGAAGTTAGGTTTGTTTTGTTTGGCTCTGGATGGTCAGGGACCTCAAGGAGTTCAGGGAAACTCTGGATGGTCAGGGACCTCAAAGAGTTGTTGGACATAAAATGGTCGTGTTTGTCTTGTTGACTCTAGATGGTCAGGGACCTCAGGGAGTTCAAGGGAACTCTGGATGGTCAGGGACCTCAAGGAGTTGCGTTTGTTTTGTTTGATGCTGAATGTTCATGGACCTTAAGGAGTTCAGTGAATCTCTGGATGGTCAGGAACCTCAAGGAGACAGGCAAAACTAACATTATGTTTTCGTTTCCTCTGTTTTATTTTACAGTTCTTAAATTCTGAAGATGCCGCGAAGACGAGGCAGGAGCAGGACGGTAGTTTTAAAATAGCAAATTGTTTTATTTTCCAGTTACATTTGTAGATGCCGCGAGGACGCGGCAAGATCAGGACGGCCGTGTTAAGACCACAACTAGTTCCTGGACGCCCTTTGTAATATGTTACGTAAGCAACTATAACATAATGACATATGTGTGAAATGTTCCACATTTTGCATGTGGAACAGAATTCATAATACAGCAACATTAAAGGACTAAATTATTTAATAATTTGTAATCAAGTTATACATTTGAAGAATCTTAAAGTCTTTATATATTTATAGTATACAAGTAAGTATAAAATGTTATTTAATTTAGACGTTTCATGAAGAAAATAACATTCCTATACACTAATGCAAAATCCAGTGTGCATACCTACATAACCTTTTGCATATACCCCCGTGAATTCAGTTTTTGAAATTTTATTCTCATCAATCTTTATAAATATATCACTGAAGTGTCAATATTTACTATACGTGGATGGAAAGAGTATTATTAATTTTTCTTTTTTATAAATCATAGTGAACTTCAAATCTTAACTTCTTGATATATGCTTTTTAAATCTGAGTATAATAATGATAATCACGGTATACGTGTGCATATGCAATGTCCCAAACAAGTGTATGTGTGTATAATTGTACACTTCTATGAACCTTTTTCTATCCCCCATACATACACTATCAGGCATGCATCGGTTCAAGGCATCTATTCCGAGGCATCATGCAACAGGCATCACTGGCAGTGGGACACACACTACTGATGCATGCCTAGATGCAAAACATTGAGTGGACAGTTGAACACAGCTTTGTTTAGTATACATCTCGAAGTTTGTTTCATTATCACCGGTTTTGAATAAAATATAAACATGAATAGTGATTCACCATTGCCAGTGATAATTGCCTTAATTGGTTTGTCTCTTAAAAAACAAAGAAGACAAAAAGGAAGTGGTGTAAAAATTGGTTTAAGGATAAAAATTAATATTCTAATTGCCGGTTATTGAGTGTATTAAGATTAAATGAACTAAAAGATTATTACAATTATTTAAGAATGGAAGACCGTCATTTTCAATACCTATTAAATTCAATTCGCCCAAGAATTGTAAACAAACATTGATGCAAGCCTACACATGTTGAAACATGCAGTCGGCATCAGTGAGGCGGCATCCAGGCTCTCCAACACTGTCGTGATGCTGATGCGTGCATCGATTCACGATATTTGATACGATATGATACGGTCAGCTATGTCTGTGGTTCTAGCTGGAATGAAGTATTTAATAATACGTGGTCTGTTCAAAAAGTATCGCGAATTTTGAATTCCCGCGGGTTACGTATATTCGATTTTCGATTTTTTTGTGGCGTTATGTTGGTACTCACGTTTCTCACTTATTCCGACAAGTTCGGCCGTTTTGAATGTTCAGTTAATTTTGGACAGTTACTTTGCTTGCACGTGTTTTGGCTCGTCTTCGATATTTGTCTATACCAAAAAATGGATCAAAGAATCTGTATCAAATTTTGTGTGAAAAACAAAATTAAGTCCGCGGACGCATTTCGAATGTTGACTGTGGCATATGGTGAAGCTACCTTGGACTGAAGTAACGTTTATCGGTGGTGAAATGTTCTCAGAGGGCCGAGAAGATGTGAACGACGAAGAGCGTGCCGGACGCCCGAGCAAGTCAACAACAGACGAAATCATTGATGAAGTGAAGAAAATAGTATTGACCAATCGTCTAATCACCGTTAGAGAAGTTGCTGAGGACCTAAACATATCGATTGGCTCGTGCCATTCGATTTTTACCAATGATTTGGGCATGAGATGGGTCGCACATCACACATCGTTGCTTGTGCGCGAATTTTTTACCAAAAACAACACACTAATAATGCCGCAGCCACCGTATTCCCCAGATCTGGCCCCCTGTGACTTTTTCTTGTTCCCGAAACTGAAGAGGCCCATCAAAGGACGACGCTACGCTACGAGCGAGGAGATAAAGACGGCATCGAAGGAGGAGCTGAACAAGATCACAAAAAATGATTTTTTCAAGTGCTTCGAGGATTGGAAAAAACGTTGGCACAAGTGTATAATATCTGGTGGGGATTACTTTGAAGGGTACAAAATAGATATTCATGAATAAATAAATAATTTTTGAAAAAACACAAAATTCGCGATACTTTTTGAACAGACCTCGTATATCTAGTAATTTAAACAAAATCAAAGAATGGCTAGATGATAACTTATTAACTCTAAATATATCTAACTTATATCGTTCCCTTTTCTTGTGAAAAAAATGCAAAAAATTGCAAATCATAATTATAGTACAAGGCATGCGTCTAAAGGACTATGTAATCCATTTAAAATTAAAAAAAAAAAAGATTATACAAATTTTATTAACTCAATTCCTAAAATATATAATGCGTTTCCTGATAACATTAGATCAAACTTATTTAGAATGTCTAAACTGTCATTTCAAAAACAGATTAAATCATGGTTATATAATGCTTCTTCTACATTGATAAATTAAATTACCTTCAATACGTAGTATCTAAGTATTTATTGTATCTAAATATATAACAATAGTGTGAATAGCTGAGCACTCAAGTTCGCAAGTTTGCTTTTTTTTAGGTTATAATGTTTATAAATTTATATGTATATCTTTGAGGTCTACTTTAACATAATATTAATCTTTTTTTTTTTTGATGGTATTTTTGTATATTATCCTTGTTCAAGACCTTTTTCTATTTCAATAATTTATTAGTAAATAATTATTTTGTTTAATTTCTTTTTGTCAGGTATACAAATTGAATACTATATTGTATTTTGTTTTTTTGGAAAATATATTATTATTATTATTATTATTATTATTATTATTTCAATGTTAAAACTCGTGAAGGTCGACCAAAATCGGTTGTGATTCAAAAAAACATCGATGCTCTGCGCAAAATGATTGAAGAAGATCAGCATGTGACACCGTGAGATAGAGGCAACCTTTGGCATATCGCAGACTGCAATACATTCGATTTTGCATGAACATTTAGCTGTGAAAAAGATCTGTTCCAGATGGATTCCGCATAATTTGACCATTGCTCAAAAAAGCCTCGTGTTGATTGGTGTAAGGGAATGCTAAAAAAATTCAACCTTGGCATTGTAACATCCGTATACAACATCTTTATAGGTGACGAAACTTGGATTTATTCATATGAACCGGAAACTTAGCAACAGCAGATTGTTGCTAAGTTGGGTCTTCCAAGATGACCGAAACCCACAAAAGTGGTTCGTTCCCGAAGCACTTCCTACAAAATGATCGCATGTTCTTCGGTTGTACTGGACATGTCGCAACCATTCCTTTAGAGGATCAGAGAACAGTTAATGCTTAATGGTATGCAACAATTTGCTTGCCAGAAGTCATCGACAAAATCATGAAAAACAACCAAAAACGTCGCATAATTCTTCATCATGACAATGCAAGCTCCCACACAGCACGTCAAACAATTGATTATTTGAAGGATAAAAACATCGTATTAATATCTTATTGCCCGTATTCACCTGATTTATCCCCTAACGACTTTTTTTCCCCATGTCAAACAAAAAATGCGTGGACAGCGATCTTCATCACCTCAAAAAGCTGTTGAATCCTTCGAAAACCAAGTTTTTGAGATACCAACTTCAGAGTGGAATTTTTTTTTCTAGAATTGGTTTGAACACATGCAAAAATGTATAAATCTTAAAGGCAAATATTTTGAAAAGCAATAAAACAATTTGTTCCAAAAAAAAAATTGTTTCTTAGTTTTTGTAAAAACTCAAAAGGTAGCCCTCGTATTTATGAAAGTTAATTTAATAAATTACCAAATATTTACCGACCGCCAACATATATAAGGGAGGTATTGTGATCATACCGATTTTGACATTTCGAGATTTCGATGTATCTCCACGAATTGAGGTCCCTTCATAACGTTTTGACTATTTTTAGCATGATGTCTGTCGGTCTGTCTGTCCGTCCGTCTGTCGGTCTGTCTGTCCGTCCGTCTGTCGGTCTGTCTGTCCGTCCGTCTGTCTGTGTACACGTGCAGAGCAAATTCGGCTAAAATAATTTTTATGAAACTTCATATTTAAGCTTTTGACATCAATGGCTCGTTGATGAACTTTTGGTAAAAATTGGTTAACTAGAAATGGGAGTTTACTCGAGTCGATTTTAAAATATTTGCGAATATTTCATAACATAAAAATATTTCGAAAAAATTTATTTGACAAAAGTTGCTATAAAAGCAATATCTAACAACTTTTGTTCGAGAAATTTTTTGATGAAACGATTTTTTTTTTTTTTACTATTACCGACCGCCAACATATACAAGGTGTCTCAAAAGAAATTTTATATTTATTTAGCTTACTGCGTGAACGCAACGTATCCGAGGGGCGCGGGGGTTATGTCAATCGGTAGCCTGGCTTTTGGGAATTCAGTCGCTATGGAGCGTTTCTCGGGAGCAGACCGCGCGTTATGCGTGCGAGAGTTTTACAAAAACGGTGATTCGGCGACTGTAGCGCGTAAAAAATTCTGCAGTATTCGAGGTTTTCGCCACTTAAATGATGCGCCAAGCATTCCTCTCATTCGACATTGGGTTAAAAAGTTTGAAGAGACTGGTACAACGCTGGATAAATCAAAATCCGGGCGACCTAGGTCATTAAGAACGGTAGAAAACGTGGAGAATAATAATCAGTCTGTTCGTGACGACCCGAACCTTTCAATTTGGAAGCGCGCAAGTGCTTTAAATGTGCATAGATCATCATTACATCGCATTATGCACAAAGACCTAAAGCTGCACCCCTACAAAATTCAATTGGTGCAAGAATTAAAGCCCCAAGCTGCCAGTCAGAGGCTTAATTTCGTAAATCAGGTGATTGAGCGATTTTCAACGTTTACCAACATTTTGTTTTCGGATGAAGCTCATTTTCATCTTAATGGCCACGTAAATAAGCAGAACTGCCGCTACTGGAGTGCAACGAATCCGAAACGCAAACATCAGAAACCCCTACATTCGCCTAAAGTGACCGTATGGGCTGCGATGTCGGCGCGAGGAATTATCGGCCCTTACTTTTTTGAAGACGAAAGGGGGCGTGCAGTTACAGTGAATTCAGAGCGTTATGTGGAGAAGTTAGACAACTTCTTGGTACCTGAACTGCAAAACTTTCCTGGCTATAACCAAAGAACATGGTTCCAACAGGACGGAGCAACTTCACACACGTCCAATATGTCTCTGCCACGTGTTCGTGAAATTTTCTCAGGCAAATTGATCTCCCGGAGAGGTGACATAAATTGGCCTCCACGCAGTCCAGATTTAACCCCTATGGACTTTTTCCTATGGGGTTATCTTAAATCTAAAGTTTACACCAATAAACCGACTTCACTGACGCATTTGAAAGAAAATATCCGTCACGAAATGGCAGCCATCCCTGAGTCCACCTGCCGAGACGTCGTAAGTAATTTTACTGTTCGATTAAATGAGTGCCGAGAACGCGAGGGTCTACATTTAGACGATATTATTTTTAAGAAATAAATCCCCAAAAAGTGTATTTTAATAATTAATAAACATTTTTTCTATATACGGCTTACTTTTTTTTTTAATCGATCCACTAAATATAAAATTTCATTTGAGACACCTTGATAAGGGAAGCGCGCATAATTGTAATCATACCGATTTCGACATTTCGAGATTTCGATGGATCTCCACGAATTGAGGTCCCTACATAACGTTTTGACTATTTTTAGCATGATGTCTGTCGGTCTGTCTGTCCGTCCGTCTATCCGTCCGCCCGTCCGTCCGTCTGTCTCTCTGTGTACACGTGCAGAGCAAATTCGGCTAAAAGGATTTTTATGAAACTGCATATTTAAGATTTTGACATCAATGGCGCAAGTTTATCAACTTTTGGTAAAAATCGGTTGACTAGAAATGGAAGATTACTCTTGTCGATTTTAAGATTTTTGCGAATATTGAGCAACAGAAAAATATTTCGAAAAAATTTATTTAACAAAAGTTGCTATAATTGCAATAACTAATAACTTTTGTTTGAGACGTTTTTTGATAAAACTAAAAATTTGTTCATACTTATATTTCCATGGTCATGATAAATAATAACTCTGTTAGAAAATATTAGGCCAAGATATTTCTACTCTGCTGGTAGAATGTATTTTATACAAGTACTTTATGACGGTGGTCGGTCCTGTGGTGGCCACAGCTGATTTTTTTTGTAAGTATCTATTTTTTCATACTTATATGTAACGTTTCCATGGTTATGATAAATAATATCTCTGTTAGAAAATTTTGGGCCAAGTTATTTCTACTCTACTACTTAAATGTATTTTATATAAGTACATTGTGATGGCGGTCGGTCCTGTGGTGGCCACAGCTGATTATTTTATATTATCTTAAAAATCTGCGGGCGCCCATGTATAAATAGAAATTGAATATTTCGGGGTGATGAAATGTCATAAACAACGGAATACTGTGTTCCAATAAGCGATTAGCAATTCTTAAACACTGTGAATATTGGATATCAATATTTGATGCACCAGATGTTAACGAGTAAATAGAGCTGGTCCTAGGATTTCTGTGCTGTGTTAAAAAATAAATGCAGGATTGCAAAAATTTAACTTTATTTACTAAAATAAATAAAACATAGCCAGGGCGGAACCGGGGCGGCAGGTCATATGTGCGGGGTCATGTGTGATTCCCACCTTGCACCCCACATATGACCGGCTTTGCCAGTAAGGCCGTATTTTGATTAAAGGTAAATTCATTTTTCTACGCACCTATAAAAAATATATTCCCAAAATACATATTGATGTAATGTAGGTGTGTACGTAAAGAATTGTATGTACAATATGCGTGTCACAAAACTCGAAATTGCGTCAATATTTGCAGATACGCTGGTGCTATAAGTACATCACACGTAATGAAATATATTTGTTCGCAGAGTTGTTACTAGAGGTAGGTAAACCAAAACTGAGCAACACAATTATAAAAACTTCCCCTAACGAATAAATGAATTAAGAGATTTATCAAAACACAAATTTTAGTGTTTTAGAATTTATTGTTATTAGACGAAATTATTTATCATTTCAGATGGCGATGAGATCAGGCGAAGACGTAAACAGGTCAAGGAGGATGGGAAAACATCATATGAAAAATAAATTGCATTTTTCTCAAAGGTGTGCAATATTAGGGTGCACTTCTGTTATGTTACAAAATGTTGTCATGAAATCATTTACGCTGACAAATGTTGAAGACATGACGTCATAAGTCAACAGCTTTTTTCCTGAACAAAAAGTCAAATCTACTTTAATCAGAGCAACGGTATATTTCCACAAATGAATTGGACAAAAATAATTTATAATTTTTTAATATACATATTAAGAAAGATTTTGGTTTTTATTTAAACCAAAATAAAATTAAAGCCATGATTCGATTGCGGCGTTGCAGCGTCTTACAAAAAGTGTAAAAGTTAATTAGTGCTGTTAGAAATCAATCATGCCGTAACCGGGACAGGTTCCAAAAGATACCGGTTCTAGGTTTACTTGATTCCGAAAACCTGAGCCTTTAATTTGGAACGTATTTTTTGGCCCTTTCATTTGGCCTGTATTTGGAACCGGGTATCTGAAATCGGGTATAAGGACGCTTTGTTGTCACCACACGGTACTCAATAGTTTCCATAACCATTCCAGAATATATTTTGAATAAACCATCCCAGTAGTGTATTTGGGACTAGATGTGCGTAAAACGATGTACCGCAAGCCGAAAGAATGTGTTCATCTTTGGACAAATAAAAGCCCTCCACTACGCGTTGGTTTCTAAACCTCGTCTAGTGGTGCAATTTTTTTTTTTTTTGGTTCTCTATACGTAATAACTACATTAATCAAAAGGTCCGGTGTCCGGGTCTATGCTTACCTTGTCTGCCTCTATACGCCTATCTAGAAGTTGGGCCTAGCCTATTATTTATTTATTTATACATTTATTTATTTATTTATTTATTTATTTATTTATTTATTTATTTATTTATTTATTTATTTATTTATTTATTTATTTATTTATTTATTTATTTATTTATTTATTTATTTATTTATTTATTTATTTATTTTTTAAATTTATATATTAATTATACCAAAATGAGGCAGCCAAGATCTTTTTTTTTTAGCTGTGTTATTTATTCCTTTTATCTCTGTTTCTTTCCTTAGTTTTTCTTCTAGTATCTCTTAATATTTCTGTTATTAGCTGAGGATCCAATCTTAAGTTGATATTCTATTACCGCATAAATGGCTTTATTGTCTTCATCAATTATTTTACTAACAGCAGCAATGTTTTTTTTTTTTTTTTTTGTAACAGATGTAGAAAGCTCCTTTTTGGGATTGTGCAGAATTCCTGCCTCGTTCAAGTTATGACTTGCGGTAAATTGTAGCCAAAGACTGCGCTTGCTCACCAAATATTGAATTTAAACTTTCTTTGCACTCATAAGCGCTATTTTTTAAATCATAATAAATCATGATTCGAAAATGCTCTCTGATTAATTCTATATTTTGATTTTCTATGCAGTATTCATTAAAGTTATCCCTCGATAATTGCCTACTATATACGTATTTCCTGCCTCGTGTATTGTAGAAAGGGAAACAATTGAATGAAGTCTGCGACGAAACTAAGAGTAGCTCATAGGTCAATGGAGAGGCTTATGATTGGGATACGTCCTGTTGACAGAATAACCAACATCTGGATAAGAGAGCAAACCAAGATGTGTGATGTAGTGAGTAGAATAGATCAACTGAAATGGAACTGGGTCCACCATGTAGCGAGGCTACAAGATTTGAGGTGAACTAAGAAAATCTTAGAGTGGACACTGGTAACAACAGTGACACACCACCCGCTAGGTGGTCAGATGATTTGAAAAAATGTGCCAGAAACTGGCAACTTAACGCACTAGATTGAATGAAATGGAAACAAACAGGGGAGGCCTATGTCCAGAAGTAGACAAGAGAGGTTGGATGACGATGTATTGATATGGCAGTTTAGAGACAGTACTACCTACCCGGTGGGCATTATCAAGAAACTGGTTGGCGGTTGGCTGCCAGTGGCGCAGAGCTAAGAGGAGTGGCGATGCTACATGGGGATAAGTCGTAGTATAGAATTCTTAATTTCGCTAGGCCTTGCGGCCTTTAAGGTATTAACCGTTACAAATAAAGTAAACAATAAAATAACGTACAATATTTGATATTTGATAATTTTACAATATTTTTTATATCATTTATTTGTTCTTTCTCCAGTACCCCTCTCTTTCTTTCTATTCTCATCCCGACTTCCCTCTCCGACCTCCTTCCTTCTTTTTTCCAGTTCTCTCGCTCATCTTTCTGAAGACAAGAATGTCTTCCTCACTCATCAGTTCCTTCATCTCTTCCTCCCAGACTGCAATCTCCTTGCAACTTTTAGCAAAATGCTGCAGAGTTTCCTCTTCTTCCTTGCACATTCTGCAGAGCTTGTCCTCTGACTTTGCCCAGTACCTCTTGTTCCTCTATTCGTTGCCGCATCTTAGTCTCGCTATCCTCCTGACTCTATTCCCTGATCTTCCTCTTTTTCCCTCCAAGTATCTTGGTCTTCCGAAAACTCTTATCTCTTTATATATTTTCACACTCCGCGATTTGTCTATTATGTCTGTTCTTTCCTGTTCCTGTACTCCCTTATCCCTCCTTCTCAATTCTTCTAACTATATTTGTTCTTTCGTTTCTCTTTCTCCCTGCTTCTCTTATGTCCATTTCACACCTCTAAAAGTACTATTTTCTTGTCTCTCCCCATGCCGACAATTTGCCTTTTTGTTCTTCCTTCATTCTTTCTTCCCAGCATACGCTTATTTTTTTTTTTTTTTTATTCCGTTATAAATATACATATTTTCCAATTCTCTTCCCATCTGACTTGCTACTCATATTTCACTGTCCTCGCTCCGGTACCAACTCTCAGCTTTTCCTTCTACGTTTCCTCTCTCACAATGTATTCTGATGTCGTTTTGTCTACCCAAAATGTCCATCTCATATAGCCCTCTTGTACCCTTTCCGTCATCTCCCATCTCTTCCATCTCCCATATGATAAGTCATAGTATAAAGCAAGTATGCCTGCATGCTAGTGCCCATTTAAACTATTATGTCCTTAATTTTATCCAGAGCTCGTAACTCCAGATCCCAGATCGTTAATATTGGGCAAAGACCAACGTTGTATCACAAATAAGGATTTCAGTGTCCTTGTAGGCGTAAACAAAACCTGTTCTAGAAATTCAGATAGTTACGTCTGTGAATAACAATATCAACAAAGGTCCATTTACCTATAATAAGTCTGTAGAAATCATATTATACTTTGTTATCAAACAACAGGAATTAATTAAACATAACTAGTTACATATATAGGGATAATTGTTAAGCGCTTGTAATAGAGTAGGTTTCATAATTAACATCTATTTGCGTTGAAATTATTTCCATATAATTCTCTGTTAGTATAGTCTTGTTAAGAGAATGTGTCTAGTAGAACGTAAACAGGTATTATTTAATATCAGAAAAAGATCACCTGGAGACATTGTAGTAATATGTGTAGATAAAATGAAGACTATTCTATATATTCTGAAGACTAGTGAATAATTTGCAAAATATAAACCAGAAATTTTTCATCATGATCAAAACGCATTTACAAAACGCAGCTCAAATTTTATAAAACAACGGTGTTATCAGTGGTAGTTCTAGGACTAAATAACAGGAGAGGCAATCAAAGTTTAAATAATAATAATATAAAAAGGCGGAACCAGACATTCGGTATTCGGCGAGTCCACACAAGTGTTCGTAGTGTGAATGGGTTGCTTGTTTTATGCCGAACGTCTATTTACCGTGCTCGCCATTTCATGTATCTTGTTGGTCTTCTATGCCACATCAAAGGCAGCGATTACTCGCCGAGTTGTGTTTTGAACCTGCATCCACACAATCGTCCTTTCGCGAGCATTAAAACTAGATAAGCAACTACTGATAATGAGAGCACTGCAAATCCGCGGATATCCGCAATTTTTCTGCGGATGAGGATAATTTATCATTTAAATCGTGCGGATGCGGATTATGTATCGTATTCGCTTATCCGCAATATCCGCGTGAACATAAAATCTTCATTGGACGCTTCTTCCTACGGAAGACACCTTTAGAACTCTAAAAATGTATCGCTGGCATTTGTATTGTGCTTATGGCAAGAGTGAAATAATAATACGTTACGCCACTTTTTACTTTTTTTACTCTTCGCATAAAGACCGACTTTACTCTTAATAGTTAAATATAGTAGAGTTTATATAACAGTCGTAGATACAACAATTTCTTTAGATTTATTGCATTTATTAATTTAAAAATAATTATGTATCGCCTTATTTTGCATTTTTGGAAATATTAGTAAAAATTTGCCATGGCAATTTGCGCCATTTAAAAACATAGAAGCTCATATTAAATATAAAAAAATAAAAATATCTTGAAATTCTTGAAATCGTAACTATTAATAATAGGATGATTTTTTTTTTATTAATAAGAACTTATTTTTTTAAATTTGCTGATCTTATAGAACTTTCCTTGTTATTTATTGGTCATAAATGTGATAAATTAATCTGTTCAATTATTTCTAAATATCTCTGCTCTAAAATAATAGTGAGATAAGTTTTTGAGATATTACGGTTTCAAGTTTTACATTTTATATAAACTTGGTTTAAGAGTCGAATAATTGTAATTTCCATCTTTATTTTTTAATTTATGTAATCTCAGTACGACGTTAGATAGAAAACATATTTCTGGACCAAGTAATATTAAGGTAATAAAATTAAAAAGAAATTAGTAGTGTTTTAAAACAGCGATATGCCAAATAAGGCGAAACAGATATTTCCAAACAGACAGCAAATCCTGTGTGGATTGTGCGGATATTTTTGCAGATACGGACTTTATATTTACAAAGGCTGCGGTTGCGAATCGGTTGCGGATACGGATACAGAAAAATGTATCCGCGCAGGGTTCTGCTAATAATTACTTTAAAATTCATATCATAATCAACCTAACCTTTCGGCAGTCGCGCCCTAAAAAGGCACACGAGCAGTCGCGCGTTATACTTTTTACAACATCCATAAAAATCATATTTTTTATCGTTTAATTATATTTATAACCAATGTTAAGATATTTTCTGATAAATATATTATTTTTACATGATTTATTTATCAAAAAACATCAATACCTTTTACATAAGACTGGAGATTAAGCACAAAATTAAGTACGTAAACTGAAAAAGCATACTTTTATTGCACAAATTTTTAAAGGTAAAAAAAAACAACTGAAAACTATAATAATATTATTCGAGGTAGCAAAATCCATTCATTTTTCTTCTGTACATGTCAAACAAACTGTTTGTTTTTTTGCATGTTTTTTGCAAATGAAACGAGAATACTGGTCACACTTCATGGTGGCTGATAAGTTCTTTTTTCTCCCGCAGAGACAACATGTTCCTTTTTTCTTTGCTGGTTCGTTCAAAGAAGAATGTGCTTATTGCTCAGTCTGATCTTGCTCTGCTTGCAATAATCATCTGGTTCTATGTTTTCGTCACTAAGATCACCGTCACTTTGAAAAACATCCAAATCGCCACCCTTTTCTTCATCTGAAAGCTTTTGAAGAATAAGCGGAATATCACTAAACTTTATTCTTGATGCCATAACACTGATAAACTTTAAAACTTGCAAATAGATAAAAAATGAAATGTCAAATTTTAAGAAAAAAGTGCAACTCTACCAGTTGCGTGTTGTATAAAGTACAACACTGTGTGATACCGCCAGTTTGGATTGTCTTTGGGCGCTGATCGGAAGTGCGAATATGAATGATTGGGTGGGGAGATGGTAGTGGACTAGTCAAGGGAGGAATACCTGGGTGGGCTACCTTCCTGGAAAAAAATAAATGTCATATTTCTGCTAAAAACAACCACTGTTGTACTTTTTACAACGGTGCGACCGCCGGAAGGCTAATTATTCGTTATTGTTATAAAAACAAACTGTTTCATTAAATTTATTTTCATTTGTATTTCACTCATTGTTATTTTATTATATTTCATTTACTTTTGAAATTATCTCTTAACTAAATTCATAAATAAATAATATTATTTATAAATTATTATTTTTTATATAAAGAAATAAAGCTACAATAAATGGACAAAAGATTCTTTTTATTCATTTCAAACCCCAAAATTTATGCATTGAAAAGCTAAAATTGAGTTAAACAAGGTAGTTTCAAAGAGAAAATTACTTTTAGCAAAATAATGCCTACGTTTTTCTGCTTTCTTTAAGTGACACCATCCACCATCTTCTTCTTCTCTGCTTTTTCGTTTTTTTATTTACACCACGCCGAGCACCTCGGCTATTCAGTATTTGGCGAATTTCGCATGTCTGGGGCCAGTGGCGTATTTATGGTCGGTGAGGCCCGACGCGCAATATTTTTTGGGGGCCCCATTTCATTAGGTAAATTTTAAATCTGAGTTATTGCTTAGTGAATACTACATGTAATTCATACCTGTAAAATCTGCAACGACGGCAAATTTTCGACAGTTTTATTTTAAATAGTATAATTATTATTTTTTAAATAGACAACTGATTTTACCTATGATTTAAATTATTTTACTATTTTACATGTAAGTAAAGTACATAACATTGTACTTTACATCTGATATGGATGTTTTTAAGAAATAAAATAAAATGTAATAAAATAAAATGTTTATCCCATAATATTAAATATGCATTCTGTATTAAATTCCCGGTAGATAATAAAATAATAATTGTTCAACAAAAGACTCATGTAAATCTGTAAGACTGAAGATATATTAGGTATTTGTTTATATTAGGCTTTTCAAAAATATAGTTAATCAAATCTGGTCATATTAAAACCGTTATTATGTATAATTTAGGTTTTTAGAATATAAATAAATAAAAAATAAATTATAACTGAATCTCGACTCAAATGGGCATGTGGCGCCCGTTGCGTTGGTTTCGTAGGAGAGACGCAGGCGTCGCGGCGTCACATAGGTCTACGACTAAGATCGTAGGACCCGCCACACGAGGTGACCAATAAACGGTTCTGCTGAGAAATTTGTGATGTGCGGATTTAACCTGCAGCAGAATTGCAGGTAAATCGTTGAAAAAGGGGGCGCCTTACTTCAGAGCAGAGTTATACTCACAAACAAAAAAAAGGACAGGCAGGGTTCAGACGTATTTCACTCCAAGGGGTTATGCTTGGAGACTTATTACATGTGGTTTGGTTTTCCCTGGGAGTAGAGGTATTCGAAGGGGCCCACACAGTGGTTCTGGAGGAGTAATAACACAATTCTGTCCTCTTGAATCCCTACTCA
The DNA here is from genome assembly GCA_963971575.1 of Liopterus haemorrhoidalis. NCBI lineage: Eukaryota > Metazoa > Arthropoda > Insecta > Coleoptera > Dytiscidae > Liopterus > Liopterus haemorrhoidalis. Next base: position 30,778,699 of record OZ020619.1, on the reverse strand, counting down.
GCCGTTGAAATCGTAGAACTGCTCTGAGTAACACGAAAAATTATTTTGAATAATTTTTATAACAAACAAAAATTAATTGGGGAAAATGTAGCGGAAATTTGTATAAATAATGGATCACCTGGTAGACGGGTGATGAAAGTTTTACAAATATATGTTTCTCCCCGACACAACCAAATACAATGGGGTGAGAAACTATACACAAATTAATATTCAATTTACAATTTACAGAATCTAAATTAACAAGTGGCAAAATTAACAATGTGCGCACGCACAGGTGCTGAACTGTGCGGCGCGTCAAAATACAATGAAAAAATATGAATTGAAATGTGTACTCACGCGTTCCGTATGAAAATACGGAAAAATACTTAGCGTGGAGTACAGATACAGAAGTTGGCTTCAGTTATCCACAATCGGACTCTACAATATCCTGGTGGAATCACCGATTTCGGTTGATTACTGGCCCAACTTCTGGAGTGGTCTAGGTTCTCCTGGTTCTCGTCTGGATATTTGGTAGTTCCAAATAGACGCTACTTGAGAACTTTAGATAGATATCCTTTTGGTGAAAAATATCAAAATAAATCTTCTTGACGCGATCCAAAACGGGGGTTTTTCCCTTGTAAAAAACGTAGATCCCGAATGTGGTCAAGCACAAATTCTAGTTTACCAAATAGCTCGCAGCCTCGTCTTGGTAAACTCGAAACACAGTATATTAGATATTATGCAAAAAAACTCAAAAGACGTCTGTTCTCGATGAAAGACAATCGAGTAGTCACCGTCTCAGACAGAATTATACAAGATTCTAGGGGTTCATACAAGGAACGCTAGAATTGTATATGAAAAATAAGAATTCATAAAAAATTACCAAAAGCGGCAATTTTGAATAGTTTTGCGACTCAAGTGGTCGCTACAGGGCATAAGATGCCCACGGGTTTGAAAATATATATATATCTGTAATAATTTGTAAAAATAAATGTTTACAAATTATTACATACATTACACAAGTGCATATACATAAAGATTCTTAACCATTTAAGTATCTACATGTATCTGGAGCTTAGGCCTCGAAAGCGATTCGAAAAAAAAAATATATTTATATCGATTTTAGTCGATAGACTTTTCAATAATTTGTAAACTTTTAGAAATAAACACTACGAACCATAACCATTAACACTTTTGTTAAAAACATAAGACCCACTTACCAGCGGTAACCGTTTTTTTTTTTTTTTCTGTTTACTAGACTTCTTGATTTTTGATGATTTAAACATATGTGTATCAATATAACATGTATTTTAAATATAAATGTTTAATTTATCGTTATAGTTTCTTGTTTTTCACGAATTAACACTTAAAACAAAAGCACAATATTACCGATAACAAAAACAACTACTAGAAATTTTCAAGTGGCCTAAACTTGCACCACACGTGTTCAATCAACACTGTTGATAAACAAATTTCTGCAGCAATGTGGCGACTCGTAGAACTGAATTTTTGTTTGATAAGGAGCTTCTCATATTTCAAAATAGATGCTTAATCTTATGAATGAGGCCGTTACGCATCACCGTTTGTATTCGTTATTGGTCGAAATACACTTTTAATAAATAATATTTTATTTTATTTTTATTCTTTTAAGCGTCGCTATGTATGTTTATGTATACATTTTTAATCCAGGGCTCCTTCATCATCCGGGGCCCCTTCATCATCCGTGGCCCCGCTTCTGCGCGTAGTGCGCGCACCTATAAATACGCTACTGTCTGGGGCCGCCTTAATAATAAAGCTTATTGCACAAAAAGTTCTTATACAAATGGCACAGGTTCACTTTTAGTGATTTACAACCTGTCCGAAATATAACCTAAGATTTCGTGTGATTTCAGTGTGATGTATAAATAATAAATAAATAAATAATAGGCAGACACGGTAAGATCTCTGTATCTACACCGCCGGCCATAGCTATGAAAGCCACGTGGTCAGTGTAGCGTTTCTACCGGTCCTATTATCCTTGCATAAACAGATACACATTTTAAGTATAAAATACTTGAGGCTGAGTTAATCCCAGAGCTGATTGTACAGTATCAGAAACGTAGACAATATATTCAGCAAAACAAGTTCAATGAAGTATCTTCGAAATATTATAAGAAAAAAACGAAAACCAAATAAATTACATTCAAATTTACGTTCATACAAATTAATATTATCTTATTTAAGACGTTTCCATGCTAGACGTAGACTGTTCCATATTACAAAAATAAACTGAGTAAATTAAAATAAATTAAATAAATGCAATAAAATAAAATAAAACTTATAAATTAGACGTCATGACAGGACATAAATAATTGAAAAAGTTAAAATATGTTATTATAGCAACATTTAAAAAATTCTTATTTAAAATTCATATCGACGACGCGCGTACAATATATCCTAAGTGACATAGACATAGTTAACAACAAAAACAACAAAACTGTTTTACTTGCATACCAATTAATTATTTTTCTAACACGAGGGTTACCTTTTATGTTTTTACAAACGAACTCTAGATGGCAATATTGAAATGTTATAGCATTTTATTGCAAAAATATATTTATTAAAATTTCGTTAAGGATAGAACAAACTACATAATTAACTACACCACGCTATCCACGATATTTTCTAACAACTTTGTTTATTTAAATTAATTATAATATAATATAAAAGTTAAATACAGGTTATTCCAAACGATTAGTAGTTGGATTTTCCTTAACAAAATGATAAAAAGCTTCAATCAATGCACTCAACGCACACTCAACGCACACTCAACGCACACTCAACGCACAACGCACAATCAACAACTTCCTAACCATAGCTCTTACCGGCACAAAACTAAGCACAGTGGCGTCCCGTTACAGCGTATCATTACTATATTTATAAAATTTGACATTTGTTATTGTGAAATCAGTGGCAGCTTATAAATTGACCGAGTAGTTTGTTGACAGTGAGCGTTAAAAAAAACAAGTTTGTGAAAAAATGGATATTACTCGTGAAGGTTTTCTATTGATGATTTTTTACGATTTTAATAAAGGTCTAACTCAACAACAATGCATAGATTTGCTTCGTTCAACTTTTGGTAATAAAGAAAAGACTGTTTACAATTGGATTGCAGAATTACATCGTGGTCGTGCGTCCGTCAGTGATGAATCTCGTGAAGGTCGACCAAACTCAGGTGTGATTCAAAATAACATTGATGCTGTGCGCAAAATGATTGAAAAAGATCGGCATGTGACTGCTTTACCTATAGCCTCATTTTAAATTCTGTAAAAACTGTGTTTTTTTAATAAAATTTTTAATTCACATTTAAATTTAATGTAAGATAATTTTTTGAAACTAGCAGGTAACTTATTATATAAAACAATACCCATGTAATTAGGATTAGATTTTTATTCTTCCAATCTAATTTTATTTAGTATTAACAGATCATTACTTACTGAAATTATTTATATTTTCTTTCACGTAAAGAAGACAATAATAAATGTATAGGCATGGTAAGGTAAGTAGACTTAGTTTAAAAAAAAGTGGCCGGCAATGCATTCTACTTTTGACATAACACATTATTCGTATCATTTTTTTTTTTTTTTTGTATTAAGAACATACCATTAGCACATGGTAATGCGCTCCATATTATTATCCCATAAATCAAGTGACTCTCAAATAATGAATGATAAATCATTTTTACAATAGTGGCTGAAACATCAAGTCTAATTTTTCGTACTAGATATATTGTTTTAGATAATTTATTCCTAAGTTATAATATGCGAGATTTGAAATTTAGATTATAATCTAAATTTAGTCCTAAAAATGTTATTGATCTTGAACCAAAATCTAAGTTGTTTTTCCTTAACCCGTAAATACTACTATCGGGTCCAAGGGACCGATATTGCCATTGTTATTGAGTTTAGAGTTGAAGTAGGGGAAGTGGGAAAGTGAGTTTCCTGGAATGCTCAAACAAGTTCATACTCGTGAGTTAGTCATAATTGGTGATCGTTTAAACACTTGTGTTTTTTAATTATAATACAATCTGGGTCCCTGGGACGCAATAGTAGATTGAGTGAACAATTTTCGATATAATTTAGGTAAGCTATAATGAATCAATTATATGAAATTTTGTATATTTAATAAATCTAGTAAGCCAGCGAAATAATGGACTGAAACTACAAATACTAGCTGATTAAAGAATCCACTATTTTATTTTATTTTTTTATTTTTATTTTATTAGGGCAACAAAACGGAAAATATTCCTGTATGTCGCCACGTACATTGAATAGGTATACATTTATATGAAGTTCAGGTACAAAGACATGACACAATAATGAATTATACTATAATATACTGATAAATATAAAGTTAATTTGATTTTTATAAATTTATATTTTCATTCAATATGTTATTTAGTTCTACTTTAAATTGGAAAAAACGAACAAAAAATATATCGCAAGAATTGAAAAATGAATCAAATGAAAGCATTAATCTATTTAGGGGAGAATTTTCCCCCGAATTTGTCTTTCTTTTATTACTGTAAAATGTTGATTTATTTCGTGAATTTACTTGAGATACATTAAAATTAATCAATTCGATAGCAGCTGGGCAGTCAATCATGTTGTACACTATTTTGAAAACAGTACACAAGTCAATTTTTAATCTTCGGGTGGAGAGGCTGGTTAAGTTGTATACTTGGAGACTATTTTTGTAATATAACCCATTAACGCCTAAAATGAAACTGGTAAGAAAAAAGTTTTAAATTATACAAAAACATGAAGTCTAGGTTACAATTATTACATATATTTAAGAATTTTATTTATTTTTTTATCAACTGTAAAGATACAAGGGCGTCCTCAAATGGGGACGTTAGGCAGATGTGTGATATTTTTCAAAACATCCTTTTTCAATGCACATTGTTTTCTGGCACTTTTTACATGTCCATCTGGCTTTCAAATGACACACACAACACTTTAATTGTTTTTCTAATTTTCCTGGAAAATGAAAACCTTCAGTTAATTCAACGCTGGATCCAGCTTTTCTTTTCCTTTGGGTTCTGGAAGTGGTGCCATCTCTCAGATAACTCCTTGTTATATAACGCCGGAATTCTAACTGATCCACTATATTTTCTGAAGTCATTTGATTCATTTTCCAGGCATTAGTCATGACCATATCAAGAAAATAGGTAAATAAAACCCACCACCGTTTTTTACCTTTTACACCAATTCGATACAATGATATGCACTGATCATGGGTATCTACCCCGCCCATTCCAGAATTGTAAGTAGCAAAGAATTTCGGCTGAACTACATTTTCTTTAGACTTTGTAGATCTGGACCACCGCTTACATGATTCAGTGGCTCAATAGTGTCATAATTTGATATCATGGAGCAAACACTGTTATCATACCACTTCACGCATAAAATGTCATCTGTTTTGTCATATCTGTAATCATATGAGCCTCTTGCCTCTTCCTTCGGAATGTAATTTGGATTCTCTATAATATAATTCTCAAGTTCTTCAGTATCTGTCAATTCATCCAAATTTGGTGAGAGAATACACAAGTCAATGTTGTCAACCTGTTCATACTCTTCATTTTCAATCTCTTCCAAGACTTGTTCTAACTTTTGGAAGGTTTTGGAACCATAAAAAGTTTTAGGATTCATAATAAATAAATATTTTCTTCTGACATGAAAAGAAAAAAAAATACAGTTTATATATATTTCTGCCTAACGTCCTCATTTGAGGACGGTAAGTTATAATGGCAGCTAAAAACTACCAAATAAAAAATAAATGAATAATTGTGTATACTTACATTAATATTAGTCTATAGACGCTATGTTTTTGGGAAAAAAAAAATTATACTATATTTTTTTATTTATCAAACACAATTTTTTTTAACGTAACTACACTATTTCAAAATACCGTGTAATACCAAGCACTCTCAAGTCACAACTAGTCATTTTTAAATCACTCTAATTCCAATGATTGATTGCAGTCTTTATATTAACAAGTTAGAACTAGAAAAATTTAATAAACAGTTTGCACATACGTTGAATGTTTATTTTTATAAGCGTCCTCAAATGGGTACGGTCGGCGTTAATGGGTTAATGAATGTGAATTTTTGAAAAATTTATAATTTAGATACGAAACGAATCGTTTTTGAACTGACTCAAGTCGGTCTATATAAATCTTATATTGCGGGTTCCAAATGACACTTGCGTAGTCCAAGCGACTGCAAACCAATGACTTGAATAAAGTAATGAGACTCTCAGGCTGTTTAAAGTCCTTACAAGATCTCATTATGAAGCCAAGCATTTTAAATGCAGACCTCACAATATTATCGACATGTTTGTTAAATATAAGTTTGCTGTCAAAATATACACCCAAGTCCTTGATTAGGTCACAACGTGTTAACAAAGTATTATTTATAAGATATAAAAAGTGTACAGGGTGTAGTTTTTTAGTAAAAGATATAATGTTACATTTGTTTAAATTAAGAAAAAGCTTATTGTTATTACAATACTTGAAAAAATTTTGCAGATCGTTATTTAGATCGGTACAATCTTGTAAACACTGAATATGTTTATAAATCTTTAAGTCATCTGCGTAAAGGATAAATTTTGAATTTAGAAAACAAGTGTAAATATCATTTATAAAAATTATAAATAAAATGGGACCTAAGTGAGACCCTTATGGGACACCGGAAGTAATGTAAGTAAAATTAGAAATGAAATTATTAATAGCTACAGCCTGAGATCTGTTAGAAATATACGACTCTAACCATCGCAAGAGATTACCATGAATACCAATAGAACGAAGTTTACGAACAAGCAACTTATGATCGACTTTATCAAAAGCATTTTTGAAATCAGTAGATATAACATCAACTTGTCCAGCCGAATCTAGTTTAGAGTGTATAAATTCTGTGTAGGGTAGTAAATTGGAAACGGTTGAGCGCTTCATCATGAAACCGTGTTGCTCAGGAATAATAATATGTTTTGTAGAATTAGAAATAAATTTAGTTATAATAGATTCAAACATTTTGGCAAATATATTTAATTTTGATATTGGCCTGTAATCAGATATATCAGAAACTGTACCACTTTTAAATACAGGTGTAATTAGAGCTTGTTTCCATCTGTTAGGAAAAATACCATAATTTAAAGATCTATTAAATAATATCTGTAACGGCTCACACAATGATTCTGCACATTTCGAGATAAAAACAGCCGGAATACCATCCGGCCCTGGACCTTTCTTTATTATTATTATTATTATTATTATATCCACGGACTTCAAAGAATCTAAAATTCTAATTTTACTGATGTGCGTTAAATTAATTGTGATATTTGAGTTAGGTAAACTAACATTATTATTTGTTGCGGAAATTAGTTCAAAATTAGAATGAAAGAAATCATTAAATAAATTACATATACTTTTAAAGTCGTTAGCTTGTTTATCGCCAAGAAACATACTTTGAGGTATAACCGATTTAGACTTTTTACCCGCAACATAAGACCTATAGACCATAAGACATCATGGTCAATGCTGAGGTATATACCGGCAAAAGTTTGAACCCAGAAAAAAATAAATTTGCTAATCCTACTCAAGTCGTATTACAATTAAAACCATCAATAATAAATACCAAACGAAATATTACGGCAGATAATTGGTACTCCTCCACTGAATTGATGGACGAATTAAAAAAGGAAGGACTGACTTATGTGGGAAAGATAAAAAAGAATAAAAGGCAGATTCCTCCACAATTTCTTTGTAACAGAAATGCCAAAGTTCATTCATCAAAATGTAGATTCACATCTGACAATACAATAGTTTTTCATGTTCCAAAAAAGGGAAAGGCAGTGATTTTTATATCTAGCATGCATCATAATTGTGCAATAGAAGAGTCAACTCAAAAGCCAGAAAAAATAAAGTATTATAATGATACAAAAGCTGGAGTAAACGCACTAGATAAAAAAATTGCCACATACTCCACGTCGCGTAGAAGTCGCAGATAGCCCATGGCTCTATTTCATGCTATATTAAATATTGTGGAGTTAATAGCCGTGTTTTACACCAATTTTCGAACGGAGGAAGAGAAATTTCCAGATATAATTTATTAAAAGAATTAGGACGCAAATTATGTGTTCTATATATAAAATCTAGAATATACAAGAAGAACGTGCCACATAAGCTTCGTCAAAAAGCAGCAGATGTATTAGGGATTATATTTGAAGCCGAAACCATATTTGAAGTACCTTGCAGCAAGTCAAAAAGGCCAAGGTGTCGCATTTGCCCCTAAGGAAATGACCGTAAAACGAATCATTATTGTAAATTGTGCAAAATACCGATTTGTCTAAAATGCAGTGAATTTGTTTGTCCTAATTGTATTTCAGAGAATTATTTATATAATTTAGTTCTTAATACTTCAATAAATGATATTTTTGTGACAATATTTGTTTTATTTAAAAACATATTTCGTTTTTGGAATTAATAACAATTGGTTTCATTGGACCCGATAGTAATACTTATGAAACAATATTTGGGTAGTAGTACATACGGGTTAAAGAAAAAATTAGTTTATCTATTTTTGTAAGGTTTAATAGTATTTTATTACTATTAATTTATAGCCGCGATCCAATGGATTTTGTGATACCAACACCAGGATTCATTCAGTGAATCAATAATTTAGATGCACAGCCTGAGATGGTCTAGCCATCTAGAGTTTGGGAAAATTTCCGGTGCGAAAGTGTCTTGTGTCGGTGAACTCCCGTTAAAAATTTAGGCCCTAGTCCGTTCCTGTGCAGAGTTGGAATTATTTTCCAATGTATATAATGATTGATGTATATGGCATGTAATGTGTAAACATGGGCGCCCACAGATTTTTCCAGGGGCAGAATAAGCAAATTTTAAAAATATTAAGTAATTATTTTTTTTTATTAATATTTATTTATATTAGTTACCTTACCCAACAGAACTATTTGTAAAACTGGTTCCTATAACAGGGTAACACAACAAAATACAATACAGAAAAAATAACAGTATTATAAATTACGCTGTACAAATATCAAATTGAACAATAGTAAAGAAAAATAAATCATACAAATTATTATATTTTACAAATTTTCAAAGCAGTATTTCTTGAAACGTTGCAATGAGCAGGCATAAACATCCATACTATAGTGCGTTCGAAGGTGAGTTTGCAGTATAGCTCTTATGGCAAATGGGAGCGGTGTTGCCAAATATTGTAAAAGTGTCAAATGTGTCAATTATAATAATATGAAAAACTCGTATTATTTACAAAAATCAACTCTTAATAAAACCCAAAATAACACTCAACAAAAACAAATGGCCATTTGCAGAATACTGCGTCTTCACAGATCAGCGCGTTTTAGAGCTGGCAACGTCGACTAGCAAGAAAAGGATAGCGTCATTCTGTAAACCCATTAGAGAGTATGAAAAAGAACTACTCCATATGCCCTGTACTGCAAACTCACCTTCGAACGCACTATAGGATCGATTTTGTTGAAATAGCTAGACATTCTAGCTATCGGAGAATTAAATCCCAAATTACTCTTAAATGGTTTATTATACAGCACAAGGTTACTTAAAGTATGAGAGCCACAACTGAAATTCATAAATAAGATTGTAATGAACATGTATCTACCATATTATTTAAAATTTTATACAGAAATGTAAGATCTAAAACAATACGTCTGGTACATAAGCTATTTAAATTGTAAAAGATAAGATTATCTTCGTAAGATCTGTAATACAGACGTCTGTTGAATTTAAAATTTAATCTGTCTATAATTTTTTTTTACACTTTCTCAATTTGTTCAATATACTGAGAATTCCATATTGAGCTGGCAAATTTCAAATGGTTTTAACCAGACTATTAAAAAGAATAACGAGTGGTTTCGGATAAGTAAATTCATTGGCAGCTCTAAAAATAAACCCTAGATTACTAAAAGTACTACGCACAATTTCACAAATGTGCCGATTTAAAATTAGTTTTGAGTCTAGGATGATACCGAGATCCTTAACTTCAGCTATAGTTTTCAAAGGAGATCCATAGAAACTATAATTAAAAATAAATACACTAATGGCCGGTATTATAAAAACATAACTTAAGACCCAACTAAATAGTTGTAAATTAAATTTAGTTGATAACTAATATAACAAGTTATTTAATTTCGGTATTATAAATCAGAACAGCCAACTAATCAACTAGTTCGCAACTAAAATAATTTAGTCTCAAGATTTACCAACCGAACGTTAGTATACAACTGACCGGTAGATGCCTATACTATATTTCGCGGTTTTTCTGTTGTAGATTTAACAGTTTAACGTTTATAACCTATAATTTTGACAGTGAAAACGAATTCGTAAAAGTTAAAAAGTATTTCAAATGGAAAAAAAAATGGGATAGAGGCAAAAATTATACAGAAATTGAAAAAGAACAATTAATAGATATAATGTAATATAAGTTAAGGACTTTATTTAATTATCAATTAATTCAAAAATAGACAAAACAGTATCTTTTGAAAACCGAAATCTGTCTTTAAATTGTTCATCATTATAATAATTAAACGGGTGTCTTCTTTCAAGAAATTCTCTAGACTGATGTATTCTTGAATTTTCATCATTATTACTGTCAGAAATACTGTTTCCGAATGGTGATGATACACTACTGTCAAATGATACTGACGACCTAACCTGTAAATTTTGTGTTGTTTATATATATAAATCTATTCATATGTATTTTTTTTATGTACAATATTATTACTTACTTTGCAGTTATTAATTATCAAATATATATTTTAGTATAAATAGTAAAAACAAGTTATTTCAATGTAAACAAAATGCTAACTATTTAAATGTAATACAAATATAGTTGCCAACTATAATTTAGTACTCAGAAAATCTGTCAACTAATTTAGTTTGGAGATTTAGTTGGTAACTTTTTTAAAACAAATTTAGTAGCAAACTATTTTGCTTTATAATACCGGCCATAAAATTCCTAGTAAAATTTATTAAATAAATTTTCATAAATCTTCTTCTTAGCGTTTTCCCGTTGGTGTGGGGTCTGATTTGAATTTTTGAAAGCCACTTTTGCCGAACAAACGCTTCTTCTGAGTGTAGATGTGGAATCCTCATGTCATCATCGACTGTATCTTGCAATCGTTGTTTTAGTTTCCCGCGAGGGCACTTGCCATCTGTTGTAAAATTGTGAGCAATGTAGGAACGCCAATCTGCTGCCAAATAACATCATTCGGTGTGTGTTCCAGCAGAGAAATGACTATGGACCTGCGAAGCATGCGCATCTTCATGATTTTTGTGGTTGGTCAGCATTCAAATCCGTACAATGAAATGCACTAAAGGCATAAACTTTCATCAATACAGAACATTATTTAAATTAAAATTGAAAGCATCTGGAATTATTCGCAAATTGATTAATGTCTTTTTCTACAAAATATACACTAGCATTAGTAAGGTTTTTCCTGTTCGCACTTACACAATATACTCAAACCAGCTAGACGATCATCCGTCTTAGTTGACCTCATATTTGACATAATAATGATCAGACCCGATTTGGCTACACGCTTTGTTTATATATTTAGCTGTCATCAGTTGTCAATATTTGTTTTTTTATCAGTAAACATATATATTATATTAAAGAAAAATATACAATTTCTATTTATCGTTTTTAGATAAATAGATATTACTTTTTTAAAATTATTATTTTTTTTCCCGCGATTTCCCTTTTTTCCTGGGCCCTAAATTATTATTTTACCGGGAAACGAGCCCTCTCTCGGTGCTACGGCTTAACCTTTCCGAGGCTCGAGGTGCAACAATGTGGCGAGGCCCCTTAACGCAAACTGAAACGAATAAATGCACATGAACTATAGGTCATTTCTTTGGTTTAGGCGGAACTAAATGATGGTTTCGTATTTTTAAGTTGTCTCGAAAACAGAGCTTGGCTCGGTAATTTCATTTTTGATGTTGGCATTTATTATTATGTGACATTTATTAAAAAAATAAAATAAATAATATATTTATAAAATTTTGGAAAATGTAAGAATTTAAGAAATGAGACATTTGTTTTAAAAATGACACAAATAATCAAAATGTAATAAAAATGACATTTTATCATGATATTAACTTAAACCTAAAAATGTTTATCGTAAGTATGATTTACAAAGCTTAACCAAAGTGTTCAAAAGCTCGAATCAAACTATAAAAATAAAGTTGCTAGATTGTACAAAAATGAACAAAAATGATTTTTAAAATATATCAATTTCAGATTTCCTAATATTAACTTAAGACTTCTGTAGAAAATAGAAGAATTATTTAAGATATCAGTTTTTCTTACAATATTTTCAATAACTTAATTGATCGCGCTGGTCCTTTAAGTAAATTTAGTATTCATGTTCTCTCTTAGAATATTGGAAATACTGAATTTTTAATATTATCTAATAATAGAACTAATTCTGCTATAATGCCCCGATTAATCGTATATCATTAAATTTGAATAAATTTATTAAGATGAATAATTTTCCCGACATATACTCATGTATCTATGCAACAATTAAAAAATTTGTCATTAAATCTTTAAATGGATAAGTATAAACCTTTTGTATATTTTTTTCATTATTATATTTTTTTACATGGTGGGGAGCTCACCCACAAACCATGTTACTAATTTATAGAAGTCTGCTTAGATCTCGAATTGACTATTCCAGTATAGACTTAAACTAGACCGTATCCAGTTCCTAGCAATACGTATCTGCCTGGGAGCAATGAAGTCAACGCCAACCAACGCTCTACTACAAGGTGTCTCAAAAGAAATTTTATATTTATTTAGCTTACTGCGTGAACGCAACGTATCCGAGGGGCGCGGGGGTTATGTCAATCGGTAGCCTGGCTCTTGGGAATTAAGTCGCTATGGAGCGTTTCTCGGGAGCAGACCGCGCGTTATGCGTGCGAGAGTTTTACAAAAACGGTGATTCGGCGACTGTAGCGCGTAGAAAATTCTGCAGTTTTCGAGGTTTTCGCCACTTAAATGATGCGCCAAGCATTCCTCTCATTCGACATTGGGTTAAAAAGTTTGAAGAGACTGGTACAACGCTGGATAAATCAAAATCCGGGCGACCTAGGTCATCAAGAACGGTAGAAAACGTGGAGAATGTTAATCAGTCTGTTCGTGACGACCCGAACCTTTCAATTCGGAAGCGCGCAAGTGCTTTAAATGTGCATAGATCATCATTACATCGCATTATGCACAAAGACCTAAAGCTGCACCCCTACAAAATTCAATTGGTGCAAGAATTAAAGCCCCAAGATGCCAGTCAGAGGCTTAATTTCGTAAATCAGGTGATTGAGCGATTTTCAACGTTTACCAACATTTTGTTTTCGGATGAAGCTCATTTTCATCTTAATGGCCACGTAAATAAGCAGAACTGCCGCTACTGGAGTGCAACGAATCCGAAACGCAAACATCAGAAACCCCTACATTCGCCTAAAGTGACCGTATTGGCTGCGAAGTCGGCGCGAGGAATTATCGGCCCTTACTTTTTTGAAGACGAAAGGGGGCGTGCAGTTACAGTGAATTCAGAGCGTTATGTGGAGATGTTAGACAACTTCTTGGTACCTGAACTGCAAAACTTTCCTGGCTATAACCAAAGAACATGGTTCCAACAGGACGGAGCAACTTCACACACGTCCAATATGTCTCTGCCACGTATTCGTGAAATTTTCTCAGGCAAATTGATCTCCCGGAGAGGTGACATAAATTAGCCTCCACGCGGTCCAGATTGAACCCCTATGGACTTTTTCCTATGGGGTTATCTTAAATCTAAAGTTTATGCCAATAAACCGACTTCACTGGCGCATTTGAAAGAAAATATCCGTCACGAAATGGCAGCCATCCCTGAATCCACCTGCCGAGACGTCATAAGTAATTTTACTGTTCGATTAAATGAGTGCCGAGAACGCAAGGGTCTACATTTAGACGATATTATTTTTAAGAAATAAATCCTCAAAAAGTGTATTTTAATAATTAATAAACATTTTTTCTATATACGGCTTACTTTTTTTTTAATCGATCCACTAAATATAAAATTTCTTTTGAGACACCTTGTAGTAGAAGCTGCCGAACTCACTATACAACTCAGAGCGCAAAGATTAATCACAAAACATATATTACAACAAGCATCAATCTGCAATAATTCTTTTATCCAGAATCTATATGTCCTATCACGTTTGTACACTTTTCCACCATCCCGCAGACCAAAACCTTTACCAAACATACTAGGTCAATTTGACAAGCTTCATTCGTATTTCCACCGAATTACCACATACACATAACACAAATAGAACCAGCTCCTATCCATGTGAATATAGGTGTTGACAAGTCCTACGACACTTGCAGTATGGAATGTAACGCAACTCTTAACAACATTCTACAAACTAAATTCAAGGAATATACCAGCATTTATACTGATGGAAGTAAATCCGCCTCCACAGAAGCTACAGGATATGGAATATATATCCCGGCTAGGGATATAAGAATTTCCAAGAAAACAAGGGGATTCCTTCAAATAATGACTGTCGAGTTGCTGGCCATTATGAGCACCCTTACATTAATACCACAACTAAATATTAAGAAAGCCATAATACTGACAGACTCCCTTAGTGCACTCCAGTTACTCAAACGTACTGGTATATATAATGAAAATAAAATCGTGCTAAATATAAAAGCATTCATCTATTCCCTAAAAAGAAGTGGTTTTGAGAAATCAAGAAAGATATGTAGAATAGGTTCTACATTAGCTATGCGCTGGCGGAATGGTGTTAAACCGAAGCCAACAAAATAAGAAGAAGAAAAAGATATTGTTTTAATTATTTTGTTTTTTTTTTTTTTTTTTCTAGTGACACTATTATTGGGTTTTCACATGTTGTGTGGCCAAAATTGTTATAAATAAATAAAAATAAATAAATAAATAAATAAATATAAAATAATGTAATATAAATAATAATATATAATATAATATATAATACTCCATTTTATATTATAAAGTTATAATATAAAATAGACAAATATAAAAGTGAATAAATTTGAGAATAAAAAAGCGTAAGAGTTTGGCAGAAAATACTTAAAAGTGAAGACTCCAGGGGGCAAGTGCCTCCTTGCCCCTTACTGTGGGCGCCCGTGCTTGTAGCTGAACGATAAATAAATAAATAAATAAATACAATTTTGTGTGACTGATTAATATCACTGTGTTTACTCAATAAATTCCATAAAATATGTAGTTTTTAAATGTCATAGATGTGAAAAATTAAGCACTCTACTTTGCTTTGATCAAACAATTCCGTATACCAGAATTTTTTTTATTTTCAATATTTCATTTCGTTATGGCAATACTGAAAAAAAAAACAGTGGGGTTTATGTAATTTTAGAACTGTTATTGTGTCGAGTTTGTGTGTGAACAAGTGCGTTTACATATCAAAATATAGAAGCACAATTCGTTTTTAGTTCATTTGTATTGTATACAGCTCGTTTTAAAAGAAACAGAGTAACTAAATTTATCTTCTTTTTTTTAAAATACAGTTTAATGATTGCACATCAAAGAGATTTTTATATTTGTATTGTCTACAATTTCAATGCAATTATTTTTGCTTAATTTTACCGATCGTTTCTTTTATGAAACTAAAAATATAAACCTATCAACGTAAGAATATACAAATATAAATTAAAATCTTAAAGTTTCGTAGGTATGACCAAGAAACCCTTGTACCGTTCTCCATGTGTCTGTCTGTCTGTCTGTCTATTCGACAGAATCTGTGGTCGAATAGCTGGATCTAGAAATATAACAGGCTTATAAAGGGTGCTGCAGAGGAAACTCATGTTTTTCAAATAACCTTAATAAAATAGACTTTCATGTTAAAGAAAATTTAATTACGCATAAATAATGCTTGTACAATGCAGTTTTATTTGACAATTTCTGCATTACCTCTTAAAAATAACATCCGACAAGTGACGTCCTGTTCCTATATGTTCTTTTGGTATTGTATACAGATATAGCAAGCTAAGAAACAAAATGCTGGTTGTCATTAGTTGAAAAAGAATAAACAGACAAAAAAATAATACGAAACAGTAATCTTCAATGTGGGATTGCAACGTGATTATTAGTGTATATAATTTGTTGGATAACAATTATAAACTATAAATTTGTTGACTCCAATTGTGGAGGATTTCCCAACATTGAAGAAGGGTTGTATAACCGAGAAAATTTTTCTAATTTTATTCCGTTCGTATTAGTATTTGAAGCCGCACAACACCTAAAGTATGTTCATATACATAAACTAAACAACCAGTAATTGTTGTCTCTTATCTGTATACGATACTAACTTCTACTACGATTTTCAGGCTTTTATTGTTATATCGTACATCTTCACTCCCACCGTCGATGACTAGCAGAGATAGAGTATATAAATGTGGATATACATAGCTATAGGAAGAAGAGAGCTGTTGAAACACATCTAAATTATCGGTATAAAATTGTAGTAACTATATTTTAAGATATTTTTCAAAATTATCATAGGAGTTAACTAGGAAATGACTGTTTTTTAAATGTTAAGTTTACTTTATAGTCACTTTTGCAATATATTTCTTATTTATCTCTCTCTTACAATATTAGACTTGTTGGTCGGTCTAATAGATAAAGATATTTAGACCAGCAGGCGCCCAAATAATTTACAATTAATTAAAATAAGAACCGCACGAACGTCTCCACTGTTAAAAGCTGCCGATGACCTAAAATTTTGGTAAAAGAATCGTTACAGGCCTTCCTTCAGTATAAACTCTCGCAGCCTCCCTTCGAAATTATGCATTCTTCTTCGTAACATTCCTCCCTCCACATTAGCGCTTTCCAGGCGAATCGAATCTCTCAGTTCCTGGATGTCACCAGGTTTGTTTATGTAGACTTTTGCTTTTAGATAACTACTCAAAAAAATAATCGCACACGGTTATAAGTCAGGTGTGCAAGGCGGCCAATGGTTATCATCAAAACGGAAGTTGCCAAAAGGTCGTCACTTGTTGGATGTTACTTATAAGAGGTAATTCAGCAATTGTCAACTAAAACTGCATTGTACAAGCATTATTCTGTGTAATTAAATTTTGTTTAACTTGAAAATCTACTTTATTATTGTTATATGAAAAACATGCGTTTCCTCTGCAACCCCGTCTACAACTCTTTGCTCAACATATAGAGAAAATATTGGTACTAAAAGCATATCGTCCGAAAAATATAAACAAGTATGTAATAAAAAAATATGTTTTTTTAAATCTACATTTCAAAAGCTTCCATGCAAATATTGTATTTTCGTATTGTACATTTAGTATTACATATTGTTTATATTTATAAAGAAAATATGGAAATACATTAAATATTCATATCTAAATTTAAAAGCCATTGGATTGCTTAACTGATCAGTTGTACGACGTATTGAGAATGCACGATGAGGACATTTTTCTACGATGGGTTGCATCGTCTGTAAAGACACAGGAGGAAGTCACAGGAGAGAGAATCGACTAAGCTCCATTTCTGAAGCATGTAGTTGCATCTGCCATTGTTCTGTGTCTAATCTGTTTAATCTCACTCAAGTCAAGCGGGGTAGCGACAAACTGTTTAGCTGAACACAGAAATCTGAGATTAAATTTTTGTTGGGATGAGAGAAAATGTCCCATTCGTCTTTAGCGTTATAGGTAGAAGCAAGGATGGAATCGTTTCAAATAGGTTTTCGAGATTTAAGCCTATGATTTGGAGGATTTAGTAGGTCTTCGTGTATGGGTAGACTGTGATTGCCTACACACGAATCTAGCCATTAAGTCAGGTTGTGACGGCTGCTTTATTTCTCTGAGTGAGTGGAAGGCATATGCCCGACAGTTCAAGAAGCCACTCTGAGAGAGTTGATAGTGTAGCACCAGTGATAGTTCACAAAGCCGTATTTAGTTGGTTGTTAATTTTGCTTGCGTGAGCACTGTTCTTCCACACTAGGAAGTAGTACTCTGCTCTGGAATAAAGCAGAGAAACTACAAATATAGGCCACCCCTAACATTTTTCAGTTTTCTGTATTTTAAGCTTCTTTCAGGCTTTACTTCAACGAGTGGACAGTGGTTCCTCGGCTACGTTTTTCTGTCCATTGTGTACACTCGAGAATTTGTTTGGATCATCTGTCATCTGTTGTTCTAGTTCCCAAGTTAATAACCTGGGTACCGCGGCAATCAAGGGGTGCCGTAGGTATATGATAGCGGTGCCGCGAACTTTGCTGTAATAATACAGATATTATACGGATAAATGAGGGTAGGGTATATTGAATTTTTCTATAAGAGTGCTACACCTTAAACGTGTTGATAACCACTGTACTAGCTAGACGGCTGTTCATTTCCATTTCACAATAACTGCTGACGAATTTCAACATTTCGTATTTTATACCTCAGCGTTATACTGAGCATAGCTCGTTCCATGGTCCTTGCAGCTTTCTAGCAGAAAGTTTATTCCGTGTTAGAGTATCCGCCCCCTAGGTTAAGACTGGCATAACACATTTTTCGAAAGGTTCTTCTTTAAGGCACATTGTGATACCTTTATTAAATATATCTTGCCATATAGGAACTGTGCGAGAAACTAGATAACGATCAAGCGGTAAGGGAGAGTTTAGGACGGTAACTGAAAAAATCATAGACGTACCGAATTTTACTATCCACTACACTTAGAACACCTAAATAAAATGTATGCCATATAACCAAAGTGTAATATTGTAATATACTGCTGTTTATACTGAACAGTTTATAAGTCTAGCTACTGTGAGTTACAGAAATATTGTTTACTACGGACTAACTAGATAAGTGAGCATACAGTCTAGTTACCTAATTGGGAAATGGAAGGGTATTCCCAAAACGTTTTGTAAAAATAAACTAATAGACAACTGTTCTAATACAGTTACGAGGTTTAGTTTACAGTTAGTACAGTTAAGAAGTTTTACGACGCATAGAAGGAAAACAATATAACAAACACATTTTGTTCTTTGGTGCTATTTAAATAGTTATTAGAATTACATTCCCGAGCTGGTCGTTCTTTCGATTCGCCACCAGTACAAGTGAGATATTTGAAATTGTTTTCACGTACTGATATGATTCTTCTTAATCTAATATCGTAATCTACGTGTAGTAGTATGATTATATCATCTTGGTTCAATATTCTTCGGGCCACCCATCGCCAAATGACTCGATTTTCCGCATCACTAACAGCAGTCAAAAGCCTACTCCTAGTGAAATTGGATATAAGCTCCGTCCATCGAGTAGGTGATAAATTTCTCCAAATTATTTTGGCAGGTTACACGTACAAATAATTTAAGTATTATAGGAACTGTTTCTCCCACAACCAGTTGTATGTTACCTGTTCATGGGTAAGTAAAAACATATATTGTGTCCTTTGTGCACCTAAAGAGAAGACCACGTGAACCACATGAAAAGGAAAGAAACTTTGTATACAAAGATGTCTTTGAGACATTCTAATTATTATTAAAAGACATGATTATTTCTTTTATAATCAATTTTACTGAACTTAATTGAAGTATCACGCGCGAAGTACTTTGCTAGTTTACCACAAAATTATGAATAAACTAATCTGTTTATCATCATTTTACAAAAACCTTTTTATATTTTTTGCACATAAGAGAAGTGTGAGAAGTTAAGAAAAAAAAAAATCGTTACCGAGCGTAAAAAATTAAATATTTCTTATGATGTGTTTACTTAGATTAGTTAATGTATAGACTATATTTGATCGGATGATAGTTTTATGAAACATACTTTAGACAAGATTTAAATTTATTATTTCTAATATTTATATAACTTGAATTATTACAATATTAGTAGTTTAGTTTGTAAAATAGACTAAGTTAGTAAAATTTGAGATTATATTGAAACAGTTTATGGCGTAATGCCCACACAAAAGACGGCGTTCTGTCCACATAAAATACGACGTAAAGCCCAACAAAGCTATTTTGCAAGTATTTTTTGGAATCAAGCTAGTTTGCTTTGCAACTAATACTAGTAATACGTCGCATTTTTCTTGCCCGAAACTTCCTATTACCTATTAACATTATATGACTACAGTCACAAGGTATTCATGATATCCATATTCTACACAATTATTGTAAGAGTTCGTAAAGATGGTCAATAAAAATTATAATTGTGTTTCAAATTATTGTGTTTGTCTCCTGGGGGTTACATTTTCAACAGTTTCTGTGTTCGAATCTAAGTTGAAGTAAGTAATACAAAAAATAAAAAACACAACGTAAGTATTTAAAACATGGATCCTAGCCACTTTGTGGGAGTGGTAATTTCAGAAATAAAATTTCATTATTATTTAAAATAAAATTATTCAATTAGGTAAAAGGTATTCAAATTATTCAAATATAAAAACTAATCTATTTTAAGATAAACATCCTCAAAGATTAGTTGAGCTATCACATATTTTTCTAGTTACAGAGTGGTTACAGAGTGGAAAAAGATACAGAGTGATTTACTGTCGTGTATTATATGATTAGTTTGAAAGAATGTTATTGTTTAGATCAAATAGCAATGGTCAAATGTTTACGCAGAAGGTGATAGGCGACAATATATTTTCAGTGATATGGACTTCGTAGTAATTAGAGTCAAAATTAATTATTTGGGTTTATAATTTATTAGTCATAGAAAGATAAGTTTATAAAAAGGTTTGTTGTTAATGTGGATAGCTGATTATTTTTACAACGACAAAAAAATGGGGTCAGAGATCAGATTATTAGTTTAAGAAAAGAGTTGGAAAAATCTTGTGAGAGACAAAGGCAGTCATGAGCAAACCGATACCGTGAACGGGCGAATTCCCAAGTAATTTTGGTAGAGAAACCCGGTAGTTTGTAGTGGGTAAACCAGAAGTAATCTGGAAATGTTGAGGACAGTTTTAAATGAAATAAACGAAACTCGTTAACGGGTTAAAGACCGTGAGTGTTGTGAGGTGTTTAGCGGCTTGTAAGGTGAATACGGTGATTGTGAGGTTTTGTGTTGAGTGTCTCTCATGGGATTTTATAGCCAGCATTAAATTGTAAGTTCAAATGTAATCAATAACCTTTCGATTCTAACTAATTATTAAACGTAGATTAAGAAAAATGCAGACTTTAATTCAAACACCCTTATTCCTCTCATAAAGAGTCTAAGCAACCAACCGGCGGATCCTTTAGATTTTCAGACTTGATACCGCTCGCAAGTCTTGGAATCCACTATGTGGAGGTTCAAAGTAAGTACCATGAAGTACAAATGAAATTATTTAAATTCATTTAGCCAACCTTGACGTTTCGACCGATCCTAGAAATGCCCCCACAACTTTATACAGTCACAGTTTATATGCAAAATCCAAAAATAATTATCATTTACAAAAATTCATTTACACAAAGATATTAATTAAGACGAGTATACAAATCTCTAAATTCTGCGAAAGAAAATATTAATTCACGTACCAAGTCCTAAAAAAGACAGGCGTTGTTTTATTTCACCCACAATATTTAAGTGTAGGAAGGAAGGTTTAAAGATAAAGGAAGGATACTTTTAACGTCATTCCGGTTTTATTTGCTCTAACTTAAAACACGAAGAAATACAATGAAATAAAAAGCTGGTAATAAAATATTAAAAAGTTGGAACTCTTTATAACGGTTGTTTATTTATTGCTACATTTTTATTGCTTGTTATAGTTATGCCCTTTTGCAATATTTATTGGTTGTGCAAGTTTATGAAACTTTATTCAAAATCGATTTATATGGAATAATTTTAGTTATACTGGGTCAGGTAAGGCAGAGTCGCAACTATGCAGGTGCAACAGGTGGCAGGCACAGGGCCAAGGACGAAAGGGGGCTGGAAAATCGTCAATGGGTCCCAAGTCAGATGTGGATTACCTTTTTTTATACTCTATTTGTAACCTTGCACGGGGTCCAAGAAAAACTAGCTACAGCTCTGAGGTAAGGTGTACAACTTAAAAGAAGCCAATACAATCCCAACCCATTTTTTCGACAAATAATTTTGGAATTAATCCGAGGGCTATTTTTTTTTTTTTCAATCTTCGTTGAGTTAACAGAAACAAATAAGGGTAACAAGAAAAGTTTTAATATACACAAGAGTTACTCATACATCTAAATTATTTCTCAACGTAGTCGTAACAAAAATTAAAACATTTGTCGTAACGGGAAACCAGTTTGTGTATACCAGCCTCATACCATGTTGCCGCCTGTGTTCTCAGCCAATCTTGCATACTGGTTTTTAGCTCCTCATTAGTGCCGAATCTCTTCTTTTCCAACCACACTTTCATTCTGGTGAACAAATGGAAATCGCTTGGAGCCAAATCCTGGCTGTAAGGCGACCGTTTATCTCCCACCCGAAATTCTTCAGCAGTTCATTTGTTTGTGCTGCGGTATGAGAGCGTGCTTTATCATAAAGAAAGACAATGCACTATCACTCATAATGTTTTCTCCATACACAACATACACTACTGCATTGTTGCTTTTTGCTTGATGAAAACGGATCATAGAGCGAATCTCACATGCGGCGGGATCTTTAATTGTAGTAGCCATGATAAAACAACGCTCACATTAATACTAGGGTACGTATTGGCCGAACCAGTTGGGAGGTACTGCTAAGAGGTATTGATAGATAGATCGGTAAACACTAGTGCGCAAGCACCGCTTAACAACGGCAACTTAGTTTCCATTGCCAATCTAACGGAAATTGAAAGAAAGTAGCCCTCGTATTTACTAAGAAGGTAGAGCAGAAGTTTATAAATCATGAGGGGGTACCATGGGTCTAAATCCAATATTAAACCAGTGGCGAAGGGAAACCTCCGCTAGACTTGCCCTCCCATAAAAAAAAATATTTAAAAAAAAATGTAAATTTAAAAAAAAAAAAAAAATATTTAGATAAATCTTCAAAAATACATCAAATTATGTTCTATACAAATTTTTGTCCAAGGCTTGCTTTACTAGTTACGAATTAATTATTATGACCATGGAAACGTTACATATAAGTATGAAAAAATTGAGACTTGGAAAAATTTTAAATAATTTTCCAAAAATTTTTTTAAATTTTTCGTTTTATCAAAAAACGCTCAAATAAAAGTCATTAGTTATTGCATTTATAGTAACTTTTGTTCAATAAATTTTTTCGAAATATTTTTCTGTTGCTAAATATTCGCAAAAATCTTAAAATCGATAGGAGTATACTCCCATTTCTAGTCAACCGATTTTCATAAAAAACAATAGGGTTCTTCCCATTTATTAGGAGAATTTTTTAGTACCAGAACGAACTCTTTAAGTTAAACCGTTTTTGAGTTATCGTGTATACACACAGACACACAGACACACACACACACACATACGGACGGCACTTCGAAAATAGGTTTTTTGGATTCCCTGGACCATGAAACGTGGTCATCCGTCAAAATCTCGACATCGCAAAATTTTCGCGATTACAATACTCGCCCCTTATATATTAAGGTCGGGCAAGTAAAAAGTTATTAAGACTTATCCGAAACCCAAAACATATTAAGCATAATTCTGGTGTTTCAGGATAAAATATAATGTTAAAAATTAAGTTTTTTCTTCACTTTTTACTTGCCCGACCTTAATATATAAGGTAAAAAGTTATTAAGACTTATCCGAAACCCAAAACATATTAAGCATAATTCTGGTGTTTCAGAATAAAATATAATGTTAAAAATTAAGTTTTTTCTTCACTTTTTCAAGTCTTAACTTAAAGAGTTCGTTCTGGTACTAAAAAATTCTCCTAATAAATGGGAAGAACCCTATGGTTTTTTATGAAAATCGGTTGACTAGAAATGGGAGTATACTCCTGTCGATTTTAAGATTTTTGCGAATATTTAGCGACAGAAAAATATTTCGAAAAAATTTATTGAACAAAAGTTACTATAAATGCAATAACCAATGACTTTTATTTGAGACGTTTTTTGATAAAACGAAAAATTTAAAAAAAATTTTGTAAAATTATTTAAAATTTTTCCAAGTCTCAATTTTTTCATACTTATATGTAACGTTTCCATGGTCATAATAATTAATTCGTAACTAGTAAAGCAAGCCTTGGACAAAAATTTGTATAGAACATAATTTGATGTATTTTTGAAGATTTATAAGCAGTTCACTTTTGTAAGAACAAACTAACAGGAAATTTTGTTTTCAATAGTTTGCACCTTTGAAGCTGTATGTCATGTTGGTATTAAAAAATGTAAGTTTTTTAAAATGTCGCTCCATTTGACATATGTCATAATGAAAAATGATATCTTAATTATAATGATCATAACCTTATCAACCTAAAGTCGGTTTTACATCGTAAAGAATATTTTTAATTGACATTTAAAGTCAGTAATACACTATAAAATTAACCAAAATAACCAGATTTAGTGTGTTCTTACAAAAGTGAACAGCTTATATCTAAATAATTAATTTTTTTTTTTTTAATTTACATTTTTTTTAAATATTTTTTTTATGGGAGGGCAAGTCTAGCGGAGGTTTCCCTTCGCCACTGGTTTATTCTTATTTATCTACAGTAATTGTAGTATAGTGAGAGTATTCGTATCCGGGGTGATGGGAATTGTTAGGGAGAACGTCTTGACATAATTAGGTGAATGGCATATTTTTATATAATTGATAATTTATGTCTTGTAAAAAAGCTTATTTAACTTCAATACGTTTACTACAGTAATAATGAGTTATTAAGGCCCAGTTGCACAATAACCGCTTAAGTTTTTATTTAGGCTTAAGTTTTAGTTTATGGTTTAGTTGTTGCACAGTTTCAGTTTTTGGTTTAAACTTAAGCTTAAACAGGAAAATACTTAAGCGGTAGATTTGTTTGGTTTAAGCCAAAATAAACTGTCAAATAGGACAAGTTATGTGTCATATTAAAATTGATCAGATTAATTTGATTGAATGAAAATGTTATATATTAATATATTTTGCCGCATACCCGTCTATAGGCACCGGTATGATTATATTAATGAATGGGATGATGAAAAATTTTACAATAGATTTCGAGTAAATAGTAATATTAACAGGAACCACGCATTCACTTCAATACAAATCCTACGATATTATATTATTGGAAGTATGTTAACGGTAAGGGATTTTACTGGTTGCCATAAATCTACAGCTTCAAAAGACATAAGAAAAATATCGAGAAATATCGCAATTTGTACCTTGCGTCATGAATATATTAAAATGCCTAATATTCCAATGGAACAGTGTAATGTACACCATGACTTTTGCTATATCGCACGGTTTTCTCGAGCTGGGAGCAATAGATTGAGCAATCTTAATCTACATCTAGAAACAGATGTTAATTTTTAAAACGATGTACCTAACACAATAATAAATCAAAACAGAAGATATAATGACAACATTCGAGTTAGGAACAATAATAAATGTTTATTTTTCTAATTTATAATGTATAAATAATAAATATTTTTATAAATGTAAATATCTTGTCTATGACCTGTCCGTAATTTAAAATTTATTAATTCTAACTCTTTCTCTGAGCATTCTGCCACTGAACCACCTCCAGTCAATTTCAGTGAATACTTATTGTCGGCATTTTTTTTTTTTTTTCTTGTACATTTTTAAGTTTTCTTTTATGTATATATATTTTAATATTCTGATTTTCTGTAAGAGTGACCGGTTACATTGTTAAATTCATCATGTACGTTCATCCAAGCAGATTTTTTTTTTCTTCCACAACCTTTAATTTAATTTTTGTTCCAAACGGTTAAGCAGAACTAAATGGGAATTTAGTTCTTTTAGGTTGTCACGAGAAGGGACCTTGCTTGGGTTATTTCATTTTTCACGTTGGGATGTCAAAATTTAAAATTCCAACAATGAAACCATGGAAACGAATGACATATGTCAAAATTAAATATTTTTTTAGATATTTTAATGCCAAAAAAATAAATAAATAGGAAATTTGTATTAAGAATGACACAAAAAATCGAAATATAAAGAAAATGACATTTTAAAATGATATTAACCTTAACCAAAAAATGTTTATTGTAAGTATAATTTACAAAGCTTAAACAAAACGGCCGAAAGGCACGATTTAAACGATGAAAGTAACTAGATTGCAAAATCTAGTTCCGCTTAACCGTTTGGAACAGACTGTATTTATATTTTTTAAATCAAGTTTATAGAAGAACAACTCTTCAGATAAGTTCCCCGTACATTTATTTTTACGTTTCGTTTACCGTATTTTCCATTGCTGGTAAAATTTGCATTATTTGTATAATAAACTACTTGACAAGTGACATTGACAAATAACATTGACAGTTATGTTTAAAATGAATTTAAAAATTTCCGCGCCAAATATTCATATTATTATTCCATATTTTGTGAATTTATCACATCAGTTGGTTTAGTTAAGTATTTTTTTATTTTTAACTGTGCAACATCTGGCGCTTAAGTATTTGGTTTAAGCTGAAGCTTAAGGTTTAGATAAACTCATACTTAAGTGGTAACTGTGCAACTGGGCCTAAGACTTGACTTTTAACATTTATTTCATGTCATTGTCAATGATGTCAAGTTGGTGCATTTTGCAATAGATCTTGTGTATTGAAAGCCTATCTAGTGACCAAAATTGCGTTCTAGTGCGCTAGTGCAAATTCTGGCGTGTTTCTGTTTTAAATCATCTGTTGATGATTTAAAACTGCGAAAATGTGGTGAAAATGTGTGTGAAAAGACTCTGCAGCTCACCACATTTTCGGCGACATCTTATATTATAACTTTTGTGCTACGTAATTAATATTTTTGAAACCTCTTTAGTTTATTCATTTACTATTTATTTTTTATTTATTTATTTATATTTTAACTACTGACTATTTTATTTATTTTTTATTATTTGACATTATGACTTTTACTAATGTTTAATTTCTATATTTTTACTATCTCACAATGACCGTACATTTTAGATCAGCTCTGATGAAAAAATTAAATATTTCGAAACTGGTCAGCTAGATCTAGTTGTATCATTTATGTCCGCAACTCGTACAACCTTCTCCACACACATCATTGTTAGTATTGCCACACTCTAATGCTGAATTAGCGATTTTTTTAGCCATTTGAACATAATTAAAAACAAATTAAGAAATAGGCTTCAGGTTGATACTGTTAATGCAATATGGATATACCTGATAATATCGTCAAACAACTACCAAAGCAGGTAATTGATACAAAACTGCTCCCTAAATATAATATTTCTTCGTCGCTATTCTTGCTAGCGGTGGATAAGTACGAAGTGCAGAACATTATTAAAAACTTAAATAACACTAACAGCTGTGATATTTATGGGTTTAATACCAAAATTATCAAGCACGTCGGGAGTGCAATATCGGAGCCTTTAGCCCTCATTTTTAATCTTTGTATCGAAGAAGGTACATTTCCATCTCAACTAAAATTAGCAAAAGTTGTACCGATACATAAAAAAGGGGATTTCAAAGATCCTGGGAATCAAAGACCGATATCAATCTTACCAACTATATCAAAAATTTTAGAAAACATCATTAAAAACAGACTTATCATTTTTCTTAATAAAAGTAAAGTCATATCTCCATCACAATTCGGTTTCATTTCCAACAGAAACACAAACGATGCCTTAGTGAAAGCTCTTGAATATATATACGATAATATAAACAAACAAAATATAATATCAGTCTCCTTTTGTGACTTAACGAAGGCATTTAACTGTGTAGATCATGAACTGCTACTATACAAGCTAGAGTGCCTTGGGGTTAGAGGTATTGCTCTAAATCTTATGAAGTCATACTTGAGTGACAGACAACAAACGGTATTTTCGGATGGAAAATTTTCGCAAATCAGTCTCGTGACACAGGGCGTGCCACAAGGCTCAATTTTAGGACCAATTCTCTTTGTTCTTTACATCAATGATCTACCCAGCAAATATTAGTGAGTTACCATTACCATCATTACCTTCACCAGTACCAGTAATTTCCACAATACTATTTGCTGACGACACATCGTTCCTTTGCTCTTCAAACACACTATTTGATGTCATCGAACAAAGAGACAAGTGCTTAAAGTTAGCAAAAGATTGGTTTACAGCAAATAAGCTACTTCTTAATGCAGAAAAAACTAGCCATCTTTTAATAACTACCAGGCATATTAGCCTAGAACAAAATAGTAGTTGTAAGTTTTTAGGAGTTTATTTAGATACAAATTTATCATGGAAAGAACATGTAAACTTTGTATGTAAAAAATTGTCACAGACTATATTTGCATTATGGAAAATATCTTCTGTAATTACACCGGAGGCAACTAAAATGGCTTATTATGCAATATTTCATTCGCATATAAACTATGAGGTTGTACTTTGGGGTGTAAGTTCCCATGGAAATAAAATATTCATTCTCAAAAAAAAAAGCGATACGAATATTATCACATGCAAAACGAAATGATCATTGTAGGCCACTATTCCAGAAACTAGGAATATTGACGTTCCCATGCGTTTACATTTACAATATACTTATGTATACAAGAAAATATAAACAAACTTTTAGTACACATGCAGATACGCACTCGCATAACACAAGACATAAAACCAATATAATCCCAGCAAACATTTTTATACGGGCCAGTACTGGTAAAGCACATACTCCCCGGCATTGAAAGTAATGGGCCAGTACCCCGGTGTCCCCGTGGCCGTTACTGGCCCATTGATGTATCAGTTGCCGGCCCAGCAACGGTAAAGTGCAAAATAATCGCATTAGTTGCAAGATTTATTTCTGATGGTTTTAAGTAAAAAGTATGAGTGAAGAAGAGTGCTTATAAAATGCTGGTAAAGTACTTCGTATAGGCGGAATGCGAAATACAAATGTGAAGTACATTATTAATACTGGCGTTGCACTTACTTTTGGTGCCAGTAATTTACCAGCATAAAAGCAGTTAGCCGGCATTCGGCCGTTAGTTGAATGTTTGCTGGGATACTACCAAAAATGAGGCTAAATCTCACTAAACAAAGTCCATCTTATTACGGTCCGGTACTATATAATAAACTACCGAATAATATTAAAGAACTGAATATTAATAAATTTAAATCAGCTGTGAAGAATTTGTTAGTGAGATATAGTTTCTGCAGTGTAGATGAATATCTTTGTGCAAACTTAGAATTATAATTTACGTAGGCATAACTATCTGTTTGTTACTTTTATATTATAAATGGCTGTATAGCCTGTAATAAAAATGTTAATACCGTTATAGATTAAGATTATTTTTGTACTGACTTGAGGAATGCAATTGTATGTATTGTCTATCTTCTAATAAAGAATTATTATTATTATTATTATTAATATTAACAGTAAAGGCTGAACTTAAAAGATGCAACAAATGTTGTTTTAATTATGAACTGCCAAATTCAGTGGTTTCTAAAATCAAAACAAACGAAACATACAAAAGTTAAATAAATCAAGACGAGGAAGAAACATTTAATATATATCTTTAATAAATTAAAATAAATAATAATTTTTCGGAGTTCTTATTTTGTTAGTTAAGATGAGAAACATTTACTTTATGTGATTAAAAATATGTTAACTAGGCAATTGGGAGTTTGCAATGTGTAGTTTTTGTTTTGAATGTGATTAAGTTAATAGTTAATGTTTATTATATATTTATTATTCTTGTACTGAATATTAAAATATTAAAAGTTATAACTCAACAATAAAAAAATAATAAATAAAATTATTATTCTTACTAACAGACATCTTTATACAACAAAAAATTGTTCGATATTGTTTTTGAACTCCCCAAACTCGGACTACGTCCCAGTTTTGATGCATTTCTGGTGGATTCTTATGCTCTATTTAGTGCATTGAAAGTATCTATGGTTGGCAACACTGCTCATTGTAATAGGTGGCTATGAACCACGAATTATAATTGTTAACTTGAATTTAACTTTTTTAATCAAGTCTCAAGTACTTTTTAACATATTCTTCGTTTTTAATACTGGGTTTGCTCACTGTGCCCTAACAATTTATTAAAGAAAAACACATTTTACATACGATGTATTTTAAAATACACGAGGTTCCATTTACAAAAATGTATTTCGTTGAAATAACTGGAAGTTATTTGATGTTCAATTGTTTTTCCAATTTAATATTCTTGTTTACAGAGTAAAATATTTCAACTTTCCTTATTTATCTATATACCTATATATATTAAAGCTGAAGACTCTGTTTGTACAATTAAAAATTTTCATAAAGTTTTGACTTTGGCAGCTTTAATAGGCTTAGCATTTTAACAATTTTCAGAATTTTTATCCATCTGTGTATCTTTTTGTCTAAGCAAAACTAAAAAACTGCTTGGCGGATTTTGATGAAGTTTAGTATATGCGGTTATAATATTGCCAATTCCTCGAAAGGATTCTGTATACGGGCGTACCTCGCTTAACTAATTCCCGATTTAACGAACTATTTTGTAAATTTACTATTCAACAACTAATATCCATCTGTTTGTCTGTCAGTCGGTATCTCTCATCTGCAAGACCCAATCAAGGTTACTTTTTATGTGTTACTTAAATGTCCACGATATTTTAAACACACCCTAAGATGAATCCGGAGTAGTTTTTAGGCTGTTCCATAGCAAAATCTAAGAACAAAACTCTAAAATTATATCACTTCCAGTGTAAAAAAAAATAAATATCTAAATACTGAGCGCAGTTCGCAAGTGTTGGATATTTCAACGAGATTGTTTAGATAATAATAATTAAAAAAAAACATTAAACCTATCGAACCCACATTTAGAATAGACAGCATGCAAGCACAGGATTCTCGATTTCCATTTAACGCAAGCTCTGATGGAACACGGTTCCTTCAGAGCTTTTACTAAAAGAATATAGAAGGAACTGGACGACTTCTGTCTCTATTGCGGCGCAGTCGACATGGCTGAACACACGCTGTTCGAATGCGCAAGATGGCCCGAACACCGAAGACTGACGGAGACCATATTGCAAGCAGAAAAAATGCTCAGCTCCAGGAGCAACTAAAAAGAGGTTCGACGGATGCTACGATCCATCATGACGAAGAAAGAGGATGACGAAAGGATTATCCAAAAAGGAAGAGACTAAAGGAACATCTAATCTAGTCCACCGTCAAGAGGTCATGTTTAACGATAGTACCTCGACGGAGAAAAGGGGCATAACAGGGGTTTTAGCCGGTAGGCCTATTGGAGAGTCCGACATTACCGAGTAGATATCTTCGGTGTCTCTAAAAGATTTCAGCAGCGATTTTGTTTTTGTTTCTTCAATGGTCGTAAATCGTTCTTTTATTGTTTTTCATCTTTGGGAAGAGAAAAAAGTCACATGGGGCCATATCTAGCGAAGAGGGTGGTATCGGTAACATTACGGTGCTACTTGTGGACTGAAAATCTCTAACAAGCAATAAAGTATGAGTTGGTGCGTTATCATGGTACCATTTCCAAGTATAGTTCTTCCATTAATCTTGCCGTTTTCAATTGCTTAACACAGTCGACGCAATAAGCTCAAATAGTATTCTTTAGTGACTGTAACACCTTGCAGTAAAAATTTATGGTACACAATACCACGATAATAAAAAAAATTACATTGCGAACTTCGTGCGAACTTCGATCGAACTTGGCGTGCTTTTTGTTTGGTTAATTTGGTTAATTGTTAAGGTTCCATTGAGATGATTTAGTCTATGTTTCGATGTCATAACCGTACACCCAGGTCTAACGATGCACTGGTGCAATGTTGAGTCCTTGACGACATCATCTATCATTTCCTGAGCGACTTCTTTACGACACATTTTTTGTTCAAAATTTCACCTCTTTTTTCTCACCTCTTGCCCAAAACATTAGTGAAAATTTCTTCGCATGAACCATACGATATAACAACTTCTTCAGCAACCTATCTAATGTAATATGATGGTTATAAATTTTTTTCTTACATTCTTTCACGTTTTTTCTGATGACTAACTCTCCTAACTCTATCATCATCTTTAACTGATTCACGGCCATCTTGAAAGCGTTTAAACTATTTGAAAATCGCTCGTTCACTTATACTCGACTCACCAATTGACTTCTACAACATTTCTACTACTTTACAGGGCTTAATTTTATTTTTCACGCAAAATTTAATGCACATTCTTTGATCCCCCTTGTGAAAAATAAAAAATTGCTGAATATACAGAAGCTTGCCTAATATATACAAGCAGATTAGCTGTCAAATCTAAAATACACATCAAATATGGCTGCCAATAGTGACAGTTGTCAAAGACAAGTTAACCAACATGACAACAACAAAAATTATTAATCCGATAAATGTAGCGCGAGAATTTCAAAAACTGTACGAAATTTTTTATCACACTTCGTATATCTGTAATGACACGAGTGATGTTGAATTTAAGGTCATCGATGGTTTCTGGATTATTGGCGTAGACTTGAGATTTAATATAACCCCAGAGAAAAAAGTCTAAAGAGGTTAAATCACACGATAATGACAACTAATTCACATTTCCACGACGTGAAATTACACGCTCGGAAAACTTTTCTTGCAATGAATTCATTATTTCATCAGCAGTATCACAAGTAGCCCCATTTTGCTGAATCCACATATTTTCCAAATCAAAATCGTTCAACTGATGCAAAAAAAAACAAACAAAATCATGTCGCGACAGTGGCGCACCCAGGAATTTGTGTTGGGAGGAGCCTGAAGATAAAATTATTTAAATTATGAATAAGGTTCACACTTCTAAATTTCAAACGATCTAAAAAAAAGGTTCTCGTTTCGGAAATACAAAGCGATTACCTAAAACAAAAAAAGTTTAGGTTTCTAAAATACAAATGACGACCTAAAAAAAATGTCCTTGCTTCGGAAATACAAAATGATGACGTAAAAAAATGGTCCTCACTTCTGAAATACAAGTGACGACATAAAAAAAAATCCTCATCTCTATTATCAAAATTTTCTAGTGTGTTTGTGTGTTTTTATTTTTATTTCCGTCCTTCTCAGGAAGGGCCCGGGCCCCCGGGCCCCTCCCCTGAGTGCGCCACTGTGTCGTGATATATATTTTCATTGACCAAAACTGCTTGACCATGTCCGGCCCAAAACTTTATTGTTGGGTTAGTGGATATGTGCTTCGTCGCTGAAAATGGTTTTCTTGCAAATATCATCATCTTCTTCAGTGCGCTCCAGGCACCAATCCATGAACATACGATGCTGTTTATGATCAGCTAAAGGTTGCTTTTTTAACTAATAAATTCAATTAGTTATGGTCGCAAATCTAAATATTTGTTTCAAAAATCGTTATAACGATTGTTTGGAAATGTTTAATTGATACGAATGATGACGAAGTGTTTGGATTATTTGAGACACTACCTCTTACAGCATCAATATTTTCTTTGAACGTTTTGGACGATAGCAAATTCATGGAATTTCTTGATTAAATTCTTCACTGCATTGAATGTTGGCACATGATTTGGCGGGAAAACAGCACGAATTTTACGAAGTGTATCGTTGATGTTTTCACCATTTTTATAATAAATTTTAATGCGAAAGAAAGGCATCAGCGCACTTCTCATAAAAAAAATAGCAGAAATTTATGAAGAAACATATAGCGTGGTAAGAGTAGGCGAAGAAGAAAGTGGAAAGTTTTGGACGGAAAGGGGACTAAGGCAGGGCTGTCCATTAAGCCCAATATTATTTTCGCTATATATATCGGACCTTGAAGAAATACTAGAGAAATGGCAAGCCGGAGGAGTAGTGATAGGCAATATAAAAATATGGACGCTAGCTTACGCAGACGATATTGTCTTACTAGCCAAAACACCTGGAGAATTGAGGGAAATGATGAGCAGATTGGAGAGATACCTGGACAAAAAGAAGATGATCCTCAGTACGGAAAAATCAAAAGTTTTAGTCTTTAAAAAGGGAGGAGGACGACAGACCGAGAACAAATGGAGATGGAAAGGGGAGGATATAGAATAAGTAACAGAATTCAAGTACCTAGGGTATACTTTTCAGAAGAGCAATGAAGACCAGACACACATAAAGGAGATAACAAAAAAGGCAAGAATGGTAATGGGAAGAGTTTGGAGTATGGGAGAAAGAATGTTCCAGAACAATTTCAAAAGAATAATTTTTATGTTTGACAGCCTCTTATATGGACAGGAAATATGGGGATGGCAAGAACAGGAAAAAATAGAAAGATTGCAGGAACAATATTTGAAATGGACTTTGGGCTTAGACAGACATACCCCAAGTTACATTATTTTGGAAGAAACAAAGAGAGAAAAACTAAGAATAATGACGGGCAAAAGAGCAATGAAGTTCGAAGAAAATATTGCGACCACCGAAAACAATATTTTAAAAGAGTGCTGGAAGGAAAAAGAAACTAATATAACAAAATGGACAACGAAGAAAAATGAATTCCTAGCAAGAAATGGCATATCAAAGGAAGATATCGAAGGGAGAAAAAGAGCTGGGCTAGAAACAGTGCTAATGGTGACGGAACGAGATAAAGATGTGCAGAAACAAGAGCAATGGAGTAGAATAACCAAGTCCCGATACAATCAGCTCTACCAATACATTGCATGTACAGAAGTTCCAAGGTACCTGGCAGAGCCCAACAAACAGCAAAAGATTATTGCGAGATTTAGATGCGGAAATGAAGAGAGAGCCAACTGCTTCTGGACGAAGGAGGAGGAGCAGCTTTGCAGGACTTGCGGTACAGAGATAGAGACTCTTAATCATCTGCGATGCTGTGAAGGTCTGGAGTTAGAAAGCAGGGGTCCTTTACAACTTCTGGGATACCACGGAAAAGGAGAGGATTGGATGAGAGCAGTGCTGAAGGCCAGAAAAAATAATAATTAATACAATAATATATGTTACAATTTATGTAGATTTTAAGCCGAAAGGCAACAAATAAATTATTTTACTACTAATAAATTTTAATAATTTCTACGTGTTCTGCAAGCCTGTACCGCTGCATGATTAATTTATAGGTTATGTAGACGTAGAGTATCGGGAAAACCGCGGTTTCGGTTTTTCAAGTTTTATATATTTTCTACGATAGATACTCTAAAATAAATCAATTAATTTTTATTATGTGTTGAAATACACTATTAGTTACTCCAAATAACAGTGATACATCTGGTGGCGGCTTGGTAAATTAAACAGAAGCGTATATTTATA
The DNA here is from genome assembly GCA_963971575.1 of Liopterus haemorrhoidalis. NCBI lineage: Eukaryota > Metazoa > Arthropoda > Insecta > Coleoptera > Dytiscidae > Liopterus > Liopterus haemorrhoidalis. The sequence continues at coordinate 30,743,391 of OZ020619.1, read as the reverse complement.
TAATATTTGTAGTGTGTTGTGCTGCAGTTTGTTGATGTGAATTAAGACGTATTTTTAACTATAGTGACTTAAATACAGTGTTTTTTTGCCGAAATATTGTTTGAACTGATAAATATTAAGAAAAAATTTTTGACATATTCGCTTTTCGTCGGGCATCAACTGTCGTACACAGCGCCGGCAACGTTAGTTTGAGTCGCGAATTGTACTGTACAATAAAAAAACTAATACTAATAAAAAACCATACAATAATTATACACTACAAGCTACGTAGCATACTAACTTAAGGTTTATTTAAATTTAAATAAAAGGCTTTTAAAATCACTAAACTATTTAAATGTTTATCGTTTAAACGTGAACGCAATGTGGTGCAGAAGTTGGCGCTTAATTAAAATGTTCTTTCGGCATAGGTGGATTTTGCTTTAATAGTGGATAGTGCACTCTGGCGCACTGACTTTCCCATGCGCATTGCGCTGGTGCCAATATATTTCTTTATGTTTCATATCTAATAAAAAAGAAAAGTCTAGTTGGAAGCATACATTATGCACCTATCTACTAATATTTTAAAAAAAATCTAATAAAGCCTTTATTCATGAATAATACATTTGTTGCCACATTTGAGTGATTTTCTTCTTACCTTTGTATCTTTTTTCTTAAGGATTAATTTCTTAAGGAGAAACCGAAAACCGCGTATTTTGTGGTTTTGCGGTTTCGTTTTTGCACTGAAAACCGTGGTTTTGCGGTTCGGTTATAACCGTTTCATAAACACCATGTAGACGACGTGTCTATTATATAGGCTATTGCAAATGTTTAGGCGGAACTACATTTTGAAATCTAGTAATTTTAATCTATTAATTCAGACTTTTGGTCATTTTGTTTAACCTTTGTAAATCATACTTACACTGCAAATTCGAGATTAAATTGATCGTCATTATAAAAAGATAAATTTTAAAAGTCATTATTAATAAAAAAAATCCCTTTTATTTATTTTTTTGTCTTCTAAATATGGAAAAATGAATCAAAATTTTTGACATATGTCATTCGTTTCCATGGTTTAATTGTTGGTATTTTAAAATTTCACCTACCAAACGTGAAACATGATATAACCCAAGCAAGGTCCCTTCTCGTGACAACGTAAAAGCCTAACCGCCTAAACGTTTGGAATAGCCTGTAAATATTATACGTTTAACAGCTGAAAAATGGCGGCAAATTTAAAATTGTAGTTCTTGTTGCACCACATATTATAAATAAAGTTAAATTTTTTAATTAAATTAATATTTTGTATAACACAGTTAAGTAAGTTTTAAAATGGAAAGTAACTTTTACGGCAACCGTATACTAGCCAATTTAAAACAAAATATTTAACCCCTTTTTGTTCGTATCATTATTTCCCAGAATCGATCTAAATATATTGAGTAACAATTTTTCCTTCCAATTAAAGTTGTAGTTCTGGTATTTGTTAACCATGGAAAAGTTTTAATTTGATGCTTGTATATTTGATATGGTATACCTTATAACTGATTCAGGAAACTCTCGAATATGTTAAATTGACTAACTGAAACTAATTTCATATTGATGAATATGTTTAGTATGGCTTCTTGTTTATTGAATTGAGAAATACTGGTATAACAAATATGTAACTCAATAATTTCTTAGAATATTATTAATTTCATATATCGAAAAGCAGAAAAAATATTGTTTATTGTTATCATTATCAACGAATTAGTGTATCAACTCAATATATCAACATTTACATTTACAATATTCGTGGCCACCAGTTAACAATCACATCATCAACAACATCAAGGAATTGTGAGTCATGCGCAACACCTAATAAGTGGAGAGGGGTAATAGCGAATTAATACGATGGCTACCTTTTAAGTTTTTACAAAAACTAAGATTTTTTTTTTTTTTTGACAATCTGTTTAATTGCATTTCAAAATATTCGCCTTTAAGATTTATGAACTTAATAAACTTAAATAAAATTCGGCTAGAACAAGTTAAACTTAATAGCACACAATGCACGCTTGTACAAGGTGTCTCAAAAGAAATTTTATATTTATTTAGCTTACTGCGTGAACGCAACGTATCCGAGGGGCGCGGGGGTTATGTCAATCGGTAGCCTGGCTCTTGGGAATTTAGTCGCTATGGAGCGTTTCTCGGGAGCAGACCGCGCGTTATGCGTGCGAGAGTTTTACAAAAACGGTGGTTCGGCGACTGTAGCGCGTAGAAAATTCTGCAGTATTCGAGGTTTTCGCCACTTAAATGATGCGCCAAGCATTCCTCTCATTCGACATTGGGTTAAAAAGTTTGAAGAGACTGGTACAACGCTGGATAAATCAAAATCCGAGCGACCTAGGTCATCAAGAACGGTAGAAAACGTGGAGAATGTTAATCAGTCTGTTCGTGACGACCCGAACCTTTCAATTCGGAAGCGCGCAAGTGCTTTAAATGTGCATAGATCATCATTACATCGCATTATGCACAAAGACCTAAAGCTGCACCCCTACAAAATTCAATTGGTGCAAGAATTAAAGCCCCAAGATGCCAGTCAGAGGCTTAATTTCGTAAATCAGGTGATTGAGCGATTTTCAACGTTTACCAACATTTTGTTTTCGGATGAAGCTAATTTTCATCTTAATGGCCACGTAAATAAGCAGAACTGCCGCTACTGGAGTGCAACGAATCCGAAACGCAAACATCAGAAACCCCTACATTCGCCTAAAGTGACCGTATGGGCTGCGATGTCGGCGCGAGGAATTATCGGCCCTTACTTTTTTGAAGACGAAAGGGGGCGTGCAGTTACAGTGAATTCAGAGCGTTATGTGGAGATGTTAGACAACTTCTTGGTACCTGAACTGCAAAACTTTCCTGGCTATAACCAAAGAACATGGTTCCAACAGGACGGAGCAACTTCACACACGTCCAATATGTCTCTGCCACGTGTTCGTGAAATTTTCTCAGGCAAATTAATCTCCCGGAGAGGTGACATAAATTGGCCTCCACGCAGTCCAGATTTAACCCCTATGGACTTTTTCCTATGGGGTTATCTTAAATCTAAAGTTTACGCCAATAAACCGACTTCACTGGCGCATTTGAAAGAAAATATCCGTCACGAAATGGCAGCCATCCCTGAGTCCACCTGCCGAGACGTCATAAGTAATTTTACTGTTCGATTAAATGAGTGCCGAGAACGCGAGGGTCTACATTTAGACGATATTATTATTAAGAAATAAATCCCCAAAAAGTGTATTTTAATAATTAATAAACATTTTTTCTATATACGGCTTACTTTTTTTTTTTAATCGATCCTCTAAATATAAAATTTCTTTTGAGACAGCTTGTATTTATAGATAGAATTGTGGGCTATTATTAATTATTTGAAAATATGCAGAATTGGCTTGAAATAAACTAATTTTCTCAAAAATCTTTATGATCAGACAATCCAAGTTAACTTAACACTTTACAAGTTAAACTTAATAGCAGACAATAGACACTTTTTAAGAACTTACCAAAAATCTTTAATAACACTGCAGTTTCCATTTTAAAATAAACACGCAAATAAAGAACTGTGTGTGGTATTTAACGACATTAACGTGGTTCTATTATTTATTTATAATTTAATTTAACAAGAAGGCGAAAAGTTCGTTAACAAAAATAATAATTGTACCATGTATACTTATGTTTTACTACAAGGGCTGCCTTTTAAGTTTTTTCAAAATCTAAGAAGAAAAAAAAATTTGGAACAAAATGTTTTATTGTTTTTCAAAATATTCGTCTTTAAGATTTATATACTTTTGCATGCGTCCAAACCAATTCTCGAAACATTTTTTCCACTCTGACATTGGTATCTCAAAAACATGGTTTTCAAAGGCTTCAACTGCTTCTTGAGGTGATGAAAATCGCTACGAATTTTTTGTTTGACATTGGGGAACAAAAAAAAAGTCGTGAATGCGGGCAATGATACGGTTAATTCGATGTTTTTCTCCTTAAAATAATCAATTGTTTGACGTGCTGTCAGGGAGCCTGCATTGTCATTATGAAGAATGAGGCGACGTTTTTGGTTGCTTTTCCTGATTTTGTCGATGACTTCTCACAGACAAATTGTATACCATTCAGCACTAACTGTTCTCCGATCCTCTAAAGCAAGCCTGGGCAAATGGTGGCCCGCACTGAAATTCTGTCCCACCCGCGAAGCATTTTATAAATTATTGTATCCTGCAAAAATATTACTGACTGTCCAATATTATTTAAAATTTTTCTTCTTTCCAATTTTCTTTTCAATTTTTTTCTTTAAATCGCATAATAAATACACGGTTTGGTTTAAAAATATTGCTTTTAAAATTTATAAAATATCCTTCGTAACAAAAACAATACTTATTTAAAAATAGAAAAAAAAAAATGCTAAATTATGGTCCCCCATTTTTAGTCTTTAATCAGCTGTGGAAGTAATATTATTATTTATTATTATTATTATTAGATACCGGCATATTTATTTAATTAGATTTATTTAACTGAAAGTTAAGCAATATTATATAAATAATTTTAATTCTATTGTGATTTTAGTTTAAATTTACTTGTTTTAATTTTACTTTAGTTGGCAACATTGCCTGGTAGGTTTGCTAAAATAGAATATTACCAAATATTCTTTCAGCCTCACCATCGTAGTGTGCAAAATTAATGTTGGCAACATGCTTAAACATAGGTTCGTTTTTAAAAAACGGTATGAGAAAAAATCCTTATTTGGTCTCTATTTTCCCTTTTTCTCTCCAATGTTCAAATTTTACCGCAAAACGGGAAAATTCCCATCAGTTAGCAACAATGCCCGTTTTATTCAATATATGAATTCATTATTTTATATGTAAATTTAGATAATATCCCAAAATATATCTTGTGTGTATTTCACAAATGCTTAAAAGTCTTAAATTTCTCTTTGCTGCAAATACCTATGTATAAAGTACATTAGCATTTCACTGCTTGAGATCAAAACTAAAAGCATGCATCCATTCTTACCGGTGCAGTCATCTGAAAGTTTGAAGGAGATGAATTGAAGATATAAGCTACAAAGAAAATGCAATACAACAAAGAGGATCTTAGAATTTGATGTCTTTTTCTAGTATATTAAAGATTTTTATCGATAGGGTAATTTTAACGAATAGTTATAAATATGTGTACCGTACTGGAAAATATTTTAATAAAATTGCAATAAAATACGAAAAATTTAATGAACTGAAATGGAATATTTGAGCGAATTATTTATAAAAATATTTTTCTGCTTCGACCAACATGAATTATTTAATGCTTTTAAACTTTAGAAGTAATAAAAAGAATGTCTAAAAGTAAAATTCAAAGAGATTTCTTTTTTGAATTTAAAGCCAAATTAATTAACGATATTTTCCATTTTTATTAACGAGTTATCGTCCATTTTTTATTAATTTAATTTGAAATTTTTATTATTCGCAGATGACTTGAAAATATTTACAACAATTAACAATTTGAACTACTCCTTAGTATTACAACAGTCTCTCGTTGCTTTTCATAAATGGTGCTGTGATAATCTATTGGAACTGAATGCGATTTTCACATAAAAGAGAAAATACAATATTCAATTATACTATTAATAATAGAACATTAGAAATTACCACTTCGCATCGAGATTTAGGAGTAATCTTTGATCCGGAATTAAATTGCAGTCTGTATATAGAGAATATTTAAAATAAATCTTATAAAATGTGTGGCTTTGTCATAAGACAATCTAAAGCAGTGATTCTCAACATTTTTCTGTCGAGGTACACTTTTAACAATTTCAAAATTTGGCGGCACACTAACTAATTAATTGCAGTATAAAAGTATATATCAAAAAAAAATATTGTATGCATTTCTAAAATTTGGCGACATACTTCAAGAATTTTGCGGCACACAAAAGTACCGCGGCACAGCGGTTGAGAATCACTGATCTAAAGGATTTACAAACATAAATGCAATTATATATCTCTATAATTCACTTGTACGCAGTAACCTTGAATATTGCAGTATTGTATGGTCTCCACATCAGACATGTTATGTAGATCGAATTGAGAGTCAAAAACAATGCATAAATTCGCTTCGTTCAAATTTTGGTAATGAAAGACCATTAGAAAAAACTGTTTACAATTGGTTTGTAGAATTTCGTCGTGGTCGTGCGTCCGTCAGTGATGACCCTCGTGAAGGTCGACCACAATTAGTTGTGATTCAAAAAAACATCGATGCTATGCGCAAGATAATTGAAGAAGATTGAGAGGTGACTCATCGTGAGATAGATAGGCATTCTTTGGCATATCGCAGACTGCAATACATTCGCTTTTGCTTTAACATGTAGCTGTGAAAAAGATCTGTTCCCGATCTGATTCCGCATAATTTGACCGAAGCTCAAAAAAAATGCTCGCGTTGTTTTAAGATTTAAGATTTAATTTATTAATGTTTAGGTACATAAGAGTTGTACAGAACATTGTCAAAAAAAAAAAAAAAAAAAACAAAAAACAGTGTAAATAACATTAATATTTCAAGATTACAAGTATATCAAAAATTTTGTATATCAACAATTTTGTTTTTGAGATTGGATTGGTGTATGGGAATGCAAGAAAAAATAACCTAGGTACTGCAAAATCCGTATACAACTTCGTTACAGGTGACGAAACTTGGATTTATTCATATGAACCGGAAACTAAGCTACAATCCATTGTTAGGGTCTTCTAAGATGAACCGAAACCTGCAAAAGAACGTTCACGAAACACTTGATCGCTTGCTTCTTCGGTTGTACTGGACATGTCGCAACCATTCCTTCGGATCGGAGAACAGTAAATGCTGAATGGTATACAACAATTTGTTTGCCAGAAGTCATCAACAAAATCAGGAAGAACAACCAAAAACGTCGTATCATTCTTCATCATCACAATGCAAGCTCCCAATTGGTTATTTGTCAAACAATTGGTTATTTGAAGGATAAAAACATCGAATTAATGTCGTATTCACCTGATTTATTCACTTTTTTTAGTCCCCAGTGTCAAACAATAATGCGTGGACAGCGATTTTCATCACCTCAAGAAACTGTTGAAGCCTTCGAAAACCATGTTTTTGAGATACCAAGTTCAGAGTGGAAAAAATGTTTCGAAAATTGGTTTGAATGCATGCAAAAGTATATAAATTTGAAAGGCGAATATTTTAAAAAGCAATAAAACAGTTTGTAAATAATACAAATTCTTAGTTTTTGTAAAAACTTAAAAAGTAGACCTCTTATTAGTTGGTATATATTGATATCTTTTAGGAATTTTACGACTTTTTTCCACCTCGTAATTATTCCCTAGGATCTCCTTTACCGTCATCGGCAGGTTGTTGCTTCTTCTTTGGGTGTTGTACTGGGAATATTCCTGGAAAATATGTGGGACCAGGATTCTCGTGTTGCATGTAGTGCACATGGGTGGCAAAGAGATTAACATGCGACATTTTAAATAGACCTCTATTTTCTGCATCAAAAACAAAACAACTTAATTTTTTGTCTCAAAATAATACCTCGTTCTTGAAGTATACGATGGAAATGATACTATATAATAAGTGGTTTATCTTTTTGGTATTAGAAATACAGGTACCAAACCTGATTATTGATGGATCCAGAAAAAAGAAGTATATTAAAATATGTAATAATAAACAGGGTGTTCTATTTAAAACAGAAAAGTTGGACGTAATACAAACAAAAATATACCCATCGTTTGGGCCATGTACCTTTACCCTTACGGGCCTTACCCTGTGTTTTGTTTCATCAGAGCAAAATCGGTCAAGTGTTATCTTGACGGAGTCGCTGAGTGCTCTGAACAGTATCCAAGATCCAGATCCAGTGCATCCTCTTGTATTAAAGATCCGGTTGCTACTCCACAATCTGAATGCTCAGAATGTGAGAGTAGAGCTGTTTTGGATACCGGGACATGTTGGTATTAAAGGCAACGAAGCGGCAGATGCAGCTGCTAAAGCCGCCTCTCACAGACCTATGATTGATGTGAGTTTCATTTTTCCAGGTGACTCAAAGAGTCATCTGAAACACCTGGTTTTAGACATGTGGCAACATGAGTGGAGCCGCACACAGAACGTTAAGTTACGACAGATTAAGTGTAACGTCTCCCTGCCATGGGGTTCTTCCTGCAGGATTAACCGCAGGGAGGAAACCGCCATCACACGCCTCCGTATAGGTCACTATTGGTGGACCCATGGACACCTCCTTCGACGTGAAGAGTCCCCTATCTGTGAAACTTGTAACACAGATTTGTCTGTGTTACACTTTTTAACGGAGTGTGTACAGTTTGAGGATGTCAGGGAGAGTTTAGGCCTGTGCTATGACCTGTCAGTTGGTCTAGGTGACGACAGGGTACTCATGGACAGGCTGATACTCTTCCTGAGAGAATCGAACTTATTGTTTTATGTGTGAAGTCTTGCACCTAATTTTAATATGTTTCTAGTTATTGACTGTGATATTCGATGGTAATTGGTCCCTTTACAGCCTTTTACCATCTCCCTGAGTCTGTTCAAATTTTCGAACAGACTTTTTATATTATTTATTTGTTTTTGTCAGTGCAAGATTTCTTTTATTGAGTATACCTATTTTTAATGATTTTATTGGTTTGTTTATTGTCTAATATATTGTTTTTAATATATAGTCTAGTCATTTAGAAGGTGTGCGTTAGGCGCAAATAGCCTTTGTTGCTGTGCGCCAAAAATTTTAACTAACTAACTAACTAACCTTTACCCTTACGTGCAAAATTGCATTAAATTCAACATTTCCACTTCAGATATTTCTATGGCTCCATGCTTTATCCCAATCTTATATTGATATCTAAATACATACATCAAAAAAGTCTAGGGATATTAAAAAATATATGAAAATAAATAGCGTATGATTTCTTTTGTACTATAGCTTAGAGTACTATTAAAATACTCAATAGAGAATAGTTTACAACAAAATAAGCTAAATGTTATTTATTAAAATAATCAATATTTGAAATAAATAAGTAAATAATAAATAATGTACTGATTTATGTACAGAATTGTAAAACATATGCTAATAGAGAGTATGACCTCCACGTTGGTGGATCACAGTCCTACATTTGCGATTCATGTACAAAATAACATTATCGATGTCTTCTTGAGGTAACTGTGCCCATTCTGGTCTTAAAAGCTCAATCGGATTTAGATTCGGTGACTGTGCTGGCCATGGTACCGCATCAATACCTTCGTTATCCAGCCAGTTCATTGCAATTCGCGCCACATGTGACCGAGCATTATCCTGGGCAAGATGAAACTGATCACCAACAGCACCTCGAAATAGACGCACAATAGGTTGAAGAATACTATCCAAATATTGTTGTGCTGTTAAAAATCCATTGGGTAAAACGAGATCAGTTCTACCGCCAATGATTATCCCACCCCATGCCATAACAGTACCACCTCTGTAACTGTGAACTTCCTGGACGTGCCTCAACCGTTCCAAGTTACCAGATCTTCTCCATACCTCCATATCTCTAAAGAGACATCCAGCTACTAGAATCTGTCGAAAGACGAGCCACAAAAATACCCAAAGGTCTACAGTAATTATCGTACAAGGATAGACTTCAAGCTCTCTACATTCTCAAGCTAGTTACAAGACGAACACGCGGAGACCTGATACAATTATATCGCATCACCACCGGAGAATTTTCAACCGATATGTCTGCGCTGGTAACCGACGAGTTCATCGAAAATCAATTCATCGAAAGTTAATTCAACAAAAATCAATTCATCGAATCGTCAATTAATCGAAAAAAAAAATGTTTTGTAAATATTTGAGAGGAATGCCGAGGGGATCGGAAAGTCAAAAAAAGCAGTGGTCAATAAAAGTAGACAGACTAAGAAATAATAGGGGATAGGCATGATTTTTTATTTATTTTTTATTATTATATTCCTCTTGTTGCATATAAACATAAAAAACAGTTTTTAATTTTTTTTTTTTTTTTGTAATTTGAAGGCTTAAAAAAATCATAAATGTATGTAGCGCGCGAAAACGACGTGTGACGTCATACCCCTTCTAACTGACGCATGACACTACTAGTTTACCGGCGTACATAGTCTGTTGTGAACTTATTTGTTTGTATATCTTTTATAGGTTATGAAAAGTTAGAGTGATTTTAATTAAAATAAAGTTTAATTCTATAAAAACAATTTATACATGTTTACCGAATTAAATTTTATATTAAAATACATAACTTATATTGCAGTATTTCAATTATGCCTCTAACGTTTTGTAACTTCATCTAAACAATGTAGTAAAATTCTGACATCTAAATTACATAAATATTTACATTTTACAGAGTTGCAGCGTTTGTTTACATAAAGTTATAGAATATAAAATAAAAATTACTTACAGGTCTGCTGTGACACTACGTATTTCTTCAGCACTGTAGCATTCATTATTTTTCATATATTCCATGAGCATAAATGCATCAATGTTGGGTAAATTATCACTCTTAGCCCTAACAAAATCTTTATGTACCATTTTAATAATAAATGCGTGAAAATTTTTTTAAAAACAAGTACAAAACTCTCTAACAGTACACTATACACACGTGTAAAGATTATGTTGTAGCTGTATCTGTGACGTGAAACCCCTATCGTTTGATGTCATACTCAGTCGTTTTTACTCGGCAACCTTTGCTCCGTGGTCGGCTTATTTCAAATTTGCAATATTTTAATTCAAAAATGTGGCTATAATATTAATTAAAATGTAATTTTTGTTTTGTTAGGTGACATAACTAACATTAACATATCAAAATAATGTAGTTTTAAGGAAATACAAATTTTATACGTATCCCCTATTGCGTAAACAATTTTATATGGTTTAAAATTATCCTCAAATATGCACCAAAAACGATCTCACTAAAACTTAATTTAAATTTGCAAAAATTATATATTAAAAACGTGGTGACAGATAACACAACAAGTACCATTAATATTATTATACAATAATCCCCCGAGATACGAAACACGCGACTTTCGCAGTTACGTAAAATGAAAATTTCAAAAAATGGAAAAATTTTTGAGTAGAGTAACATACAATTTTACAAAGAATTATTTTCTATTTGTATGTATGTACATATAGAATAGTATATGTAAATGAATTTCAGTTTATTTTTGTCTTGTTTCTTTTATTTATGTACGTATTTACGTAGTTTATATTTCTTTTGTTCCTTTATAAGAATTCCAATCCGACTTATAAGAATTCCAATTCGTAAAATTCAAGTTACCCAAAAGTCTACGGTCCGCATTAATTACGTATCTCGGGGAATTACTTTATTTATTATAATTATTATTAGACATGTTTATATATAAAGGCCAATATAATAGACCAAGTATGATAGTTATTTAATAAGTGTAGTCTGTCAACTTTTATCGACCACTGCTTTTTTGGCTTTCCGATCCCCTCGGCATTCCTCTCAAATATATACAAAATATTTTTTTTTTCGATGAATTGATCATTAGATGAATTGTTTTTCGATGAATTTGCTATCGATGAACTCGTTTTCGATGAACTCGTTTACGATGGACTCGTTTTCGATGAACTTACCGTGAATCGTCTGCGCTGTTCCAGCTTAATTCTGATGAGTGTGTCCGTGGTCACCAACTGAAGCTCTCACACGTAATTTTATATCGGCCCCAACGTCAGCATTTCCTAACCAACAGAGCATTTAGCACCTGGGACTCACTCTCAGACGAAGCAATCCTAGCTCCAAATATCAACAGTTTCAAGAATCGAATCACCCATCTATTTCAATAATAATATTAAATTAGTTGCATCTTAAGTTGTTAGTAGTATCTCAAATGTATAACGTAGTTTCTGTAGTTTAGTATTGTTTTTAAATTTTTACTGTACGAGGTCTGTTCAAAAAGTATCGCGAATTATGTGTTTTTTCAAAAATTATTTATTTATTCATCAATATATATTTTGTCCCCTTCAAAGTAATCCCCACCAGATATTATAAACTTGTGCCAACGTTTTTTCCAATTTTCGAAGCACTTGAAAAAAACCTTTTTTGTGATCTTGTTCAGCTCCTCCTTCGATGCCTTCTTTATCTCCTCACTCGTAGCGTAGCGTCGTCCTTTCATGGGCCTCTTTAGTTCCGGGAACAAGAAAACGTCACAGGGGGTCAGATCTGGGGAATACGGTGGCTGCGGCATTATTAGTGTGTTGTTTATCGCCAAAAATTCGCGGACAAGCAACGATGTGAATTTCGCGGCGACCCGTCTCATGCCCAAATCATTGGTAAAAATCGAATGGCACGAGGCAATCGATATGTTTAGTACCTCAGCAACTTCTCTAACGGTAATTCGATGATTGGTCGCTTTCTTCACTTCATCAATGTTTTCGTCTGTTGTTGACGTGCTCGGGCGTCCGGCACGCTCTTCGTCGTTCACATCTTCTCGGCCCTCTGAGAACATTTTGTACCACCGATAAACGTTGTTTCGGTTCAAGGTAGCTTCACCATATGCCCCAGTCAACATTCGGAATGCGTCCGAGCACTTAATTTTGTTTTTCACACAAAATTTGATACAGATTCTTTGATCCATTTTTTGGTATAGGCAAAAATCTAATACGATCCAAAACACGTGCAAGCAAAGCAACTGTCAAAAATTAACTGAACATTCAAAATGGCCGAACTTGTCAGCATAAGTGAGAGACATGAGTACCAACATAACGCCGCAAAAAAATCGAAAATCTAATATACGTAACCCGTGGAAATTCAAAATCGCAATACTTTTTGAGCCGACCTCGTATTAGACCATGTAATAATAATAATAAATACTTCTAGTTTCCTATTAAAACAGCTAAATCATTTTTTATCAACATGCCCCATTTTTTTTTTTTTTTTTAAATTTTTACACTAATTATAAAATATTAAAAATTAAATCCCATGTAACGAACATTTTAAGTATAGATCGTTGAGTTTATAGCGGAGACTAGCAGACAAGTGCTATACGTCATTACGTGTAATGAGCTTTCAAATTTTATGAGATGCATCTTAGACTAATCACAGCACTTAAAAAAGAAAATAAAAAGTCTTATTTTAAGATACAATTTTACACTATCCTTCATAAAATGTCAATAGCTTCAAGCACTAAATAATTAGTTAGCGTAGGTATTTCATGATATTCATGTCTGCGAAAGCTACTTCTAAACTAACATTAATAAAATTGCTACTTACTGGTCTATACTATACATTTGCAATATAATTTACGTACATTTAAACTATTTAGGCCCGGTCTTTCCACCTTCAGATAAAGTTCCAGCAGTGGCGTAGCGTGGGTTTCAGCCGCCCGGGGCGGATGCCAATTTCGCCGCCCCCTTATTTAGGTATTTAAATCTAAAAGGCTCAAAAATTTATAGAATTTGCCGCCCCAAAAAAGAGCCGCCACCACCGCCTCCGCTATGCTACACCACTCAGATTACATACAATTTTTCGAGTTTCGAGAATGTTCAATAATTTAACAATCACAACACGCACTTAAAGAAAATAATGAATTGTAGCAAGTTAATTTACTCCATGTGAATTGGACGACTGATGTTGCAGGTGTTATTAGACAATATTGAACTCTATTCTTTATATGAAAGAATCGATTCTCGCTGAATATTCGTTGTGAACAATCTGAACACAAAATAAAACGCGGGGAATTACCGCAAGGTAACCATCCCAACTAGCACAAATTGCTTTATAAAAATTGTTACAGCAATATTATACAACTGATAGCTTTATAATTCAGCAACAAGAATGTCTATCGAGCAACATAAAAAAAAAAACACTTAAACTTCCAAAATAGGCGCAGGTTTATAAAACCTTTTCGCTATATTAATATTGCATACACAACATTTTAAAAACCTAATGGCACTCTTTGGAAATGTTCTTAAAATAGTTATAAAATAAACAATAAAACTTTTTGATTAGTTATATACTAGCAACTTTTTATCTGTTATATTTATAGATTTGCTCTTTTGTAGCTGCATGTTAAAACAATTTTGCAACTGCGATACATATAGATGAAAAATCTTTATACAGTATAAAATCACTACGACAATGAAACATATATGCATTTTTATATTTATCCTATTGCTACTTCTAAACTAAAATTTTCTCGCGAAGGCCAATTTACTGTGAAAATATAAGGTACAACATTCAAAAATTACAACTCACCAAAGAAATATTAATTTTTAGCTAATTAACTCAATTAAAAATGTTATAGAAAAAGAAAAAACTAAATTTTATTAAAACTCTATTATTTCAATAAATGGGGAAAGTTTGTATTCAAGGGTAAAATATTAAAAAGTAAAAGAAAAATGCAAAAAGAAATTTTCAAAGTAAAATATACATTCAGGCAAAATGGACGTAACTTTGTATTTACATTGTTCATTAAAATATGGCCGTTTTGATTATAAAACCTTAAGAAACCCGTGTTAACGAAAGGGTATTCCCCGGTTCTGTCACAGATTAAATAATAAAAAGTTCTGTGCTCATTTTAAACGGCCCGAATTGTAGGTGCGACAAAAATATGAAAAGAAATGGTTCAAATTTTTAGTTCAGATTACAAGATATTATTTATTGAGGATTTTTGCCGCCCCAAAAAAGTGCCGCCCGGGGCGGACCGCACCCCCCGCCCCTACATCGCTACGCCACTGAGTTCCAGGTAACTATCTGACACATAAGGTTATTTGTAACTTCATCTGCTGAATAAATGTCAATACCAGTCAGTGAATCCAATACGTCAGTCGCATTATACGTTAGATATCTATCCGATAGATACATTTGTATAGAAAGAAGGGATGACATTTACTCAGCAGATGAAGTTACAAATAACCTTATCTGTCAAATAGTTACCTGGAACTTTATCTGAAGGTGGAAAAACCGGGCCTTAATTATGTATATGCAGTATTGTCAGATGTCAAAGAAGAAAAAATCGTACAAACACTTCGAAATGAACTTATTTTTAAGAAAAAAATCGTACAAATCGTTTTTTTTTTTTATGAGCGTATAAATAAATTTCTGTGTAATTAATTTGAAAATTATTAAGTATAAATTTTTGTTGACTACCGTTTAAACATTTGCAAAAGTAAAGACGTAAGTTGAACTGCTGCCTGTGGCAAATAATTTGTATAAAATAGTATATATGCATGGAATGATGGTGATTTCACACGAGTATGAAAGTTGCGCCGCAAACGGCAGGCGAGTAGCGCAATTCATACGAATGAGAAATGATTATTCCATGCAAGTTTTATACTATGTTTTTTCCACGATTATAACTTTATTGCTGATTTAACTTTTATTCAGTTCCCTTTAAAAATTAACAATAATTTAAAAGTTGCTGTCAACCTATTTATTACGTTGCCTAACAACGATCATGTACGTGTCATTCGGAATGTAAATTTCAAAGGGTGGGGGACAAAAGTTTTTAGCCATTATATTGACAAAAACCCCATAAAAGAAAAAATATTTCAGAAATAAAAATTTGTTTGTACATCCATGCATTAAGAGGTTTCATTTGATACCCCACTCAAAATTTTTAAAAAATATTTATTTTTCCGTTAAATACATATTTGTTTATTTTTATCCCGCGCTGGGTGTTTATTTAATTTCTATAATTTTGTTATATGTGGGTCAAAAAGTTGTACAAGTATGCCAAATTTCAACTTTCTATGTTCAGCCGTTTGGCTACAATTTCTACCGTACAGACAAACAGACACGTGAGTGACGTTATAAGGGTTTTTTAGTGGTCATATCTACAAAGCCCTAAGAAAAAAAAAAAATACGCGCTAAAAACAGATTTGGGTCTACCAGGCCGAGGAGAATTAAGCTACATTTACAGAAATTCTCTGTGAGGTACCACTCCTAATCCAGGGAGCATATTGTATAGACACACATCGAGGTACAATCTGTCTATCTCAACGCACCAGGAGAAATTTTAACGTGTCACACAAGTGGTACCTTATGGCAAGCGGTACCTTATGGCAGTTAACGTGATAAATTGTAGTGCCATTACGTGCCAATTCTAGAAATTTTTTGATGCTACCTCGTACATAGGTATGTGTAAAAATCAAAGCAAAGGGTAGTAAAACAAATCTTAGTACAAATTGGTCTTAGAAACACATTTAATTCTTTTAATTTATCTATTAACGCCATTTTCCGATATCTTCCTCAATGTATTTGAGTTGGTAATTGATTTTAATTTAATCAACTGAATAATAACACCTCTTTTTTTTGTAATTAATTTCTATTTGCACTCCATTTCAACTTTCAATTCACTTCCTTAATATACAAAAATAGTTCAAGTACTGAAGATAAAATTTTGAAGCTAAGATCGCAGACTTTATAGAAAATATTTAATAAATGCAAATCAGTCTATTCTAAAAGCATTTTATTATATTTTTATAGAACTAATCTACAATAGATATTATTTTTATCTACGTGATTGAATTGCAGATCATACTGTGCAAAATATCACCACTTACAAAAATTGTTTTTACTGCGTGAAACCTTAAATACTTCATTTTGGGTGTTAAGCGAACAATATTGCTCCAAATCCGTCTCTCATTCAAGCTTAATCCTGATTACGAAAATGTAACACAAAGCGTGGGATAAGACGAAAGATAGATACAACTGCATCAAAGCAAATGCAAAAGTCTAAACGGTAAACACTTTACAAGCAAAAAAATTATTTAACTTTTCAGAAGAAGATATTCAGGCTGGTTTACTAAAAGAATAAAGAAAGAGGAGACGTCGAGGAGATCTATTGACCCTGAAACTATTAGAGCACTGCAGCATTTGGGAATGTTTTTAAAGAACTTGAATAGACAAAGCCTGAAAAATAGTGATCGTTTAAGTCATATATGATTCGCTGATTATTGTTTTAATATCTATTTCATTGGCTACAGTCAGTAGGGTTGTCTTTTAGCCTCACTCACGTAAGTTTCATCTTGATTTGTTAAGTGTTAAGTCTTTTCATATCCCAGCAAACATTCAACCATCGGCCGAATGCCGGCAAACTGCTTTTTCTGTTGGTAAATTGCTGGCACCAAAAGTTTGTGCAACGCCAGTATTAATAATGTACTTCACATTTGTATTTCGCACTCCTCCTATACGAAGTACTTTACCAGCATTTTATAAGCACTCCTTATTTTTGTTAATATGTTACATTTTAACGGCTGGCTTTCGAGGGTTAGTCAGTACAAGCTGAGACGTGTTTCTGGACAGTTTGTCAAGAAGTGTATTTGAATAGTTATTGTTTTGTGAGCATTATGCAGTTTTTTAGGGTTTTGTAGGTATGACCAAAAAACCCTTATACCGTCATTTTGTCGTCTGTCTGTCTGTCTGTCTGTCTGTCTGTCTGTCTGTTCGGTAAAAATTGTAGCCAAACGGCTAAACCTAGATAATTGAAATTTGGCATGCTTATACAACTCTTTGACCCGCATATAGGAAAAATACTAAAACATCTAAAAATCATATCCCCCTAAAAATATAAACAAATATGTGCTCATCGAAAAAAAAATATATTTTTTTATAATTCTGAATAGGGTATCAAATGAAAGCCCTTGGTACGTGGATTAAAGATCAAATTTTTATTTTTGCAAAATAAATTATTTTGAAGCGATTTTTGCCAAAATTGTGCAAAAAATTTTTTGTCCCACACCCTGTAGCCCAGATGGTTTAAACTAAAAATCTGAAAAAATTCTAAGTAATGTACATTGGTGTGAACCGGAATAGTTCAACAGGAATTTTTGATCAGATTATGTTTTTGGAAAAAAACGCATATTTTGTGATTTTTTGCTAATAATGTACACAAGTTATAGCTTTGCCACACTGTAACGTGTCTGCTGGTCTTGTGGTATTAGACGTTGATTTGTCACCGAAGTAACCCGACCCGAAAGGGATCGAACCCTGGAGAAGAGACTATATTTTTTTTTGTTTTTTTTTTTAATTTTTATATTGTTTAAATTATTTTTTCAAAATTCTAGTTATATTTTGGCAAATGTTGCATTTAATTTTTAAAAGCGTAAATTTAATAGCCAGTGGAAATTGTTTAAATTATAATTTAATTCTGTTTCAATGTACACGAAATCAGAGGGGCGGAACTTATAACAACCATAGGCGCAATTTTTAAAATTCTTAATGTACCTTGCTATATAAAAAAAAAATACTGCACATATTTAGAAACCTAAATAATGGTATTAGGCTCCGAATTAAAATTAACAAAAAAAATATTTTAATATAAAATTTGTTTTCGCATCAAATAATCATCATTCACTTACTAAATACCTGCAAAACCCGGAAATGTGTGAAAAGACGTAGTTTACACTAATTGTTTCATCTTAAATTGTTTAATATTTAGTTTAGTTCAATCATAGTTTTATTCATGTAATAAAATTTTCAATTATTAATAAATCTGTTACAAGATTATAAATATGTCATTTAAAAAATATATTTTGTCATATTTAATTTTGAATAGTGACATCTTAAATATTTTGTAAATATAATACTAACGTAGGGTGACCATTCGTCCCTCTTTTTGCGGGACTGTCCCGCATTTTGATTGGGTGTCCCGCATTCTAACTTTTGATTTTTTAACTCGTATTTAAGAATAAATGGAGACAAGGATCTGTTTTTTTTCTTGCTCTTCACTTAGATTTGGGAGGTGAGGACCTTTTTTTTGCTCTTCACTTGGATTTGGGAGGTGAGGACCTTTTTTTGCTCTTTACTTGGATTTGGGAGGTGAGGATCTTTTTTTTGCTCTTCGCTTATATTTTGAAAGTGACGACCTTTTTTTTTGCTTTGTCCCGCATTGTCTTCTTAAGAAAATGGTCACCCTATACTAACCTAAAATAATACAAACATCATCAAAAACTGTAAATCCTTTTTTACAATATAACCAAGTTCCTAAAAATCAGTAATACACTATAAAAATCACCAAAATAACCAGATCTAGTTTGTTCTTACAAAAGTGAACAGCTTATAGCATTAACGCTTATAAAATTTGACTATTGAGTTTATTTTAACAAGTATGATTTCTTTAGGTTGGCACTCTTCAAGTCAGGGGCAAAAGTTGTGGTAGACAATACAAGACGAATATTGGCGAAAATTATTAGTCACCCCTTATCTTTAGGATGCAATTGGTTTAGTCGAAATGGCAGAAAACCATATTCTTAAAATTCTTCATTAAATTAATTAATTAATTTATTTATTTATTTATTATAATTAAGGACACTATAGACCAATGGTCCCATATGCGCCCATACATAAAAGTAAATATACATTCACAACTTACAACCTATATTTAACAATATGTGTATACATAAATAATAAATTAAATAAACTAATTCCTGTTATTCGTGAAATTATATTTATTTAATATATATAAATAAATCAATAAATTATAACTGTTAATACAATTTACAATAAGCCAATTTTACCATCGTTGAATAAATTTATTTAACAACTTAAGTTAACAATATCGCATCATTCTATTGACAGAAATGTTAATTTCTTCATTAATAGTTTAAAACCGATGCGATATTGTCAACTTTATTTGTTAAATAAATTTATTCAACGATGGTGAAAATGGCCAAATGAGTATTTATTTTGCACCTAACCATTAATTTATTTTAATACTGGGTAAGTACACATACACATATGTTACATTTGAAATACTAGAGAGTGGGTATAATATAAGCATTGGTCCGTCAGAAATAAATCTTGCAACTAATACGATTATGTTGCACTTTACCGCTGCTGGGCCAGCTAACGGCCACGGGGACACCGGGGTACTGGCTCATTACTTTCAATGCCGGGGAGTATGTGCTTCAACAGTACTGGCCCGTATAAAAATGTTTGCTGGGTAAGCACTGGTCCGTCAGAAATAATCTCGCAACTAATGCGATTATTTTGCACTTTACCGTTGCTGGGCCGGCAACTGATACAACAATGGGCCAGCTAACGGTCACGGGGACACCGGGGTACTGGCCCAGTGCGAAATTACAGCACTGGTCCATTACTTTCAATGCCGAGGAGTATGTGCTTCAACGGTACTGGCCCGTATAAAAATGTTTGTTGGGTAAGCACTGGTCCGTTAGAAATAATCTCGCAACTATTGCTATTATTTTGCACTTTACCGTTGCTGGGCCGGCAACTGATACAACAATGGGCCAGCTAACGGTCACGGGGACACCGGGGTACTGGCCCAGTGTGAAATGACAGCACTGGTCCATTACTTTCAATGCCGAGGAGTATGTGCTTCAACAGTACTGTCCCGTATAAAAATGTTTGCTGGGTAAATATACTGGTCCGTCAGAAATAATCTCGCAACTAATGCGATTATTTCGCACTTTACCGTTGCTGGGCCGGCAACTGATACAACAATGGGCCAGCAAACGGCCACGTGAACACCGGGATACTAGCCCAGTGCGAAATGCCAGTACTGGCACATTACTTTCAATGCCGGGGAGTATGTGCTTCAACAGTACTGGCCCGTATAAAAATGTTTGCTGGGTTATTTAATGCTAGTTATTTTAAGTTTCACGACTGGCTGCCTAGGGATCAGAATGTCGAGAAGAAGAAGCTGAAGAGGGTTCGCAGGGAAGAGGAACTTGGAGAAAAATTGGAGCATATGGAAAAGATAAGCAAATTATAGAGAGGAAGGGAAAGAGTTGAGGAAACTTAATGCCCAGAAATGGGATCCGTTAGATAACGCTATGTTATCTGATAAGGCTCGAAATGGAAAATTTTACGACTAGAACGACACTTTAAAATTATTATGCGACTAAACTATACAAAAACCTATCAAAATGTACAATAATATCACTACGCGGTATAAGGGGGTAACTTTAGTATTCAAAAATAAAATTTTATAAAGAAATTCAAAATAATTATCCATTTAGACAAAAATATAAAAAAATATTAAATTATAAAAAAAAAAATCAGCTTGGACCACCACAGGACCGACCGCCATCATAAAGTACTTCATAAAGTAATACATTCTAGCAGCAGAGTAGAAATAACTTGGCCTAATATTTTCTAACAGAGATATTATTTATCATGACCATGGAAACGTTACATATAAGTATGAAAAAATTGAGATTTGCTCTGCACGTGTACACAGACGGACAGACAGACAGACGGACAGACAGACCGACAGACACCATGCTAAAAATAGTCAAAACGTTATGTAGGGACCTCAATTCGTGGAGATCCATCGAAATCTCGAAATGTCAAAATCGGTATGATCACAATACCTCCCTTATATATGTTGGCGGTCGGTAAAAATCTGTATCTTAGAAAGGGATAATTAAGTGTAGACTTGTTCATTAGTGTACCTTGAACTTTATATAAACTTAAAATTCAAAAGGCATCGTAAATACTTTAAATACTATAGCAGTTCACTAAATGTCAAATAGGTAAATATTAGATGTATTCGGGCCATATGTAACAAATAAATATGTAACTTTTGTCCAGGACGCCGACTACGAGAAAACTCGTAGTACTTTTAGTTGTCATTTTCGTGCAGCTACGATTGTATTCGTAGAATTTAAGTGTATTTAACGAGAGGTGGCTTTTGGAAAAAGACATTAAAATCAAGGTTGACTTGAGGAGCTTTTTACCAAAACTGAACATGTCCACTTTCAAATATTTTGCAGGAAGTGCTTTAAACTGCTGGAAGAGTCTACGTTTTTTTTTTTCTTTTTAGTAGTACTCTAATTGTACTAGTTGAATGTCCAATAGTAGTATGCTTTTTAATCATTATTTAATGATTAGCACTTCCACCGTAACTAGCATTAGTTTGATGGACATGTTCAGCTTTGCTAGAAAACAACGGACATGATCCGTTTTGAAAAAAAAAAGTTATGTCAAGCTCTCTGTAATATTATGCAAAATATTAGATTAGGAGCAATAAAATACGAAACAATTTTTTTAAATTATTTTTTACTAAATACGTCAGTACATTTCTTCACTAGAACCTTAGCATTGTTATAAAATCAGGTGGGTTACTAAACGAAAATCAAATCAAAGAAACGAAAAAATATAATAATAGGGTACACCGGCTACAGGAGTGAATAAGGTGTGGACATAAGGTTGGTCTTCATCTAGTTACATTCTAGATGATCTTTTTCATCCACTACTTCTTCACTGCTAGTCTCTTTTCAACTTTGCCAAAGGTCCGGTCAGCGGGTATAAAGGTATGGCCCCAGACAGGAAAAGTGACGCATGACAACAAGCGACCGCAACAGAATCTATGCGACGCTTGAGATATGAACAGATGTCTGGATAGATATTGTAATGCTATCTATCGGCGAACAAGAGAAATAAAATAAATAAAAATCCAGTTCAACGAGCGAATGGACATGTTTAGGTTTGAAAAAAAAATCAATTAAGGATTAGTCCCAGTATGTGGGACATGTTCACTTTTGGTAAAAAAAATATTTAAAAAAATTAGATTTTGCGGTCTAAGCACATGTCAAGTTTTGTCAGAAAACCCGTATTTTGAGCGCTTTTCTAGGTGGAAAATAATCACTTTTCTTAACAAAGTAGCTTAGTATGATGTGTAGTTTTGGAAAATAAACCAGAATCCGTCAAAAAAAGCATTTTGGTCGATAGTGGACATATTCAGTTTTGGTAGAAAGCTCCTCACTTACAGGAACTGAAAATTCACCAATAAATGAACAGGAAATATAAACATATTTGTTTATAGATTTGTTTATAGATTGGCAGGTATTTTGCAGATTTATTCTCTAAGAATCTACGAATATAATTACATATAGAAATTTGTAGAATTTCCTAGGCATAAACAAGAAACTCTAGATACTCCTGTATCCTTTGACTGATATCAACAATATTTTACAGATTTATTCTCTAAGAAACTGTGACTAAAATTACATACATAAATGTCTAGGGTTTCGTAGGCATAAACAAGAGACTCCTATATCCTTTGACCGATATGAACAATATTTTGCAGATTTATTCTCTAAGAATCTGTGGATAAAATAACATACAGAAATATCTAGGGTTTTGTAGATATAAATAAGAAACTCTAGACACTCCTATATTCTTTGATCGATATGAAAAACATTTTGCAAATTTATTCTCTAAAAATCTGCGGATAAAACATCGTATAGAAATGTCTAGAGTTTCGTAGGAATAAATAAGAAACTGTAGACACTTCTATATTCTTTGATCGATATGAAAAATATTTTACAGATGTATTATTTAAAAATCTGCGGATAAAATAATCTATAGAAATGTATAGGGTTTCGTGGGCATAAACAAGAGACCCTAAGATACTCCCTATATCCTTTGACCGATATGAACAGTATTTTGATGATTTATTTTCTAAGAATCTACAAATATAATTATATACATTTATATACATAAATGTCTAGGGTTTCGGAGGTATAAACAAGAGACTCTAGATACTCCTGTTTCCTTTGACCGATATGAACAATATTTTGCAGATTTATTCTTTAAGTATCTACGAATATAATTACATATAGAAATGTCTAGGGTTTCGTAGGCATAAATTAACGTCTCAAATTATTTTTTAACAATTTAAATGTAATGTACTAAGTAAAAATGAATCGTTCATTTAAATAATCTAACTATAATAATTAAGTGTCTGTATGTAGTGTCGGTAACATTATGACGTTAATTTTTCTAAAGTTTTCGTGATTGGCTAACTGGTGACACCCTGCTTCTTAATTGGCTAACAGGTGACGCCCTCTCCCGTGATTAGCCAACTAGTGATATCCTGTCCCGTGATTCGCAGACTGGCGCCGAAATTAGGATACGTTAAAAAATAAAACCAAATACACATACAAACAATTGAAACTTTTTATATTATAAATCCGTCATTGTTGACGGGGAATAACCTAGTATAATATAATTATATCAAATTGACTGCTGAGACAGGAATCCTGAAATTTACCGTGGCAGTCAACGTGTTAAAATAAAGTAAAAATACTTTTAGAGTAAAAAAAAAGGGAATCTAAACATCAGTATGTACTTTTATTTAGTGAATTTATTGGTTATTATGGTTAGCTTTATACAAATCAAATATAATTGAAGTGATTACAATTTTGAGAACTGGACTTACGTTAATGATGATGGTTTCTTCCAGGATTTCTGTTGTGCAAAATCTTCTATTATGTCCTCAAATTTTTGAAGGACACCACTTTCTATCTACATGATTAACAAATTAGTAAATCGTTATTGTAACATAGTCGTTTGTAATTAATTTTTTATTATATTTAGCCGTGAAAATGAGAGCTCTCCACTATAATTGGTAACCATAAATCTCATCTGGTTTTCGATTTACATTTAAATTTAGAAATTTTAACAAAAATTCTCAGTAAAATTGCACTAAAAATTGAGCTCCTCTTTTTTTCCGTGTAAACAACGACCTAGACATTTTGAGGTCCCCATCAAGCCGGAGGCCCTGGGATCGTGCCTCATGTGCCCTTATGGAAAAGATGGAACTGCCTATAGGTATCCGTAACACCTATAGATTACTTATAAAACGCGTTACGGGTGCACAGAATTGATTCATAAAACTAATCCATAGGGCCAGATTTAGAGGGGAAGCAAACAGGGAACTGCTTAGATAGGCAAATTTGGGGGGCAAAATTAGTAGTAAAAAAAACAATAAAACGTCATTCCCCCCCCCCTCCTCCGAAGAAGCACAAAAAATTATGTACAATTTGACTTTTTTCTTCACATTGCTAAACACGAACTTCTACTATCTTTCAAATATGGAATCATCATCTTTTGACATTTTGGGCATTTGAAATTTTCGAATTTCTAAAGGTGTTCTATATTTTGGCCCCACTTGAGAATGAATCCTAGATGCGCGCCTGAGTTAATAAATGTTTAAATTTAGTATCAAGTTTAATTATAATTAATTAATATTAAGAATTGTGTCAAGATTGTAGCTGCAAGCGTTAAATTATTTTTACCTGCTGTTTGGTCGCTAAGCAAGGGCATGGGCGTGAGTTTAACTACTGCTCATGTCAAATAAATTGTGTTAAATAATTTTTGCAAATTACTTTGGCCTATTCGGCGTTAATCATTTGCAACCGGCAATAAAATATAAGTACCTTACTGTGTACGTTTAAAATTTTTTCGTTATGCTGACCTTATTATTCCTGAATGTGCACAGATTGAATATATGGTTGTATAAACTTAAAATCTATATTTATTCTTCTATACTTTCTCAAAACATTTTATATTATAAGTAATTAATAATGTTATTTTTTATTATTTTATAATTATAAATTGTTTCAGCTCTGCTAAAGATTTGAATAAATTTATCGAAGCGTAAGCTAAGTTAAATAAGCTTCTTTTATTTTTTCATTAATTAAAACTAATTATTAGTCTTGATTAGATGAACCATAATTACCAATTATTAGTTCATTAATTATGTTACCTACGGACATAATTCATCGAACATATAATGGTTATGAAACCTGGAAACAGGAGGCCTAGGGTCACCTCGGGCTGTCGCGCCAATATGATGATGAATATTTATAATTATTTATAATTCAGTATAAAGGGTGGGTAAAATCATTTTTGCATAAAGAAGAGCTAGATCTGGTCTTGCTACTACACAGCAAAAAATTCATGTGTAAAAGTTCATTCTCAGTTTGGTTAAAATTTTAGTCTTAAAATTTTGAGTGTTAAAATTTAAAACAAAGATAAAACGAAAACAAAATAAAAGATAATATGGTTATAAATATCCCAGCAAACATTTTTATACGGGCCAGTACTGGTGAAGCACTTACTCCCCGGCATTGAAAGTAATGGGCCAATGCTAGCATTTCGTACTGCGCCAGTACCCCGGTGTCCCCGGGCCCGTTAGCTGGCCCATTGATGTATCAGTTGCCGGCCCAGTAACGATAAAGTGCAAAATAATCGCATTAGTTGCAAGATTTATTTTTGACGGACCAGTGCTTATATTATACCCACTCTCTAATGTTTCAAATATAACATTGTGTACTTACCCAGTATTAAAATAAATTAATAGTTAGGTGCAAAATAAATACTCATTTGGCCATTTTCACAATCGCTGAATAAATTTATTCAAATAAAGTTGACAATATCGCATCGATATTAAACTATTAATGAATAAATTAACATTGCTGTCAATAGAATGATGCGATATTGTTAACTTAAGTTGTTAAATAAATTTATTCAACGATGGTAAAACTGGCCGATTGTAAATTGTATTAACCGTTATAATTTATTGATTTATGTATAAATATTAAATAAATATAATTTCAGAAATAACAGGAATTAGTTTATTTAATTTATTAATTTAATGAAGAATTTTAAGAAAATGTTTTCTGCCATTTCGGCCAAACCAATTGCATCCTAAAGATAAGGGGTGACTAATAATTTTCGCCAATATTCGTCTTGTATTATCTAGCACATCTTTTCCCCCTGACTTGAAGAGTGCCAACCTAAAGAAATCATACTTGTTAAAATAAATTCAATAATCAAATTTTATAAGCATTAATGCTATAAGCTGTTCACTTTTGTAAGAACAAACTAGATCTGGTTATTTTGGTGATTTTTTATAGTATATTACTGACTTTTAGAAACTTGGTTATATTATAAAAGAAGCTTTACAGTTTTGGATTAAGTTTGTATTATTTTAGGTTAGTATTATATTTACAAAATATTTAAGATGTCACTATCCAAAATGAAATATGACAAATTATATTTTTTAAATGACATATTTATAATCTTGAAAATTTTATTACATGAAAAAACTATGATTGAACTAAACTAAAAATTAAACAATTTAACATATGAAACAGTTTGTGTAAACTACACCCTTAAATCTAACAAAACACACACAAATCACAATAAAAAAAACTGTATAATGCTCACAAAACAATAACTATTCAAATACACATCTTGACAAACTGTCCACCAACACGTCTCAACTAGTACTGACCCTCGAAGGCCACGCCGTTAGGGCGTTTTATGACTAAGCCGCTATTATCAAATTATTACATTCAAAAAAAGTTTAGTTTTAAGTAAAAAGTATGAGTGAAGAAGAGACGATAGCTGTGTAAAACAATAATTTATCGACTTTATTAGTTAAAAAAGGATAGAAAAGTTGCTTAAAAAAATTGTAAAACAAAAATAAAATGTAACATAAGCACTGGTCCGTCAGAAATAATCTTGCAACTAATGCGATTATTTTGCACTTTACTGTTGCTGGGCCGGCAACTAAAACATCAATTTGTTGGCCCATTGATGGCCCAGCTAACGACCACCGGAACACCGGTGTACTGGCCTAGTGTGAAATGCCAGCACTGGCCCATTACTTTCAATGCCGGGGAGTATGTGCTTCAACAGTACTGACCCGTATAAAAATGTTTGCTGGGATTAACACAAATAAGGAGTGCTTATAAAATGCTGGTAAAGTACTTCGTATAGGCGGAGTGCGAAATACAAATGTGAAGTACATTATTAATACTGGCGTTGCACTTACTTTTGGTGCCAGCAATTTACCAGCAGTAAAAGCAGTTTTCCGGCATTCGGCCGTTAGTTGAATGTTTGCTGGGATCACTATTTATAACGATATCACTGTGCACTTCATGTATTCTGATAGTGTTATTTTTATGAAATAATACTTTTTCAGTGTTAAAATTAACACCACTGTAACACTATTTATTTTCTAACACTATAATTTAACCAGTATGTAAGTGTAAACTTTACACTAAATTTAACCAAAAAAGAAGTGTAAATAATTAACACGAAAAGCGAGGGGACTTCATGATACACTAAAAGTTAATTTTTTAGTGTACCATGAAGGCCCTTTGACACTTTTTTTAAGAGTGTACGCGCACCCAATAGTAATTTTTCTGTTACATTATCCCATGGTGTGAAATTTTATTGCTACTATAAAATAAAAAATAGCAAATATTCCAAAAAAGCAATTTCATATTTTCTTTTTCCTTCAAATTCATTGTCAACACTAAAAACGTAGTTAGCCCATATATAAATTTGAATGACGTTGTAAATCTGGATCAGTTTAATTGTTCCATAAAGCTATATAATCACAGTATGTCAGTGTTAACATAGTATGTAGTGTTTCCACAGCGTTTTAATTGTTTTATTAATTTAAGTGAGTTACTCGAGTCGAGAGGATACCATGTTCCCCTCGTGTCCTGCGGTTACACTACAACTGTTCAACTTGTAAATCCAACTACATACCAGAGCCACGATACAACTAAATTGGTTAACTCAATGTAAAATTATTTAGGTATCTTCACATAAGAAAAAATATATATAAGTGTGAATCTTCACACATTTCAGGTTTTGTAGTTATTTAATAAGTGCAAGAAGCTAACATAATACTGAATGATAAAACAAATTTTCCCATTTACATTATCCTTGTTAAGGTAATAACATGTGAGATGTTTTTATATTTTACTTTTGTTTGTACCCGTTACTCTCATGCAACAAAAGTGATTTTTTTTTTTATTATAAACAATTTTTGTTAACATAAACATAACATAACCAACAGCAGTGTATGAAATGTGATTTTAGGTTAGTAATGGCTTTGAAAGATCTGTACAATAAATTTATTATTGAAGCATATTTTCGATCTAGGATAAATAACGGATCAAAAAATTGATATGTCTTTGTGTTTTCTCATTTGAAGGTCCTGGTAAGTACCAACTTTTAAAATTAATGTAGTGAGTGGGACATTTACACACCTTTCAATTATTTATGGAAGAACTGTACAAAAGGATATTAGGTGCGTTTTTTGTACCAATTCTGGTTTCATTTAGTTTAGTTTAGTTTAGTTTTATTTTTGTCTTTCATGTACATAAATATTAACTGTTCTCTCATTACTTTGTACGTACCATTGTTTTGAGGGCCTGGTGCGTTGAATTGTATGATTGCTCCGAAGCTCATTACTTCATTTTGGTTCTTTTTACTGAGTTGTTGGTTGTGAAAATTTCATGATTTCAAGGGTTATCGGTGCATTATGTTGTACAGGGTGGGACACTGTCAACTCTGTTGATTTGTGCGTACCAAATTGTCAGGGGGGATAGTGTCGCAGCCTGTCATATTGATGCGTTGATAAAACTTGATATCATTGTATTTATGAATAAGTTAATATTGGACAGTTGTATAGTTTATTTAGTCTCGTTTTGAATTGTAAAATTTAAATAATAGTTTCTATTTTTGATCATTATATTACAATATTTAATTAAAATTTAAGTCCTGTTTTCCTATGGTCTGTTTTCTTCAAGTACACATTATTGTCAATGAATTTCTGCAATTCACCATCCTTGGAGATGATTGATGTACAACCTGTTATAGCTACGTTTAACTAACATAGGTAAATTGTCTTTATTGATTGTATAAAATTGTATTCTAGTATGATGTTATTGTTATAGCACCTGAAGAAGCCAACAATATTGTTGGCGAAACGTTGTGTTTTGTTAAAATAAACGCTTCTTGTCCAAAAAGCTGAGTGAAATTATTTCCTATTTCTACCTATAAATATTACATAATAACGATGTACAACAATAATACTATTAAATGAAAAGAAAATCAATACATAAGAGACATGGACAGTGGAAAAAAGAAATAAATAAACAGTAAGAAACAATAAATATGAAAATTAAAAAACGTCATACAATGCTCTTTCAATTAGTTATTTTTTAACATTAGTCTTGAAAATGAGTGCATTTTTGACAACTTTATTTCATCGGGAAGCACATTATAGTATCTACAGCAATTCAAATGGGCACCCCTTTGGTAACAGGTTAAATTGTGTGGCCTTGGAAACAGTGTACCTTTGTTCCTTGTGTTATAGGAATCCTCGATTTTTAGGAACAGTTGTTTGTTTTTGTAGGCAAATATACAAAGAAATAGAATATATTCTGCTGGTTGGGTTAATACAGGGGTCCCCAAACTTTTTTGATCGTCGACCCCCCAGAAGAGTTTTTCGACTTCGTATCGACCCCCTCTATTTTACAATAAAGTTATTATAATAAGCATATCGACCACTTTGGGGACCCCTGGGTTACTATATTAATTTGAGTGAAGTATTCCTTGCACGAGTGTCTGGAGTTCAGCGATTGAAGAACTCGTATTGCTGACTTTTGGAAACGAAATACTTGCTTGGTATTAATTGATTGATCCCAGTGGATAATATTATACTTTAAATGTTAGTGGAAACATGAAAAGTATACATTTTTTTTAACCACTTAAACAGAATACGCGTTTTTTTTTGCGACAATGTTCTCATTCTATTTATTCTACTCATTCGATGATTTGAGGTCGAACTACTAGAATGTATAAGTGTGGTGGAGACGAAAAGTAATATTTGAATGCAGTTGTTTTTATTTGGTTTTTAAATGTATTCCTCTTGACCTGAGTATTCTCCAAACACCTTCTCTCATTATCCTATTGTATGCTTTTTCCAGGTCTATGAAGCATAGATGTATCTCCCTGTCTTCTCGAAGCTAATATTGAACTACTAATTATAAATTAGTGCATTTGCCGACAGGCGTAGCGTAGTCGTAGCACACTTGCCTTGCGTTGCTGACGTCTCGGGTTCGAATCTGATTCAGGCATGGGATTTTCATTATAATAAATTAGAACTGTCCTGGCTAATTGCCCCAGTAGCAAGACTATAAAGGTGAAATAAAAAAATTAGGGCAATTAAAATAGTGCAATAGCGATGCGCAAATGTAGCGAACCTGCTATTTATTCAACTTCAGCTATAGAAACGCTTTTTGCTGCCCTATGCTCCCTAGTGGACTTAAAGCTGATGAAGAAGAAATACCTGCAAAATCTTGAAATTCCAGAAATACCAACGTTAAATAAGAAATGTAACTGATACAGTTTTTATACCTTGTCGTCATTCCATGCTAAAGGCAAAATTAAACATTTATGTTAAAATGACATTGTGAAACAGAAGATAGTTAATTAAGGACTTATTAAATATTAATGAATGGAAGGTAAGACGTAAAATCTTTCCCATCTTAGTACTGTGGTGTAGGTCAGTCCTGAGGGTAGAGCTCAAATGAAACTATATGAGCAGAGCAAGGAGACACTTCAATTACGGTACATACCAAAGATTTTGCATATTTTATACATGATGTTTCGAAATATTAACTAATTAATTATTTGAACAAAAAATATTTTCATTTTAAGAAAGGTTATCTATATACCAGCAGTATATTATATTTTCACATTTGTTAGGTACATTTAAATTACCGTAAAACGGGGTGAACTTGACCAATCTTGGATTCAAATTATCATAACTTTGTGAACGTTAATAATTGTTTTAATTTTTTCATACTAGCACATCGATATAGGGAAATACATTTAAGATCGTAGCGTCGCGGTGTTGAATTTTGGAACGTAGGTAAAGGGTACCTGATGTTATTGTTACATAGCTGTGAAAGTGAAATTATAGGAATAAATATGTTTTACAATATTTTGTGAACCTGTTTTACTATTTTATCAACAAGTAAATTAATACAAATGTTTATAAAACCATATTTTTGAATGACACGTCTCTAAAAAAAAATAAAAACTATATTTTGTGATGTAGGTTATGTTAGGTGTAAGTGATAAAAAAAATTATAGTGGATTATTTCAAGTTTATAGATGGAATTAAAAATTCACGCGTTGTATATGAAGGAGAGGAAGTGTAAGCAAATTTTCAACCAATGACCCACTTTTTTTCCAAATTTTTTTTTTCTTATCCAAGCTTTACGACAATTTACAACTTCCTCGATTTCAAGTTTAGTTCACAGAACATGTTTTGTTATTAATTTAACATTGTAGGTGGAAATCTGAGGAACGATAATTCAGGGTTCCTCTTTTTCTTTGACTTGCACATAGGTACACAATAATAAGATCTATCCATTTTATTGGACTTTGCAAAAATAAATCGACATAAACAAACTTAAACAGTATGACTTATCAGTTAGTGCTTTGGCAGTAGTACAGACGTATTGATTGAAGTTGTCGGCAGAAAAAGGAGTATCAGAGATTTTTGACTTGTTTCTGCGCTTATTAATAATTTGCCACGCTGATTTATTTAAATTGTTAGATTCCATAATGTATTTGGAGTGAGCTGCAATTTTGGTTGCGCTGATTTCATTCCTGTAGATAATTTTGTAATTGTTCAGTGCTGTTTTATTTTGAGAGGTAGGGTTACAAAACAATAATAAAATGTCTAAATAATAATAGTGTCATAACGTGCTTCATTATGAAAACACTAAATATTTTATTCCATAAAATTGGTATAATTAGTACGATACAATAACTCAACAAATTTTTACAAAATATAATTGATAGCTACTTTGGAAAATATAATACTGCCAAACCAGTTCGACCAATCGTTACATTCACGCATACCAAATTCCCTAATCGAGGATGATGTTTGACTACAAAATGCAAATTTTTTATTATAAAAGGCATGACAAAGTAAAATAGAAAAAATAGTATACAAACCTCGTTACATAAGGCTTTTTGTCGCATTTGTCGATTAGAAAACTCGTTGATTAGTGACTTCAACGCGTACGGCAACATAAATTATCAAACTTGTGTTTCAATATATTATTTTTTGAAATATTTCGAAAATGTCAAAAATTTCAAACATTTAACCAGGGCTTCGAACCGGAACTGAACCGAAAACCGAAAACCGAAAAAAACCGTTATTTTTGTCGCAACGAAAACCGGAGCTGAACCGAAAAAAAATATCGGTTTATTTCGGTTCAGATAATGTTTATGGGTGTGAACCAAAATATAAAATACATTTTATAAGATTAATTTTTAAACTGATGAGCAGAAAAAAATCGTAATTTTTTTAAATGATAAGTAAAAAAAAATACGCTTATATTCAACTTTCGGGGGGTTGAATGTCCAGATCCCCACCCCCCTGGCAGCGGCCTTGGTATGATTAATTAATCTAAATTATAGTAGAATAGTATTATTCTGTAACAAGTTGGGAATGAAAAAATTCGATGTGAGTGGAACATACACAGCGCGAGCCGCAGGCGAGCGTGAGGAACCACGAGCATCGAATTTTCTCTTTCAACCGAGTCATAGACCCTACTTCCTCCACGAACACCAGAAATAAATAAATAAAAAAAAAAAAATAACAAATAATTATTTTAACAAACGTTATATATTAACAAATAATTTATATTACATAACAAATTAATCAATTAATTAAACTTATTTTTT
Organism: Liopterus haemorrhoidalis; assembly: GCA_963971575.1. NCBI lineage: Eukaryota > Metazoa > Arthropoda > Insecta > Coleoptera > Dytiscidae > Liopterus > Liopterus haemorrhoidalis. The sequence goes on along the minus strand of OZ020619.1, from coordinate 30,710,077 downwards.
TTTTTTATTTATTATTTGTTTAATTTTAATTTAATTTGCCGCACATAGGCCACTATTTTAGTACCTTTTAGGCAGTTATGTTGCATTTATCTAATGTAAACATTGCATATATTTTAATGTAACCCTACAAAAACAAATGACAACAAGCATAGAATAGTTATTCCATAACAAGTGATGGAATGAAATACACGCAAAATGCATAAGAAGATAAGTGCTTTAGAATAACTTTCCAACTCGTGTTAGAATATTTATGTAGTCAAAATTGGTTTTAGAATTGGTAAATTCTATAGTGATAGAGAAAATAAATGTCTAATACAAATAAAAGCATTTAAAAATTTATCACTCGGAACTGAACCGAAAACCGAAAAAACCGTTATTTTTGCCGGAACGAAAACCGGAACCGAACTGATATATATATTTTTTTAATTGAACCGGAACAAAATCCGAAACGAAAAAAATAACGGTTCGAAGCCCTGCATTTAACTATAGACATTTTATGTATAATTTTTTTGCATACTTCCAGTTAAGAACCACGTAATTGTTCTTTAAAATCTTACTGCATCGTTTGTGCTATCACTAATTTCAGAATTAGCTACCCTATTGGTAAAATAAAATAATTTCCAAAACCCATCGTTGAATTATTAATGAATTTTAGTACACGTGTTCAAACTTTTTAATTGTGCACTAGATAACACATCAAAGCGTTCATTAACAGAGAATTTTGAAAATTTATTAATCAAATTAAAAATTCAAGTATTTTTATTGACGAACATTATTTAATACTTCATTCATGAAATAATATGAAATTATGAGGATAATAGGACATTAGGTACCACAAAAATTATCATCTGTTTAAAAATGTTGAGTTTTCTGTAAGAAAATATGATTTATTTTCTTTACTTACTTATTAGCGCTCCACATAGTTTTTTACAGTTTCAATAGAAAAAGGGAGATGTCATGATTTTTCTATTACTGTTTGAAAATGTTTATGATATCAATATCCATATGAATTTAGAAATAAATATCCATATGATTTTTGACGTAGAATAGGTCTGTCGGTTTGTTCCACAACTGGGCCCCTCGGTAAAAATCTATGAGTCCCAAAAAAGTATACACCAGACTTTTATTTATTTATTTTATTTATTTATTTAAATGGGGAATAAACAGAGATATGAGTCTCCTTAGAAATATTCCCTTCAATAATTTCAAAATTATAAAAGCTAGCAACTTTACAATAATTGAATTGAAGAGAAGAAGGTACAAAGAGTCTACCGAAATAGCGCTCAAGTTCAGATGACGTAATAGTATACTGCGCACGCGTTTGCCATTTTCTGATGTAATCAGCGCTCAGATGACCAGTAAAATCAGGATAACTCGGGACTACGACCTGATAGCAAGTTCGGCAATGTGTCATTCGTTTCGTCAATGCGAGATTTACCGTCGGAAAACTTGAATAGGTGTATGAACCACACCCAACATCCACGCGACGTATTCTACGCCCAAGGGACCTGGCTTCAAAACAGCCCAGCTATCTTTTTTTACACACAAGTGCAGCAAAGTAAACACTCATAAAATCAGGCAAATATTATTGTGGGCTTGACGCCCGTGAGAGATTCATATTTAGCGGAGTAAAATACATATTAATTATTCACAATATATATTTTTATAGTAGACTAGTATTTAACGTCCAATTTGTATAATGGTAGAATTAGGAAATAATTTCATTCAGCTTTTTGGACAAGAAGCGTTTATTTTAAACAACACAACGTTTCACCAACAACATTGGTGGCTTCTTCAGGTTCTATAACAATAACATAACAATAAAGTAACAATCTTATATAGTTATAAATTAATTTACCTATGTTAGTTAAACGTAACTCTAACAAACTGTACATCAGTCATCTCCAAGGATGGTGAAATTGCAGAATAGCATTGACAAAATATATGAACTTGAAGAATACAGAAAATAAGAAAAACAGGAGTATTTTTGTTTTTTTTAATATTATACTATAATAACCAAAGGTAGTGACTGTTAATTAAATTTTACATTTCAAACAAGACTAGAGATAAATATACTAATGTCCAAGATTAACAAAATTCAATAATTACGAATGATAGTAAGACTGACCAACGCATCAATATGACAGGCAGTCACACTATCCCCCCTGACAACCTGGTACGCACAAATCGCAAGGTTGACAGTGTCACCCCCTGTACAACATGATGCACTAATAAATCTTAAAATCATAAAACTTCACATCCAAATAAATCAGTGAAAGAACCCAAAAACAAGCAATGAAATCCGGAGCAATCATACAATTCGAACCAAGACTCTATTCCCTTAGAGCAGTGGTTCTTAACCTTTTTGAAGTCACGGAGCACTTTTGACCATAAGGTAAATTCGCGGAGCACCAAAATCAAAAAGGCAAAAAAACAAACAAATACATCAAAACAAACATATAATTTGTATTGAAATTTAAACATAATTATTACATAACATAAGATTTTTTTTCTAATTTGTACAACCTTTCACTGATTGATTTTGAATTTTTCGGCTGTTTTGCCGCCCTTAAAAAGTTGTCGCCCTAGGCAGACGCCTAAACTTGCCTAATAGTAGAAACGGCCCTGGAGGAGTTTAACATACACCCAATACGAGTAAAACATAAGGAAAAATTGCTAAGCAATATGACATCTGGCGAGATTTTAAGCAACTACAGAAATAGACATTCTATCGCTTTTTACATTGAGTTATATCGGATCAAAATATATTTTTGCATCTTATTAGTGTTGTTATTATATTGTTACGTTTTTTTAAGTTGTATGTTATTTTATATTATTTTAAAATCAGTTTTAAATTGTTTTTACTGGTATCAAGTGATAACAAATGAAAATAGCCTTATATTAAAGTGGATGATAAGACAAAAATCATGTCGAAGTCGAAATATTATTGCTGTGTACCTGAGTGTAATTCGTGGATTAAAACAAATCCATTTCAACCTAAAATATAACGTAACCTAAATAACCTAAAAGGTCAATTTCAATTTAAAAAATTAATAAAAACATGCCTAAAATTATTCTTATTTATTAATATTTGATATTATAATATTTCACTGCTTACCTTGCATAAAAACACGTATTAATATTGTAGCAAAATTACAAAAACCACTAGTAAACACTAAAATTCACGTTATTCCCCATATGATTATATGTAATGAATGTCTATTTTGGAAGTTCCAAGTATGCAGCAACAGCGCTGCGATCTTAAAAATTTTCCCTATTGTACAATCCATGTATTGTCCGTTATTTCATATCTGTAAAACGGCTACAGCTACAGCGGGATTCCCCACACTTTAGAGCTGATCGAAAGAGAGAATGAGCTGAAGAAGTAGGTTTGCCTGTATCATAAAAAAAATAATTCACTAATAAAAAATGCCTTACCGGATAGTTATATAAGACCTGAATTACAGATGTTATAACTTATGAACAGAACTCACATAACATAATCCTAATAAAAACATATAAAATGTGACTATATCAGAGGATCTGACGGAGACACTGAAATATTGAAATGAGAAATGCGACGCAACAAATTTCAATAATTTTTACTTCAGACAGCGAGATAGGAAGGGAAATGTCGCCACAAACATACGAATGCTGACGAGCAAATAATTGTTTTCATTGTCACAAAACAAAAACAGAGTTATGTCTGGCACAGTGAATAATATAGGCCCGTAGAGTCAATGCTCTATCTGGGTAATAAGATATGATTGGAGTCAACATTATAATTCGGATTTAAAAATTTCGCGGAGCACTTGCAACAAGCTCGCGGAGCACCAGTGCTCCGCGGAGCACCGGTTCAGAACCAGTGCCTTAGAGAATCCCAAAAATCTGTTTTACACATGTTTTTTTTTTTTTATTTAAATTAAAATAAAATTATTGATTTTATGGAACTAGGAAGAAGGAACCACCAGGAAAATGGATATTATTCAAATTAACTCGCCAAACTCTTCAAAAATCTGAAAACAACAGATTAAAATGAACCTAACCTAACCTCAAAATGGTAAATGAGAAGTAAAAAACGAGTAATCACAAAAATAAATTACTCACCAATTAGATAACCCGTGTGGAAACAAAACAATTAAAGAATTGTGCAAATAAACTCAAAAGTATCTAAAATGTAATAAGATAAAAATTAGACCAATGTAGCTCAGTCTACACCAGTTCCACAAATGGTGGAAATAGTCATAAGGGACCATGATGCATACTAAATAAATGCGGGAAATTCAAACTACAAACCTTCATAAACTAGAAAGAAGCAAACTAAATGTGAATTATAATATTGCTGTAGCAAGCAGTTAAATTTTGAGTATCTGTTTTATAATTGACTGTACGAAATTTGTTAATAAAAATCATTTCGCTAACACTGCGTTTGAAATAATTTTTTTCCGTATCTAAGATCTTAACATTTTTGAAATCAAAGTTGTGATTCATATTAAAATGATGTTTAGCCAGGGCCGTTGAATCCCTTTTATTACGATTTTTCTCCCTACAATCATAGGAATGGTTGTTCATTCTAGCTTTAAGATACTGTTTAGTCTGACCAATGTATGAAAGATTACAATCTGAACATGGAATTTTATAAACAATGCTCGATCTATATTCATAGGTCGGCATGTCCTTAATTTTAGAGTACAAATTATTGATGGTTTTGCAATTGTAGGTAACAATTTTAATATTATCATTGTTAAACAAAATTTTAATATTGTTGGACAAATCTTTAATAAAGGAAATTTCAAATGCATAGTATTTTCCCTATCTATAGGTTCAGGATTACTAGCATTATTATAAAGAATTGAGTTTATAAGTTTTCTAGGAACGTTGTTTTCCAAGGCTATTTGTGTAAGGGTGTCATAACCTTGTTTAATAAAAGAAGGATGACAAATAGAATCTAATCTTTTTTTTTAAAGCGATAATAGAACTAATTCTGTATTTATATTCCGTGTTAGACAAAAAATTGATAAATCTATCTGAGTTAGAAGGTTTTCGGTACCATGAAGTGATAACAGATCCATTCGGTAGTCTATGTAAATTAACATCCAAAAATGGGAGAATACCATTACTTTCCTTTTCTATCGTGAATTGAATCCTAGGGTGTATACTATTAAAGTTATCCAAAATAAGTTCTAATTTATCAATAGGAAAACTAGTAACAATATCATCGAGATAAATTTTAAAATTGGATGAACATATATTATTTACTTTGGATACGTTTCTTATCTAGTCTTACGCTTACATACTAAAATCTTATAATCAAAAAGATTGTAATTATTTAATTTCTCCCTGTTCTTATTCTTCAAACACATTTCCGTTAGTCGTATAGAACATTAAATATGTATTTATAGTTGAAGGTAATGGGATTCGGACCAGTCAGAAAATAAAAACAAATTTATTAACTTCGCTAACGTTTCGATTTAATTTAAATCTTCATCAGAGCTACAAAGATAAATAGAAATATACAATTATTAAATTGGTAGGTTTACATGTATAAAATTATGATAGTGTTCAAATTTAACAAGTCAATTAGTTAAAATAATCATTACAAAATTGTCGGAATTTAAAATATAACATAAAATAATTATTAAATAATAAAAACATCAAATATGAGTTAAAGAATAAAAAACAATGTTAAATTTACAATACCTTAGTTAATAGTCACGAAATAAAATAACAGTTTTAAAATAAATGAAGAACACATCATATTGTCCGGTTATTGAACTCAGAGATAAGCAATTAATAAGCCACGTATGAATTTGAAAAAGGGTTTGAGGTGGTTGAAACAAGTAAGTAACGCTATCTATTAATAAATATCTATCACCTAATAATCATTTTCTAATTTATTAATAGATAGCGTTACTTACTTGTTTCAACCACCTCAAACCCTTTTTCAAATTCATACGTGGCTTATTAATTGCTTATCTCTGAGTTCAATAACCGGACAATATGATGTGTTCTTCATTTATTTTAAAACTGTTATTTTATTTCGTGACTATTAACTAAGGTATTGTAAATTTAACATTGTTTTTTATTCTTTAACTCATATTTGATGTTTTTATTATTTAATAATTATTTTATGTTATATTTTAAATTCCGACAATTTTGTAATGATTATTTTAACTAATTGACTTGTTAAATTTGAACACTATCATAATTTTATACATGTAAACCTACCAATTTAATAATTGTATATTTCTATTTATCTTTGTAGCTCTGATGAAGATTTAAATTAAATCGAAACGTTAGCGAAGTTAATAAATTTGTTTTTATTTTCTGACTGGTCCGAATCCCATTACCTTCAACTATAACTACTAACTTACGGACGTAATTCATCTAATCAAGATTAAATATGTATGGTATAATGTAAAACAGTTTAACTGAAGTTTGTCGACGAGCAGAAAACTGTGATTGCGACCTGAAACTTGAATGAGCCAATAAAGTCACTCTTATGGTAAGTCTTTCTATACATTTTTAATATTTACGTTTACTGAATGCTATTAACTTTATTTTATGAACTTGTACTTCCGCACACTTGCTAAATTTTGCTCATACTTTTCTTTTTAATCTGACTTTGTTATTTACGAAAATTTGAACACAAGCGAGTACTTCTTGTTCTTTTTTTTCAATCAATAAAAATGTATGTTTTTCTAGACCCAAGATTCCAAGTGATTTATAATATGCTGCAAGTTGAGTTACTCTAAAGCTGCATCCACACTTGGCTTTGCCAGTCGGCAGGGGCGTTCACACTGTCGGCTCAAGGTAGAGCGCATCAGTTTGTTATCAAACCTCTTCAGCATAGCTTGTGAATTACGTTTTGTGACTCTAAATTGTATTTGAATGCCGCTTGGCACAGTTGAAACGTCTACACTATGAGCGTCGTCGCGGGTTTCTTTGATCTAGATCTACATCAGTCGACTTGCAACTGGCATGCTACGTGACTTGTTAGCATAAGCCAATACGTTCGCACTTTTGCGGATTTATGTGAACGCAGCTTAATACGAAATGGTAGAAACTAAAAACCGACATTTACAGGCCGTCGTCTTGAACCGGGAGACTCAGTAGTGTTCTTACTCATTGTGAATCGACTACAATTGTACATACACTAACTTAATAAACCATCGTCGGACGACACTGTATTTATTAGTTAGTATATAATTGCCCCAACGTCCAATCCCTAATAGTGAGGGCGGAGCCTATTAACCCACTGCACGCTTACGATGGACAATTTATACGTCATAGTAAGATAATTACATCACCCTTTTGACTGTCTGGTACTTGGAAGTCAGTTTTAACACGCTCTTAGGAAAACTTAAAGAGGATCAGACTATATTCTTCAATTACTTTCGTATAAATACATATGATTTTCTCGTAGAATGATTGGAAAATAGTATTAGGCATAATGATATTATAATGAGAGCAAATGCCGACCTGGCATCCAAATGGTTAATGCGGTTAATGCGGCCGGCACTGAACTCGACAGTGCCGGCCGCATTAACCGTTGTCGCCGACAAAACCAGCAAATCTGCCGAGTCGGACTATATGTGAAAGCCTCAATTTGTTTACATTAAGACAGGAGTCGGAACAAAAGCTCCCGTTTCAACATCAGATTTGTAAGATCGTTTCCTTTACTTCTTAACTACTACTCAACATTTTGTCATTACATGACGAAACTTATAAATTGTCTTAACCTATTAGGCATAAATTTTAATGTTTGTAGTCACCACCTTCACAGCAGACCTCTACTTGAACTTTATTAGTGCTAAAATCACATTGCATATTTATAATCCTTTATTTCCCCTCGACCTTTCGGAGTTTAGGGTATTTACTGCAATTAAAAAACATATCATATCTCATATCATATCTCATATCAACATCCCAACGTCATATTAACCATACATTGAATTACATTACTATTTATTTCATTCCATTCTCTTCCCTTCCAACCATTTATTCACCCCTCCTCCTATGTCCCTTCTTTCCTTTCCAGTCCCAGGTAACCTCAGCCCCCTTCCTTTCTTCCTTTCCCCCCTTCTGCTTCCCACCGGGCCTCTTCCTTCATTCCTTTACCCCTTCCTGTTATCGTTCCCCAATCTCAATCCTTCTTGTCTCTAATTCCCTCGCCCACCTCTCCCCCTTCCATCTTCGTGCAACAGGTCTAATGTGTTCCCTGATCACACTGTCATCTCCCTACACTTCTTCGCGAGGTGCTCTATAACTTCTTTCTCCTCTCCATACATCCTACACATCTTATCCTCCTGTTTCCACCAATATCTATTTCCTCTCTCCTGAATGAAGAGCACCTTAGCCTCGCAATCCTCCTAACCCTCCTTCCAGACCTTCTTCTTTCTCCCTTCAAGTAGCTTGGTACCCCCTATAGTTCTGACCTTCTTATATCTCTTTACGCTCCTTGATTTGTCTATTCTGATTGTCATTCTTGCTCCCCCACTTCCTCATCTCTCCTCCACACCTCCCCAATCACGCTTCACAATAAAATCACATTGCACAGGTTTGCTGTTGTTAATGTGGCTATTTTTTGCTTACCAATGAAATATATACAAAAGTGGCAATAAAAAAGTCTTTTGTGGCAATATATACACTAGAAACTAATAAAAACGCAAAATTAAATATTCAAACGTTAGTGTCAAAGATATCCGATGGACGTTTATGGTCAAATACGTTATGTACATCTAGGGAGCGAATATTGTGAGACGAAAATTACTAATACGACAATGCGCTAAATCCAAACGCCTATCAATCCTTAATTAATGCTCTGTATTTACTCGAATATTTATTTAATATTACTGACTCTCGAAAAAGAACAAAAGTTTTTTATAGACATGCTTAGAATTATACAGACATGATTATTTATTTTATAATCAACTTAAGTGCTTTTATCTGGATACTATAACTTTCAAGTATATATTAGTCCAGAAATTCTATTCTAAAACGTATTTTACCTTTAAATGTCACTCCAAATTCGTTTAATCAAAATAACTACTTTATTCAAAACCAACACTCTTTCAAATTTAATAAACTTAATATTAATTTTTAAAGTAAATATTTTATTTTCATCAGAGTTACAATTAAATGATTAAACAAATTCTTAAGTATTTGTCTCTTAGAATTGTATTTACAGTTGACAATTTTATAAATAAACATATCTCTTTCTCTGAAAATAAACTGAATATCTTTGATACAAATGCGAAAGTAACAGAAACGGAAATAATTTATGAGTAAATTTATAATCAATGATGCCTAAAAGTCCAGTGGGATGACAATAGAATTCTAGAATATTTTTTTTAACTGTTCTTTTTTTGCAAACTTTTTATTATTCAACTTTTTACCGACCGCCAACATATATGGTACTGATAGCGCAGGTCACTTTGGTAGCTTGGTCGCTGCTTCTTGACTACTACTTGACTATATCTGCTCTGTCACTATCTCTCTCTTTCTTTGTCCTTTTAGCTTCCAAGTGGAGCATAGGGCGCGTAACCGCGTTTCTATAGCCGGTAGAAAAGTGGTTGGTTAGCTAGACCAGGGCTTCTTAAAGTGGTGGGCCGTGGCCCCCTAGGGGGCCGTGGTCTTCCCATAAGGGGGCCGCGAAAAGCCGCGAATGTAACACTTGTTCATTGTTTTATTATTTAAAAAGGATAAGTAGGTTTAATTTTAATGTTACAAAATTTTTATTCTTTATTGTACATAGATTGCACAACCCAACAGACATTTTGATGCCAGCGAGTTTTTAACGGTCTCTAGGAAATTTTTGGGCACAGAATCCAAAATAGCCGTCAGATTTGGTCTATCAGATCTAGTTTTTGAGATACGCTATATTGGCCTTTTTTACAATAAAATATCTTATTTCTTAACTTCTGTATTTTTCACGTTATTACTGTTACTATTTGCTCCAACTGCCAGTTACAAACACAAAAAAGACAAAGTAAGGTATTTATTTCAGAAAGTAGATAAATATACATTCATCACTTATCACTTAAAAATATTCTTTTGTACGACTTTCTAGAATGGAGTTTACCAGAACAGTCTTTCTGAAGGCTCCAACAGTAGTAGGCCATAATGTGGCTATCTTATCTTCCTTGATATCTATCTTTCATAGTTTTCATAATGTCCTGATGGAATCTTTCCCTCGGTTCTTCACTAAAATCATCTAGGTTTTCTGGTAAGTGGTCATAATACAACCGAGAATATTAAAGTTGGAAAGTATATTTTCCACTAATTCTCTGCCTTATGTTTTCCAAGAAAATTTTATACTACTTGAATAAATGAACACCAAGAATTAGATTCAATCTCGTTCATTGATGCGGTTGGATTGAATTGTGGATCTTGAGTAGGTTGCTTTATCTGAGGACCATCAAATATTCTGGCTTTCAGTTTTGCAGAGTTAATCCCCGAAATTTACGTGTCAAGTAGCCTACACAAAGTACATCTGGATTTAAAGGCTTCAAAAATTGCTACATAAGCCCAAACTTGATATGCAAGGGTGGAAATATAATTTTTTCTCTCGCAACCAAAGATTCGTTGACAACGTTTTGTTTTTCTTGAATTATGACATTTCTTAATGGAAATCACCCAATTTCTGTTAAACCAGTGCTGATCCTTAGCTCTGCTGTCCCAAAGACATAAAAAACAAGGATATTTTGTATATCCACTTTGCTGTCCAAGGAGGAAGTTTACCGTTTTTAGATAAAAAACTAAAATCAATTAGTCTGTATCTCAAAAACTAGAGCTGCTACGAAAAAGAGTCAGGTATTTTTGGAATCAGCACATCAAAAATATCCAAAAAAAGTTCTTATCTTTTCCGGCACCAAGATAAAAAAATTATTTTGTTGGGCTGTGTTATTGAATGATCTGAGCGTAAAAAATACATGTATAAATGAAACAAAAAAATATTTTTTTAACCAACATGGGTTCCAAAAAATAAATTTAGGGGGGCCGTGGGTTATCGATTTGAGCTGCAGGGAAGCCGCGACATCAAAAAGTTTAAGAAGCACTGAGCTAGACCAGCGCATTTCATTTCTTATTTTCTTTTTAGTTGATGTTTCAGTTATTAATTCTCTTTTACACATATTTTTTCAACGCTCTCTCTCCACTTTTCTCTTTTCTTTCCTTTTAATTTCATTCCAATTTCTGCATATTCCCTGTTTATGCTTCTTTGCTATGTCTCTGTTGGTCTTCCAGTTTTCCGTTTCCCTTTTGGATTATATTCTATTGCTTGTCTTGCTATGTTTTCCATTGGTTTTCTTAACGTGTGTCCTATCCATTTCCATTTCTTGTTTTTTATAGTCATCCTAACTGGTTCTTGTTCTGTTATTTCTCACAGTTTTTCGTTTGTTATTTTTTCGGGCCAGAATATTCCCAAGATTTTCCTTAAAAATTTGTTTATAATAGTTTGTATACGTTGTATGCCCTTCTTGTCTCCTTTTCACGTCTCGGCTCCATACATCAGGATACTTTTCATGTTACTGTTGTATAATTTTATTTTAGTCTCTGTCACAATAGACTATTTTATATCTGTGAACCAGGAACAGTACTACTTCCATGTTTTGGAAATATTACTCGTTCATACAATTGTTTGTCACCAATAAAACATAAAAGAATAATATTTATCAAAACGTTTAGAAGTAGTTCAATATACAACAGTTGACATACAATAACCAAGTGGCACATTCTATATTTCACAATTCGTAATGTCAGCAACCTTGATGTACGCGGGCTCTAACCATGGCCTTGTGACAGTATTTTAAAGAACTGTCAACGACACATGTATTTATTGATTAAATTTCTCTTTCGAAAGCACAGTGGCAAATAATTGGATTAATAGCAAATCATTTAGCGAACAAAAAAAATATCTATCAAAATAAAACGTCAAAAGTTAAATCCTGTTAAGCCTATTGATGCTTAATTTCTTCAGACTCCTTTCCTTTGTAGTAGCCAGTGGGCGTTGCACGAGTTCGTTTCTCTGACCGCTTAGTAATCGAATTATTGGTGTGAATTGTTCGTAAGAAATAGTTCTCCACGAATACATAGCAGTTTGTTAATTCAGTGAAGTTCTGAAAGCCTTTGGGAATAAAATAAGGCTGTGCTACTAAAACAACTGTTCTCCTTGAGACTTACGGCAGATCTCTGCTTTATTGGTCTTATGAAGACGAATCTACGTGGTGTACAGAAGGAATTTTATATCAAAAGTCGTTGAAAAAATGTTTAGAATTAAAATGAAAGATTTGAATATTTTTTTTGTGACATTTTGAATGTTTAAAACATGTCAAAATAAAATTTGGCTAGTACAAGTTAAACTTAATAGCACATAATGCACGCTTATATTTATAGATGGAATTGTGGGCTATTATTAATTCTTTGAAAATATTCAGAATTGGTTTGAGATAAACTAATTTTCTCTAAAATCATTATAATCAGACAATCCAAGTTAACTTAAAACTTTACAAGTTAAACAAGTTATAGACAATTTTTAAGAACTTACCAAAAATCTTTAATAACACTGCAATTTCCATTTGGAAATAAACTGGCAAATAAAGAACTATGTGTGCTATTTAACGACACTAATGTGGTTCTATTATTTATTTATAATTTAATTTAACAAGGTGAAAATGCGTTAAAAATAATAATAATTGTACCATTTATACTACGAGGGCTGCCTTTTAAGTTTTTACAAAAACTAAGAAAGAAAAAATTTTTTTGGAAGAAACTGTTATTGCTTTTCAAAATATTCGCCTTTAAGATTTATATACCTTTGCATTCGTTCAAACCAATTCTCGAAACATTTTTTCTATTCTGAAGTTGGTATCTCAAAAACATGGTTTTTGAAGGTTTCAACAGCTTCTTGAGGTGATGAAAATCGCTGTTCACGCATTTTTTGTTCGACATTGGGCAACAAAAAAAGTCGTTAGGGGATAAATCAGGTGAATACAGGCAATGAGACATTAATTAGATGTTTTTCTCCTTCAAATAATCAATTGTTTGACGTGCTGTGTGGGAGCTTGCATTGTCATGATGAAGAATGATGCGATGTTTTTGGTTGTTTTTCCTGATTTTGTCGATGACTTCTCGCAAACAAATTGTTATGTACCATTCAGCATTAACAGCTCTCCGATCCTCTAAAGCAAGGGTCTCCAAACGTTTTCTGAAACGGACCACATTAAATAAATGGTGGGCTGGACAACTTGAAGTTAGCTGGGCTCTTGGCGCTTGATTTTAGAAACAAGCTTACTAAAACGATTAATAAAAATAATTATTTTAAGAATTGGGTATTATTTATTTGTAGTTTTATTTTGCGAATTTCTGATTATTTTAAGTTGCTGTTTTTATTTTAGTAAACTTTTTAAAATATGTATACGGGCCGGATGATATCATCCTGCGGGCCGCATTTGTCCCGTGAACCGTAGTTTGGACATCCCCTGCTCTAAAGAAACAAGCAATAATTTTCTTGGAAGTGTTTCGTGAACGAATAACTTTTGTAGGTTTCGGTTCATCTAGGAAGACCCCAACAATGATTGTTGCTTGGTTTCCGGTTCATATGAAGTTTCGTCACCTGTAGTTTCCGGTTCATTTAATAAAATTTTCTTCACCTGTAACGATGTTGTATACGGATCTTGCAATGCCTAGGTTGCATTTTTTAGATACTCTGAATTCGTAAACTTTTTTCGCGTTTCTATTATCTTCCGTCTTTTGAATTTGACCTGTTGCAATTGTAGTTCATTGTACCTTTTCAGCTTGCTTTAGCACATTCCTTATGTGTCAATGATCTCTATATTGCGACATTTCCTCAATAAATGCAAACACTACGCATTCTCAATTACCAATTACAAATAATGCAACTCATACAATTGTAAATATGTATAAATATTGTATTATATTAGAAATAAATCAGTCTTAGTTGAATCTCGGTCTTCTCACTATCCTTCGGGATACAACAGACCATACTACCTAAATTGTCCTTCTTCTATTACTTCCTCTACTGGTTTAGTTCCCAGTTCTTCTCTGTATTCTATGTTCCTTATCCGATCCAATTTTGTTTTTTCCTTGATCTTCCGTAGGAACCTCATTTCGCTACTTCTTATCCTGCTTATTTGTTTTTTCGTTGTTGTCCAAACCTCTGATATATTTGTCAGCACTGGTTTGGCCACTTTCTTAAATATTTGGACTCTTGCCTTTGTCCAAATTTTCCGTTTTGCCAAGATGGAACTCTTAATGCTATTAAATAGCCTACTAGCAGATGAACTCGTTCCGTTATTTCTCCGTTGATTTTTCCGTCTGCTAAAAAAACGGATCCGGATATTTGAGATGCTCGACCTATTCTATTGCTTTTTCTTCTAGTTCAATGCGGTGTTTCTCCAGTTTTCTACTTATTATCATGCTTTTGGTTTTCTCGCAGCTTATTTTCATATTTGTAGTACTTAGTCAATGATTATAAGTATCAAGGTTACCTTGTAAACTTTCCTCATTAGTGGCGATTAGGGCGATATATTGTATACAGCAAAAGACGTAAATTTGAATAAAAATTGATTATACAGAGTGTTTGTTTGAAATGCCGCACTTCGAATAACTCCTTTATTTTAACAGCTACAAAAAATTCTTCTGAACAAAAGTTAAATTAGACAAAAGGGCCCACTTAAGGATTATAATAAGAATTCTGCATCACTTCCAATTTCAGCAGAAAAGGTTTCAACTTTTTATCTAGCGTAGGGAATCGGTACTTTTTTTCTTGAAAGTACATTAAATCAGTTTTACAAGGATATCAAAATATCATACTTTAATTTTAACCATTTCAAAATGGCGTCTATTTATTTACAAAATATTAAATAACATAAAAATCGTAGAAACTAAATTATAAAAAGATATGACATTACGTAAATAAGAAAAACAATAAAACAAAATATGACATAAGTTAGTAATAAACTAAGGAAAATTTACAAACGTTCAATATGACCGCCGTTGTTATCCACACATTTTCTCATTCGTAATAAAAACTCTTCCATTACATTTAGAACGATATACTCTTGAATTTAGGGGTACCAAGATACTTAAAGGGAGAAAGAGGAAGGTCAGGAGGATTGCGAGGCTAAGTTGCGGGAATGAAGAGAGAGAGGAAATAGATATTGGAGGAAACAGGAGGAAAAGATGTGCAGGATGTGCGGGGAGGAGGAGGAAGATATAGAGCACCTCGCGAAGAGGTGTAGAGAGATGACAGTATGGTCGGGGAGCACGTTAGACCTGCTGCACGAAGATGGAAGGGGGGATAGGTGGGCGAGGGAATTAGAGGCAAGAAGGATGGAGATTGGGGAAGGATAACAGGAAGGGGTAAAGGAAAGAAGGAGGAGACCCGGTGGGAAGCAGAAGGGGAGAAATGGAAGGAAGGAAGGAGGATGAGGTTACCTAGAAATGAGGAGGAAGGAAGAGAGATGGGAGGAGGGGTGAAGAAATGGTTGGAAGGGAAGAGAATGAAATAAAATAAAATAAAATAAAGCAAAGATGGGCGAGAGAACAGGAAGCAAGAAGGAAGGAGATCGGAAAGGGAAACCAGAAGGGGAACAGGAAGAAGGAGAGGGACATTGGAGCAAGAAGATAGAAAAGGGAAAAACATTGTAAATTGTAGTGGATTGTTTTTTTATGTATTTTTGGATTGATTTTATTTGGTTTTATTTTTGTAATGGCTAATACCCTGAACGCCGCAAGGCCTAGGGAAATAAAGAATATATATATACTCTTGAATTTCCCTGATAGTTTTTCTTACCTTATGTTCTAAGTCTTCTAACCTTTACCTTCAGGATACCTTTCTTGGTAGAGTTGCTGGGCTCTAACAGAATTTATTTGAATTTCCCCGAATGTCAGAACCATATCTGTCATTTCTTCATTTGAATTACGTACGTAAGCCATAATTACAAACGATTTGATGTCATCATCTTTTATATCAAACTCGTACTAACAGGCAAGAAAATTTGCAGATTTTATTTGATTTTTTTATGTAACAAAATCATTTTCAAAGCTTGCTATGTTTAACTTAGTACCATTTATGTTATTTATTATTTTGTAAATAAATGGTCTCCATTTTGATATGATTAAAATTAAAGTATGATATTTTAATATCCTTGTAAAGCTGATTTAATGGACCTTCAAGAAAAAAAAAAACAAATAAAGTTCCGATTTCTATGCTAGATAAAAAGTTGAAACAATTCCCGTTGAAACCGGAAGTGATGCAGAATTCTTAATATATTTCTTCAGTGGGCCCTTTTGTCTAGATTAACTTTTTTGATGAAGATTTTTTTGTATCTCTTAAAATAAAGAAATTATTCTAGGTGCTGCGTTTCAATCAAACACCGTGTATACCAGGGGCGCTCAGACTTAAACCATCGGCGATCGACCATAAAAGCATTAGGCGGCAAGCGATCGACTAGGTAAAAATAAAATACAAAGTTCTAAAATGGTTAGATTTATTAATTGCAAAGATGCAACAACTAATGTTATTTTGATGTCGATGCATGGCACTGCATACTTTTCATAGAAAGGCACATAATTACAAAGTGCCAAACGCAAGCATGAATTAAGATGTTCGTCACTGAGCCGATTACGATATTTAGATTTAATTATTTTCATTTCGGAAAACGCAGACTCGCACAAATAAGTTGACCCAAATAATACTGTTAACTGAAGGGCTATTTGTTTCAAACGTGGATATTTTTCATCAGATAAACAAGCCCAAAACTTGTTATCTGTTGCTCTGGCTTTGAGATGTATATCTGACATAATTTTCAAGACTGGAATGACATATACCTCATTCCAAATAATATCTATTAAATGTTAAATCTTAAATTATCATCTATTATTCTATCAGATAGTTTAGCATTTAATGCTCCTTACTAAATTAATAACTATTAAATTACAATAACTGTAAAAAAATATTTAAAACACTTTTTATAAATATGTACGCGATCGACTGTTAGAGCGCCCCTGGTGTATACCAATGCTGTTTTCATACGTTGACAGTATCCTTTTTCGTATCAAAAGTTGAAAAGGCGAGAGTGGCTTCGGTAATTTTAGTTGCGAGTATTACATCTAACACAAAAACACAACCGTCAATTTATTAAATTTAAATTTTCATCATTTACTTTTAAGTTTGTCTCACCAGATGTCTCAAGTAGTCGATAAATTACTTTACACTTCAATATACGATGCAGTTTTTAAACAAATCCAACTGATTCATAGAGTGAGTATTAGTTTAAATATTAAATCACTGAATTGCTATTTGCTTGAAATATATTATCAGATATGTTGAGTGGAAACTGTCAAACTAGAATTACAGCATTGATATAGATACATCCTTCATCCGCTTTGTGCATGTGTCCACAGGTGGAAGTGTACTCAACATTTCCACCGGATCGTTACCATCCTGTCTTATTGAATTAGTTCACGTTACATTTATCATTATGACAACGAGGTTTTGATTTTTCATTCATTTTCATCTCGGAATTTATTGATTCAATTTTTAACGGATTGTAAAATTTAGAATATAATTAGGGATATGCGATACTGAGAAAGTATCGAAACAAAATATCGATATTTTCAAGTAACGAAAGGAAAAATGAATATATTTTCTATAATACGTAAAAAACATTTTATTCTTACAATAACAATTTAATTGTTTTACAAAAATAAATAGATTAAAGTATAAAGGCTGTTCCAAAGTTTTAGGCGAAACTAAATGGGAATTTCGTTCTTTTAGATGGTCACGAGTCACGAGAACGGACCTTGTTTGAGTTATTTAATTTTTCAAGTTGGTATGTGAAAGTTTAAAATTCCAACTGTGAAACTGTTCTGTGAGTGAAACCATGGAAACGAATGACATTAATTAAAAATTCTAATGCTTTTTTACATATTGTCACAATTATGATATAATTGTATGCTAATGTCCCACTTCCTTGAGCGGCCTTTAGGCCGTGTAGGTTGCGGTTGCTGACTTGCGGTTTTGAGAATTAAAGAATGTGCAGAGTGTTACGTGTTTGTCAACATAACTACTCGCTAATGTGTTGATAAACATTATTCAATTGTGCCGACTATGGTCTTTAATTGCTGCCAACAATTACACAAATGAATAATGTTTCCAAAACAATTGAGGTAGGACTTGACGTCATAGTGTCCTGGTTAAAATGATCTTAGGGAATAGAGTCGTTAGTCAGTGATTCATTGAGTCAGTCATTGAAGTAGTTAGTTATTCATTCGATCATTTTTGTGAGCACGCTACCCAAGGACCAGTCCAGCTGTTCAAGTCACCAACCCGAGATGTGAGTTCCGTCTACAGGGCTTCAACGTGTCCGCCTCGTGCGGATACATGGGGTGGTTCGACCGATCCTGGAGAAGCCAGGGCAAGAACGGGACTTACATCAACTATTAACAGACAACACCAGCAGCCATTCTGACAGTTTTTTGTATTGTGATGTAAAATTATTATTGTATAATAAATTTGGTAGAAAAGATGTCCGTTCTTGAATCCACTCCGTGACAATATTTTGAAGACAAAACAAATATAAAAATGGGAAATTTTTATTAAGAATGACAAAAAATTAAAATGCAATTAAGGACATTTTGTAATAACAATCAATTTAATCTAGAATTTGCAATGTGAGTATGATTTACAAAGCTTAAACTAAAGTTGCTTAAACAAAAGCTGACCAAAAGTCCGAATTAATAGATAAAAATTACGAGATTTCAAAATCTAGTTCCACTAATATATATGCTGTTCACTTTTGTAAAAACAAACTAAGAGGAAATTTTTATTTCTGTAGTTTGTACCTTTGAAATTGTATGTCAGGTTGGTACAAAAAAATGGTAAGGCAATGGTGCCTATAGGTTTAAGTGATTGTTTAAAATATAATTAAACACTCCACTCTTCTTCATTGCAAGCATCGAGAAAAAGCAGTTTTAGTAAGCCTTTTGCCCAGAAGCATATTTCTGTCTCTGCATACAGTGGCTCCTGCTTTCAAAAATAAGCGCTCTGAAGGAACTAAAGTCGCTTCTGCAGACAAGAATTTCTGAGCAATTTTATATAAGTTAGGGAAAACTGTCTTCATATCGTTCCAAACCAGTAGCGGATTGAATTACAGAGGTGAAACTGGATTTTTCAAATACGAACCCCGTTGGGCTGTGCCTGATTTAAGTTTCCCAATTTACAATGTCAGTATGGTGACTCCGAAACTGAGAAGAGTAATCGGTGTAAATAACGTCATAGAAAAAAAGTGATACCAACCCGGAGGTGTTCAAAAAATCATGTAATGAAATGAGCAAGTACAAATATTTCTTTGAAATATTCATGGATGGATTCAAAATCGAAGATAAAACTGGCTCTGCAGTGTTAGCTAACGAAGATATTTACGAATTCTACTTCCCAAATATGGCTAGCGTGTTTCCTGTAGAAGCGTACAGCATTTTACAAGCCAGTGAATCAATCCAAGTGAATCAATCTTCCACAAATGGAAGAAATCAGACCCCAAACAAATATCTCATCCAAACCGATTCTTTAATCACAATCCAATGTATCCAGTTGACGTACAACCGAAACCACATACTAGGTGTGTAAATTAAGTAACCGGACTGATTTATTATTATCGTTATTTTTTTATTCGAATAGACTAAAAATTCCATATTGTCTCCCTCAAAATAACTTTTTTGAGAAGCCACACAGCGCTGGAGACGGTTCTTCCAATCCATGAGCATTGCTATGAAGCAGTGCTGGAACTCGAAAACTGGAATAGCTTTTAGCTGGTCGATTACAGACATTTGTATGTTTTCGAGAGTCCCAAAATAATGTCCCTTGAGGTGATTTTTCAATCTTGGGAAGAGGAAAAAGTCACAAGGACTCAAGTCAGGTGAATAAGGAGGCTGAGGAGCCACAGGAATGTTTTTACTGGCCAAAAACTCGTTTATTGAAATTGCAGATTTTTCTCATCCCCAATTAATTGGTCAAAATCTGATGAACGGTGAGTCAAATTCAACTCTTCCCCGATCATTCTAACTGTCAACTGACGATTTGAGCGCACAAGATCCCGGATTCTGACTACATTTTCATCGGTTCTTGAAGATGAAGGCCTTCCGCTGCGTGATTCATCTTCAATCAACTCTCTTCCTTCTGAAAATGCTTCAAACCACCAAAAAACCTGAGTCCTTGACAAAACACTGTCTCCGTAGGCCTGCTGAAGTTTTGCAAAAGTTACCGTTGCACTGTGCCAAGTCTGAAGTAAAACCTGATAGCTCAAAACACATCGTTGCTCGATATCAATCTCACTCATTTTTAGAACGCGTTAGAAAAAACTGTTTCACGAAAAAAATCGCTACAGACAACAAAATTACTCTAGCGAGTTCAAACTCGTACTGAAGGTATCGCATGTTCACCTGCCTCTCCCCTGCCTCTCTAAGTTCCGCATCCCAAAAGTTGCCAGATCAAATGCTATGTTGCCAGTCCGGTTAGGTACTTAATTTACACACTTTGGGTTTAAATTCAAAATAATTTCCACTCAGCAATAGACAAAGTTATCACATGTGGGAATCCCACCATATCCCATCACGTGGGAATGATGGGCAATGAAAATGTCGACCAGGCAGCAAAAAACGCAACTTCAAGCGCTATCATCGATACAGCAATTATGACTTTGACTATGACATTTACGTAATTATTCACTCTAGCGAGTTCAAACTCGTACTGAAGGCGTATGACAAAGTCATCTGCAGCCCCCACCCCAGTCCCACGTCCCAAATGTTGCCAGTCCGGTTACTTAAATTACAGACCTCGTACATCATTATCTTTGTTTTAAACTTTAAATCTCGAGAACTTCATATTCTTAGAACACCAATACACTATCTTGATACATCCTGTATATTTTTTTTGATCTGGTCTGAGATGTCTTAATGTTCCACGTGAATATAAAAGAATATCGCATGAGAATTTAGTTGACTGTTCATATACGAGTATTAAGTAAAAAGTACAGAACTAAATACTTACACCAGTATATTTAAAACTTTAGCAATATGAACTAAGGATTGTGGATATAAATTTTAATAGAGCTCCTCTTATTTAAGGTCCTTGTACAGGATTAAGTTTAATGTAAAAGAACAAGTGAGTATAAAAGTGGATTAAAAATAAACCATTGTAACTTTAAGTCTTTAAAAGCTCTTTATATTATGTTTTTAAACTTTATATTTTTAATTAATTAGTGACCTTTAATGGTATGTTTTTCTTTAATAATAATATACAAGATTATATCTTTATTTTCTAGTGTTCAGTGAAATGATAAGAAATAATTATACCATATATTTAAGAAAATAAATAACATTTATATAAACATTTTCTATATAATAAAGTTGCGTATTTACACTTAGAGACATTCTTTAAATATTTAAATTGAAAATCTACCGACATTACATTAAATCTTGCAATGAAATGTTTACTACAAATATTATTATACTCATACAGAGCGATCAAGAATTCTTGTCGTTATGCAATAGTTGACAGAAACATTTAGTTATCAAACTTATTTCCAAGGACATGTATATATAGGTGTACATCCTATTTTTATTACCTTATAAGAATTGGTTATTAAATGAACACTATTTTTCTCTACACGCCAATGAGTTGACAACAGGTATTAAGTTAGGAACACATATTTTCGTTGTTTCTCGGGTGAGTTCGGGAGAACGAAGTAATCTGATTGGTTCTTTGTTAAATTTGGATCTTCAGCTGTGGATTAGAATATAGTTTTGATATTTTTAAACTCATTATTTACTGTTATGTAACTGACAAGAAATTATGATCGCACGGTATAAAGAGTATAAATACGTAAGCGTATTGAAGGGTTGAATATTTTGATTCCCTTAATTGAATTTAATACATGTTCCGGTATCCAAAATAACTCCATCTTCCATTTTAAAAATTCAGATTGTGGAGCAGCTGCCGGATTTTTAGTAAAAGAGGATACACTGAATATGGACTTTGGATACTATTCAATGCGCTCAACGAGTCCGTTAAGATAACACTAGAAGGACTCTGCTTTGACGAAACAAAACACAGAGCATTGAATATAACTCTGTTCATAGAGCTATTTCTAAAGCTAGGCCAACATTAGCGAAATTATCCTAGAATGTATCGCGTAAGCTAATGCTCGCTTGAAATCTACGTGTCGCGAACGTATTGCAAATTTCCTGTGAACAATCTAGGAATGGAGCATGCTACAAACTTGGAACAAACGGCGCTTAAGCGCCGTAGCCAGTGTTGACCATTATTTAGATAATTTTGTCAAAGAATACCCAAGAAGCCGTAAACGATTTCACAAGAAAAAAACAGACATTTTCCATACAATAATCACCTCGCTGCGGCCATAACTGTTTCGTACATTTAGACTTCGGTCTGTTTTATGAGACTAACTAGTCCAAAAGAAAGCATCAGAGGAACGCATGAGTATCCTCAAATACTGACTATCGAATGCGATAGGAAATGTAGTATCTTAATCAAGTTTAATTAATGTGACATTGACAAGCAGACACGGCAGTAGTACACAGTAGTAAAATACTTGCCATCTCAGGCATAAAAAATTAAAATCAAAATGGCTCAAAATAACGAGAGGCCTCAAACCAAAAAGACAAATTTAAGTTTTGAATTTGAGCGTTTATTGGAAATAGTAAATGACAGATCACTGAGGTCGGAACGACAAAATAAACTGATAGATAGTTGAGTTGAGAATTGATAGCTTGTTGAGTACCACAAAACACACTGTGCAATGCTGATGATGAGGCACTGTGGATGCAGGATGATAAGGCACTGGTGAAGAGCAACGACAGTCATTGAGCTTGTTGGGTACTGTAGACAACTTGTAATGAAAGAAACTGATAAATAGTTACTGAGTATCTGAGCTTGTTGATCTAGTCACTGAGTTCGCGGTAGAAAAAAGGGAAAAAATAACTCTAAAAATTCTCGAAGCTTTCAGATCATGATTTTTACTTTTCTTCCTGAAGTTTTAAGCAAATAAATATTTTTATTAATTGATACTGGTTCAAAGTTGATTTTGCGAAAGATCAATTTTGCGCCCAAATTGTTCCATTCACAGATTATGAATTAGGTGAAGACATCCAGAGGCTCGATGGAACGAGCTTGGTAGAACTCTGTATAGTAAGAAAGTTTGGTGGAACTCTAGACATTATTAAAATTTTAGAATGCCGTGAGAACGTGGCAAGAGCAGGATGGCTGTCTTAGGATAGCAAGTTGTTTTATTTTGCAGTTCAAATTTGTAGATGCCGCGAGGACGCGACAAGATCAGTACGGCCGTGTAAGGATCAGATCTAGTTCTTGGACGTCCTTTGTAATATGTTACGTTAGTAACCATAACATAATATATGTGACAGATTGTAAATAGACGTAGTAATAAATTCTTATATGTGCTTGGATTTGTGTGTTTTAATTGATATCATTACAAACGCTATAAAGCGTCTATCATATATATAATAAAAATGGTTTAGAATAAAGATACGATTCTTTTGTGTTTAAGTAGTTTTTAAAAAGATTAATGTTTGGGGGGCCATAGGGAGCCTTGCTTATACTTTTGAAATATCTCAGTTATCATAAGCACTTATCAACAAAAATGTATTTAACAAAAACCGAAGTACGGGCACGTCACGTAGTTAAAAATATATTGGCGTAGGGGTGATGTATTTAATTTTGCCATCGGACAATAGATAGTTAAACTCTTACCAGTATTTGGTCGCGTTACATTAGTACCTCTGTATATTATGCATTCTTTTGCTATTATCATATTTGTTGAGCAACCACAGCAGAAACAACAAATGCTAAAAGTTAAATTCCCTAACTTTCCCTAACAAAAACTAACCTCTAGTTACTGATGTGTTGCACGTCCTAAAACTCTTTCTGTAAATCCCAGACCTCCTCTTAATACACCAGTAAACTCTAATCTAATATTTCACTACTGCAATTTAAAACAAAATATATTTATCTCGCTTACAAAACACCAAAAATACAACAACTTTTTTCAAATAAAAGACTATGAAATTAGACCATGGAGATATAGAGAGAACGTAAATAGGGCTTATACACATGGTGACCAGGTCTCAGAGTTTTATTCGGAGTCTCAGGGTTTTAACATCATTTCTTTGGGCTCGGGGTTTTGTTATAAAATCTTCGGGTTACGCTAATTTTGTCTAAAATTAATGTAAATGGTTTATAGCAGTGTTTATCAACCTTTTCTGGCATGGGATCCCCCAAAATAACTTAAATATTGTCTTCGGCCCCCATATATATATTACTTTAAAACCGACTGTGATAATATAAGCGCCATCTATTGTAATATATTAAAAAAATTCTAAATCTAACATATTTCAAATAATCAAATTCTAATTTATTAATAGATAGCGTTACTTACTTGTTTCAACCATCTCAAACCCTTTTTCTAATTCATACGTGGCTTATTCATATGCTTATCTCTGAGTTCAATAACTGGACAATATGATGTGTTCTCTATTAATTTTAAAATTGTTATTTTATATCGTGACTATTAACTAAGGTAATGTAAATTTAACATTGTTTTTTATTCTTTAACTCATATTTGATATGTTTTTATTATTTAATAATTATTTTATGTTATATTTTAAATTCCGACAATTTTGTAAAGCTTATTTTAACTACTTGACTTGTTAAATATGAACATTATCATAATTTTATACATGTAAACTTACCAATTTAATAATTTTATATTTCTATATATCTTTGTAGCTCTGATGAAGATTTAAATTAAATCGAAACGTTAGTGAAGTTAATAAATTTGTTTTTATTTTCTGACTGGTCCGAATCGCATTACCTTCAACTATAATTACTAACTTACGGACGTAACTCATCTAATCAAGATTATTCATTTATTTATTTATTTTTTAAATTTCATTTGTTTTCTAGTCGAGTATTTTTTTTGGGTCTATTTCTTGTGGGGGCCCGGCAGGGTAAAAAGGTCTAGGGCCCCAAAATAGGTTAATCCGGCCCTGACCGTATCTAATTCTTTCAATTTCCGATCACGCCAATGGTTAAATCCGATTAGCCGGATATGTAGAGCCTGCAGCATTCGCCGACTGTTTGACTGTTTTGTGTGGCCAACTGCTACACTCGGACTATCAACTGACAACCGGTAGTGCGAGTCAGACAGTAGCGGGTGACGGTTGATGGTCGATGGACGTTGTTAATGTTTTAGAAAATAAAAGTAAAATTGAATAAAATATATATGACATGTCAGGAATTTGATGATTACATCAAAAAATGTGCAGAAAGAGTAACTGAAATGTTGTCAGACCGATAACAAATATAATTTCTAATTTGTTGAATTAGATGAGTTACGTCCGTAAATTATAATTTGATGATGAAGTAATAGGATTCGGAGTGGTCAGAAATTAAAAATTAAAACCATATTCTAACTTCGCTAACGCTTCGATTTATATTCTAAATCTTCATCAGAGCTAAGTTAAAAAGTCATAGAATAAAATAAAATTATCAGAAAAGTAAAATGTAACGTCCATATATTGAGTAAGGTCATTGAACTTAGGTTCAATTAAGTTCAACTCCTTTAACTGAACTCTTTAACTGAAGGTTCTTATCAACAAGATGAAGGTAACTAAATTAGGCAGGTACAATTACATTTTTCTTATAATTCTTTTAAAATATTAATATTTATTGTTAAAAGAAATTGATAATAAAATCGTCACCAAAAGCTGTCAAAGAAAGACGGTTATGTTTGTGTAAAGTATCTTCCATCTCTTTTAACATGTTGTACAGTGCATATGTCTATCTCTTTCTATCTACAACAGAAAACGTTGCCAAATGTACTTCTCTATTGGTTAAAAGATCTTAGTAAAGAGATGTGAACACTACTAACGTTAGCATCAAACTTTCGTAGTTTAACAAGTAACGCTTAATTGCAAAATTTAGTAAAAGATTATAATAATAATTGTTTATTGACTAAATTACAATAATTTTGTTTTAAGTCAGTCAGTACAATCGTAAATGTAATATTCAATAAAATGTACAGGAAACAATATGGCAAACAATATGTAGGTACGTATGAAATATTTAGGTTGGTAGTAATTGTGAACTTAGAGAATGAAATAAAATAGAGAATGATATAAAATAATTCAAAATAGCATCAACTACAATTTTAATTGCAATAAAAATGATTCAGAATTTATGTTGTAAAAATTAATTTATAGAATAAAAAGCATGGTTGATAATGAAAATTTTTATGGTATTTTTAAAAGAGTTTAAACTATTGGATTTGAAGGAGTCTGGCAATTTGTTAATAAATTTATAAGAATAATAGTTGGTGCTATTTTTAGGTTTAGTCAATCTTAAAAATGGTGGATAAATCTTATTTTTATTCCTTGTATTATAATTATGAATTTGTTCCAAAGTATCGCATTCGCTTAAGTTTTTGTAAGCTGACAAGAGGCAGTAATATATATAAAGTGAGGGTAAAGTCATGATTTTTAATTTAGTGAAGTATGACTTGCAGTCGGCTCTATAGTCGGCCCGATGCTAATAATGCATAAGCGATCTGAGACTGGAAAAGTGAGAAATAAACTATCCGCATAACATGCTCAGATACCGAATTCGCTAAATTTCTAAATAGATATATTATCTCATTGGAGAGTGGGTTCAACATGGATACCTAAGAATTTAACGTAAAGTGGGTTATTGAAATTGTGATGTTTAAAAGTTGTTACTAGCTGCTGAGTTTTATTTTCATTTAGTAATAGTCCATTGGTATTAAACCACATTTTAGCTTGACTTAGAAATTCGTTACTACTAGACAGTGCTTTAGCTATAATAGGTCATTAGATCTTACAATTAATGTAGTATCATCAGCGTAGAGGATGCTTTTGATCCTTATTGATAAGGGAAAATCATTAATAAAAATTAGAAATAATAACGGGCCTAGAACGGAACCCTGAGGAACACCGATATTTACTGGAAGAGGATCAGATTTTATATTATTAAAAGCTACATACTGTTTTCTATAATAGAGATAAGATTTTATAAAAGCGCAAAACACAGTCAAAGGCTTTCGATAAATCTAGGAAAGTCGAAAGACAGTATTCACCAGCCTCTAAACTTTTAGTAGCTCCGGCAATTAAGTTAAGTTATGAACATGGCCCACAATGATTTGACCAAGAATAAGATAAGGGGGTGGTGAAGCAGAGGAGTGAAATCCAAAGTGAATTTTGAGTACGTCATGCTATGTTGATTCTCTTTATTATCTATATGAACTAGACACAATTAACTTTAGTGTAAAGTAGAAGGATTTTTGTCAAATTAGTGAGAGAGTCCATGTTGTAACCTCAAGCGGTTGGTGAAGCTCAAAGTTACACTCCCACGTGCATCACAAAAGCTACACACACTGCAACTATACTCCGGACAATTTAATTACAACACTGTGCCGGCATACCTAATGATATGTATAATGTGGAGCTATGAATACATTAATTTACCTATTGTACGCTGATTTTGGTTATTGTTGCATTTGTTAAATGTTTTTGTTTGTATTTTGTAATTTGTATAATATGGAATTTATATAAAAATTAAATTGTTTTAGAATTATGTAAACGGTGTTTGTTTGTGTTTATATATAATATATTACTACATTATACAGTAAAGCAGTGGTCCCCAACTTTTATGAAGTGTGGGATACGTGAGAATATTACAATTAATAGGCGGGCTGGATTGAGAAATGAAACTTTATTACTTTGTATACGTATTTAATTTACTAGCTGAGTACCCATGCTTCGCTTGTTCGTAAATCCTCGGTTTATTTTTAAACATGTGTATGGGTAACCTTTGTAAGTAAAAACCTAGTTGATATCCTATCTGCCTTAAGAGATGTTAAGGAATCTGTGAAATCACATATCACCCCTTAGGGGTTGAATTTCAAAAATTCCTTTCTTAGAGGGTGCTTACGTCATGGAGGGAATATACTCTCCAAATTTCAAGTTTCTAGGCCCAGGAGTTCGGGTTGGGCGGTGATGAGTGAATGAGTGAGTCAGTCAGGACAATACGAGGTGTGTAAATTAAGTAACTGAACTGATTTTTAAAATATTTTTCATTCAAATTGAATTACAATTCAATATTGTCTCCCTCAAAATAACTTCCTTGGCAAGCCACACAGCGCAGAAGACGGTTCTTCCCATCCTCATAGCAGTGCTAGAACAAGGATAATGGAATAGCTGGTTGGTTACGGACGTTTGAATGTTTTCGAGTATCCCAAAATGATGTCCCTTGAGGTCATTTTTCAATATTGGCAAGAAGAAAAAGTCACAACGACTCAAGTCAGGCGAATAAGGAGGCTAAGGAGTCACTGGAATGTTTTTACTGGCCAAAAACTCGTTTATTGAAATTTTTCTCATCCTCATTTCATTGATCAAAACATGTGGAACGGTAGTGTGAGTCAAATTCAACTCTTCCACGATCATTTTGACTGTCAATCGACGATCTGAACGCACATGATCCCGGATTATGTCGACATTTTCATCGGTTCTTGAAGATGAAGGCCTTCCGCTGCGTGATTCATCTTCTGAAAATGCCTTAAAACACCAAAAAAAACCTGGGTCGTTGACAAACCACTGTCTCCGTAGGCCTACTGAAGTTTTGCAAAAGTTTCCGTTGCACTGTACCCAAGTCTGAAACAAAACCTGATAGCACACCGTTGATTGAAATCAATGTCACTCATTTTTAGAACGCACTAGAAAAAACTGTTTCACGAAAAAAATCATACTGAAAGCATATCACATGTTCACCTGCCGCCCCTCCAAATCCCGCGTCACAAATGTTGCCAGATCAAACGCAATTTAGTCCGGTTACCTAATTTGCACACCTCGTAAATACTTGATAGAAATATTTCTGTGGCTGACAGAAAATCATGCAATTTTATGGTAGTACAAACAAAAATGCAACTAACCGAGTTTTTATGAAGTTCCAATTGGATGAATACCTTCAAAAATAGTCAGTATCATTCCAGAAATTTAGGTTTTGATTGGATGTTGCTTTCTGAAATTCCAGAATGGAAAAAACCCAAAGAAACTATTATTTATCTGCAATTAGCTGACTTGGATATTTCGGGAGATAAGTGTTTCCAGTAGTACATATGTATATGTATTTAAAAATTTTCTTGCCAAATATAATTTCTTCTGAGGAATGGAAAAATAGCGTTGAAAAAAAGTTGTTTTTTTTTCTCAAATACAAAATGTTTTTCGATCAAAAATTCTAATTAGTTAAAATATATGAGTACGTTTTTGCTATTTCCGTACATAATCGAAGTGTGAGTGGATTTTTTCGCTGATGACTTTCCAGTGGATTAATGAAAGAAATCACTTGCCACCTAAATCTCTTGAAGCTATTTTACTGTGTCAATATAACTTTAAATTATCTGAATTTATAAACATGTTAAAGATAAAAAAAATTGATGTGAAGTGTGATTTTCACACATTTTAGAGTTTCGCAGGCATTTAGTAAGTGAATGATAATTATTTGGGATGCCAAAACAAATTTTATGTTAAAATATTTTTTTTGTTAATTTTAATTCGAATGCCTAATACCGTTATTTAGGTTTCTAAATATGTGCAGTATTTTTTTTACATAGCAAGGTTCATTAAGATTTTGAAAATTGCGCCTATGGCTTCTATTGGTTGTTATAAGCTCCGCCCCTCTGATTTCGTGTACATTGAAACATAATTAAATTATAAGTTCAATAATTTCCATTGGTTATTAAATTTACACTTTTAAAAATTAAATGCAATATTAGCCAAAATATAACTAGAATTTTGAAGAAATAATTTAAACAATATAAAAATGCAAAAAAAAAACAAAATATAATATTGTCTCCTCTCGCAGGGATGGAACTGATTAAAATTGGGTAAGAATCCAGCGACATAACCACTACGCCAGGATACGCCAAAAAACACAAAAAATGCGTTTTTTTTTTCCAAAAATCATAATCAGATCAAAAATTCCTGTTGTGCTATTCCGGTTCACACCAATGTACATTACTTAGAATTTTTTCAGAATTTTAGTTTAAACCATCTGGGCTACAGGGTGTGGGACATTTTTTTTGCACAATTTTGGTAAAAATCGCGTCTAAGTAATTTATTTTGCAAAAATAAAAATTTGATCGTTAATC
Source organism: Liopterus haemorrhoidalis (assembly GCA_963971575.1). Classification (NCBI taxonomy): domain Eukaryota; kingdom Metazoa; phylum Arthropoda; class Insecta; order Coleoptera; family Dytiscidae; genus Liopterus; species Liopterus haemorrhoidalis. The sequence continues at coordinate 30,679,796 of OZ020619.1, read as the reverse complement.
CACGTACCAAGGGCTCTCATTTGATACAATAATCAGAATTTAAAAAAAAATTTTTTTTTTTTTTTCGATGAGCACATATTTGTTTATATTTTTAGGGGGATATGTTTTTTAGATGTTTTAGTATTTTTCCTATGTACGGGTCAAAGAGTTGTATAAGCATGCCAAATTTCAACTCTCTAGGTTTAGCCGTTTGGCTACGATTTTTACCGAACAGGCAGACTGACAGACAAACGACAAAATGACGGTATAAGGGTTTTTTGGTCATACCTACAAAACCCTAAAAAGATATTTTGAAAGAAAATAAATCATCAGAAAAGCATAATTTTTAAACTAAGTAAATAAACTGTTTTGTATATGCACATGTTTTGATTAAAAAAGTCAATACATATTTGATTTTTCTTTTTTCTCTAACGTCACTTTAATACTTGTGGCTTGGATTTTACATTTGTAGGAACTACGTATTACCTTTCTCCAACGTGTGTCTATGTATTTTTTTAATTTTCGGATATCTTGATATGTCTCGATATACGAGGGTTACCTTTTATGTTTTTATAAACGACCACTAGAGGACAATATTGAAATGTGTCATTACTATATTCGTAAAATTTGACATTTTTTATTGTGAAATCAATGGCAGCTTATAAATTGACCGAGTAGTTTGTTGACAGTGAGCGTTAAAAATAACAAGTTTGTGAAAAAATAGATATTACTCGTGAAGGTTTTCGTTGGATGATTTTTTACGATTTCAGTAAAGGCCTAACTCAACAACAATGCATAGATTCGCTTCGTTCAACTTTTGGTAATGAAGCACCATCAGAAAAGACTGTTTACAATTGGTTTGCAGAATTTCGTCGTGGTCGTGCGTTCGTCAGTAATGAATCTCGTGAAGGTCGACCTAAATCGGTGGTGATTCAAAAAAACATCGATGTTGTATGCAAAATGATTTACTTACTTTACACTTACTTTGAGATAGAGGCATCCTTTGGCATATCGCAGACTGCAATACATTCGATTTTGCTTGAACATTTAGCTGTGAAAAAGGTCTGTTCCCGATGGATTCCGCATAATTTGACCGAAGCTCAAAAAAAGGCTCGTGCAGATTGGTGTAAGGAAATGCTAAAAAAAGTCAACCTAGGCACTGCAAAATCCGTATACAACATCATTATAAGTGACGAAACTTGGATTTATTCAGATGAACCAGAAACTAAGCAACAAATCACTGTTTGGGTCTTCCAAGATGAACCGAAACTCACAATAGTTGTTCGCTCACAATGCACTTCCAAGAAATGATCGCTTGTTTCTTCGGTTGTATTGGACATGTCGCAACCATTCCTTTATAGGATCGGAGAACAGTTAATGATGAATGGTATACAACAATTTATTTCCTAGAAATCATCGACAAAATTAGGAAAAACAACCAAAAACGGCGCATCATTCTTTATCTTGACAATGCAAACTCCCATACTGCACTTCAAACAATTGATTATTTGAAGGAGAAAAACATTGAATTAATGTCTCATTGCCCGTATTCTCCTGACTTATTCTCTAACGACTTTTTTTTTGTTCCCCAATGTCAAACATAAAAACGTGGACAGCGATTTTCTTCACCTCAATAAGCTGTTGAAGCCTTCGAAAACCATGTTTTTGAGATACCAACTTCAGAGTGGAATATATGTTTCGAGAATTGGTTTGAACGCATGCATAAGTGTACAAATCTTAAAGGCGAATATTTTGGAAATTAATAAAACAGTTTCTTTCTTAGTTTTTGTAAAAACTTTAAAGGTAGCCCTCGTAGGCCGTAAAATTCGTGCCAATGTCCCAATATCGGCAGAGAGATTTATGGCAACCCTATATATTGTGTCGAAAAATTTTGATTTTCCTCATGGGACGCCTATGGTGGAATTTTGCGGAATGATCTGGAAATTTCTAGTAAGTCATATCCATAGAAAGCATGGAACAATCGAGAAGTCCCTAGAAAAACATGGGACATTGTAGCAATTGAGTTTACTCGTTCAATTACGAGTATCGTCTTTATTAGATGTTTTTATATAATCAGTCGGTTATCGTTTCTTGTTCAGCACGCTATTTACTTTGGGATATATGACCTTGGACAGCGTTCACAATTTCTCGATGTGCTTTTAGATGGCACTAATATCGCAAAGAATACATACAGCGCCACAGTTTCAATATTCAGCCTCTTGAGTTGTGAATTCTGAGTGTACTTTGAGTTTTGAACTCTGTTTTTAGGGTTTTGTAGGTTTGACCAAAAAACCTTATACCGTCATTTTGTCGTCTGTCTGTCTTTTTGTTCGGTAAAAACTGTAGCTAAACGGCTAAACCTAGAGAGTTGAAATTTGGTATGCTTATACAACTCTTTGAACCGCACATAGGAAAAATACTAAAACATCTAAAAAACCTATCCTCATAAAAATATAAACAAATATGTGCTCATCGAAAAAGAAAATGTTTTTTTTTTAATTCTGAGTAGGGTATCAAATGAAAGCCGTGGATTAACGATCAAAATTTTATTTTTGCAAAATAAATTATTTTGATGCGATTTTTGTCAAAATTGTGCAAGACAATTTTTGTCCCACACCCTGTAGCCCAGATGGTTTAAACTAAAAATCTGAAAAAATTCTAAGTAATATACATTGGTATAAACTGGAATAGCACAACAGGAATTTTTAATCAAATTATGTTTTCGGAAAATAACGCACCTTTTGTGTCTTTTGGTTGCCGATGTACAAAAGTTATAGTTATGTAACACACTATATTAGAAGACGTATTCTGGGCTAATGGTTAGCTTGCTCGCTTGCTACGCAGCAAACTAGGGTTCGCTCCTGGGCAAAGGAGACAATTTTATTTATTGTTTTTTTTACCGACCGCCAACATATATGAGGGAGGTATTGTGATCATACCGATTTTGACATTTCGAGATTTCGATGGATCTCCACGAATTGAGGTCCCTACATAACGTTTTGACTATTTTTAGCATGATGTCTGTCGGTCTGTCCGTCCGTCCGTCCGTCTGTCTGTCTGTCTGTGTACACGTGCAGAGCAAATTAGGCTAAAAGGATTTTTATGCATATTTAAGCTTTTGACATCAATGGCACGAGTTGATCAACTTTTAGTAAAAATCCGTTGACTAAAAATGATAGTTAACTCGTGTCGATTTTAAGATTTTTGCCAATATTTAGCAACAAAAAAACATTTCGAAAAAGTTTATTTAACAAAATTTGCTATAAATGCAATAACTAACAACTTTTATATGAGACATTTATTAATAAAACGAAAAAAATTTGAAAAAAAATCGAAATTTTTTCATACTTATGTGTAACGTTTCAATGGTCATGATAATTAATAAATCTGTAGAAAATATTAGGCCAAATTATTTCTACTCTGCTGCTAGAATATATTTTATACAAGTACTTTATGATGGTGCTGTGGTGGCCACAGCTGATTTTTTTGATTTTTATTTTGTTTAAATTATTTTGCCAAAATTCTAGTTTGCAATATTTTGGCAAATGTTGCATTTAATTTTTAAGAGCGTAAATTTAATAACCAGTTGGAATTATATTTTCATTCTATGTGTCATGTATACTAAACGAGAGGGGCGGAGCATATGACTTAAAACAACCATAGAAGGCACAGCCGCAATTTTCAAAAACTTAATGAACCTTGCTACATAAAAAAAATACTGCACATAATTAGAAACCTAAATAATGATATTAGGTATTCGAATTAAAATTAACAAAAAAATATTTTAACATAAAATTTGTTTTTAAAGCTCTTAGATTTACAGACGATAAATTATTTAAAAAATATCGTTCATTTTTCCGTGATTACTACAAAGCAAAATTTGTCCTATACTCTCAGCATGCCGCTCTTATTATATACCTGCAAAACCCTGCAATGTGTGAAAATTCACACTTCACATCATTCACATCAATTTTTTTAATATCATGGGAATATGCATTTTCTAATAATTTCAATACTAATCATAATTATTTTGCTTGACGATTATTTTAAATTTGTTAAATTTTCATTTCATTAGACCTTAAGAGGGGCATGTGCCCCTCCCCGAATTCACCAGTGCTTAATGCTAAGAGTTACAATAATTCAGTAAAAATAAGTTCATAATAAAGAAAATGAAAGACTTATTTCTACAATATGTCCCAGTCAAATACATTTAATAGGTTATATAAATACAAATTGCGCAGCATATCACTGTATCAGTATAAATTTCAATTAAGTGCATGTATAATTTATAATCTAAACAGTATGAATATAAAATAATATTTTATAACAATGAAACTATGAAACAAAAGAACGAAAAAGTTTTTTAATCTAGAAATGCACTATAAATTGAAAAAATGTAGAAAACTTAGTTTTAATTGAGATGTTAAGAAAATACATGAGCAGAATGAAAAATGAAATTATATTTTACATGAAATTTTAATACCAACTTAAAATATAGCAACATCATTAATATTTATTCTTTTTATCTTACAAATATTTGAAAATATGTTTTTCCATTACACGTGTAATAAAAATAATAAAAATTGATGTCAAGTAATCATATTTCAGAATGTGGAGTTGGTAGTGTCCGTAAATTATTATTTGTGGAAAAGGTTTTACGGGTTGCGGACATAAATAATGCAACTAGATCTAGCTGACCAGTTTCGAAATAGTTTATTTCTTCATCAGAGCTTCATAGAATATAAAATATAAAGTACAAGAGGTGGTATACAGTGTTAAAATTGACAAAGTATTAAAATTTAAAAAACATACCTGATCTGCACGCTTTTAGTCATGGTAAAATAATTAAAATGAGTGGAAAAAATCATAGTGTAAAAACAATAAGTCAATAATAAAAATATAAATAAATAAGTTATAAATAAATAATAAATAAATAGTCAAAAAATTAAAATGGTTTTTAAATTACGCTACACACAAGTTAAAATAAATAGATATCGCCGTAAGTGTGGTGAGATGAACACTGTGGTGTTAGATAGAAAATACAAGAATAGTGAAGGAACCTGCAGAGACATGATAAGGGTAGAATAGCAAGGGTTGATAACCGCGGAGTTTCAAGAATTATTTAAAAAAAGGAATGTGTGTGTAGTAGGATTTTTTTTTTGTAACTGCCATCTGTTGTGATAATATGGAAGTAGGTGCGGGCGGGTAGTTTGGATAGAGAATGTTACAAATACTTGCGAGTATTAACACTTTATACATTTTTTTCTGCAGGATTAACCGCAGGCAGGACGCCATCACATGCCATCGTATAGGTCACTGTTGGTAGACCCATGGAGTCTCCTATGTGTGAGACGTGTAACACAGATTTGTCTGTGTTACACACTTTAACTAAGTGTGTACAGTTCGAGGATGTCAGGGAGAGGATAGACCTTTGCTATGACCTGTTAAGCGTGTTCTACATTATACAATTCTCATCAAATTTTCATACTTATTTCTTTGACTAGAACTTGTACTAGAAATAAATCAGTGAAATTGTACAGTGTAGAACACGGTATCTAGTCAAGGTCAACTTTATTCAAAACTAGATTTGATCCAACTATTCTTGAAAACACATCCAACTTGGAACTCGGTGCATGCGCAGTAGACAGTTTTAACAATAGTACCAACATTAAAATTACGCTTGTAAATATTTTGTATTACCACGTGTTTAATAGTGTTTTGTTGATCATTGGTTTGAATAAGCGAATATATAAATTGTGTTTTGTACGTAAATCAGTAATTTTACAAATCTAATAGCTAGGTAATAAACACTTGACAAGATATGAATTATATTTTTATGTTGGTACTTTAAATGAACTGAAACACGTGTAAGAATTTCATTCTCTACCAAAAAATTGAAAAATAAATTGTATTAAAACTTTGACAACTTCTAGTTCAAAGAAAAAAGTTTAGAAAATTGATGAATAAAGTATAATGTAGAACACGCTTTAGTTGCTTTAGGTGACGACAGAGTTCTCATAGACAGGCTGATACTCTTCCTGAGAGAATCGAACTTACTGTTTTATTTGTGATATCTTGCAGCTTATTTTAGTATGTTCTATTTCTAGACTGTGATATTGGATGGTAATTGGATCCTTTACAAACTCTTATCATCACCCTGCGTCTGTCCAATTATTCGAAAAGACTTTTTATCGTATTTATTTGTATATGTCCGTGCAAGATTTCTTTTATTGACTATGCTTTTTTTTATTGATTTTATCTATTTATTTCTTTATTGTTTAATTTATTTATTTATTTTATTTAAGTGTTTTTTGCGTTGTAAACGGGTTTAGACCCAACACTACAACGACAAAAAGAAAATTACAAAAATATACATACTTATACATAAACATTGTTTACAATGAGTAATAAAATAACAAAATATACCTAAAACTTCTTAAATAATATTCACTACAACCAATACAATAAAGTTTTTATAATAAGTCTTTGTTACGATTGTAGATGTGAATTACAATGAATTAGTAAGAGTGTTAAAAGTGTGTTTTAACTAATTTTTTTATAAAATTTATGTTATTGAAGAAAATATCAAAATCAAGAAAGTTGGTTGAAGATAAATGGCAGCCTCAGCATAGGTGCATTTTGATTAGAGTTAGTTTTAGCAAAGGGTACGTAATAAATAAGTGTTTCTTAAATTCCGATTGGGGACATGGAGATTCACAAGGCTGAGTAAAGATGGAGAATCTATTATACCATTAATAATTTTGGCTAGCATAATAACATCTGAAACTGATCTTTTATCTTTAACAGTGAGAATGTTAAAATATCTACACGAGTCAAGATAGCAAGTACTTGAAATTGGCGTTCTTCTGCACACATATTAGAGAAATATTTTTTGTATTTTCTCCAATCGAAATATTTGTACCTCATATTGAGGGTTCCAGATGGTACTACAATAACATAAGTGATAATGAACATATGCATGATATAAAGTAGTGATTGTTTTACAATTTGTAAAATATTTAGGTGTTCGTATGATGAAGCCGAGCATTTTGAAAACTTTCAGTGCAATATTATTGATATTGATATTGAAATTAAGTTTTGTGTCAAAAGTTACACCTAGATCTTTGATATAAGTTACATTTTTTATAGGATTTGAATTTATGTTATAATGAAATAAGAACTGATTTCGATTCCGAGAGAAAGTTATATGGTAGCATTTTGAAAAGTTTAAAAATAATTTATTTGCAGTACAGAAATCTTGTAGTCGTATGAGATCAGTTTGTAAACGATAACAGTCAGAAAGTGATGAAATAGGGGAAAAAATTTTTAGGTCATCTGCATATAACAATATTTCAGAAAATTTAGGGGCGACGGCCCCTAGCGCACTCAGGAAAAGGGCGCCACATTGCGAAAGTGAGGACCTTTTTTTTGCACTTCGCTTGGATATTATTTGCCAAGGGCGCCAAAACCCAGTTTTGCCCCTAGCGCAAGTTTTCCTTACTGCGGGTCTGATTGAAACAAGAGATATAATTTGATGTATAAATAAGATAACGAACATAGAAAATATAGACATGTAAGAATAAATATAACAAATATCAACATAAAATGTAGAGTTAGAATTGTGATAGAATTAAGGATGGATAAAGAGAATGGAATGTGAGAAATGACGGGCGTCGTTCCTGGCGACGGCGTCCACATGGCGGTGGGCGTCGAGGCGATGATGATAGTGATGTGTCGGGGCTCAAACGCTGATTGGAATGAGACCAAACATGGTTCATTGAAGTAGCGGTGATAAACGTTGGAGTGGTGACCATCTCAGCGGTGACTGACATCGGAGTGGTGACCATCTCAGTGAAGTTTAACGTGGACGTACGGTATATTCCGGCCATGCTAGCAGGAATAACATATACACATCTTGCCGAGAAAACAGGATGGACTTGGTGGACCTTGCCGGATAGCAGGGTCGGTGTGGCTAGCCTTGCCAAGAGAGCAGGGCTAGCGAAGTGGCCAGTCTGCCACGATAGCAGTCTGGTTGTAGTGATAAGGTCGCCAAGCAGCGAGAGACTGATGTTGTGACCATGTCGCCAAGAAGCGATCTGGTATCGATTCATGATTTTGGAGCTATATTTAGACAGGAAAATCTAGGCTAAAGTTGGGAGGGGAATGATTTTCCTAGTGGGGATAGAGCGCGAGTTAAGCCACGCCTATTCTCGCGTTTTTCCGCGATTCCGCGGAAAAAGGGCTAAAATATCATGAATTTTTATGATTCGCGGTTTATGACCGTTGGCGAATGTCATGGAGAGTCTAATGGTACGCAATAGTGCACGTTGTGAGGCACCGGACGCGTGCTAGCGGCGGTAACACAGTGTCTGTAGGATAGTTGATAGTACTGTGTTTTTGTATGTGTAACATTTCACTAAGGAAGCGTTTTTCCAGTATCTCTACAGAGTTCTAGTCAAATTCATGTTGCAGGTTATGGTGACGAAAAGCTAAAGCTTTCATATTGTTCTTGTTAGCATTGATAACATCTTACAACCCGGGAATTCGAGATGTTAGTTACATTTTTTACCACCCAGTTATTTGGACCTGATCGTTATGACGCTACTTAAGTCTTTCAAAATGGTGGTCTTGTTGTAACAGTTCTGCACAGTTCTTTTAAAATGTTTTTTTAAATTTGTTTGGCGTATCTTCTGACGTCCTTACCCTCAGGATCGGCGAAACAATTTATTATTTTCATTATCTCAAAATGATCCATAATTTTGGATAAAAATTCTATAGAACTATTCCGGAGGATACTAATGTGTATTACTAAGATTTTTTCAGATTTTTAAAACTACCTCTCTGGGTTATAAGGTAGGGGACAAAAGTTTTATGGTACATTTTTGGTAAATCCCGTTAAAATAAAATCATTAATTTTTTTATGAATGCATTAACGGTTACAATTTCTACAGTGATCAACAGACAGACACCTGATGATTTCTTGTTCATACATACGAAATATTCCAATATTGAGCTTTATTTTGATTCATGTATTATTCCAAAGGTGGCGTCATAAAGAACAGTTAATTTTCATCCAATTTTGCTAACCAGATGTTAATAAATTTGGTAATAGTAGTGTGATTACAGCACTACACGTCCTCATTTATAATAGTTATCACTAGTTACAATAATTAGTTACTAAATATATATTGACACTTAGGGACTGTAATATAGCTCATACTTTACAACAACCAATACACAGCATCCAATTATGATAACTGATAAAACGAAGTTTGTGATATTAACATTAACAATTCTTGTTACAATGAAGCAGTTCCAAAAAATCCAAATTTGTGCTTATTTGAAATTTATGGCCAAATTTCATTCGCATAAGACAGTGATACACATGACGTCAAAACACGGCGTCGCGTTTTCTTGAGTCCTCCTGCAGCATAAGTTGCTTTAAAATAACAACAATAATAAGTTTACCTCGCTTAAAAGGCTCACAGCGCACAAATAAGAAGACAGAAAAAATTTCTAACGAGAAGAAGCCAGTGATGTGCTTTGTTATTAAGCAACAGCTGTATAGATAGTCCGATATTGAGTAAGTGATTTATGTATTATTACAAAGGTGGCGTCATGAAGAACAGTTAATTTTTATCCAATTTTGCTAACCAGATGTTTATACATTTGATCAGTTGGTAATAGTAGTGTGATTACAGCACTACACGTCCTCAGTTGTGTATTATTTACCTTTTGTAAATAATATAAAGTTTCATATGTTTATACAAAGTGTCTCAAAAGAAATTTTATATTTATTTAGCTTACTGCGTGAACGCAACGTATCCGAGGGGCGCGGGGGTTATATCAATCAGTAGCCTGGCTCTTGGGAATTTAGTCGCTATGGAGCGTTTCTCGGGAGCAGACCGCACGTTATTCGTGCGAGAGTTTTACAAAAACGATGATTCGGCGACTGTAGCGCGTAGAAAATTCTGCAGTATTCGAGGTTTTCGCCACTTAAATGATGCGCCAAGCATTCCTCTCATTCGACATTGGGTTAAAAAGTTTGAAGAGACTGGTACAACGCTGGATAAATCAAAATCCGGGCGACCTAGGTCATCAAGAACGGTAGAAAACGTGGAGAATGTTAATCAGTCTGTTCGTGACGACCCGAACCTTTCAATTCGGAAGCGCGCAAGTGCTTTAAATGTGCATAGATCATCATTACATCGCATTATGCACAAAGACCTAAAGCTGCATCCCTACAAAATTCAATTGGTGCAAGCATTAAAGCCCCAAGATGCCAGTCAGAGGCTTAATTTCGTAAATCAGGTGATTGAGCGATTTTCAACGTTTACCAACATTTTATTTTCGGATGAAGCTTATTTTTATCTTAATGGCCACGTAAATAAGCAGAACTGCCGCTACTGGAGTGCAACGAATCCGAAACGCAAACATCAGAAACCCCTACATTCGCCGTAAGTGACGTATGGGCTGCGATGTCGGCGCGAGGAATTATCGGCCCTTACTTTTTTGAAGAAGAAAGGGGGCGTGCAGTTACAGTGAATTCAGAGCGTTATGTGGAGATGTTAGACAACTTCTTGGTACCTGAACTGCAAAACTTTCCTGGCTATAACCAAAGAACATGGTTCCAACAGGACGGAGCAACTTCACACACGTCCAATATGTCTCTGCCACGTGTTCGTGAAATTTTCTCAGGCAAATTGATCTCCCGAAGAGGTGACATAAATTGGCCTCCACGCAGTCCAGATTTAACCCCTATGGACTTTCTCCTATGGGGTTATCTTAAATCTAAAGTTTACGCCAATAAACCGACTTCACTGGCGCATTTGAAAGAAAATATCCGTCACGAAATGGCAGCCATCCCTGAGTCCACCTGCCGAGACGTCATAAGTAATTTTACTGTTCGATTAAATGAGTACCGAGAACGCGAGGGTCTACATTTAGACGATATTATTTTTAAGAAATAAATCCCCAAAAAGTGTATTTTAATAATTAATAAACATTTTTTCTATATACGGCTTACTTTTTTTTTAATCGATCCACTAAATATAAAATTTCTTTTGAGACACCTTGTATAAGACACAGTCAAAAAGAAATGGTTTTGTAGTCAAAAACTGTCTAGTCAGACTATAGTCAAAATATGAAGGCTAAGGTTCGATCACACTAGCTGCCCCACTCATCTAGAACGCATTAAATTAATCGAAAACAGTGATTGTGACATATATATGTCACAATCACTGTAATAACATATGTAATAGCTCTGAACAGATATCCACCTACCAATATACAAATTATACTGAGCCATCAAAACTAAAAACATTATGAAGCTATAGCTACATATTTAGAGTCAGGGCCGGATTAACCTATTTTGGTGCCCTAGACATTTTTTCCCTGCGGGGCCCCGAAAAAATAGACCAAAAAATAAATCTCTTCAAAAAATTAGAAAATAAATAAATAATGGTAGTTAAAAAACTACTGCATATGGTAATTTTTTATTAAAAAAAGAATTTTCAATACAAAACAAAATAAATAAATTTTAGTTTTTATTCCAATATAATCAATAGGGAAAAACGACAATTCAAAAATCCTTTTTCCTCCTTTTTAATTTTACAAAATTATCAATTATTTCAACATAATTGATATTGTCCAAAGCATTTTGTTTCGATATATAGTACAGCTAAAGAACTTAATTTTGATTGGCTCAATGTGTTTCGTAAATAATTTTTTACACGTTTTAATACTGAAAACGACCTTTCTACCAGATGCATTTGATACAGGAAAAGTTAAATATATGCGCAATAAGATTTCTATATTTGGAAATGTGGATACAATTTTTGTGGTCTTTATAAATTGTAGCATATCAGATGGCAGCTTTAAATTTTGGCTTTTACAAATTAACATAAATTGAAACAGTTCCTCGTCCAATTCTTCAGTATCAATATCTTCATTGTACCATTTTTTTAGCAATGCGGTATGTTCAGATCTAATTGGTACCTCGTCATCTAAGTATGAAATATTTTAAAAATCTCGTCAATATCTCGTCAACTTTTGTTACGTAATTTTAGTTCAAAAGATATTTTGTCACAAATCACATAAAAACAATTTCGTTTAAAAGCTTCTTGACCCTGACTACAAGAACTTACGTCTTCCTCATCATGATGAACTTCATCAAAAAATTCTTTCCTTTTTCGGGACCTTTTTAGGGAGTAAGTTTTTATTTCTGACGCGTTTAATGCCTCCGCTTCTATTTCGGGAAATAAACTTAAACTATTAACGTAATTAAATAAATTGTCAAAAATATTTGCCGCAAACGAGATTGGCATAGTAGGATCTTGTAAAAATTTACTGCTTGCATTTATTCTGGAAAGGATTTTATCCTAAATAACTGTTAATAAAATTAATTCTAAGTTATTAATTTTGTTTGGTATTTCTCGTGATTCCACTCTACAGAACATTTCTGAGATTCATCTAGAGATATATATCAAGTAGACTCTACTTAGTAGAGCATTTTTTATTTAGTTGAACCCAGAGCGAATTGCCTTAACTGCATCAGCTCTACAAGACCATCTAGTAGTACATATTTTTTTTACTGTAAAATGTTTATTATTTTCCGCATTTTGTGAAATAAAAGAAAACTTTTATTTATTTTTTTTACATTTTTTTTTTTCAAAGTGAACGGTTTGACCGGGCCTCTCAAAAAACCGGGCCCTAGACATTTGTCTCATTTGTCTATGCCATGATCCGGCCTTGTTTAGAGTCTACATCAATATTTTATACTAAGCCACTAAATTGTTATTTGGGCTTAATTAAGAATTATCAAATTAGGATATGATACTCATTAAATAACATACACATCTCTATAGTTGAAACCCCCCTCACATGCCCCTCCATCGTAGTGTTACCAAAATCCTGCTGTGGCCTCACTGGCAAAACCCTCTCTCCCGTCCATCTCCCTCTTTTGTCTTATCCCCAAAGCATAATCATTATTTCAATTATGTTAGGTTAAACGACACAATTAAATAATTGCCGCTGGCAATAGAGAAGTGTAACAGCATCAAGACGCAGTTGGCATAATGTTGATTTAGAATACAAACCTTAATTTATTGAATACCCTAACGGCCCTTTCTAGGAACTAGTCAGTAAACATAAAATAGGTAAAAAGAATTATTTTATTGGGAAATAATTAATTTTCTGATATTTACTTCTAAAGTTAAATTCTTAGAAGTAGATGTACCTACTGATAACTCATTGTTAGAGGATTGGTTATAAAACCTTGACACCAACCACTCGCTCACAAGCACTTGCTCTTACACCCTCTCTTAGAGCAGCCCATAGAGAAGGAAAGAATAGAGCTCGCAATACTGCATAAAATATGGCAACACGGCGACTACAGAGACTCCGTGGGACGAGGGGTCGAGTTACTGATAGAATGGCGGGTTATTTAAATTGCAATATTCCCATGGGGTATTATATATGAATGCTAAAATTATATATAAAACACCAAAATAAACACTTTTTTGGTATAACTAAAAATAATTTATCGTTATTATGATTATAACAATAAAAAATTATATTAGTAAGACCAAAATAGTAATTTACTTTGATGTTTAATATAATTTTAACAAATTCTGTAAATTTGAGTACATTTTAGGAGAAATGAAACAAAATATTATTTTACTTATACTTATTTTATTATTATTATTTAAAAACTAAGTATATACAAAATTAGTTTTAATAATGAAAACATATATACAGGCTATTCCAAACGATTAGGCGGAACTAAGCTGTCATTAGCTATTTTTTTATATATTAAAGTTTGCTTTTCCTGAACAAAATGATCAAAAGCTTCAATCAATCTGTAAAAATTACTAGATTTGAAAATCTAGTTCCGCCTAATCATTTGGAATACACTTAAACAATAATTATTTTAAAAATGAATAACCTAATGCTTACAAGGATAACAATGATCAAAATGAACATTTTTTTATTTTTCTTCTAGGCCATGGGGGATAGGGTTCGAATCCCGGTTAGGGCATGAATTATTTTCTTCTCCCAAATTTTATTTTATCGTCAAATTCTGTAAAATTTTCAAAAATAAAATGCATCTATTGGATAATGACACTAGTAGCTAAGTCAAAAAAAAATTAAATAAATAATGGAGTTTTGATCGAACTCTGTTATTTGTTTACATGGATACCTAACCTAAAGATTGAATTCTTAATATTTCTCATAGATAATCATAAAACTAATTAAACATGCCAGATATTAAAGTTAAACAGATTGTTTATTTTGTTTCATGCATTATGTTGATTTTTCACTTACTGTCAATCTATGTTGTCAATTATTTTAAAATTATAATCACAGAACATATATTTTTATTTACTACGTATTATATACATTAAGATTACGCATGCGTACTACGCATGCGTATTAGGAAAAATTTTGTGTGGAGTCTGTTCGTCTCATAGAAGTTCGTCCAACGGTTTATTACCGTCAGGAGCATGCGCAGAGTGATTTTAAGCACTATTAGTTCGACCCCTATGAGCCTGCAGGCGCCACTTACACGTGTTTCTCCTTTCCCCTATGCATTGAAACACCCCTGGAGCAGCCTTAAGTGACACCATACCCTGGGCACTCTTATTTAGTACGTAGCCCAGCCGCATATTGACACTGTTGTTGTTGTTAGACAAAGAAAGATATACATGACTCATATATACCTTTCTTTGTTTAAGATTATTTGTGTTAGTAAATGTCAGTTAGCGTTAATTTACATTTAGCAAGAAAGTCTATTTTGCTGTTGCCATTGTTTAACATTTTATTGTTATGAAACCCTTATATTAAATAAAAATAGTGCGGGTGGCGAGACCTACAAAACACGCTGGATTGTGTTTCAAGTTATTAGTTTGTTGTACTTTATTATTATGTATTTGTAGCCTTAATTGTCAGAGTTCTGTTAACTGTATAAACTGTTCAATTTTGTAAGAACAAACTAAGAGGGAATTTAGTTTTCAATAGTTTGCACCTTTGAAGTTGTATATCATGATGGTATTAAAAAATGTCACTTTTTTATGTCGATCCATTTGACATATGTCATATTGAAAAATGGTATCTTAATTATAATTATCATAACCTTATCAATCTAAAGTCGGTTTTACAGCGTAAGTCACATTTGACATTTAAAGTCAGTAACACACCATAAAAGTAACCAAAATAACCAGATCTAGTGTGTTTTTACAAAAGTGAACAGCTTATATAAGCATGTCTATTTTTGTTTTGAGGAATGTGAGCACTCGGAAAAGTTGTTACTTTATGTTTTAAATATTTTATTAGGATATATTTTTATAGTTATGTAAAACAAATTAATTTAAAGTCTGTTCCAAACGGTTAGGCGGAACTAGATTTTGCAATCTAGTTACTTTCATCTTTTAAATCGTACTTTTCAGCCGTTTTGTTTAAGCTTTGTAAATCATACTTACAATAAACATTTTTTGGTTAAGGTTAATATCATTTTAAAATGTCATTTTCATTACATTTTGTTTCTTTTGTGTCATTCTTAATACAAATTTCCCATTTATTTATTTTTTTGTCATTATATATGTAAAAAAAAATAATTTAATTTTGACATACGGTATTCGTTTGTAGCCAAGCCGTCATTGCAGCGCCAGTACAGATGTATTTGGATTCCCCATTAGTGGCAGGTCTATAGGTTGTTGTCTATGAGTGACACTTTTAACTTAGCAGTTGTCAGAGCCGCAGTAAGGAAAACTTTCGCTAGGGGCAGAGCCGTGTTTTGGCGCCCTTGGTAAATAAAAACAAGGTTCTTACCTCTCAAAATTTAAGTGATGAGCAAAAAAAAGGTCCTCACCTCCCAAAATCCAAGTGACGAACAAAAAAAAGGCCCTCATTTTCGCAATGGCGCCCTTTTCCTTAGTGCGCTAAGGGCCGTCGCCCCCTCCGCCCCCCACCTTACTGCGGCTCTGGCAGTTGTGCAGAAATGTAGTTCCATCAAAGTTTAATAATATCAGTACAAAAATGAAGAGAACGTTAGAATTCAAATTAGATAAAAAATGTTAAGGGAAGGTTTTAAGATATTGTGAATGTAAGTAGACTAATTTTAGGTAAGATTTATTTTATGTTATACTATGTAATTTTCTTACGTTAACTTTAAATTGTTTACAATTACATTAAAGCCATGAGACGTTTTATTAAATTTGCCAATAATACCACTAGAGATTTTGTTTAGAAGCCTAATTTTTGCTACTGATAAATTAGGTGGTGACAGCTGAACAGTTAAGTAAAGATTTGTAATTGAGTTTAATATAATCAGGTAAAGAAACCTTGTGCTTTAAAGTATAAAAGTTGAGTATTGTTTTAGTTCATCTTTCGCATTAATTAATAATCCCCCTCGCCACGAAATTTTTCACTTGTTACATTCTGGTTGTCAGCGATAGGATTTTATAGCCGATTCACTTAAAGATTTTGCATAGTTTGTTGATATATTTATTAAATGAACCCTGTTAATTCCCATTTGTTACAAATTGGTACCAGCGGCGGGATTGTTGATAATTGATTATTTAAATTATCTTTAACACCCTAATTCCCACTTTTACAACTAGTTGTCGGCGGTTGGGATACGAATACCAGAGGTTTTGCCGCTCATTGATTTGCTACCTTATGGGAGAAATATGCTTTGTATTACTGATCTAAATTATTATCTATAACCCTGTAATTTTACACTTCTACAGAAATATAAAAGCCAATATCACAAAAAAAAAAAAACGGTAATACCTAATTTGTAGATGCATTATTTGATTGGGTGCAGCAACAATCGATGTAAAAATGTAGATGATTTTACAAACAGAACTAATGTGCTTTTCTCAAAATCTATAGGAGCTATCTAAATCAGGGGTCGGCAACCCGCGGCTCTTTGCTGGAAAAAGTGCGGCTCTTATATTTTTGATAAAAATCTGACCGAAACAGAACGTACAGTTACCAAAAAAACTCGTGTGTTAAGTAAATTTAAAAAATGTAGATGTGTATAGAAAATGCCACTGTAATGTTCGCGACACTAGCACTAGAAAAAAATGAGACAACTATGGAGGAAACACCACAGGACATTATATTTAAATACTGGAACTCCTTTCCAGCTAACTATTCTACTGCCAGAAGATTCGTTTTTGAGATTTAGCCTTATTTGGGTCCACATACAATTGCGAACAATTTTTCTCTATGATGAACTACATGAAAAACAAACATAGAAGCAGACTGCAACATAGAACGGATGCAAGTCTAAAAGCGGAACTGCTTCTGAAATGCACGAATTATACTCCAAATTTGACAAAATTGGTAGAAAATTGCCAAGTCCAAAAATCGTATTAAATATTAAAATTAATACTGATTATATTATTTTTGCAATACTTTGTTGTAATTACGTTTACATAAATAAAATAAATATTATCTTTTTATTTAGGAAAATATTAAATGCACATTAAGATAGATCCTCCGCACGACAAAATAGGTCCTTCGAACGGTATGTTAATCACACACAGTGAAAAAAGGTTTTTGCACGATAAAATTGGTCTATAAACGGTAATTTACTCAAGATGAAAAAAGGGTTATTCACGGTAAAATTGGTCTATAAACGGTAATTTACTCAAGATGAAAAAAGGGTTCTGCACGGTAAAATTGGGTTTTTCGAACAGTAAGCTATGCACGGTTGAAAAGATCTATCAAACTGCAATATAAGCACGGTAAAAATGTTCTCTCACTGTTAAAGGAGCTGAAAATTTATACCCTTTTATTTATTGTACTTAGAGAAAACAACAGCTATTTTTTTTAAGTTCCATTTGTATATGTGTATCAGTTGTAAATACTGAAATAAATAAATCGAATTAAAACTGCGGCTCCCTAAATATTATTTTTTGTACGTTTTTTGCTAAAATGGCTCTTCGTTTCCAAAAGGTTCCCGACCCCAGGTCTAAATGGATACTGCACCAATCAATGTGTCTATTTTATTTTTTATATATGAAAGTATATGTAACTCAATTTTACTAAAATGTCACGTAGTCTTCAATTATAGTGATATAAATTATTATTCCAGATTTTAACTAAAATACTATCCTTCATTTCAAATTACAATTTTAATTTCAATATGTCAGTTCATTTAATATTCTTTGTGTATTTGTACATGTCATATTCACATTTATACATTATCAAAATTTGTTCATAAATTTGTAATTAGGGAACATATTTATAATATGCAACATTTTATTAATATCTGATGAAATCAAATAAATTGCCAGTCAATGATATTTTTCAGTGCAGATTTTACATAGGCCGATGTTCTAGCTTGCTAAACTGGAAACAAGTTATACCCAGGTGCAAATTGACACGGTGACAGCTAACTTACAGATTGGACAAGACGAGAGAAGCAGAAGTCTATAAATGACGAACAATAGGATAAAGCTGTTTTACATTATACTTATGAGTTCATACTTTTAAAATTACCTTCTGAAGCAATACAAAATTTAATTACACAGAAATAATACTTGTACAATGCAGTTTTAGTTGACAATTTCTGAATTACCTCTTAAAAATAATATCCGACAAATGACAGATAAAAGTTTGGTTATAATAAAGAATTTATAAATACCGTTGAATTTTGCTACTTTATATTTAACTAGGTTATTACCCGTCAACAATGACGGATTTATAATATAAAAATTTCAATTTGTTTATATGTGTATTTGGTTTTATTTTTTAACGTATCTTAATTTCATCGCCGGTCAGCGAATCACGGGACAGGATATCACCCGTTAGCCAATCCCGGGAGAGGGTGTCACCTGTTAGCCAATCAAGAGACAGGGTATCCCCAATTACCCAATCACGAGAACTTTAGGAAAAATTGACGTCATAATGTTACCGACACTACATACAGAAAATTGCTAATTATATAGTTTAAAAATGGGAAAACGATTCATTTTTACTCAGTACATTACATTTATATTGTTAAAACTAAAAATAATTTGAGACGTTAATTTATGCCTACGAAATACTAGCTATTTCTATATATAATTATATTTGTAGATTCTTAGAGAATAAATCTGCAAAATATTGTTCATATCGGTTAAAGCAGTGTTTCTTAACCTTTTCTGGCATGGGACCCCCCAAAATAACTTAAATATTGTCGGCGGCCCCCGTATATATATATATATATATATATATATATATATATATATATATATATATATATATATATATATATATATATATATATAGGCTTATCATAATTATGAAACTCTAAACCGGGACAAGAACGGGAGCTAGGGCAAAAGAAAAAATTTAACCACAAAAAATTGTTTTATTAAGTCTAAGAAATATGCAGATGGTCTGCTGCAGCAGAAAGTTAATTATTTTATTTATTGTACCAGTACAACAAATATTTTTAAGAGCCGGTTCTAACTTATAAATTGTTGTTGCTATACCAATATAATTCAATATTCATTTAGTCAATAATCGGGATTTATGAAAATGATTTAAAAAATAGTTTTGTTTTGTACATATGTAATTCTATATTGTACATAGAAGTACATTCTACATAACAATGACTTACATTATAAAATTAACAAAAATTTCTACAAATACCTTTCCAGTCGCTCCAATTTTGGTCTGCATGGAGTCCAAACACTAAAGTCCACACTATTTAAAGTATTTTCTGCACTTTTATCACTTAAAAATAACTAAAAACGTCAGAAAAAAATGAAGACGCCACTTGCAAAAGTCACGTATCACTACATATCAAGATAGTTAATCCTGATAAAGCTCATTAAGGAATATAGCCATTAACAATTAATAAATAAGGAACAGAATTGCTTAAAATAATTCTTTATGAGAATAAACACATATATTAATATTTTATCAATAGTATACAGGTGGTTGAAATTGAACTACCGGGCCCAATACACTATTTTTTTATTGTTGAAGATATAACGTTAAATTTGGAACTTACTTGGTACTACATGATCTAAAATAGTTTATATTTTGTTACTTTGTATCTTTATATAAATAGTTAAAATTTCAGAGCTATAGCGTTGGAGACATGGCCTATATGGTAAAATGGGAGGACAGAGGTGATAATAGAATGACTTTTGGGGTATCAATGATAATTCTGAGATCTCAGAAAGGGATGAAAATTACTATTGGAAGTATAATGGAGTTATCACTCGAGAATTTTATACAGGTTAATTTTTTTATTTACGGGTTCATTTGGAGGGCTAAGGTGTCCCCCCCCCCCCGGACATTATGACCTTAAGGCCCAGTCTTTCCACCTTCATTTAAACCTCTAGGTAACTATCCGACAGATAATGTTATCTGGAACTGTTAAAATAATACCTTCCTTAATTAGGAACATCTCCATTCTATATTTCCAAACATGGTAATTATCTTCTTTTAGTTTAGGAATACATACGGGGAATACTGTTATGTTATTGTATTTGTTGATGACATATTAATTTGTAGTACGAAAGTTGATTTAATTAAAGAATTTGAATGTTTACTTCAAAAATATTTTGAATATTTTTCAAGACCAAGAAGTTTACTATTTAAATCAGGATTCTTATATTAAAAAATTAATTAAGGATGCTAATATGGAAAATTGCAAAACTAGTGCATACCCATTGGATCCAAATTATGGAAAATCTAATGAAAAATCATTACCATTAAAAAATAATGAGATATATCGTAAGTTAATTGGTTCACTATTATATATTTCTGTCAACACTTGACCAGATATTGCAGCAAGTGTTGCAATATTAGCTAGGAAAGTAAGTTTCCCAACTAATGAAGATTGGAATGAAGTAAAAAGAATTATTAGATATTTGAAAGAAACAGTAAATCTTAAATTAATGCTTTCTTCGAAAGCATGTGATAACAATTTAATTGGTTATTTGGATGCTAACTGGGCAGAAGATAGGAGCGACAGAAAATCAAATACCGGATACATTTTCAAATTAAATGGAGGAATAGTGGATTGGGCATGCAGAAAACAAAATTGTGTCGCGTTATCATCAATGGAATCAGAATTTATTGCTTTGTCAGAAACATGTCAACAAGCAATATGGTTAAGAAGATTATTTAAAGATTTTGGTGAAGAAATTGAAGAACCTACTGTTATTATGGAAGACAAGCAAAGCTGTCTAAAATTTATTATAGAAGATAGATTGTCAAATCGTTCTAAACATATTGATACTAAATTTCATTTTGTGAAAGACTATGTTGATAAAGGTTTTGTTATAGGTAGTTATTGTCCTTCACAGGAGATGCTGGCAGATATTCTTACGAAGCCTTTACAGCCAACTAGATTAAAGCTGCTTCGAGAAAAATCTGGGCTTCTCTTGTTGAGCGAATGAGGAGGGGTGATATCATTCGCTGGTAACTAAGAAAAAGATATCATGTATATTTTATCGTAGATACATTGATTGTATTTTGTTATTTAGAATCAGTTATAATAAATAAAGTAAAAAAAACATTCTCTCATATTACGTTATTTTAAAGGTCGTATTATTCTACTGCGAATAAAGTATTATATTAACAGGAACTTTATCTTCTGAATAAATGTCATTACCAAGCAGTGAATTCAATACATCAGTCTCATTATCCGTTAGATACATTTGTATTGAAAGACGGGATGACATTTATTCAGAACAGAAAGTATCATATAAGCTTATCTGTAGATAGTTACCTGGAGTGGTCTTTCATATATATAGAAAAATCGTGTTTCCTCTATCTTGATACACCCCCATATATATATGGGATCGAGGGAGGGATCTCAAGGTGTACCAAGATAGAGGAAACACGATTTTTCTCGAAAAGACGATGTGTGAGCAAGTTGGGAAAAAAATTTGGTGACCAGAGTTTACCCAAGTAATTGGATGGTAGTATTTAAATTTTCGGAATAAACCGGAAGTACAGGATATCAAGGACAACTTCGATTTTTTATATAGGAACGAACATGTTTTTAATATCTGTTGCGATTATCTATAATGGCTTGCAAGTATTTTTATTTACAAGTGTTCCATTGTTCCAAGTTGCTTTCCATTTTGAACACTTTCGCATCCTTTCTCTTTAGCTAACAGTAGCTCGGAGTATAACAAAAAATATTGCAAGTTCAAGTCGTACCTATTTGAAAGTACTTGAAGTACCTCCAACGCGAACCGTTTTATTTAGTTTAAATTAGTTGTCAAAACAAGTATAATTTATTTTATTTAAGTTTAAAAGGCATATTTTAATGAATATAAATGTCATATATTTATGAATATATCTTGCAAAATTGAGCGTTTTTCTATAATAATTTCATGCTTCAATTTTATATGACTTCGTGGCCCTCCGACGAAGCTTTCACGGCCCCCCGGTTGAGAAACGCTGGGTTAAAGGATATAGGTGTGTCTAGAGTTTATTATTATGCCTACGAAACCCTTAACATTTCTATATGTAATTTTATTCGTAGTGTCTTATAGAATAAATCAACAAAATATTGTTCATATCGGTCAAAGGATATAGGATTGTCAAGAGTTTCTTGTTAATACCTACAAAATCCTAAACATTTATGTATGTGATTATATTTGTAGATACTTAAAGAATAAATCTGCAAAATACTGTTTATATCGGTCAAAGGATATAGGAGTATCCTAGGGTTTCTTGTTTATGCCTACGAAACCCTAGACATTTCTATAGGTTATTTTATCCGCAGATTTTTAAATAATAAATCTGCAAAATATTTTTCATATCGATAAAAGGATATAGAAGTGTGTATAGTTTCTTGTTCATACCTACGAAACTCTAGACAGTTCTATACGTTGTTTTATTTGCAGTTTATTAACGAATAAATCCGCAAAATATTGTTCATATCGGTCAAATCATATAGGAATATCTAGAGTTTCTTGTTTATACCTACGAAATCCTACATATTTCTATATGTAATTATATTCGTAGATTCTTAGAGAATAAATTTGCAAAATACCTGTCAATCAAGAGACCTCAAGAATCTCCAGTTAGCCAATCACGAGAACCTTAGGAAAAATGACGTCACAATGTTTCCCAGATCACAAACACACACTAGCTAATAATATATGTACGATTATAGTAACCTTTAGAGCATGGGTCGGCAATCTTTTTTGGCTGCGGGTCGAAATCAACCAAAATATTACTGTGGGGAGCTACGATATATAAAATATGAAATGTCACGGTTGGCTGATTTATTTATTTCATTTGTACTTACTCTGTACATCCCTCACATTATGGGTTCCAAGACTTGCGAGCGGATCAAGTCTGGACCCCCCCTATTAGTCCGCTAGCTGGTTGCTATGATTCTTGGAAGGATTAAGGGTTGTTCAATTAAACTCAACATTTTAGCTAATCTACTTTAATTACGATTACGGTTTAAATATTTACACTAATTACAATAGACTTACAATTACGTCGATACAGCTAAATCCAAATGAGACACACATTCGCACACACTAGACACACTTTACACCAAACACTAATTTAACCACTACATGTTTCTAAATATTGTCTCTCCACTTTTTGCTGATCACTACACTATGTTCATACGGAATTACATTGTTACTTTAATTTGACTCGCCCAAACACTCTAAATGTCTCTAACCCATGTCTCTTAAAAAACCAACTCCAAAACATGGTCTTAACCATACGACGGCTTAAGCTGAACTTCTTAAAACGCGTCCACCCTGGAAAATGCTTACATCGCCCAACTGTTAAATGTCATTTCACACCTCTTGACTGTCTGTCTTGTACTATCTTAAAATTCATAATTTATTGATAACTCAGATAAATATCCCATTAGAAAATATCCCAATCATCATATTTATATCTCAGACAAAATTTAATTATTATTTATGTGCTTATGGTTGACGTATATTTTTTAACACAAAAATTTACGATTCACTTTTCATGTTATATTGACAAAAGTGTCAAGTTGCAATAATAAATAATCTCCCGTTATCTTACATGCCCTTTCTAAGAAATAGATTATTTTTGTATCGTTTAACAGATTAAATATTTTACTCTAATTAAATGATTATAATGAATTTATTTATGAAATTTTATTTATGAAATAATACCAAAATTACCTCCCTTACATTACTATTAAGAAGACGTTTCGGGTCAGTGGATATTTTCATAATAAAACTAAGTCTTTTAGTGAATTATAAGATAAATTTTATTGATAATAACAATATACTTTTAAACTTCAAACATAAAAAGCATAATAATTCTAATTATTATAAAAACAAATAGGTATAATTGTCATGTTTTAGTTCATTAATTTATGAACTTTATTTATGTATAAACGTTCTCGTCGATATCAATGGCTCCCCTGATGCTGAATTTGTGACGTCAATTTAGCCATATCTAGTTTATACTTAGTCACCTTAAGACGAATACAAACGTCTGAATTTTTGGTAGTTAAGCTGCTCCTGTTCTTATTTAAAATAAATTTTATGTGTGAAAATATTTGCTCACATTTATATGTAGTACCAAATGCGGACAAATTGGCAAAGCCAATTTTTTTCAAAGATGAAAACTTCGTAGCAAGTGATGCCCAGCACGTTGATATTATGAGAAGATGATTATCTTCCGGTTTTTCTAAATCCTGCCGCAATGTCTTGAATTTATCCGTCCACAACGTTGAACTTTTAAAATCAATCATTTCTAAACATAAACTGGCAAATTTAAGATATTCAAATTACTGCAAATCTAAAATATTTTCTTCTATTTCGTCAGGCTTTATTATAAAAGTTTCATGTTTGTGTTTTGTAATTTATTTTTATTCCCTAATCTGCGGAACTCAAGTGGGTCATTTGAAATTATCAAATGGGTCACTTGGTGACCTGCGGGTGATAGGTTGCCGAAACTTGCATTAGACAGTATGGTTTTTATTTACAAGGCCAGAACTCAGACAGGATTATTATGGTAAATTATTTTCTTCAAGATTCTTTAAAAATTCAACGTTGTATGTCAATGTCCTGGGACAATTTTTATACTTTAGTTGCAGGAAATGCTAGCTATATGCATATATGCGTTCAAATAAACGGCCGTCTACTAAAGTCGAGGAGTAGATCTATCTTGTTCGGTTCGCATGCAAGAAACGCACATTTCTGAATTCCTTGACGGACTCCGAGTTAACTATCTAGTGATCTATTTGATCCTGTTTTAACTAATTTAATATATTTTCTTTTATGCTTGAACTTATTGCCTTTAACTTGTAAATATTATTTTAACTTATCGTACATATATAATTAGCTAGTGTGTGTTAGTGATCTGGGTGATCTGTGACGTCATTTTTCCTAAGGTTCTCGTAACTGGCTAACTGGGGACTCTTCAGGTCTCTTGATTGACAAGTATTTTGCAGATTTGTTCTCTAAGAATCTACGAATATAATTACATATAGAAATGTGTAGGATTTCGTAGGCATAAACAAGAAACTCTAGATAGTCCTATATCCTTTGACTGATATCAACAATATTTTGCAGTTTTATTCTCTAAAAAATTGCGAATAAAATAACATATAGAAATGTCTAGGGTTTCGTAGGCATAAACAAGAAACTCTAAACACTCCTATATCCTACGATCGATATGAAAAATATTTTGCAGATTTATTCTCTAAGAATCTGCGGATAAAACAACCTATAGAAATGTTTAGAGTTTCATAGGCATAAACAAGAAACTGTAGACACTTCTATATCCTTTGATTCATATGAAAAATAATTTGCAGATTTATTATTTAAAAATCTGCGGATAAAACAACTTATAGAGCATAAACAAGAAACCCTAAGATACTCCTATATCCTTTGACCGGTATGAACAGTATTTTGCAGATTTATTCTCTAAGTATCTACAAATATAATTACATAAGAAAATATCTAAGGTTTCGTAGGCATTAACAATAAATTCTAGACAATCCTATATCCTTTGATCGATATATACAATATTTTGCAGATTTATTTTCTAGGAATCTACGAATATAATTACATACATAAATGTCTAGGGTTTCGTAGACATAAACAAGAAACTGTAGATACTCTTATATGCTTTGGCCGATATGAACAATATTTTGCAGATTTATTCTCTAAGAAACTGCGGATAAAATTACATATAGAAATGTTTAGCGTTTCGTAGGCATAAACGAGAAACTTAAGACAGGCCTGTATCCTTTAACCGATATGAACAATATTTTGCAGATTTATTTTCTAAGAATTTACGAATATAATTATATATAGAAATATTAGGGTTTCGTAGGCATAAAAAAGAAACCTTAGACACTGTTATATCCTTTGACTGATATGAAAAATATTTTGCAGATTTATTCTCTAAGAATCTACCAATATAATTACATACAGAACTGTCTAGGGTTCCGTAGGCATAAATAAACGTCTCAAATTATTTTTAGTTAACAATATAAATGTAATGTACTGCGTAAAAATGAATCGTTTTAATCATAAAAAGTTTATGAATAACTATATTAGCAAGTGTCTGTATGTAGTGTCGGTATCATGATAACGTCAATTTTTCCTAAGGTTTTCGTGATTGGCTAACTAGTGATATCCTGTCCCGTGATTAGCTGACCGACGACGAAATTAACATACGTTAAAACATAAAACCAAATACATATACAAACAATTGAAATTTTTATATTATAAATCCATCATTGTTGATGGGTAATAACCTAGTTATTATCATAATGATGAACCGTGGATAAAACTCAAGCCTAGTACCCGAACTCCTACAGACAGGACATTTTATTTCACTTCAGTTTGAGATTATAGTTTACAATATATCACAAGCTCGTTACATACGTATTTGATATTATTATAATTCTTTATTTCCCTAGGCCATACGGCGTTTAGAAATGTATTAACTATTACAAAATAAAATAAAAAATAAAGTACAATATTTGAAATTAGATAATTTTACAATATTTTTTATCTCATTTATTTTTTAGTCCTCCAGTGTTCCTCTCTTTCTTCCTATTCTCTTCCCGGCTTCCCTCTCCGATCCTCTATCTTCTTTCTTCCATTTATCTCGCCCATATTTCTTCCTTGCCTTCTCACTCATCAGTTCCTTTATCTCTTCCTCCCAAACTGCCATCTTCTTGCAACTCTTAGTTGAATGCTCCAGGGTTTCCTCTTCTTCCTTTCACATTCTGCAGAGCTTGTCTTCTGGCTTTGCCCAGTACCTATTGTTCCTCTCTTCGCTGCCGCATCTTAGCCTCGCTATCCTCCTGACTCTACCCCCTGATCTTCCTCTTTTCCCCTTCAAATATCTCGGTATTCCGATCACTCTTATCTCTTTATATATTTTCACACTTCGCGATTTGTCTATTCTGTCCGTTCTTTCTTGTTTCTGTACCTCCTTATCCCTCCTTCTCAATTATTTTACTATATTTGTTTCTCCGTTTCTCTTTCTCTCTGCTTCTCTTATGTCCATTCCACACCTCCAAAAGTTCTTTTCTTGCCACTCCACATACCTACAATATTTTTTAATAACAAAAAGGCATATTTGATATTAGTAGAATGGTAAATGATAAATTATTTTGTAATAATCTAACCTAATTATTATTATTATTAACGGTACGATATAACGATATAACGTATAGTCACGTACCAGTAGCTCACTACATTATTATTATTTTTTACTGAAAAGATGATTGACTTTTTTTATTGATAAGAAATTTTTTGTTGCCATAAAACTTCATTTATTCTCTGTCCCCTCTATGGACAAGGCAAGTTCTAAGTAGAAGCATTAAAGCCCTAATGAAGAATAGATTAAATTGAAAAAAAATTAGGAAGAAAATCATCGACTTAAACGTCAACTGGTAAAAATATTAAACGTTAAATATATAATTATAAAATTTCTCGCCAATTCCTTAATATTCGCAAATATGTTGAATGCATGCATATATTTAAAGCACGTGTATACGTCACATGGTATCCAGCATTCATTAACAGTGCTCTTAGCATGCATACTAAACAATTTCATAATAATAATTTGTAATTCTGTCATATTACAAACAATATTTCGCTACATAGTACCTGTTCATATTTCGCATTATTACCTTTATTTCAAATGAATATGAATCAAATAAAAATGAAATGCAGCATACCTGCAAGATACAAATTGTATATAAGGTACTGAATAAAGCTTCCATATGTAGGTCATAAATTTAGTTTTAGATATCTATGCACGAGCCTTAAAATAAAAGCACTTCCAGTTTTCCCAGTCTGCGTTCAGTGCAAAATTCATTGATGATCAATCCTCAAAAAAACTAAATATTTTAAATAAAACACTTTTAATTAATTGTTTTTTTGACGTAGAATAGTATACATAATTTGTAGTCACAGATTCTCGTTAAAATAATGTAGCATATTTTCAAAACAGTCTATATTTCAAAACACATTTTTTATTTTTGTTAATATCTATAAATTTCTCAATTTTAGAAGGAGGTATTAAACATTTTTTGAAAATAAGATAGAGCATATTTTAGTACGAGAATTATATACAGGATAGGATATATAGGATAGGATTTGGAAAACCCCTTTAAATGAAAGGGGGCCCCCAAACCTTATACAAAACTAATAACCAGAAATAAAATAAAAATTAGTAACAATCTATGCATCAATATTTGCAGCGAATCTTTATCTATCAAATAGAATATTTTTGACTATAAAAAACATTTATTTAAATTTTAAATAAACAAATTGCATTATAGACTCCATATTGTAAACCATTCGATGCATATTTGCTTACTACGCGACATATTGTAGCTAAAGCTTCATTGTAGAAATATTTTCTTCTGTTGTAAAAACAACTTACAGTTATTTTACTTCGTAGTCTATTATTGCCTCCAGCTTGAATCTGCCATAGTTCTCAATATAGGTGCTGGGGGTAAAAATGATTAAATTTTCGTAAAGAACGCGCATACTAAGTGGCAGTTCATTACCATCAAGAATAATATTTTTTCCACGAGGGTTTTAACTATAAATACTCAAATCTAAAAAAATATTGGCGTGTTATTTGAATATTACTTAAAACTATATAAATAAGAAAGGTATTTGAAACCTACAAATATATTTAAATTACAGCACATTGTTGTCTGAAATCTATTATTAAGTTATTGAGGGATACCATTTTTACAACAATTTTTTCTACAATTTAAAATATCTTATCAGACAGATAAAAAATCGGTGTTAAATTTTATGTATAGATTGTCACTAATTTAATTTAAAATTATTAGTTTTTAGTGTTTTGTAGGTATGACCAAAAAACCCTTATACCGTCATTTTGTCGTCTGTCTGTCGGTTCGGTAAAAATTGTAGCCAAACGGCTAAACCTAGAGAGTTGAAATTTGGCATGCTTATACAACTCTTTGACCCGCACATAGGAAAAATACTAAAACATCTAAAAAACATATTCCCCTAAAAATATAAAGAAATAGTGCTCATCGAAAAAAAAAAAATTTTTTTTAAAATTCCGAGTAGTGTATCAAATGAGTGAGCTGGCTCATTTCAATTTGGTGAACCGTGTCACTTCGGTCAGTGTACTGAGTCGGCTCAGTGAGCCGGTTCGTTCATGAACGACCCATCTCTAATTTGGACCATATTTTGTGAATTAATCCGAGAAAAATCATGTTCCCTTTATCTTGTTACATACTGTGGTCGCGCATTGTATTGTTGAAACAGTGGTTTGCGAAGGTTCCTAGGTAAGGTAGAACATGTGTTTCCACTACTTCGTGAATGTAGCTACTGCTGAAAAGTGACCTACTGCCATAAGCAATAACCTCCACACCATTATCTCCAACGGTGTGATGCACTGGCCTTTCTACATAAGATTGGAGATCACGTCTTTCACCACGTTGGCTTTTCTCTCTTGCACGGGCATCATGCATACTCAAACAGAATCTGTATTCGTCGTTAAAGACCACCGGATTCCATTCCTGGTTCCATTGTAGTCGTTCTCTGCACCACTTTGGTCGGTTACATCGTTGTTCAGGGGTGAGGGGTAACTCAAGATGAGGACGGTATGCAACTTCTTATGCGACAATAAACGGTTCTCATCCATCGGGATGAACATTCTTCGAAAAACGAAAGACCTTCAAGTTCTGTAAATCATTGACCCGCAATCACCCTTGTAGAAGCGATTTTAGGATGTGGAAGACACCTTTTAGAATTAATACCAGGTCTACAAGTATGAAATGCGAATTTTTTTCAAACTTGCCGCGCAAACAGAGGATATAGTTCAAAGTTTCAACACATATGGCGTTTTGTTAAGTTATTATTAAGTGTCAAATGCGTATAGGTTATAATTTGAAAAGTGATCATATAGTATTGTTTTACTGTGTTAAAAATGTCAAATTTTGTGCCCAATAAAGAGCATTCGCGAACAGTACTACTGTTTTGTTTTCATTTGAAAAAACTGCTGCTGAATCATACCGACTCTTCGAGAAGCTTATGGTGAATATGCTCCATCGCAAGATACGTGTGAATGATGGTTTCGGCGTTTCAAAAGTGGTGACTTTGATCTTACAGACAAAGAACATGGAAAACCTCCAAAAAAAATATGAAGATACAAAATTGGAAACATTGCTACAGGAAGACGATAGTCAATCACAAAAACAACTAGCAGATCAGTTAGGCGTTAGTCAAAAAGCTGTTTCCAATCGCCTACGAGAGATGGGTAAGATCCAGAAAGTCGGCAGATAGGTTCCACATGCATTGAATGAGAGGCAGATGGAAAAACACAAAAACACTTGTGAAATTTTGCTTGCACGATACAAAAGAAAGTCTTTTTTGCATCGTATCATTACTGTCGATGAAAAATGGATTTATTTTGAAAATCCTAAACGCAAAAAATCATGGGTGAACCCAGGCTCACCATCCACATCAACTGCAAAACCGAATCGCTTTGGCAAAAAGACAATGCTCTGTACTTGGTGGGACCAAAAGGGTGTGGTCTATTATGAATTGTCCAAACCTGGTGAAACAGTTAATACCCAACGCTACCAACAACAACTGATCGAATTGAACCATTCACTGCTCATAAAACGACCAGAATACGAAAGAAGACAGCACAAGGTAATCTTTCTTCACGATAACGCTCCATCACATAAGGCAAAAGCAGTTTGCAACACATTGGAGGCACTCAAGTGGGAAGTGCTACCCCATGCCGCTTACTCACCAGACTTGGCCCCTTCAGATTACCACTTGTTCGCATCGATGGGTCACGCACTTGCCGAGCAGCACTTTTGTTCATATGAAAATGTGAAAGAATGGCTAGATGAATGGTTTGCGGGGAAAGGAGAACAGTTCTACTGGCGAGGTATTCACAAATTGCCTGAAAGATGGGAAAAATGTGTAACTTCTAATGGAGCATACTTTGAATAAATAAACTTTTACTGTTCTTTTGAGTTTAATGTGTTTTATTTAAAAAAAAAATCCGCATTTCATACTTGTAGACCTGGTAATATCATTTTTCTAAAAAGCATCGGCGTAAATAAGTCCTTCCCAAATATAAAAGCCGAACAAGGCATACAATGCGCTACAAAATTCGTCACATAATATTATATTTATATAACCCAAATATCTAGTACAGTGGAAAAAATATGACACTTAAGGATCTATGCCCAAGAAGTAGGGATGGGAAAAAAGCATCGATGTATCGAAAACATCGATGTTTGTGTTAAAAACATTAATGTTTTTACCATCGATGGTCAGATGGCGATAGTATCGATAAAACATCGATGTCTACTACCGATGTCGATGTTTAAACTTGTTAAATTCGGAAACTACTGCTAGAGCGCTGGAATCTTAAAATTTAAATTTTTATTAATATTAGTACACAAAATATAAGCGCCATCTATTGTGGTATAACAATACTAATAGTGTTAGTTCTTATTCGTTTTAGCAGTTAGCAGAATAAGAAAAAAATAAGAAGAAACTTTTTTACTAATTTTTAACTAATTTTTGCAAACAATGCAACGGCCAACGACACAAACAAACTTGTTGCTTTTTGAGTCATGTTGACACTTTCCCAGTTGTTATTCCTCCAATCCCTAGAATTACCGTATTGGGAAATATAATTATAATATATTTATTAATAAAGCTATTATTAGGATTGCTATGTTAGCGTTATAAAAAATGTAATATGTATTTCAACTTAAAAAAGTAAAAAAAAGTGTATGATAGTATGTTATTTTTATATTAAATAATATAAAGTTAACATTAAGACTACTATATAAGTATTATAATAAAATGCAATGTTTCATTTTAGAAATGTAAAAATAGTAGGAACAAATTATGTTTATTATATTGGGTAATGTGAATGTAATATTAATTACTATTAAAAAAGAATATTTCTATTTAACAAATTCTTTTTGTGTATTTTAAGTTACTTTTTTTCGTATTCTATCTTTACATTATTAAATAATATCTATATAATATAAATAAATAGTTCTTTTTAATATTAATAAAACATCGATGTATCGGAAACATCGATGTTTTTCCTTCGATGTTTTTTCAACATCGATAGTAAGGTGCCGATGTTAACATCGATGTTAAACATCGATGTTTTGCCTTCGATGTACAACCCTACCAAGAAAGGAGATAAATATTTTTGGATTTGGGATATATTTATTTTTGCATAAAGAAAATACTGTTTTATAATTGGTTTTATTTTATTTTTGCATAATTTTTACAATCTGCATAAATTTCATCAATTTTACGCCTAACATTTGGCAATTTCAGGGCTATCACAGCGCTGCAATTCTACGCTCCAGTGAAGATTACCGGGGCAAAATTTCAATACTGGTTTTCCACGGATACATTGATAATACGAACCGCAATTTGTGGGATTTTTTAACACAGCATCTACGAAGTAAGGGACATCTTTGCAACATTTTTCAGCAGATGTTTCACCTTTCAAGCATGAATCGGACACTCCTTGTGAGCGTCCTCTTTTAATATTATCTGTAGATTCATCGCTAGAAGAATCACTGCTGTCGGATTCATCACTCTCTTCACTATTCTCATTACTCGCTTCACTATTGTCATTTTCATTGCTTCCACCAGCTTCAGTACCAGAATTACAATTGGCAAGGTTAGGCCATTCGCATCTGTTAGCTTCAATGCTCCAGTGAAGACCATCAGGGCAAGGTCTGACCATGGGTTTCTCGTGCACGCACTGGATAAAAGAGCCGCAGTCTTCGGGGTTGGGAAGGAGAAGGTCCTGCCAGTATGGGACGCCCTTGCAACATTCTTTAGCGGAGGTTTCTCCTTTCTTACACACACCTGTTGGTGGAGCATGAGTAACTTCACCACTTACTGAGGTAGTTTCAACAGGGGCTGATGTTGGTTTAACGATTCCTTGGCAACCAGCTTTGTCTGGCCATTCGCATCTGTTGGCTTCTACGCTCCAGTGAAGATCAGCAGCACATACTCTCAGCATGGGTTTCTCATGGACGCATTGGAAGAAGGTGTGGCAGTCGTTGGGGTTACGAAGGAGGACATCCTGGTCATATGGAACTCCCTTGCAGCAATCACTAGCATCAGTCTTGCCATTTAGACAGTTCTTAGATATTTCGATTGCTGTTATTTGCCCAACGGCAAGACACAGAATCAAAGTTGCAGCTGAAACTAATTATAACAATATTAAAATAAATTGCTATCGCTATATGCCCGTTTTTTGAGCCTAACCATTGGTATCTTGTGAACCGAAGAGATACAAAGTCGGTTAAATTAGTGCAAAGTTGCCGCATTAGTTGGCCACTTTATTGACGTACAGTGGAACCTTGATATAACGGACCTATGCGGGTGAGGTGGTGTCCGATATATCCGAATGTGAAAATACGTTTTCTGAATAAGCTATTTGTTAACTATCAAATAGAAATTTATTATAAACGAAAGTTTACATTCTAATTACACTTTAATATTGCATTTTATTCGTCTTCAGATGAAATGTTATTATACGCCCGTTGAGGAGACACTGATTTGAAAAATGTATCAAATTTTGTTTGGATTTTTGAAGTTTGTTGATTCTTAATTATTAACTCTCTAAAATTGCGAATTCCCGCCCGTTACACGGGTGATTCCCTGAGTGTGCAGTCACGTGCAGTTTACGATCGCTTGCATGCTGTCCGTTATATCCGAAGTCTGTTGTATCGAGGTCCGTTATATTGAAGTTTTACTGTATTTGGTTTTCAGGAAAAGTTCACAAGTCACTAGATACGAGCAAAAAACTGATTTTGTTCGATTTACTTTTTTGTTTCAATTCATAAAAATTTCTATTTGCACGTTCTGCAAGCACTTTTTCACGAAGAATTCACAGCCGTCTTTGAAAATTTTATAGCTTGTATCATTTTCGAGAAATTCATACTAACTTTCAATTTTCATATAGGGCTCAAAGTCTTCTTTAAGTGCATTAAACCTACATTTTTTTTTCTCTTTCCAATGATATAAAACACACCTAAATTAAAATGAAAATTAACTTAGGAATTTCAAACTTACTGGTTGTATTCATTTCGATCAAGTATACTTTGGAAATAAAATCAAAATTTTTTTGTTTCAAAGAAAAGTTAACAAACTAATATTTTTTGGAAAATGTGTTTTTCTGAGTCTCAGTATTTTTTATATGTGGACCAAAAAACTGGATATGCATACCAAGTTTTTACTATCTAGGTCTAGCTGTTTGGCAACAATTACTATTGTACATACAGACACATGCGTGACGATATAAGGGTTAATTGGTTATAACTACGAGCCCTAAAAACTGCAATATTTCGGATGCATTGTTTTGTACGCATTGTTCTGATAAGTGGTCTCCAAGATACAAATAGTTCAAATTATGACTGACATTCGTTAGGATAGCAACGTAAGAAGAAGGAATAGTTGCTTTAACGAATCCTCTAAACCAGCAGTTCTTAATCGGAGGGTTCTGACTCCCAGGGGGGTCCCGAAAAGATATTAGGGGTCCCGAAATTAAAAAAGAAAAAAATAATTTTTACCAAATTATACTTTTAAAATTACAATAAATTTAATTATCAAACAATAATTATCAAAAATTTTGAAATTATAATAAATCTGGGGGTCCAGAAAATATTTTATGCTAGTTGGGGTGTCCCGCGTATAAAAAGGTTAATAACCGCTGCTCTAAATTAGTGGTTTCCAAATTTTACCGGTTCCCGGCGCCCTTAATGTATCAGAATTTTTCCGCGGCGCTCCAAGTCAAAACATTGGTCTAACTAACATAGTTGGAGGAATATTGGAACGTTTTCGCACAGATTGGGGCTCTAAACAAAATAGCAATAGCTAAATATTTTTAGTCTAAATCTTAAGGATCGCCCAATAAAAAATGTTGTTGTCCCGTTGGATATAAGTCATTTATATACGATTTACAATTTAAAAAGACATCGGTGGACTATGAATTCCTAGTTACTGTGGTACCCGAAGTTGGCAATTGTAGAGCCAAAATTGGCAAATTTCATAACTCTAACATTCTCAGATTGCCCACTTGATGGAACAAAGACCAAATCAGTTCTTGGCTACTGATATTGTTTTAATAAGTGAATAGAGTATAAGAAAATTTGTGCCACTCTACACAATAGACAAATATATTATTTCAGAGGCACAACAAGTCATAAATTAAATTAATTACTAAATTATATAAAGCAATATTAAAAATTATAAATTAACATACCTTGCATGTCTTCGGAGTTGTGTTGTCACTAAATGATAACTGAATGTAACTTACCTAAGGTTAGGAGCTCCTTTTAAACCAATTTCTGACAATTCAATTAAAAATTGGGATTAGTGAAGATAGAAATTTCCTGTGAACTCAAGGGATTATGTTCAATATTTAATCGTTGATTGTGAATTGTTTTAAATAGTTATCAATCACGTTTTCAATTTTATTAATCTATATCTAAATCCTATATTTTTTCAAAGCATTGCTCTGAGATTTTTACCAGGAATAAATCATAAAGTAAAGGAATTAAAAGATTAGATAATAAATCTTACAAGATATCCAAGAAAAAATACATATATATAGTCCGAAATGAATAAATAGCTAATACTCTGTTAAGTATTTTTAACTATCCTTATCTAGATATATAAATATAAAAGAAATTTCATTAAAAAAAAATCGTACCAACGTCATCAAATAACGCGGACTCGTTGTGCGCTCTGAACAGTATCCAAGATCCAGATCCAGTGCATCCTCTTGTACTAAAGATCCGGTTGCTACTCTACAATCTGAATTCTCAGAATGTGAGAGTAGAGCTGTTTTGGATACCGGGACATGTTGATATTAAAGGCACAGACCTATGATTGATGTGTGTTTCATATTTCCTCATGCCAGGTTTACATTGGTAGAGTAAAAGTGCTAGTAACTAGCGCAAGTAACTAGAAACTAGTTACTATCCCAGTGTAAACAGTTGACAATGTGACTAGTAGAGTACTAGCTTTTAGTAGTTGAACTAGGATAGCAGCTAGCTCGTCGACGTATTTACTAGCTACTATCTTTTGCCCCATTACGCAAAATTGACTCATTTCAAATTGGCGGCAAACGGTAACCTGTCATAACAAATAGAAAAAAATTTATGTGAAGTGTGAATTTTCACATATTTCAGGGTTTTGTAGGTATTTAGTAAGTGAATGATGATTATTTGGGATGCCAAAACAAATTTTATATTATTATTTTTTTTTTTGTTACTTTTAATTCGAACGCCTAATACCATTATTTAGGTTTCTAAATATGTGCAGTATTTTTTTTTTTTTTATATATATATAGCAAGGTTCTTTAAGATTTTGAAAATTGCGCCTATGGCTTTCATTGGTTGTTATAAGCTCTGCTCCTCTGATTTGGTGTACATTGAAACAGAATTTAATTATAATTTCAACAATTTCCACTGGTTATTAAATTTACGCTCTTAAAAATTAAATGCAATATTTGCCAAAATATAACTAGAATTTTGAAAAAATAATTTAAACATAAAAATGCAAAAAAAAGCAAAAAAAAATATTGTCTCTTCTCGTGGGGATCGAACTGACTTACTTGGGTGAAAAAGCCAGCGAAAGTACCACTACACCAAGATAAGCTTTCCATTCGAGTGTGTTACGAAGCTATAACTTGTGTACATTATTAGCAAAAAAACACAAAAAATGTGTTTTTTTCCAAAAACATAATCTAATCAAAAATTCCTGTTGTACTATTCGGGTTCACACTAATGTACATTACTTAGAATTTTTTCAGATTTTTAGTTTAAACCATCTGGGCTACAGGGTGTGGGACAAAAATTTTTTTGCACAATTTTGCAAAAATCGGTTCAAAATAATTTATTTTGCAAAAATAAAAATTTGATCGTTAATCCACGTACCAAGGGCTTTCATTTGAAATCCTACTCAGAATTATAAAAAAATATTTTTATTTTCGATGAGCACATATTTGTTTGTATTTTTAGGGGGATATGTTTTTTAGATGTTTTAGTATTTTTCCTATGTGCGGGTCAAAGAGTTGTATAACCATGCCAAATTTCAACTCTCTAGGTTTAGCAGTTTGGCTACAATTTTTACCGAACAGACAGACAGACAGACAAACAGACGACAAAATGACGGTATAAGGGTTTTTTGGTCATACCTACAAACCCTAAAAACACATATAAGGTAAATTATAATTTAATTACATAAATTGCGTAGCATCAATTTACTAAATAATGGTTTCTTTTCAATTTCTTTTCAAATAAAGCGTTAATTCCAATATTATTCTTGCTGAAATCGTATCCCTCATTATCAGTTCGTTGTATTAATGGACTAACTAAATTTAATAGCCTATTAAAATCTTCTGGTGTCATTCTTAAATACAGTCTGTACTCTTTTTGATCTTCCACAGCTAATTCACGTAATAGAAGGGCTTGTGCGCCATGGGTAGCTCTTCTATCAATCCATTCTTTAACTCATTTTCGTTTAGGCTTATATTCTGTACCGATTTCTTCAATAAGATAATCAGTTATTTCCTCCACAAGAAATGACAATATCACGCCGGTGACGATGTATATTCATATTCATAAACTATTTTTTGCAAAAACATAATTGCACAAAAAACACAGTGATGATGTCAAATGTGTTTTGACATTTACTATCCAGAAAATAAGATATTATGCCAATTGTATACGAACACCTACTATCTCGAAAATATGATAGTAAAGTGCGTAGTACTTGCGCTAGTTACTAGCTCTTTTACTCTACTAATGTAAACCCGGCACAAGCGTTTAGATTAGGATAGTAATTTTATTTGTTACTAGCAAGCTAGCTACTAGCTCTTTTAATAGCCTAATGTAAAATAAGTTTTGTCTTACAAACGCAGTCGCTTATTATTTTAGCAAAGCTATAGTCTATCTCAGAAAGAGCGATAGTAATAAATCTTTTTCAGGCAGTTAGCAGTGGCGTGCACATTTTAAACACGTTTAAATTGGTTTTGTGTATTTCTATATTACTATTTATCTATATATATAAAAGGCAGTGTCCTGACTGACTGACTGACTGACTGACTCACTCATCACCGCCCAGCCCGAACCCCTGGGCCTAGAAACTTGAAATTCGGAGAGTATATTCCCTTCATGACGTAAACACCCACTAAGAAGGGATTTTTCGAAATTCCACTCCTAAGGGATGAAAAAGGGTGAAATGTGATTTCACGAATTACTTAATATCTCTTAGGGCCGATGGGATATCGACTTAGTTTTTGCTTACAAGTATTACCCATACAAATGCCGAAAAACGAATTTCGGGATTTTGCCCTAATCAACCCCTAAAGGGGTGAACCTACAATCGGGGTGGATTATACATCCCGCTGTAATTCCTGTGTTCGTTTAGTTGCAAGATTACTTTTTAGCACATAGGTGTCTTTTTAAAATATCTCGAAATGGTATTGACAGTTTTTTGAAATTTCACCCCTAAAGGGTGAAAAGGGGTGAATTGTGATTTTAAGGATTCTTTAATATCTCTTAGGGCCAATAAGATATCGACTTGATTTTTGCTTACAAAGATTACCCATGCAAATACCGAATCACCAATTTCAGGATTTTGTCCTAATCAACCCCTAAAGGGGTGGATCTACAATCGGGGTGAATTATACATCTCGTCGTAATTCCTGTGTTCGTTTCGTTGCAACATTACTTTTTGGCACATAGGTGTCTTTAAAATATCCCGAAATGGGTTTGACAGTTTTTTAAAATTCCACCCCTAAGGGTTGAAAAGGGGTGAATTGTGATTTCAAGGATTCCTTAATATCTCTTAGGATCAATAAGATATCGATTTACTGTTTGCTTGCAAAGATTATCCATACAATTACCGAAAAACTTATTTCAGGAATTTGTCCTAATCAACCCCTAAAGGGGTGGATCTACAATCGGGGTGAGTTATACCATTCCGTCGTATTTCCTGTATTCGTTTAGTTGCAATATTACTTTTTAGCACATAGGAGTCTTTTTAAAATATTTCGAAAATGTTTTGGTAGTTTTTTAAAATTTCACCCCTATAGGGTGAAAAGGGGTGAATTATGATTTCAAGTATTCCTTAATATCTCTTAGAACCAATAAGATATCTACTTGCTTTTTGCTTACAAAGATTACCCATGCAAATACCGAATCACCAATTTCAGGATTTTGTCCTAATCAACCCCTAAAGGGGTGGATCTACAATCGGGGTGAATTATACATCTCGTCGTAATTCCTGTGTTCGTTTCGTTGCAACATTACTTTTTGGCACATAGGTGTCTTTAAAATATCCCGAAATGGGTTTGACAGTTTTTTAAAATTCCACCCCTAAGGGTTGAAAAGGGGTGAATTGTGATTTCAAGGATTCCTTAATATCTCTTAGGATCAATAAGATATCGATTTACTGTTTGCTTGCAAAGATTATCCATACAATTACCGAAAAACTTATTTCAGGAATTTGTCCTAATCAACCCCTAAAGGGGTGGATCTACAATCGGGGTGAGTTATACCATTCCGTCGTATTTCCTGTATTCGTTTAGTTGCAATATTACTTTTTAGCACATAGGAGTCTTTTTAAAATATTTCGAAAATGTTTTGGTAGTTTTTTAAAATTTCACCCCTATAGGGTGAAAAGGGGTGAATTATGATTTCAAGTATTCCTTAATATCTCTTAGAACCAATAAGATATCTACTTGCTTTTTGCTTACAAAGATTACCTATACAAATACCGAAAAACATATTTCAGGTTTTTGTCCTCATCAACCCCTAAAGGGGGTGGATCTACAATCAAGGTGAATTATACATCCCGTCGTATTTCCTGTGTTCTTAGTTGCAGCATTACTTTTTGGCACATAGGTGTCTTTTTAAAATATCTCGAAACGGGTTTGACAGTTTTTTAAAATTTCACCCCTAAGGGTTGAAAAGGGGTGAATTGTGATTTCAAGGATTCTTTAATATCTCTTAAGACCAATAAGATATGGAATTACTGTTTGCTTGCAAAGATTATCCATACAATTACCGAAAAACTTATTTCAGGAATTTGTCCTAATCAACCCCTAATGGGGTGGATCTACAATCGGGGTGAGTTATACATTCCGTCGTATTTCCTGTGTTCGTTTAGTTGCAATATTACTTTTTAGCACATAGGAGTCTTTTTAAAATATTTCGAAAATGTTTTGGTAGTTTTTTAAAATTTCACCCCTATAGGGTGAAAAGGGGTGAATTATGATTTCAAGTATTCCTTAATATCTCTTAGAACCAATAAGATATCTACTTGCTTTTTGCTTACAAAGATTACCTATACAAATACCGTAAAAGATATTTCAGTGTTTTCTCCTAATCAACCCCTAAAGGGGTCGATCTACAAACAGGGTGAATTATACATCCCGTCGTATTTCCTGTGTTCATTAGTTGCAGCATTACTTTTTGGCACATAGGCGTCTTTTTAAAATATCTCGAAACGGGTTTGACAGTTTTTTAAAATTTTACCCCTAAGGGTTGAAAAGGGGTGAATTGTGATTTCAAGGATTCCTTAATATCTCTTAGGACCAATAAGAATCGGACTTTCTGTTTGCTTGCAAAGTTTATCCATACAATTACCGAAAAACTTATTTCAAGAATTTGTCCTAATCAACCCCTAAAGGGGTGGATCTACAATCGGGGTGAGTTATATATTCCGTTGTATTTCCTGTGTTCGTTTAGTTGCAACATTACTTTTTAGCACATAGGTGTCTTTTTAAAATATCTAGAAAAGGTTTTGATAGTTTTTTAAAATTACATCCCTGAAGGGTGAAAAGGGGTGAATTGTGATTTCAAGGTTTCCTTAAATCTCTTAGGGCCAATAAGATATTTACTTGCTTTTTGATTACAAGGATTACCCATACAAATACCGAAAAATATATTTCAGGATTTTGTCCTAATCAACCCCTAAAGGATGGATCTACAATCGGGGTGAATTATACATCCCGTCGTATTCCCTGTGTTTATTGAGATATAAGGTTTTTTTTGGCACATAGGCGTCTTTTTAAAATATCTCGAAATGATTTTGACAACTTTTTTCAAATTAAACCCTAAAGGGCGAAAAGGGGTGAAATGTGATTTCAAGGATTGTTTAATATTTTTTAACACCAATAAGACATCGACTTGGTTTTTGCTTACAAAAACTACCCTTCCAAATGCCGAAAAACCAATTTTTTGATTTTGTCCTAATCAACCCCTTAAGGGGTGGATCTGCAATCGGGGTGAATTATACATCCCGCCGTATTTCCTGTGTTCGTTTAGTTGCAACATTACTTTTTTGCACATAGGTGTCTTTTTAAAATATCTCGAAATGGGTTTGACAGTTTTTAAAAATTCCACCCCTAAGGGTTGAAAAGGGGTGATTTGTGATTTCAAGGATTCCTTAATATCTCTCAGGATCAATAAGATATCGATTTACTGTTTGCTTGCAAAGATTATCCATACAATTACCGAAAAACTTATTTCAGGAATTTGTCCTAATCAACCCCTAAAGGGGTGGATCTACAATCGGGGTGAGTTATACATTCCGTCGTATTTCCTGTGTTCGTTTAGTTGCAGTATTACTTTTTAGCACATAGGAGTCTTTTTAAAATATCTCGAAAAGGTTTTGGTAGTGTTTTAAAATTTCACCCCTATAGGGTGAAAAGGGGTGAATTATGATCAAGTATTCCTTAATATCTCTTAGAACCAATAAGATATCGACTTGCTTTTTGCTTACAAAGATTACCTATACAAATACCGAAAAACATATTTCAGGTTTTTCTCCTAATCAACCCCTAAAGGGGTCGATCTACAAACAGGGTGAATTATACATC
The DNA here is from genome assembly GCA_963971575.1 of Liopterus haemorrhoidalis. NCBI lineage: Eukaryota > Metazoa > Arthropoda > Insecta > Coleoptera > Dytiscidae > Liopterus > Liopterus haemorrhoidalis. Next base: position 30,637,421 of record OZ020619.1, on the reverse strand, counting down.
CCGTCGTATTTCCTGTGTTCATTAGTTGCAGCATTACTTTTTGGCACATAGGCGTCTTTTTAAAATATCTCGAAACGGGTTTGACAGTTTTTTAAAATTTCACCACAAAGGGTTGAAAAGGGGTGAATTGTGATTTCAATGATTTCTTAATATCTCTTAGGACCAATATGAATCGGACTTACTGTTTGCTTGCAAAGTTTATCCATACAATTACCGAAAAACTTATTTCAGGAATTTGTCCTAATCAACCCCTAAAGGGGTGGACCTACAATCGGGGTGAGTTATATATTCCGTTGTATTTCCTGTGTTCGTTTAGTTGCAACATTACTTTTTAGCACATAGGTGTCTTTTTAAAATATCTAGAAAAGGTTTTGATAGTTTTTTAAAATTTCATCCCTAAAGGGTGAAAAGGGGTGAATTGTGATTTGAAGGATTCCTTAATATCTCGCCAATAAGATATGGACTTGCTTTTTGATTACAAGGATTACCACTACAAATACCGAAAAATATATTTCAGGATTTTGTACTAATCAACCCCTAAAGGGATGGATCTGCAATCGGGGTGAATTATACATCCCGCCGTATTTCCTGTGTTCGTTTAGTTGCAACATTACTTTTTGGCACATTTGGTATCTTTTTAAAATATCTCGAAATAGTTTTGACATTTTTTTAAAATTACCCCCTAAAGGGTGATAAGGGATGAATTGTGATTTGAAGGATTCCTTAATATCTCTTAGGACCAATAAGATATCGACTTGCTTTTTGCTTACGAAGATTACCCATACAAATACGGGAAAATATATTTCAGGATTTTTGTCCTAATCAACCCTTAAACGGTGGATCTACAATTGAGGTGAATTATACATCCCGTCGTATTCCCTGTGTTTGTTGAGTTATAAGGATTCTTCTTGGCACATAGGCGTATTTTTAAAATATCTCGAAATGTTTTAACAATTTTTTTAAATTTAACCCCTAAAGGGTAAAAAGGGCTAAAATGTGATTTCAAGGATTGTTTAACATTTTTTAGGACCAATAAGATATCTACTTGGTTTTTGCTTACAAAAACTACCCATGCAAATACCGAAAAAACAATTTTTGGATATTGTCCTAATCAATCCCTTAAGGGGTGGATCTACAATCGGGATGAATTATACATCCAGTCGCATTTCCTGTGTTCGTTTAGTTGCAACATTACTTTTTGGCACATATTTTTTTTTAATATCTCGAAATGATTTTGACATTTTTTTTTTATTTTCACCCCTGAAAAGGGGTGAAATGTGATTTCGGTAATTCCTTAATTCTTTTAGGACCAATAAGATATCGACTGGGTGTTTGCTTACAAAAATTATCCATACAAATGCCGAAAACCTTATTTCAGGATTACGTCCTAATCAACCCCTAAAGGGGCGATTCTACAAACGGGGTAGATTATACATCGCGTCGTATTTCCTGTGTCTTAATAAAATGTCTCGAAATGGTTTTAACAGTTTTTTACCTTTAACAAATATCACCCCTAAAGTGTGAAAAGAGGGAATTGTGATTTCAAGAACGCCTTAATATCTTCTAGGATCAATAAGATATAGACTTGGTTTTTGCTTATAAAGATTACCCATACAAATGCCGAAAAATGTATTTCAGGATTTTATCTTAATCAACCCCTAAAGGGGTGAATCTACATTCGGGGTAAATTATAGAACCCTTTGTATTTCCAGCGGTTGTTGAGTTATAACATTCCATTTTGGCATATATGTTTTCACAGTTTGACAGTTTTCTTTCACTCCTAAAGGGTAAATTAGTATTTTTTTGTTAAAAATAAAAAATTCGGAGAGTACATTTTTCAGTATGAAGTAAGAATCCACTAAGAAAGGATTTTTTCAAGTTCGACCCCTATCTGGTGAAAAGGAGTAAAATGTTTTTTCACGGGTTCCTCAATATCTCTTAGGACAGATGAGATATCGACTAGATTTTTTGTTACAAAGGTTATCCATACACAAGTTTAAAAACAAACTGCGGATTTTATGCTAATGAGACCATCAATATACCGTAGCGAAGCACGGGTTTTCAGCTAGTCATTTTATAAACGCACGCCTGTGACCATATTTATCATTAAACGCATGCCTGTGACAATATTTTTCTTCAAAATTTTAGAGTAATTTTTTTTATGATCTATTGTCTTTAACCCTAGTTCGTATTCCCATATAAGATGTGCGGCACACTCGGTTGTTTCTAACAATATTTCGTTTCGAACTATTCATATATTGTGTGCCACTTATGTGTGAAAAAACAATAACTTTTTACAAATAATAAATTTTATTACTATCGCTCTTTCTGAGATAGACTATAGTAATAGTACATATATTGGTGTGACGTGTATCGAGCATCTTCTGTATATTGACATTGAACTTGAGTTATAATAAACCATCATATATTTAATTATTAAATTAGTTCGGTAAATGTATTCTGATTCACAAAATATATAATAATAAACCCGTAACCCTCCAACATGATACAGTTTGTCTAGTGAAATCAAAGGAACGTGTATGGATTTACAAAACCGCAAATATAACCTAAATGTAGATACGTCAGACCGCACGATGGTTGGGAGAATTTGGTTGCTTACTACCAGGCGCAGGCTAATTAAATTATATACTCTGCCATAAAGTGATGGCGTACAAAAGGATACATTGCTTAATAATTATATTACTAATGTACCACTAGCTTTATTGACCCTATGAGATTATACTGCGTATGTAAAATGCATGCTGAAATAGAGGAACATAATGCATTTCAAAATTTTATTGAGTCTGAATTTGATGACCAGGAAATGTATTAACAGTGGCGGCTCGTGAAAACTTCTGAATGGAGTGCTGCAACCAGAAGTATAATTGAATTTTTCAAAGTATAATTGGGAAATATAATCATTATTACAATGGATATGAAATGTTTAACTACATAAAGACCTTTCATGATAACTATGAAATGACGTAGTAGTTGATAAATTGGCCTAGTGGAAAGACGACCTGGAGGAAAGGGAAGAGAAGATAAACTCTTCTGCTCCTAGGGGCTGCTCTAGGAAACTAACACAAGGGAATGGTATCTGGGATGTAGACGAGTAAAATCCTAGGCCTACAAGTAATGGCTATGGAGGAACCAAACATAGAAAATCCCACGATGTCTCTGAAAACCCTGGCTAAACGACAAACAATGCGGTAGACGTAGCTCAACTCGATGTGTGTTTCACAGATATACAATACAGTACCACAAAAAATAAACTATTATATAACACTGACAATTTATAGCAAAATTATTAATATTAAACAAAAATACAGAGTTACTAAATTTAAATTCAAATAAAACAGCACACGTGATCAAGAGACCAGCGTGTGCGAAGCAAAATCTATAAGTTACGGCGCTGATGCGATAACTTGCAGAATAGAAATATATGATATAAATATATTAAATATACAATGAAATTAATGTAGGTAAAACTGGAACAGACTTCCTGTGAGATGTTTTCACAAAAATATGGAATATTCCTCCCAATCTTACAAACAAGTGGTACTGGTGTCCCAAAAATCAGGTTTCTGGGTCTTAATGGTTTTTTGGTATTGGTAGATATCCCTGTTAACTGATTTCATACCAGGAAGTAATTGAATCAGCAGAACACAGAATACTTTCAACAGACGTTGACACAAAAAATAAATTAAACTCGTGATAGAGACGCGTGAATTTATTTAGAACTTTTAATAATCAATTCGACAGACGAAGTACACACTGATACAGTAGCGGACTGGCAAAATTTTTCGGGCCTGGAAAATTGGAATAAATCCATCCCGCAGAATCAAGAGCCGGTCTCATTGGATCAAGAACCGGCCCCATTGATCCAAGAATCTGACCTATTGGGACCGGCCCACTGGGAAATTGCCCGGTGTCTCGACGGGCCAGTCCGCCACTGCACTGATAAATAAATAAATATATCATTTATTAATTAGCACGAAACTATTACATATTCAAGAAATATGAAAAAATTAGTATACAAATAAAAAACATTTATAAAAATATTACATAGATAATTATAATATAATATTATATATATAACAAATAACAAAAATTATAAACTAAAAATAACAATGTTGTACATTATGGTAATCTTATTAATTGTTGATACATTTACCTATTAAATATTCTTTTAATTTACCTTTAAAATGATGCACTGAAGGTGCGTTTTTAACAGTGAGTGGTAAATCATTATACAGTATCAGACCCTTATTAAATATAGACAGCGAGGTTCTACTCTTATTCGTCCTTTTAACATAAAGGTTGCTTTGTTGCCTGGTACTGTAACTATGTATTTCATTAACAAATTGCAGATATGTCGATAAATAGCATGGTAGTTTATTAGAAACTATTTTGTAAATAAAAACTAATACATTAAATGTAACAAATTTTTTTACACAGCCACTGAAGAGTGTTTAACATGACAGTTATTGAGCAGTACTTATTACATTTTAAAATAATCCTCATAGCTCTGTTTTGCAATTTTTGCACTTTTTCAATGTCTGCTGCGTTACACATAAACAATATTGTTGAACAATAATTAAAATGCGGCAAAATGATAGTATTATAAATTACTAACTTGCTCCACATCGAGAGATTATGCGAGATTCTAGAGAGGTAATTAATCTTTTTTGCTATTTTTTTACAAACATATTCAACATGACTAATGAATTTCAATTTATGATCTATAATAACCCCCAAGTATTTAATTTCATCTAGAAAATCTAATGCTGTATTCCCTATTTTAATTTCATGGATTCGACAATATTCAATGAACGTATCCAGTTGCGATGGTGAAGCTAGTAACATCCCTTTAGATTTACTGGTATTAAGTTTTAATTTGTTATTATTCATCCATATTTGTACTAGGTTAAGGTCACTATTTAATAACTCTGGTAAATTAGACATTTCGGAATTAACCAAATATATTAATGTGTCATCAGCGAAAAGATGAATTTTACAATTTTTGAGTATATTCGGAAGATCGTTAATGTACAGTAAGAAAAGGAGTGGACCTAAGACACTTCCTTGAGGTACGCCCATATCAATACGCAAAGATTTTGAAGTAACATTATTCATCCTAACACACTGGAATCTACCATTAAGATAGCTTCGAAGCCACTGCAGAACAGTGCCTTTAATTCCATAATTTTCAAGCTTCTTAATAAGTAACTGATCAGGTCAGTATATGAGTGATTTAATGAAAATGTTGAGACCGGCACGTAGCGCTTCTTAACATTTTTTCAAAACACAAAAAGTTTTTGTGAATTAAATTACTAAATTACATAAAAATTACAAAATTACAAAAAAGACTTATTTTTCCATTCCTCACATACCCAACTTATCTGAACAATTAAAAAAATATATTAACTAATGAAAATATTAATATAGCTACAAAAAAATTTAAAACTATCAATAATTTACACAGTACATTAAAATACAGAGACAAGAAAGAACAAAAATCTAATATTATATACTGCATACCATGTAAAAATTGTGAAGCCAAATATGTTGGTCAGAGTAAACGGTATTTAAAAACAAGACTAGAAGAACATGAGAACAACATTAGTAAAAATAAAATTGACAATAACAAAAGTAACAACGCTATTGTAGAACATGCCAACAATCTAAAACATCAATTTGACTTTCCTAATATAATAATACTGAATGTTGAACAAAATTTAACTAAAATATTGTTATTTTGAAATGATTTATATTAAAAAAGACAATCGTAATATTAATGTTAAAACTGACATAGATAATTTAAGCAAAATTTATTATAATCTTATAAAAAAAATTAAATAGCTCCATCTATTACAAGTATAACTAACTTCAAATAGAAATTACGGTACTTCTATTTTTAAAAATCTTTGTAACTTAGTTGACGTGTAAAGTACAGAGTGATTATTTAATGGCGAGACGACGTCACCGAATTTTACGTGCCTTCTAGCAGAAATACTGGTGAATACTATAACTATAATAACTATGATTATGAAGAAAAAAAGAATATGCGCATGCGCGCATAATCGCCTGCTACGATGTGTATGAAACGGCAAATTATTAAAACTTCCAGTGACGTCGTCTCGCCATTAAATAATCACTCTGTATATGTGTCGCAACCTGTAGAAGATAAGGAAAATATTTTATCCGTTAAATTAATAAAAAAAATTCATATGTTTAAAATTTTATGATAATAATTTTAACTCTGATTTTTATAAATATTTTTTGCAAGTAAGTGTAATTTTACATTTATATTTATTATTAATTTTATATTTATTTTATGTAATTCATTTTATCAAACATGTACTTATTTTTAGGCTTTGAGAATGATTCAGATAGAACCGAAACTAGTTAGCAAATAAATAAATCTTTTTAAATATTTGACTAAATTTGCTTTTAATTATCGACCGAAACTCAAGAAAATACCAATATATTTATACATAAAAATAATTTAATAATAATAAGCGCCTACCGGGCGCGACATATATTTTTCATATATTTAACAAAGATATTTGTATATATGTCACTAAAATTTTAAATTGTCAATATGTTTTAGATATATTATCAAATATTAAAATATTATAAAAAATGTATAAAGAATGCCATCTGTACAACCACTATCACCGTAATTTTATGTTTTCTGTCACCGTTACAAACAGTGATTTATAAATCACAGTGAAAAAATCACCGTCAGTGAAATATCGCTCATCTTTAACAGATATTGACAACACTTTTATAATCACTAATATATATCAGTAAATCTGAAAACAACATTATAAATAATCCAAAACATTTTTGGTCGTTTATTAAAGAAAATAAAGAATCAAAGGGTATCCCTACTTGTATGAAATTCAATAATATTAATTATGACGAACCTCAAGCTATTGTCGATCTATTTGCTGACTATTTCCAGTCGGTGTATGAGACTTCTAATAAAAAAAATTTTCAATATTAAAACTATTCTATTATTGTTTACTTCATACGTTAGATCTCATTTGGAATATTGTAGTACCATTTGGAACCCCTTCTATAAAAATAACGAGTCGAAAATAGAAAGTATTCAACGCCGCCTATTAAAATGTTTTTTTAAATTTTTGAGTCACAAATTAAATAAGTCTAATGAATTAAACTGTTATAATGCTCGTTTAGAATACTTTCATATGCTTAGTCTCAGTAACCGTAGACAATTACTTGATATGAAACAATTATATAAAATTGTAAATAGTTTATATAATTCTGCAAATACACTAGGTAATATAAAATTCAATGTCCCTAAGTACAACACACGATCACATGAATTATTCAATTTGAGTTTTGAAACTACTAACTATGCTATCAACTCACCAATATATCGGATGTGTAACAGTTATAATTGTATTTCAAAATCTAGATGCAATCTAGCTTTATTCAATAAGTCTTTTAAAAATTATTCTAATGTTGTAAAAAATTATTTACAAAGTACTACTACTTGACTGCAACTTTCCCTTACAATTCCAGTTACTGTTTTTATTTATTTATTTTTTTTTTTCTCTCATTTTGTTATTATTCCTATCTCTCACTTTATTATTATTCTTATTGTTATTATATTATGATTATTTTTTTTTCGTACAGATTATTGTATTAAAATTTGTACTTTTGTTTTGTGTTAGGCACTTTGTACAATTCGTGGAAACCTATTATTAAGTCACTCGAAAGGGTGATTTGTTGGTTTCCCATGTTGGAAATAAATAAATAAAATAAAATAAATAAATAAAAATAAAATTCACGGTCTACAGGACGTCTTCTATCTATCTATCATATTGTATAAACAAATGTCTCCCTTGGTCTCCTACAACTTTGTTATTTAGTATTCTTTTTTATCTATAATAATAAAGAAAATAATGGCTGTGTCCTGTTTCGCTTTTGCGTCCTGTATACTATATATATATATATAAGATGCATTATAATTTCTAGACGTATATTTATGTCAAAGCATCATTTTAATTAGCCAACTTTAGTAATTAATAAAGTGTAACTTAACAAGACAATCGAAAATCATGTAAGGCACACTGCTAGTTTGCAGAAGCAAACTTATAACTCGATATAAAATCAGGATTCTCAACTTTTTATGGTATAAAAACTTCAGACTACAAATTTAGCAAAATATTTACGCAAAGATAAAATTATTAAGTTAATGTAAATTTACTTATTTTAGATATTCAGCAAACTATAACAAGATAATTATTGAGTTATTTGGGTTTAGAAAGAACAAAATGTTATTATTAAAATATATTACAAAATGGTTATAAAAAAATTGAAATCTTGATGAGGTTTCAAGATTAAAGAAAATAAAGAATCCAAACACGAGGATTACCTTTTATGTTTTTACAAACAACCACTAGATGGCAATATTGAAATGTGTCATTACTATATCCGTAAATTTTGACATTTGTTATTGTGCAATAAATGGCAGCTTATAAATTGACCAAGTAGTTTGTTGACAGTGAGCTTTAAAATAAAAAACAAGTTTGTAAAAAATGGATATTACGCGTAAAGGTTTTCATTGGATGATTTTTTACGATTTTAGTAAAGGCGTAACTCAACAACAATGCATAGATTCGCTTCGTTCAACTTTTGGTAATGAAACACCATCAGAAAAAACTGTTTACAATTGGTTTACAGAATTTCGTCGTGGTCATGCGTCCGTCAGTGATGGATTTCGTGAACTTCGACCAAAATCGGTTGTGATTCAAAAAAACATCGATGCTGTGCGCAAAATGATTGAAGAAGATCGGCATGTGACTTATCGTATGATAGAGGCATCCATTGGCATATCGCAGACTGCACTACATTCGATTTTGCATGAACATTTAGCTGTGAAAAAGATCTGTTCCCGATGGATTCCGCATAATTTGGCCGAAGCCTATAAAAAAGCTCGTGTTGATTGGTGTAAGGGAATGCTAAAAAAATTCAACCTAGGTACTGCAAAATCCGTATACAACATCGTTACATGTGACGAAACTTGGATTTATTCGTATGAACCGGAAACTAAGCGACAAATCCACTGTTTGGGTTTTACAAGATGAACCGAAACCCAAAAAAGTTGTTCGTTCACGAAGCACTTCCAAACTTTCCGAAATGTCAAAATCGGTATGATCACAATACCTCCCTTATATACCGGGTGAATTATTTAAGGAGCAACATACATGTTTCACATATAATGTTAATGAGGTGAGTTATTTCAAAAGAAACATAGCCATAAAACAAATGCGTATCGTATCCATAGAAAAGACAAAATAATATTTTTTTTAAAATATTTTTTGGACTTCTAAGTAGTGTTTCTGATTTCTCGACATTAGACTTATGTTCTCGAGAATTCTCGAGAAATCTCGAGAAAAATAATTATTAGATTATTAGAATATACATCTTTTTTTAATGTTGAAAATAATGTAGAGGATAAAAAAAAATTTAAATTATAATCACCTTTAAAGAACTAAAGTAAAGGCGTCGAGCAAATTTTACATTTCTCGAGAAATGAAAAATGAGAATTAAGACTTTTTCTCGAGAAATTCTCGAGAAGAATCACTACTACTAAGGACATTATTATTTTTGTTTGTATGTAAATATAAACAAACTAATAAAAATTAATTTATTGTTTTTAATTTACTATTTTTTAACCGTCTAGGAACTTTATCATGCCAAATAACTTTTATATCTAATCAATATTGCATATCTGTTGCCATGGATATGAGCTTGCTTTCATAATCTGCTATGTTGCAAATGAAATAATTCACTTCATTAACATTATATATGAAACATTTATGTTGCTCCTTAAATAATTCACCCGCCATGTTGGCGGCCGGTAAAAAAAAATGTGTTTCTAAGCACGGTCTTCAATTTAAAAGTGTGCAGCAACGTGTTAAAAACACCTTAGCTTAATGAAAATTAAGCCTAGACCTAAACTTGTTACATATTTCATAAGGATTTTATAGCCACGTAGGTGCTTGTCGCTCGTTTTTTCCGACATAAACCCGAGTTTGCTTAGAATGTCAAATAGAGACAAATCCAATAAAAATGCAGTGAGAGCTTGTGTAACGCCGCGAGTGATCGAGCGTGGACAGAAGGGACGGTAAAACAATGATGACAAGCCGGCGTAAGACCCAAGTCATGTCATGCATGGGATTATCCGAGAAAATATTTGCCTTTAATAATCTGAATGGACTGTGATATTTACTTTATTATTAACTGGAATGCTTATGAGAACATATTTCAATTAAAATAGATTAAGTAACTCGATGAATTTCAATCTCAGACACTAGACGAATAATAAAAAAAATTCTATTACAAAAATTTCAAAAAAGCAAGCTCTGGAAAGAATATCTGTTACCCAGTTATTCACGTACCCAGAATTCTTTCTTAGTGGGGTTCAGAAGCCAACTTTTTACCGACCGTCAACATAAGGGAGGTATTGTGATCATACCGATTTTGACATTTCGAGATTTCGATGGATCTCCACGAATTGAGGTCCCTTCATAACGTTTTGACTATTTTTAGCATGATGTCTGTCGGTCTCTCTGTCCGTCCGACTGTCTGCCTGCCTGTCCGTCTGTCTGTCCGTCTGTCCGTCTGTGTACACGTACAGAGCAAATTAAGCTGAAAGGATTTTTATGAAACTTCATATTTAAGCTTTTGACATCAATGACACGAGTTGATCAACTTTAAGTAAAAATCGGTTAACTAGAAATGGGAGTTTACTCGTGTCGATTTAAAGATTTTTGCGAACATTTAGCAACAGAAAAATATTTCGAAAAAATTTATTGAACAAAAGTTGCTATAAATGCAATAACTAATAACTTTTATTTGAGACGTTTTTTTATACAACGAAAAATTTCGACAAATTTATGTAAAATTTTTTAAAATTTTTTTGTCTCAATTTTTTAATACTTTTATGTAACGTTTCCATGGTCATGATAAATAATATCTCTGTAAGAAAATATTAGGTCAAGTTATTTCTACTCTGCTACTAGAATGTATTTTATACAAGTACTTTACATTTTTTGCTGATTTTTTTTTTTTTTTGTAGCTCACGTTTAATTACAAGAAAAATATGTACTTAAGAAACTTATTTCGGGATGTTTGGGGGGCTCAAGCCCTCTTAGTGCGTGCCTGTACCCAACACATAACTGTTATAATTATAATTCATTTCAAATTTAAATTATTTTGATTTTTTTAAGCCCATAAATACGATGTCTGTTCAAAAAGTATCGCGAATTTTGAATTTCCGTGGGTTACGTATATTCGATTTTCGATTTTTTTGTGGCGTTATATTGGTACTCATTAGAGATGGGAATTTCGGCTCAGTTTGCGGAACCGGATCAGTGGAGGTCGTTCAGTTTGTTGAGCCGGTTCATTGATCCGGCTCAGTGATCCGGTTAAGTAAACATGTCTCCGAAACACAGGACGGTCGTTAGTTCGTAGGTAGAAAGTCGCTTAGAGCCGGTTCTTGCAATATATAAACTGTAAATATGATCCCGAGACACAGGTCGGTCGGTTGTTCGGTCGTAGGTAGAACGTCGTTTACAGCCGGCTCTTGCTTAGAGCCGATTCTTGCAATATATGAACTGTAAACATGATCCCGAGACGCAGGTCGGTCGGTCGTTCGGTCGTAGGTAGAACGTCGCTTAGAACCGACTCTTGCTCAGAGCCGGTTCTTGTAAACATGATCCCGAGACACAGGTCGGTCGGTCGTTCGGTAGAACGTCGCTTAGAGCTTAGAGGTAGAACGTCGCTTAGAGCCGACTCTTGCTTAGAGCCGGTTCTTTTAAACATGATCCCGAGACACAGGTCAGTCAGTTGCCGGTCGTCCGGTCGTAGGTAGAACGTCGCTTAGCCCCGACTCTTATCTAACATTTTTGAAACAAGCAATTCACTTTATGTAGCTACTGTATTTTAAACCAGATGTGTTAAGTTTATGGCGATGTTTATTGCCCTTATAAATCGGACATCTGGGATTTGGGCAATATTTTTAATATTTTTATGGTTGTAAGAAAATACAGACTAAGCCTATTAGTTTCAAATAAACTGCCCTACAAATTGATGACAAAATACACTGATAATACATTACAAGCCAAGTTCTCGCGAAGTTCAACATGACATCGATCCAGATCCAGATCACTCCGGTCACTGTTCACAATCGCCCGACCAATCGTATCCTTGAAACTTGAAACTACAGAGTGAGCCGTGAGCCGGCTCATTTCAATTTGGTGAACCGTGTCACTTCGGTCAGTGTACTGAGCCGGCTCAGTGAGCCGGTTCGTTCATGAACGACCCAACTCTAGTACTCATGTCTCTCACTTATGCCGACAAGTTCGGCCATTTTGAATGTTTAGTTAATTTTTGACAGTTGCTTTGCTTGCACATGTTTTGGCTCGTCTTCGATTTTTGCCTATACCAAAAAAAAATGGATCAAAGAATCTGTATCAAATTAAGTGCGCGGACGCATTCCGAATGTTGAGGTGGGATATGGTGAAGCTACCTTGGACCGAAGCAACGTTTATCGGTGGTACAAAATGTTCTCCGAGGGCCGAGAAGATGTGAACGACAAAGAGCGTGCCGGACGCCCGAGCACGTCAACAACAGACGAAAACATTGATGAAGTGAAGAAAATTGTATTGGCCAATCGTCGAATTACCGTTCGAGAAGTTGCTGAGGACCTAAACATATCGATTGGCTCGTGCCATTCGATTTTTACCAATGATTTGGGCATGAGACTGGTCGCCCCTTCCCACACTTCGTTGCTTGAGCGCGAATTTTAGCCAAAACCAACACACTAATAATGCCGCAGCCACCGTATTTCCCAGATCTGGCCACCCAGTGACTTTTTCTTGTTCCCGAAACTGAAGAGGCCCATGAAAAGACGACGCTACGTTACGAGTGAAGAGATAAAGACGGCATCGAAGGAGGAGCTGAACAAGATCACAAAAAATGATTTTTTCAAGTGCTTCGAGGATTGGAAAAAACGTTGGCACAAGTGTATAATATCTGGTGGGGATTACTTTGAAGGGGACAAAATAGATATTCATGAATAAATAAATAATTTTTAAAAAAACACAAAATTCGCGATACTTTTTGAACAGACCTCGTATCTCTAAGGGTGCATTCGAGTTGTACAGAGTAGAGCGAGCGCTGAGCGAACAGTTGATGGTGACGTCATAAATAGAGCACTAACGGAGCGAGCGTTCTTGTGACGTAATGTTTATAAAATCTAACCCTACAATTTTAGGCGGCGTTTTTACTCTCAGATTAGTTCACGTCAATCATGAATCAAAATTATATACCTCGGTTTTTCCTTGATTTTTTTTCAATGATGAAGAAATAAAATCAATTAAAAATTAAATCATAATTAATGAATTAATTTAATGAATTTTTTCCATTTTAATTTTACGCACAGTGTATTTTAATATTTTTTTTTGCTGTTTACAGAACATCACAAATACATAAAATGGCCGTACTCTGTAGCTATAGACAAATAACAATATTATTTGTCTATTGTTATTTGTCTAAGGCTATTATTTTTATTTTATTTGTAATTTAATTTTAAACTTTCATTTCTTTCCCGCCGTTCCCCCACTTTTTTAAGTCATACTCCATATGCTCGGTCTTAAAACCCCGAACACATAGAGCGCACTCTATTAGCTCGCTCGATCGCAAAACGAATGCAATTGAGTGTACTCCGAGCGTCAAATCGAACACGTTTGAGTGTACAGAACGTGTTCGGAACGCTCGGAGCGTCAAATCGAATGTACCCTAAACAGTCGCACCGAACTGTAGTGCTGTACACTACAGTACTGCAGAACAGTCATGCATTGAATAACGCCGTTTCGATTAACGACGGAACGCATGTACGAGGGTTTCCTTTTATATTTCGGGATATTTGGGCTTGAAAAAACTATCGGCAAAATGGGTGCTGCGTCTACTCACAGTGGTTCATAAACGGAATTGCGTGACCATTTAGATACAATATTGTTTGGATATGTACAAGCGTAATCCAAGTCAGTTTTTGCGGCGTTTCATAACCGTTGAAGAAACATGGATTCATCACTACACACCAAGAATGAAAGAACAGTGGATTCCTTCTAACGAACGTCCTCCGAAGAAGGCCAAAATTTTCTGACATTTGCAAGGTATTGGAAAAGTTTGATATTATTATAAAATATATTACGAGGGTTCAGTGGCGAAACGTCCATGGAAGCACAGGAAGCAGTGCTTTCCTTACTTTTTGTAAGCGTTTATATTAAATAAAAAAATTAATTATGTACTATTTTAAAACTAAATCGGGTGTATTCTGTAAGAAATGCATTAAAATTAGCGTCAGGTTAATATTTTAATTTTAACTCCATGTCTAAAGTCATTATCCAAAAATGCTATTCTGTAAGAGCATATTTGTTAAGGTAAGCGTTAATACAATATTTGTCAACGCGAGGCGCTAACTCGCCCTGTAGAGAGGTTAATATTAACTGCACGCACATGCGCTGTTACGTTTAATTTTAACAGGAGTATTTATTTAGTCAAATGCCAAGAGAATATTAACCTAATATTTCGGTGTTGAATTAAATATTCAGTGGCGAAATTTATTTTAAAAATGGAACAGAAATGTTTGTTCCTGTGATACTCATTATAACTGGTTTCCGCAGTGTATAAATAAAAATATAACTTTATTCAACTCTTGTTTAGTCAATTTATATACTACATTGTATTATAACAGTTTATCTAATTTTTTAATAATATGTGAATTATATGTTCATTCTATTTTTAAAAAGGTGTTCGGTGATATTAATTATTAAATTTGATTTATTACGCTATTTCTACCCTGTAATAACACTGTTGTGATCATCATTATCAATCTCATCAATTGTTTCAAATAATACACCATTAAAATGTACTGCGATATTTTGAAACACGGCGGAAGCATAAGTGAAGTTTTGTAGCTTTCAGAGGATTATAATTTTAAGTTCTGTGTCTCAACAAAAATCAAAACTGCTCTCCAATACTCCATTTACTTCCTTTCTATACAATTACTTGAACTTGCGTCTGGGTTACTTGTATAACAAAAATTATGAAGCGTCATTCTTACCTCTACTGTAAAGAATTCACTTTAAAAAGTAATAGAAAGTTCATTAATATTCCTACCGTCTTGTGTTTTATTCATTTTTTTTTTTAAATAAAATGACATTTACTTAAATAGGATCAGCCATTTTTGCAAACTAAACACTAGCGTTAACTTTTAAAGTCACCGTTTCGGTAGGCGCTTATTGTAGAACGTTAACTGGCTATTTTAACGCCGCCGCGCTATAATATTAACACATATATGTTTAGTGAATAGCATTTAGGTTAAAAATGGTGTTAAAAAAATTAACGTCAGTTTCTGACGGTAAGATTTTAACATCATGCTTAGAGAATAGACCCGAATATGTGTTATATTTTTACCCATTTTTGTAGAAAAATGTTCTTGTCGCGAAAAAATGCAAGCGCACACGAACGCGCATTATTATTGTAATACAGTAATGCAAAACGCTCTAGACAGAAGTGCGTCTCAAATCTTGAATAGTATCCGCTGCCCTCTGCCTATCTGTCTGCAGTGTGCAGGATACAGGACTCAGTTCTCAGTTCTTTAACTAACAAATGGAAGCAGTGCGTTTTTACGTAGGAGAATTTTAACTGACGCATAACGTGTTTATCGTTTTGTTTGACACATTGCACCTAGAAAAACAAAAACTGTTTTGTGTTTAATTGTTGAGTTAAATAATTCGTATAATACCTGTTAATTTTTTTTAATCTAATTTTTTTTATTAACATTGCGACTATAAAAAGACTGTATGATAATATTATAGATGACTTTTGCAAAAAAAAAAAAAAAAAACTAGAACAATGGACTTTATTTATAAGTAAATATAGGTATTAACGTTATATTATTATTACCTACTATTTGTTTTTCTTTATAATTTTTTATTCATTAACATATTTTTGATTTATACATTAATTTTAAAATTAAATTAAAAGTTTTTCTTTGTACACTATTGTATATGTATTTTTTTTTTTTTGCAATATAATTTTGGTGGCCTCGGAATTTTGTTTGTGCTTTTGGTTGCCTTTTATATTTCGGGATTTGAGATCAAAAACAATTATTTATCAACAAAAGTGGCTTTATTGTTTTTCAAAATATTCTTCATGAATATCAACACACTTTTGCATGCATTTGAACCAATTTTTGAAGCACTTTTCCACTCCAATTTCCACTGCGATTGTCAAATTATGTGGGATTCAAGACGAACAAATCGAAGTGCTTCATCGTCACAAGTCGAATTAAGTTCATCGATGAACTGTTGTTGGGTTAATCCACGTCGAAAGTTGTAAAAAATAATCGCTCGAAAATGTTCACGATTTAATTCCATTTTTAGGCGAGGTGTTACTGTAAAGAACGCAAATATCACTCATACGTCAAACTTTCTGAGTACGAATACCGTCAGTTGCCAGATGGCAGCACTAGTTTAGCGCAATCCCGAAATATAAGAGGCAGCCCTCGTACTGCGATGGTGTCATAAAATTATTGTATAATAGAGAAGAAAATTTTATATCGCTATGCGACTAGTAGGTCTTTCACTGGTAATATACGTGTTTAAAATAATTTCAATTAGAGTAATTAAAAAAATTGATATGAAGTGTGAATTTTCACACATTTCAGGGTTTCGCAGGTATTTATTAACTGTGTGATGATTATTTGGGATGCCAAAACAAATTTTATGTCAAAATATATTTTTATGAATTTTAATTCGAATGCCTAATACCATTATTTAAGTTTCTAAATATGTGCAGTATTTTTTTTATATAGAAAGGTTCATTAAGATTTTGAAAAATGCGCCTATGGCTTCCATTGGTTGCTTAAATCATAAGCCTCGCCCTCTGATCCCTTCAAATATAGAATTAAATTATAATTTCAACACTTCCCACTGGTTATTAAATTTATGCTTTTAAAAATTAAATGCAACATTTACCAAAATATAACTAGAATTTTGACAAAATAATTTAAACAAAATAAAAATGCAAAAAAAAAATGAAAAAATAAAAATTGACGGGATTCGAACACAGTTTCTTACAGTAGTTTCAACTCTCTAAGCGAGAACGCTACCACTGTGCTATACAGGATCACTCGTTTACTATGTTAAATAGCGGATTAAATATATTACATATTTTACTTAAAAACACAAAAAATGCGTTATTTTCCGAAAACATAATCTGATCAAAAATTCCTGTTGTACTATTCCGGTTCACACCAATGTACATTACTGAGAATTTTTTCAGATTTTTAGTTTAAACCATCTGGGCTACAGGGTGTGGGACAACATTTTTTTTGCACAATTTTGGCAAAAATCACCTCAAAATTATTTATTTTGCAAAAATAAAATTTTGATCGTTAATCCACGTACTAAGGGCTTTCATTTGATACCCTACACAGAATTGTAAAAAAATATATTTTTTTCGATGAGCATATATCTGTTTATATTTTTAGGGGGATATGTTTTTTAGATGTTTTAGTATTTTTCCTATGTGCGGGTCAAAGAGTTGTATAAGCATGCCAAATTTCAACTCTCTAGGTTTAGCCGTTTGGCTACAATTTTTACCGAACAGACAGACAGACAGACGACAAAATGACGGTATAAGGGTTTTTTGGTCATACCTACAAAATCCTAAAAAGGACGTATTTGAGGAACGGCGGTAACAACGATAAATGTTAATGTTATAGAACAGCTAAAACAATCTGATATGGCGTACTCATAGGTTTTATCTCCAATCTACGTACCTGTATCATCTTAGTAGTGGCGTACGCAGAAAAAATATTTCAGGGGGGATTTTCACAACAACGGAATTTATACGTATTGAAACGGGGCATAATTTTGAAATGCGGTAATTATAATTTTAATCCATTCACAAGATTCATTTGACTCACTGAATCGAGTCACTGGCTCAGTAGCCAATTCTACATTCTACCCTTCTGAATGATACCCTTATTCGTTTCTTTCCCACTGATGGAAACATGGTAAAATGTCCCACATATGGAAAATCTATCAAGAATCATTTAATTTACATTGAAGTTTTAAAACTTGGTTTTTCATGCAAGGTTGTGCCTGCTTACACCAACCGTTTAGTTCCAATGAGACTACAGCCTTTTGTAGTCCGTAATAACCTTTCTCTCAACTTGTTAATACGTCTCTTTATTATTTTACGCAGTTATAAATAGTTATTTTCCCTCCCTTTAAAATGTAGTCATATTTAATGTCCTAAATTACTGATAAAATATAGATTATTAAATTGAAATAGTGATAAGAAAATTGCAAAAAACAAATTATCGACTTAAATGCCATTGATAAAAACGCAACTTCGTTTAAATTATCTTAATTGACTAATTTTTTTAGAAAAGACCTATATTTTTACTCATCAACACTGAGGAAATTGCTGAGCAATTTTATAATATCTAACCGAGGTAATATATAAGACATTTAACATTGAAAACGCTTAAATTGGTTTTAGAATTTGAAAACACTAAACAGTCACAATGTATGGTAAGTAAAGTGCGGATTTATTTATTTACCCAGAACTAACTGCCTAACTAAACTAGCAGCTTTATTTTAACACTATACTTATTCATCTTAAATGTATTAAGTGCTTTGAATATTTGTGATAATGTTAAATAAATTATTTGACACTAGTTGGTGTGCATGTTGTCTCGTCCAACCTTAATTTTTCCATCCACATCTCTGCTTCTGGTGCCTATAACGCACTGTCTACAGCTTTTTAGTTTGGTCCAAAAAATTATTTAGTTTTAAGACATAAAAAAGAAAATGGAAAGATTTTCTGAACTCGTGAGTAAAGTGAAAGTCAAGATATAAGAAATAACTGTGATTGCTTGATGAGCGTTCCGCTGAGCAGGTAATAACCACAATAACGACTGTTATTATAAGAGGAATATTTTCAGAGGCATACTAGGTAACAATGTTCTTCCCTTCACATTTTTTCCAGGCTTACGACTGGCAATATTTTAAATAATATGACTATTAATTGTTATATTAACGATTTTATATTATATTGTCACAGTGGCGGCTCCTGAGTACGGGCTGCGGAGCTGCTGCTCTTACTTGAAAATAATTTAAAAAAATAATTTTTTGTTGTGAAAATGTTTTTTTAAATATATTTTGAACATTGAATGCTATTGTTTCATAAATATTTACAAGTTTCCTTTGAATAAGTATACGTCGCGCTGCTTATTCCTAGCGTTAAGGAAAGTGCAAATGTAGTTTTGTAAAGGGGTAGCGGTGCGTAGGCAGTAGTGATAAACTGGTGGGGATCGGAGCTAGAATGCTGTTAGCGTCACAGTAACAGTGATCACAGTACTATGAAATTATTGAATGTATTTATGTACTGAAATCAGTACTGAAATCGTAACTGAAATCGCTATACCTATATTATCTCTAAAAATTTATTGTTTTGGTAGGCATTAATAATTAGTATTTTTTAACTTTTTCTTTTAAATTTATTTAAGTATCTTAGCTTAACAAATACGTTTCGTATTTTAAATTATAAAACAATAGGTTTAAAAAATTAATACTGTCAAATCATTGTTAGTAATTCCATTTAACAGACGAATGTTAGAAGAGAAAATTGATATTAAACAATTGGGGCAACACACACCAAATTTAAATATTTCGGAAAGCGCAAAAAGCTAAAATTATAATTATAAGAGGCAATTCAACAGTCTTATATGATAAAACGT
This sequence comes from Liopterus haemorrhoidalis, assembly GCA_963971575.1. Lineage (NCBI taxonomy): Eukaryota > Metazoa > Arthropoda > Insecta > Coleoptera > Dytiscidae > Liopterus > Liopterus haemorrhoidalis. Next base: position 30,617,560 of record OZ020619.1, on the reverse strand, counting down.
CTTGGATAAACACCTAAACCTATCCTTGTATTAAAATTTGCAGCTCTGAGTCCCAAAAAGTCACGAGCCGCCACTGTATTGTCACTATTTTCAATCCACATTTCGCAAATTAATTTAACAAAGCACTGATCAAGTTAAAAGAAAAGACAGAATTAACCGTTTACCAAATTTGCATGTATTAGTTTATATTCCTTTCAGCGTTCACGGATGAAATCGTCTGACAAGATGTTTGTTATCCGCGGTAACCTTCGGACAATAACGTAACCTGTTCATAGGAAGTCAAACATGTTTGTAGATTAAAACAAAAACTCCTAGTCAGAACATGGGCGTTATTAGTTTCCATGAATTTGATTATTGAACTGAATTCCCCTATTTAAATTTCCTACACTGTGATTACAATCTTTTTAGCAAGACAAATATTGCTGTGGCAATAACATCTAACACTTCTCAAGTCTGACATACGCATTAAATATGTTTCTTAACTCTTGGTACCTTATTAGAAACTTCATCAGCGAACAAATCTAAAATATTGACTGTGGCAGAGCTTCAAATGTTGCCCCCCCCCGAATATTTTCTTGGGTTCAGTACTATATTCGCTAATATTATACTGCACCACATACATTTTTAATACTTCGCAATTCCCAGATTTCGCATCACAAGTCCCAGATACTAGGCAACTATTTAGAAAACTGAATTTATTTCCTCCTTTTCTATACGTGTACCGAAATGAAATACGATTTTCGACTTCGGTCAAATATTAAACACAAATGTATATATATGTAACAGCGAGACAAATGAGAAAGCAGTATATACTTCTAAAATCCAATAATATTAGTAAGCCACTTATATTTATAAGCCAGATTTTTTAGTACCATATTAGGCGTTTACGTTTAGTCAGTTAGATTAATCCGAGCGATCCGAGTGCTCCCGATCCGTTGGTAAAGTCAATCGGAATGTACACTTTAGCTTATTTTTAGTCAATCCGATTAATCCGCCGGAGCAATCCGAGTGTTGCCAAGCAATCCTATGATCTGGCGCGATTCCTGGGATTAATGAATTGCTGGTGGTGGGGGTTAGCGCGGGTAAATTGAATCTTACAGCCAATGGGAATGTGTTGAAAACGTAACTTAACAAAATATACGAAATAAGTGCTATTTGTAATAGAATTCTATTATAATAATAATAATATATTTATTTCCGTCAATGATAATACATTATGGAATTGTCACAAGATTCTACACGTAATACAAAGATAAAGTATGATACAGTAAGTAAAGTTGAGAAATTTGAGAAAAAAAAAATAATATAATAATTAAATGCACAAGTTAAGAAAAAAACAATTATTGATTACACACACAAATAAATAGTAAATCCATAATTACATATACTTTACGCTGTTAGTTAATACAACAATTACCACTTAGCTCTTCCAACACAAACATAAATAAGTCCCAAGATAAAAGGTCATCAATGTACTCATTAATAGAGCAATATGCTTTATTAACTAAAATCTCTTTTATTTTTCTTTTAAAGCTGTTTAGACCTAAACTCTTTAATTCTTCGCTAAGATTATTAAGAGCTTCGGACCCCAGTAACTAGTACTATTTTTGCTAGATTTAAGTCTGAGCTTAGGAATTTTTAGGTTGTTACCATATCTAGTAACAATCCTATCACCCGGATTTAATAAATTAAGCAATAGTATATATACATACAGGGGATAGTTAATATTTTTAATGTTTTAAAATAAGGTCTGCAGGAAGACATGTTATTTAAATTGCATAAGATTCTTATGGCTTTCTTTTGCGTTATTAAAACTTCTTTGGCGGAAGGGGATGCTCCCCATAACAGAATGCCATAAGAAAGCTGCCTATTCTCAGAGATAAACTCAGAGATAAGCTAATCATTAGCTTATCTCTGAGTTTAATGACCGGACAATATGATGTGTTTTTTATTAATTTTAAATTTTTATTTTATATCGTGACTATTAACTAAGCTCTGATGAAGATTTAAATTAAATCGAAACGTAAGAGAAGTTAATAAATTTGTTTTATTTTCTGACTGGTCCGAATCCCATTACCTTCAACTATAATTACTACTTACGGACGTTACTCATCTAATAAAGATTAATATACAACTAATTTTTTTATTCAATAAATTCTTGGGCCCCAAATTACCTCCCCCCCACACTACGGGTCCTGCAAAGTCTTAACCTGGACCAATCCTGTGTAACTGTTATTTATTGCAATAATTCTAACTATCACTTAAACTGGGGAGTAAAAATTCAGAAAATCGTTAGGCGGGGAGAGGGAATTGTAAAATCTCTCGAAAGAGACCAGAAATTAAATAAATCACTTGATAATAATCGGGAGCAGAAATTAAAAAAAGTCACATTGTAGAGAGGGGTAAAAATTTAGAATATTACTTACTGGGAAGGATCTTATTCATACCTATACACCTTCATGGTTTACTGTGTGAATTATTGTAACGTTTTAAAAGACAATTTTTATTTTATAAAAAAATTACAAACTGTACGCTAATGTACAGCAGCCTACTTCATAAAATAAGACAATATCGCAAAATTTCGGTAACCATGATTACACAATAATATACAAGTAATAAATAGTCTTTTTTTTTTTTTTCATTCGTGTAAATTATTTGAATGTGGACAGACCTTTGTTCTCAACAGAATATTATTCTGATACTGTGAAGAGTATTGAAGATAACTCACAGACCTTTAAAGGGATCTTTTTTTTTTTGAGAACGTAAAGGTGAAAAGGATATTGAGTTCCTACAATTAAGTCGGATCAATTGCCATAAATCAAATTCACTATAGAGAGCCGCATAACATCTTAAGGTAAAAAATTATTGTGTTGTATTACTTGTATATTTTTGTATAATTGTATGTGGCGTTTAAAACGAAAGCATTTACCAAAATTTAATGGATTACGGCCGGTATTATCAACCTTTTAAATGCGAGTTTAAGTTCTAAATGTTATTTAAGTCAAAATGTTCGTCTTACCACGCACATTTAAAATTTAAGTCGCATTTAAACCGCATTTATCTTAAAGGGAGGATCGACTACCAGTTAATAAATTAAATGGGCATTTAGTTGTATAAACATGGCGGCAATAGCAATGTCAAATTTCGATATTTTTTCTGATAAAGAATTAAATGAATATTTAAATAAAATTTGACAACCAAAAAGATATCTGGAAAGACAGTATCATTTTAATTTGTGGAGTGATACAGAATTTCATGCAAGATTCAGACTGCGAAAAAATACAGTAGTAATGGTATTAAGCAAAATTGAAAATTAAATTAAATTTATATCCAAGAGGTAAGGTCATTGTATATTTCTTGTAAAAAATTACACATTTTATATGATTTCTTTTTTAAACAGAAATAAATGTTTAACTGCAATGAACCAACTGCTTTTAACCTTATGGTTTTATGCAACTCGAAATACTGTTGAAAGGCAGTATGGTGTGTAGAAACCGCGATTCCCCGTGTTGTCATTAGAGGTGTGTTCGTTTGTGTTGCCCAACCTACACTGAACTACACCACAGCTTCCCCCACCAATGCTATCTTATATAGTGACGTCAGCTGCTCTTGTCCTGGACAAGTCTGGTGCAACACAAACGAACAAACCTTAGGAATGCGATTATCGATGGCTACAATAAAAGCAGTTATTGTTGCTACAGCTATTCTACACAACATAGCAGTTGACGAGAAAGAAAACTTGCCTCAAGGAGACGATTTTAATGAAGATATAAAAAGTGAAATTATGGGTTTAGAAAACATTCAAAGAAGAGATGCATTCATTAATTATTTTCACAATTTACTATAATTTCTATACATGTTTATACAAAATATAATTTGCAATAAAATTAATTAAAAAAAAAAAAACAATAAAAACATTTATTCTTTCCTTATAAAAATAAGCTAAAGTTACTAAGCTCATATGCAATATAAGTGTACGCCTGTTGCTAGGAAACATTGTTATTTAGTTTAAATTAAATTTTAATAAATGTTATTGGCCAATAGTCTCTGCAACTGAGGTCATAAATATATTATTGCACTTGATTTGAATCACATTTAGGTTAGAAAACAAACAAACATGAAATATATAACGACTGTGAACATACCCATACAATGTTTATTAGTAAATTTTGTACTATTCCAACTAAAAACACCGTGATCTAACTTTTAAATGGTAGTTAGTTAACTTAAGAGGCAAACAACTTGGTAATACAGGTATTTTGTTAAATGCTCATTTTAATATAAATGACATTTAACTAAATCCTCATTTAGAGTCATTTGATAATACCAGCCGATAGTCTTATTTATGCTCTCCTTCCCATTTGTTCTCATTTCTAGTATTTATTATATTTTTTACTTTTCGATTGGCAATCTAAATAAATTTTATTGTTTTGTTATTTACTATATTCAGTATTTGTAATTGTCTTATATCCAAAATACCTCATTTTAGGTTAGGTTTCGCCTAGAGACACTGATTTAGTCAGTCTTCATTAAAATCTAGTCTGTGCGTGGGATCTATTGGTCGGTCCCAATTATTTTATTTCAGACCAATTGGCGCCCTTTTAAATTTGTTTTAAATACTATTATTTGATTTTGAACCGCACGACCGTCTCGGCTGTTTAAAGGCTAGCTACTAGACTAAGTAAACCTATAGCTGGTGAATTATAGATCACATTATGGACGCGATATCCATATATATATATATATATATATATATATATATATTCTTTATTTCCCTAGGCCTTGCGACGTTCAGGGTATTAGTCATTACAAAAAATAAAACCAAATAAAATCAATCCAAAAATAAATAAATAACAATCCACTACAATTTACAATTTACAATGTTTTTTCTCTTTTCTATCTTCTTGCTCCAATGTCCCTCTCCTTCTTCCTGTTTTCCTTCTGGTTTCCCTCTCCGACCTCCTTCCTTCTTGCTTCCTGTTCTCTCGCCCATCTTTGCTTTATTTTATTTTATTTCATTCTCTTCCCTTCCAACCATTTCTTCACCCCTCCTCCTATCTCTCTTCCTTCCTCCCCATTTCTAGGTAACCTCATCCCCCTTCCTTCCTTCCATTTCTCCCCTTCTGCTTCCCACCGGGTATCCTCCTTCTTTCCTTTACCCCTTCCTGTTATCCTTCCCCAATCTCCATCCTTCTTGCGTCTAATTTCCTCGCCCACCTCCCCCCCCCCCCCATCTTCATGCAACAGGTCTAATGTGCTCCCCGACCATACTGTCATCTCTCTACACGAGGTGCTCTATATCTTCCTCCTCCTCCCCGCACATCTTTTCCTCCTGTTTCCTCCAATATCTATTTCCTCTCTCTTCATTCCGGCACCTTAGCCTCGCAATCCTCCTAACTCTCCCTCCTGACCTTCCATTAACTCCCTTTAAGTAGCTTGGTACCCCTATAGTTCTGACCTCCTTATATCTCCCTGCGCTCCTTGATTTGTCTATGCTGACTGTCCTTTCTTGCTCCCCCACTTCCTTATCCCTCCTCCACAACTCCTCAATCACGATTATCCCGTATTTTCTTCTCCTTTCCACCTCTGTCACATCCACTCTGCATCTCCAGTAATACTCCTTTCTCATCTCCCCCCATGCGTACCATCTTCCTTTCTGTTCCTCTCTGGCTCTTTCCTCCCAGCATTCCCTCATTATTTTTTGTTCTATTCTAACTATTTTGTCTGTTTCTATTCTAACTTTCTCCTCGTACTTAACCGCCCTCCTTCCTGTACCCACCTTCATCTTATCCCTTTGCAGTTCCTATTATTTGTTATTTCTACATTATTAATATGTTAGTTACTTATACATAATTATGTTTGCAGGTATTTTGATTCTTCTTTTCATAAGTGGCATTTCCTGTCAAGAATTGCCACCCCAATGTTTAAGTGTTGGCTTTACACTTCCCGTTGAAGGAGATTGTCGCAGTTATTATAACTGCACCGAAGTTGGTCTTGCGCCCACAACATGTCCTGGACAGGCATATTACCATTGTGACACTCGCACCTGTGAAAGTACTGCAATGACTTCTTGCTGCCCAACTGATCCTAATATTGATTCATATGCATCCGCAAGAATGGGCCTTCTTGATAGAGCCTGGCATTTCTTCCGTCGTTAGAATGACGTAAAAACTTAAAATATGTATCTTCCTTCCAAATAAATATATATGGTATTTATTCTATAAATTTTGTTTACTTTGTTAATTTATGTTAGTACATAGAATATTATTTATAACATGTGATAAATAAAAAAATACATCATGGAAAACCGTGGAAGAGAAAGACAGCAAAATGGGGCATGTTGGAGACAATCAAGCAACAAAAACAATTTAGATCAATTGTTCAAGCTGTTCAGTTTTGTAAGAACACACTAGATCTGGTTATTTTGGTTACTTTTATGGTGTGTCACTGACGTTGTTCCTTACGTTGTAAAACCGACTTTAGGTTGATAAGGTTTTGATTAAAGTCACTGGATTATACAAAGTACCGCAACGGCGGCCATGCTGGGGTTAAAAATGTCGTCAACACAAATGATGTTCAGTGATTCCAACATTACAAAAATAAGAAACTAGTTTTTATTTTAAACATTGTCATCACGATTTTTTTAATCAAAGATGCACTATAATAAAATTGTGGTACAATTTCAATTATTTTTTTAATTTTTATTAAATAAAATGATTATAATATATAAATTTAAATTTAACTTAACCTTAAATATTCAAACCGCTGACAAAGAAAGTTATAAAATGAGAGCGAGAGAGGGAGATGTGACAGCGCAGACGCAAACTTAAGAACGTAAAAATTGCTGCTTTAGTTTGCTTAATAGGGGAAGCAATGTTGCCAATCAAACCCTGGGGTCTGTCGGCTTCTTCAAAGGCTTGCGGTACTTTGTATAATCCAGTGACTTTAGTTATGATCATTATAATTAAGATATCATTTTTCATTATGACAAATGTCAAATGGATCGACATTTAAAAAAAGTGACATTTTTTAATACCAACATGACATACAGCTTCAAATTTGCAAACTATTGAAAACAAAATTCCCTCTTAGTTTGTTCTTACAAAAATGAACTGCTTATACTTACCCAAAGATAAAACCAACGAAACCTTAAATATTTTCAACTCCTTTAATAATCACATAAAGTTTACTATGGAAATAGAACAAAATAACGCTTTACCATATTAAACTCATTAGAACAGAATGGAAAAATAATTACAAATTGATATTATCTGTCTCATTTTGTAATACGAAACTAAGAAGGAAACTTCATTTTTTATGTTGTATATCATCTTAGGGTGGTAATTCTGAAGTGGCACCTTTCAAATATTTGACATGTCAATCACAATTTTGACATGTCAATTTGTTATCTGACATATGTATTATCTGTCTCATTTTGTAATACGGAACTAACAGGAAAAGTTCATTTTTTATGTTGTATATTGACAATACATTTATAATATTATCATAGTATTGGTTCACACGGATACGCCAAAGTCTGTTTACACCACAACAGTCACCAAAGTGACCAGATCTAGTTTCGTATTACAAATTGAGACAGATTATAGTTTTTGGTTGAATATAACCTCGATATAATAAAATTTAACCACAAATTAAAAAGCCAGATTTACAAGTTCACATGTTTCCATAAGAGTCTATTTACACCACAACAGTCACCAAAGTCACCAGATCTATGGTCTATTTCAAATTAGAAAAAAGTAGATAGCGCTGCGAACCGAGTATGATTTACACTGGACAAATACAGTATAGCGTTTTTGTTTAGTATAAAAAAGGTTAATAAGATATTGAAATAAACAGTTGTTAAAGGCAGCTAATACACTTACGTCATTTATACGACATTAATATAGTTTAATGGGAAATTTGAAAAAGTTAAAAAAATATTAATTATAAAAATTATGTACTATATATAAAAAGAGAGATTTGGCTAAAAGAGTTTAAATAAAGCAATAAAACAAATAATATATCTTCAGAGCTAAAGTTTCTTATTTACATAATTATTGTAAATAAAAATTAAAAAAATATATATATGAAGGTCTAAAAATTATATCAATAACTTCTTCTTTGGGCACAATCAGCTGGGCTATCTTTTGGCCTCACATTAGTCCTCTTTCTTGATCTGTTAATTGTCAAGTGCCAAAAAATATTTATATGTCAGATAACCTAAAAAATATATAATTGCATAAAAACAAATTACATGGAGAATTTTCTCCATAAAATCTACGCCAAGAATATAAATAAAAGTCTCAATACGAGGGATGTTTCCAAAGTTCTGGGAATTTAGCTATAATTTTTATTATTTTGTTAATTTTCGTCAATATTACAATGTAGTTTTTCAACATAATCTCCATTTAACTGAATACATTTATCCCAACGATAAACTAATTTTTTTAAGCCGTCCTTAAAGAACTTTCCTATTGAGTTTCTGTTCTGGTCCCAACAGCCTTGGCACCCAGCGCGACGAAACCTTGCTAACGCCCAAACAATCAAGTAAGATGTCATGAACTTGTCGTGTACCTATCCCTAGGCGCACACTAATTTGACGAATAGTCATTCGCCTGTACTCTTTCAGTAGGTCTTCGACGGCAGTAATGTTTCTTTCATTTACCGACGTACTTGGGCGCCACACTGCGTGTATCGTCTCCTAGTGATGTTCTACCGGTTTTAAAACGATCGATCCACCGATAAATAGTACTTTTGGATTCAGCAGACTCACCAAATACTCCTTGCAGACGCTGAATAATTTCTGATGTTTTCACACCTTCTTTCCACAAAAAGAAAATTATTGCTCTTTGAGATTTTGCTGCGTCTTCCATGGTTACAAAAACAGTGCTATGAAAACGCGTCTATATCAGTCGAACACCTACATTTATCAGACTTTTTTGCTCCTCACTTGGATCTGAACAGGAGGCCCCGCACGTGGAGATGAGGACCTTTTTTTTGCTCCTCATTTGAATCTGAACAGGAGGCCCGCGGTCAACAATAGGCCCCGCGCATGGAGATGAAGACCTTTTTTTTGCTCCTCTCTTGAATCTGAACAGGAGGCCTCGCGGTCAACAACAGGCCCCGCGCATGGAGATGAGGACCTTTTTTTTGCTCCTCACTTAGATTTGGCAGGTGAAGAATTTTTTTGCTCTTCTCGCACATGCCCCGCAAATCCTAGCGCCGGCCCTGAAGACTTGTCTGGCACCAATAACATTGCCTATAAGTTCTGCGTAATTTAATTATAGCACAATTCCCAGAATTTAGGAAACATCTCTAGTATGTAAATAATAACAAAATATATGAAAAAAATTAAATAATATAAATAATATATATTTCCAATGTACAACACTGAACATCTGTCAACTTGTACTAAAAACAATATTTTAACAGTGTAATAGGGATGACGATCTAAACCAATCTGAAGCAAGGACAAACAGCTCCTATCTTCTTACACACATTTTTCTACTTTGAAATATACCATAGTTTCGTATTACAAAATGAGACAGATTATATAAAAAATATGTAAATCAGACAGATATTTAAACTTTCATTCCAAACACCTTTTAAAACAAAAAAATTAATGCAGCGTTAAATATAAAATATATACAATTTTTTATTTATTTTTTTTATTATTTTTCAACGTAATTTCCTTTCAAGTAGCTACACTTTTCTCAACGTTTCTGCCATTTCTTTAACCCCTCTTAAAAATACGATTTGTCAAACTCTTCAAAATACGCTTCTGTCTCGGCGATAACCTCCTCGTTTGAGCTAATCCCCCCCCCCCCCCCCCCCGAACCATGTTTTCATGTTGGGATACAGAAAGAAGTCACAGGGAGCCAGATCGGGCGAGTATGGTGGGTGTGGCAGCAATTCGTAGCACAGTTCGTACAATTTGGCCGCGACAATTCCGGATGAATGTGCTAGTGCGTTATTATGGTGGAACAGCACCTTTTTTTAGCCAAATGGGACCGTGTCTCCTTCAATTTCTTATCGAATCGGTCCAACAGTTCGCTGTAGTATATCCTGTAATCGTTCTTCCCTTCTGCAAAAAGTCCATGAGGATTATTCCCTTCGCATCCGTAAAAATCGTGGCCATGATATTTCCGGCCGACGGGATCATCTTTGCCTTCTTCGGAGCAGATTCACCCGGAAAAATCCATTGTTTTGACTGTCGCTTGGTCTCTGGCATATAATAATGTATCCAGGTTTCATCAACGGTGACGACTCGACGTAAAAATTCCTGCGAATTTCGGTTAAAGAAGTCCAAACACTGCGTCGACATTGACAGCCGTATCCGCTTGTTGTCCACCGTGAGCAATCGCGGCACCCAACGGGCCGACAACTTTTTCATACTTGACTTATCATGTAAAATACTGATTGCCGTTCCGTACGATACACCTATGGCCTTTGCTATTTCGCACACATTAGTTCGGAGATCAGCAAGAATTACATCGTGGACCTTTTTAACGATATCCTCGGTAATCACGTCTGTCGAGCGGCCTGGTCGCTACTCACCAAAAACAGATGTGCGACCACGTTTAAATTCATTGAACCAATATCTCACGGTTGTCATAGATGGTGAAGATCCTCCATAGACAGCATCCAACTTCGCTTTTATTTCTTCGTATGTTTTGCCATCCAAAAATAAAAAGCGAATTATGGATCGATATGCTCCTTTTCCATTTTAGAGAGAAACACGAAACACGTGTGATACAACTAGCTGCCAAATAAAAATGAACCTATGAATCAGTCTGAAATTTAGTATGGTGTCGTTTGACAGATGGTAGAACACGACGGTAATGCCAACTTCCCAGCAAACATTTTTATACGGGCCAGTACTGGTAAAGCACATACTCCCCGGCATTGAAAGTAATGGGCCAGTGCTGACATTTCGTACTGGGCCAGTACCACGGTGTCCCGTGGCCCTTAGCTGGCCCATTGATGTATCAGTTGCTGGCCCAGCAACGGTAAAGTGCATTGAAAGTAATGGGCCAGTGCTGGCATTTCGCACTGGGCCAGTGCTGGCATTTCGCACTGAGCCAGTGCTGGCATTTTGCACTTAGCCAGTACCCCGGTGTCCCCGTGGCCGTTAGCTGGCCCATTGATGTATCAGTTGCTGGCCCAGCAACGGTAAAGTGCAAAATAATCGCATTAGTTGCAATATTTATTTCTGACGGACCAGTGCTTATATTATACCCACTCTCTCTAGTGTTTCAAATGTAACATATGTGTACTTACCCAGTATTAAAATAAATTAATGGTTAGGTGCAAAATAAATACTCTTTTGGCCATTTTCACCATCGTTGAATAAATTTATTTAACAAATAAAGTTGACAATATCGCATCGGTTTTAAACTATTAATGAAGAAATTAACATTGCTGTCAATAGAATGATGCGATATTGTTAACTTAAGTTGTTAAATAAATTTATTCATCGATGGTAAAACTGGCCGATTGTAAATTGTATTAACCGTTATAATTTATTGATTTATTTATAAATATTAAATAAATATAATTTCAGGAATAACAGGAATTAGTTTATTTAATTTATTATTTTAATGAAGAATTTTAAGAAAATGGTTTTCTGCCATTTCGGCCAAACCAATTGCATCACAAATTTTATAAGCATTAATGCTATAAGCTGTTCACTTTTGTAAGAACAAACTAGATCTGGTTATTTTGGTGATTTTTATAGTGTATTACTGACTTTTAGAAACTTGGTTATATAGTAAAAAAAGCTTTACAGTTTTGGATTAAGTTTGTATTATTTTAGGTTGGTATTATATTTACAAAATATTTAAGATGTCACTATTCAAAATGAAATATGACAAATTATATTTTTTAAATGACATATTTATAATCTTGTAACAGATTTATTAATAATTGAAAATTTTATTACATAAAAAAAAAACTATGATTGAACTAAACTAAAAATTAAACAATTTAACATGAAATAGTTTGTGTAAACTACGTCCTTAAATCTAACAAAACACACACAAATCACAATAAAAACTGTATAATGTTCACAAAACAATAACAATTCAAATAAACATCTTGACAAACTGTCCACCAACACGTATCAACTTGTACTGGCCCTCGAGGGGGTACTGGCCGTTAGGGCGTTTTATGACTAAGAACAATCAGACTTTTCAAATTATTACATTCAAAAAAAGTTTAGTTTTAAGTAAAAAGTATAAAAATGTTTGCTTGGACTAATACAAATAAGGAGTGCTTATAAAATGCTGGTAAAGTACTTCGTATAGGCGGAATGCGAAATACAAATGTGAAGTACATTATTAATACTGGCGTTGCACTTACTTTTGGTGCCAGCAGTAAAAGCAGTTTGCCGGCGTTCGGCCGTTAGTTAAATGTTTGCTGGGTTCCTTCAGCAACGCCACCTGTCTTCAAACACGGGTACATATTGATCCATCCTCGTAGTTTGATCAAAAATGATTTCCCTAAACGTATTATACATTGAATTTTATACAATAGTAACTCAAAAATTGTTTTCAAGTAAGTGTATAATATGTATAAATACCTAATTGCAATACATCCCAGCAAACATTTTTATCCGGACCAGTACTGGTAAAGCACATACTCGCCGGCATTGAAAGTAATGGGCCAGTGCTGGCATTTCGTACTGGGCCAGTACCCCGGTGTCCCGTGGCCCTTAGCTGGTCCATTGATGTATCAGTTGCTGGCCCAGCAACGGTAAAGTGCATTGAAAGTAATGGGCCAGTGCTGGCATTTCGCACTGGGCCAGTGCTGGCATTTCGCATTGGTCCAGTGCTGGCATTTTGCACTGGGCCAGTACCCCGGTGTCCCCGTGGCCGTTAGCTGGCCCATTGATGTATCAAAATAATCGCATTAGTTGCAAGATTTATTTCTGACAGACTAGTGCTTATATTATACCCACTCTCTAGTGTTTCAAATGTAATATATGTGTACTTACCCAGTATTAAAATAAATTAATGGTTAGGTGCAAAATAAATACTCATTTGGCCATTTTCACCATCGTTGAATAAATTTATTTAACAAGTAAAGTTGACAATATCGCATCGGTTTTAAACTATTAATGAAGAAATTAACATTGCTGTCAATAGAATGATGCGATATTGTTAACTTAAGTTGTTAAATAAATTTATTCAACGATGGTAAAACTAGCGGATTGTAAATTGAATTAACAGTTATAATTTATTGATTTATTTATAAATATTAAATAAATATAATTTCAGGAATAACAGGAATTAGTTTATTTAATTTATTAATTTAATGAAGAATTTTAAGAAAATGGTTTTCTGCCATTTCGGTCAAACCAATTTCATCCTAAAGATAAGGGGTGACTAATAATTTTCGCCAATATTCGTCTTGTATTATCTACCACATCTTTTCCCCCTGACTTGAAGAGTGCCAACCTAAAGAAATCATACTTGTTAAAATAAATTCAATAACAAATTTTATAAGCATTAATGCTATAAGCTGTTCACTTTTGTAAGAACAAACTAGATCTGGTTATTTTGGTGATTTTTATAGTGTATTACTGACTTTTAGAAACTTGGTTATATTGTAAAAAAAGCTTTACAGTTTTGGATTAAGTTTGTATTATTTTAGGTTAGTATTATATTTACAAAATATTTAAGATGTCACTATTCAAAATGAAATATGACAAATTATATTTTTTAAATGACATATTTATAATCTTGTATCAGATTTATTAATAATTGAAAATTTTATTACATGAAAAAAACTATGATTGAACTAAACTAAAAATTAAACAATTTAATATGAAATAGTTTGTGTAAACTACGTCCTTAAATCTAACAATACACACACAAATCACAATAAAAAACTGTATAATGCTCACAATCAATAACTATTCAAATACACATCTTTCAAAACTGTTCACCAACACGTCCCAACTCGTACTCACAGAATATCACTTGTACCGACCCTCGAAGGCCACGCCATTAGGGTGTTTTATGACTAAGAACGGTCAGACTTTTCAAATTATTACATTCAAAAAAAGTTATAAACATAAGCACTGGCCCGCTAGAAATAATCTTGGATTAATACAAATAAGGAATGCTTATAAAATGCTGGTAAAGTACTTCGTATAGGCGGAGTGCGAAATACAAATGTGAAGTACATTATTAATACTGGCGTTGCACTTACTTTTGGTGCCAGCAATGTACCAGCGTAAAAGCAGTTTGCCGGCGTTCGGCCGTTAGTTCAATGTTTGCTGGGATTGTATTGCACAAATTCTAGTCAGCAGACAGAGTAAAATAAATTTTAAATATTTGACAAACTACCGATACCCAATAAAATACCAATTCTATTGTTTAGTTAAGGGCTTCTTAAAGTGGTGCGCCGCGGCCCACTTATTATAAAACACTTGAACACTTATTATAAAACATTAATTGTTTTACTATTTTAAAATGATAAGTGGCTTTAACTTCAATGCTACATAAATAATATTCTTCATTGTACATACGAGGTGTGTAAATTAAGTACCCGGACTGATTATTTAAATTTTTTTATTCGAATAGAATTACAATTCAATATTGTCTCCCTCAAAATAACTTTATTGGGAAGCCACACTGCGCTGGAGACGATTTTTCCAATCCTCATAGCAGTGCTGGAACTCGGATACTGGTTGGTTACAGAGAGTTTGAAGTGTGCCATTCCATGCTCTGGAGTTTGGTTTCCGGCTCGTACTCTAATACCTAAGTCTCGTCACCAGTTCCAGACACGTTCCAGAAAATGGGTATCATTTTCAATCGGTTCCAAAAAGTCAAGGCACCTTTGCCTCCTGATGTCCTTTTGGTCATGTGAAAGGTTTTTTGGAAACATTTTTGCGCAGATTTTGTCGTCCCCAATTCATTGGTCAAAATCTGATGAACGGTAGTGTGAGTCAAATTCAACTCTTCCCCGATCATTCTGACTGTCAACCGACGATCTGAACGCACAAGATTCCGGATTCTGTCGACATTTTCATCGGTTCTTGAAGATGAAAGCCTTCCGCTGCGTGATTCATCTTCAATCAACTCTCTTCCTTCTGAAAATGCTTTAAAGCACCAAAAAACCTGGGTCCTTGACAAAATACTGTCTCCGTCGGCCTGCTGAAGTTTTGCAAAAGTTTCCGTTGCACTGTGCCCAAGTCTGAAGCAAAACCTGATAGCATATCGTTTCTCGAAATGAATTTCACTCATTTTTAGAACGCACTAGAAAAAACAGTTTCACGAAAAAAATCGCTACGGACAACAAAATTACTCTAGCGAGTTCAAACTCGTACTGAATGTGCGCACCTGCCGCCCCTCCAAGTCCCGCGTCCCACATGTTGCCAGATCAAACATTATTTTGCCAGTACGGTTACTTAATTTACACACCTCGTATACTATTGAATGATTTGAGCGTAAAAAAATATATGTCTATATGAAACAAAAAATGTTTTTTTTAACCAACCTGGGTTCCAATAAAAAATTTAGGAGGCCGTGGGTTATCGATTTGAGCTGCAGGGGAGCCGCGACATCAAAAAGTTTAAGAAGCACTGGTTTAGTTAATATTTATTATTCTATTTATTTGAGGTGATTCATTTAACACCAATTTGCATAAAGTGTTGTTAACCATGTTGCCATTCTTATAATCTGTCTCAATTTGTAATACGAAACTATGGTCTATTTCAAAGTAGAAAAAAGTAGATAGCGCTGCGAACCGAGTACGATTTACACTGATCAAATACAGTATAGCAGTATATTGTTCAAATCAGTGGGTGTGTCTCTATTGTATGTGCTATTGAATATATATAATATAAGTATTTATATAAAATATAATTAAATTGTGCTATACGTATAGATTCATCAACGCACGAGGTACAATAATATATATACCTTAAAATCGTAAGTTATCATTACCTACTTTAAAGTTTATAAAAACATTTTTTAAATGCAATTTATTCCATATATATCGTTACATAAATTGAAGGTCGTTAGAATTGTCACCGTGTTTTGTCCTGACATTCTCAGTGACGCTCGCGTTACCTTTCAACTCTGTTGAACGAGTATTAACATAATTTAAACGGTAGCGACATCTTACTATAGACCAACATAGTACATATTATCAAATAACTAGATAATATAGGATTTCTCTTGGCGCAATTTGGCGATTACCGACTTCGGGCTGAGTTCTGAACTGAGTAGGGGCTTGGTTTAACTGATGAGGTTAAGTCAAATTGTGCCTGTATCATCAAAATAATGCAAATAATAATTAATACATTAAAAAAATTAGATAAATTTAATAATATATTCTATAAATAAAAATAATTAATTCAAAACAAAGCACTGAAACTAATATAAAAATCCTGATGTCTAATACTTGCTGCATATGCACGGGTACTGTCACCAGAAAATCTTCCGGTGTGCAGTGCTTTGGATCCTGTAAGAAGTATTATCACGCAAGGTGTGCGGATATAACTACTGATGCATTGAAATACCTCACCAAAATCGTAGGTGCCCGATGGATTTGCATGGTTTGTCGTAAATCTAGGTCAAATGATTCGATTATTGTTGATCACGACGGGTCATCCATAAATTTTGATAACAACTTCGCTATTATCCAGGCCATTGAAGATGTTAGAACCGATTTTAATAAAAAATATGAAGAATTAACTAGTATGCTGACTGAGAGAAACAATACCATTACCAAATTAGAATGTGACAACAAAATTCTGGAGGAAGAACTGTTATCGGTTACTACTAGGCTTGATAATCTTGAACAGTACTCCCGTAGAAATAATTTGGAGATACAAGGTGTTCAAGAAAAGTCAAGTGAAAACGTTACACAGATAATTGTGGATATTGCAGCGGCTGCTAACTGCGTAATTTCGCCGAATGACATTGAAGCAGTTCACAGAGTACCGTTCTTTAATAAAACCCGAAAAGATCCGAAAAATATTATTGTCAAATTCAAGTCACGATTTGTAAAAGAGGAACTTTTGGCGCGGATCAAAACTCTAGCGAAGAATAATCGTAACTCATCTGGATCTACACTACCAGGAGTGTCCATCCCTAATATATCTTCAAGGTTATTCGTGAATGAACATTTAACACCCAATAATAAAACTTTATTATTTAAAACTAAAGCGTATTGTCGGGATAATAATATTAAGTACTTTTGGGTGCAGGACTGTAAAATATTAGCTCGGAAAAACGATTCTTCTCGTATTGTGCACATTATTAACGAAAACTCGCTGTCTAAATTGTCCTAGAGTAAATTCTTGTATATATATTTTTTTTTTATATATTTTGTTCTTTGTAAATAACTAAATATATTGCATCTATTAGGTATATGTCCGTTAATATTAAATCATTAAAGTGCTATTATCAAAATGTACGTGGTTTACGCACTAAAGTAAATACATTTTATAAAAACTTATCTGTACACTGTAAACAGTATGATGTTATATGTATAGTTGAAACTTGGTTACATGATGGTGTTTATAACAGTGAAATATTTAATGATCAGTATGAAGTTTTTCGACGTGATAGAGATATTCACACTTCAAACAAAAAGGATGGAGGTGGCAGCTTAATTGCTGTGCGTAATATTTTTCAAGTTATTGAACAGCGTGATTGGAAAACTAAATGTATTGAAGATGTATGGGTATCTCTTACACTGCCAGGTCAAAAATCAAAGCTCCATTTATGTTGTGTTTATCTACCTGACTATACTGATCGAGATAAATTTAAAAGTTTTGTTGATAACATTGTATCAATTATGCATAATAACGCTGAAGATAGTTTTATTATAGTTGGTGATTTTAATATGCCGAATATCAACTGGACCTTAAAAAATAATGCAAGTTATGTAATCCCAACTTCACCTTCTGATTATAAATCATCCTTGCTCCTAGATAGTTTCTCCATATCAAATCTTATGCAGTTCAACAGTGTTGTCAATAAAAATAACAAAATTTTGGATTTAATATTGTGTAACGAGGAAAATATTAAAGTTGAGCCCTGCGAATGCCCGATAATCTGGGAAGATTTGCACCATAAAACGGTGAATTTTGTTTATAACCTAAAAGGCTCGATTATTTATCCAAAAGTAAATTTCTCAAAACGAGATTTCTCTAGAACAAATTTTGATGAATTAAACGCTATAATTAAGTCACAAAACTGGAATGAAATCTTGTCGGTTGGTAGTATAGATAATATTGTTAATAATTTTTACAACCTTATTAACCTAATTATTGATGAAAATGTGCCAGTTAAAATTAAAAAAGTAAGTAAATTCCCAGTTTGGTATAAAAAAAGTACAATAAAAATTTTTAATGAAAAAAATAAACTTCATAAAAAATGGAAATTATACAAGCAACCTTCTGACTATATCTCGTTTTCTTTACTGCGCCGTAGATTAAAAAAAGCTATAAATGATGACTACCGTGATTGGATACGATCCACTGAAACTAGTTTAAAAAACAATCCCAAAAAATTCTGGAATTATGTGTCTACTAAGAAATGCAGTTCCCGTATTCCTAATGACATGACTTTGGGTAATGAGCACGCTGATAACTATAGCGATATTTGCAACTTATTTAATGAATTCTTCCGATCAAATTTCGAACCTAGTACTGCAACTGCCACTGTAAATAATGGTCATAACTCACCTCTTTCTGTTAATTTACAACATATTTTTAAATGTGATATTTTAGAATTATTAAAGTCTACTGATCTATCTAAAGGTCCTGGGCCAGATGGAATTTCACCTCATTTTGTTAAAAATTGTTCTGAGTCATTATGTGATCCCTTATATGTTATATTTAATAAATCTCTAAAAGAAGGTACTGTTCCCGATTTATGGAAACAAGCAATTGTAACACCAGTATTTAAAAATGGGTCCAATAATAATATTGAAAACTATCGGCCTATTTCTAAACTAAGTATTTTTGCAAAAATATTTGAAAATATAATAACTAAATTTATATCTAATTCCATTAAATCGGTCATTATTCCGCAGCAACATGGATTTTGTGCAAAAAGATCAGTTATTTCAAATCTGTTACCTTACGTTGAGTACTTGCACTCAAAGATGGACTCATCGGGCCAAGTTGACGTTATATGTACAGACTTTAAAAAAGCGTTTGATAAGGTTAACCACAGTTTGCTTATCTCCAAACTAATTTCTATTGGTATTCATGGAAACCTGTTACGCTGGATTACGTCTTACATAACAAATAGAATGCAAGCAGTGGCTATTAACAATTTTACATCAAATTTCGTGCACATAACGTCTGGTGTGCCGCAAGGCTCTCATCTTGGCCCTGTTCTATTTGTCATATTTATTAACGACATAATTTCCTGTTTTAAATATTCTAGATTCCTTCTCTATGCAGATGATTTGAAAATTTATAAAAGCATTGAATGCCTTCAAGACTGCTATGAATTAATGTCAGATCTGCATAATTTTTATATATATTGTCAAATTAATAAGCTCTTCCTAAATTTAGAAAAATGTAATTTCATCTCATTTACGAGAAAACATATTCCAATTCTTTTTAACTATTCAATTGATGGTTCATCCCTTGTTAAATTAAATGTTGTAAAAGATCTTGGTGTTTATTTTGATAGTAAATTAAAATTCAATGTTCATGTAGATAAAATAGTAACATCCTCATTAAAAACACTCGGCTTCATATTACGTTCTTGTAAAGAATTCACTCAACCAGACAGTCTAATTCATTTATTTAAATCCCTCGTGTTGAGTCGTTTGGAATATGCAAGTATTGTATGGAACCCGTATTATAATATTTACAGTGACCGACTTGAATCAGTACAAAAACGATTTACTAAATATATGGATTATAAATTTAATAAAAACAATTTAATATCTTATGATGATCGTTTGAAAAGATATAATTTAGTAAGTCTTGTAAATCGACGCAAGCAGATTGATTTGAACAATATTTATAAAATTGTAAACAATATGATGGATTGTCCAGATATCTTGGAACTTATTAATTTTAACGTACCGTTAGTAAATACTAGGCGAAACAATACTTTTTATTATAATAGCAGAAATACTAACGCGGGTAGAAACTCACCACTGAACAGAATTATGATTCTTTTTGATAAATATTTTAATAGTAGTGATATTTTTTTCCTATCGTTTTCACAGTTTAAATCTGAAATTAGATCCTTACTCCCTCAGTAACTGTCACTTGTACATTTCATTTCCTATTGATTTTTGTGAATATATATGTCTATTTTATCTATTACTTTTATATCTGTTTTTTTCTCTCTCTCTTTGTAATATATATAATATGTAATATATTTGTATTATGGCTTTCTGATGACTCCATGAAGTCAACTTTTGCTTTATATAAAGATTATATTTTGTATCTTGTACAATTTTGTAATGTGTGGGAATTTGTAGGAGACTTGTCTCTGTTTTATTCCCCGAATAGAATAAAAATAAAAAATAAAAATAAAAATAAAATAGCGGGAAATTTAAAATAAGTTACAACTAGGGCATGGGCGTAGCAACTGGGTTAGCAAGTGATTTTTTTTTAAATACATGTAAGGTTAATAAGATATTGAAATAAACAAAGCAGATAATACAGTTACGTTATTTATAAGACATAAATTCAGTTTAATGGGAAATTTTAAAAAGTTAAAAAAATATTAATTTAGAAATTATGTACTATATATGAAAAGAGAGATTTGGCTAAAAGAATTTAAACAAAGCAATAAAACAAACAATATATCTTCAGAGCAAAAGTTTCTTATTTAAATAATTATTGTAAATACAAATTAAAAATATATGTATATATGAAGGTCTAAAAATTATATCAATAACTTCATCTTTGGGCACAATCAGCTGGGCCATAGATAAAGAAGAAAATAGATGCGAAACTGCCATTATATTTTTTTAAACCAAATTAGCGCTGTAGTTGTTGGGTTATGGAACTAAAATTGGTAGGGGAGTAAAGGGTTGGGTTTTCGCGGGTATTTCAAATGCTTCAGTGGATATAGTTTTAAGCATAATTAAAGTTAAATTTAAGCATAGTTATTATTAAATGAAACAATTTTTATGATTTATTTTGTCTATTTTTAATATTATTAACGACAACAATATTAAAAATAGACAAAATAAATCATAACAATTGTATCATTTAATAATAACATTTAATTACGTTTACAATTAAGAACAAGCAGTTAGGAATTATACAAAAACAGAAAAACAATAACTAGCAGAAACAATTATTTATTAAGTAGACTAACATATAACATAATGTTTACTAATACTTAATATTTATGGACACTTCCATGGACAAGCCATCTAATTTTGGATTTCCAATGTTCTTCATCCACGTTTTATACAATTCTGGTGCCACACGTGTCTTCGGGTTTGGAAAGCGATATCTTGTAGGTTCACTACTATCACACCCCAAAACAAAGCATTTAACACCCATTTTCCGAATTAAACAATGAAACTACAAAATTATAGAAGACGATTTTGACACTAAATACAGATTTTGACGTTAATGACAGAAGCCGTAACAGGCAACATCCTGTCATGCAGGTAGCGACTGGGGCGCTATTCGTGTTGGGTTATGGAACGTAATATGGTTTTCGTTTTGCCATTAGAGTTTCACCCCCCTGGGGCTGTCTTTTGGCCTAAAATTAGTCCTCTCTCTTGATATGTTAATTGTCAAGTGTCAAAAAATATTTATATGTCAGATAACCTAAAAAATATATAACTGCGTAAAATCAAATTACAGTCTGTTCCAAACGGTTAAGCGGAACTAGATTTTACAATCTAGTTACTTTCATCGCTTAAATCGTGCTTTTCGGTCGTTTTGTTTAAGCTTTGTAAATCATACTTACAATTAACATTTTTTGGTTAAGGTTAATATCATTTTAAAATGTCATTTTCTTTATATTTTGATATTTTGTGCATTCTTAATACAAATTTCCCATTTATTTATTTTTTTGTCATTAAAATTTGTAAAAAAAATAATTTTATTTTGACATGTCATTCGTTTCTATGGTTTCATTGTTGGAATTTTAAATTTTGACATTCCAACGTGAAAAATTAAATAACCCCAGCAAGGTCCCTTCTTGTGACAACCTAAAAGAACGAAAATCCCATTTAGTTCCGCTTAACCGTTTGGAACAGACTTTACATGGAGAATTTTCTCCATAAAATCTACGCCAAGAATATAAATAAAAGTCTAAATATGTAAATAATAACAAAATATATGAGAAAAATTAAATAATTAAATAATATATATTTCCAATGTACGACACTGAACATCTGTCAACTTGGACTAAAAACAATATTTTTACAGTGTAATAGGGACGACGATCTAAACCAATCCGAAGCAAGAACAAACAGCTCCTATCTTCTTACACACATTTTTCTACTTTGAAATAGACCATAGATATGGTTATTATACTTTAGTGACTGTTGTGGTGTAAATAGACTTTTGTAGAATCATGTGAACTTGTAAATCTGGCTTTTAAATTATGGTTAAGTTTCATCATATTGAGGTTATTACTAAATTGACATGTCAAAATTGTGATTGACATGTCAAATATTTTGAATGTATATGTTAATATTTATTTCATCAAACTTTCGATTATTACTCGTATAATAGTAAAAAAATATTACGATTATCAATGAAATATCGTGATAAAATATAAAAAACAAAAATACATATTATATAATAATAATTTATCATTTTATTCTGCTGCCCTTAAAATCTAATTCTTGTTTTGCAAAATTTAATAACATATTTAAATAAAAATATTCATTTTTTGAATGTAAATCCCAAATTTTTCTCTAAAAATCTTTTCGAAACATGTAGTCTGTGGTTCTATCTGTTTTATTATTATTACTTTTTCCCATGTTCGTCGGTCTTAAATTTTCTACACCTTCATTTAAAATTTTTCTTACTTCTCCTTCAGAAATCTAAAGAAATTGAAATGGGTAAATTATTTTATATTTCACAACAAAAAGGACACCAAGATTTACTGAAAAAATATCTGCCACACGGTCTATAATTTCGCTTCTTTTTAATTTTGTTCAATTTTTTTCTAAAAGTTTTCCATAAGCGTTATATATGTGTTTTTTTTGTATATTTATCTAATTGTTGTCTCTTATGCATATTTTCTGATGTTATGTTCTTATTTTGGTTGTATAAAAATACTTTTCAATTAAAAGTACGTATAATTTAATGTCAAATATGAATTGTCAAATGTTTTGAAAGGTGCCATTTCAGCAGTACCACCCTAAGATGATATTTTAAATAGACAACATAAAAAATTAAATTTTCCTCTTAGTTTCGTATTACAAATTGAGACAGATAATACAATTTCTATATTAATATTAATTCATACAATTTAAAGTATGTGAATGCCTGTTCTAGAGTTAAAATTTTTAACGTATAGTGTTTGTTTTATAAGTTTGCCGCAGGTAATGTTAATTCTGATTTATATGTAGTTGGTAATCCACACGAGAGACACGAGCGTTTGGTCACAGGTGTAATACAATTTGAACAAGCTCTTCGCCATTTAATCTATTCGTGGGTGTTTGTGGAACTTTCAAAACCTTTATCAACAAACTAATAAAGGATATTATCATCCATTTAAAGATTAACTATGTATACATTTAACATCTATAATTAAACGTTGTAAAATTATTTAGTATTTAATAACTGATGAAAAGAAAAACTTTTCAATACTTTTATTATTAAAAAATTTACATGTTTCAGCTTTCGCAATTGTCAAATTAACGAAACAACATATAAAAACGTACATCATATAAAAGAATAGTCAAAATAGTGCTACGGAAGGCATTTATTATTTATTTATTGTTATTACACTGATAAAAGTAGAAACCAGTGACTTGTTGTGCTCAATAATACGATACATATACAAACATACATTAATATTCAAACAAATCACAACTGAAAATGTTGCAATACAAAATACACACTAGTAAACAAAATAGCTAACATCAAAGATATTAATTTTTAATATATTTAAGGATATGAAATATTACTAACAACATACGAAATTAAAAATTCCTCTTAGCCTGTTTTTACTAAAGTGTAAGCACTGTAATTTTATACAAATACTAGGTTATTACTTTTAGAGATATACTTTTAGACGGATTTATAATATAAACTTTCGATTGTTTGTATGTGTATTTGGTTTTATTTTTTAACGTATCTTAATTTCATCTCCGGTTAGCGAATCACTGGATAGAATATCACCCGTTAGCCAATCATGGGAGAAGGTGTCACCTGTCAGCCAATCAAGAGACAGGGTGTCCCCAGTTAGCCAATCACGAGATCCTTAGGAAAATTTTACGTCATAATGTTACCGTCACTACATACAGACACTTGCTAATTATAAAGTTAGATTATTTATTCATAAACTTTTTAAGATGGGAAAACGATTCATTTTTACTCAGTACATATTTGTAGATTCTTAGAGAATAAATCAGCAAAATATTGTTCATATCGGTCAAAGGATATAGGATTGTCTACAGTTTCTTGGTAATACCTACGAAATCCTAGAGTTTTAAGTATGTAATTATATTTGTAGATACTTATTGAATAAATCTTCAAAATACTGTTCATATCGGTCAAAGTATATACGAGTATCCTAGGGGTTATCCTTGTTTATGCCTACGAAACCCTAAACATTTCCATAGGTTATTTTATCCGCATATTTTTAAATAATAAATCTGCAAAATATTTTTCATATCGATAAAAGGATATAGAAGTGTGTAGAGTTTCTTGTTTATGCCTACGAAACTCTACACATTTTTATACGTTGACTTATCCGCAGATTTTTAGAGAATAAATCTGCAAAATATTTTTCATGTCGGTTATAGGATATAGGAGTGTCTGGAATTTCTTGTTTATGCCTACAAAACCCTAGACATTTCTATACATTATTTTATTCGCAGTTTCTTAGAAAATAAATCTGCAAAATATTGTTCATATCGGTCAAATCATATAGTAGTATCTAGAGTTTCTTGTTTATGCCTACGAAATCCTACACATTTTTATATGTAATTATATTCGTAGATTCTTAGAGAATAAATCTGCAAAATACCTGTCAATCAAGAGTCCTCAAGAGTCCCCAGTTATCCAATCACGAGAACTTAGGAAAAAATGACGTCACAATGTTACCCAGATCACATACACACACTTGCTAATTATATATGTACGATAAGCATAAATTACGACTCTACATTGTTAGAGTTGTTACCAATGATTATAAATTTGCAAAAAATAACATTACGGAATTATTTGTTTCAGGTTAGTTCCAAAGTAATGTATCATTTTCATTCTGGTGTTGGAAGCGTAGAACAAGATATTCAACCAATAGGATCGCTCTATTTTGAAAAAAACCCGTATCATGGTGTCGTAGGCGCGGTGTTACAAGCGCGGTGTCGCAAGTTCAGAAATTTCAACTCTAGCGCCGGCCGCACCGTCGAAACCATAGAAACAGATATATTTTTTCGGAATGGTGAGATCTTCAGCGAGACACTTATATTAATCTCCTAAAAAAAATAAATAAATAAAAAATAGTAAAGTGATTATTTTTTTTTTTTACTTTGTTGTGAAATACCGACTTTTACAATGCTGTCGGCAGTCATAAAGTTTATTATTATGGATTCGGTTTTAAATATCTGGTCTGCAGAAATGTCATGCAGTGGGTATACTAATAATACACCCCCAAGCAGGGGCCAACAGAATCTTCATTCTAAACTCTGATGTCAAGTAAAAAAGATTGTGTATTAAATTCTTTTCTTGTAATTGAAGTAACTGTCTATGTTTTTTGTGTCTCATTTTTTGCAACAGGTTAAAATAATCTCCCTGTTGCCTTCTGTTTCTATGTATATATGGGACGTACCCACAATCGCTTTTATTCATATCGCAATAAGTCTAAATATACATAAAAAAAGAGCTAGACGTCTCCTTCGATTTGACGACATATTAAATGAAATTGAATAACCGTTTACTCCAAATAATTGTATAAACTTTTAGGTTAGATACAAATGTTGTCTACACCGAAAACGCGCACTTATCACGCCTCCAACCCCACCATGAAATTCGAACTTGTAAATATAACATCACGCCTCTCACCCCTGTCGCGCCTTTGACACTGCTATGAAAATTATGCCTAATTGCATGCCCGGTGTCAGGGGTTATGCATGTACCTGTACATACAAATACACAGATGCACACACCAAATTTTCATACATATATTCTTGTAAATACATATACACATGTACGCACATACAACATATCCGTACATACATGTAAATACAAAACACATACACATATCATACATGCCTATATACATATACATACGTACATACATAATACAATTTTATATGCATAATTTCACACTTATCTATAATGTACATTTTTAGTAAATACTTATTCTAATAGTGTACAGAAATATTCTTCGATTGTATAAAAACATTGTTTCAGTAACATATTCCTAACAGACTTTTTGAATGGTATATTTTGTAGTATTTTAAATTGTTCTGGCAGTTTATTAAAAAATAATGGACCCCAGTATTCTGGACCTTGTTTTGACTTATTAAGCCTAATTTTTAAAGTTTTATATTTGTTCTTATTTCTTGTATGATATGAATGAATGTTTGAGTGTGTAGGTATATTATTCTATTGGGTACAACAATGCCCGATGGCGGCGCTACGAGCGCTGTGAACAGCTGATTGAAACGAGTAATGTGAAAGTTGACCATATTTGTTTACATGTTAAATCATCGATTTGCAATGGATAATAAACAGCTATATTTATTAAATTATTTTAATTTTTTAAGTGCAACACCTTCTTCTAAGTGTGTAGTTGAAGGAGAAGAGTTGTTAAACGCCGGAAATCTTATGTTGTGCGGAATTTTGGACAAAAATGATGAGCATGTCGACATATGTGGGTTATGTTTACAAACAAGCAGTCTAAAATCACCTCACAAAGTCACTGGAAAATTAAAATTTAGTAATTGTTGAAGTTTTAAATATGTCCTGCACCTGTAAAGCAGGAGCTACATGCAAACACATTTCAGCTATCCTATTATTTTGTGCCAGGTGGTTAACAAACCAAAATGAAAGAATTGTAATATTTGATTTTTCTTTTTTTTTTTGTGTGGTTTCTGTTGGTTTTTCTTTTTGTTCCAGAAACAATATATTGAGTATGGAAATATTATCTAGCACAGATTTAAAATGCCTGTGGTCTACTTTTAAAAAACCTGTCTTACAACGGTATGAACCGCAACCTCTGTTAGAAACTCCTTGCCTAAATAAATTGATTAGAAACAAAAGCAGGCACTTTTCAGTGAAAATGTATTAGAAAAGCTGCGTACAGAATTTGAGATCGCTTGCCCTAATTCTGCATTAAAATTACACGGGTAGATATTTAATTATGTTCGAGAAGGATTTTTATAATTTAGTGTTTGTTTTTTATTTAATTTGTTTAATAAATACTAGTTTGTTATTATCTCTTCCACAACACCAAATTTATTAACAGTTTACAAATTGTTTCTCATTTGGAAAATAGTGGAAGTAAATATTTTTGTTACTTCCTTTTCTAGAGTGACAGCCAAACACACACCAATTTGTGTTATAATAACTCATTATAACATAAAGTAATATAAAAAAGAATAATAATTGCTATCAAAAGTTAATATAACAAACAAACTGCAACACTAACTTTTAAAAGCAATACAAACTACACGAGAAAACACATGTAAACCAGATGTAAACAATAAACTATTACTCGTTTCGCCTAGTTCAGTTTTAGTCCGCTTGGCGTCACTTCATAGCGCTGTTGAGCCCAATATGTTTTTTAAAACAAATTACTGTAAAATAAATGAAGATAGAAGGTAGGAGAATTTTAAGTTTTTGAAATAGTGGTCGGTAGTGAGCTAAGTAGTTTACATTAGACAGAATACGTATAGCTTTCTTTTGGATAATAAAATTTTTATTTCTGTTACTAATTGTTCCTCATGACATTCTTACTTGATTATTGAAAATTTGTGTACCATCCACAAAACAACATACTTACTATTCTAAAATTATTCTTTCAATGCTAGCTAGCAGTACATTCAGTTCAGGAATTTATCCCAAAATACGACGGATTAAATAGTTATAAATAAATTCAACACGAACGATTGACCAGTATCACACCTCAACCGTACAACTAGTAGTATCTACATATTAAGTACGTCTCCGCAATAAAATATTGACAGGTTTTAAGTGTTTATTGCTAAACCTATGAGAGGAATCTTGGAAAGGTCGATCAATTTTTTAATGTTAATTGTTTCTTAAGACGACTGTAGAGCAGTTAGTTAGTGTGTGGCTAGCCAGTGGCGTATTCAAGGGGGGCACTGAGGCCACGTGCCCATCTTAAAAGCCAGTGAAATGTAAAATTTAAAATTTTTAAATAATCGTACTGTAAAACCACGATGTTGACATTTGACAAATAGACTATTTTTTATTAGGATCAGTATTTAAATTAATGTAAAATGAATTCTATGGTCTATGCGACATTTGTTTTCGTAGGTTTGATTAAAAAATCTTTTGTTTGTAAAATTTGGAGGGTTATCAAATGAAACTCATTTGATACAAGCCATCCAATTTTGGATTTCCAATGTTCCTCATCCACGTTTTATACAATTCTGGAGCCACAAGTGACTTCGGGTTTGGAAAGCGATATCTTGTAGGTTCACTACTATCACACCCCAAAACAAAGCATTTAACACCCATTTTCCGAATTAAACAATGAAATTACAAAATTACAGAAGACGATTTTGACACTAATTACAGATTTTGACGCTAATGACAGAAGCCGTAACAAGCAACACCCTGTCATGCACGTAGCTATAGCGACTGGGGCGCTATTCGTGTTGAATTATGGAACGTAATATGGTTTTCGTTTTGCCATTAGAGTTTCACCCCCCTGGAAAATAATCAAAAATAGTTTTGGTTGTAAAATATTGATAACGAATAATAATAATATATTTGAATAAATGTTACACAAGCCGAAAAGACAGAAATATGCAAAAAATGCAACTATTTTAATGCATTTTCCAAAAATTTTCTTCCGGGGACTTCTCTCCCGGATCCCCCTTTCTTCCACAAAGTAAGGAATACATAGAAGAGGAGGTATTTTATTACTTATGATTTTTCATAGTCACCAAGTTTGTTCAAAAAATCCGCCATTTTTTCACGGTTGTTTTCATTTCGTCGTCTACCACCCAGATATTTCTTGAGATGGGAGGGTAAGTGATAATCACTTGGCGCAATATCGAGACTATATGATGGAGAAAATTGTCCCAGTGAAATTCAGCAAGTTAAGTGTATATATTATATTTGAATGAAGGTATGGACCGCCTCGATAGGGGTCCGCCAACTTCTAAAAACATTATAGGAGATCCATGCTGCCAAAAATATTGAGAAACGCTCATCTATATCATCAAATTTTATTTCATTTATTATAATCGCGTATCAACTACGTATATATGTATGAATATTTGTATTGCGGTGTATCATTTTACGGGGGGAGGGCTAAATTTGAAGCTACGTCACTGGCTGTAGCACCTCCATTACAGGTTTCCTCGAGCCGCCACTGATGACGATGTTAAATTTTCATTAATATCTTGGGCTTCTAGTAAACCAAATTTCGGCCTCTTTGTTGTCCGCCAATGACGTCTGGTCGAAAAAGGTCTTCTGAGATCAAATGTTCGGCAAATATGGAAACAGTTTTTTGTTTTTTTCTTCAGGAAGTTCTGTGTTCTCCGATGCGGGTCGCAGCCGATCTTCCTGATCACAGTAGACGAAACTGCACTATTAGATTTGTAGTTCATTGTATTTTGTACCTTGTGTTTATCAATCTTTCAATAATTCTGGGTGATAGGTGTCAAGGCACTTCTTATCAGTTCCGTATTATTGTCCAGGTTCTAAAATATATGTGGTACTACGTGCGTTTTATTGGTGGTCAGTTAGAAGTACTAGAACTGATGCGCAAGAAAACAACAATTTTGATCATGAAGTAACATAAGAATGACATTTGCATGGTGGTTAAGTCATATGGTCATAGAATATCCTGAACTCTAGCTACGTGTGGAAACCAATGTATTTCACCAAAATGGATAATCAAAATATTGTTTATGTAATACTTTTTGATATATTGTTTTCACTACTGAACAACTGTACACTGCCCAACCAAACTAAATCTGGTTATTTTTGTTATTTTGGTTACTGAAAGTTTTGGTTAAAAATGCAATGTCACTGTGGTGTTCTGCACATGACCTATGTATCAACAATATTTATTACACGATTTTGTCACAATTATGGTATAATTATATTCTAATGTCCCAATTCCTTGAGCGGCCTTTAGGCTGTGTAAGTCAAGATTGCTGACGTACGGTTTTGGGAATAATAGAATGTGCAGAGTGTTTCGTGTTTGCCAAAATAAGTGTTGAACTACATTCTAATGTGTTGATAAACATTATTCAATTGTGATGACTATGGTCTTTTAATTGCTGCTAACAATTACACAAATGAATAATGTTTCCAAAACAATTGAGGTAGGATCTGACGTCATAGTGTCCTGGTTAACAGTTATAAAATGGCCTTAGGGAATAGATATTTGTGATCAGTCATCACGTTAGTGGTTATCAGTCCGCATCACGCTACCCAAGCCCAGCTATTGAAGTCGCCAAGACGAGATGTGAGTGTTGTCTACAGCAGTGTTTCTCAACTTTTTCTGGCATGGGACCCCCCCAAAATAACTTAAATATTGTCTGCGGCCCCCCTATATATATATGTATATGTGTGTGTGTGTGTGTATATATATATATATATAGGCTTATCATAATTATGAAACTCTAAACCGGGACAAGAACGGGAGCTAGGGCAAAGGAAAAAATTTAACCACAAAAAATTGTTTTATTTTAATTGCTTTATTAAGTCTTACAAAAGAAATATGCAGATGGTCTGCTGCAGCAGAAAGTTAATTATTTTATTTATTGTACCAGTACAACAAATATTTTTAAGAGCCGGTTCTAACTTATAAATTGTTGTTGCTATACCAATATAATTCAATATTCATGTAGTCAATAATCGGGATTTATGAAACTGATTTAAAAAATAGTTTTGTTTCTCTAGTTATAGCCGATAGTGTATGCATGTACATATGTGTTTCTATATTGTCCATAGAAGCACATTCTACATAACAATGACTTACATTATAAAATTAACAAAAATTTCAATACCTTTCCAGTCGCTCCAATTTTGGTCTGCATGGAGTCCAAACACTAAAGTCCACACTATAACACACTATTTCAAGTATTTTCTGCACTTTTATTACTTAAAAATAACTAAAAACGTCAGAAAAAAATGAAGACGCCACTTGCAAAAATCACGTATCACTACATATCAAGATGGCTAAGCCTGATAAAGCTCATTAAGGAATATAGTCATTAACAATTAATAAATAGAGAATAAACACATATTAATATTTTATCAATAGTATACAGGTGGTTGAAATTGAACTACCGGGCCCAATATACTATTTTATTATTATTGAAGATGAGGTATAGGTGAACGTTAAATTTGGAAGTTACATGGTTTGAAAGTACTACATGATCTAAAATAGTTTATATTTTGTTACTTTGTATCTTTATATAAATAGTTACACATTTTGATTGAGGATTTATTAAAATTTATGAGCTGTAGCGTTGGAGACACGGCCTATATGGTAAAATGGGAGGACAGAGGTGATAATAGGATGACTTTTGGGCTATCAATGATAATTCTGAGATCTCAGAAAGGGATGAAAATTACTATTGGAAGTATAATGGAGTTATCTCTCGAGACTTTTATACAGGTTAATTTTTTTATTTACGGGTTCATTTGGAGGGCTAAGGTGTAACTGTGTCCACCCCCCCCTCCCGGGCATTATGACTTTAAGGCCCGGTCTTCCCACCTTCATTTAAACCACTGGGTAACTATCCGACAGATAATGTTATCTGGAACTTTATCTTCTGAATAAATGTCATTCATTACCAAGCAGTGAATTCAATACACCAGTCTCATTATCCGTTAGATAACTATCCGATAGATATATTTGTATTGATAGACGAGATGACATTTATTCAGCACAGAAAGTATCATATAACCTTATCTGTCAAATAGTTACCTGGAGCAGTGTTTCCCAACCGCTGGTCCTGTATTAATATATATATATATATATATATATATATATATATATAAAGAGAGAGAGAGAGAGGGGGGAGCGTGGGAGGGATCTTAAGGTGTATCAAGATAGAGGAAACACGATTTTTCTCGAAAAGACGATGTGTGAGCAAGTTGGGAAAAAAATTTGGTGACCAGAGTTTACCCAAATAATTGGATGGTAGTATTTAAATTTTCGGAATAAACCGTTAGTACAGGATATCAAGGACAACTTCGATTTTTTATATAGGAACGTATATATAGAAGCGTGTTGGGTATAACTTTTACATAAACATGTTTATAATGTCTGTTACGATTACCTATAATGGCTTGCAAGTATTTTTATTTACAAGTGTTCCATTGTTCCAAGTTGCTTTCCATTTTGAACACTTTCGCATCCTTACTCTTTAGCTAACAGTAGCTCGGAGCATAACAAAAAATATTGCAAGTTCAAGACTTAGCTACTTGAAAGTACTTGAAGTACCTCCAACGCGAACCGTTTTAATTAGTTTAAATTAGTTGTCAAAATAAGTATAATTTATTTTATTTAAGTTTAAAAGGTATATTTTAATGAATATAAATGTCATATATTTATGAATATATCTTGCAAAATTGAGCGTTTTTCTATTATAATTTCATGCTTCGATTTTATATGACTTCGCGGCCCCCCGACGAAGCTTTCACGGCCCCCCGGTTGAGAAACGCTGGTCTACAGGGCTTCTCCACGTGTTCGCCTCGTGCGAATACCTGGGGTGGTTTGACCGATCCTGGAGAAGCCGGGGCAAGAACGAGACTAACATCAGCTTCTAAACGGACAACACCAGCAGCCATTTTTCCAAAATTATACATATTCTATGTAAATTAATCATGTATATTAAATTTTGTAGAAAATATTCCGTTCCTGACTTCCCCGTTCCCCGTGACAAGTATGGTGGAGGCGCCGGGTAAACGATAGAAACGATAGCCGGGTAAACGGATGAAAGCGATGATGATGAAATTATCAAAGATTATTTGAACAGACCAGTTTTGCGCCATATAAAAGTGGAGGGGAATAAGAAACAAAAGAAAAACTAGGATTCGGTTTTGGTTGTTATGGTTAGTAATCAGTCTATGAAACTACAGCAACAACGTTCCGGAAATAAAACTTTCATGGTATAGACTAAATGTTTCCGTCAGTTATCGGCGTGCAACCGTTGTGTCTCATGAAAACTTAACGTGACGTACATACTCATAGACTTCTCCAGTATCTAACAAAGACTTTCGTTGGAGATTTATTAAATTTCAAGATAAATTTGAGTTTACAACGTTGTACAATTTTTAAATTCAGCTAATTCTGCGGTAGCGCGTAATTCAAAGAGTGATTGCACATGAACTAATTAACTTAGCGCGTTGTAATAGGATTTATTCGACGTAGAAAAGATCAAAGTAAAATGCATTTTACTCTTTCCCGCTACAATGTTTATCTCGTTTCGAGTACAAACAGTTCGTTTTCAAGCCGTCATTCATGTCTATCCAGAGATGTACGCAAGTAGGGTTTAAGTGTTAACCCCCACATATAACGTTTTTTTTTTTGTCATCTCTTATTTTGCCTCCTTTTTTGGTTATCATTTCGAACTGTCCTCTTTTTTCTTCATCATTTCGATTCGTCCACTTTTTAGGATTTTGTAGGTATGACCAAAAATATACCGTCATTTTGTCGTCTGTCTGTCTGTCTGTTCGGTAAAAATTGTAGCCAAACGGCTAAACCTAGAGAGTTGAAATTTGGAATGCTTATACAACTCTTTGACCCGCACATAGGAAAAATACTAAAACATCTAAAAAACATATCCCCCTAAAAATATAAACAAATATGTGCTCATCGAAAAAAAAAATATTTTTTTATAATTCTGAGTAGGGTATCAAATAAAAGCCCTTAGTACGTGGATTATCGATCAAATTTTTATTTTTGCAAAATAAATTATTTTGAAGCGATTTTTGCCAAAACTGTGCAAAATTTTTTTTGTCCCACATCCTGTTGCTCAGATGGTTTAAACTAAAAATCTGAAAAAATTCTAAGTAATGTACATTGGTGTGAACCGGAATAGTACAACAGGATTTTTTTATCAGATTACGTTTTTGGAAAAAAACGCATTTTTTATGATATTTTGCTAATAACGTACACAAGTTATAGCTTTGTAACACGGTACAATGGAACGTGTATGCTGGTGTAGTGGTTTTGCGCTGTCGTTTCACCCAAGTAACTCGATCCGAAAGGGATCGAACCCTGCGAGAACAGACAATATTATTTTTTGTTTTTTTTTTTTTTAATTTTTATATTGTTTAAATTATTTTTTCAAAATTCTAGTTATATTTTGGCAAATGTTGCATTTAATTTTTAAAAGCGTAAATTTTATAACCAGTGGAAATTGTTTAAATTATAATTTAATTCTGTTTCAATGTACACGAAATCAGAGGGGCGGTACTTATAATAACCAATGGAAGCCATAGGCGCAATTTTAAAAATTCTTAATATACCTTGCTATATAAAAAAAATACTGCACATATTTAGAAACCTAAATTATGGTATTAGGCGTTCGAATTAAAACTAACAAAAAAAATATTTTAATATAAAATTTGTTTTGGCATCCCAAATAATCATCATTCACTTACATAATACCTGCAAAACCCTGAAATGTGTGAAAATTCACACTTCACATCCATTTTTTTGGTCCTAACTTTTTTGGCTCACAATTTTTAAACAAAAATCTTAATGGGACCATAAGCCGCCCACTTCAATCTTTCTAAGTTCGTATAGAGTTAAAGGCTCAGACGGCCTTGATCATCAGAGTAAGCAGCCCGGAAATGGTCCTTTCTTGTTCCGGCCCGGCGATTGAACCGGACACTTACATGGCCAATTCACCCCTGATTATAAGTCATGAGGAGTTCTACACTTTTAACATGCTTTCCCTAAATATTCTTAACAATACCAGCAAGGCCAGCTCTAAGTTCTCTTTCATCCATATTATATTAATTTACTGAGAAAAATTTACTTATATAGTCGGATTGCTGATAGGTGACTGTTCGTTGCTACAAGTATCGATATACAATACTATATGCTTTCTCTGTCTATATCATTATAATTATTTGCATATCCATAGTGACGCAAGTTGACAACTAACCTTCCAAAGTATTTTAATAAAAAATAAAGCATTAGAAAGAAACGGCATGATTCGTAGATATCTTTACTAATTAGAGCGCGAAAATAAATTCACAGCAGTACTCAAACAAACAAAATTATTAATTTTAAGGTAATAATTATAAATAAGGAAAAACTTATACGCATACGTAAATTTTGGATTATAATTTGTTGTTTAATTAAATTAAATTTTTAAGTTCCCCCTAAGTACGAAGTAATAAAATATTAAGTAAAAATATTTTTATTTATATAATAAAGTGCTAAAAGTGGTATTTACATGTTTATTTTTATTTTTTTTAAATTAGTCACTGTAATAGTTCATCTGATAGTTCATCTGAACTATCACTGTCATTTCTTTTATTTATTATTATTGGATTAATATCATCAACAATCCTTTCCCTTTCCCATTCATTTATTAAATTTTCGATTTTTTTAACAGATTTTGCCCAAGTTTCACAACTAATTTGATCACAGGCTACTTGCCACATTTTCAAAACTTCGTTATCACTATATCCGTTTTGACCAATATGTCTATCATAATATTTTTTTGTTATACCCCAATTTAGTTCAATGGGGTTAAACTGGCAGTGATAAGGAGGTAATCTTAGTACTTCATGGCCGTACGTTTGTGCCAATGTATCAATAAAATAAACTGGTTCAGATTTTAATTTCCTTCTTTTTCTCGTGATTTTGTTAGTGAGAAGTTCAAATTTATTACAATTTATAATTCTACGAATTGTTGATTCCGAAATCTTCAAGGCAGTTGCTACTCTTTGATGGACACAAGATAGAGAAATGAGTGGCCCATTGTTCTCTTTTTTTGGAGTTAAAATATTCCAGCAGATTTAAAATTAAAGTAAGTGAATTTAATAATTGGCCGCAAGCTCTATTAATTAATATTATTAACAGACACTGACAGTTAAGACAAATAACAAAAAACATTTTTAAAATCGCTGAAAAATGGTAACTAGATTATTATATGAATGCACTACTTGATACATACATGTAACAGTCACCTATCAGCAATCCGACTATAATATAATTTATATGTGATAGCGCAGTTCTGACTGGTACAAACAGTCTGAATTATGAGGTAGCTGGTTCAAGTCCCCGTTGGCAGTGGCGGCACCAGCGGGCGCTCCGCTCCAAATTTCTCTGGCCTCCAGTTGATTTTTTGGAATTATTCACCCTCCGTCCTCAAAAGATTTTCGGAATTTTTCCCATCCGTCCTCTGTGATTTTTAAATATCTGGCCCCCAATCCAACTCAATCTGGCCCGTGAAACATATTTAGAATTGATATACACAATGTATCAAAGTAGAGGGAATACGATTTTCCGAATACGATCTCGAAAACGCGATGTGTAAGTTGATAAAAAAATTTGGTAACCAAAGTTTACCATAATAAAAATAGTTAAAAATATTTCGCTTTCAAATGATACTTTTAAGTACGACTTGAAAGTGATATTTTTTTTATTATGCTCCGAGCTACAGATAGTATAATCATCGGTCGTTAAAAAATTGTAGCTTTGGGTGCCCCATTCTAAATTATTAATGTTCTATTTCCATTTTTGTTCGATTTTGAAATATTCAGTTGGCCAATGAGGACCAATATTTTTTATTAATAATATAGTTTCGAGTAGTTTCGACATTGTATCGAGTTACGTCTGAGTACTTATCACAAATCGAAACAAACGAACCACAGAATATCAAACGAACTAAGCTGAGGACACCGACCGAAATTCACTAATATATACACACTTAACACTCGCTGTTGCCCTTTCCAGTTCAATTTTATTACTTGCATAGATAAATACATTATAAATCGCATGTGGCAACACTGTGCATTGGGACACTATGAGCAGATAACAAGTAGTGTCCACCTGAGCATTGTTTTCTAGATTTAATTATTTAAAATCTAACACTTATATGAAAAATCTTTGAATTAGAAATAATAAAAATAAATATATGCAGATATATTAGGTCGTCAAGGATGAAATTTGTAAAAAAATGGCAAAGTTGGTTGATAACTTACATATATAAGGAATTATTTTATTCATCAAAGTATGCACCCATATTGTCTATACACTTTTGTCATATAAGCGGTAGGTTGTTCAGGCCGGTGGTAAAAAGTTGTCCAAATTGCGGAAGAAGTGGTACTCAGTGGGGGTCAGCTAGGTCTGGTGAGCATGGAGGAAGATGAATAAGTTCCAATTCTTGTAGTTTTGCCCCAGTCATTTGTGCAGTGTGTGATCCAGCGTTATCATGCAATAAGATAGCAGTCGATCTGTTGACCAATCTAGGCTGTTTTTCTTTAAGTTTTTGCATCATTTCGTCCAGTTGGTTGCAGTATATTTTTAAGGTTTTTAAGGTACCTCTACGAAATTTGGCGAACCAATTTGATATTGTCTGCTGCGTAGTAACACTAGATCCAAATACACTATTAAAGTTTCGCGCGGTCTGCGATGCCGTAGTTCCACGTAAGAACTCATACTTCATAATAGTGCGAATTTCCGACTGTTCCATTTTCAACAAAATTAAATTTTTAAAAAAGTTTTTGATATTTTTTAGAGCATACAATTATTTTAAACAGGCGAGATATGTAACTTTCCAACAAAAAAAACAGAACGGTAAAATATTAAGCCAAAGTCAAATAATAAGCTGTTAAATTCGGCAGTATTATTAACTACGAATTTCATCCTTGACGACCTAATATTTAGCTAATTTAATGCAATTTTAAAGTATAAATGAGATTTTAAATTCAGTTTTTTTATTAAATTTTTTTAGGAGGTCACTGTCCCAGTGCCACCTTGTCTCAACTTAACTGATTGTCTGCCTCCTCTTAACTATGGAAGCCATCTCGACCATCATCGTTAAGAGCAACAGCCTAGACGTCCTGCCTAAACGCCATTTCCGAGAGGACCACACTCTAAGATCACAAATATTAAGGCCAGGAGCCATAAGTTCATCCCCTAGTAAACAAATATAATAATTTTCAGTTTGAAACACCTTTTACTGAATGAAATAGATTGATCTGTAATATTAATGAACCAATAAATAATGTTAATATTATTTTCTTATGCTTCAGCTACC
The DNA here is from genome assembly GCA_963971575.1 of Liopterus haemorrhoidalis. Classification (NCBI taxonomy): domain Eukaryota; kingdom Metazoa; phylum Arthropoda; class Insecta; order Coleoptera; family Dytiscidae; genus Liopterus; species Liopterus haemorrhoidalis. Next base: position 30,578,971 of record OZ020619.1, on the reverse strand, counting down.
TGCTAAAACCTGACCAATAAAGGTAACAATCAAAGACGTGTACAAAATTAATCCAAAAACACGCCCTCGAAGTAACGATCCGCCACACAGTTAATATTTGTACTAAATCAATGTTAGATTCATTCAACATTCTGTAGAATGCAATGGCTTTAGAAACTGTTTGTTGCAGTTTATGTTTTTTTCGATGTAAGAATGAACCGAAAATCATCTTTGATTCTTCTATCATCTATAATAATAATAATATAGAACCATGTCTTCCTCGTCTCTAGACTATATACTCGAAATCATGACTGCATATTGAAAATGATCCTCTTTCCACTTCAGAATAGTTCCGTATGTGGAACAGCGTTACTAGGAAGTCAATAACTAGTTGTGGCTTGATATACCAACTCGTTCCATTATTTTACAATAACTCCGTGTACGGACGGCCTAATCTGTCTCACGATGATCTAATTCTAGATCAGTATTCGTACTGGCCGATGAATAATCCGATGTTTGGAAAATTCTACTTAACGTTCGTTGGAGCAGCCGATATTGAAGGATCAAAAACCGATATTACTAAAAACTCTCGGCCGCATTAAACTATTTTTTTAGATCATAGTTTCCCAAACTTTTTTACCCAGTAGACCATTTGCCGATTTTTTTATTTTCCATAGACCTCCCTGCCTGCCTATTATTGAATTTCCCTAAACTTATTAACTTCAAATGTGTTTTTGCCAGCTGACACAGTGCTGCTCACTTTGATAGGGTTTATTTCTAGAGAAAAGCATGTACAGTGGAATATCGATATAACGGACCAATGCGGGCGAGGGGATGTCCGATATAGCCGAATGTCCGTTATATAAAAATAAATTTTCTGAATAAGCTATTTATTAACTATCAAATAGAAATATATGTATTGTAAACGAAAGTTTACATTCTAATTACACTTTAAAATTGCACTTTATTCGTCTTCAGATGATATGTCATTATACGTCCGTTGAGGAGCGTCGTCAATGGTTGTTTGTTTTCGGTGACACTGGTTTGAAAAATGTATCAATTTTTGTTTGGATTTTTGAAGTTTGTTGTTTCTTAATTATTAACTCTCTAAAATTGCGAAAGTGCGTGTAATATAATTGAATTTCGCTATCTGCCGAATCATTGATAAATGATATTACCCCAAGTGTGTAGTCACGTGCAGTTTGCGATCGCCTACATGCTGTCCGTTATATCCGAAGTCCGTTGTATCGAGGTCCGTTATATCCAGGTTTCACTGTACAATTTTTATTCATACCTTTATTGAAAAGACACAAAATGCAAGTATATATTTTGATTTGGAACGAAACAAATCAGAACCTAGTAAAATTCTTACATAAAATTAATACACAAATAATGTTGTTAATGAGAGGGATGGACCTGATACTCTGATAGCAATTGTTCAATATTTGACTCCAAATTAGTGAGGTATAGTCTTAAATCTCCACGTCCAGTGATTTGCAATCGATTAATTTTTTTCGTAAGAAGATTAGCAACCCTTTCCACGATGTTTTTTCTGAACTACACCTTAAGTTCTTCGTTACTGCTTATTCCGATCAGTTCTTCTTGTAATATGACATCCGATTCTTCAATGTTACCGTATGGACTGATAATCCACTGTGGTACTTCCATAGTCAAAACATCCTGAAACCTACCGAACGCCTAAATGTTGATGATGACCTGCCTAAATGGGGTTCACTCACGTGGACCAATATTAACATCTCGTCCACCCCCATTTTATTTTATTTTTTTCTAGCTGACATGGACCCCCTTTAGGTCGAAGTCGACCCTTGGGGATTCATATAGACCAGTGTTCTTTAACTTTTTTGTCTCCGCGGACTGGTGAAAATAGGATAAATATTTCGCGGACCGGCTAAAAGCTAAGACACAAATAAAAACCAATATAGATAGTATTTATTATTATATAGGTATATGTTATACAGTAATATAATTACAATTTTTAGTGCGACAATCTGCTGCTGCTTCTTTATTAGAAAATGTTATATACGTGGCTGCAGAGTTGTTTCTTAGAGATGAAACGCTGCGTTAACATCCATTCGATTTCTCTGTCTGGTTTTTATTATTGACATAGGTGAAAAAATCTTTCGAAAGTCGAAAACATTACCAATAATTTGATAGCTTTATAACTCAAAGATAGATATTCTTTTTCTGCCGATTTCCAAAATTGAGACATTGATTGCATTTTATGTCTGGACACCAGAGTGAAATCAGAAGACAACTCGATCCGCTTATCTTTTTCACGAGGATCAAGTGCACATGACATATTATAGCTTCCAAGAATGGATTATTAATCCAAAGGTTACCTTTATATGGATCCTCATTTTCAGGGAAATAATTATTAAAATTTTCAGCTAATGCTCTTAAATGTTGACTTATTATGTTGAATATGACTTTCTGCTTGACATCATCAGCAATAAAAAAATTCTTCCAAAAGTGGAAACATTTCTATATCTTCTTCTTGTAAGTGACTATTCCAAAGAGCTAGCTTCTTCGGAAGTATGAAAAATATCCGCGAGAAAACATGGTTCGGACAAAAGTTAGCTTCTGCGTCGACTAAAATAATGTGGTATATACTCGTGAACAGAAGTGAGCATCTACATGATTCGGTCGAAATTTTTCACTGACTGGCAAGAATTTTCTGCGGACCACGGGTTGAAGAACACAGATAGACCACTTTGGGAATCATGGTTTTAGATTGTGTAATTAAAATGTTTTAATGTGACTTTTAACCATAGATTTTATGTTGAATTATAAGATGTAGATTCAGAGATTAATAGACGAAAAGTTTACAAAAATTTAAATGTTTATTTTTACCCTTGTTGCGTGATTTTTATTGAAAATTATTTGTTTTGACACTGACATTAAATTCCATTGTTTATTTCTTGAAAATACACTTTTAAAATAATTAATTTATTGAAACATAAATTAATGTGAAATTACACAAATGTAGTAGATTTTGATTAGTGGATTGTGTTTTGACTATTTGTGCATGGGGACGTATTTGTATAGTCGCTACCATAACACATTGACACATAAAAAACACTTTTTTCACTTTTGACAATTCTGGTTCATAGATAAAGAAGGAAATAGGTGCGAAACTGCCGTTATATTTTTTTAAACCAAATTAGCGCTGTAGTTGTTGGGTTATGGAACTAAAATTGGTAGGGGAGGAAAGGGTTGGGTTTTCGCGGGTGTTTCAAATGCTTCAGTGGATATAGTTGTAAGCATAATTAAATGTTATTATTAAATGAAACAATTGTTATGATTTATTTTGTTTATTTTTAATATTATTAACCACAACAATATTAAAAATAGACAAAATAAATCATAACAATTGTATCATTTAATAATAACATTTAATTATGTTTACAATTAAGAACAAGCAGTTAGGAATTATACAGAAACAGAAAAACAATAACTTGCAGAAATAATTATTTATTAAGTAGACTAACATATAACATAATATTTACTGATACTTAATATTTATGGACACTTCCATGGACAAGCCATCCAATTTTGGATTTCCAATATTCCTCATCCACGTTTTATACAATTCTGGAGCCACACGTGTCTTCAGGTTTGGAAAGCGATAGCTTGTAGGTTCATTACTATTACACCCCAAAACAAAGCATTTAACACCCATTTTCCGAATTAAACAATGAAATTACAAAATTACAGAAGGCGATTTTGACACTAATTACAGATTTTGATGCTAATGACAGAAGCCGTAACAGGCAATATCCTGTAATGCACGTAGCTATAGCGACTGGGGCGCTATTCGTGTTGGGTTATGGAACGTAATATGGTGTTCGTTTTGCCATTAGAGTTTCACCCCCCTGTTCTGGTTCTTGTAACACTGTTTACAACAACACTCCTCGTTGCTTCGAAATCATTTTTACACTTTCTAATCAACCCTATTATAGCCAAAAGTATGCCCAAGAAATGTTATCTCAAACATATAGAATTCTAGCTATTTGAACCTCCTTCACTTACTAGATGCTTACAAAATCCTGAAATATGCCAGAATTGATATCAATTTTTAAATGACCATACCTTGTACATTTTCTACAAACCTTAGATTTTTATATTTTAAATTCATTTACATCTTTTGCGTTGGTCGTTTAACGATATGTACATTTATCTTATGTAGTTTTTATTAACTTCAAGAGAAAGTTCGTTATTAACATAAAATGCAAACAAAACAAAAATGAGATTCATTTGTTTACTAGCAAAGAATGAAGAGTTCGTCTTTTTAATATCTTAACCCTTAGAGGGACAATAAAGTCACGCCTCTTAATTAATTTACTTTAATCCGCATATCCGTCCGCTATCGTCACTTTGAGACTTCATTCTTATCTTTCAAGAAGCCAAACTATGGAAGAGATTATTTGAAATCTTGTAACTTGTGTTAGAAAAAAAATATATATTTGAAAAAATTATTTATGTATGTATTATACGTATTTTAAAGTAAATACCTTTTTTCTACGACTGCTATGGCATCGTATCATTTCCATATTATTTGTTGACAGGTAATTAACTACCGCATGCTATTTTCATTGCCATAAATGCGCACGCAGGCAACGCGGTAAGGAATAATGCGCACGCGCATTGGTGCTAATTTATTCATTCCCGTACAGGCTGCACACGTATGTATTGCGGAAATTTTAAATTCCATACCGCCTGAGCGTATCATTGACGACTGTCAACAATATTTATAATGTATTTTTATTATTATTATTTGGGGTTTGTCAGGTCTTGACAAGCGCCCACTAATCGCAAACTTCAGCAACCTTTTGAGCCGCGTCATACTAGAGACTAGTGGAGCTAAATACATACGGCTGCATCCCAAACCCTGGCGATATGCAGACGCGGAAATTACACCAGATTCAGTGTCCGCACAATGCGGAGTGACCCGAGCAGTACTGCTTTCTGCATCCTGCAGATCAAAGAGTTGGTAGAAGATCTGCAGACGGGAATGGACTCGATTTCCCTTCGGTAGGAGGCTTTCATACCACCTAAAACACGAACTATCAGAACTACAAGCTTAACTTTATACAGCTTTCTAAGCTCGGATAAGAGATTCATATACTTGGACCTCTTTTCCTCCTCCTCAAGAGAGATATTCTTCTCAGCTGGACTTGAAAATTTGATCACAAACATCTGTTTGGTATCGATATCTAGGAGGGTTATGTCCGGCTTGGTGGCTGTCAGTAACCTCGATGGGGAAGGAGTAATTCTGATAAATTCGGTACTTGGAATTTTCCACCACCGATTCTATGTCAGAAGGGACGTATGGTATAACCGGTATTTGGTCAATACCATAGGCATGTCTAATATGGTAGTAGAGCACGCGGAGAGCAGCATTATGTCGAGACACGTAGCTCGTCGCTGCAAGAGATGGACAAGTAGGCAGAATGTGCATAATCGTTTCAGGATGGTTATGGCACAACCTACAGAGTGTGGACTCTGCTATTTGGAATATGGGGGCCCTGTACGCCAAAGTATTTATAAGACCACCTGACACGCAAACATAAAACCTTCTGTTTCCGATCTCAAACCAGCAGACTTAAGAAACGAGAACGTCAGTTCGGTGGACAACTCTAGACTTTTAATATGTTTTAAGAACACAGAGTGCATACTGTTACTCATTTGCTCTTTTATTAACATGTCTATCTCCCCTCGTTTCACCGAACTGGTAACTTTGTTGTACTCCTCCAGAGAGTTGTATTCCAGCGTTTTCTCTGACGGGGCTCAAGTTTGCCAAGTTATATCGCGTTGCTGCTCTTCGCGCTGCCTGGTAAAGAAACGCCCCTTTGCCACTAAATTCGTGCTAAATAATAGAATAAGTTAATTAATTATGTAGGGTGCAAATGATAATATAAAAATTGTAAAAATCAAAGAAAATGTACATGCTTCAAAATAAAATTGTATATGCCTAACACCGCAGTTGTCACACACAGCACTCATTTAATCCATTTTGTTTGGCAATGTTTACATAAGATTAAATTTGGCTATGAGATTCAAATTTATTCGTGCTAACCCCACCCCAATATTAATCCCAGCAAACCTGCTAGATCATAGGATTGCTTAGAAAGCTCTGAGCGCTCTAACAGATCACTCGAGTAGACTAAAAATAAGCTATTATGTACGATCCGACTTACTTTACGAACGAATCAAGAGCAGTTAGATCAGTCGAATTAATCTGATGGACTAAACGTAAACGCCTATTTAGTTCTAAGTGTTATAGTAGTTTTATTAAATACTTCGTTCCATATGTATGGTTGCCAAACATGAACCTTAGCAAAACAAGATAGATAACACTCATAATTGTTGAAAATAATACTCCAAATCATTAAATTCAGACAAATTAATGGAGAAGTCTCAAAAATGAAGAGAACAGTACTCAAATCCCAGTATAAAATTAGAGGCAGACGGCAGAATGCACTCACAAATGATAAATCCAAAATTATTTAGAACCAAGTGTACCATGGAAAAATAAATAAATACTGTTCTTGTTTTTATACAAGGATAGAATACAGAGGTTGATATTGATTGTATTGATAATTCTGGTGAATTTGGTAAAATTACGGCCACGGGAGAAGTACCCAGAGAATTTTGTACCAATCCAGCCAAAAAATTTTAAATTATTAAATATTTACACGTCTTGCGACGGATCTTTGGAAGAGCAGTTTTATAGATTGTATAGGCACATTTGCCAGCATACGTGCCTTTTTTTTTTGGCTGGGGTATAAATTTTAAGTGTGGAGCGACCTTTTCTTAAGATTTTGGATTTATCTTTTCGACTTGGTAGACACGTCTTACATCTAGTTGCGGAACCACACAGCCTGGTCTCTTATTATGCATCATTTTCATGGTAGAGTCAAAGGCGCGACAGGGGTGAGAGGCGTGGTGTTATATTTACAAGTTCGAATTTCATGGTGGGGTTGGAGGCGATATAGGTGCGCGTTTTCGGTTTTGACAACATTTGTATCTAACACAAATGTAACCTAAAAGTTTGTACAAGTATTTGGAGTAAACGGTTATTCAATTTCATTAAATATGTCGTCAAATCGAAGGAGACGTCTAGCTCTTTTTTATGCATATTTAGACTTATTGCAATATGAAGAAAAACGATGGTGGGTACGTGCCATATATACATAGAAACAGAAGGCAAAAGGGAGATTATTTTAACTTGTTGCAAAAAATGAGACACAAAAAACACAGACAGTTACTTCAATTACAAGAAAAGAATTTAATACACAATCTTTTTTACTTGACATCACAGTTTAGAATGAAGATTCTGTAGGCCTCTGCTTGGGGGTGTATTATTAGTATACCCACTGCATGACATTTCTGCAGACCAGATATTTTAAACCGAATCCATAATAATAAACTTTATGACTGCCGACAACATTGTAAAAGTCGCTGTTTCGCTACATCAATTTACGTTTTTTTAATTTTTTTTAGGAAACTAATATAAGTGTCTCGCTAAAGATCTCACCATTCCGAAAAAATGTATCTGTTTCTATGGTTTCGACGGTGCGGCCAGCGCTAGAGTTGAAATTTCTGAACTTGCTACACCGCGCTTGTAACACCGCGCCAACGACACCATGGTACGGGTTTTTTCAAAATAGAGAGATCCTATTGGTTGAATTTCTGAATCCACGCTTCCAACACCAGAATGAAAATGATATATTAGTGTACAGAACATCCGACAGCGAGTTTGGGACCCTGGAAACGTTGGAAACAGGAGTTCTACGCTCAGGATTCATTCGTGCCCGTTAGGTGTCACTGCATTGTGAGTGAGCGTGCATTGTGAAAGAACTTCAGAAGGGTAACATAGCCTTAATTATTAATTTGTATACAGTATAACTTAGGATAAACGTATTCAGTAGTGGTGCTTCCGACAGCTTTGTACGTCTCAGGACTGTAGTTCGGACTTACAACCCGTTTTCTTGTAAAGACACGTACCACTCACCTTGACAAGGTGTCTCTCCTTTTTTCTCCATCTACTGGGACATACATATCTTTTCGGAGGGCAACACTGACTGTAACTTAGAGTTGTATGTAGTGACTTGGCCAAGATACACTTTAGGAATATACTTTATTACTTATGTTAAGGTTATTGATGGCCTAAATTACCTTTCTGAAAATTTAATCACTACTGTCTTACTACCGTTGAGAAGGTGTCGAGCGACACGCACGACAGAGTATTGCGTACGACAGTCTTACTGATTGTTTCACCAATATTTATCGTTTTCTTTAAAACTTATTTGTTACTGATTGGATAACTTTTTAAACCAATAATAATTTAATTTAGTTACTGAGAGCTACTCTATATATATTTCGTTTTTATCATTTCGTTAATAGTCTGGTGCCTACGTCGAAAGATACTGCACTTGATGATAATGGAATGCCATTTGGCACACGTGTTCCTTATAAAAATTAAATCATTTTGACCCGCAGCACCTATTTGTGAATCGAGGCAAATTCAAGATGGCGGCGAAACTAGCGCGCCAATTACGATAACGCTAACTGATTCTTATGATACAGCAAAATAGCTAAATACATATTTGTACAATGGACCTCTAGCTACAATTTTCCGCGTCGTACGCGAATTTCTGTTACTTAGTTTACAAGATACCGTCCATAATTCATTCTCAGACGCAAAAAAGTGATTACCGAAATGGCTAACGAATTTCGTATGATATGGCTTGTTTTCTATTAATTTAAAGCCGTCAATTACGAATCTGTTATCAAAATGGCGAAAATTTAAAATCTTGATAGATTTTTTTCCCAAATTCGAGACATGTTGATATTCTCTATCACTGCAAATCTGCGTATATTAATATTTTGTTTCAATTCTTCCTAAATCTGTAGAGCATATCCTTGGCTACAAGAATATGTGCGGAATTTTTCTCTGCGGGGCGCCAAAATTAAGGTAGCGGCCGAAATGTGTAAAGTCTCAACTTCGTATTATTTTGACACTCTTTATATCGTTTTCGACCAAATCGGACCTGTAAATTACAAAAATTAAATAAAAAATGGCATATGACTTGTTATTATTCGGATTTTGCCTGAAATGAAATAAAAAAAATTACATATCCGGCCGGAACGGCTGTCAATTATGACATTTAAGTAAGATACTCCATGCATATATGGAATGCATCAATTTGCTTAGGTTTGTTCGCAGCACCTGGTCTCAAATGAAGCCGCTTTCGAAATAACGCTCGAAAATCGAATTTTGCTATTTACATCAAATTTGTTGAGTTGTATATCAATTTCGGGTATATTGAAGTCGCAGATTTCGAAAATTGAGTTAATTTAAAGATTTGCTACACATAAGTACACATGTACACATATGTATTTTGCCCGAAAAAAAAAATTACATGTATTATTAACATAGCAGTGAGATTCATTACACGACAGTGAAGTGTTTCTCCATCGAAAACAATAGTATATAGCAGTTCTGACAAAATAATATAGATTACTGCACACTTAATACGATTCTAATGGTGGCCGAAAACTATTCTTTCGAAAATGGTTAAAATATTCTCTAATAATTTTACCAGTTATTAGGACAACATTTTAATGTGTTGATAGTTCCTTTATTTGCTAATAATACTGACTTCCAGTTTTACCTTACAAAATAATTTATATTTGTTTACAAATCAAAATCAAAAGCCTCACTAATTAGGTAAGCCTATGTAAAGATAAAATTCTAGTGAGATAGAGTATGTCCATTCATGCCATCAATTGTACTGATTATTGCCGTTATTAATTTTAATTTAGTTTTATTTTAAATTTTTAAAGGGATAAAATATTTCAAAATTATATTTTTAAAAACTACACCCATGAAAACGCCAAGTCAAGTTCAGGGGATAATTACGTCCGTTCCCTAATAATTAAAAATTACATATTATTTCTTAAATTAAAGTTTATTTAAAATGTTTCTTCAATTAATTATGCAAAATAATGTTTATCACCAGGTTTCGACTTCGATTCAGACTAGTGTTGAACAAGAATTCATCCAATATCTTCATTTTGTATAGAATTAAGTAGTAGAGGAAGTCAGTATTATTGGCACATATAGAGGATATATCAACACATTAAAATGTTGTCCTGATAACTGGTAAAAATATCTGAGAATATTTTAACCATTTTCGAAAGAATAGTTTTCGGCCACCATTAGAATCGTATTAAGTGTGTAGTAATGTATATAATTTTGTCAGAACTGCTATTTACTACACTTTTGGATGGAGAGACACTTCATTTCCGTGTAATGAATCTCATTGCTATGTAAAGAATACATGTAATTATTTTTTTCGGGCAAAATAAAATCTTTTGTGTAGCAAATCTTTAAATTAACTTCATTTTCGAAATCTGCGACTTCAATATACTCGAAATTGATATACAACTCAACAAATTTGATGTAAATAGCAAAATTCGATTTTCGAGCGTTATTTCGAAAGCGGTTTCATTTGAGACCAGGTGCTGCGAACAAACCTAAGCAAATTGATGCATTCCATATATGCATGGAGTATCTTATTTAAATGTCATAATTGACAGCCGTTCCGGCCGGATATGTAATTTTTTTAATTTCATTTCGGGAAAAATCCGTATAATAACTAGTCATATGCCATTTTTTATTTCATTTTTGTAATTTACAGGTCCGATTTGGTCGAAAACGATATAAAGAGTGTCAAACTAATACGAAGTTGAGATTTTACACATTTCGGCCGCTACCTTAATTTTGGCGCCCCGCAGAGAAAAATTCTGCACATATTATTGTAGCCAACGATATGCCTTATAGATTTAGGAAGAATTGGAACAAAATATTAATATACGCAGATTTGCAGTGATAGAGAATATCAACATGTCTCGAATTTGGGAAAAAAATCTATCAAAATTTTAAATTTTCGCCAATTTGATAACAGATTTGTAATCTACGGCATTAAGTTAATAGAAAACGAGCCATATCATACGAAATTTGTTAGCCATTTCGGAAATCACTTTTTTGCGTCTGAGAATGAATTATGGACGGTATCTTGTAAACTAAGTAACGGAAATTCGCGTACGATGCGGAAAATGTAGCTAAAGGTTCATTGTACAAATATGTATTTAGCTATTTTGCTGTATCATAAGAATCAGTTATCGTTATCGTAATTGGCGCGCTAGTTTCGCCGCCATCTTGAATTTGCCTCGATTCACAAATAGGTGCTGCGGGTCAAAATGATTTAATTTTTATAAGGAAGACGTGTGCCAAATGACATTCCATTATCATCAAGTGCAGTATCAACGTAAAATATGGTGCGTAGGCACTAGACTATAATGTAATATATCTATTTGTTTATTTATCCGATTTGGCAATAAAACGGGTAATTCATATTGTGCTTTTTATTTAGCTTGTTTTAACTTTATTTATGTATTTTTTTTTCCAATATTGGGAACGGTAGATTTCTACAACATAAGTGTTGAGGAAGTAAATACTACTGTCGGCGGTGTTCTGAATCACACTTGAGGCCTTGGCGAAATGTTCGATTCATTGGCACCCATTTTTTTTAAAAAGAACTTAACTGCACACCGCGTAAATGTAGTCGAGTAAACTTGACCCAGTCCCGTCTTCAGTGGACAAGCCGATCGCCTCTGCTAGACAGAGTAACATTATCTGACACATACCTGCAGATTCCTGCGGAACATGGCAAATTATAATGGATAAAGCACGTAGTGAGGATGAAGGAGAAACGAATGATGAGGAAGGTCTGGAAATTAAATCATCTGCGAACCAGTAAGAAGATCTCGCAAGATGGAGAAATCAACAAACGCAAAATGTAATTCTGGCTTACAGCCAAAATCTGGAAAGACCTGTTACTTCACAGACAGATGGAGAACTTTTTTGAGTGAGGCAGTGAACTTGCGTCATACTACACAAGAAGAAAAAATGCATATAATTCAATGATTTATATAATATACTAGCTGAGTACCCGTGCTTCGCTACGGTATATTGACGGTTTGCCATCATTGTGTAATTATTATAAGTCAAGGTTCCTCAGGTGTAGATTCACCCCGTTAGAGGCTCATTAGTTTAAAATTCGTAGTTTGTTTCTAAACATGTGCACGGGTAACTTTTATAAGCAAAAACCTAGTCGATATCTCATCTGTCCTAAGAGATATTGAGGAATCCGTGCAAAAATATTTTACTCCCTTTCATCCCATAGGAGTCGAAAAATCCTTTCTTAGTGGGTTCTTACGTCATATTTTATACCAATCTCCCCTTTAAGGATGAAATTTAAAAAACTTTCAAAACGATTTCTAAATATTTACCAAAATAATAGAAAATTATGTACCAAAATGGAATGTTATAACTCAGGAAATACAAAGGTTTCTATAATTCTCCCCAAATGTAGATTCACCACTTTAAGGGTTGATTAGGGCAAAATCCTGAATAACTGTTTCAAAAATTTATTATATATTATATTTATTATAATTAATATGGGTAACCTTTGTAATCAAAAACCAAGTCAATATCTCATTGGTCCTAAGGTATATTGAGGAATCCTTCAAATCACATTTCACCCCTTAGAGCTCGAATTTCGAAAAATCTCTTCTTAGTGGGTGCTTACATCAATGGAGGAATATACTTCCCGAATTTCATGTCTCTATATCCAAGGGAAGTTCTATCGAATATAAATACCCATTTACCCCCCCCCCTATTTACATTTAGAGGTGAAATTTTAAAAGACTGTCAAAACTATTTCGAGATATTTGAAAAAGACACCGGTGTGCCATAAATGAATGTTATAATTTAATAAACACAGGAAATACGACGGGTTGTATAATTCACCCCGATTATAGATTTACCCTTTTAGGGGTTGATTAGGAAAGAATCCAGAAATAAAATTTTCAGCATTTGTATGGTTAATCTTTATAAGCAAAAGCCGAGTCAATATCTTATTTGTATTAAGAAGTATTAAGGAATCCTTGATATCACATTTCAGCCATTAGGGGTTGAATTTCGTAAAATACCGTCTTATTGAGTACTTACGTCATACAAGGAATATACTTTACGAATTTCATGTATCTTGTCCAGAGGACGTTCTATCGAGTAAAAAATACCCATTTACCCCTTTAGGGGTGAAATTTTTAGAAACTGTCAAAACTATATCGAGATATTTTAAAAAGACACCGATATGCCAAAAAGGAATGTTATAACTAAATAAACACAGGAAATACGAAGGGTTGTATGTATAATTCACCCCGATTGTAGACCCCTATAGGGGTTGATTCGAACAAAATCCTGAAATAAGCTTTTCGGCATTTGTATAGGTAATCTTTGTAAGCAAAATCCAAGACGATATCTTATTGGTCCTAAGAGGTATTGAGGAATCCTTGAAATCACATTTCACCCCTTTTCACTTCTTAGGGGTGGAGTTTCGAAAAATCCCGTCTTATTGAGTGCTTACGTCATGGAGGGAATATACTTCACGAATTTTATTTACCTATGTCCAAGGGATGTTCATAAACAAAAATGAAGGCGATATATTATTGGACCGGTGAGATATTGAGGAATCCGTGAAAACACATTTTACTCCATTTCACCCCTTGGGGGTTGAATTTCCAAAAATCATTTCTTAGGGGGTCCTTAAGTCATAAAAGGGATATACTCCCTGAATTTTATGTTTCTTTGTCTAGACGACATCCTATCGAATAAAAAATGCCAATATACCCCTTTAGGGGTGAAATTTAAAAAAACGGTCAAAACACTTTCTAGATATTTTAAAAAGACACCTATATGTCAAAAAAGAGTGTTATAACACAATAAACACAGAAGATGCGAAGGGTTCTATAATTCACCCTGATTGTAGATTCACCCCTTTAGGGGTTGATTAGGACAAAATCCTGAAATAAGTTTTTTTATATTTACATGCGTAGTCTTTGTAAGCAAAAACCAAGTCGATATTTTATTGGACCTAAGAGATATTAAGGAAACCGTGAAGCCACATTTTACCCCTTTTAACCCCCTTTTCACCCACTTAGAGGATGAGTTTCGAAAAATCCGTTCTTAGTGGGTGCTTACGTCATGGAGGGAATATACTCGCCGAATTTCATGATTATAGGTCCAGTGGTTTGGGCTGGGCGTTGATTATGAGTAGGTAGCTTAGTTACGATTTTATATATATAGATTTCGGTGGTAATTTTTTTCAATGTTTGAGTGTGTCACTTACAATTTCTGGTTCGCTTATATTGTATAATACAATTACTACAACAAATCTGTTATATTTCTAAAATCCAACACATTTTAATTATTTATTGATATCAAATTCATTACATTTATATTTGTACAACTGTACAATTATATGTACATTTATTAAATTCATTATTTTTACATTACATTCGCAACAATGATATTATTTTTACCAATTAATATTTAGTTCATTGTGTAGTATCAGTTTACAGAGGTTTAGGGTATGAGAACAGGTTCAGTTTCAGTTTCAGTAGTTGTAGTATCAGTAGTCGTTGTAGTGTCAGTAGTTGTAGTAGTTGGTGTGGTCGTCGTGGTATCCGTTGTCGTAGTGGTTTCTGGTGTTGTGGTAGTAGTATCAGTGGTGGTAGTAGTATCAGTGGTGGTAGTAGTATCTGTTGTTGTTGTGGTATCTGTAGTCGTAGTTGTATCAGTTGTAGTAGTAGTTGGTGTTGTTGTTGTGGTATCCGTAGTCGTAGTTGTATCAGTTGTGGTGGTTGTTGGAGTTGTGGTAGTAGTATCTGTAGTTGTAGTGCTAGCAGTAGTAGTTGTTATATCAGTTGTTGTTGTAGTTGGTGTTGTTGTCGTGGTATCAGTTGTTGTAGTAGTTGGTGTTGTTGTTGTGGTATCAGTAGTAGTAGTAGTTTCAGTTGTAGTGGTTGTTGGCGTTGTGGTAGTAGTATCAGTTGTAGTAGTTGTTGGTGTTGTGGTAGTACTAGCTGTTGTTGTAGTAGTATCAGTTGTTGTACTGGTTGGAGTTGTTGTTGTGGTATCAGTTGTAGTTGTTGTTGGTGTTGTGGTAGTAGTATCAGTAGTAGTAGTTGTTGGAGTTGTGGTAGTAGTAGCTGTTGTTGTAGTGGTATCAGTTGTTGTAGTAGTTGGTGTTGTTGTTGTGGTATCAGTTGTAGTGGTTGTTGGTGTTGTGGTAGTAGTATCAGTTGTAGTTGTTGTTGGTGTTGTAGTAGTAGTATCAGTTGTAGTAGTTGTTGGAGTTGTGGTAGTAGTAGCTGTTGTTGTAGTGGTATCAGTTGTTGTAGTAGTTGGTGTTGTTGTTGTGGTATCAGTTGTAGTGGTTGTTGGTGTTGTGGTAGTAGTATCAGTGGTAGTGGTTGTTGGTGTCGTGGTAGTAGTATCAGTTGTAGTAGTTGTTGGAGTTGTGGTAGTAGTAGCTGTTGTTGTAGTGGTATCAGTTGTTGTTGTAGTTGGTGTTGTTGTTGTGGTATCAGTTGTAGTGGTTGTTGGTGTTGCGGTAGTAGTATCAGTTGTAGTGGTTGTTGGTGTTGTGGTAGTAGTATCAGTTGTAGTAGTTGTTGGAGTTGTGGTAGTAGTAGCTGTTGTTGTAGTGGTATCTGTTGTTGTAGTAGTTGGTGTTGTGATAGTAGTTGGTGTTGTTGTTGTGGTTGGTGTTGTGGTAGTAGTTGGTGTTGTTGTTGTGGTTGGTGTTGTGGTAGTAGTTGGTGTTGTTGTTGTGGTTGGTGTTGTGGTAGTAGTTGGTGTTGTTGTTGTGGTATCAGTAGTAGTGGTCGTTGGTGTTGTAGTTGTAGTATCACTTGTAGTAGTTGTTGGAGTTGTGGTAGTAGTAGGTGTTGTTGTAGTGGTATCTGTTGTTGTAGTGGTTGGTGTTGTGGTAGTAGTTGGTGTTGTTGTTGTGGTTGGTGTTGTGGTAGTAGTTGGTGTTGTTGTTGTGGTATCAGTAGTAGTGGTCGTTGGTGTTGTAGTTGTAGTATCACTTGTAGTAGTTGTTGGAGTTGTGGTAGTAGTAGGTGTTGTTGTAGTGGTATCTGTTGTTGTAGTGGTTGGTGTTGTGGTAGTAGTTGGTGTTGTTGTTGTGGTTGGTGTTGTGGTAGTAGTTGGTGTTGTTGTTGTGGTTGGTGTTGTGGTTGGTGTTGTGGTAGTAGTTGGTGTTGTTGTTGTGGTTGGTGTTGTGGTTGGTGTTGTGGTAGTAGTTGGTGTTGTTGTTGTGGTTGGTGTTGTGGTAGTAGTTGGTGTTGTTGTTGTAGTATCAGTAGTAGTGGTCGTTGGTGTTGTAGTTGTAGTATCTGTTGTTGTAGTGGTAGCAGTAGTTGTTGTTGTATCAGTTGTGGTAGTAGTTGGTGTTGTTGTTGTGGTATCAGTAGTAGTAGTAGTTGGAGTTGTGGTAGTAGTATCAGTTGTAGTGGTTGTTGGTGTTGTAGTTGTAGTATCTGTTGTTGTAGTGGTAGCGGTAGTTGTTGTTGTGTCAGTTGTGGTAGTAGTTGGTGTTGTTGTTGTGGTATCAGTAGTAGTGGTTGTTGGTGTTGTAGTAGTAGTATCAGTTGTAGTTGTTGTTGGTGTTGTAGTTGTAGTATCTGTTGTTGTAGTGCTAGCGGTAGTTGTTGTATCAGTTGTGGTAGTAGTTGGTGTTGTTGTTGTGGTATCAGTTGTAGTGGTAGTTGGCGTTGTGGTAGTAGTATCTGTTGTTGTAGTTGATGCTGTTGTTGAACTATCCGTTGTGGTTGATATAGTAGTAGAATCTGTAGCAGTTATAGAACCGCTTGTTGTTGTATCACTGATAGTCGTAGTACTGGAAGTAGCTGTAGAACCACTGGTGGATGTTGTATCAGAACTGACTGTTGTTCCTGCAGTAGTTGTTGTGGAGTTACTGGCAATATTTGCAGCAGTAACCGTGGTGGTTGTTGTTGGACGGGGAACAATATATGGCGTACAGAAAGCTCCAGAAGCAACACAAGTTTTACTTATACTATCAAATTTGTATCCTGATTGACAAGGCTGTTGGACCACGACATGGTTAACGCATTCCAAATATTCAGAACAGTTACGTGGATAAGGCATTTTAATGCCATTAATGGGACAAGTAGTTATACTGACATGAGCGCTTGAATCTTTTGGACAGCATGGTGAATAAGTTCCTTGTTCACATGCATTATTGAAACAGTTATATGATGTTCCAGCTGGGCATACTTCTCTTACATATTTACCACTTGAGCATTGGAAGAATGCACTGCAGTTTGACGCTGATGGTGCTGTGAATCCATTGAATGGGCACACAGAAGTTATTGGTGCAAGCGTTGGTGTTTGTATAACCTTTCCAGTAAAACACTTAGGTTTTTTACCAAAAAGTGGCTTTACACAAATGCGACGTATTGGACAAAACAGTAATCCTTCTGAGCAAGATTTTAATGTACGCGTATGAGCGACACATTCACGATAGTAGTTGCAACGAACAGCTGGTTCTTTCATTCCATTTACGGGACAATTTCGGATATCGCCGGGACAACACCACATCATTTTTGTTGTAGTACATTGTTTATTTTTACAATTCCAAAACTGACCTGATGGACAACTATAACTTTTGGGGAGTCTGAACCACCCTACATCAGCATACTTATTACAATTATGAGGGTTAGCAACAAAATATGCTGATACTGTGCAAAGGAAAGCGCACAAAGTTATGAATTGTAAACCTGAAAAAAGAAAGAATGTTAATATCAAATATATAACTCATCCAGTACGAATTTCATAACAATAAAAATGTATAGGTTATATGCAAAGGTAACTCTGATAGTTTTATCACAAGTTAGTTAGTTAAAACTATTGGTACACAGCAACGATGGCTATTTACGCCTCTTCTCATAAGTAAATAAAGTAAATTTTTATTACACTCTATCATTTTACCGCTGCTTTCGCGCATTCATACTTCTTTCCCAGTGGCGGCTCGTGATATGAAAACGCGAGGGTGCTGCAACTTTTGAAATTTACAAACACATCTTAAATGAATGGTTTGATAAAATTTCGAAGTTATCGTCAGAATAATAATTTTAAAAAAATAAATAAACATGAAAAAATATTGTTTATTATCCATAAATTTTCATTTTGGTATATTCTAAAATTACTTAAAATCCATTCTTCTCGTCTTATTTCTAGCGAAAAGGTCAATAACATTTTCTTTGATGTCTGTGCGACTGTTGCGTAATTTTTTCTCAGTTGAAATCATTGCAAGTGCATTTAATCCTGATTTATTACTACACTACAAACTTAGCAAAGGAACTGCTTGATGCACAGTGCCGCGTTACGTATGTCACTGCGAGTGTAAATGCTTGCGCGCGCATCAATATACGTCATATTGTTATATCATATGACACTGTGAAAAACAGAGATCATCTAGCGTTCTTCGCTCTTCTTAGAGCTGAAACTTGCACGGGCGGTTCACGTGCTGCTTGCAAGATGTATTTTTAATTTATTTTTTTATACAAAATAAAGAGTTTAAACAATTGTTGATGATAAAATTAATTATTACAAAACAATATGAATAAATTAATAAAATATTTATATATCGACAAATATAGGGGGTGCTGCAGTTCTGCACTGCCTATACACGAGCCGCCGATGTTCTTTCCACTAATTTTTAGGCTGTTGTAGGTATGATCAAAAATCCCTTATAATGTTACTCATGTATATTTTTGTCTGTCTATCTGTTCAGTAGAAATTGTAGCCAAATGGTTGAACTTAGAAAGTTGAAATTTGACATAAAGTCTGTTCCAAACGGTTAGGCGGAACTAGATTTTACAATCTAGTTACTTTCATCGTTTAAATCATACTTTTCGGCCGTTTTGTTTAAGCTTTGTAAATCATACTTGCAACAAACATTTTTTGGTTAAGGTTAATATCATTTTAAAATGTCGTTTTCTTTATATTTTGATTTTTTGTGTCATTCTTAATACAAATATCCCATTTATTTATTTATTTGTCATTAAAATATGTAAGAAAATTAATTTAAGTTTGACATATGTCATTCGTTTCCATGGTTTCATTGTTGGAATTTTAAATTTTGACATTCCAACGTGAAAATTGAAATAACCCAAGCAAGGTCCCTTTTCGGGACAACCTAAAAGAACGAAATTCCCATTTAGTTCCGCCTAACCGTTTGAAACAGACTGTATTTAAACACATAAAAGAAAAATGTAAGAGTTCAAATAAATGCGTAACGGGAAAATATAAATAAATACATATTTAACGGGAAAAATTAATATATTTTTTAAAATTTTGAATGGGGTATATATAATCTGTCTCATTGTGTAATACGAAACTAGATCTGGTTACTTTGGTGACTGTTGTGGTATAAATAAACTTTTATGGAAACATGTGAACTTGTAAACCTGGCTTTTAAATATTTGGTTAATTTTTATTATATGGAGGTTATATTCACTCAAAAACTATGTATGTCAGATAACAAATTGACATGTCAAAATTGCGATTGACATGTCAAAATTGTGATAGACATGTCAAATATTTTGAAAGGTGCCACTTCAGAATTACCACCCTAAGATGATATTTTAAATATACAACATAAAAAATTAAATTTCCCTCTTAGTTTCGTATTACAAAATGAGACAGATAATATCAAATGAAGTCCCTTAATGCATAGATAATCCAACAAAATTTTCATAAGCCAAATATTTTTACAAAATTTTTGTCAAAAATATCTATTAATATATATTTTTTTAATTTATTATCTGATATCAAAAGACAACTCTAAAGCCGCATTCAGAGCTCTTAAATCAATAGACTGTAGATTACGGCTTGTAGTCGGTTGTTTGTCACTAACAAGTTTGTCATATAGTAACGCGTTAAACCATTCAGACTTCTAAATATAATATGTTGTTCTTTGTCGATTGTGGATAATTTTCTAAACTTATAGCATGTGAGTTGTTTTAATAAGACAGACATATAAACACATTGACTATCTCAGTCTAGTAACACCGTAGTTATCGTAAGCCTTTACATAACCTAAAATAATGTCATCATTAACAAATCTTGCTCAAAATTACAAAGACGGATAGTAAATATGATCAATTTAGGTAATTAGGTTAGGTTTAGTTAGTTAAATTTTAAGACAACAGAATTATAAAAACGATAAAACATAGAAAATATTTTACGAAGCCATGTTGTTGGTTTCAAGACACACAGATGTCGGACTATTCGTAACACATTAATTTTTAGAGTTGTATAAACATGCCAAATTTCAACTCTCTAGATTTAGCAGTTTGACTATAATTTTTATCGAACAGACATACAGACAGACAGACAAACGACAAAATGACGGTATAAGGATTTTTTGGTCATACTTACAAAACCCTAAAATGAAAAACTTAATGAAAACTAAGAATATGTATAGTTAAGTGTTTGTTTTGGCGCCCCTTAGAGTGGGCGCTTTGGGCCTGTCCGCTCTCGCTCCTATCTTTGGCCGGTACTATTGCAAACTGCTCGACGTGTGCACGTGATCCGGCCAAACTAGAGTAAAATGTTACATGGCGTGTTACATTACGCGCTACATTAGCGGATTGGTTCGCTCTTCTAGACCCAGTTTTAGAAAATCATTCAAATTTTCAACAAATATATAAATAAATTTGTTTATATTATTTTTACCAATCGCCAACATATATAAGAGAGGTATTGTGATCATACCGATTTTGACATTTCGAGATTTCGATGGATCACCACGAATTGAGGCCCCTACATAACGTTTTGACTATTTTTAGCATGATGTCTGTCGGTCTACCTGTCTGTCTGTCTGCCTGTCCGTCCGTCTGTCTGTGTACACGTGCAGAGCAAATTCGGCTAAAAGGATTTATATGAAACTTCATATTTAAGCGTTTGAAATGGCACGAGTTGGTCAACTTTTAGTAAAAATCGGTTAACTAGAAATGGGAGTTTACTCGTGTCGATTTTAAGATTTTTGCGAAAATTTCACAACAGAAATATTTCAAAAAAAATATTTAACAAAAGTTTTTATAAAAGCAGTAACTAACAACTTTTATTTGAGACATTTTTTGATAAAACAGCATAAATTAAACAAGTACTTTGTGATGGCGGTCGGTCCTGTGGTGGCCGCAGCTGAATTTTTAAATACTTTTTATTGCAATGAAATTCAAATATTTTCGAAAATAAATGTTTATCTTTTAATTTAAGTATTAAGCTTTCACTTAATGTGACTAGAATTTCAAAATGCCTGAGAAGGACATCACCAAAAAAACTTCTAGCCAATCACGTTTATTTAATAATAAAATAAAGACAAGTTAAACTCCGTAGCACACACAAGCAATGCACTTTACTATTGAGTTAATTACAACTATAACTTTTAATACTTACTTTTTTTAGTATGTGTGTCTTGAATAAAAAAAAATTGTTTTTGTGAGGTACTGCATCATCAAAATACACAAAAAAATCAGCTGTGGCCACCACAGGATCGACCGCCATCACAAAGTACTTGTTTAATTTATGCTGCTTTATCAAAAAATTTATCAAATAAAAGTTGTTAGTTACTACTTTTATAGCAACTTCTGTTAAATAAATTTTTTCAAAATATTTCTCTGTTGTGAAATATTCGCAAAAATCTTAAAACCGACACGAGTAAACTCACATTTCTAGTTAACCGATATTAACCAAATGTTGATCAACTCGTGCCATTGATGTCAAAAGCTTAAATATGAAGTTTCATAAAAATCCTTTTAACCGAATTTGCTCTGCACGTGTACACGGATCGACAGACAGACTGACTGACAGATAGACCGACAGACAGACAGACGGACGGACGGACAGACAGACAGACGGACGGACGGACAGACAGACATACAGACCGACAGATATCATGCTAAAAATAGTCAAAACGTAATGTAGGGACCTCAATTCGTGGAGATCCATCGAAATCTCGAAATGTCAAAATCAGTATGATCAAAATACCGCCCTTATATATGTTGGTGGTAATTGTAGCAGACTGGGAACATACAGTTACGGTCAAAATAATAAATACACCTAATATAGTAACCTTATTATTTGTAGTTCGAACACGTAATTATATTCATATTTTTATTTTAACTGGCATAAACAATAAAGCACTTTATTATCTATTAAATCCATAATATTTATCAAGAAATATTATTTGATCATAGAAATATTTTGATTTTTGTGAAAACACTGCCTGACATAGTTGGTCAAAATAATAAATACATTTCCTAAAACTCTTAAAAATGATTTGATAACGGAGTTAAGACAGGTTCAGACAAGTTCATAATGTATTTATAAGTATATGTTTTACAAAAAAAAATATTTAGTTTTGTTCAAACTATTGCGAAGATGGGTAAGAATAAGCATTGTGGCAGTGAAATGGAACTTAACTAAAAAATTTTAAAATGATGGTAATTCTTTTACAAGATTTGCTAATATTATGGGTTGCTCTTTGGGAATGGTACAAAATGCCATCAGTCACTCATTTAAAGAAGAAACCCGGGGTAGACCACACAAAATTTCAAAAAACGAAGATAGACGCTTGGTGAAGGAAGTGAAAAAAATCCTTCCATGTCATCAACTAATTTACTAACCGAACTACAACCGAATATTTCTGCACGAACCATTAGAAGGAGATTGGTAGAGCATAACTTAAGATCATGTTCGCCTAGAAAAGTACTATTATTAAAACCAAGACACTTACAAGCCCGTAAGGAATTTGCTCAAGAACACATTTACTGGTATGGTGCAGAAGGTATTAAAAAATGGAGAAATATTTTATTTAGTGGCGAAAGTAAATGTATGTTGTTTGGAAATGATTAGAAAAAATTTGTTATGCGTCCTCCAAACCAGGCGTTTAACCCTAAGTACACGAAAAAACCCGTTAAACATGGAGAAGGTAAGATTTCAGTTTGCGGTTGTTTTTCTTGTCATGGTATAGGTCAATTATTTCGCATAGATGAGATAATGACGAAAAAAATTTACATCCTAATTTTGGAAACTATTATGCTACCCTATGCGGAATGAAATATGCCACAAATATGGATCTACCAGCAAGATAACGACTCTAAACACACGGCTCGTGCAACAAAACCATGGTTCCAGCAAAACAATGTTCAAGTTTTACCTTGGCCTGTTCAATTACCGGATTTGAATCCAATAGAAAATCTTTGGAAACCAGTAAAGGGTAGGGTTGAGCAGGAAAAACCAACGAACAAAAATGAATTATGGATTGCTGTTCAAGAAGGTTGGAAAAGCATTCCTGTAGAGAGCTGTCAACGGCTCATCGAGTCGATACCCAAACGATGTCGGGCCGTTTTGGCAAACAAAAGTCATTCTATTGATTACTAAGATTATAAAAATTAGCATTATGTAATTAGTAACAGTAAAATGAAATATAAATTTTATATTTGACTAAATTTTCTCGATTGTATTTATTATTTTGACCAACCATTTCAGGTAGTGTTTTCACAAATATCAAAATATTTCTATCACCACATAATATTTCTTGATAAATATTATGGTTTTAATAGATCATAAAGTGCTTTCTTAGTTATGCCAGTTAGAATAAAAATATGAATTTATTTAGTGTTTCAACTACAAATAATAAGGTTAGTGTATTAGGTGTATTTATTATTTTGACCGTAACTGTATGCACAGGGGCGCCTCAAAGTTATCCGCCGCCCGAGTGTGACCATCATGTTTCCGCCCTTGATGAGCGTTTAAAACTCGCGAAAAAACGATTCAAAATTCTATTTGTACTAGAAAAGGCCAATATTTGTTGCTCAATATTTTCGGTTTTCTAGATCGATCTTTTTGGGTTATAGCAGTGGTACTCAACTTGTGCTTCGCGAAATCATGGGGTTCCTTGGAACGTTTTCAGAGGTTCCGCAACTTTAATTAACTGGTTTTATACTGTTTTTTTTTTAATGACTTTTCTTGTATACAATGATTTTGGTAAATTTTGAAAATTGAATAACTTTAAATCTGAGGGTGCTATAAAATTTTTAATCGTCATTTTTGACATCAGTAGTACATATTTCAGTAGAGAGCAAAACCAGCAGATAGCAGTGCTGCTCGAATCACACCGCATTGTGCGGGCACTGGTTCTGGCGTAATTTCCGCGTCTGCATGTCACCAGGGTTTGGGATGCAGCCGTATGTGTTTAGCTCCACTAGTCTCTAGTATGACGCGGCTCAAAAGGTTGCTGAAGTTTTCGATTAGTGGACGCTTGTCAAGACCTGACAAACCCCATAATAATAATAATATTTATTCCAAATTATCTTATTTTACTTATCGACAAAAAGTTCGAATTTGTTCGAATTTTGAGTAGTGATATAATTAACTTCTTATATGACCTACCATTTAAATATGTACTTTGTACTGTATTATTGGATTTTATGTTTATAATGATTGCTAATAAATGTTCATAATAAATAAATAAATAATATTCAAAATAGCATATCGCTAATTACTCGATTCAATTTTTATTTATAATTTGCATTAAAAATTATATTAGGTAGGTATTGCATTATATTAAAATCAGCTGTGGCCATCACAGGACCGACCGCCATCACAAAGTACTTGTATAAAATACATTCTAGCAGCAGAGTAGAAATAACTTGGTCTAATATATATTTCTAACAAAGATATTATTTATCATGACCATGGAAACGTTACACATGAAAATAATTCGAAAAATTTTTCAAAAATGTTTCGTTTTATCAAAAAATGTCTCAAATAAAAGTTGTTAGTTATTACTTTTATAGCAAATTTTGTTATATAAATTTTTTAGAAATATTTTTCTGTTGTTTATATATTTTTTATATCGTTTATAATATTAGCAAAAATCTTAAAATCGATACGAGTAAACTCCCATTTTTTGTCAACCGATTTTTACCAAAAGTTGACCAACTTGTGCCATTAATGTCAAAAGCTTAAATAGGAAGTTTCATAAAAATCCTTTAGCCGAATTTTCTCTGCACGTGTACACAGACAGACAGACGGTCGGACGGACAGACGGACTAGGCGGTCACCTGGACTCGCCTAGATTTGCCACCTAAAGCCTTACTCTGACCCTGAACCAAAAAAAAAAAGTTGTGTTTTAAATAGCGATTTCACATAAAAGCCAGATTTGCGGATACAGATACGGCTAGGGCTTATTTGTTTTTTGATCCGTGGTTACGGATACGGATCTTCCATGTGAGTACAGAGACCTTGAAGCGATAGTTTGATATATCGCACTGTTCCTATAGATCGTTCAATTTTTAAAATGCAGTACAGGTTAAATGCAGTTTGGAAAACCACCAGCAAATTATGTGATGCTCGACTTAACATCAATGTAAACGCCAAAATAAAATTTACTGCACCTTGGGCATTTTTAGATGCAAGCTTGTATGAAAACTAATTTAAATTTTTCTATAAGATATTTGTTTAAATTCCGCCTTAGAAAAACTGATACGGACCCAAGTATGGATTTTTATTTTTTCCAGATCATCGCGGATATGGATACGGACAGCCGGCACACCACTAGTTTTAAATATAATCCATTGCTCATCTGAGTAAGCCATATTTTTTTTTTTTTGTTTGGTTGCGTAAAATATTGACATTAAAAAATAATGACATTCTTCCAATCTTATTTGTATATTTTTTATGTTCAATTAATATATTTGACGATATTATCAACTCATATTAAATAAAATCTATTAATTAGAACAAATTTTTTGATATTTTATTTTCACATGTCTAGTTATTTTTCGTGGCTACCAATAAAACTGCCACCCTACTATAGCCTACTCAGATAAAGAAACATCGTGAATGGATTTTAAGTAAATATTTATTATATTTACAATATAAGCTTCATAAAATAAGAAAAGAAAATCAAAAAAGCGATGAAAGGGAGGCGTAGGTATTCAGAAAATCACTTGAAGAGCGGGGGTTAGAAATTCAGAAAATACTTTGAGTGCAGGAAAGGCAGAAAACGTGTAACAAACAGTCAGTACTATATAAAAAAAACGTTGGATATTTATATTTCGCGCGACCCGGAGAAATACGGATCAAACCCGGAACCCGGACACAAACCTGTAAAACCCGGAACCTCCGAGTCAGATCCGAAGAGGTGGCAACCCTATCCAGTGCCCGCTTCCCATGGCGCTTCTAGGCGGTCACCTGGACTCGCCTAGTGGTAAAACCATCCCTGATCAGACCTACGTTGATTTAACTCTTTTTTTTTACATCGGACTATTTCTGCAACGAGGCTAATCGCCGATGCCAGGGGGCGAGCTCCCTGGATAAGGGTGAATGATTGTGAAAATGGGAGTAATGTAAACATATTATTCTCGCCCGAATAATATCACCAACGAAGGAGGCACGAACCATCGACCACCCAGTCCAGACTGTATATTCCACCAGTCTAAACCGCACGACTCAATGCGCACGGCCACTCCGTTGGCAACTCTTTTTAGTTAAAATTAAGGAATACACCCTCTAAGTTTGGCAAATTCCTCGTAGGACACCTATGTAGGTACACTAGAAAATTTTTAACTAACTCTTGCTCGGAAGATTCACCACATTTTATTCAAATTCTATTTCATTTTAAATAAAAACTAAAGAAAAAAACTAAATTCTAAATTTAAAATATATGAAATGTATGAACACTTACCCCACATGTTGGCGAATAATGTAAACGTAAAGAGTTGTTGTTTTTATATTGCTTGAGTAATCTATCCGTGCTGTAAATTAGTTTTTAGTTATGTTATTAGTGCATTCAATTACATACAATTGTTCCATTTTTATCAATTCTATTATATATTTATGCTTTATACGTTCCTTTAAACTTTATCTATCCTAGTATTGACGAAACAGTGTAACTAATAATTGGTAATATAACTGGTAATATAACCATCTAATCAGTCAACCTTGCAGGGACTTAACGACGGAATTGAGTGAAATGAGCACTGAATATTATTATTAGTTCATATCTCAATCATAATAAAAACTGTAACTAATTGTACGACACATGCCAGACAGAGTATCATATTATGTGTTGACAAGACGGTAGGGTCGAATAAGAAGTTCTAATTTTCGGCCGGACAAAATAAGAGTCATATTAGTAGATTACCGTGAAACGGGATGAAGTTGGTCAAGTGAACTTGACCAAAAAATCAAAAAATGTTCAGAATATTTACAGATTAACTATCTTTTCACATAAACAATTATATATAGAGAAGTTCCTAAAACAGTGGTTCTCATAGTGGGTGCCGTTCATTACTTGTAGGGGTACCGCGGGCGTGTTGTGAAATTTAGCATCGTATGTATTTTTATCCGCATAATAAAATTTTACAAAACTGAATGAATGCAAACGGGTACAACTCGTGGATTCCTACATTATCTTCCGATCGTTTTAAAATCACTACTCGTTATAGCGCATTCTTAATGTTAAAAATTTCAAATGAATATTTGAAATCCATAGATTTATCATAGAAATCATATGTCGGATTATGTACCGATGGTGCACCGTCCATGGTTGGGTTGTTAATGGCATCTGACACTACCGATAGAGGCGCTACTGCATTCACATCATGGCTGACTTTGGTAGGATATTTTTGACAGGTTCAATGGTATTTTCATGTGATATTCATTGAAACACACGGGAACACACTTTAAAATGGTCTTTAACTGTCTTTCCACTTCTAAGAACATATTCCCATGCTTGTCACAAACTCGACTATCCTACAACCGTCAGTTTCTCAAAATCTCACTAGAGGCGCTTCAGTTATTGTCAGTTGACAAAAGTGTTTTGTGTCATTTTCCAGAAAGGAAAATACTCTTATCATATCTAGTCATTGTTTTTTACATGGACAAGCCCTAATCTCAAAAACACTAGGAAAGGAGCTATCAATGTTCTCAGTGGCGCAGCCAGGATTTTGTCTTGGGGAGGGCCGAAATCAAATTTCAAGGGCACGCGGGCCGCATACGGCCCTCAACCTTATTTTTGTGGCCCCTGAAGCGGTAATCAAAATCACTTGAGCTTATATAGGGGAAAAATATATTTAAAAATGTAAAATATACTCTCTTCCCCTTTTCTGTTTATAAACAAATTTCAAGAAACCCTTCGGGATATTTAAAGTTCCGTCACTGCTTATCATTTTGTATGTAAAATTGACGGCGACCCAAATCAGTTCGACACCCCTGCTGTTGGATATTGATGTTTATATCAAATAATAATTCCATTATTTGTTGATAAAAAAAAATTAATTTCTAATCCATGTATCAAAAACTTTCATTTGATTTTTTCTTCGATAAATACATATTTATTTATATTTTTTAAAATAAAACAAAGATGGGCGAGATAACAGGAAGCAAGGAAGGAGATCGGAGAGGGAAACCAGAAGGAGAACAGGAAGAAGGAGAGGGACATTGGAACAAGAAGATGGAAAAGAGAAAAAAAATTGTAAATTGTAAATTGTATTGAATAGTTATTTATTTATTTTTGGATTGATTTTATTTGGTTTTATTTTTTGTAATGGCTAATACCCTGAACGCCGCAAGGCCTAGGGGAAATAAAGAATATATATATATATATTTATATTTTTCGCGGGATATATTTTTGAAGTCTCAATATTTTTCTTACTTATTTTCAGTTCTCTAAATCAGCCGCTTGGCCACAATTTGTATCGAACGAACAAACTTGTGTGAAGGTTATACCGAAGTTAGATTTCCACTTTATCTTATCTGAATCGAGTAATTAGTTCTTTAAAACAGTTTTATCATTTGACTGAGCGAATGTTTTAGTCGATGTGAAAAGGGATCAACGCTCCCCTTTATATAATTCGGTGGAGCATATTTGGAAAGTGATGTATTTTCACTTGAACAATAATTATGTCACTTTATCAAGAGTAGGCAATATTAAAAAATCAGCTGTGGCCACCACAGGACCGACCGCCATCGTAAAGTACTTATATAAAACACATTCTAGTAGCAGAGTAGAAATAACTTGGCCTAATATTTTCTAACAGAGATATTATTTATCAAGACCATGGAAACATTACATATAAATATGAAAAAATGTCGAAAAATTTTACAGAAATTATTCAAAATTTTTCGTTTTATCAAAAAACGTCTCAAATAAAAGTTATTAGTTATTGCTTTTATAGCAACTTTTGTTCAATAATTTTTTTCGAAATATTTTTCTGTTGTGAATTATTCAAAAAAATCTTTAAATCGACACGAGTCAATCTCCACTTTTACACTCACATTTTTAGTCAACTGATTTTTACCAAAAGTTGATCAATTCGTGCCACTGATGGCAGAAGCTTAAATATGAAGTTTCATAAAAATCCTTTCAGCCGAATTTGCTCTGCACGTGTACACAGACGGACAGACCTACGGACGGACAGACAGACAGACAGACCGACAGACATCATGCTAAAAATAGTCAAAACGTTATGTAGGGACCTCAATTCGTGGAGATCCATCGAAATCTCGAAACGTCAAAATCGGTATGATCACCGCCAACATATATAAGGGAGGTATCCTTATATATGTTGGCGGTCGGTAAAAATACGAAAAAAAAAAAAAAAAAAATTGCCAATATTGTTTACAATGAAGTAATTTAAAAATTAACTACTGTCGTGGTTAACAAATTTTATCTTCAACTCTCCTAGCAGCGGCGTGTAATCTGCTGGTCCTGGGAGAGGCCCTGACCCGTCGGCCCCCCCCTTTGCTGCGCCACTGGTTGTGGTTAACAAATTCATCTTCAACTCCCTGAGCAGCGCCGTGTAATCTGCTGGTCCTGGGAGGGACCCAGGCCCGTCGGCCCCCCCTTGGCTGCGCCACTGACTGTTCTGAATTAAATCATTAGGATGGTAAATTTAACCTTTTCCGTACCGAATTTATTTCGCATAGTATTACCTGCCGGCCCGAATTAATTTGCTGACTGCGCGTAAAATTGCAAACTTTTGCTTAAAATAACATAGCGCGCGTTCTATTTGCACTAGAATAAAAAACTAAAAACAAAATTAAAGAGAATTAAATTTTCTATATTTCTAAAATTATTTTATTTCAAAATTAAAAAGATTTAAAAAATAAAAAGTAAAGCAATTCGGAAAATGCACTTTCTATTTGGTCTCCCATAGTGAGGGAATAAATAAAAAAGTTCAAACCGAAAATTATGTTCGGAAACTAATTTTTAAATCAAATTTTTATAAAAGTTTAACATATAAACTATATGCACTGCCCAACTACACTGTTTAGAAGATGTAACATAACTAAATTTAAATCAAAATTTTCTAAACAAAAATAAAGTTTGTTTACTTAAAAGAATGTCTGAGCGGCAAAGTACAAAGTAAAGTTACTTTGTATGGAGCATATCTAATATATGGCTTAATAACTGTAAACTTGGGTGGTTTGTTTATTTTAACTCACGCCTACACGTATGACAGCAATGAAATACGATATGCATAACTAGCGGTCTATAGATCGACCATTGGGCCGGCAGCGAATACTCACAGCGGTTAATATATCGACCATTGGTCCTTTAAAGGTTAATAAGAGTAGGCCTCTTAAATTACGGGTGTTCGCAAAACTGTATGAAGAACTTGGATCTGAGCATTTCTAAAGATCGAGTATTGATTTGTGTTTACGAACTACTCACTTTTTTTGAACAAGAAAACAAACTTGAATTTTGTGAATTGTTGAAAAACGAGTTTTGGTGTACTTAATTCGCTTATATAACCGATATATTTAAAGAACTGAATAAAGTAAATTCTAGCATGTAAGGAAGAGGTGAAATTTGTTAAAATCGTTCGATAAAATAAGAACTTTTAAATACAAAATAGAATTTTGAAAAAGAAATGTCAATGAAAGCAACTTGAAAATGTTTACAAGAACAATTAAAACAAAAGAAAACATAATTAACTTGATTTATGAACACTTCACATCACTGGGAACACAGATTTGCCACTATTTTCTAGATATTGATAGTTTTGACGGATACGAAATCTGTTCGTGGAATTATTATCCAATCCTAATAAATTAGTACTAAACTATAAAGAAGGAGAGGAACTAATAGAAATTCCAGTACTTCGAAACATCGAAAATATTGTTTAGTATTTCAATGTGAACAAATACTTTATTTATAACTCCACAAAAACAATTTATTTCATTATCTAATGGTGAAAAACAAAAGAAAAGGAAGAAAAGAATCAATGTTGGGTAAATTGTCACTCTGAGAACAAAATCTTTATCTATCATTTTAATAATAAATGCGAGAAAATTTTAAAAAACAAATACAAAACTCTCAAACAATTCACGCTAGAGTTGGCTATAACGATTAATCAATCGATTAATTGATCATTTGATTAATCGAAATGTTATAATCGATTTTGATTAAATTGGTAATAAATAATCGATTAATTGATTATGAAATAAAAAAAGAAACATGTTCATTCACCTACAAAAAAATGGGACAGTGTTAATGTTGTATTAAAGGCTGATATAAAATCATTTGACCGTTTTATTAAGAAAACATAAGTAATGGGAGGTAATACAATGTCTGCATAAACAAATATTTTTTTTTACAAACAGGCTGTGACAGTAAATAATGCCCGTTTGAACTAATACTATATATGGCGCCCGCACCGTTCCGATTCGAAAGAGAAAGGTGCTGGACGTCCACATGGGCAACGAAAAAGATTCGTGTGACCCCCCCGCACGCACACACACACACACACACACACAAATTTAGGGGTTGTAAGCTCCTAAATAGCAAAAAATAAACTATCCTTGGTTCAAAACACGTGGTTTTGGAAACAAAGGAAGTTGTATATTAAAGTTTAAATTAATATGATTTTCTACTTACACGTATCTTATTTACAAATATGATTTAAAAAGAGATACTTAGGTGACCGCAGGGGTTGTAGAAAGTCCCTTGGGATGCTGTGATCCAGGAAGAATCTGGAACTCGTCCGAAATTCTTCTGGTTTGCTGGCAGGTAGCCAGATAATCGCGCGGATTATAGGAGGTCAGAGCTCCGCAAATCTTCTGACTATATTTGGCGCTGATGGCCCACAATGTTCGAAAAGAACGTAAGAAATCACAAAAAACACAAAACTTGGACGTTCACTGTCACAAGGTTTCTTCAATAATAATGTTTTTGCGATAGAAATGAACGCATTAGCGGAGACCGACCAGTCCAAACCTAAAATTTGTAGGAAATGTTCGGTCTCAAATAAGTATAAAAAATTATATACTGGGTGTTTCGAAAATAGAGCACAATATTTTCCACCCAGGTAATAATATTTTTGTATTGCGCTCGACGGGCGCAACACTATATTATTACTGAATTGCATATTAAGTACGTAAATTTTAATACAAATAATTCATTGTTAAAATAAATTTTTGCTTATTGAAAAGAAGAGAGCAAAGTCATCTTACCGACCAGTGTTTCAGCAATACAACCAAGTAATTTCTTGAAAATAAAATAAAATTATCGATTAATAATAAATTAATCGAAACTTTATTTATTAAAAAGTAAAGCAATATTTATTTAAAAAATATTGTATGATTAATCGATTAATTCAAACAAAATAATCGATTATTTCAATATTCGATTAATCGTTGCCATCTCGAATACACACGTAAAGGCTTGGGTAGGTAGTCTGGGACGTGTAGCTTCTGACTTCATGCTCAATCGTATTTACTCGGCAACCTTCGCGCTGTGGTCGGCTTTATTTAAAATGTATAATATTTTAATTAAAAAATTTCGCTGAAATATTAATTAAAATCCCAGCAAACATTCAACTAACGGCCGAATGCCGGCAAACTGCTTTTATGCTGGTAAATTACTGGCACCAAAAGTAAGTGCAACAACAGTATTAATAATGTACTTCACATTTGTATTTCGCATTCTGCCTATACGAAGTACTTTACCAACATTTTATAAGCACTCTTCTTCACTCATACTTTTTACTTAAAACCATGAGAAATAAATCTTGCAACTAATGCGATTATTTTGCACTTTACCGTTGCTGGGCCGGCAACTGATACATCAATGGGCCAGTAACGGCCACGGGGACACCGGGGTACTGGCCCATTACTTTCAATGCCGGGGAGTATGTGCTTTACCAGTACTGGCCCGTATAAAAATGTTCGCTGGGATGTGATTTTTGTTTTGTTAGGTGATATAACTAATATTAACATATCAAAAAAATGTACTTTTAAGAAAATATAAATTTTATGCGTATTTCCTATTCAAATATAGCCAGTCCTAAGCCTGATAAAAATGTGAGGGAATGTCATGTGAGTATATACAGTTCATTCTAAATAGCATATAAGAAAACACGTTTATTTTAAATTATTATTACAGTCCTGGCAACTATTGTTAACAGAACCATAAACTCAGTAGGTATAATGGTTATACTGTCAGTCATAATTGGAATCAATAAGTGAGAGCGGTCAATTCCTTTTGGAAATACCATATGAATAATTTTTAATTTTTTCTGAGATATTATTAAAATGTATTTCTGTAGGCAAGTTCACCTCTTTATGCGTAAGAGTTGTTTTGCAAGCTAAATAGCATACTCGGTCACGTTTCCCCCTGCCAAGGGGAACCAGACGAGATAAAAAAAAACATTGCTTGCATGCAAAAAATAAAAAAGTAATAATTATCGATAGAGGGCGTCAGTATCATATCCTGTATGAAAAAAATAAAACAATTATTTACGTTCACAAAGATATGATAATTTTACCTAAACACTGGTGAAGTTTACCCCGTTTTACGGTACTTTTTAAATTGGAACATATTGGAATCTGAGGAAGTCTTCTATGTTTGAATCTTATCTTTGTAATCTTCATTTTTAAGCTCGGTCTGGAGATAGCTTTTCTCAACCTTGGTTGACGGTTTCAGGTTTTAACCTGAAATTAGCGGCGTTCCCCAGGGCTCTGTACTTAGCCCATTATTGCTGCTTAATATTTTTTGCGGATTTATCCGGTTCAATTAGTTCTTTATACTGCATGCATGCATATGACATTAAAATTTTCAGTTACTCTCTAAATCAACCTAGATAATATACGATGGTTGCCTCTTATATTTTGGGATTGCGCTAAACTAGTGCTGTCATCTGGCAACTAACACTTCTGTTACAGAACGGCCACCCGCCGTCAGTCAGCTACGCCACTGGAAGGCGCCATCCCTGACATATGTTAGTTTCAAGTGGGACATCTGAAAAAACATCTAAACAACATTCCAGACGCCAAGTGCTAATGACCTGTGAGCTAGCTAGCTTCCGTGTACCCCGCAGCTATCAGCTGTTTTATATAAAAGAAATGGAACTAAGGGCCAGGAGATTAGCCGTAAACGAGCCTTTGAACGAGTAACTGCAGAGAGATTCCAAAGTAAGCTTTGACCCCGACCCAGTGGGCTGGCAGAGCAGTGCAACAGCGGTTACAGCGGACCGGTGCCGTCCAACAGCCAACCTAGCAGACTACAACGAGAAGCCAGTCGTAAGGGCTACATTCCACTGAACCACGGAAGAAGAGGACGCCGCTTAGAAGGGCTCAGATGTCGTAAGGTACCTTCGTCCGGTGACTGAGACACTTCTCTAAATACGCGCTCCTCGGAGTGCGTATTCCTTGCGTGTTTTGACATGGTCAGCGTCGGCGACGAGAGTCGTTTTGTGCAGACAGTCACGCTCTTGGGCCGCTCCATCTTAGTCTCGACTAGGAAGCGGTTATCTAGTGCAGTCGCGAGATAGGGTAGCTTACGACAGATGGGGATCGGCTAAATCAGGTATGTAGTTTCCGGTGGCGGAGGTGTTCTGGGGCATGAGTTCGTGTTGCCAGGGTACTTTGACGTAGTCCGCGTCGGCGGCGAGAGTCGTTTTGGGCGGACGGTCACACCCTTGGGTCGCTCGATCTTGGTTTCGACTAGGAAGCGATTATCTGGTGCCGTTACGAGATTCTATATATGGGGGTTGAACTCACAACGTTACCCCACGTCAGGTGTGACGGGCGAGAGCCCTGAACACCGGTCGTTGGTTGTTGCCACAAACGTGAGGTTGGAGAACGGTGATACTCGGAGTACAATTGAAAGCACATGTCTTAAGGACACTAAACTCATATTAACCGGCTACAGTACTGACATCCGGACTGGGCCGGCTTCATTACAACGAAATCTCCGTGTACTCGCCGTGATCTTGTCTCACACCACGATTTCACAGTAGGCGAAATATTCCCAGTCACTCTATTCCCCGTCCATCCAGGATGACACCACTGCCGAATCCAGCTCGACTACAAGCGACATGTATTTGCACTGCCTGTCGGTTCCACTACGGGAATTTATAGGAGGATTCCTTCGTACAGCGACAATAAGAGCGAGTATAAGCCACGAACCTTCAGTTCAATTTCCCGTATCAGAGTTTAAATAATTACTACAAATTTGCCGCCCCTTTTTACAATGAAATAACTAAGGATTGACGTGTACATCTTATGATGTAATAAATACAATTAATGTTAATGTTTTTCTCTTGTGTACAGCTACCCACGTGAACCTTCCTTCCTAGACAAGAGGACCCGTTTTGTCTCACTTCTATCTTAAAGTTTGACATTTTTAACAGTATACGTACTCAGAACGTTTTGAAGTACGAGCGCTATTGTGTTGCTTACAGCAATTTGAAAAAATTCATCTCGGCTAAAAATAGAATTAAATCGTGAACATTTTCGAGTGATTATTTTTTACAATTTTCGACGTAGATTACCCCAACAACAGTGCATTAATGAACTTAATTCGACTTTTGGCGATGAAAAACCATGAAAGACTACTGTTTGGGTTTGCCGACTTCAATCGTGGTCGTAGTTCGCTTAAGGACGAATTTCGTGAAGGTCGTCCAAAATCAGTTGTTTTTCCGGAAAACATTGATGCTGTGCGTGAACTGATACTGCAAGATCGTCATGTGACTTATCGTGAGATTGAAGTATCCTTGGGCATTAGTGTGACCAGCATACATTCACTATTGCATAAACATTTGGCCATCAAAAAGATTGGTTCGCGTTGGATCGCACATAATTTGACAATCGGAGTGGAAAATGCCTGAATCGGAGTGGAAAAAGTGCTTCGAAAATTGGTTCAAACGCATGCAAAAGTGTACTGATCTTCATGGAGAATATTTTAAAAAACAATAAAGCCACTTTTGTAGATAAAATAATTGTTTTTGATCTCAAATCACGAAATATAAAAGGCATCTTGCATTAAATACTGCTACAAAATTTTCAGTGAAATTCCATAAATTCCAAATGCTTAAAAACATACCATTCAGTATTCAAAATGACCGCTTCTGGCCGTTACACAGTTCTTAAGTATCTGCGACCACACGTTAACAGAATTACAAAGCGTTTCTTCAAAATATTTTTATATTGAGAAGGCTTTCAACCGCTAGAACGACATGGTGTATGCTACAAGTTCTCGAGAAGCTTGTGAGAAAGCGCCGACGATCCAAAAGGGCAATTACTCTACTTCAGTTATGATTTGATGCGGCGGGAGCTACGATAGACATGTTCGACGAATTGTGGATAGTTTCCAAACAAAAGATAAGGTTGATAAAAAATAAAATGATGTGATGTGTGAATTTTCACACATTTCAGGATTTCGCAGGTGTTTAGTAAGTGAATGATGATTATTTGGGATGCTAAAACAAATTTTGTATTAATTTTTTTTTTTGTTAATTTTAAATAAGTTTCCTTCCCGTATGTAAGTTTCCTTGGTATACATGTAGATCCCCATCTAAGATGGGACCAACATACAGAGTTTCTGAGCCGTAAACTAAGGTCTACCATATATCTAATTAGAAAACTAAAACTAGAGGTGAGTATAGATGTGGTTCGAAAAGCTTACTTTTCCCTTTTCCACTCCCAGTTAAGCTATGGTTTATTAATCTGGGGACATTCACCAGCTGCCAAAAGAATCTTTGCCCTACAGCGTAAGGTTGTAAGAATTATTGCTTCTGCTACTTTTCAAGCCGACTGTCGTGATCTTTTTGTAAAACTCAATATAATGTCCCTACCTTCCCTTTTCATCTTTTACTGCGTACTCCATATTCACCAAATTCTAATAAATTTCCCAACCTGCAGTAAAACCCACTACCATAATACTCGGTTAAAAAACAATATTCGTAGTAACTTCTTACGCCTTAATAAATCGAGGAACTCCATCAATTATTTTTCAATTAAATTTTTTAACCTTCTACCTGTGGAAATTAGAGAACTACCACCCAAAAATTTCCACGAAAAAATCAAAGCTATTCTGACTGTAAATCCTATGTATAGCTTTGATGAGTTCGAGAACTTTAGTTTTAAATAACTTATATTTTTATGTAAATGACTGACTAGTAACGTTACCATGTAATAGTATTTAGTCAATAAACATTATTATTATTATTATTATTATTATTATTATTATTAAATCGAATGCCTAATACCATTCTTTAGGTTTCTAAATATGTGCAGTATTTTTTTTTATATAGCAAGGTTCATTAAGATTTTGAAAATTGCGCCTATGGCTTCCATTGGTTGTCATAACACTGCCCCTCTGATTTCGTGTATTCAATTTCAACAAGTTCCACTGGTTATTAAATTTACGCTTTTAAAAATTAAATGCAACATTTGCCCAAATATAACTAGACTTAAAAAAAAATAATTTAAACAAAATAAAAATGCAAAAAAAAACTGAAGAAATAAAATTGTCTCGAGAACGGTAACGAACCCTAGTTTGCAAATTAGAACGCGAGAATGCTAACCATTACATCATAAAAGCATACTGGTTTACTATCTTACATAAGATATTAAATATTTTACATGGTCAAGCAAAAAACACAAAAAATGCGTTATTATCCGAAAATATAATCTGATCAAAAATTCCTGTTGTACTATTCCGGTTCACACAAATGTACATTACTTAGATTTTTTTAGTTTATACCATCTGGGCTACAGATGTGGGACAATTTTTTTTTTGAATAATTTTTGCAAAACTCAAAAATAAAACGTAAAAATAATTTATTTTGCAAAAATAAAATTTTGATCGTTAATCCACGTACTAAGAGCTTTCATTTGATACCCTACTTTTAAAAAAATATATATATATATTTTTTTTTTCGATGAGCAGATAATTGTTTATATTTTTAGGGGGATATGTTTTTTAGATGTTTTAGTATTTTTACTATGTGTGGGTCAAAGAGTTGTATGTACATGCCAAATATCAACTCTCTAGGTTTAGCCATTTGGCTACAATTTTTACCGAACAGACAGACAGACGACAAAATGACAGTATAAGAGTTTTTTGGTCATACCTACAAAACCCTAAAAAAGCTGGGACGAGCAATAGTTTGAAAAGAGGATACATTAGATAATATCCAGACAAGGATAACACAGTTCTAAAAAGTCATTACAGCAACAAACAGGTATGTATTTTGTAAAGTAGTAATTATTTCACATTAATTTATGATAATTTTTAATTATAGGATTCAGCTACATGCCAAAAACCAGTAAAACAATAATTACAATTATAATGGAGGTGATATTGATAAATTATAAAATTGTTAAATATTTAATAAAAAGTATATTAAATTATCTAACTTTTGAAGTTTTATTTATTTTATATGATGCTTCTTAACAAGACACATTTTCAGAGCATGTTTTAATGCATCGGTTTCCAACCTGTGTTCCGCGGAACCCTATGGCTGCTCGTCCTATGGATGCGTTTTTATCCGATCTGATCCGATCCGAACGATTTCTCATATCGTCCACTGGACGCGGAATGCGTCAGATGCGACGCGAGTGGGAGAATTCATTTGTTTCCACAAGTTGTGCAATTGATAACCTTATTTTTTTGGAGAACTCTTATTTAGTTAGACGCCGACTTCAAAGAAAGATAAAAAGAATGCTGGACTAATCATATATTAGAGAAAATAAATAGTCTTGGAGAATTTCATCATCTATATGAGGATTTAAAATTTGACGAAAAAAATTTGTTTGTGTATCAAGACACTTTCCATTATATTTTGGATGCTATCAGTCCAACGATAAGGAAAATTTTAAATTTTCGTGAAACTATTTCACCAGAAGAACGTCTTAGTATTTCTTTAAGGTAGGGATGGGAAAAAAAAATCGATGTATCGAAAACATCGATGTTTGTTTTAAAAACATCGATGTTTTTACCATCGATGGTCAGCTGGCGATAGTATCGATAAAACATCGATGTCTACTACCGATGTCGATGTTTAAACTTTGAAATTCAGAAACTACCGCTAGGAATCGCTGGAATCTTAAAATTAGTACACATAATATAAGCGCCATCTATTGTGATATAACAATACTAATAGTGTTAGTTCTTATTATTCTTAGCAGTTAGCAGAATACGAAAAATAAGAAGAAACTTCTAATTTTTGCAAACAATGCGAGCGACCAACGACGCCAACACACTTTTTCTTTTTGAGTCTTGTTGACACATTCCCAGTTGTTATACATCCAATCCCTGGATTTTTGTAAGTTGTCATTAGCTATTTTTTTATATATTGAAGTTGGCTTTTCAACAAAATGATCAAAAACTTCAATTAATCGGTACAAGTAACTAGAATTGAATATCTAGTTCCGCCTAAACCAAAGGAACAGACTTTATTTCAACTTAAAAAAGTATAAAAATATTGTGTATAACAGTGTTATTTTTATGTTAAATAATATAAAATTAACATTAAGATTACTATATTAGTATTGTAATAAAATCCAATATTTCATTTTAGAAATGTAAAAATAGTAAGTTCTCTTCCTTTGGTTTACGCGGAATTAGATTTTCAATTCTAGTTACTTTTACCGATTGATTAAAGCTTTTGATCATTTTGTTCAGGAAAAGTCAACTTCAATATAAAAAAAATATCTAATGACAAATTACAAAAATGAAAATTGCGGTTAGTTCCGCCTAATCGTTTGGAATAGACTTTAGGTACAAATTAGGATTATTATATTGGGTATAATAATGTTAATGTGAAATTAATTGCTATTAAAAAGGAATATTTCTATTTCAAAATCTAATAAATGCTTTTTGTGTATTATATGTTACTTTTTTCGTATTTTATCTTTGCATTATTAAATAAAATCTATATAATATAAATAAATAGCTTTTCTTAATATTAATAAAACATCGATGTTTCCGATACATCGATGTTTTTCCTTCGATGTTTTTTCAACATCGATAGTAAGGTGCCGATGTTAACATCAATGTTAAACATCAATGTTTTGCTTTCGATGTACAACCCTACTTTAAGGTAAATTAAGGTAAATAGTTGCAATTATTATATAACAGTTGTTCATAAAAAAAAATTTAAAGTATGCCGGATTTTAAAAAGAATAATTACATATACATACATACATATATTTTCAAATTTAAATGATAGAATTAATTAATAAAGTTTTGAATTCATGTCTTTTTTTTTTGGATATTATTATCAATCCGATATTGTAGTCAAAAACCCCAAGTCCCGATGTGATCACGGCGTGCACTGTATATGATAAATATGTCTAAAATTCTCCTCGTTCGCATGAATTTACAAGTAAAACCCCATAAAAATGGGATCGTTGGCACATCGGCTGTATTCGTACTAAATCGGACCGATAACTTCGCATCCACTGGACGACCTTTTTATTTTGCTGTGCTGGGATCGTTCGCAGTTTGTCGTCTGAAATCGGATCGGATCGGATGAAAACGCGTCCAAAGCACGAGCAGCCTATAAGTGTTTCGCGTGCACTTCTCAGGGGCTCCGCAGCAGTTCCAGGAAATGAAATAAATAAAAATTTAACAAAATCAAAAGAATTAGAAATAAAAAACAGAATCAAAATAAGAACACTGGAAATTACATTCTGAACGAAAATTTGCTAAGTTGAATGTATGTCCAAGTGATTTCTGACTTTTGCCGGTTTATGACTCCAGCTAGAATGTGATCGGCGAGAAGCATTGTTGTTTGAATTATCTACGTGCAGATTATTTGCTTCATTTTATAAAAATCAGTGACGTAGCGATGGGGGGGGCATGGGGGGACAAATGACCTGGGCGCCGAATTGATGTCAGGGGGGCGCCATGATTAAAGTGTGGACCTTCTAGGTCTTCACTTGAAATTTAGAAGGGAGGGCCTATTTTTTTTTAGGTCTTCGCTTGAAATTTAGAAGTGACGACCTTTTTTTTAGGTCTTCACTTGAAATTTAGAAGAGAGGACCTTTTTTTTTTAGGTCATCACTTGAACTTTAGAGGTGAACAGCCAGAGACACTCGCTCCAGTCCTGGTGATTTTCAAATAGGGGCGCTGATTTACCTGCTTGTCCCCGGGCGCAGGAATACCACGCTACGCCACTGATAAAAATCTATCAATATTGTATAATAAAAAGAAATTTATAGTGAAAAAATATACCCCCTCCTCCGTAACATTCAATTCAATTCCATTCAATTTTATTTTATTCTCACTCATTTTATACACATTACTTCAAAACACCATTAATTTGTAAGACATAAGGTAGGCTTACGGTGCTCCGCCATAGAAATTGATTCTAAAAAGGGCGCCGCAAGTCAAAAAGGTTGGGAATCACTGTTTTAATGCAAGTTGGTGATTTATTAGCATGCAAACATTTTTATTAATCCTTTTATTAAATTACTAATTGAAAGGGTTTTATTATAACCATATTAACTAACATCTTTTTTATATTAAGGCCCGGTTTTTCCACCTTCAGGCAAACCTCTGAGTAAATATCTGACAGATAAGGTTATCTGTAACTTCATCTGCTGAATAAATGTCAATACCAATCAGTGAATTCACTACGTCATTATCCGTTAGAGAACTATCCGATACATACATTTGTATTGAAAGACGGGATGACATTTATTCAGCACAGAAAGTATCACATAACCTTATCTGTCTGATAGTTACCTGGAAGGTGTACCTGAAGATGGAAAGACTGGGTCTTAATGTTTTAAATTAACTTAGGTATTGTATCCCTTACAAACTTCATTACAACATGTGTAAAGTTAATCATGTATTAAATTTTCTAAACTTTAAATATTCATTTAGTAAACAGTTACTTTTTCAAATTCTCCGACCTATGAACCTATCGTTACAAATAGTGAACTTCATTGCATATATGACAGCTAGTGGTTTAAACTACTGAAAAAACTTATGTTGAAAGTTTCTTTGTTTGACAGTATAAAATGATCACCAGGTATATGCATAAAAAAAAATTGCGTCTAAATATTTCCCTCCAATTTCAAAAGCTAGTACCACCACGGGATAAGTATGGTGTTGATACCTGTC
Source organism: Liopterus haemorrhoidalis (assembly GCA_963971575.1). NCBI lineage: Eukaryota > Metazoa > Arthropoda > Insecta > Coleoptera > Dytiscidae > Liopterus > Liopterus haemorrhoidalis. The sequence goes on along the minus strand of OZ020619.1, from coordinate 30,536,591 downwards.
AACATCATTTCTGTTTGCTCACCATTTTTACCATATAATTCAAAATTAAGTTTATAACCTTGATATCAGAAAAACCGTAGGTATTATCCATTACAAGTATTTTGTTTAATGAATAAATGATCTTTAAGTGGATAATATAGCTAGGTTTTGCACAACATAAACAAGCATTTGTTTCAGCCATAGACTTTAGAGCAAATATAGTCGGTTCAATTTTTTACCGACCGCCAACATATATAAGGGAGGTATTGTGATCATACCGATTTTGACATTTCGAGATTTTGATGGATCTCCACGAATTGAGGTCCCTACATAACGTTTTGACTATTTTTAGAATGATGTCTGTTGGTCTGTCTGTCCGTCTGTCTGGGTACACGTGCAGAGCAAATTGGGCTAGAAGGATTTTTATGAAACTTCATATTTAAGGATAAGTATTAATTTTTTGGGGTATCAGTCTAATAAAACTACGTTCTTTTCTTGTCAAATAGTTAAAACATATTTTATTTGCTTACTAGTTTCGATTCTTTCTGAATCATTTTCAAAGCCTAAAATAAATTGAATTACAAAATTATTACATCGATTTTTTTTATTTTATACAGAAACAATGTTTAATATATATATATATAAATAAAACTTCTTTGTTGATCGTCAAATTATAAAATATATATTATGAATTAATAAAATGGAGACGTTTCGGCCACGAAAATGTGGTCATCATCAGTCTGAGGAGGTGTGTGAATAGTATACACCAGTTAGAACAGAATGACTCAGACTGATGATGACCACATTTTCGTGGCCGAAACGTCTCCATTTTATTAATTCATAATATATATTTTATAATTTGACGATCAACAAAGAAGTTTTATTTATACATACTCACGTCAAGATCCAATTAATATATATATATACATATATATACTTACTTGCAAATATAAAAAGTATATAAAAATTGTTAATAAAATGTTAAAAAAATAAATAGATAAATAGTTAAAAAAATAAAATCAATAGTTAAAATACAACATGGAATATGTTTCAATTTAACGGACATTTTTTAAATCTTCCTACTTGTTTAGACCGTTAAGTGTACATGTCGACTAAATGAATATTAATATTTTCAAAAAATATAATGAAATTCCAAATGAAGTCAGTTACAAGATCAATAAATGGCGTTATTAATTGTTTTTTATTAAATTGTAATATATTTTACTTAAATTTTCTATGTCAGTTTTCGCATTTATGTTGTTTTTATCTTTTGTTATATAAATCATTTCTAATAGCAGTCGTTTTGTTAAATTTTTTTCGGTGTTTAGAATTTTAGCATTGTGAAAATCAAATTCATGTTTTAAATTATTAGCATGTTCTACTATTGAATTATGATTTCTATTACTGTCTATTTTATTAATAATTCAATAGTAGAACATGCTAATAATTTAAAACATGAATTTGATTTTCCCAATGCTAAAATTCTAAACACCGAAAAAAAATTAACAAAACGACTGCTATTAGAAATTATTTATATAAAAAAAGATAAAAACAACATAAATGGAAAACTGACATAGAAAATTTAAGTAAAATATATTACAATTTAATAAAAAAACAATTAATAACGCCATCTATTGATCTTGTAACTGACTTCATTTGGAAATTCATTATATTTTTTGAAAATATTAATATTCATTTAGTCGACATGTACACTTAACGGTCTATTTATTTTTTTTTTAATTTAATGGCCTTTGCTGCTGTGGCAATTAGCCAGGACAATTTTTATTTGATAAAATTTCCATGCCTGAACGGGATTCGAACCCGAGACCTTCGCAACGCAGAGCACATGTGTTACCACTACGCTACGCCGGTCGGCACCACTTAACGGTCTAAACAAGTAGGAAGATTTAAAAAATGTCCGTTAAATTGAAACATATTCCATGTTGTATTTTAACTATTGATTTTATTTTTTTAACTATTTATCTATTTATTTTTTTAACATTTTATTAACAATTTTTATATACTTTTTATATTTGCAAGTAAGTTTATTTTATATATATATATTTTTTAAACATTGTTTCTGTATAAAATAAAAAAATTCGATGTAATAATTTTGTAATTCAATTTCTTTTAGGCTTTGAAAATGATTCAGAGAGAATCGAAACTAGTAAGCAAATAAAATATGTTTTAACTATTTGACAAGAAAAGAACGTAGTTTTATTAGACCGATACCCCAAAAAATTAATACTTAACCAAACCATTTAATACGGTCAAAGAATCTATTTATACAATTCATATTTAAACTCTTGACATCAATGGTACGAATTAATGAACTTTTGGTAAAATTCGGTTGACTAAAAATGGGAATTTACTCGTGTCGATTTTAAGATTTTTGCGAATATTTAACGACAGAAAAATATTTCGAAAAAATTTATTTAACAATAGTTACTATAAAAGCAATAACTAACAACTTTTATTTGAGTAAAATTATTTAAAATTTTTCCAAGTATCTATTTTTTCATACTTATATGTAACGTTTCCATGGTCATGATAAATAATATCTCTGTTAGAAAATATTAGGCCAAGATATTTCTACTCTGCCGCTAGAATGTATTTTATACAAGTACTTTATGATGGCGGTCGGTAAAAATCCGACTGAAGAACAGTTGGCATTGTGTTCAATTAACGCTTGACTCTTACGTTGTTCGGGTTGCGGACACAACGGCGACACAAACTCTGATCTATCACTCTAATGGCGCGTATACACTCGAGCTATTTAAGGCGCGATCTGCACAGTGGCGCACCCAGGGGGGGGGGGGCTAACCCCTCAAGAAAGAGGAAAAAAATGTATCACCATGGTATTAGGTAGATATATGTTTTATATTTAAAAATAGATAGGAAGACCTTTTTTTTTTAGTCATTACTAGTTTCAGAAATGAGGACCTTTTTTGTTTAGGTGGTCACTTGTATTTCAGAAATGAGAACATTATTCATGATTTAAATAATTTTGTCTTCCGAGTACATCATGATCATTAATTCCTTGTCTAAAGGAACTGGTTCTTGTCCTTTATAATAATGATTTATTGTACAAGCGTCCATTTTCTGCAAAAGTAAATTTTCTGGATACAAGCGGAAATGTACTTTAAATTGATTTGTAGTTATGTTTGGAACAGTACTCATTGCATATCCAAACACATTTGCCAAAATATTTTCTCTTTCTTCGTCATTGTTTTCCTCATCAAATAAAATTTCTTTTATATTACTTAAAAGCATCCCAAAAACCTCATGCGTCATTTTTATAATGTCGTACAAAACAAATAGCAGGATATAGACTTCAGATAATCAAACACATTTAATTCCTTTGTTTACAAAAAAGAATAGGCTAGAACAGTGTTTCTCAACAGGTGGTCCGCGGGTCAGTTCTCGGTGGTCCGCACACACAAAATTTCATTAGTTTTAATAATGGGCCTTTATGAAAAAATAATGTTTTTATTGATGCTGGTGGTCCGCGGTTAGCGTGGAATTCTGAAAGTGGTCCGCAACTGTCAAAGAAAGTTTGAGAAACACTGGGTTAGAATAACAATAATACCTGCACAATCTTAACAAAGTGTTCGCCTTTGACTTGCACAGTGCACACGTGTTCACAGTGGTCACGTGACAAAACATAGAAAAAAGTTCTTTTTAGAATGGTATCTCGTGTACTGGGCTTTGGTGAAGAGATCGACTGCAGCGCTACAACGTTGCAGCGGTCGCACGCGAATTAATTTCAGCGATGCATTAGATTCTAATTAGAACCAAAATATGTTGTTCAATTTATTTTATTAATGTTAAAAATGTATTTAATTCTTAAATGCTTTATACATTCTAGTAAAATACCATTTAAGAGTTAAAATACATTTTTAAAATTGATGACATCAATAAAGCATATAAACGATTTTAGGGAAAAAATACAACAATTAATAGATAATAATTTTATATTTATTAAAATTTATCATTTTACAATAAACAATATTAATAATAAATAATAAATAAACAACAAACAAAAAATTGCAAATAAACTTAATACTAAACATTAACAAGAAAATAATACTGAACATTAAAAAGAAAATAAAGTGAAAAGCGTCTAACACGATTAGGCACCATATTAAATTAGTAATTAACTGAATTAATACTCTAAAAACTCAAAAACTGATACAAATGTATAACACAAAGATCTATAATGGCGGCTAGTGACAAGAACACAAAAATCACAAGTAAAATGGAAGGGATTTGGGGGTGGAACTTAGAGCTCAGTGGCGACACAACGGTTGCCCAAAACATTAACTGTGCCTACACTTGGGCAATACGAGTTACCACCCCATGTGACAAAAAACTTGCACGCCACAGACTTAACATTGCACAGTTATGCCGAACGCACATATAGTTGTACTACATTTTCCCTGGATTAAGATTAAGACAGCCTTTTATTGCCATATACCTATGATCTATTTCAAAGTAGAAAAAAGTAGATAGCGCTGCGAACCGAGTACGATTTACACTAATCAAATACAGTATAGCGGGAAATTAAAAATAAGTTACAACTAGGGCATGGGCGTAGCAACTGGGTTAGCAAGTGATTTTTTTTTTAATATATAAAAGGTTAATAAAATATTGAAATAAACAAGGCACTTACGTTATTTATACGACATAAATTCAATTTAATGAGAAATTTGAAAAAGTTAAAAAAATATTAATTTTAAAAATTATGTACTATGTATAAAAAGAGAGATTTGGCTAAAAGAGTTTAAACAAAACAATAAAACAAACAATATATCTTCAGAGCTAAATTTTCTTTTTTAAATAATTATTGTAAATAAAAATTAAAAATATATGTATATATGAAGGTCTAAAAATTATATCAATAACTTCTTCTTTGGGCACAATCAGCTGGGCTGTCTTTTGGCCTCACATTAGTCCTATTTCTTGATCTGTTAATTGTCAACTGTCAAAAAATATTTATATGTCAGATAACCTAAAAAATATATAACTGCGTAAAAACAAATTACATGGAGAATTTTCTCCATAAAATCTACGCCAAGAATATAAATAAAAGTCTAAATATGTAAATAATAACAAAATATATGAGAAAAATTAAATAATATAAATAATATATATTTCCAATGTACGACACTGAACATCTGTCAACTTGGACTAAAAACAATATTTTTACAGTGTAATAGGGATGACGATCTAAACCAATCCGAAGCAAGAACAAACAGCTCCTATCTTCTTACACACATTTTTCTACTTTGAAATAGACCATAGTAGGGACATAAATACAGTTACAATAATGAAAGCACCCAATAAAAATAATACAAATGAGCGCACCCAAATTTAGACAGTTGATATTCGTGAGTTAACCTATAAATTACTTTACTGTGGAAATAATTTGATTTTGTGTTGTGTGTTACCATGGAATTGTCAGACAAAGAAAACCGAATTGAAGTTATTGCGCTTTATAACTGTAAGATGGAAAAATTAAACATTTTTAAGATGCTACGTTCGCTCGGCATTAATCGAATGTTTGTATATCGGTGCATTAAATTGTTTGAGGAAACTGGGGACATAAAAGACCGAAAAAGATCCGGGCGCCCGAGAACAGTACGCACGCCACAAGCTATCAAAGCTGTTAAGGCCAGAATAGCAAGAAATCCGTTGCGAGAACAAAAAATTATGTCCTGCGACATGAAAATTACGCGAAAATCAATGGCGCGCATTTTGAAAAAAGACTTGAGTCTTGGGGCCTTCAAACGCCGCACTGGACAATTACTAACTCTGCCTCTTAAATAAAATAGGGTCGAAAAATCGAAACGCTTGTTAATCAAGTACGCAGAAGACAAGAATATCCACAAACCAGATTGCCCCCTACGTCCCATAGTATCCTGTATCAATAGCCCATCATCCAACTTATCCAAGTTCCTACACAACATCCTTAAAGATCTGTCCACAACTTTCCATTATAACCTCAAAAATTCCCAAGAGTTTGTTAATAAATGCAAAAACCAACAGATACCTGATAATTATGTATTATGTTCTCTTGATGCCACAAGTCTATTCACCAATATCACTAAAAGTTTGGTCCACAAAGTACTACGCAAATATTGGCGATCATTAACAGCATACACTACACTTTACAGGGACGAGTTACTACAGATTATTGACCATATCTTCGACACCAGCTACTTCTTGTATAACGACAAGGTTATTCTCCAAAAAGATGGCACAGCAATGGGCAATATCGTTAGCCCAACAATAGCTTGTTACGTGATGGAATACCTCATTACCGAAGCCATCAAAAAGGTAGACTATGACATCCCATTCCTGACATGCTATGTCGACGATCTGTTCCTGACGGTTCCTGCGGATAAGACAGAACACATTTTAGAATGTTTTAATTCAGTGAATGATAGAGTGAAATTCACTATAGAGGAAGAGAACAACAAAAGATTACCATACTTAGACACCGAGGTTATAAGATCAGAAGAAGGTCTTATTATGACAAATTGGTACACTAAACCAATAGCGTCTGGCCGCCTCATAAACTTCCACTCTACGAACCCTCTCTCACAGAAAATAAACATTCTCAGAAACGTAGCTAACACGATGAAACAACTAAGCAGCGAAGTCTTCCATCAAGAGAATATAGATAAAATGAGACATCGGTTGACAGCCAACGGATACCCTGACAAAATAATAAAAATAATATTAAATACAGACAACACAAAACAGAAACAAACAGTTACCAACAGCAGTCTCGAAGAAGAAGAAAAACCCAGATACTTCAGGTTCCCCAACGTGGATGGACTCACCAAGAGAACACAAAAACTGTTACAGAACGACAAAACACGCTTAGCTCTGTACAATCCTAAAACAGTTAACATCCTATTTACTTACCTAAAAACACGACATGAATTTGCATTCAATAGTGATATTGTTTACAAAATCCCGTGTAAAACGTGTACCAAGGTTTACATCGACCAAACTAAACAATGGATCGTTAACAGAATACGCAATCACGTCCAAGACTGTAAACCGAACAACAAAAATAAATCTTCCTCAACGGCACTCGCATTTCATCACCATAATGAGAACCACGAGTTTGATTGGAATTCTGTAGATATCCTCGATAGAGAACCCATCCTGAAAAAGCGTCTCCTCAGTGAAATGCTGTATATACAAAAGCATAACACCGTCAACTTTCGCACAGACACAGAAAAACTCAACAAAATGTACACTGTTTTCTGCAAGTATATGTAGCATCACAAGGACGTACCCGCTAGTTTGCTGTCCATGTTTGTATTTACTCTGACTTCGGAACCTGGTTTTGTCTTGCCGTCTCATACACAAGACTTGGTTTCTCGTATACCAGAACACCAGACACGCGTGTAGTCTGTTTGCTTCTCGGGACATGGTGTGGCAGTACCATGACTCAGCCAAACTATACTTATAGTTTGTCTTACTTAGCAAACATCTAGACGCCATTTCCGTTAGCGTCTGTATACTGACATGGTTAGCTCTAGTGGGACTACAACGCATCTCACTCCCCAGTACAAACCCCTTCCCAACAGATGACACCACATACCCCTTCCTATTTTCACCTAACCACACCCTCTCTCAATAGATGGCACCTATTGTTACACATTATTCCTTCTAAAATATCCACGGTTTCAGGTCATCGACCCCATGCACACCCCATATATCAGGATACTACATGAATCTTACAAATCTGTGATTTTTTCAGCTAGTCACCATTATCAGTCTTATAATACTACGACACACCTGTGCTCATATATATTTTACCTATTTATTATTATTTTATAACACATTTTAATTTGTTGTATCGTTCATTTTAATCTCTGACTTCGTTTTACATTATTTATTTATTTATTTATTTATATTTCAACAATTTTTTTATATAATGACCCGTTTTTATCTACCTCACCATTACACTTAACACTGTTATCTCAGGTATGGTTTACAATGTTATACTTATATTATTATTATATTCATTTATTGTTATACTATGTACATTTATACTGTATTTCGATTCTCCTGTATGTAGCAGCTCTGATGAAGGAATATACTATTCCGAAACTGGTCAGCTGTAGATAGTTGTTTTCATTCATTCATGTCCGACACCCGTACAACCTTTCCACTTCTATTCACTACGGACACGACCATCTCCACATTATTATTAAACAAACGGGCCGGGATACATTCGTCAGATTTAGACTAGCGTCCATTAATCGCAAACTTGCAGAAGCAATAATAGTAGACAGGAAACACCCATCACACGTCATTGTGTCGGCCACTGTTGGTGGACCCATGTATTTCTTTACCAATATGAAGAATGTCATATTCCTGAAACATGTAATACTAATTTTTACGGGTTGCATATAATACACCCAGTGCGCGCAGTTTTAAAATGTTAGGAACACGTCTAGCCTGTGTAATTACGTTCTAGTAACATATACGAGTTTTCTCAAAATATTTCAGTGAATTTTGATATTATATCCATTCGGAAATAATTTTTTTATTCACCAATCGACCCGCCCAAAAAGTAAAGACTACCTACACATAACTGAAGGGACACCCAGTTTATTTTCCAAAAGATCGTAAAATATATACAACAATTTTGAAGATATTAAAATAAATACCTTCAGGTAACAATATTGATCATAATAATTTTTATTTTAAGGTACATATAAATAAAATATACATATATTAAATCAAGACATTACTTATCACTATTAAACACTATCTGCCTGCAAATTTCATGCATAACGATATTAATAAAACAAGAACTGTTAAGCAGCAAGAGTTGCACTATCATTTGATACAACCTTAAAGGCACGAGGAGAATTCAATTTAGTGGAAATGACAGAGCTGTTATAAATTAAAAATCCAGAAGCTAAAGTGGCATCAGTGGAGGAAGCATCTGTACTGGTTACTGTGGAGGATGCGTCTGTACTTGTGTCAGTGGAGGAAGCATCTGTACTGGTTACTGTGGAGGATGCATCTGTACTTGTGTCAGTGGAGGAAGCATCTGTACTGGTTACTGTGGAGGATGCATCTGTACTTGTGTCAGTGGAGGAAGCATCTGTACTGGTTACTGTGGAGGATGCATCTGTACTTGTGTCAGTAGAGGAAGCATCTGTACTCGTTACTGTGGAGGATGCGTCTGTACTTGTGTCAGTGGAGGAAGCATCTCTACTGGTTACTGTGGAGGATGCATCTGTACTTGTGTCAGTAGAGGAAGCATCTGTACTGGTTACTGTGGAGGATGCATCTGTACTTGTGTCAGTGGAGGAAGCATCTGTACTGGTTACTGTGGAGGATGCATCTGTACTTGTGTCAGTGGAGGAAGCATCTGTACTGGTTACTGTGGAGGATGCGTCTGTACTTGTGTCAGTGGAGGAAGCATCTGTACTGGTTACTGTGGAGGATGCATCTGTACTTGTGTCAGTGGAGGAAGCATCTGTACTGGTTACTGTGGAGGATGCATCTGTACTTGTGTCAGTGGAGGAAGCATCTGTACTGGTTACTGTGGAGGATGCATCTGTACTTGTGTCAGTAGAGGAAGCATCTGTACTCGTTACTGTGGAGGATGCGTCTGTACTTGTGTCAGTGGAGGAAGCATCTGTACTGGTTACTGTGGAGGATGCATCTGTACTTGTGTCAGTAGAGGAAGCATCTGTACTCGTTACTGTGGAGGATGCGTCTGTACTTGTGTCAGTGGAGGAAGCATCTGTACTGGTTACTGTGGAGGATGCATCTGTACTTGTGTCAGTGGAGGAAGCATCTGTACTGGTTACTGTGGAGGATGCATCTGTACTTGTGTCAGTGGAGGAAGCATCTGTACTGGTTACTGTGGAGGATGCGTCTGTACTTGTGTCAGTAGAGGAAGCATCTGTACTCGTTACTGTGGAGGATGCGTCTGTACTTGTGTCAGTGGAGGAAGCATCTGTACTGGTTACTGTGGAGGATGCGTCTGTACTTGTGTCAGTGGAGGAAGCATCTGTAATGGTTACTGTGGAGGATGCGTTTGTACTTGTGTCAGTGGAGGAAGCATCTGTACTCGTTACTGTGGAGGACGCGTCTGTACTTGTGTCAGTGGAGGAAGCATCTGTACTGGTTACTGTGGAGGATGCATCTGTACTTGTGTCAGTGGAGGAAGCATCTGTACTGGTTACTGTGGAGGATGCGTCTGTACTTGTGTCAGTGGAGGAAGCATCTGTACTCGTTACTGTGGAGGATGCGTCTGTACTTGTGTCAGTGGAGGAAGCATCTGTACTCGTAACTGTGGAGGATGCATCTGTACTTGTGTCAGTGGAGGAAGCATCTGTACTCGTTACTGTAGAGGACGCGTCTGTACTTGTGTCAGTCGAGGAAGCATCTGTACTCGTTACTGTGGAGGATGCATCTGTACTTGTGTCAGTGGAGGAAGCATCTGTACTGGTTACTGTGGAGGATGCGTCTGTACTTGTGTCAGTGGAGGAAGCATCTGTACTAGTTACTGTGGAGGATGCGTCTGTTTTTGTGTCAGTGGAGGAAGCACCTGTACTGGTTATTGTGGAGGATGCGTCTGTACTTGTGTCAGTGGAGGAAGCATCTGTACTGGTTACTGTGGAGGATGCGTCTGTACTTGTGTCAGTGGAGGAAGCATCTGTACTCGTTACTGTGGAGGATGCGTCTGTACTTGTGTCAGTGGAGGAAGCATCTGTACTCGTAACTGTGGAGGATGCATCTGTACTTGTGTCAGTGGAGGAAGCATCTGTACTCGTTACTGTGGAGGACGCGTCTGTACTTGTGTCAGTCGAGGAAGCATCTGTACTCGTTACTGTGGAGGATGCATCTGTACTTGGGTCAGTGGAGGAAGCATCTGTACTGGTTACTGTGGAGGATGCGTCTGTACTTGTGTCAATGGAGGTAGCATCTGTACTGGTTACTGTGGAGGATGCCTCTGTACTTGTGTCAGTGGAGGAAGCATCTGTACTGGTTAGTGTGGAGGATGCCTCTGTACTTGTGTCAGTGGAGGAAGCATCTGTACTGGTAACTGTGGAGGATGCCTCTGTACTTGTGTCAGTGGAGGAAGCATCTGTACTAGTTACTGTGGAGGATGCGTCTGTTTTTGTGTCAGTGGAGGAAGCACCTGTACTGGTTATTGTGGAGGATGCGTCTGTACTTGTGTCAGTGGAGGAAGCATCTGTACTGGTTACTGTGGAGGATGCGTCTGTACTTGTGTCAGTGGAGGAAGCATCTGTACTCGTTACTGTGGAGGATGCGTCTGTACTTGTGTCAGTGGAGGAAGCATCTGTACTCGTAACTGTGGAGGATGCATCTGTACTTGTGTCAGTGGAGGAAGCATCTGTACTCGTTACTGTGGAGGACGCGTCTGTACTTGTGTCAGTCGAGGAAGCATCTGTACTCGTTACTGTGGAGGATGCATCTGTACTTGGGTCAGTGGAGGAAGCATCTGTACTGGTTACTGTGGAGGATGCGTCTGTACTTGTGTCAATGGAGGTAGCATCTGTACTGGTTACTGTGGAGGATGCCTCTGTACTTGTGTCAGTGGAGGAAGCATCTGTACTGGTTAGTGTGGAGGATGCCTCTGTACTTGTGTCAGTGGAGGAAGCATCTGTACTGGTAACTGTGGAGGATGCCTCTGTACTTGTGTCAGTGGAGGAAGCATCTGTACTGGTTACTGTGGAGGATGCGTCTGTACTTGTGTCAGTGGAGGAAGCATCTGTACTGGTTACTGTGGAGGATGCGTCTGTACTTGTGTCAGTGGAGGAAGCATGTGTACTGGTTACTGTGGAGGATGCGTCTGTACTTGTGTCAGTGGAGGAAGCATCTGTACTGGTTACTGTGGAGGATGCGTCTGTACTTGTGTCAGTAAAGGAAGCATCTGTACTCGTTACTGTGGAGGACGCGTCTGTACTTGTGTCAGTGGAGGAAGCATCTGTACTGGTTACTGTGGAGGATGCGTCTGTACTTGTGTCAGTAAAGGAAGCATCTGTACTCGTTACTGTGGAGGACGCGTCTGTACTTGTGTCAGTGGAGGAAGCATCTGTACTGGTTACTGTGGAGGATGCGTCTGTACTTGTGTCAGTGGAGGAAGCATCTGTACTCGTTACTGTGGAGGATGCGTCTGTACTTGTGTCAGTGGAGGAAGCATCTGTACTCGTAACTGTGGAGGATGCATCTGTACTTGTGTCAGTGGAGGAAGCATCTGTACTCGTTACTGTGGAGGACGCGTCTGTACTTGTGTCAGTGGAGGAAGCATCTGTACTGGTTACTGTGGAGGATGCGTCTGTACTTGTGTCAGTGGAGGAAGCATCTGTACTGGTTACTGTGGAGGATGCGTCTGTACTTGTGTCAGTGGAGGAAACATCTGTTCTGGTTACTGTGGCGGATGCGTCTGTACTTGTGTCAGTGGAGGAAGCATCTGTACTGGTTACTGTGGAGGATGCGTCTGTACTTGTGTCAGTGGAGGAAGCATCTGTACTGGTTACTGTGGAGGATGCGTCTGTACTTGTGTCAGTGGAGGAAACATCTGTTCTGGTTACTGTGGCGGATGCGTCTGTACTTGTGTCAGTGGAGGAAGCATCTGTACTGGTTACTGTGGAGGATGCGTCTGTACTTGTGTCAGTGGAGGAAGCATCTGTACTGGTTACTGTGGAGGATGCTTCTGTACTTGTGTCAGTGGAGGAAGCATCTATACTGGTTACTGTGGAGGATGCATCTGTACTTGTGTCAGTGGAGGAAGCATCTGTACTGGTTACTGTGGAGGATGCATCTGTACTTGTGTCAGTAGAGGAAGCATCTGTACTCGTTACTGTGGAGGATGCGTCTGTACTTGTGTCAGTGGAGGAAGCATCTGTACTGGTTACTGTGGAGGATGCATCTGTACTTGTGTCAGTAGAGGAAGCATCTGTACTGGTTACTGTGGAGGATACATCTGTACTTGTGTCAGTGGAGGAAGCATCTGTACTAGTTACTGTGGAGGATGCATCTGTACTTGTGTCAGTGGAGGAAGCATCTGTACTGGTTACTGTGGAGGATGCGTCTGTACTTGTGTCAGTGGAGGAAGCATCTGTACTGGTTATTGTGGAGGATGCCTCTGTACTTGTGTCAGTGGAGGAAGCATCTGTACTGGTTACTGTGGAGGATGCGTCTGTACTTGTGTCAGTGGAGGAAGCATCTGTACTGGTTACTGTGGAGGATGCGTCTGTACTTGTGTCAGTGGAGGAAGCATCTGTACTCGTTACTGTGGAGGACGCGTCTGTACTTGTGTCAGTGGAGGAAGCATCTGTACTGGTTACTGTGGAGGATGCGTCTGTACTTGTGTCAGTGGAGGAAGCATCTGTACTCGTTACTGTGGAGGATGCGTCTGTACTTGTGTCAGTGGAGGAAGCATCTGTACTGGTTACTGTGGAGGATGCGTCTGTACTTGTGTCAGTGGAGGAAGCATCTGTACTGGTTCCTGCGGAGGATGCGTCTGTACTTGTGTCAGTCGAGGAAGCATCTGTACTCGTTACTGTGGAGGACGCGTCTGTACTTGTGTCAGTGGAGGAAGCATCTGTACTGGTTACTGTGGAGGATGCATATGTACTTGTGTCAGTGGAGGAAGCATCTGTACTCGTTACTGTGGAGGATGCGTCTGTACTTGTGTCAGTGGAGGAAGCATCTGTACTGGTTACTGTGGAGGATGCGTCTGTACTTGTGTCAGTGGAGGAAACATCTGTACTCGTTACTGTGGAGGATGCCTCTGTACTTGTGTCAGTGGAGGAAGCATCTGTACTCGTTACTCTGGAGGATGCCTCTGTACTTGTGTCAGTGGAGGAAGCATCTGTACTCGTTACTGTGGAGGATGCGTCTGTACTTGTGTCAGTAGAGGAAGCATCTGTATTCGTTACTGTGGAGGATGCGTCTGTACTTGTGTCAGTGGAGGAAGCATCTGCACTGGTTACTGTGGAGGATGCGTCTGTACTTGTGTCAGTGGAGGAAGCATCTGTACCCGTTACTGTGGAGGATGCCTCTGTACTTGTGTCAGTGGAGGAAGCATCTGTACTCGTTACTGTGGAGGATGCGTCTGTACTTGTGTCAGTGGAGAAAGCATCTGTACTGGTTACTGTGGAGGATGCGTCTGTACTTGTGTCAGTGGAGGAAGCATCTGTACTGGTTCCTGCGGAGGATGCGTCTGTACTTGTGTCAGTCGAGGAAGCATCTGTACTCGTTACTGTGGAGGACGCGTCTGTACTTGTGTCAGTGGAGGAAGCATCTGTACTGGTTACTGTGGAGGATGCGTCTGTACTTGTGTCAGTGGAGGAAGCATCTGTACTCGTTACTGTGGAGGATGCGTCTGTACTTGTGTCAGTGGAGGAAGCATCTGTACTGGTTACTGTGGAGGATGCGTCTGTACTTGTGTCAGTGGAGGAAGCATCTGTACTGGTTACTGTAGAGGATGCGTCTGTTCTTGTGTCAGTGGAGGAAGCATCTGTACTGGTTACTGTGGAGGATGCGTCTGTACTTGTGTCAGTGGAGGAAGCATCTGTACTCGTTACTGTGGAGGACGCATCTGTACTTGTGTCAGTGGAGGAAGCATCTGTACTGGTTACTGTGGAGGATGCATCTGTACTTGTGTCAGTGGAGGAAGCATCTGTACTCGTTACTGTGGAGGATGCCTCTGTACTTGTGTCAGTGGAGGAAGCATCTGTACTGGTTACTGTGGAGGATGCGTCTGTACTTGTGTCAGTGGAGGAAGCATCTGTACTGGTTACTGTGGAGGATGCATCTGTACTTGTGTCAGTGGAGGAAGCATCTGTACTGGTTACTGTGGAGGATGCGTCTCTACTTGTGTCAGTGGAGGAAGCATCTGTACTCGTTACTGTGGAGGACGCGTCTGTACTTGTGTCAGTGGAGGAAGCATCTGTACTCGTTACTGTGGAGGATGCGTCTGTACTTGTGTCAGTGGAGGAAGCATCTGTACTGGTTACTGTGGAGGATGCATCTGTACTTGTGTCAGTGGAGGAAGCATCTGTACTGGTTACTGTGGAGGATGCGTCTGTACTTGTGTCAGTGGAGGAAGCATCTGTACTGGTTACTGTGGAGGATGCATCTGTACTTGTGTCAGTGGAGGAAGCATCTGTACTGGTTACTGTGGAGGATGTGTCTGTACTTGTATCAGTGGAGGAAGCATCTGTACTCGTTACTGTGGAGGACGCGTCTGAACTTGTGTCAGTGGAGGAAGCATCTGTACTCTTTACTGTGGAGGATGCGTCTGTACTTGTGTCAGTGGAGGAAGCATCTGTACTGGTTACTGTGGAGGATGCGTCTGTACGTGTGTCAGTGGAGGAAGCATCTGTACTGGTTACTGTGGAGGATGCATCTGTACTTGTGTCAGTGGAGGAAGCATCTGTACTGGTTACTGTGGAGGATGCGTCTGTATTTGTGTCAGTGGAGGAAGCATCTGTACTGGTTACTGTGGAGGATGCATCTGTACTTGTGTCAGTGGAGGAAGCATCTGTACTGGTTACTGTGGAGGATGCGTCTGTACTTGTGTCAGTGGAGGAAGCATCTGTACTGGTTACTGTGGAGGATGCGTCTGTACTTGTGTCAGTGGAGGAAGTATCTGTACTCGTTACTGTGGAGGACGCGTCTGAACTTGTGTCAGTGGAGGAAGCATCTGTACTCGTTACTGTGGAGGATGCGTCTGTACTTGTGTCAGTGGAGGAAGCATCTGTACTGGTTACTGTGGAGGATGCGTCTGTACTTGTGTCAGTGGAGGAAGCATCTGTACTGGTTACTGTGGAGGATGCGTCTGTACTTGTGTCAGTGGAGGAAGCATCTGTACTGGTTACTGTGGAGGATGCGTCTGTATTTGTGTCAGTGGAGGAAGCATCTGTACTGGTTACTGTGGAGGATGCGTATGTACTTGTGTCAGTGGAGGAAGCATCTGTACTGGTTACTGTGGAGGATGCGTCTGTACTTGTGTCAGTGGAGGAAGCATCTGTACTAGTTAATGTGGAGGACGCGTCTGAACTTGTGTCAGTGGAGGAAGCATCTGTTCTCGTTACTGTGGAGGATGCGTCTGTACTTGTGTCAGTGGAGGAAGCATCTGTACTGGTTACTGTGGAGGATGCGTCTGTACTTGTGTCAGTGGAGGAAGCATCTGTACTGGTTACTGTGGAGGATGCATCTGTACTTGTGTCAGTGGAGGAAGCATCTGTACTCGTTACTGTGGAGGATGCGTCTGTACTTGTGTCAGTGGAGGAAGCATCTGTACTGGTTACTGTGGAGGATGCATCTGTACTTGTGTCAGTGGAGGAAGCATCTGTACTCGTTACTGTGGAGGATGCGTCTGTACTTGTGTCAGTGGAGGAAGCATCTGTTCTGGTTACTGTGGAGGATGCATCTGTACTTGTGTCAGTGGAGGAAGCATCTGTACTCGTTACTGTAAAGGATGCGTCTGTACTTGTGTCAGTGGAGGAAGCATCTGTACTGGTTACTGTGGAGGATGCGTCTGTACTTGTGTCAGTGGAGGAAGCATCTGTACTGGTTCCTGCGGAGGATGCGTCTGTACTTGTGTCAGTCGAGGAAGCATCTGTACTCGTTACTGTGGAGGACGCGTCTGTACTTGTGTCAGTGGAGGAAGCATCTGTACTGGTTACTGTGGAGGATGCATCTGTACTTGTGTCAGTGGAGGAAGCATCTGTACTCGTTACTGTGGAGGATGCGTCTGTACTTGTGTCAGTGGAGGAAGCATCTGTACTCGTTACTGTGGGGGATGCATCTGTACTTGTGTCAGTGGAGGAAGCATCTGTACTCGTTACTGTGGAGGATGCGTCTGTACTTGTGTCAGTGGAGGAAGCATCTGTACTGGTTACTGTGGAGGATGCGTCTGTACTTGTGTCAGTGGAGGAAGCATCTGTACTCGTTACTGTGGAGGACGCGTCTGTACTTGTGTCAGTGGAGGAAGCATCTGTACTGGTTACTGTGGAGGATGCATCTGTACTTGTGTCAGTGGAGGAAGCATCTGTACTGGTTACTGTGGAGGATGCATCTGTACTTGTGTCAGTGGAGGAAGCATCTGTACTCGTTACTGTGGAGGATGCGTCTGTACTTGTGTCAGTGGACGAAGGATCTGTACTGGTTACTGTGGAGGATGCGTCTGTACTTGTGTCAGTGGAGGAAGCATCAGTACTCGTTACTGTGGAGGATGCATCTGTACTTGTGTCAGTGGAGGAAGCATCTGTACTCGTTACTGTGGAGGATGCGTCTGTACTTGTGTCAGTGGAGGAAGGATCTGTACTGGTTACTGTGGAGGACGCGTCTGTACTTGTGTCAGTGGAGGAAGCATCTGTACTGGTTACTGTGGAGGATGCGTCTGTACTTGTGTCAGTGGAGGAAGCATCTGTTCTGGTTACTGTGGAGGATGCATCTGTACTTGTGTCAGTGGAGGAAGCATCTGTACTCGTTACTGTGGAGGATGCGTCTGTTCTTGTGTCAGTGGAGGAAGCATCTGTACTGGTTACTGTGGAGGATGCGTCTGTACTTGTGTCAGTGGAGGAAGCATCTGTACTGGTTCCTGCGGAGGATGCGTCTGTACTTGTGTCAGTCGAGGAAGCATCTGTACTCGTTACTGTGGAGGACGCGTCTGTACTTGTGTCAGTGGAGGAAGCATCTGTACTGGTTACTGTGGAGGATGCATCTGTACTTGTGTCAGTAGAGGAAGCATCTGTACTCGTTACTGTAAAGGATGCGTCTGTTCTTGTGTCAGTGGAGGAAGCATCTGTACTCGTTACTGTGGAGGATGCGTCTGTACTTGTGTCAGTGGAAGAAGCATCTGTACTGGTTCCTGCGGAGGATGCGTCTGTACTTGTGTCAGTCGAGGAAGCATCTGTACTCGTTACTGTGGAGGACGCGTCTGTACTTGTGTCAGTGGAGGAAGCATCTGTACTGGTTACTGTGGAGGATGCATCTGTACTTGTGTCAGTAGAGGAAGCATCTGTACTCGTTACTGTAAAGGATGCGTCTGTTCTTGTGTCAGTGGAGGAAGCATCTGTACTCGTTACTGTGGAGGATGCGTCTGTACTTGTGTCAGTGGAAGAAGCATCTGTACTGGTTCCTGCGGAGGATGCGTCTGTACTTGTGTCAGTCGAGGAAGCATCTGTACTCGTTACTGTGGAGGACGCGTCTGTACTTGTGTCAGTGGAGGAAGCATCTGTACTGGTTACTGTGGAGGATGCATCTGTACTTGTGTCAGTAGAGGAAGCATCTGTACTCGTTACTGTAAAGGATGCGTCTGTTCTTGTGTCAGTGGAGGAAGCATCTGTACTCGTTACTGTGGAGGATGCGTCTGTACTTGTGTCAGTGGAAGAAGCATCTGTACTGGTTCCTGCGGAGGATGCGTCTGTACTTGTGTCAGTCGAGGAAGCATCTGTACTCGTTACTGTGGAGGACGCGTCTGTACTTGTGTCAGTGGAGGAAGCATCTGTACTGGTTACTGTGGAGGATGCATCTGTACTTGTGTCAGTAGAGGAAGCATCTGTACTCGTTACTGTAAAGGATGCGTCTGTTCTTGTGTCAGTGGAGGAAGCATCTGTACTCGTTACTGTGGAGGATGCGTCTGTACTTGTGTCAGTGGAAGAAGCATCTGTACTCGTTACTGTGGAGGATGCTTCTGTACTTGTGTCAGTGGAGGAAGCATCTGTACTCGTTACTGTGGAGGACGCGTCTGTACTTGTGTCAGTGGAGGAAGCATCTGTTCTGGTTACTGTGGAGGATGCATCTGTACTTGTGTCAGTGGAGGAAGCATCTGTACTGGTTACTGTGGAGGATGCGTCTGTACTTGTGTCAGTGGAGGAAGCATCTGTTCTGGTTACTGTGGAGGATGCATCTGTACTTGTGTCAGTGGAGGAAGCATCTGTACTCGTTACTGTGGAGGATGCGTCTGTTCTTGTGTCAGTGGAGGAAGCATCTGTACTGGTTACTGTGGAGGATGCGTCTGTACTTGTGTCAGTGGAGGAAGCATCTGTACTGGTTCCTGCGGAGGATGCGTCTGTACTTGTGTCAGTCGAAAAAGCATCTGTACTCGTTACTGTGGAGGACGCGTCTGTACTTGTGTCAGTGGAGGAAGCATCTGTACTGGTTACTGTGGAGGATGCATCTGTACTTGTGTCAGTGGAGGAAGCATCTGTACTCGTTACTGTGGAGGATGCGTCTGTACTTGTGTCAGTGGAGGAAGCATCTGTACTCGTTACTGTGGGGGATGCATCTGTACTTGTGTCAGTGGAGGAAGCATCTGTACTCGTTACTGTGGAGGATGCGTCTGTACTTGTGTCAGTGGAAGAAGCATCTGTACTGGTTACTGTGGAGGATGCGTCTGTACTTGTGTCAGTGGAGGAAGCATCTGTACTCGTTACTGTGGAGGACGCGTCTGTACTTGTGTCAGTGGAGGAAGCATCTGTACTGGTTACTGTGGAGGATGCATCTGTACTTGTGTCAGTGGAGGAAGCATCTGTACTGGTTACTGTGGAGGATGCATCTGTACTTGTGTCAGTGGAGGAAGCATCTGTACTCGTTACTGTGGAGGATGCGTCTGTACTTGTGTCAGTGGACGAAGGATCTGTACTGGTTACTGTGGAGGATGCGTCTGTACTTGTGTCAGTGGAGGAAGCATCAGTACTCGTTACTGTGGAGGATGCATCTGTACTTGTGTCAGTGGAGGAAGCATCTGTACTCGTTACTGTGGAGGATGCGTCTGTACTTGTGTCAGTGGAGGAAGGATCTGTACTGGTTACTGTGGAGGACGCGTCTGTACTTGTGTCAGTGGAGGAAGCATCTGTTCTGGTTACTGTGGAGGATCCATCTGTACTTGTGTCAGTGGAGGAAGCATCTGTACTCGTTACTGTGGAGGATGCGTCTGTACTTGTGTCAGTGGAGGAAGCATCTGTACTGGTTACTGTGGAGGATGCGTCTGTACTTGTGTCAGTGGAGGAAGCATCTGTACTGGTTACTGTGGAGGATGCGTCTGTACTTGTGTCAGTGGAGGAAGCATCTGTACTGGTTACTGTGGAGGATGCGTCTGTACTTGTGTCAGTGGAGGAAGCATCTGTACTGGTTACTGTGGAGGATGCGTCTGTACTTGTGTCAATGGAGGAAGCATCTGTACTCGTTACTGTGGAGGATGCTTCTGTACTTGTGTCAGTGGAGGAAGCATCTGTACTCGTTACTGTGGAGGACGCGTCTGTACTTGTGTCAGTGGAGGAAGCATCTGTTCTGGTTACTGTGGAGGATGCATCTGTACTTGTGTCAGTGGAGGAAGCATCTGTACTGGTTACTGTGGAGGATGCCTCTGTACTTGTGTCAGTGGAGGAAGCATCTGTACTGGTTACTGTGGAGGATGCGTCTGTACTTGTGTCAGTGGAGGAAGCATCTGTACTGGTTACTGTGGAGGATGCGTCTGTACTTGTGTCAGTGGAGGAAGCATCTGTACTGGTTACTGTGGAGGATGCGTCTGTACTTGTGTCAGTGGAGGAAGCATCTGTACTGGTTACTGTGGAGGATGCGTCTGTACTTGTGTCAGTGGAGGAAGAATCTGTACTCGTTACTGTGGAGGACGCGTCTGTACTTGTGTCAGTGGAGGAAGCATCTGTACTGGTTACTGTGGAGGATGCGTCTGTACTTGTGTCAGTGGAGGAAGCATCTGTTCTGGTTACTGTGGAGGATGCATCTGTACTTGTGTCAGTGGAGGAAGCATCTGTACTCGTTACTGTGGAGGATGCGTCTGTTCTTGTGTCAGTGGAGGAAGCATCTGTACTGGTTACTGTGGAGGATGCGTCTGTACTTGTGTCAGTGGAGGAAGCATCTGTACTGGTTCCTGCGGAGGATGCGTCTGTACTTGTGTCAGTCGAGGAAGCATCTGTACTCGTTACTGTGGAGGACGCGTCTGTACTTGTGTCAGTGGAGGAAGCATCTGTACTGGTTACTGTGGAGGATGCATCTGTACTTGTGTCAGTGGAGGAAGCATCTGTACTCGTTACTGTGGAGGATGCGTCTGTACTTGTGTCAGTGGAGGAAGCATCTGTACTCGTTACTGTGGGGGATGCATCTGTACTTGTGTCAGTGGAGGAAGAATCTGTACTCGTTACTGTGGAGGATGCGTCTGTACTTGTGTCAGTGGAGGAAGCATCTGTACTGGTTACTGTGGAGGATGCGTCTGTACTTGTGTCAGTGGAGGAAGCATCTGTACTCGTTACTGTGGAGGACGCGTCTGTACTTGTGTCAGTGGAGGAAGCATCTGTACTGGTTACTGTGGAGGATGCATCTGTACTTGTGTCAGTGGAGGAAGCATCTGTACTGGTTACTGTGGAGGATGCATCTGTACTTGTGTCAGTGGAGGAAGCATCTGTACTCGTTACTGTGGAGGATGCGTCTGTACTTGTGTCAGTGGACGAAGGATCTGTACTGGTTACTGTGGAGGATGCGTCTGTACTTGTGTCAGTGGAGGAAGCATCAGTACTCGTTACTGTGGTGGATGCATCTGTACTTGTGTCAGTGGAGGAAGCATCTGTACTCGTTACTGTGGAGGATGCGTCTGTACTTGTGTCAGTGGAGGAAGGATCTGTACTGGTTACTGTGGAGGACGCGTCTGTACTTGTGTCAGTGGAGGAAGCATCTGTTCTGGTTACTGTGGAGGATCCATCTGTACTTGTGTCAGTGGAGGAAGCATCTGTACTCGTTACTGTGGAGGATGCGTCTGTACTTGTGTCAGTGGAGGAAGCATCTGTACTGGTTACTGTGGAGGATGCGTCTGTACTTGTGTCAGTGGAGGAAGCATCTGTACTGGTTACTGTGGAGGATGCGTCTGTACTTGTGTCAGTGGAGGAAGCATCTGTACTGGTTACTGTGGAGGATGCGTCTGTACTTGTGTCAATGGAGGAAGCATCTGTACTCGTTACTGTGGAGGATGCTTCTGTACTTGTGTCAGTGGAGGAAGCATCTGTACTCGTTACTGTGGAGGACGCGTCTGTACTTGTGTCAGTGGAGGAAGCATCTGTTCTGGTTACTGTGGAGGATGCATCTGTACTTGTGTCAGTGGAGGAAGCATCTGTACTGGTTACTGTGGAGGATGCGTCTGTACTTG
Organism: Liopterus haemorrhoidalis; assembly: GCA_963971575.1. Taxonomy (NCBI): domain Eukaryota; kingdom Metazoa; phylum Arthropoda; class Insecta; order Coleoptera; family Dytiscidae; genus Liopterus; species Liopterus haemorrhoidalis. The sequence goes on along the minus strand of OZ020619.1, from coordinate 30,514,423 downwards.
TGTCAGTGGAGGAAGCATCTGTTCTGGTTACTGTGGAGGATGCATCTGTACTTGTGTCAGTGGAGGAAGCATCTGTACTCGTTACTGTGGAGGATGCGTCTGTTCTTGTGTCAGTGGAGGAAGCATCTGTACTGGTTACTGTGGAGGATGCGTCTGTACTTGTGTCAGTGGAGGAAGCATCTGTACTGGTTCCTGCGGAGGATGCGTCTGTACTTGTGTCAGTCGAGGAAGCATCTGTACTCGTTACTGTGGAGGACGCGTCTGTACTTGTGTCAGTGGAGGAAGCATCTGTACTGGTTACTGTGGAGGATGCATCTGTACTTGTGTCAGTGGAGGAAGCATCTGTACTCGTTACTGTGGAGGATGCGTCTGTACTTGTGTCAGTGGAGGAAGCATCTGTACTCGTTACTGTGGGGGATGCATCTGTACTTGTGTCAGTGGAGGAAGCATCTGTACTCGTTACTGTGGAGGATGCGTCTGTACTTGTGTCAGTGGAAGAAGCATCTGTACTGGTTACTGTGGAGGATGCGTCTGTACTTGTGTCAGTGGAGGAAGCATCTGTACTCGTTACTGTGGAGGACGCGTCTGTACTTGTGTCAGTGGAGGAAGCATCTGTACTGGTTACTGTGAAGGATGCATCTGTACTTGTGTCAGTGGAGGAAGCATCTGTACTGGTTACTGTGGAGGATGCATCTGTACTTGTGTCAGTGGAGGAAGCATCTGTACTCGTTACTGTGGAGGATGCGTCTGTACTTGTGTCAGTGGACGAAGGATCTGTACTGGTTACTGTGGAGGATGCGTCTGTACTTGTGTCAGTGGAGGAAGCATCAGTACTCGTTACTGTGGAGGATGCATCTGTACTTGTGTCAGTGGAGGAAGCATCTGTACTCGTTACTGTGGAGGATGCGTCTGTACTTGTGTCAGTGGAGGAAGGATCTGTACTGGTTACTGTGGAGGACGCGTCTGTACTTGTGTCAGTGGAGGAAGCATCTGTTCTGGTTACTGTGGAGGATCCATCTGTACTTGTGTCAGTGGAGGAAGCATCTGTACTCGTTACTGTGGAGGATGCGTCTGTACTTGTGTCAGTGGAGGAAGCATCTGTACTGGTTACTGTGGAGGATGCGTCTGTACTTGTGTCAGTGGAGGAAGCATCTGTACTGGTTACTGTGGAGGATGCGTCTGTACTTGTGTCAGTGGAGGAAGCATCTGTACTGGTTACTGTGGAGGATGCGTCTGTACTTGTGTCAATGGAGGAAGCATCTGTACTCGTTACTGTGGAGGATGCTTCTGTACTTGTGTCAGTGGAGGAAGCATCTGTACTCGTTACTGTGGAGGACGCGTCTGTACTTGTGTCAGTGGAGGAAGCATCTGTTCTGGTTACTGTGGAGGATGCATCTGTACTTGTGTCAGTGGAGGAAGCATCTGTACTGGTTACTGTGGAGGATGCCTCTGTACTTGTGTCAGTGGAGGAAGCATCTGTACTGGTTACTGTGGAGGATGCGTCTGTTCTTGTGTCAGTGGAGGAAGCATCTGTACTGGTTACTGTGGAGGATGCGTCTGTACTTGTGTCAGTGGAGGAAGCATCTGTACTGGTTACTGTGGAGGATGCGTCTGTACTTGTGTCAGTGGAGGAAGCATCTGTACTGGTTACTGTGGAGGATGCGTCTGTACTTGTGTCAGTGGAGGAAGCATCTGTACTCGTTACTGTGGAGGACCTGTCTGTACTTGTGTCAGTGGAGGAAGCATCTGTACTGGTTACTGTGGAGGATGCGTCTGTACTTGTGTCAGTGGAGGAAGCATCTGTACTGGTTACTGTGGAGGATGCGTCTGTACTTGTGTCAGTGGAGGAAGCATCTGTACTGGTTACTGTGGAGGATGCGTCTGTACTTGTGTCAGTGGAGGAAGCATCTGTACTGGTTACTGTGGAGGATGCATCTGTACTTGTGTCAGTGGAGGAAGCATCTGTACTCGTTACTGTGGAGGATGCGTCTGTACTTGTGCCAGTGGAGGAAGCATCTGTACTGGTTACTGTGGAGGATGCGTCTGTACTTGTGTCAGTGGAGGAAGGATCTGTACTGGTTACTGTGGAGGATGCGTCTGTACTTGTGTCAGTGGAGGAAGCATCTGTACTGGTTACTGTGGAGGATGCATCTGTACTTGTGTCAGTGGAGGAAGCATCTGTACTCGTTACTGTGGAGGATGCGTCTGTACTTGTGTCAGTGGAGGAAGCATCTGTACTGGTTACTGTGGAGGATGCGTCTGTACTTGTGTCAGTGGAGGAAGCATCTGTACTGGTTACTGTGGAGGATGCGTCTGTACTTGTGTCAATAGAGGAAGCATATGTACTGGCTACTGTGGAGGATGCGTCTGTACTTGTGTCAGTGGAGGAAGCATCTGTACTGGTTACTGTGGAGGATGCGTCTGTACTTGTGTCTGTGGAGGAAGCATCTGTACTGGTTACTGTGGAAGATGCCTCTGTACTTGTGTCAGTGGAGAAAGCATCTGTACTGGTTACTGTGGAGGATTCGTCTGTACTTGTGTCAGTGGAGGAAGCATCTGTACTGGTTACTGTGGAGGATGCGTCTGTACTTGTGTCAGTGGAGGAAGCATCTGTACTGGTTACTGTGGAAGATGCCTCTGTACTTGTATCAGTTGAGGAAGCATCTGTACTGGTTACTGTGGAGGATGCGTCTGTACTTGTGTCAGTGGAGGAAGCATCTGTACTGGTTACTGTGGAGGATGCGTCTGTACTTGTGCCAGTGGAGGAAGCATCTGTACTGGTAACTGTGGAGGATGCGTCTGTACTTGTGTCAGTGGAGGAAGCATCTGTACTGGTTACTGTGGAAGATGCCTCTGTACTTGTGTCAGTAGAGGAAGCATCTGTACTGGTTACTGTGGAGGATGCATCTGTACTTGTGTCAGTGGAGGAAGCATCTGTACTGGTTACTGTGGAGGATGCGTCTGTACTTGTGTCAGTGGAGGAAGCATCTGTACTGGTTACTGTGGAGGATGCGTCTGTACTTGTGTCAATGGAGGAAGCATCTGTACTCGTTACTGTGGAGGATGCTTCTGTACTTGTGTCAGTGGAGGAAGCATCTGTACTCGTTACTGTGGAGGACGCGTCTGTACTTGTGTCAGTGGAGGAAGCATCTGTTCTGGTTACTGTGGAGGATGCATCTGTACTTGTGTCAGTGGAGGAAGCATCTGTACTGGTTACTGTGGAGGATGCCTCTGTACTTGTGTCAGTGGAGGAAGCATCTGTACTGGTTACTGTGGAGGATGCGTCTGTACTTGTGTCAGTGGAGGAAGCATCTGTACTGGTTACTGTGGAGGATGCGTCTGTACTTTTGTCAGTGGAGGAAGCATCTGTACTGGTTACTGTGGAGGATGCGTCTGTACTTGTGTCAGTGGAGGAAGCATCTGTACTGGTTACTGTGGAGGATGCGTCTGTACTTGTGTCAGTGGAGGAAGCATCTGTACTCGTTACTGTGGAGGACCTGTCTCTACTTGTGTCAGTGGAGGAAGCATCTGTACTGGTTACTGTGGAGGATGCGTCTGTACTTGTGTCAGTGGAGGAAGCATCTGTACTGGTTACTGTGGAGGATGCGTCTGTACTTGTGTCAGTGGAGGAAGCATCTGTACTGGTTACTGTGGAGGATGCGTCTGTACTTGTGTCAGTGGAGGAGGCATCTGTACTGGTTACTGTGGAGGATGCATCTGTACTTGTGTCAGTGGAGGAAGCATCTGTACTGGTTACTGTGGAGGAGGCGTCTGTACTTGTGTCAGTGGAGGAGGCATCTGTACTGGTTACTGTGGAGGATGCGTCTGTACTTGTGTCAGTGGAGGAAGCATCTGTACTGGTTACTGTGGAGGATGCGTCTGTACTTGTGTCAGTGGAGGAAGCATCTGTACTCGTTACTGTGGAGGATGTGTCTGTACTTGTGTCAGTGGAGGAAGCATCTGTACTGGTTACTGTGGAGGATGCGTCTGTACTTGTGTCAGTGGAGGAAGCATCTGTACTCGTTACTGTGGAGGATGCGTCTGTACTTGTGTCAGTGGAGGAAGCATCTGTACTGGTTACTGTGGAAGATGCGTCTGTACTTGTGTCAGTGGAGGAAGCATCTGTACTGGTTACTGTGGAGGATGCGTCTGTACTTGTGTCAGTAGAGGAAGCATCTGTTCTGGTTACTGTGGAGGAAGCGTCTGTACTTGTGTCAGTGGAGGAAGCATCTGTACTGGTTACTGTGGAGGATGCGTCTGTACTTGTGTCAGTGGAGGAAGGATCTGTACTGGTAACTGTGGAGGATGCGTCTGTACTTGTGTCAGTGGAGGAAGCATCTGTACTGGTTACTGTGGAGGATGCGTCTGTACTTGTGTCAGTGGAGGAAGCATCTGTACTAGTTACTGTGGAGGATGCGTCTGTTTTTGTGTCAGTGGAGGAAGCACCTGTACTGGTTATTGTGGAGGATGCGTCTGTACTTGTGTCAGTGGAGGAAGCATCTGTACTCGTTACTGTGGAGGATGCATCTGTACTTGTGTCAGTGGAGGAAGCATCTGTACTCGTAACTGTGGAGGATGCGTCTGTACTTGTGTCAGTGGAGGAAGCATCTGTACTGGTTACTGTGGAGGATGCGTCTGTACTTGTGTCAGTGGAGGAAGCATCTGTACTGGTTACTGTGGAGGATGCGTCTGTACTTGTGTCAGTGGAGGAAGCATCTGCACTGGTTACTGTGGAGGATGCGTCTGTACTTGTGTCAGTGGAGGAAGCATCTGTACTGGTTACTGTGGAGGATGCGTCTGTACTTGTGTCAGTGGAGGAAGCATCTGTACTGGTTACTGTGGAGGATGCGTCTGTACTTGTGTCAGTGGAGGAAGCATCTGTACTGATTACTGTGGAGGATGCGTCTGTACTTGTGTCAGTGGAGGAAGCATCTGTACTGGTTACTGTGGAGGATGCGTCTGTACTTGTGTCAGTGGAGGAAGCATCTGTACTGGTTACTGTGGAGGATGCGTCTGTACTTGTGTCAGTGGAGGAAGCATCTGTACTGGTTACTGTGGAGGATGCGTCTGTACTTGTGTCAGTGGAGGAAGCATCTGTACTCGTTACTGTGGAGGATGCGTCTGAACTTGTGTCAGTGGAGGAAGCATCTGTACTCGTTACTGTGGAGGATGCGTCTGTACTTGTGTCAGTGGAGGAAGCATCTGTACTGGTTACTGTGGAGGATGCGTCTGTACTTGTGTCAGTGGAGGAAGCATCTGTACTGGTTACTGTGGAGGATGCGTCTGTACTTGTGTCAGTGGAGGAAGCATCTGGACTGGTTACTGTGGAGGATGCGTGTGTACTTGTGTCAGTGGAGGAAGCATCTGTACTCGTTACTGTGGAGGATGCGTCTGTACTTGTGTCAGTGGAGGAAGCATCTGTACTCGTAACTGTGGAGGATGCGTCTGTACTTGTGTCAGTGGAGGAAGCATCTGTACTGGTTACTGTGGAGGATGCGTCTGTACTTGTGTCAGTGGAGGAAGCATCTGTACTGGTTACTGTGGAGGATGCGTCTGTACTTGTGTCAGTGGAGGAAGCATCTGTACTCGTTACTGTGGAGGATGCGTCTGTACTTGTGTCAGTGGAGGAATCATCTGTACTCGTAACTGTGGAGGATGCGTCTGTACTTGTGTCAGTGGAGGAAGCATCTGTACTGGTTACTGTGGAGGATGCGTTTGTACTTGTGTCAGTGGAGGAAGCATCTGTACTGGTTACTGTGGAGGATGCGTCTGTACTTGTGTCAGTGGAGGAAGCATCTGTACTGGTTACTGTGGAGGATGCGTCTGTACTTGTGTCAGTGGAGGAAGCATCTGTACTGGTTACTGTGGAGGATGCGTCTGTACTTGTGTCAGTGGAGGAAGCATCTGTACTGGTTACTGTGGAGGATGCGTCTGTACTTGTGTCAGTGGAGGAAGCATCTGTACTCGTTACTGTGGAGGATGCGTCTGTACTTGTGTCAGTGGAGGAAGCATCTGTACTCGTTACTGTGGAGGATGCGTCTGTACTTGTGTCAGTGGAGGAAGCATCTGTACTGGTTACTGTGGAGGATGCGTCTGTACTTGTGTCAGTGGAGGAAGCATCTGTACTGGTTACTGTGGAGGATGCGTCTGTACTTGTGTCAGTGGAGGAAGCATCTGTACTGGTTACTGTGGAGGATGCGTGTGTACTTGTGTCAGTGGAGGAAGCATCTGTACTCGTTACTGTGGAGGATGCGTCTGTACTTGTGTCAGTGGAGGAAGCATCTGTACTGGTTACTGTGGAGGATGCGTCTGTACTTGTGTCAGTTGAGGAAGCATCTGTACTGGTTACTGTGGAGGATGCGTCTGTACTTGTATCAGTGGAGGAAGCATCTGTACTGGTTACTGTGGAGGATGCGTCTATACTTGTGTCAGTGGAGGAAGCATCTGTACTGGTTACTGTGGAGGATGCGTCTGTACTTGTGTCAGTGGAGGAAGCATCTGTACTGGTTACTGTGGAGGATGCGTCTGTACTTGTGTCAGTGGAGGAAGTATCTGTGCTTGTTACTGTGGAGGATGTGTCTGTACTTCTGTCAGTGGATCCAGTTGTTGTGGTTGTGTCTGTGGATCCAGTGGTTGTGGTTGTATCTGTGGATCCAGTTGTTGTAGTTGTGTCCGTGGATCCAGTTATCGTTGTTGTATCTGTGGATCCAGTTGTTGTGCTTGTGTCGGTGGAAACAGCTGCTGTGGTTGTACCTATGGATTCAGTAGTTGTAGTTGTATTTGTGAATCCAGTTGTTGTAGTTGTGTCTGTAGATCCAGTTGTCGTTGTTGTATCTGTGGATCCAGTTGTTGTGGTTGTGTTAGTTGATCCAGCTGTTGTAGTTGTGTCTGTGAATCCAGTGGTTGTAGTTGTGTCTGTAGATTCAGTTGTCAATGTTGTATCTGTGGATCCAGTTGTTGTGGTTGTGTCAGTGGATCCAGCTGTTGTGGTTGTATCTGTGGATCCAGTTATTGTTGTTGTGTCTATAGATCCAGTTGTCGTGGTTGTGTTTGTGAATCCATTTGTTGTAGTTGTGTCTGTAGATCCAGTTGTCGTTGTTGTATCTGTGGATGCAGTTGTTGTGGTTGCATCTGTGGATCCAGTAGTTGTCGTTGTATCTGTGGATCCAGTCGTTGTGGTTGTTTCTGTGAAACCAGTTGTTGTAGTTTTGTCTGTAGTTCCAGTGGTCGTTGTTAAATCTGTGGATCCAGTTGTTGTGGTTGTGTCAGTGGATCCAGCTGTTGTGGTTGTATCTGTGGATCCAGTTGTTGTTGTTGTGTCTCTCGATCCAGTTGTCGTGGTTGTGTCTGTGAATCCAGTTGTTGTAGTTGTGTCGGTAGCTCCAGTTGTCGTTGTTGTATCTGTGGATCCAGTTGTGGTGGATGTGTCTGTGGATCCAGTCGTTGTGGTTGTGTCTGTGAATCCAGTTTTTGTAGTTGTGCCTGTAGATCTAGTTGTCGTTGTTGTATCTGTGGATCCAGTTGTTGTGGTTGTATCTGTTGATCCAGTGTTTGTGGTTGTATCTGTGGATCCAGTTGTTGTGGTTGTGTCTGTAGATCCAGTTGTTGTGGTTGTAGCTGTGAATCCAGTACTTTTGGTTGTATCTGTGGATCCAGTTGTTGTTGTTGTGTCTGTTGATCCAGTTGTTGTGGTTATATCTGTGGATCCAGTTGTTGTGGTTGTATCTGTAGATCCAGTAGTTGTGGTTGTGTCTGTAAATCCAGTTGTTGTGGTTGTATCTGTGGATCCAGTTGTTGTGGATGTATCTGTGGATCCAGTTGTTGTGGTTGTATCTGTGGATCCAGTTGTTGTGGTTGTATCTGTAGATTCAGTAGTTGTGGTTGTGTCTGTAGATCCAATTGTTGTTGTTGTATCTGTGGATCCAGCAGTTGTGGTTGTATCTGAGGATCCAGTTGTTGTGGTGGTATCTGTGGATCCAGTTATTGTTGTTGTGTCTGTGGATTCAGTCATTGTGGTTGTATCTTTGGGTGCAGTTATTGTGGTTGTATCTGTGGATCCAGTTATTGTTGTTGTATCTGTGGATCCAGTCATTGTGGTTGTGTCTGTGGATCCAGTTGTTGTGGTTGTATCTGTGGATCCAGTCGTTGTTGTTGTTTCTGTGGATTCAGTTATTGTTGTTGTGTCTGTGGATCCAGTCATCGTGGTTCTGTCTGTGGATCCAGTTGTTGTGGTGTTATCTGTGGATCCAGTTGTTGTGGTTCTATCTGTGGTTCCAGTTATTGTTGTTGTGTCTGTGGATCCAGTCATTGTGGTTGTGTCTGTGGATCCAGTTGTTGTGGTTGTGTCTGTAAATCCAGTTGTTGTGGTTGTGTCTGTAAATCCAGTTGTTTTGGTTGTATCTTTGGATCCAGTTGTTGTGGTTGTGTCTGTGAATCCAGTTGTTGTGGTTATGTCTGTAAATCCAGTTGTTTTGGTTGTATCTTTGGATCCAGTTGTTGTGGTTGTGTCTGTAAATCCAGTTGTTTTGGTTGTATCTGTGGATCCAGTTGTTGTGGTTGTGTCAGTGGATCCAGTTGTTGTGGTTGTATCTGTGGATCCAGTACTTGTGGTTGTATCTGTGGATCCAGTCGTTGTGGTTGTGTCTGTGAATCCAGTTTCTGTAGTTGTATCTGTAGATCCAGTTGTCGTTTTTGTATTTGTGGATCCAGCTGTTGTGGTTGTATCTGTGGATCCAGTTATTGTTGTTGTGTTTGTAGGTCCAGTTGTCGTGTTTGTGTCTGTAGATCCAGTTGTTGTAGTTGTGTCTGTAGATCCAGTTGTCGTTGTTGTATCTGCGGATCCAATTGTTGTGGTTGTCTCTGTGGATCCAGTAGTTGTCGTTGTATCTGTGGATCCAGTCGTTTGCGTTGTGTCTGTGAATCCAGTTGTTATAGTTGTGCCTGTAGATCCAGTTGTCGTTGTTGTATCGGTAGATCCAGTTGTCGTGGTTGTATCTGTAGATCCAGTTGTTGTGGTTGTATCTGTGGATCCAGTTGTTTTAGTTGTGTCTGTGAATCCAGGTGTTGTAGTTGTGTCTGTAGATCTATTTGTCGTGGTTGTGTCAGTGGATCCAGTTGTTGTGGTTGTATCTGTGGATCCAGCTTTTGTAGTTGTGTCTGTTGATCCTGTTGTCGTTGTTGTATCACTGGTTCCAGTTGTTGTGGTTGTATCTGTGGATCCAGTTATTGTTGTTGTATCTGTAGATCCAGTTGTCGTGGTTGTGTCTGTGAATCCAGTTGTTGTAGTTGGGATTGTAGATCCAGTTGTCGTTGTTGTATCTGTGGATCCAGTTGTTGTGGTTGTATCTGTAGATCCAGTAGTTGTCGTTGTATCTGTGGATCCAGTCGTTGTGGTTGTGTCTGTAAATCCAGTTGTTGTAGTGGTGCCTGTAGATCCAGTTGTCGTTGTTGTATCTGTGGATCCACTTGTTGTTGTTGTATCTGTGGATCCAGTAGTTGTGGTTGTATCTGTGGATCCAGTTTTTGTAGTTGTGTCTGTGAATCCAGTTGATGTAGTTGTGTCTGTAGATCCAGTTGTCGTGGTTGTGTCAGTGGATCCAGCTGTTGTGGTTGTATCTGTGGATCCAGCTGTTGTTGTTGTATCTGTGGATCCAGTTGTTGTAGTTGCGTCTTTGGATCCAGTTGTTGTAGTTGGGATTGTAGATCCAGTTGTCGTTGTTGTATCTGTGGATCCAGTTGTTGTGGTTGTATCTGTGGATCCAGTAGTTGTCGTTGTATCTGTGGATCCAGTCGTTGTGGTTGTGTCTGTAAATCCAGTTGTTGTAGTTGTGCCTGTAGATCCAGTTGTCGTTGTTGTATCTGTGGATCCAGTTGTTGTGGTTGTATCTGTGGATCCAGTAGTTGTCGTTGTATCTGTGGATCCAGTCGTTGTGGTTGTGTCTGTAAATCCAGTTGTTGTAGTTGTGCCTGTAGATCCAGTTGTCGTTGTTGTATCTGTGGATCCACTTGTTGTGGTTGTATCTGTGGATCCAGTAGTTGTGGTTGTATCTGTGGATCCAGTTTTTGTAGTTGTGTCTGTGAATCCAGTTGTTGTAGTTGTGTCTGTAGATCCAGTTGTCGTGGTTGTGTCAGTGGATCCAGCTGTTGTGGTTGTATCTGTGGATCCAGCTGTTGTGGTTGTATCTGTGGATCCAGTTGTTGTAGTTGCGTCTGTGGATCCAGTTGTTGTAGTTTGGATTGTAGATCCAGTTGTCGTTGTTGTATCTGTGGATTCAGTTGTTATGGTTGTATCTGTGGATCCAGTAGTTGTCGTTGTATCTGTGGATCCAGTCGTTGTGGTTGTGTCTGTAAATCCAGTTGTTGTAGTTGTGCCTGTAGATCCAGTTGTCGTTGTTGTATCTGTGGATCCACTTGTTGTGGTTGTATCTGTGGATCCAGTTATTGTTGTTGTATCTGTAGATCCAGTTGTCGTGGTTGTGTCTGTGAATCCAGTTGTTGTAGTTGGGATTGTAGATCCAGTTGTCGTTGTTGTATCTGTGGATCCAGTTGTTGTGGTTGTATCTGTGGATCCAGTAGTTGTCGTTGTATCTGTGGATCCAGTCGTTGTGGTTGTGTCTGTAAATCCAGTTGTTGTAGTTGTGCCTGTAGATCCAGTTGTCGTTGTTGTATCTGTGGATCCACTTGTTGTGGTTGTATCTGTGGATCCAGTAGTTGTGGTTTTTTCTGTGGATCCAGTTTTTGTAGTTGTGTCTGTGAATCCAGTTGTTGTAGTTGTGTCTGTAGATCCAGTTGTCGTGGTTGTGTCAGTGGATCCAGCTGTTGTGGTTGTATCTGTGGATCCAGCTGTTGTGGTTGTATCTGTGGATCCAGTTGTTGTAGTTGCGTCTGTGGATCCAGTTGTTGTAGTTGGGATTGTAGATCCAGTTGTCGTTGTTGTATCTGTGGATCCAGTTGTTGTGGTTGTATCTGTGGATCCAGTAGTTGTCGTTGTTTCTGTGGATCCAGTCGTTGTGGTTGTGTCTGTAAATCCAGTTGTTGTAGTTGTGCCTGTAGATCCAGTTGTCGTTGTTGTATCTGTGGATCCAGTTGTTGTGGTTGTATCTGTGGATCCAGTAGTTGTCGTTGTATCTGTGGATCCAGTCGTTGTGGTTGTGTCTGTAAATCCAGTTGTTGTAGTTATGCCTGTAGATCCAGTTGTCGTTGTTGTATCTGTGGATCCACTTGTTGTGGTTGTATCTGTGGATCCAGTAGTTGTGGTTGTATCTGTGGATCCAGTTTTTGTAGTTGTGTCTGTGAATCCAGTTGTTGTAGTTGTGTCTGTAGATCCAGTTGTCGTGGTTGTGTCAGTGGATCCAGCTGTTGTGGTTGTATCTGTGGATCCAGCTGTTGTGGTTGTATCTGTGGATCCAGTTGTTGTAGTTGCGTCTGTGGATCCAGTTGTAGTTGGGATTGTAGATCCAGTTGTCGTTGTTGTATCTGTGGATCCAGTTGTTGTGGTTGTATCTGTGGATCCAGTAGTTGTCGTTGTATCTGTGGATCCAGTCGTTGTGGTTGTGTCTGTAAATCCAGTTGTTGTAGTTGTGCCTGTAGATCCAGTTGTCGTTGTTGTATCTGTGGATCCAGTTGTTGTGGTTGTATCTGTGGATCCAGTAGTTTTCGTTGTATCTGTGGATCCAGTCGTTGTGGTTGTGTCTGTAAATCCAGTTGTTGTAGTTGTGCCTGTGGATCCAGTTGTCGTTGTTGTATCTGTGGATCCACTTGTTGTGGTTGTATCTGTGGATTCAGTAGTTGTGGTTGTATCTGTGGATCCAGTTTTTGTAGTTGTGTCTGTGAATCCAGTTGTTGTAGTTGTGTCTGTAGATCCAGTTGTCGTGGTTGTGTCAGTGGATCCAGCTGTTGTGGTTGTATCTGTGGATCCAGCTGTTGTGGTTGTATCTGTTGATCCAGTTGTTGTAGTTGCGTCTGTGGATCCAGTTGTTGTGGTTGTGTCTGTGGATCCAGTTGTTGTGGTTGTGTCTGTGGATTTAGTTGTTGTGGTCGCGTCTGTGGATCCAGTTGTTGTGCTTGTACCTATATATCCAGTATTTTTAGTTGTATCAGTCACTTCAGGGTTTGTTGTTGAAGCTGTGGTTGTTTGCGTGGATCCAGTTGTGGTTTTGTCTGTTGTTTTAGTCGTTATACCATTTGTTGTGGTAGTACTTGGTGTTACAGTTGTACTCGTTGGGTTTTGTGTTGTTGTTTTTGGTGGTGTTATGTATGGTATGCATTTTGCTGACAATGCATTACTACAATTTCTACTTACCCAGTCAAATTTGTAGCCATATGGACATTGTTTTAATACTAGTTTATATTTTTCACAACGATAGTACTGGAAGCAATTGTTGGGATTCGGCATATTTCTATTATTGAACAAACAAAAATTGAGTGTAGGTATAGGTTTGGGATTATTTTGGCAACACGGTATATATGTTCTTGTATCGCATCTGTTTTCCATACAGTTAAATACCAGTCCTGATTTGCAATTTTTTCTTAAAAGTATTCTGTTGTAGCATTCGTAATATACACTGCAGTTTGCAGTATATGGTACAGTATAGCCGTTTGCAGGACAGAATGTTACTACGGGTCTTCTTGTTGTTGTTGTGGTCAAACTTGTAGTTGTTGTGGGTTTGGGTGTAGTTGTTGTTGTTGTTGTAGTTGTCGTTGTTGGAGGTGTTCTTATATTTGATGTTTTAGATAATACGTACGGAGCACATCTTGTTGCTATTGTTACTCTACATTTGAGAAATATCCAGTCAAAACTTTGGCTATTTGGGCACGTATATTGTACAGCTGATTTATTTGCGGCACATTCTATGTATTTGTTGCAGTATGAAGGATCAGGTACTCTCTTTCCAATATCATTACAAACAGCTCGGTTGTTATTAACATTAGATAGCAAATCAAGGGCACAACATGGTCGCACCTTCCCAGCAACACATTTGTTTGTAACACAATTCCATGTTAAAAGTGCCGGACATGAATAACGAATCTTTTTTCCTTCATTAGAACACGTGAAGTAGTTGCGGCAGTTGGTCACATCTGGATAAGTAACACCTTTGTAACTGCATTGTGTTGTGGTCTGGGATATTACAGAATACAATAGTATACTTACGATAAGTACACGAAAACCTAAAACAAATTTATTGTCAATATCTTACAATGATATATTGCATTGTTTTGAAAGTTGCATTTTATTGAAATCAAGGATTTGGTGTCGTTTGCAACCAGTGAGCTATTCGATCAAACACCTTATAAAATAAAATTTAAAGATCCACAATTTTACAGCGACTTGTCTTGATATCTGGAAAATTTTGAAAAGATAAAAGTTAAATTGGAGGAACTTGATTTAAGGACTAATGATTTAGAATGTGTAGGCAGGTGCGGCTCAAGACGGTATGCAGGCGATGCGCCGCATTGGGGCGCCACGATCAAGGGGCGCCGAGTCGAAGAAAAAATGTATAGCGTATTACATTATCAAAATTAATTAAAGCTATCTTTAATTAAAATAATATTCATTTTTGTAATAAGTATTTGTGACCTTTAATTAGATCTAGCAAAAACTACTTTTATTTACTGGGCGGCACTTCAGGCTTCTAGTAGAGCAGGGGGGAGGCGCCAAAAAGGAAATTTAGATAAACAATAATTTTTTTAACTGGCCGGCACTTCAGGCTTCTAGTAAAAGGAAGGTGCAAAAAGGAAATTTGGAAAAAAACTACTTTTTTTACTAGGTGGCACATCAGACTTCTAGTTAAAGGGGGCCCAATACAAGGAAATTTAGCGAAAAAATAAAAATCTAAAATGATTCTAAAATGAGATACTAATAAACAAATGGAAACTTAAACACACTCCGATATTAGAAATCAAAATAAAGTCGAAAATACCTCTTTGTTTTAGCTACAAAAATATAAAAAAAGTTTCATTCTGTCTTCGTAACGCTATGAGATATGCCCGTAATATTTTGGGTTTGCCCGTATGCACGTTTCTGGGTTAAAAGAGGAGAATTAAAAGATGGTCACAATCTTTTAAGCCGTTAAATCACATTTAGAAAAAAAAGCTATTTTTATGTGTTGATCTGTAAATAAAATTCATTGACCTTAAAACTTTTAATCAATAATTTTCGTCATACATATCTTATAGGAGAAACACACGAACACAAAAAAATTGATGTGAAGTGTAAATTTTCACACATTTCAGGGTTTTTCAGGTGTTTAGTAAGTGAATGATGATTATTTTGGATGCGAAAACAAATTTTATATTAAAATATTTTTTCTGTTAATTTTAATTCGAACGCCTAATACCATTATTTAGGTTTCTAAATAAGTGCAGTATTTTTTTTGTATAGCAAGGTTCATTAAGAATTTTAAAAATTGCGCCTATGGCTTCCATTGGTTGATATAAGTTCCGCCCCTCTGATTTCGTGTACATTGGAACAGAATTAAATTATAATTTAAATAATTTCCACTGGCTATTAAATTTACGCTTTTAAAAATTAAATGCAACATTTGCCAAAATATAACTAGAATTATGAAAAAATAATTTAAACAATATTAAAATTAAAAAAAAAAAAAAACAAAAAATAATATAGTCTCTTTTCACAGGGTTCGATCCCTGTCAGATCGGGTTACTTGGGTGAAAAATCAGCGTCAAATACCACAAAACCAGCATACACGTTCCAGTGTGGTGTGTTACAAAGGATTATGTGGATTCACGGTAAGTTCATCGAAAATCAATTCATCGAAAATCAATTCATCGAAAATCAATTCATCGAATATCAATTCATCGAAAATCAATTCATCGAAAATCAATTCTCTAACAAAACCCTTACTAACCTAACCTAACCTAAAATAGTGCTTTGTCCTTAAACTAGAAGATGGGTAACTCGCTCCGCTCGGTTTTAGACTTTTACTAACTAAACCTAACCTAATTACCTTGTTTGGCGCATAGTACTTTATTTTCCCCCATATTAGCCCAATTAAAATGCGTATCATTGTGTATGGATTTATAAAAATTATTTGCGTGCAATTGCCCATAACCTGTCTTATTAAACCTTAAAAACAAAACATTTATTTCTTTTATTATATAAGTTTTCTTATCATATTTCTTTATTTATATTCAAACACTATGTCACTTTATTTACCTTTTTTTAAACCATATAAAAAAATTTACGCAATTATTACTTAGTCTGTCTACTTTTATTGACCACTGCTCTTTTGACTTTCCGATCCCCTCGGCATTCCTCTCAAATATTTACAAAATATTTTTTTTTCGATGAATTGATCATTCGATGAATTGATCATTCGATGAATTGATTTTCGATGAATTGATTTTCGATGAATTGATTTTCGATGAATTGATTTTCGATGAATTGATTTTCGATGAATTGATATTCGATGAATTTTTTTCGATGAACTCGTCGGTTACCGTTACAAAGCTATAACTTGTGTACATTATTAGCCAAAAATCACAAAAAATGCGTTTTTTTCCAAAAACCTAATCTGATCAAAAATTCCTGTTGAACTATTCCGGTTCACACCAATGTACATTACTTAGAATTTTTTCAGATTTTTTGTTTAAACCATCTGGGCTACAGGGTGTGGTACAAAAAATTTTTTGCACAATTTTGGCAAAAATCGCTTCAAAATAATTTATTTTGCAAAAATAAAAATTTGATCGTTAATCCACGTACTAAGGGCTTTCATTTGATACCCTACTCAGAATTTAAAAAAAATATATTTTTTTTCGATGATCATATATTTGTTTATATTTTTAGGGGGATATGTTTTTTAGATGTTTTAGTATTTTTCCTATGTGCGGGTCAAAAAGTTGTACAAGCATACCAAATTTCAACTCTTTAGGTTTAGCCATTTGGCTACAATTTTTACCGAACAGACAGACAGACAGACAGACAGACAGACAGACAGACAGGCAGACAGACAGACAGACGACAAAATGACGGTATAAGGGTTTTTTGGTCATACCTACAAAACCCTAAAAACATCCAAAAATTAGCCAAATTATTTAAATTTTATAGCTTACCAATCATGCCAATGTCATTGCATTAAAAGTTTTATTAGTTTAAAAATTACCAACGCACTTTATTTTGAATATCACGTATATTTAGAAAAATAAATTTTTCTCTATTTATAATAGATATCAAAAAAATTATTTAAAAAAATATAGGTGGTAGGGGCGCCTAACCTAATTTTGCATCGGGGCGCCAGGCACCCTTGAGCCGGCCCTGTTTGTGCTGTTATGTATAATAATTTATAGATACAAATATCTAAGAGAATATGACTTGTACCAGAGATTTATCGTTCGCGAACGATCCGTTCCAAAAAACGAATCGTTGCAGTGAATTGATAGGACCGAATCTTTTAATAAGCAACGAACGAATCTTCAGTACGCGAACTCACGAACCAATGCTAGCCAGTGGCGAGTGTTGACTCGATATGGAACGTAACAGAACGAGGTTCGAGCACAGAGCTCAGGTTGGTGGCTATGTAGTGTGTAGTCTGGTACCTATGTAGACTGAGTCTGGATGGACGAACTTAGAACATGGCACGAGCGAAAGTTGAACGGTAGACTCGAGACACTGCGGAGTACAATGTGGGTACGTGATAGGTACACGTACTACATGTACTGTACGTTCGGCGTTCGCGAACTACTAGCGACTGTCTAACATTCACGGACGATGCATCTCTACTGTTCTCAGATCCCAGTACACAACTATGCAATATCAAGTACAGCGTGACGTAGACAGTAAACACTAGATTTGTTGTACGCCAACGATTCGTTCCAAAAGAACGAATCTTTTAAAATATTCGCATATCCCACCTGTAACTTGTACACTCGCTGCCCTTTGTAATTGTTTTAAAGTTTGTAATTTTTTTTACAGTATCAATTTATTTCACATGTTTAGTTAAGAATTGATATAAAAATTCTCGATAGACAATAAACAGCAACCATTATCCTGTTTCCTCAAATTTTGTGATTTCTTTTCCCTTGTCGAATGTCAGTTTTCTCTTAGTATTACAAGTGAAACTAAATACTAGAATCGTCAATATCGGCTAATTCACAATAAATTATCATTATAGTTATTATAGTGTACTCTCTCCTGATCAAACACCTTTTGTCACCGAATATAACGCCGCTTCAATTAATAAAAATCTCGCAGCAGGTCATGGAAAATTATCGTATATCATTTTCTTACACTAAGGCCTGGTCTTTCCACCTTAAGATAAATCTCTAGCTAACTATCTGACAGATAAGGATATCTCGAACTTCTTCTGCTGTATAAATGTTAATACCATCAGTGAATTCAATACGTCAGTCTCAATATCCGTTAAATAACTGTCCGATGGATAAATTTGTATTAAAAGACGGGATGACATTTATTCAGCACAGACAGTATCACATAACCTTATCTGTCAGATAGTTACTTAGAAGTTTACCTGAAGGTGGAAAGACCTTTCAATTGTATTTTATAATTTATAGATTACGACTGAAATTTTAATATTTGGTTTAAGACATGCCGTAATAAAAATACCAAAGTCAACTAGATTTTTTCTTTCATGAACATATGTTAAGTCTGTTTAATAAGGTTGTCCTCTTTAATGGAAAATCGTGTATGAAATTTCATGGTGTAATAAATGAAACAAGTAATTCATTGATTTTTTAATTTCTTTTCAACGTAATAAATATTAATATAATTAGGACGGCAAATATACGTATTTTAAAGTCTGGAACAGAATGCACAGCGCGCTACGCCGTCAGCGCGCCGTCATTTGCGACGACGTTGCATTAGCGCCGTTCAGATTTTCGCATGCACACAATGCAATAATTTTTAACGCCTTCAAAGTGTCACGTGACAACCTATATCTGTGTTTATACGTGCGCTTTCTTTTATTAAAAGTATAATGGATGATGAAGACTTGTGTGTGATGTTATTTATGTTGTATGCAAGTTATATATACAAACACTTTACCATTCAGTAAAAACTGAGGTTAGGTGTTCTGCGTCAACATTCAACGGCGTCAAAAGTTGGAAGTTGACGAACATTCAGTATCAACGGCGTTCGAACGCCGCTAGGACGTTACACATTCTGTGCACTTGCGTACGACAGCTTGGTTTTAACTTTCTTCTGACAGATAGCGCCGTCCGAACGCCGTCAACGCGCCGTAGAACTCGTTGCATTCTGTTCCCCACTTAAGAATTAATATACATGTGTATATTTTAAAACATAGATTAGCAAAAAATAATACTGTTGTCTGATTGAATGTTTTTTAAATTAACCAATATACTGTATTATCAAAATAACGTTGGCCCCTAACCGGGCCGTGCGGTGGCATGGAGCAAAAAGGCGCCCAGGAGCCTGGAGCATGGCTCCTGGGCGCCATTTTTATAATATTTTCATAATAAAAAATTTATTAATGCTTGCTGCATCTTTATAAATTAGGTTTTGATTTCCCTTTGTTTATAAATATTACATTTTATTTGGTCGGCGTATAAATGACCGGCGACTTTGTCAATATACTTTTACAATGTATAATGTAACTAATAGTGCTGTCGCCGCCTCTACAAGACTCCGTCTATGCCGCTCAAGCTAAAATGATAGCGATAACCAGACAGAGGAGGATTCTTATGCTGAGTGCAAATTACGCCTTTTATTGTCGGATTACCGATCCATGTCTCGCTCTCATATCGGTACTTTAAATCGCCTAGAAACCTATTTATTGTCCCGCATGACTCGCATTCAGAAACAGCTCAGCAGCGAGGTGTATTCAAGTTATGTATAAAATAAATAGAAACACCTGTTAGAGAAAGCAATTTTAATTCATGCGGTAGCCAACCTTTTGCAAGATTTTCGCTGCCCTTTCTGACATAAGTAACAATGCACTTTAATAGATAAATAGAACACTGTTAGGCGAGGCGGTATAAATGCAATAAAACCAGCAAATTATTATCAAAGCTTTGCGGCATCTAATCAAGCGTTGTTATTGCAACTAACAATATGTCCCCTCTAGCCACAGACAATAGACAATCACGTTGAGTGCATTATTTTTCAGTGTTCTGAGTTTAGTCAGTTGTAAGAAGTCTTTTGCAGTTAGTTTCAGTGTATTATTTTAATATTAATATTATTAGGGTACTAATATATGTTTACTATTGTTAGTGTTAAATTATTGGTGTTCAAAACTATTATTGGTGATCAAAAGTGTGACTTTGGCTTGAACTAATATTTACCGACCGCCAACATATATAAGGGAGGTATTATGATCATACCGATTTTGACATTTCGAGATTTCGATGGATCTCCACGAATTGAAGTCCCTACTTAACGTTTTGACTATTTTTAGCATGACGTCTGTCTGTCTGTCTGTCTCTCTGTCTGTCTGCCCGTCCGTCTGTCTATCTGTGTACACATGCAGAGCAAATTCGGCTAAAAGCATTTTTATGAAACTTCATATTTAAGCTTTTGACATCAAAGGCGCGAGTTGTTCAACTTTTGATAAAAATTGGTTGACTAGAAATGGGACTTTACTCGTGTCGATTTTAAGATTTTGGCAAATATTTAACAACAGAAAAAATATTTCGAAAAAATGTATTTAACAAAAGTTGCTACAAAAGCATTAACTAACAACTTTTATTTGAGACATTTTTTGATAAAACGAAAACCATTAGATTTTTCGAAATTTTGTCTAATTATCTATTTTTTCATACTTATATGTAACGTTTCCGTGGTCATGATAAATAATATCTCTGTTAGAAAATAGTAGGCCAAGTTATTTCTACTCTGCTGCTAGAATGTATTTTATACAAGTACTTTGTGATGGCGGTCGGTTCTGTGGTGGCCACAGCTGATTTTTTTTAAATTAATTTCCTAACGCTTTTTTTCTATTATTTTCTATTAATTTCTATATTATTATAGCATTTTTTTCTCAATTTTTATTTAAATATATCTAAAATTATATTTGTATTCGATTTTATTGTTATTTATTAACTATAATACAAATACCCATCACCTTAAATTTTATATAAATCAGTATAAAATTTCCTTAGAGATTTATTTATAATTTATTCAGTAGAACTGTCTTGAAATAAATATCTATTATAAATATGGTCAATAAAAATATTTAAAAACATGCAACATCTATATTAATTTTGTATGCTAGTTTTAAGTAAGCAGACATGTGACGTATTTCCTCTCACGCTCTGATTGGATAGAAGTTACGAGACAACCTTTACTTTAATAATCTTGGTTATGACGCGGTATGTGTCTTTCGTTCTTTGGCTAAAGGCTTTCTTCTAGCAAGACGGGAAGCGGAAAGTTAATCGACATGTCGACCCATCCTACGAAGATCATCGTAACTCAATATTTTCATTTTTTAAATTATGTAAGTTGAATATTAGAATATCATGTAATCTTTCCATGAAAAAAAAAAAAATCGTATCTCACAAAACTATTATTTTGGTAGCATAACGTACAGTTTTGTGAGAAATATATATTTTTTTACATGAAGAATATCGTGTATTCTAATATTTAACTTAAATAATAACAAAAAATTAACATATTGAGTTACGAAAATCTTCGTAGGACGCAGTAGAGGCTCCTGAGTAGGGATGGGAAGAAAACATCGATGTATCGAAAACATCGATGTTTGTTTTAAAAACATCGATGTTTTTACCATCGATGGTCAGCTGGCGATAGTATCGATAAAACATCGATGTCTACTACCGATGTCGATCTTTAAACTTTGAAATTCAGAAACTATCGCTAGAGGAACTGGAATCTTAAAAAATTAATTTTTATTAAAATTAGTACACAAAATATAAGCGCCATCTATTGTGATATAACAATACTAATAGTGTTAGTTCTTATTCTTCTTAGCAGTTAGCAGAATACGAAAAAATAAGAAGAAACTTCTAATTTTTGCAAACAATGCGAACGACCAAAGACGCAAACACACTTTTTCTTTTTGAGTCTTGTTGACACTTTCCCACTTGTTATTCCGCCAATCCCTGGATTTTTGTAAGTTGTCATTAGCTATTTTTTTATATATTTAAGATGGCTTTTCCTGAACAAAATGATCAAAAGCTTCAATTAATCGGTAAAAGTAACTAGAATTGAAAATCTAGTTCTGCCTAAACCAAAGGAACAGACTTTATTTTAACTTAAAAAAGTATAAAAATAATTGTGTATGACAGTGTTATTTTTATGTTAAATAATATAAAATTAACATTAAGATTACTATATTAGTATTGTAATAAAATCCAATATTTCATTTTAGAAATATAAAAATAGTAAGGTCTGTTCCTTTGGTTTAGGCGGAACTACATTTTCAATTCTAGTTACTTTTACCGATTGATTTGAAGCTTTTGATCATTTTGTTCAAGAAAAGTCAACTTCAATATATAAAAAAATATCTAATGAGAAATTACAAAAATGAAAATTGCGGTTAGTTCCGCCTAATCGTTTGGAATAGACTGTAGGTACAAATTAGGATTATTATATTGGGTATAATAATGTTAATGTGAAATTAATTACTATTAAAAAGGAATATTTCTATTTCAAAATCTAATAAATGCTTTTTGTGTATTATATGTTACTTTTTTCGTATTTTATCTTTACATTATTAAATAAAACCTATATAATATAAATAAATAGCTTTTTTAATATTAATAAAACATCGATGTTTCCGATACATCGATGTTTTTTCAACATCGATAGTAAGGCGCCGATGTTAACATCGATGTTAAAAATCGATGTTTTGCTTTCGATGTACAACCGTACTCCTGAGTACGCGCTGCGGAGCTGCAGCTCTTACTTGAAAATAATTTTTAAAAAAATCTTTTTTTGAGCTCAAAATGCATTTAACATAGTAATTGTGGTGTGAAAATGCTTTTTTTAAATTGGTTCATAAATATTTACAAGTTTCCTTTGAATAAGTCTACGTCGCGCTGCTTATATCCTAACGTCAAGGAAAGTGCAAATGTTGGCTTGTAAAGGGGTAGCGGTGCGTAGGCAGTAGTGATAAACTGGTGGGGATCGGAGCTAGAATGCTGTTAGCGTCACAATAACTTGTATGGGTGTTTAGAAATTCACAATAGGTACACTTCAATTAAAAAAATATATATCTATTCACTCCATTTTAATACGATACGTGTTTTATTTAAATCGGCTTCTGAGCTTACCTCTCGACTATTCTTGCCTAACCTAACTTTGAATTCACTAAAATCAAATGCACTGGAAACTATGCATCCCACTTATCCCGGTACATATTTTTTCCACGGCCGCTATAGAATTTACCAATTCTCAAATCAGTTTTGACTACAGAAAGTTAATATTCTAACACAAGAGTTGGAAAATTATTCTAAATCACTTATCTTCTTATGCGTTTTACGTGTATTTCATTCCTTCACTAGTTAAGGAATAATTATCCCATGCTCATTGTCAGATGTTATTGTTCACTACAAGGTATGTAATCCTCCGCGCTGAAAAGTAGTACGGACGGTATATATGGTGTAAAAGAGAAACAGACTGTTGGACATACAGGTGGATATTTGTTTTTTAATAGCAGATTTACAAAGTATATCGTTAAGCGGGATTTCGTTAACCGAAAGGCGCATATAAAAAGTAACCTTGATTCGGTCTTGTATAAGAGAGAAACAGACTGACTGACGTACAGGGGATATTGGTTATTTAACAACAAATTTACAAAATAGTTCGTTTAAACGGGAATTTGTTAACCGCGGTACGACCGTATAAAATATCCTATCATGGAAGTGGCAATATTATAACTGAGTAATACTTACATGTTAGTCACATTACGTTCTAAAATTGGCAATTAAATTAACCAAGTGTAACGTTATTTCATAGTTATCTTGAATTAACTATACGTTATTGATATTTCGCTTTAACGCTACGTACAGCCACCAGAGATTATTAGTTTCTTATTCAAAACTAACAATCGGAAATAAAATTAGTGACAATCTATGCATAAAATTTTGCACAGAATTTTTATCTATCTAGTAGGATATTTTTGATTGTAGAAAAAATTATTTTAACAATGTTACTGCTCAATAACTTAATAAAAGGTATCACACAACAATGTTCTGTAATTTTTTAAATATATTTGTGGCTTTCAAATGAGTTTCACATTTATATAGTTTTGTGTAGAAATGTTCAAATAATATGTCAAAAAAAAATTCGACATGATTGTTTATTGTTTAGATCCTTCGTCGAAAAATATTACATTTGAAGATAATGAAATGTCACTTGGTATAAGTATTCTTTACACCTAATAAATTATTTTTATGCGCAGCACCTATATTGAGAAACTCGGCAGATTCGAGGTGGCAGCAAAAGTAGATTACCAAGTACAGTAACTATAATTAGTTTTCACCATAGAACAAAATATCATAAAATATATTTGTAAAATGAAGCTTTAGCTACAATTTGCCGCATGGTATACAAATATGCGTCGAATGGTTTACAAGATGGCGTCTATAATGCAATTTGTTTATTTACAATTAAAAACATTCTATTAGAGAGATAAAAATTCACTGAAAATTTGTATGTATATATTGTTACTATTTTTATTTCAGATTGTTAATCTTGTATAAGAAACTATACGGTTGTGCGCACCCTTAATAAACTAGGTCAGATTTTCAAGCATCTCTATTTACTTTTGTTGATTTTTCAATTTTCTTTCGAATAATGAACAAAAAGACAAAGATGCTTGGACAAGTTATGGGGTCGTCTATGTTTAGCAATGGACGAATTCGCTGGTGGATGATGGTGATGAGAAGAATGATGATGATGAGAAAGATGAAAGCACAAAAACTTAAAATAGACACGAGTAAAATATAATACACAACATAACTAATAATTATCACACGAACGAACAATATTAATTGCACATTTTCTTAAATAAATTTCTTGATCTTTATTAAGTTATAGATGTCTATTTTTTTCTGAAGATAATATTATTCACTTTATAGAAAAATAAATTGAATTCTACACAGCAGCAACTTACAGATCATGTTGTCCCAAATTCATGCACTTAAAATGGCCTGTTTCACACTATACGCCTTTTATATAGTGTAATATTTATCAAGGATTATTCAAATTATTTTAATTTGAACAATTATTTCATATTCTCACTTAACGACTATAATCATTTAAATATTATTCTTTATCGCTAAATGTTCTGTTAATTATATCAAAAATTAACTACTCAAACTTTATTTATTGCTAATTACTCATTATGAGTTATTTACGAAAAATATCTACTCGATTATGGCAAAGTTATCTTCTTCCACCTTCTATTCACTGGTTCTCAACGTTTTTTAGCACGCGTGCTACCAAAACCAAAATTTTAAAAATACGATATCTTAAAATATTAAGTACTACTCTAAATTCCTGTCAGTATAGGAAATGTCAAGATTGTTTACATATTAAATCATGTTATCTTTACTGCATAATTCATCTTAGATTATTATTATTATTATTATTTTTTTCAATATTGCATTAAATAAAAAATCACATCTGTAACAACAGAAAGAAAGTAATGGTGGATGTGGTGCCATCTATTAAGAGTATACGTGGTTCAACTACGCATACTTTCCACTATCTTTTTATACTCTATATCCGAAAGACTGATAGTAATAAAATTTATTATTTGTAAAAAGTTATTGTATTATCACACAGAAGCGGCAAAACAAAAGCGACAAAATATGAATAGTTCGAAACGAAATATTGTTAAAAACAACCGAGTGTGCCGCACATATTATATGGGAATACGATCTAGGGTTAAACACAATAGACCATACAAATTTGACCCTAAAATTTTGAGGAAAATTATGGTCACAGGGGTGTGTTTAATGATATGATAAATATGGTCACAGGCGTGCGTTTAATAAAATTATAAATAGTAATATAGAAATACACAAAACCAATTTAAACGTGTTTAAAATGTGCACGCCACTGGTAACTGACTAAATGATTTATTACTATCAGTCTTTTAGAGATAGAGTATACACATATATTCCTTGCCATTGGCGCAGCCAAAATTTTGTCTTGGGGAGGGCCTAATCAAATTTCGAAGGGACGCGGGCCGCATACGGCCCTCAACCTCATTTTTGTGGCCCCTGAAGCGGTAATCAAAATCACTTGAGCTTATTTAGGGGAAAAATATATTTAAAAATGTAAAATATACTCTCTTCCCCTTTTCTTTTTATAAAAAAATGTCAAGAAACCCTTGGAATATTTAAAGTTCCATCACTGCTTATCATTTTGTATGTAAAATAGAGTGCGACCCAAATCAGTTCGACACCCCTGCTGTTGGATATTGATGTTTATATCAAATAATAATTGTATTATTTGTTGATACAAAATGTAATTGTTAATCCATGTATCAAAAACTTTCACTTGATTTTTTCTTCGATAAATACATATTTATTTATATTTTTCGCGGGATATATTTTTGAAGTCTCAATATTTCTCTTACTAATGTTCAGTTTTATAAATCAGCCGCTTGGGCACAATTTGTACCGAACGAACAGACTCATGTGACGGAATAAGGATTTCTTGATTATACCTACGAAAACCTAAAAATAACATGTAAATATGCATTTTCTGTTAATTTCAACACTAATCATAATAAAATATAGCTTATTATTATTGTAAAATAGTTATTTTGCTGTACGATTATGATAAATTTGTTAAATTTTCATTTCATTGGACCTTCAGAGAAGGCTTGTGTCTCCCCCCCCCCCCCTCTGAATACTCCACTATTGTTCAGTACAACTTATATCAGTCCTTTTTGTGTGAAAACATCATAATTTCAAAAACACCTAAGAAGATATTGATATTCACATTTATCTACAAAATAAAACCAAATACCGATTTTAAGAGCGCGATTGTCTCCAAAACTACTATCTTTATTATATTTCTACTATTTCTACTCTATTTCACGTTTGAGGTGTCATTTTAAAATTACATTCTGAAGGGTATACCGAAGTCAGATTTCCACTTTATCTTATCTGAATCGAGGAATTAAGTGTTTAAAACAGTTTTATCATTTGACTGGGCGAATGTTTTAGTCGATGTGTCAGGGTAAAAAAGGATCAACGCTCCCCTTCATATAATTCGTTGGAGCATATTTGGAAAGTGATGTATTTTCACTTGAACAATAATTATGTCACTTTATCAAGAGTAGGCAGTCTTAAAAAATAGTTTATTTATACGAAAGAAAAAATGCCAATATTGTTTACAATGAAGTAATTTAAAAATTAACTACTGTTGTGGTTAGTAAATTTTATCTTCAACTCTCCGAGCAGCGCCGTGTAATCTGCTGGTCCTGAGAGGGGCCCAGGCCCGTCGGCCCCCCTTGGCTGCGCCACTGTTCCTTGCAAAAATCCGCGGTTTCGGGTCATCGACCTCTTTGCTTACCCCTTATCAGGTTCCTACATGAGTTCCACAAATCTGTGATTTTTACAACATGCGATAATTGTCCATATAATAGCTTCAAGATGCACCTGTATTCGTATATATTTTATTTTTATAGCAATTTTTGTTATTTTTAATTTGTTGTATTGTTTATTTTAATTTCTGACTTCGTTTTACATTATTTATTTATTTATATTTTTAACACACTGTTTTTATACCATTACTCTTTTTTATCAATCTTATTATATCACTCATTACTAATATCTGAGGTATGTCTAACAATATTGTACTCATATTTATTTATTTATCCAGTTATATGATATTTCGATATACTTCTTTGTAGCAGCTCTGATGAAGGAATAAATTATTTCGAAACTGGTCAGCTGTAGTTGTGCTTCATTTTATGTCCGATACCTGTACAACCTTTCCACTTGTAAATAATAATAAAATCGAATACAAATATAATTTGAGGTATATTTTAATAAATATAGAAAAACAAATTACTAAAATAATATAGTAATTAATAAAATTGGAGGTTATATCTCGTTTTAAAAACGGCTAGACGTATTTTAACGAAATTTGGTACAATAGAGTAGAACCAGGATTCAAATATAGGCATGGTATCTCAAAATTTTCTTTCTTAGGGGGTGTTTCTGGGTTAAAACTGGTACTAAAAATTTTAAAATATTTCCTTTATAAACAGACCTATTTTAACAGAAAAAAACTATACAATAAAAATTGTTTATAATAAAACAAATCTTATTTGTTCTATGCATTTTTTCAATTTGATGAATATTAGGGTAGTTACGGGGGGACACCCTAAAACTAAAATATTGAACTATTTCACTTATTATTCTCTTCACATCAAAAATGCATGTAAGAAAATTTACGTAGAACGAAGAAACATTCATTTCGAAGAAAGAAGAAATTAAAACAAGTAGAAAATCAAATAATTAAACGATATTTTTATATTTATATACAAAATTCAAACTTCTCGTGCATATAACATATACGATAAACAAAGGCTGACGTCCCGTTAGCAGACAGATGACGTGTAGCTTCGGTATTTACCTAGAGCAGTGATGGCGAACCTATGACACGCGTGTCACAGGTGACCCGTTAAGACATTTTGGGTGAGACGCATCGTTTACGGATGGGCCCCAAATTTTTGTCGACTTGAGGTCCAAGCTTGAGAATCTGGAAGGAATCGGTTGGAGAATGAAAAAAAGTGCCACCATGAACAGAAAATTTGGAGCACTTGGAACTGATTACCAGAAGCTTTTAGCACTTTTAGCGACGGATTTATTCAAAAATTTTCCCTAAAATATTGAACTATTTTACTTATTATTCTCTTCACATCAAAAATGCATGTAAGAAAATTTACGTAGAACGAAGAAACATTCATTTCGAAGAAAGAAGAAATTAAAACAAGTAGAAAATCAAAAAATTAATTTTTAATTTAATTAATTTTTGTGGCAAGTGTCCAAGTTACGCCCTTTCGAATATTTTGGCGCCCCTATTGCGAAAGCTGAAAATATAGTTTATTTTATTAAATTTTGCTCATCTGCAAAAAATATAAGTGATGAGAAAAAAAAAACAGTCCTTATCTCCAAAATACAAATGATGAGCAAAAAAAGGTCCTCACCTCCAAAATACAAGTGATGAGCAATACAAAGGTCCTCACTTCTGAGGACACAAAAAAAAAACAGCAACTAAAAATTTTGCGCCCTCAATACAGCTGCGCCTGGCGGTGGTGGTCGCGTGGGTGGTGGCAAGCGCTTGCATGGTGGCAGGCGCCTCTTTCGCCACGCCCTAGTTACGGGCCTGCTATTTACCCCCACTACTACAAGTTACGAGACAACTTTATACTTTAATAATCTTGGTCAAAGACTGGTTAACTATGACAACAAAAAAGTTTATGAATCCGTCAAATGTAGCGCGGGAATTTCAAAAATTGCACACGCTATTTGATCACACCTTGTATAGGGATTTGCAGTACAGTGACTGTATAAAGACAGTGTGGCCATATGAACTGTAGCCGCCATGTTTATTCCAGATTTGTATTGGGTTATCACGGATTCTTTAATATCTCTTCGGGTCGATGGGATATCGACTTAGTTTTTGCTTACAAAGATTACACATACATATGCCGAAAAACTTATTTCAGGATTTTGTCCTAATCAACCCATAAAGGGGTGAATCTACAAACGGGGTGAATTTTACATCCCGTCGTATTTCCTGTGTTTGTTGAGTTATAAGGTTTCTTTTTGGCACATAGGTGTCTTTTTATAATATCTCGAAATGGTTTTGACAGTTTTTTAAAATTTCACCCCTAAAGGGTGAAAAGGGGTAATATGTGATTACAAGGATTCTTTAATATCTCTTAGGACCAATAAGATATCGACTTGCTTTTTGCTTACAAAAAATACCCATACAAAACCGAAAAACTAATTCCAGCATTTTGTCCTTATCAACCCCTAAAGGGGTGAATCTACAATTGGGGCGAATTATACATCCCGCCGTATTTCCTGTGATTGTTGAGATGTGACATTACTGTTTGGCACATAGGTGTATTTTTAAAATATTTCGAAATGGTTTTGACAGTTTTTTTAAATTTCACCCCTAAAGGGTGAAAAGGGGTAATATGTGATTTCAAGGATTCTTTAATATCTCTTAGGACCAATAAGATATCGACTTGCTTTTTGCTTACAAAAATTGCCCATACAAATACCGAAAAACTAATTTCAGGATTTTGTTCTTATCAACCCCTAAAGGGGTGAATCTACAATTGGGGTGAATTATACATCCCGTCGTATTTCCTGTGATTGTTGAGATGTAACATTACTTTTTGGCACATAGGTGTATTTTTAAAATATTTCGAAATGACAGTTTTATAAATTTCAGCCCCAAAGGGTGAAAAGGGGTGACATGTGATTTCAAGGATTCCTTAATATTTCTTAGGACCAATAAGATATCAACTTAGTTTTTGCTTACGAAGATTACCCATACAAATGCCGAAAAACTTATTTCAGGATTTTGCCCTAATCAACCCCTAAAGGGGTGAATCTACAATCGGGGTGAATTTTACATCCCGTCGTATTTCCTGTGTTTGTTGAGTTCTAAGGTTTCTTTTTGGCACATAGGTGTCTTTTTATAATATCTCGAAATGGTTTTGACAGTTTTTTAAAATTTCACCCCTAAAGGGTGAAAAGGGGTAATATGTGATTTCAAGGATTCTTTAATATCTCTTAGGACCAATAAGATATCCACTTGCTTTTTGCTTACAAAAAATACCCATACAAAACCGAAAAACCAATTCCAGCATTTTGTCCTTATCAACCCCTAAAGGGGTGAATCTACAATTGGGGCGAATTATACATCCCGCCGTATTTCCTGTGATTGTTGAGATGTGACATTACTGTTTGGCACATAGGTGTATTTTTAAAATATTTCGAAATGGTTTTGACAGTTTTTTTAAATTTCACCCCTAAAGGGTGAAAAGGGGTAATATGTGATTTCAAGGATTCTTTAATATCTCTTAGGACCAATAAGATATCGACTTGCTTTTTGCTTACAAAAATTACCCATACAAATACCGAAAAACTAATTTCAGGATTTTGTTCTTATCAACCCCTAAAGGGGTGAATCTACAATTGGGGTGAATTATACATCCCGTCGTATTTCCTGTGATTGTTGAGATGTAACATTACTTTTTGGCACATAGGTGTATTTTTAAAATATTTCGAAATGAGAGTTTTATAAATTTCAGCCCCAAAGGGGGAAAAAGGGTGACATGTGATTTCAAGGATTCCTTAATATCTCTTAGGACCAATAAGATACCGACTTGGTTTTTGCTTACAAAGATTACTCATACAAATGCCGAAAAACTTATTTCAGGATTTTGCCTAATCAACCCCTGAAGGTGTGAATCTACAAACGGGGTGAATTATACATCCCGTCGTATTTCCTGTGTTTGTTGTGTTATACAATTTCTTTTTTGCACAAATGTGTCTTTTTAAAATATCTCGAAATAGTATTGAAAAACGCATGTTTATATAAAAAAAAAAATAGGATATTTTCATATTAAAAAAGAATAAGCAGAACATGTTATATACCCTGACTTCAAAAAGAAATTACATAAGAGTTGGCTATGGAAAAATAAAATAATGTATACTACAAGCTTTATGTAACAATAAATAACTTATGACAACAAGAGTGATTTAATTAATTCAGACAGTAAATTAATTCTAAAGCTTTCTGTTGACATTACTTTTATTTTCCATAGCCAACCCTTATGCAATTTCTTTTTGAACTCATGGTATAAATGATATATTAATAAAGAAAACTGATGTATATATTATCAATTATGCATTTATTCAACTAAAATTATGGTCAGGTGAAAAATAAAATGAAATTAGTATGGAATAACATTAAAATTAATGAAAGTAAATACTTCTTATAATTGTGAAACCATCCATTGATTTACTGGCATAATGTTTTTTTATGTTCATTTAGCCTTTTTTTTTTCCTTCAATTTTAAACCTAAACATAACAAATCGTTTCATTATTTTTAATTTTAATTTGTGACAATTTAAAATATGTGCACAGTTTACATTATCTACATTACTCATTACTCATCACAAACACAACAATATTCACTATTAAACGTCTAAATATACGTATATTATTTGAAAATACCACTTAAATCTGTTGAAACACAAGCTAAACACATGTAAACCATATATAATCTGTAAAAAATTTGGTAGAAACATGGCGGACTTCAGCTCGACCAATAGAAAATGAGACCATCGTATGGCCACACTGTCTTTATACAGTCACTGTAATTTGCAGCTAAGCACCCTACCATCTGGTGAGCGTTTCATGAACTTGTGTACATCAGATAACATTTCGTTTTGTGTATTGGTTTTGTATGAAGTTTGTTTTTAAAGTTTTATTATAATCATTGAAAAATGTATAATACATATTGTTGTGTGCCTATGTGCAATTCATTGCAAAGAACAAACCCGGAAATATTGTTTCATTTGTTTCCACTAATATCAGACACCGTACGGTTCGAAACAAAATTGGGAAAGCAAGAGGTTAGGAATCGACGCGATGTTTAGATAAACAATTTAAAACTTGGAAAAAAAGTGAGCCCTTATATCAAAGTTTGCTAATTACATTTTAATGATAGTGACTACAAAAAATATTTTCAATTTTGTATTTATTATCGCATATCTTGAAAATTCCTGTTATTGTGTGTGGGTTTGTAATGCACAAGTTTGTAGGCATAATGCATAAATCTTTATGAACTCTCTGTTTTTTTCAGTGACTCCACACAATATTATATGCCCAGCATTGTAGATTTCTACCCCTTGGTAAACAACACGGGAATTATTATTTCCCCCAATATAGTTAAATTAATCGACAATGGAAAACCGCCATAACTTAAATCCAGATCACAAAATGTAGTATTTTAGATGTTTACAAGTAATGTCACTTCACAAAATCAGAAAATCCCAAACAATTATTTATTTTTTGTCGTTTTTTGATACACTTTTCGCTATTATTTACTAGTAAATGTCAAGTGGTATCTGATTTAGAATGGTTTCAAAAAAATCCGCGTGGCGCTACGATCTTAAAATTATTCCCCTATATCATAGAACAAGAAAGATTTGGTTTCTACATTTTCTACTAATTATAAACAATTCTTGTTATATACATTTTTGCTGTTAAGTCGGTAAAAGTGTGATATTTCCAAAGTGTAGTTTCAGGATATGCCCCGTATCTCCCTCAATACCCAACTGAATCAAAAAATGCATACGACAAGAAAGACTCATTTTTAAATTTTAAACAATTGTTGATATATAGATTTGTGTGTTTTCAATAATAAAGGAGTTATTTTAAGTACTCTAGTTAACAGTTTTAACCCCGAAACACCCCCCTTATAATACAAATTTTGGGATGGCATGTAGCCTATGTTCGAATTATTGTTTTACTCAGGACCGTCTTATGAATTGTAAGAGCCCTAGGCCATAGGTATTTAACGGGCCCTCCTCCCAGGAGGTCGTCAAATTTTGCAATTTAAACGATTAAAATTAAGTCTTAAAATCGTTGTTATTTTGAGACATAATTTTTAACCATGATTATTCATTACCGGTATATTTAATTGTTCTGAAATTATTAGTTGATGCACAATGAACGACGATTTTTTTGGATTTTTTATTTTGAGTTGAAAAATGACGCTTGTTTTATATAATAATTATAAAAATATTCGTCTGGTTTTAGGTGAAAAAAAAAAATGCGTATCAAAAATCATATTCATGTTCGTCATATAATGCTCTACCACTTCGAGAAAGGATGGAAAGCGGTACAGTTATTTCGCACTCTCAACGATCTTTTCGGCAAAGGAACAATCAATCAAAAACAAGTTTAAAGATGGTTTCACACGTTCAAATCGGGTGATACAAGTCTTAAAGATAAATCTCTAGGAAATGAAACAGCGGATAAATTAGCGAAAGAAGCCACCAGCAAGGGTACTCCACTGGATATATCTCTCCCCCAAGCGATATAAAAACAGTTATCAAAAAAAGAACAGAAAACATATGGCAAAGAGAATACACTGCAATGAGTTTCTGTAGGAAAAAGATATGCCGAGATCCAGCCGGTGATAAGAAAACCTTGGCTTTTTGATTAC
Source organism: Liopterus haemorrhoidalis (assembly GCA_963971575.1). Classification (NCBI taxonomy): domain Eukaryota; kingdom Metazoa; phylum Arthropoda; class Insecta; order Coleoptera; family Dytiscidae; genus Liopterus; species Liopterus haemorrhoidalis. Next base: position 30,481,241 of record OZ020619.1, on the reverse strand, counting down.
AACTGGAAAAGAGGTGAGATAGTTAAAATCGTACGACTAAGAAATAATCATGGGTGTTACCCAGCACACCTATACAAGATGGGCATAATTGAATCGCCAGTATGCGACTGTGACTATGAGTCTGATGCAACTATGGAACACATCATATTTGACTGCCTACACTTCACGGACGAAAGACGCGATTACATACAGGAATTATCAATAAACAGAATTAACGTTCCTACAACAATGACGGAGTTATGCAGAAACGAAAAAATTTACAAATACGTAATAAAATTTCTCAACAACATAAAGCTAGACATTTAAAACTGTTCTTAGAATTAACTATACATCTCTACTGTCTTCCCTTCCGATGGTCTGATTCCAGTTTGTAAAAATCCCGCAGAGACGGACCCCTCTGCACTATACTTTCCTTCTTGTGTACTTGTGTTATCCTCAGTTAGGAAATATTGAAAAAATACCATGTCTGGCTCATTGTTCTAGTTAACAAAGGCCGTTAATAAAATAATAAAATAAAAAAAAAAAGTCTTAAAGATGATGAAGTAAAAGAACGGCCATCGTATTTGGACGATCAGGTACTTTTGTCAGCCATGGAAGATGACGATAGCATGACAATCCGGCTACTGGCCGAAGACATCAATGTTGACCAATCCACGATCGTCCCTCACCCAAAAAAGCTTGGAAAAGTGTGGAAATTGGCTGGATAGATGCCTCGCGAATTCTCCAACAACAACAAAGCCGATCGAGTTCGAATTTTCACCAAACTGCTGCAGAGCCACGAGCAATCGTCATTTTTAAAGAATCTTGTCACTGGTGATGAATCGGGGTTGCTCTTAAAAATGTCAAAAGAAAGAAAGTTTTTGTATCTCCGGGTGAAACACCGAAATGAATAGCAAAAGGTGCCCACAGTAAAAAGGCGATGTGGTGCATATGATGGGATAGGAGTGAAATCATCCATTGGGAGATCATTGCAAATGCTTTTAGTGGAATGAAGATGATGAGTGTCAACAGAAGCGGATTCCGCGCAAAAACGGCAAACTACAATTCAATATCAACAGCAACGTCTATCTGGTTCAGCTCGATCGTCTCCATAGAGCAACGTCTTCATACAGTTTTTTTTTTTTTTGTTGAATAAACTTTTTTTAAAATTAAACTGTTGAATAAACAAAAAAAAAAAAATAAATAAAAAATCGTCGTTAATTTTGCATCAACCCAATATATTTTACATACATAAATTCTATAATGTCGAACAGGAGTTCATCTGATATATGAATTTCATGGTATATTTAAAGAGTGATCTAAATTGGACTCCGGGATTTGAATTGCGCGCCATTTTCGTTCAATGAATGTTGGAAGTTCGCATTTTTACAGTTGGTATCTAAATACATTGCAAATTCATCATGGTGCCTTATACTGTGCAGCAACCCATAAATATTGTGCAAGTTTATTATGAAAACAGGCGATCAGTTGCGATTACGCGAAGAAAACTTCGACCACTTTTTGGACGGAATAATGTTCCAAGTGAGCGTGCAATTTGTGAACTACAGCAAAAATGTGAAACAAGTGGTATGCTTATTGATACACCAAGAGTTCGCTATCAACGCAGAGTTCGTTCAAGTGAAAATATTGCTCGTATACGTGATAGTGTGCAAGAAGAACCAAACACGTCAATCCGTCACCGTTCACAGCAATTGAATCTTTCATATGGCACTACTCAACGAATTTTTAAAAAAGACCTGCATTTAAGAGCGTATAAAATTCAATTGACGCAAGAACTGAACGTAGCGGACCACCAGAAACGCCGTACATTTGTGAACTGGGTTTTAGAAAACACAGAAGTTGATGCTGATTTTTGCAAAAAAAAATCATATGGAGCGATGAAGCTCATTTTCTTTTGAATGGGTTTGTTAATCGCCAAAATTGTCGCATCTGGGGTAGTGAAAAACCACATGCTATTCAATAAAAATAAATGCATCCACAAAAATGCACTGTTTGGTGTGCATTATGGGCTGGAGGAATGGCCCGTACTTTTTTGAGGATGAAGCTGGTAACGCTGTTACTGTCAATGGTGTACGGCGTACACTGTACGCTAACGGGAGATGCTAAACAACTTTTTTTCAATGAAACCAACGATTTGAACTTAAATGACATGTGGTTTCAACAGGATGGAGTCACATGTCACACAGCACGTGAAACTTTCACTTTACTTCAAACCAAATTTCCTGGTCATATTGTCTCTCAGAGGGGCGACATCAATTGGCCAGCGAGATCTTGCGAGCTAACCCCATTAGACTTTTTTCTCTGGGGCTATTTGAAGGAAAGGGTATATGTCAACAAGCCTACTACGATTCCAGAACTAAAAGAGAACATCAGACGTGCAATTGCTGAAATCGAACCGCATTTATTGGAAACGATTACGGAAAACTTCGCTAAAAGAATGGTGTCATGTTAGCGGAGTTGTGGAGGGCATTTGGCCGACATCATTTTCATAAATAATTGCCAAGTCTGTACTTTACGCTAATAACAATAAAATTCGGATTTTGCCAATATGTTGTGTTTTATTCAAAAAACAAATCCGAGAGGAAATCCCAAATTGGATCACCCTTTATAATGTTAATGTTATTCATTTTGTTATTAATTATTATTATTTTTTTTTTTTTTGTAAAATCAGTAATTTTACAAAATAAAATGAAGACCGGCGACCGGCCCCTTATATAATCGGGCCATAGGCCATGGCCTCGTTGGCCTAGTAGAAAAAAAAACGGCCCTGGTTTTACTCTATCATCGTACCAAATTTTTTGAAAATATGTCCAGCCGTGTTTAGGTGAATTCCGAATATCCAAAAAGACAGAAATTTTTTTATTTTGAGTATATCATCTTAAAATCATCTGAAACGTGTAGAAACCAAATATAAGACGGAAAAAATAGATATAACCTGCAATTTTATTAATATAGATTAGTATTATTTGTAAAAATTACTGTGTCTATAAATATTATTCAAATGAAGAAGTTATTAAAAAAAGTTATCATTATTTTTTAATTTCATAAATTATTTTAAAAAGCACTTAACTTAATTAGTTAAAAAGGATAATTTAAATGTAATAATGCAGTTTTTACCTAAAATATGAAGTTTTTGGCATAAGATAATATCATGTAATTTGTTGTTGACTAAGCAAATGCAATTTTTGTAATTATGCGATATTAAAGCAATTATTTAAAAGCAATTTCTTAAATTTAGGTAAATAAATGTTTAGTCCACATAGATAGCACTGGTATTTTTTCATTTTATATTTAACGTGAAACCCGGTAACGCAAAACTACCGATCCTGTTTTATATACCAACCGTCCCAGCCTGCCGTCAACAATTCAGAAGCATCTTTCCAAAACGTCTCTTGTCATAACAAGTAAACTGAGAACAGTGGCGGAACTACCATACCGCCAGACTCCGTAACGCGAGGGGCCCGAAGCTTTTAAATAAATTAGTCGCGTTTTATACTGAAAAATAAAGAATTTACTTTTCACTATAAAACCTATACATTAATAAAAATAATACAAAAAAATAAACATTTTTTTATCTTACGTTTAGTAAGACCTCAGCAAAACAATAGCGAGATTGTTTATCCATATTTAAAATAGTAATTCAATTCAAAAATGAAAAAATGGATGTGAAGTGTGAATTTTCACACATTTCTGGGTTTTGCAGGTATTTAGTAACTGAACGATGATTATTTGGGATGCCAAAACAAATTTTATGTCAAAATATTTTTTTATGAATTTTAATTCGAATGCCTAATACCATTATTTAAGTTTCCAAATATATGCAGTATTTTTTTTATATAGCAAAGTTCATTAAGATTTTGAAAATTGCACCTATGGTTTCCATTGGTTGCTTACATCATAAGTCCCGCCCTTTGATTTCGTCAAACATAGAATTAAATTATAATTTTAACACTTTCCACTAGTTATTAAATATACGCTTTTAAAAATTAAATGCAACATTTGCCAAATATAACTAGAATTTTAACAAATTAATTTAAACAAAATAAAAATGCAAAAAAAAAAACAAAAAATAAAATCAACAGGATTTGAACCCTAGTTTGCAAGTTTTTTATATTATTAAGCGTATGACAAATCCAACCACGCCACGAGAGCTACTGATGTGGTATGTTACACAACGTATTAATAGTTAACATATTTTAGTTAAAAACACAAAAAATGCGTTATTTTCCGAAAACATAATCTGATCAAAAATTCCTGTTGTACTATTCCGGTTCACACCAATGTACATTACTTAGAATTTTTTGAGATTTTTAGTTTAAACCATCTGGGCTACAGGGTGTGGGACAAAATTTTTTTTGCACAATTTTGGCAAAAATCGCGTCAAAATAATTTATTTTGCAAAAATAAAATTTTGATCGTTAATCCACATACTAAGGGCTTTCATTTGATACCCTACTCAGAATTTTAAAAAAATATTTTTTTTTTCGATGAGCACATATTTGTTTATATTCTTAGAGGGATATGTTTTTTAGATGTTTTAGTATTTTTCCTATGTGCGGGTCAAAGAGTTGTATAAGCATGCCAAATTTCAACTCTCTAGGTTTAGCCGTTTGGCTACAATTTTTAACGAACAGACAGACAGACAGACAGACAGACAGACAGACAGACAGACAGACAGACAGACAGACAGACAGACAGACAGACAGACAGACAGACAGACAGACAGACAGACAGACAGACAGACAGACATACAGACAGACAGACAGACAGACAGACAGACAGACAGACAGACAGACAGACAGACAGACAGACAGACAGACAGACAGACAGACGACAAAATGACGGTATAAGGGTTTTTTGGTCATACCTACAAAACATAAAAAAAGGAAGAAAGAGACAATGCTTCAAATCTTATAAAAAGTATGAATAATTTTGAATTTGTATTTTAATCTATAATTTTATCAAAAATATTAGAAGAAATAAATTTATTTTCAAAATTATTACAAACTAAAAATATAGATTTGAGAATTGCAACAACTTCCTTAGAAACAACTAGTCAAAATCTGAAAAAATACCGAAATATGTATTTTTCTGCGAAAGATGACTCAATTTAAATGGCAGCTAAGTAGAATATCAGCTCCACTTTTGTTTGGAAAAGACAAAAAATTGTAAAAAATCATCCAAGTGCTTTTTTACAATTTTTGTAAAAAAGAGTAACTGTATTTAATGCAGTTCTCGATATGCTAACAATCAAATTGATAATAGATTCAGAGGGATGCACGACGTTGTAAATTTGTTTTTATTCATGTCACCTCGAAATTTAATCAACTTGGATGAAACAGAAATTTGGAGTTCTGCCGAAATCTTACAAAAAAAAAATACAAAGTGATATTTCGTCCAATTTTTCGTTACAAGTGGTAATGTTGCCTTCGATGCTTAATGAGGAAATCTCTAAAATAGCAACAATGAAAGAATTTGCCGATCTTTTAATAATTAAATATACCTGTCTGTCGGTCAGTTTTCCAGACGTAGTTACTGCAATTTTATTATTTTTAATACTTCCTGTTGCCGACCGGCGTAGCGTAGGGGTAACACATCTGCTCTGCGTTGCGAAGGTCTCGGGTTCGAATCCCGTTCAGGCATGGAAATTTTCTCAAATATAAATTGTCCTGGCTAATTGCCAAAGCAGCAAAGGCCATAAAATTAAAAAAAAAAAAAAAAAAAAAAAAAAAAAAAAAAAAAAAAAAAAAAAAAAAATACTTCCTGTCACTGTGGCAGAGCGTTCTTTTTCCAAATTAAAGATAATAAAAAACTATCTACGAAATTCTCCTGGAGAAGAACGCTCACATAATTTATCGTTGTTGAGCATTGAGGCTGAAATTGCTCAAGAAATGGGCATTAAAGACTTAATTAAAGATTTTGCTAATTTAAAATCCAGAAAGAAAGCTTTAACATTTTAAATTGATTTATTTATTTATATCTAGTTTTGTTTTGTTTTGTCTATGTTTCATTTGTTTGATATTATTGTTTTTCTTTTATATTCATAATAAAATATGTATTATAAAGTAAAATGATTCTTTGTGTAAAAAGAATCCAAGGTTAAATTTCTTCAAAATTATGGGACGTTAGATACGAAAAAAAAAAATCACATAAGTTTTGGGGGCCGTACGATTTTTTTTGCGGGGGGGGGGCAAAATTTGTAGTTCCGCCACTGACTGAGAAAATGTACATAATATCAACAACACAGTAAGATAGATATTATTGCATTAAAAATGCTTGCAGAAACAAATTTGTAGTTAACACGGACCTGAAGCTCAACCCGAATCCGAACCGAAAACCCGAAAAAACCTATATTTTTCGTGAACCTGAACCTGAACCTGAACCGAACCATTATATTTCAAAGACAGTGAACCAAAACCTGAACCCGAACCTATTATGACTAACCGATAACCATGTATTTTTAACAGGTTCAGGAAATTATTGTTTACTTATTATTTATTATGGTAATTATTGTATACTTTATATTTTAAAATTATTATTTCACATATGCTGTTCACTTTTGTAAGTACAAACTAGATCTGGTTATTTTGGTTACTTTTATAGTGTATTACTGACTTTAAATGTCATTTAAAAATATTCCTTACGCTGTAAAACCGATAGGTTGGCTTTAGGTTATGATCATTATAATTAATATATCATTTTTCATTATGACATACAGTTTATTCCAAACGATTAGGCGGAACTAAGCGGAATTTTCATTTTTGTAAGTTGTCATTAGCTATTTTTTTATATATTGAAGTTGGCTTTTCCTGAACAAAATGATCAAATCCTTCAATCAATCGGTAAAAGTAACTAGAATTGAAAATCAAGTTCCGCCTAAATCAAAGGAACAGACCTTGTATCAAATTGATCGAGATTTTAAAAAAGTAACATTTTTTAATACCAGCATGACATACAATTTCAAAGTAACAAACTAATGAAATCAAAATTTCCTCTTAGTTTGTTCTTACAAAAGTCAACAGCTTATACAGGGTGTTAGGTAAATGTCCGGCACAATTTTAAAGGCAGCATTGTTGGCCCATTTAGAGTTAAAAAGTCCTCAAACATTTTTGGATAAGATGCGTATATTGCTTGATAATGCAGTACCACCGTTTAGTAACCACTAATATTTTGTCTGTTACAACAATCACATATGTGACTGAGTTAAATAGAAACCATGGAAACAATACCGTAATTTTATTTTAACAAAATGCTTTTTCTGAAGAAAAAAGAAATAAGAAAAACTTTAATAGTAGTATTAAAAATAAAATGTTACAAAACAATATATATACACGTACTTTGATATTATTGAACTACAATTAAAATAAGTTTTCTTTATAGCAACTACACAACTTCTGGATTAATATGAAAAATAAAAAAAGTCATTGGTTTTCAAAATTCGGGGCATCTTTTTGTTTGTTTATTTTTGGACGAAATTCACATTTTAGAGAAAATTGGCAAAGGAAAAATCGATTACATTCTACGTCACCAAGCATGGTGACGACAGCACGGTGAAAGACAGCATGTCTTTTAAATTGTGCCGGGCATTTACCTAGCACCTAGACTTTTACCTGTATAAGCTCTTTATTTTTGTAAGAACAAACTAAGAAGAAATTAAAAAATTAAAAGAAATGTCACTTTCTTAATAATTATCAGAACCAATAAATCTAAAGTCGGTTTTATATAATATAGGCTATTCCAAACGATTAGGCGGAACTAACTGGAATTTTCATTATTGTAAGTTGTCATTAGCTATTTATTTATATATTGATATTGGCTTTTCCTGAACAAAATGATCAAAAGGTTCAATCAATCTGTAAAAATTGCTATATTTGAAAATCTAGTTCCGCCTAATCGTTTGGAATAGATTGTAGAGTATACTTTTATAATTTTATTTAAAATTTTCATTGAACCCGAACCCGAACCTGAAAAAAATTAGGTTCTTGAACCTAAAAAAAATCTGTTACTGAACCTGAACCGAAAATACCACATTGCTAATATTGTCACATAGGTAATCCTAGGTCAGGATTACGACATCTAGACATTGTGACGGTCAGCTGTCTCATTAAAAACTATTCGTCAGCGTCTGACGTATGTGGCCTGATTACGAAAATGCAGACATCGCATTTTCGTAATGAGGAAATATTTGTCATGATGAATGAATATTGGAACTGGGTTAATTTTCGTTACAAAATGGCTGAAAGTCACAAAATATGGAAGCAGTGGAACATAGCCAACTCCGCTGCATGTATTAGTCCACAAGGTGACGACCAAGACACTGATGCCAGATTCTTGTAACGAGGGTGAAGCCAGGCAAGCAGTCACCATGTGAGTGGAAGAAGACTTCTCCAGGCTCCTCGACTCCCGGATGGGTAGCCCCCTCGGAGATAGGTCCAAGCCGATCCTTGCCAATACGGGGTGGACCGAAGACTTCCCCAACTCCATGGACCAATTCAAACATTATTTTGTAAATGTGATATACATATTTAATAAATTTGTTATGTTGAAACCAGGAGTTGTGTCTCAATCAAACCACCCACGTGACAATATTATATTATTTGTCTGGTCGCTTGGTATCAAAATATGCTGCAATTATTTCATATCTGTAATGGGTAGGTAAAACAATGGTACTTAAAAATATTGGATTATCTTTTGTTATTTATAGGAAAAATTGTTTTGGTTTTGAATATCATAGATATTTCTTGCTAATTTGTAGTTTGTAGTTTGTAAGTTGTTGTTTATCTCTTGATTTTTAAATACTGTGTTAACTACAGCAATAAATAAAAATGTGAAATATAATAATATGTTTAAAATAATTATTTATTGATTTCCTTCTGAGAATGAAGTACAAAAACAATTCAGTCAGTGTATAGTATTTCCAAAATGAAATGGCCACCCTCACTCTCTGATTCCAATAATGACTTACAGTATAACCACTATACCTGCTGAGTTTATGGTTCTGTTAAGAATAGTTGCCAGGTCCGTAATAATTATTTAAAATAAACGTGTTTTCTTATATGCTGATTAGAATGTTTTCACATTTTTATCAGACTTAGAATAATTTTAGCAGGCTATATTTGAATTATAAATATAGGCATGTTTAAAAATCGTTTTGTATTAAAGTCTTTATAGTCTATATTAAAGACTTCAAATTTGCACAAACAAAAATCATTATTTTTTTGAACTTGTCAATTTATGGTAATTTAAAATTATTAAAATCACTATCAGAGTTTGTGTCACTATCACTGTCATTTAAATTAATAATTATTGAAGATTTATTAGGTGGATTTATAAAAAAAAAATGTTTCAATTGTCTTTACATGTTCTACTCATTTTTTTCACAAATCACTACTTATTGCACTTGTTCGTATTTAATTAATTGTACTATAATATCACTTTCTGTCGGTGTTGTATTTTTTCGGCGCACATTACCTTTTAATTGGCTCCATATTAGTTCTATAGGGTTTAAAACACAATAATATGGCGGTAACCTTAAAATACTGCAACGTTCTTTTTTTGCCATTTCGTCAACCACATGTTTTTTTTTAACTGTTTCGCCGTGATAATTTTTAATAACTCTGCTTTAGTTTTTTTAGTGACATTTTCAACAAATGTTTTCCTCTTCTAAAAAATTTATTATATCAGCTTTTCGTGTTGCTGCAGTTGGTTTTTTTTTTTAATTACCGAGATTCATACGAAGCATTGTCCATTATGATCACCGTATTTTCTGGCACATTAGGCAGAAGCAGGGTTGGACTGGGATTAAAATGTGTACCGGGAAATCTGGAGGAAGTCGGGCCCAGGGGTATGAAACTCATATACACGGCCTTGAAACGGTTTTAAGTTATATTCCATCCACCGACAGCGCTAAAAGCGTTTTTTTTTTAACCAACATTTTGAGAACACTTCATTATCGGCAATTTGCGGCAATTGTTTTTGACGTTGTAAAGATAGGTGACAGTAAATTGTGATTGTGACAGTGATGAATTTTATAATAAATTTTAAATATTAGCAACACATTTTTTATTTTCAAATGGTGTAGTGTAATTAATAATATTTTAAATGGTAAATGCAAAAGAAATATAAATAGTGTAATAAAAAAAAAAGGGCACAGACTAAATTTAATATGTACAATAAAAGTAAATATAAAAGTAAAAAATTAATACTTGTTTATTTATTTCATATGCTTGCTTGCAAATAAAATAATAAAACTTAATGCTTACTGAAGTATTAACTTTTAACAATTGTAATTAATTTTAATTTTAGGAAATTAATTAGGAGAGTCGTAAATAAATTTATCATAATTTTCGGTTCAAGGCAATCTTTAATTTTCTACCAAAATTACATTTTATTTTTCAATTTTTGTAGAAAATTAATGACAATTTAAAATATAAAAATATATTTGTGTGCACTGCGGGTTGCATACTATCTAATCCGAGTTCATATTACAACCACGAATGTCGCAACTATCGCTGTCCAAAGCCGTAACGTGGGAGTCCGCTATCTTCATTGTTTTATAATTTGTGGTCGGGCCAATTGACCCTTCGGGCCACCGGGAAATTCCCGGTATCCCGCCGGGCCAATCCAACCCTGGGCAGAAGTTGAGTTTTAAACAAAAGTTCAAATAATGATGCCGTCATATCTTCGTGATAATCGTCGTTACAATTTTTAATATTCTTAGCTGATATCAAGAGTCCATTCTGAACCCATCCTTGTTCGCTTCCAGCGTATAGTATAATAAGACGTGTCCCTCTGGAACATGGTGTTTTTAAAATACATTTAGAGGAATTGTCTGGTAAACCCTTCTTGCGAATATCATGCGTGTCATACCATGTTTCATCTAAATACACGATGAGTCTACCTTCATCTCTGTATTTGTGTGATTGGTCCATATACTGCGATCTCGCCATTACTTATCTATCTGATTCCATAATATATAAAGATTTATTTAATGTTCTAAATCTAAATCCTAACAACTTCAAATAATTATACATATGGCTAACTTTGTATGGAAATTCTCTTCCGTCTTCTTCCAACTTTTTTATTAAAAGATACACAGTAGGCACTATATTTTTCGAATAAAAGTCGTATATTTTATTTATTATTGTTTTAGACATTAAACTATCTATTTTCTTGAAAACTTGTAAATCGGGTCGTTTTCGCTGCTGATTTTTGCCACGAGCAATGATACGTTGAATTGTTCTGTATGGAACACTAGTTAATTCCGCACTTCTAAGTATATATATATATATTCTTTATTCTCAATATTCTTTCTGCGTCATTTTCTACATGGTTCGCTCTTTCTGGACGTCGTTTTTGAATTTCGAAAAAACCTCGCTGGCTTAATTTGTTCGCTAATTTGGCAAAATACTGCCTTCTCGGCTGAGCTCCATCAGGATATCTTTCCTGATATAGTCGCTGGGCCCTAACCGCATTTCTTTGGCACTCTCCGTATATCAGAACCATATCCGTCATCTCTTCGATGGTATATCGTACATAAACCATAATTAGGTACAAATAATAATTTACTACCAATTAATACAATTATTTTTTTCAAACAAAAATAAGCAAAATAAACTATTAAACTCTTGTTATTTATAAAACATTTAAATGAAAAATTAAAATTTAAGTTATTTCATGTTATTTCATATAATAACTAGTTATAACAGTTTATTTTAGAGATATTTTGTTTCTTTTTTTTATTGTTTTCAAAGCTACGTTCAACTTTGTAAAACTTATGTTGATTATTATTTTGTAAATAAATGGTCGCCATTTTGAAATGGTTAACATAAAAATATGACTTTTTGGTGTCATTGTAAAGCTAATTTAATGTACTTTTAGGAAAAAAAATATAAAATTATCGATTCCCTATGCTACATCAAAAGTTGACATCATTTCTGACGAAACCGGAAGTGCCTCAGAATTCTTATAGTAACCTTTAGATGGGCCTTTTTGTCTAGTTAAACTTTTCTTCTGAATATTTTTTGTATCTTTACAAATAAAGGAGATTTTAGGGGTGCCCCTCGTTTCAAACAAACACCCTGTATATGATATATGATTTTCAGCTTCATCGAAAACACCTTCCCGCCAATTAGTCCATATTGAATGTGTATTTGGTTGTATTTTTTAACGTATCTTAATTTCTTCGCCGATCAGCAAATCACGGGACAGGATATCACCTTGTCAGCCAATCAAGAAACAGGGTGTCCCCAGTTAGCCAATCACGAGAACCTTAGGAAAAATTGACATCATAATGTTACCGACACTACATACGTGCACTTGCTAATTATATAGTTGGATTATTTATTCATAAACTTTTTAAGATGGGAAAACGATTCATTTTTACTCAGTACATTACATTTATATTGTTTAAACTAAGAATAATTTGAGATGTTAAATCTGCAAGATATTTTTTATATCGATCATAGGATATAGGAGTGTCTAGGGTTTCTTGTTTATGCATACGAAACCTTAGACATTTCTATATGTTATTTCATCCGCAGAATCTTAGAAAATAAATCTACAAAATACCTGTCAATCAAGAGGCAGGGTGTCCCCCGTTAGCAAATCACGAGAACCTTAGGAAAAATTGACGTCACAATGTTACCCATATTTCATACAGACACTTGCAAATTATGTACGATTATGTCTTCCTTCTTTAATTACATATTAATGTAATGTGTATTATATTTTTATTTTCTGTTGTTCACTTGTTATATGTATTTTGCAGTAATTTTCTTTTTTTTATAATCCACAACAAGGAAGGAGGCCCCCCGACCATGCTTGCGGAAGAACTAACTATTTCTAGCTACGCCACTGCTTTTATTACTTACTTCTGTTAAGTATTTTACGAAATTAGTTTGGACAAGAGACATCTTGCAACAAAAGTACGGACCAGAGGCGTTATGGAAACAAAGAAAAAATTGATGTGAAGTGTGAATATTCACACATTTCAGGGTTTCGCAGGTATATAATAAGTGAAGGCGGTATGCTGAGTGTGTAGGACAAATTTTACTTTGTAGTAATCACGGCAAAATGAACGATATTTTTAAAATAATGTATCGTCTGTTAATCATATAATAAGACTGGTTATTAAATTTACGCTCTTAAAAATTAAATACAACATTTGTCAAAATATAACTAGAATTTTGACAAAATAATTTCAACATATTTAAAAAAAAAAAAAAACAGAAAAAATAAAATTCGCTCCGTACTCGAACTCGAAACCCTTCGTTTTCCAGTTTACGACACCAATGCTCTAACCCATTAAGCTATCGCACGCCTTGCATGTGAGTGTTTTACATTGGTATAACTTTTGTACTTTGTGAACCAAAAACCACAAAAAATGCGTTATTTTCCGAAAACATAATCTGATCAAAAATTCCTGTTGTACTATTTCGGTTCACACCAATATACATTACTTAGAATTTTTTTAGATTTTTAGTTTAAACCATCTGGGCTACAGGTTGCGGGACAAAATTTTTTTTGCACAATTTTGGCAAAAATCGCATCAAAATAATTTATTTTGCAAAAATAAAAATTTGATCGTTAATCCACGTACTAAGGGCTTTCATTTGATACCCTACTCAGAATTTAAAAAAAATATTTTTGATTTCGATGAGCACGTATTTGTTTATATTTTCAGGGGGGTATGTTTTTTAGATGTTTTAGTATTTTTCCTATGTGCGGGTCAAAGAGTTGTATAAGCATGCCAAATTTCAACTCTCTAGGTTTAGCCGTTTGGCTACAATTTTTACCGAACAGACAGACAGACAGACAGACAGACAGACGACAAAATGACGGTATAAGGGTTTTTTGGTCATACCTACAAAGCCCTAAAAAGACAAGAAACAACAACAAAAATTGACAAGAGATAAGAATAAATTTTCATTTTATTTTAGTTTGTATGATATTGAGTTAACGTACATAGTATGATGATACAACATTGGTTCAATATTAACAAACTGCGAATTAACAATGCTAAGACCGCCTTATTAATATTTACACCAAAAAGGTTAATATGAATGCTACTACCGGTTCAGCAAAATTCCTTGGAGTGTACTTGGATTCCAGAGTCACGTGGAAAACTCACATCGATAACCTCTGCAAACAATTATGCCGTGTTTACATTGTTAGAGTAAAAGAGCTAGTAACTAGCGCAAGTACTACGCGCTTTACTCTATTATCTTATTTTCAAGATAGTAGGTGTTCATGCGCAATGGACATACATATCTTATTTTCTGGATAGTAAGTGTCAAAACACATTTGACATCTTCACTGTGATTTTGTAGTGAAATTATCTTTTTACAAAAAATAGTTTATGAATGTGGATATACATCGTCGCCGGCATGATGCCATTAAAGAAGTGGTATTTTGAATTATATCATTTCTTGTGGAGGAAATAATTGATTGTCTTATTGAAGTATTCGGTACAGAATATAAGCCTAAACAAAAATGGGTTAAAAAATGGATTGATAGAAGAACTACCCATGGCGCATCAGTCCTTCTATTTCGTGAATTAGCTGTGGAAGATCAAAAAGAGTACAGACTGTGTTTAAGAATGACACCAGATGATTTTAATAGGCTATTAAATTTAGTTAGTCCATTAATACAACGAACTGATACACTAATAATGGGATGCGATTCCAGCAAAAATAAAATTGGAATTAACGCTTTATTTCCTAGCCACAGGAAATAGTTATTGTAGTCTACAACAGTGTTTCTCAACAGGTGGTCCGCGGACCACCAGTGGTCCTCAGAAAAATTTTAGTGGTCCGCGAAAGTTTTTATATGTGTTTTTTGCAGTTTTATTTTTAATTTATTTTGCACATTTTTTATGTAAATAGTTTATATTTTGTTTATTTTCTGTAAACTTTCTATGTTTTTCTACAAATAAAATAAATGTGTTTAGTAGCACATTAAATATATTTGTTTTCATGCAAAAAATAAACCAACAATTATTATTAGTAGTCCGCGTTAGAAAATTATATATTATTCTGGTCCACGGTGCGTTTTTGGTCGAGAAACACTGGTCTACAACATCTTTTTCGTGTATCAAAGGCAGTTATTTCACAGATGATTTCAAAAATCATCAATTAATAAATCAATGTTACGCAATTTATGTAAATAAATTGTAACTTACCTGATATGGTTTTTTTTTTTCTATTTGTTATAACAGGTTACCGCTTGCCGTCAATTTGAAATGAATCAATTTTGCGTATGGGGGGAAAAGACAGTAGCTAGTAAATACGTCGACGAGCTAGCTGCTATCCTAGCCCAACTACTGGCAGCTAGTATTCTACAAGTCACAATGTCAACTGTTTACACAGGGATAGTAACTAGTTGCTAGTTACTTGCGCTAGTTACTAGCTCTTTTACTCTACCAATGTAAACCCGGCATTATCAACAGCAATCTATGCAGTCAAAAGAATATCGAAAACTGTAGAAGAGAAAGCAACGTTAAGCGCATACTATGCTCTGTTCCATTCCCGTGCTACATATGCCATCGAGATCTGGGGTTGTTCAAGTCTGAACTCAGTGCTTATCTTACAAAAAAAAGCTGTAAAGCCTGTAGTACACGATGCAATTTCTCGAATTGAATCTCGTACGATTTGTCGTACGATAATTATTGCATTGAGAATTTTGTTCAGAATTATCGGATGTAAAATTACTGTAGTATACCATCCAATAGTTATCGCTTTGAATCTGTACCAATTGATGCGCACTACGTCTATTTTTGTAAGTTGACAGAATTCAAATAATTGTACTTAACCTAGAATGGACAAATAGTTTACCAATTTTTAAAGACTGATAATATTAATCTTTGTCCCAAATCAGTAAATCTCCTGGATTCGCAAAACCGTTCCGTTTTCTATTCTAATTTATTACATTTGAAATTGAAGGGAATTATTATTTTATTTATTTATTGTTTTTATTATTTTTGTCTATAAAACTACGATTTTTCTTTATCAAAAAATATTATTGTTGTCATTATTAGCATTATAAAATAGTTTAAAGAAAATAAAAACATATTATATTAATAATAATTTCGTTGAATTTGTTTTATGCATAACACCCAACTTGAATAAATAAATGAGAAGTATAGAAATTGTAATCAAGAGTAGTTTGTGGACAAGAAATGTTTAAAAAAAATCTACAAACATTATCAAAAAAAATATATTTTTTTAATAATTCCCCCGGTACTTTTTCCCTGGATTGGAATGTTTAATGGTCGCATTAGATAAGTCACTAGTTAAGTATGTTGGATAATAAGATGTTGAAAAAATCCAAACATAATATATAAAAGAATACGAACTAAATCCAATTTATTTTACACAAAATAAGAAAAAATATTATTAAAGTTGATACTAAATAACCTCAAAATATGTTTTACAGATGAACAGATGTTCGCTACAGTCGCATGACTATGCGCATCTTATACTGCGCATTATTGGTTCATTCTGTCCAATATTTTAGGTCCAGACAAAAAATATTGGTTGGTTTTCAATGTCGTACAAGATCTCGTACGAAAATCCTGTAGTACACGATACAATAATTTGTGTACTATAAATCGTACGAGATTCAAAACGAGAAATCGCATCGTGTACTACAGGCATAAGATCTATTGAGGGTAAACCACAGCTTACTCACTGACTGACCATAACATGTAGCTATATTATGGCGCAAATACTTGCTTCTGCCAAACAAAAAAATGAACTTTTAAGAAGAATTAACATCCATAATACAAGAGCCAAAACAGATTTTGAAATGGATCGTTACAGACTAAAGACAACTGCAAAATATAATTACGGAGTCAAATTTTTCAATAAACTACCAAAAGAATGGATTGATCTGCCGTTACCTAGATTCAAGAAAATATTAAATAAGTTCTTACTGGAAAAGTCTTTTTACAAAATAGCAGATTTTCTTAACTTCAGCTTTGATTCAGTGTGAAACCTCTACTAAAAACTAAATTTAATATAATTAAATGTACCTATTAAATAATTATGAATTAATTATTATTCCGTTTTTATTATAATATTATTATATTTATAATTAATAATTATGTATTCATATCTATAATTTTTGACAGAATGTATATTACATTTTAATATAATAATAATAATATTTATTTATTGACCAAGGTACAAAAGAAATATTGTTTTTGGTCAGTCAAATTACAGTCTGTTTCAAATACAATAATAATAAAAATAATACAAAAGAAAATAATAATAAATAAATAAATAAAAAAGTAATAATATAAACAAAAATATAATGACATAAAGTGTGCAAATATCAGAAACAGTTTGAGTTATACAATATAAAAAAATTGATGTGAAGTGTGAATTTTCACACATTTCTGGGTTTTGCAGGTATTTAGTAACTGAACGATGATTATTTGGGATGCCAAAACAAATTTTATGTCAAAATATTTTTTTATGAATTTTAATTCGAATGCCTAATACCATTATTTAAGTTTCTAAATATATGCAGTATTTTTTTTTTATACAACAAAGTTCATTAAAATTTTGAAAATTGCACCTATGGCTTCCATTGGTTGCTTACATCATAAGTCCCGCCCTTTGATTTCGTCAAACAGAATTAAATTATAATTTCAACACTTTCCACTGGTTATTAAATTTACGCTTTTAAAAATTAAATGCAACATTTACCAAATATAACTAGAATTTTAACAAAATAATTTAAACAAAATAAAAATGAAAAAAAAACAAAAAATAAAATCAACAGGATTCGAACCCTAGTTTGCAAGTTTCTTATATTATTAAGCGTACGACAAATCCAACCACGCCACGAGAGCTACTGAGGTGGTATGTTACACAACGTATTAAATAGTTAACATATTTTAGTTAAAAACACAAAAAATGCGTTATTTTCCGAAAACATAATCTGATCAAAAATTCCTGTTGTACTATTCCGGTTCACACCAATGTACATTACTTAGAATTTTTAGTTTAAACCATCTGGGCTACAGGGTGTGGGACAAAAAAATTTTTGCACAATTTTGGCAAAAATCGCTTCAAAATAATTTATTTTGCAAAAATAAAAATTTGATCGTTAATTCACGTACCAAGGGCTTTCATTTGATACCCTACTCAGAATTATAAAAAAATATTTATTTTTTCGATGAGCACATATTTGTTTATATTTTTAGGGGGATATGTTTTTTAGATGTTTTAGTATGTTTCCTATGTGCGGGTCAAAGAGTTGTATAAGCATGCCAAATTTCAACTCTCTAGGTTTAGCCGTTTGGCTACAATTTTTACCGAACAGACAGACAGACAGACAGACGACAAAATGACGGTATAAGGGTTTTTTGGTCATACCTACAAAACCCTAAAAATGGTCACATATTTAAAATTACAATTGGTCATATATTTAAAATTACAAATGGTCACTTATTTAATTATAGCACGCTTACAACATATTAAAATGGGTAAAATCATCAATCGAATATATTGGATTTTTCAATAGAAATTTTTTAATTTTTGATTTAAAAATGTTATTTAGAGTTCTTGTTTCTTCCGGTATCATGTTCATAAACTTGACTGCAAAGTAATTTGTACTGTTTTTAGATACATTCAGACGTACAAATTTAGGATAAATACGAGATTTATTTCTCGTGTCATATGAATGTATCTCTTCAACAGTTGTGAGATCTGACATGTTCTTATGAGCAAATAATATGGAATAGTAAATGAAGAGGGCTTGCAAGGTCATAATGTTTAGTTCCATAAAAGTATCTTTACAATCTGCTCGATAAGATATCCCCGCTATTACGCGTACAGCTCGTCGCTGTAATGCAAAGATTCTCCGAGCAGCAGGAGAGTGGCCCCAAGCGAGTAGTCCATACGTCATATGGGACTGGAAAAGGGAGAAGTAGATCGTAATTAAAATGTTTTTAGTTACTGTAGAATATAGACTTCGAAGTAAATAAATTGTCTGAGATAATCTTGAACTCAGAACAGAATAAATATTATGATTATTATTATAATTTAAACCATAAATTTCACAACAAACCGGTTGGAAAGCAATATTCTGCAACAAAATTCACATTTGCCGATTTTCTCCAGAGCAAATATAAGTTTTGGCTCTTAAGTAAAATGTTATGCTCAGTTTAATCCCGTTTTTTCATACGTTCTTTCCTATTGTCTGGGCACTACAGGTGTTCACAAAATAGTATGGTGTAGGCTATTTCTTTCTATTCTCCTTCTTTTCTATATTATGGCAGTAAGGGTTTATGTACGACTTTTGCCCAGTCTTTTTTGTTTCTTGTCATTCTTTTAGCTTCTATAATCGTTTTTCCTCTTTTCTCTAGTATCCCTTTTACTGTTCTGTCCTATGTACTCCTTGGTCTTCCTATTCTTTGCTTTCTGTACGTTCTGGTCTCCCAGATCTGCTTCACTTGTCTTGTGTCTTGCAGTCTTTGCATGTGTCCCCACCAGGCCAGTTGTTTTTTTCTATAAATTGTTCTATTGGTTCTATATTGAGTTCTTTTCTTATATCTGTATTTCTGATTTTATCCATCTTAGTCACACCCTTTACTCTTCTTAAATACTTCATCTCTAAAGCTTGTATGTTACTCTTTTATCTTCTTGAAAGCGTCCAAGTCTCACAACCAAAAGTCAGTGCCGGTCTGTATATAGCTTTGAATACGTTTATTTTTGTGGTTCTTGTTATTTCTTTCCTATTGATAAGTATATTCTTTATGTCAAAGTAAAGTTTTGTTGTCTTCTCTATTCTTGTATTTATCTCAATTTATTGTTTTCCATCCTCTCTTATCTCTATTCCTAAGTATTTGAAATTCTTAACCTGTTCAATATTAATGTCGTCTATTTTTATATTTTTGATTTCATCTGTTCCTATTACCATAACTTTCGTTTTATTTTTATTCATTGTCATACCGTATTCTTTTAATATTCTATTCCATATATTTAAATTTTCCTGTAATTAGTTTCGTCCTTTTGCTATTATAACAACATCGTCAGCAAACACTCCTTCCGATATTTCAGTTATTTGCATATTCCTATATCCAATCTTGAACTTTGTAGTTTCATTGTAACACTCTTTTTATAATTTCATCCATAAATGTTATAAAAAGCGTTGGACTTAATCCTCCATCCTGTCTTAATCCTTCTTCCGTTTTAAATATACTCAACATAAAGCAACATAAAGAAAATAAATCTACAGGAAAAATATAATAGCAGCAGATCTAGAACTTGGTTTTCTACTGGGTGTACAGATCAGATTAAAGTGGAAATCTATTCCGCTATTATAGAAGTCACATGAAAGGCAGAATATCGAAGTTATTGGAAAGTAATAATAATGACGTCATACATTTTCCAGATAAAACAAAGCGCTAATAGGGGAATTTTTTAAGATCGCAGCGCTATATGCGGCAAAAGCTGGAACACTCGAAAATGACATTAAACTATTACTTATGTATTTGATTACAAGATGAAAATGAACACGAGTTGTATTTTTCTATTTTACAAGCTTTTTTATGCCATTTTTCTTGTTTAAAGGTAATTTACGATTTACAAGATATATAATAATATACTATTCTAAAGAAATTTCAATGAAAGTTTTAATTGTTCATTGTATTTTTAATTCTTTTTGACTGTCTATCAATATGATATTAACAAAAATATGGTAAATATATTAGTAAAAGATAATAACCTCTGCCTGAAGAAGTGGTAGGGCCTCTAAATATATGTACTGATGATTCAGACAAATTTTGGGTGGGGTAAATGCTTTTATTCAGTCTTTTCTTGGACGTAAAAATCACTTTTAAAAGCATAAAATGCAACGAGCAGGCGCATTCATGGGCTTGGATTTTTGCCCATTTTTAGTTTTTGGATCCATTGAGACATTTGTGTATGATAGAGACCTACGATCCACTTTCTCTCTACCTCGAAATGTAATTTCAATTGATATTGTTCCTGATTTAGGAAAATTATGGAATGTTTATGTGGGATACTTCTTTATTCACGATTTACATTGCGGAACACAACAAAATGAATTGTTTTTTGCCATAATTCACAAACATAAAACACAACTAAAAAACAAGTAGTTCTTCATTGAACAAAACAAAACAATTTAACTTTCGTATCATCCGAAAATTGCCACCAGATGTCAGCGCGTAGGAAGTTTCCCCTGTTACTTCTTTCGTAAGTCAAGAATATATAATTGTGGATGTTCAAAAATATAAATTAGTCAAATTCATTTAATTGGTCTCCTCAAAATAATACGAAAATAAAGAATTTGTACATTTTAACAATTAAACAGGAAAAAATGAAAGAATACATTGTAATTGCCTTTATTTGACAGTTAACAGTAAGCATGCAACGTAGTAAATAGTATCACTAACAAAAGAATGGTACTAACGTTTGTTGAATAAAAAAAAGAAAACTCGAAGTAGGCCATGGCATAATAACGTATGTCGTTTCTTACGCAATACATGCTTTGTAGTGTTTGTAACCTTAAAAGTACTCAATATACTAGATATATGTCTACATTTAAGAATGTCTAGATAATAAGTACAAATTCTAAAATGTAATCAAAGATATAAGAAAGATACAAGACCCTCATAAGAATTCCAAAGCCAAATAGAGTTCTTTTTTTTTAATGAACGTTATCTAAATGTATTGAGTAAAATAGAAACTAGTGATTAAAACAAAAATCATCTAATGTAAAATGTATAACCAAAAATATGTCCAGGCCTAACACATGAAAGTATAGCAGCAGTTGTGGTAGTAGTGTCAGCAATTAAGGTAGTAGTGTCAGTTGTTGTGTCTGTAGTTGTGGTGTCAGTTGTTGTATCTGTAGTTCTAATATCAGCATTTGTGGTAGAAGTGTCAGTTGTTGTGTCTATAGTTGTTGTGTCAAAAGTTGTGGTAGTATTGTCTGCAGTTGTGGTAGTAGTGTCAGTTGTTGTGTCTGTAGTTTTGGTGTCAGCAGTTGTGGTAGTAGTGTCAGTTGTTGTGTCTGTAGTTGTGAAGTCAGCATTTGTGGTAGAAGTGTCAGTTGTTGTGTCAAAAGTTGTGGTAGTATTGTCTGCAGTTGTGGTAGTAGTGTCCGTTGTTGTGTCTGTAGTTGTCGTGTCAGCAGTTGTGGTAGTAGTGTCAGTTGTTGTGTCTGTAGTTGTGAAGTCAGCAGTTGTGGTAGTGGTGTCAGTTGTTGTGTCTGTAGCTCTAGTATCAGCATTTATGGTAGAAGTGTCAGTTGTTGTGTCTGTAGTTGTAGTATCAGCAGTTGTAGTAATAGTGTCAGTTGTTGTGTCTGTAGTTGTAGTGTCAAAAGTCGTGGTAGTAGTGTCAGTTGTTGTGTTCGTAGTTGTGGTATCAGCAGTTGTGGTAGTAGTGTCAGTTGTTGTGTCTGTAGTTGTAGTGTCAAAAGTTGTGGTAGTAGTGTCAGCAGTTGTGGTAGTAGTGTCAGTCGTTGTGTTTGTAGTTATGGTGTCAGCAGTTGTGGTAGTAGTAACAGTTGTTGTGTCTGTAGTTGTAGTGTCAACAGTTGTGATAGTAGTGTCAGTTGTTGTGTCTGTAGCTGTGGTATCGGCATTTGTGTAAGTAGTGTCAGTTGTTGTGTTTGTATTTGCAGTGTCAGCAGTTGAAGTAGTAGTGTCAGTTGTTGTCTATGTCACTGTGACAGCATCAGTTATAGTAGTGTCAGTTATTGTGTCTGTAGTTGTGGTGTCAGCAGTTGTAGTAGTGGTGTCAGCAGTTGTGGTAGTAGTGTCAGTGGTTGTGTCTGTAGATGTGGTGTCAGCAGTTGTGGAAGTAGTTTCAGCAGTTGTGGTAGTAGTATCAGTTGTTGTGTCTGTAGTTGTGGTGTCAGCAGTTGTGGAAGTAGTTTCAGCAGTTGTGGTAGTAGTATCAGTTGTTGTGTCTGTAGTTGTGGTATCAGCAGTTGTGGAAGTAGTTTCAGATGTTGTGGTAGTAGTATCAGTTGTTGTGTCTGTGGTTGTGGTATCAGCAGTTGTGGTAGTAGTGTCCGTTGTTGTGTCTGTAGTTGTAATGTCAGCAGTTGTGGAAGTAGTTTCACCAGTTGTGGTAGTAGTGTCCGTTGTTGTGCCTGTAGTTGTGGTGTCAGCAGTTGTGGAAGTAGTTTCACCAGTTGTGGTAGTAGTGTCCGTTGTTGTATCTGAAGTTGTGGTATCAGCAGTTGTGGTAGAAGTGTCAGTTGTTGTATCTGTAGTTGTGGTATCAGCAGTTGTGGTAGTAGTATCAGTTATTGTGTCTGTGGTTGTGGTATCAGCAGTTGTGGTAGTAGTGTCCGTCGTTGTGTCTGTAGTTGTGGTGTCAACAGATGTGGAAGTAGTATCAGCAGTTGTGGTACTAGTGTCAGTTGTTGTATCTGTAGTTGTGGTATCAGCAGTTGTGGTAGTAGTATCAGTTGTTGTGTCTGTGGTTGTGGTATCAGCAGTTGTGGTAGTAGTGTCCGTTGTTGTGCCTGTAGTTGTGGTGTCAGCAGTTGTGGTAGTAGTGTCAGTGGTTGTGTCTGTAGTTGTGGTGTCAGCAGTTGTGGTAGTAGTGTCAGTGGTTGTGCTTGAAGTTGTGGTGTCAGCAGTTGTGGTAGTAGTGTCAGTTGTTGTGTCTGCAGTTGTGGTAGAAGTGTCAGTTGTTGTGTCTGTAGTTGTGGTGTCAGCAGTTGTGGTAGTAGTGTCAGTGGTTGTGTCTGTAGTTGTGGTGTCAGCAGTTGTGGTAGTAGTGTCAGTGGTTGTGCTTGTAGTTGTGGTGTCAGCAGTTGTGGTAGTAGTGTCAGTTGTTGTGTCTGCAGTTGTGGTAGAAGTGTCAGTTGTTGTGTCTGTAGTTGTGGTGCCAGCAGTTGTGGTAGTAGTATCAGTTGTTGTGTCTGTAGTTGTGGTGTCAGCAGTTGTTGTAGAGGTGTCAGTTGTTGTGTCTGCAGTTGTGGTGTCAGCAGTTGTGGTAGTAGTGTCAGTTGTTGTGTCTGTAGTTGTGGTGCCAGCAGTTGTGGTGCCAGCAGTTGTGGTAGTAGTGTCAGTGGTTGTGTCCATAGTTGTGGTGCCAGCAGTTGTTGTAGTAGTGTCAGTTGTTGTGTCTGCAGTTGTGGTGCCAGCAGTTGTGGTAGTAGTATCAGTTGTTGTGTCTGTAGTTGTGGTGCCAGCAGTTGTGGTAATAGTGTCAGTTGTTGTGTCTGCAGTTGTGGTGCCAGCAGTTGTGGTAGTAGTGTCAGTTGTTGTGTCTGTAGTTGTAGTGCCTGCAGTTGTGGTAGTAGTGTCAGTTGTTGTGTCTGTAGTTGTGGTGTCAGCAGTTGTTGTAGTAGTGTCAGTTGTTGTGTCTGCAGTTGTGGTGCCAGCAGTTGTTGTAGTAGTGTCAGTTGTTGTGTCTGTAGTTGTGGTGTCAGCAGTTGTTGTAGTAGTGTCAGTTGTTGTGTCTGCAGTTGTGGTGCCAGCAGTTGTGGTAGTAGTGTCAGTTGTTGTGCCTGTAGTTGAGGTGCCAGCAGTTGTGGTAGTAGTGTCAGTTGTTGTGTCTGGAGTTGTGGTGTCAGCAGTTGTGGTAGTAGTGTCAGTTGTTGTGTCTGTAGTTGTGGTGCCAGCAGTTGTGGTAGTAGTGTCAGTTGTTGTTTCTGCAGTTGTGGTGCCAGCAGTTGTGGTAGTAGTGTCAGTTGTTGTGTCTGTAGTTGTGGTATCAGCAGTTGTGGTAGTAGTGTCAGTTGTTGTGTCTGTAGTTGTGGTGCCAGCAGTTGTGGTAGTAGTGTCAGTTGTTGTGTCTGGAGTACTGGTGCCAGCAGTTGGGGTAGTAGTGTCAGTTGTTGTGTCTGCAGTTGTGGTGCCAGCAGTTGTGGTAGTAGTGTCAGTTGTTGTGTCTGTAGTTGTGGTATCAGCAGTTGTGGTAGTAGTGTCAGTTGTTGTGTCTGTAGTTGTGGTGCCAGCAGTTGTGGTAGTAGTGTCAGTTGTTGTGTCTGGAGTACTGGTGCCAGCAGTTGTGGTAGTAGTGTCAGTTGTTGTGTCTGCAGTTGTGGTGCCAGCAGTTGTTGTAGTAGTGTCAGTTGTTGTGGCTGTAGTTGTGGTGCCAGCAGTTGTGGTAGTAGTGTCAGTTGTTGTGTCTGTAGTTGTGGTATCAGCAGTTGTGGTAGTAGTGTCAGTTGTTGTGTCTGCAGTTGTGGTGCCAGCAGTTGTGGTAGTAGTGTTAGTTGTTGTGTCTGTAGTTGTGGTGCCAGCAGTTGTTGTGTCTGTAGTTGTGGTGCCAGCAGTTGTGGTAGTAGTGTCAGTTGTTGTGTCTGCAGTTGTGGTGCCAGCAGTTGTGGTAGTAGTGTCAGTTGTTGTGTCTGCAGTTGTGGTGCCAGCAGTTGTGGTAGTAGTGTCAGTTGTTGTGTCTGCAGTTGTGGTGTCAGCAGTTGTGGTAGTAGTGTCAGTTGTTGTGTCTGTAGTTGTGGTGCCAGCAGTTGTGGTAGTAGTGTCAGTTGTTGTGTCTGTAGTTGTGGTGTCAGCAGTTGTTGTAGTAGTGTCAGTTGTTGTGTCTGCAGTTGTGGTGTCAGCAGTTGTGGTAGTAGTGTCAGTTGTTGTGTCTGTAGTTGTGGTGCCAGCAGTTGTAGTAGTAGTGTCAGTTGTTGTGTCTGCAATTGTGGTGCCAGCAGTTGTGGTAGTAGTGTCAGTTGTTGTGCCTGTAGTTGAGGTGCCAGCAGTTGTGGTAGTAGTGTCAGTTGTTGTGTCTGGAGTTGTGGTGTCAGCAGTTGTGGTAGTAGTGTCAGTTGTTGTGGTGCCAGCAGTTGTGGTAGTAGTGTCAGTTGTTGTGTCTGTAGTTGTGGTGCCAGCAGTTGTGGTAGTAGTGTCAGTTGTTGTGTCTGCAGTTGTTGTGTCTGCAGTTGTGGTGCCAGCAGTTGTGGTAGTAGTGTCAGTTGTTGTGTCTGCAGTGTTGGTGCCAGCAGTTGTGGTAGTAGTGTCAGTTGTTGTGTCTGCAGTTGTGGTGCCAGCAGTTGTGGTAGTAGTGTCAGTTGTTGTGTCTGTAGTTGTGGTGCCAGCAGTTGTGGTAGTAGTGTCAGTTGTTGTGTCTGTAGTTGTGGTGCCAGCAGTTGTAGTAGTAGTGTCAGTTGTTGTGTCTGCAATTGTGGTGCCAGCAGTTGTGGTAGTAGTGTCAGTTGTTTGGCCTGTAGTTGAGGTGCCAGCAGTTGTGGTAGTAGTGTCAGTTGTTGTATCTGTAGTTGTGGTGTCAGCAGTTGTGGTAGTAGTGTCAGTTGTTGTGTCTGTAGTTGTGGTATCAACAGTTGTGGTAGTAGTGTCAGTTGTTGTGTCTGCAGTTGTGGTGTCAGCAGTTGTGGTAGTAGTGTCAGTTGTTGTGTCTGTAGTTGTGGTGCCAGCAGTTGTGGTAGTAGTGTCAGTTGTTGTGTCTGCAGTTGTGGTGCCAGCAGTTGTGGTAGTAGTGTCAGTTGTTGTGTCTGCAGTTGTGGTGCCAGCAGTTGTGGTAGTAGTGTCAGTTGTTGTGTCTGCAGTTGTGGTGCCAGCAGTTGTGGTAGTAGTGTCAGTTGTTGTGTCTGTAGTTGTGGTGCCAGCAGTTGTGGTAGTAGTATCAGTTGTTGTGTCTGTAGTTGTGGTGTCAGCAGTTGTTGTAGTAGTGCCAGTTGTTGTGTCTGCAGTTGTGGTGTCAGCAGTTGTGGTAGTAGTGTCAGTTGTTGTGTCTGTAGTTGTGGTGCCAGCAGTTGTGGTAGTAGTGTCAGTTGTTGTGTCTGCAGTTGTGGTGCCAGCAGTTGTGGTAGTAGTGTCAGTTGTTGTGTCTGTAGTTGTGGTGCCAGCAGTTGTGGTAGTAGTGTCAGTTGTTGTGTCTGCAGTTGTGGTGCCAGCAGTTGTGGTAGTAGTGTCAGTTGTTGTGTCTGTAGTTGTGGTGCTAGCAGTTGTTGTAGTAGTGTCAGTTGTTGTGTCTGCAGTTGTGGTGCCAGCAGTTGTGGTAGTAGTATCAATTGTTGTGTCTGTAGTTGTGGTGCCAGCAGTTGTGGTAGTAGTGTCAGTTGTTGTGTCTGCAGTTGTGGTGCCAGCAGTTGTGGTAGTAGTGTCAGTTGTTGTGTCTGTAGTTGTGGTGCCAGCAGTTGTGGTAGTAGTGTCAGTTGTTGTGTCTGCAGTTGTGGTGCCAGCAGTTGTGGTAGTAGTGCCAGTTGTTGTGTCTGCAGTTGTGGTGTCAGCAGTTGTGGTAGTAGTGTCAGTTGTTGTGTCTGCAGTTGTGGTGCCAGCAGTTGTGGTAGTAGTGTCAGTTGTTGTGTCTGCAGTTGTGGTGCCAGCAGTTGTGGTAGTAGTGCCAGTTGTTGTGTCTGCAGTTGTGGTGTCAGCAGTTGTGGTAGTAGTGTCAGTTGTTGTGTCTGTAGTTGTGGTGCCAGCAGTTGTGGTAGTAGTGTAAGTTGTTGTGTCTGCAGTTGTGGTGCCAGCAGTTGTGGTAGTAGTGTCAGTTGTTGTGTCTGTAGTTGTGGTGCCAGCAGTTGTGGTAGTAGTGTCAGTTGTTGTGTCTGCAGTTGTGGTGCCAGCAGTTGTGGTAGTAGTGTCAGTTGTTGTGTCTGCAGTTGTGGTGCCAGCAGTTGTTTTAGTAGTGTCAGTTGTTGTGTCTGCAGTTGTGGTGCCAGCAGTTGTGGTAGTAGTGTCAGTTGTTGTGTCTGTAGTTGTGGTGCCAGCAGTTGTGGTAGTAGTGTCAGTTGTTGTGTCTGCAGTTGTGGTGCCAGCAGTTGTGGTAGTAGTGTCAGTTGTTGTGTCTGTAGTTGTGGTGCCAGCAGTTGTGGTAGTAGTGTCAGTTGTTGTGTCTGGAGTACTGGTGCCAGCAGTTGGGGTAGTAGTGTCAGTTGTTGTGTCTGTAGTTGTGGTGCCAGCAGTTGTGGTAGTAGTGTCAGTTGTTGTGTCTGCAGTTGTGGTGCCAGCAGTTGTGGTAGTAGTGTCAGTTGTTGTGTCTGTAGTTGTGGTATCAGCAGTTGTGGTAGTAGTGTCAGTTGTTGTGTCTGTAGTTGTGGTGCCAGCAGTTGTGGTAGTAGTGTCAGTTGTTGTGTCTGGAGTACTGGTGCCAGCAGTTGTGGTAGTAGTGTCAGTTGTTGTGTCTGTAGTTGTGGTGTCAGCAGTTGTGGAAGTAGTTTCAGCAGTTGTGGTAGTAGTGTCAGTTGTTGTGTCTGTAGTTGTGGTATCAGCAGTTGTGGTAGTAGTGTCAGTTGTTGTGTCTGTAGTTGTGGTGTCAGCAGTTGTGGAAGTAGTTTCAGCAGATGTAGTAGTAGTGTCAGTGGTTGTGTCTGTAGTTGTGGTGTCAGCAGTTATGGAAGTAGTTTCAGCAGTTGTTGTAGTAGTGTCAGTGGTTGTGTCTGTAGTTGTGGTGTCAGTTGTTGTATCTGTAGTTGTGGTGTCAGCAGTTGTGGTAGAAGTGTCAATTGTTGTGGTTGTATCTGTGGATCCAGTTGTTGTGGTTGTGTCTGTAGATCCAGTTGTTGTGGTTGTATCTGTGGATCCAGTAGTTGTGGTTGTATCTGTGAATCCAATAGTTGTGGTTGTATCTGTGGATCCAGTAGTTGTGGTTGTATCTGTAGATCCAGTTGTTGTGGTTGTATCTGTGGATCCAGTTGTTGTGGTTGTATCTGTGGATCCCGTTGATGTGGTTGTGTCTGTAGATCCAATTGTTGTGGTTGTGTCTGTAGATCCAATTATTGTGGTTGTATCTGTGGATCCAGTAGTTGTGGTTGTATCTGTGGATCCAATAGTTGTGGTTGTATCTGTGGATCCAGTAGTTGTGGTTGTATCTGTAGATCCAGTTGTTGTGGTTGTATCTGTGGATCCAGTTGTTGTGGTTGTATCTGTGGATCCAGTAGTTGTGGTTGTATCTGTGGATCCCGTTGTTGTGGTTGTATCTGTAGATCCAGTTGTTGTGGTTGTGTCTGTAGATCCAATTATTGTGCTTGTATCTGTGGATCCAATAGTTGTGGTTGTATCTGTAGATCCAGTTGTTGTGGTTGTATTTGTGGATCCAGTAGTTGTGGTTGTATCTGTGGATCCAATATTTGTGGTTGTATCTGTGGATCCAGTTGTTGTTGTTGTATCTGTGGATGCAGTTGTTGTGGTTGTGTCTGTAGATCCAGTTGTTGTGGTTGTATCTGTGGATCCAGTTGTTGTGGTTGTATCTGTGGATCCAGTTGTTGTGGTTGTATCTGTGGATCCAGTTGTTGTGGTTATATCTGTGGATGCAGTTGTTTTTGTTGTATCTGTGGATGCAGTTGTTGTGGTTGTGTCTGTAGATCCAGTTGTTGTGGTTGTATCTGTGGATCCAGTTGTTGTGGTTGTGTCTGTGGATCCAGTAGTTGTAGTTGTATCTGTGGATCCAGTAGTTGGGGTTGTATCTGTGGTTCGAGTTGTTGTGGTTGTATCTGTGGATCCAGTAGTTGTAGTTGTATCTGTTGATCCAGTTGTTGTGGTTGTATCTGTGGATCCAGTAGTTGTGGTTGTATCTGTGGATCCAGTTGTTGTGGTTGTGTCTGTAGATCCAGTTGTTGTGGTTGCGTCTGTAGATCCAGTTGTTGTGGTTGTATCTGTGGATCCAGTATTTGTGGTTGTATCTGTGGATCCAGTTGTTGTGGTTGTGCCTGTAGATCCAGTTGTTGTGGTTGTATCTGTGGATCCAGTTGTTGTGGTTGTATCTGTGGATCCAGTAGTTGTGGTTGCATCTGTGGATCCAGTTGTTGTGGTTGTATCTGTGGATCCAGTTGTTGTGGTTGTATCTGTAGATCCAGTTGTTGTGGTTGTGTCTGTAGACCCAGTTTTTGTGCTTGTATCTGTGGTTGTATCTGTGGATCCAGTTGTTGTGGTTGTGTCTGTAGATCCAGTTGTTGTGGTTGTTTCAGTCGATCCAGTAGGTGTGGATGTATCCGTGGATTCAGTTGTTGTGGTTGTATCTGTGGATCCAGTAGTTGTGGTTGTATCTGTGGATCCAGTTGTTTTGGTTGTGTCTGTAGATCCAGTTGTTGTGGTTGTATCTGTGGATCCAGTAGTTGTGGTTGTATCTGTGGATCCAGTTGTTGTGGTTATGTCTGTAGATCCAGTTGTTGTGGTTGTTTCAGTCGATCCAGTAGGTGTGGATGTATCTGTGGATCCAGTTGTTGTGGTTGTGTCTGTAGATCTAGTTGTTGTGGTTGTATCTGTGGATCCAGTAGTTGGGGTTGTATCTGTGGATCCAGTTGTTGTGGTTGTATCTGTAGATCCAGTTGTTGTGGTTGTGTCTGTAGACACAGTTGTTGTGCTTGTATCTGTGGTTGTATCTGTGGATCCAGTTGTTGTGGTTGTGTCTGTAGATCCAGTTGTTGTGGTTGTTTCAGTCGATCCAGTAGGTGTGGATGTATCCGTGGATCCAGTTGTTGTGGTTGTATCTGTGGATCCAGTAGTTGTGGTTGTATCTGTGGATCCAGTTGTTTTGGTTGTGTCTGTAGATCCAGTTGTTGTGGTTGTATGTGTGGATCCAGTAGTTGTGGTTGTATCTGTGGATCCAGTTGTTGTGGTTATGTCTGTAGATCCAGTTGTTGTGGTTGTTTCAGTCGATCCAGTAGGTGTGGATGTATCCGTGGATCCAGTTGTTGTGGTTGTATCTGTGGATCCAGTAGTTGTGGTTGTATCTGTGGATCCAGTTGTTTTGGTTGTGTCTGTGGATCCAGTAGTTGTGGTTATATCTGTGGATCCAGTTATTGTGGTTGCGTCTGTAGATCCAGTTGTTGTGGTTGTATCTGTGGATCCAGTTGTTGTGGTTGTATCTGTGGATCCAGTAGTTGTGGTTGTATCTGTGGATCCCGTTGATGTGGTTGTGTCTGTAGATCCAGTAGTTGTGGTTGTATCTGTGGATCCAGTTGTTGTGGTTGTGTCTGTAGATCCAGTTGTTGTGGTTGCGTCTGTAGATCCAGTTGTTGTGGTTGTATCTGTGGATCCAGTTGTTGTGGTTGTATCTGTGGATGCAGTAGTTGTGGTTGTATCTGTGGATCCCGTTGATGTGGTTGTGTCTGTAGATCCAGTTGTTGTGGTTGTATCTGTGGATCCAGTTATTGTGGTTGTGTCTGTAGATCCAGTTGTTGTGGTTGTGTCTGTAGATCCAGTTGTTGTGGGTGTATCGGTGGATCCAGTAGTTGTAGTTGTATCTGTGGATCCAATAGTTGTGGTTGTATCTGTGGATCCAGTAGTTGTGGTTGTATCTGTGAATCCAGTTGTTGTGGTTGTATCTGTGGATCCAGTAGTTGTGGTTGTATCTGTGGATCTTGTTGATGTGGTTGTGTCTGTAGATCCAGTTGTTGTGGTTGTATCTGTAGATCCAGTTGTTGTGGTTGTGTCTGAAGATTCAATTATTGTGGTTGTATCTGTGGATCCAGTAGTTGTAGTTGTGTCTGTAGATCCAGTTGTTGTGGTTGTATCTGTGGATCCAGTTGTTGTGGTGGTATCTGTGGATCCAGTAGTTGTGGTTGTATCTGTGGATCCCGTTGATGTGGTTGTGTCTGTAGATCCAGTTGTTGTGGTTGTCTCTGTGGAACCAGTTGTTGTGGTTGTGTCTGTAGATCCAATTATTGTGGTTGTATCTGTGGATTCAGTAGTTGTAGTTGTATCTGTGGATCCAGTTGTTGTGGTTGTATCTGTGGATCCAGTATTTGTGGTTGAATCTGTGGATCCAGTTGTTGTGGTTGTGTCTGTAGATCCAGTTGTTGTGGTTGTATCTGTGGATCCAGTAGTTGTGGTTGTATCTGTGGATCCAGTAGTTTTGGTTGTATCTGTGGATCCAGTTGTGGTGGTTGTGTCTGTAGATCCAGTTGTTGTGGTTGTATCTGTGGATCCAGTAGTTGTGGTTGTATCTGTGGATCCAGTAGTTGTGGTTGTATCTGTGGATCCAGTTATTGTGGTTGTGTCTGTAGATCCAGTTGTTGTGGTTGTGTCTGTAGATCCAGTTGTTGTGGTTGTATCTGTGGATCCAGTAGTTGTGGGTGTATCTGTGGATCCAGTAGTTGTGGTTGTATCTGTGGATCTAGTAGTTGTGGTTGTATCTGTGGATCCAATAGTTGTGGTTGTATCTGTGGATCCAGTAGTTGTGGTTGTATCTGTGGATCCAGTTGTTGTGGTTGTGTCTGTAGATCCAGTTGTTGTGGTTGTATCTGTGGATCCAGTAGTTGTGGTTGTATCTGTGGATCCAGTTGTTGTGGTTGTGTCTGTAGATCCAGTTGTTGTGGTGGTGTCTGTAGAACCAGTTGTTGTGGTTGTATCTGTGGATCCAGTTGTTGTGGTTGTATCTGTGGATCCAGTATTTGTGGTTGTATCTGTGGATCCAGTTGTGGAGGTTGTGTCTGTAGATCCAGTTGTTGTGGTTGTATCTGTGGATCCAGTTGTTGTGGTTGTGTCTGTAGATCCAATTGTTGTGGTTGTATCTGTGGATCCAGTATTTGTGGTTGTATCTGTGGATCCAGTAGTTGTGGTTGTATCTGTGGATCCAGTTGTTGTGGTTGTATCTGTGGATCCAGTAGATGTGGTTGTATCTGAGGTTCCAATAGTGGTGGTTGAATCTGTGGATCCAGTAGTTGTGGTTGTATCTGTGGATCCAGTAGTTGTCGTTGTATCTGTGGATCCAGTTGTGGTCGTTGTATCTATGGATCCAGTAGTTGTGGTTGAGTCTGTGGATCCAGATGTTGTGGTTGTGTCTGTGTATCCAGTTGTTGTGGTTGTGTCTGTAGAACCAGTTGTTGTGGTTGTATCTGTGGATCCAGTTGTTGTGGTTGTATCTGTGGATCCAGTAGTTGTGGCTGTATCTGTGGATCCAGTTGTTGTGGTTATGTCTGTAGATCCAGTTGTTGTGGTTGTATCTGTGGATCCAGTTGTTGTGGTTGTGTCTGTAGATCCAGTTGTTGTGGTTGTATCTGTGGATCCAGTAGTTGTGGTTGTATCTGCTGATCCAGTTGTTATTGTTGTGTCTGTGGATCCAGTAGTTGTGGTTGTATCTGTGGATCCAGTTGTTGTGGTTGTATCTGTGGATCCAGTAGATGTGGTTGTATCTGAGGTTCCAGTAGTGGTGGTTGAATCTGTGGATCCAGTAGTTGTGGTTGTATCTGTGGATCCAGTAGTTGTCGTTGTATCTGTGGATCCAGTTGTGGTCGTTGTATCTGTGGATCCAGTAGTTGTAGTTGTGTCTGTGGATCCATATGTTGTGGTTGTGTCTGTGTATCCAGTTGTTGTGGTTGTGTCTGTAGATCCAGTTGTTGTGGTTGTATCTGTGGATCCAGTTGTTGTGGTTGTATCTGTGTATCCAGTAGTTGTGGTTGTATTTGTGGATCCAGTAGTTGTGGTTGTATCTGTGGATCCAGTTGTTGTGGTTATGTCTGTAGATCCAGTTGTTGTGGTTGTATCTGTGGATCCAGTTGTTGTGGTTGTGTCTGTAGATCCAATTGTTGTGGTTGTATCTGTGGATCCAGTAGTTGTGGTTGTATCTGTGGATCCAGTTATTGTGGTTGTGTCTGTTGATCCAGTTGTTGTTGTTGTATCTGTAGATCCAGTATTTGTGGTTGTATCTGTGGATCCAGTTGTTGTGGTTGTGCCTGTAGATCCAGTTGTTGTGGTTGTATCTGTGGATCCAGTTGTTGTGGTTGTATCTGTGGATCCAGTAGTTGTGGTTGCATCTGTGGATCCAGTTGTTGTGGTTGTATCTGTGGATCCAGTTGTTGTGGTTGTATCTGTAGATCCAGTTGTTGTGGTTGTGTCTGTAGACCCAGTTTTTGTGCTTGTATCTGTGGTTGTATCTGTGGATCCAGTTGTTGTGGTTGTGTCTGTAGATCCAGTTGTTGTGGTTGTTTCAGTCGATCCAGTAGGTGTGGATGTATCCGTGGATTCAGTTGTTGTGGTTGTATCTGTGGATCCAGTAGTTGTGGTTGTATCTGTGGATCCAGTTGTTTTGGTTGTGTCTGTAGATCCAGTTGTTGTGGTTGTATCTTTGGATCCAGTAGTTGTGGTTGTATCTGTGGATCCAGTTGTTGTGGTTATGTCTGTAGATCCAGTTGTTGTGGTTGTTTCAGTCGATCCAGTAGGTGTGGATGTATCTGTGGATCCAGTTGTTGTGGTTGTGTCTGTAGATCTAGTTGTTGTGGTTGTATCTGTGGATCCAGTAGTTGGGGTTGTATCTGTGGATCCAGTTGTTGTGGTTGTATCTGTAGATCCAGTTGTTGTGGTTGTGTCTGTAGACACAGTTGTTGTGCTTGTATCTGTGGTTGTATCTGTGGATCCAGTTGTTGTGGTTGTGTCTGTAGATCCAGTTGTTGTGGTTGTTTCAGTCGATCCAGTAGGTGTGGATGTATCCGTGGATCCAGTTGTTGTGGTTGTATCTGTGGATCCAGTAGTTGTGGTTGTATCTGTGGATCCAGTTGTTTTGGTTGTGTCTGTAGATCCAGTTGTTGTGGTTGTATGTGTGGATCCAGTAGTTGTGGTTGTATCTGTGGATCCAGTTGTTGTGGTTATGTCTGTAGATCCAGTTGTTGTGGTTGTTTCAGTCGATCCAGTAGGTGTGGATGTATCCGTGGATCCAGTTGTTGTGGTTGTATCTGTGGATCCAGTAGTTGTGGTTGTATCTGTGGATCCAGTTGTTTTGGTTGTGTCTGTGGATCCAGTAGTTGTGGTTATATCTGTGGATCCAGTTATTGTGGTTGTGTCTGTAGATCCAGTTGTTGTGGTTGTGTCTGTAGATCCGGTTCTTGTGGTTGTATCTGTGGATCCAGTTGTTGTGGTTTTGTCTGTGGATCCAGTTGTTGTGGTTGTATCTGTGGATCCAGTTGTTGTGGTTGTATCTGTGGATCCAGTTGTTGTTGTTGTATCTGTGGATGCAGTTGTTGTGGTTGTGTCTGTAGATCCAGTTGTTGTGGTTGTATCTGTGAATCCAGTTGTTGTGGTTGTATCTGTGGATCCAGTTGTTGTGGTTGTGTCGGTAGATCCAGTTGTTGTGGTTGTGTCTGTAGATACAGTTGTTGTGGTTGTGTCCGTAGATCCAGTTGTTGTGGTTGTATCTGTGGATCCAGTTGTTGTGGTTGTATCTGTGGATCCAGTTGTTGTGGTTATATCTGTGGATGCAGTTGTTTTTGTTGTATCTGTGGATGCAGTTGTTGTGGTTGTGTCTGTAGATCCAGTTGTTGTGGTTGTATCTGTAGATCCAGTTGTTGTGGTTGTATCTGTCGATCCAGTTGTTGTGGTTGTGTCTGTAGATCCAGTTGTTCTGGTTGTATCTGTGGATCCAGTTGTTGTGGTTGTATCTGTGGATCCAGTTGTTGTGGTTTTGCCTGTAGATCCAGTTGTTGTAGTTGTGTCTGTAGATCCAGTTGTTGAAGTTGAACCAGTGGATCCAGTTGTTGTGGTTGTGTCTGTGGATCCAGTTGTTGTGGTTGTGTCTGTAGATCCTGTTGTAGTTGAACTACTAGATCCAGTTGTTGTGGTTATGTCTGTAGATCCAGTTGTTGTTGTTGAACCAGTGGATTTAGTTGTTGTAGTGTTGTCTGTAGATCCAGTTGTTGAAGTTGAACCAGTGGAACCAGTTATTGTGGTTGTGTCTATGGATCCGGTTGTTGAAGTTGAACCTGTCGATCCAGTTGTTGTAGTTGTGTCTGTAGATCCAGTTGTTGAAGTTGAACCAGGGGATCCAGTTGTTGTGGTTGTGTCTGTGGATCCAGTTGTTGTGGTTGTGTCTGTAGATCCTGTTGTAGTTAAACCACTAGATCCAGTTGTTGTGGTTATGTCTGTAGATCCAGTTGTTGTTGTTGAACCAGTGGATTTAGTTGTTGAAGTGTTGTCTGTAGATCCAGTTGTTGAAGTTGAACCAGTGGATCCAGTTGTTGTGTTTGTATCTGTAAATCCAGTTGTTGAAGTTGAACCAGTGGAACCAGTGTTTGTAGTTGTGTCTGTTGATCTTGTTGTAGTTGAGCCAGTGGATCCAGTTGTTGTGGTAGTGTCTGTGGGTCCAGTTGTTGAGGTCGAGCCGGTAGATCCTGTTGTTGAAGTTGAACCAGTAGATCCCGTTGTTGTGGTAGTGTCTGTAGATCCAGTTGTTGAGGTCGAACCAATAGATCCTGTTGTTGAAGTTGAACCAGTAGATCCAGTTGTTGTGGTTGTGCCTGTAGATCCAGTTGTTTTGGTTGAACTAGTTGATCCAGTGTTTGTGGTGGTATCTGTAGATCCAGTTGTTGATGTTGAACCAGTGGATCCAGTTGTTGTAGTGTTGTCTGTAGATCCAGATGTTGAAGTTGAACCAGTGGATCCAGTTGTTGTGGTTGTGTCTGTGGGTCCAGTTGTTGTGGTTGTATCTGTAAATACAGTTGTTGAAGTTGAACCAGTGGAACCAGTTGTTGTAGTTGTGTCTGTTGATCCTGTTGTAGTTGAGCCAGTGGATCCAGTTGTTTTGGTAGTGTCTGTGGATCCAGTTGTTGAGGTCGAGCCGGTAGATCCTGTTGTTGAAGTTGAACCAGTAGATCCCGTTGTTGTGGTAGTGTCTGTAGATCCAGTTGTTGAAGTCGAACCAGTAGTTCCTGTTGTTGAAGTTGAACCAGTAGATCCAGTTGTTGTGGTTGTGCCTGTAGATCCAGTTGTTTTGGTTGAACTAGTGAATCCAGTGTTTGTGGTGGTATCTATAGATCCAGTTGTTGATGTTGAACCAGTGGATCCAGTTGTTGTGGTACGGCCAGTGGATCCAGTTGTTGTGGTTGTGTCAGTGGCTCCAGTTGTTGTAGTTGAACCAGTGGATCCAGTAGTTGTGGTTAAATCTGTAGGAATGCTGGTTGTGGTTACGGCAGTGGATCCAGATATAGTTGTCAAATCTGTTGAACCAGTTGTTGCTGTTACACCACTTTTAGTGGTTGTTGTTGCTGGAACTGCGTAAGGTACACATTTTGCATTTGAGCTACAAGTTTTACTTATCCAGTCAAATTTTAAACCATTTATACAGTATATTGTTTGTAATGCATTATTTTGACATTCAAGGTATCTGAAACAATTTGTTGGGTCAGAGTATCTCTCTCCATTTTTAGTACAATTATTGCTCGTTTGATGTGGTGTTGTATCTTTGTTACAGCATGAATCGTATGTATAACTGGTGCAGGTGTTTTCAATGCAGTTAAAAACCAAGTTTTGGGGACAAACATATTTCCGGAAAGCTCCGTTATAACATTTGAAATAAATGCTACAATTAGTTGAGTATGATATTGCTAAGCCATCAGATGGACAAATAGATGCTAATTTACGTGTTGTTGTCGGTGCAGGAGTAGTTGTTGTAGTAGTCGGTGCAGGAGTAGTTGTTGTAGTAGTCGTTGTTGTTGATGTTGTTGTTGTTGTTGTTGGTAGAGTATAAGGTCGACACCAGATATTTGCGAGACCTGGAATCATTATTTTTGTACAGGAACTAGTAATCCAATCGAATCTCTCTCCAGGATTGCAAGACTTCTTTACTATTTTAAAGTTAGAGCATTGATAGTAGTTGTTGCAATTCGTTATATCTCCAGTTTTATAACCGTTTGCCCAGCAAAAATTAGCAGCGCTTTTTATTATAGTGAAGTCAAGGGGGCAGCAAATTGCTGATGCGAATTTTGTAGTAGTTATACATTTTCCTGAAAAACAGTCCCATA
Source organism: Liopterus haemorrhoidalis (assembly GCA_963971575.1). NCBI lineage: Eukaryota > Metazoa > Arthropoda > Insecta > Coleoptera > Dytiscidae > Liopterus > Liopterus haemorrhoidalis. The sequence goes on along the minus strand of OZ020619.1, from coordinate 30,443,606 downwards.
TTCCATTGCTGCATGTTTGTCTCACTGATCTACCAGTGGCGCAACTGTAGTAATGGCTGCAACTTGTAATATCACGGTATTGCAGTTTCTTGTTTAGGAAGCATGGCAATGAAAATAGTTGTCCTGATACTGTGCAGACTAATGCGCCGAAAATTAATAGGTATTTACCTGTAAATATAAAAAAAGGAAATTAGACTCTTACATTCAAATTTGATGTTACCGTTAACAACCAAAACTAGATTTTACTAGGTAAAACTAGTTTAAACTCTTTACTTTCATCTAGACTAGTATTAACTTATTCAATCCAGGTTTAACTGGCTTTAACCCGTCTTTGTTTATTTTAGGGTTTTGTAGATATGACCAAAAAACCCTTATACCGTCATTTTGTCGTCTGTCTGTCTGTCTGTCTTTTCGGTAAAAATTGTAGCCAAACGGCTAAACCTAAAGAGTTGAAATTTGGCATGCTTATACAACTCTTTGTCCTGCACATAGGAAAAATACCAAAACATCTAAAAAACATATCTCTCTAAAAATATAAACAAATATATGCTCATCGAGATATATTTTTTTTAAATTCTGAGTAGGGTTTCAAATGAAAGCCATTTTTGGAAGATAAGATATTTTGTCGCGAATATTGCCAAAATTGTGCAAAAAAAAATTTCCCACGCACTGTACCTTTATGGTTTAAACTAAAAATCTGAAAAAATTCTAAGTAATGTACATTTGTGTGAACCGGAATAGTACAACAGGAATTTTTGATCAGATTATATTTTCGTAAAATAACGCATTTTTTGTGTTTTTTGTAAATGTTTTGACCATGTAAAATATTTAATAGCTTATGTAACAAAGTAAACCAGCATGCTTTCATGGTGTAATGGTTAGCGCTCTCGCGTTCTAATTTGCAAACTAGGGTTCCGGTTCGAGACAATTTTATATTTTCTGTTTTTTTTTTGCATTTTTATTTTGTTTTAATTATCTTTTCAAAATTCTAGTTATATTTGGGCAAATATTGTATTTAATTTTTAAAAGCGTAAATTTAATAACCAGTGTAAATTGTTGAAATTGAATACACGAAATCAGAGGGGCAGAGTTATTATTTAAAACAACCAATGGAAGCCATAGGCGCAATTTTCAAAATCTTAATGAACCTTGCTATAAAAAAAAAAATACTGCACATATTTAGAAACTTAAATAATTGGTATCATCATTCACTTACTAAATACCTGCGAAACCATGAAATGTGTGAAAATTCACACTTCAGATCAATTTTTTACTTAAAACTAAAATTTACTGAATATTGTTTATATTATTTAGTTAAAACTATAATTTTGCATTTATTTCGTTTAGTTAGGATTAATTAAAACCATGGGATTGAACCGAACCAGAACAAAGAACCGGAACGATCCGGCCTGTTTTCCGGAACGCTGAACCGAACTCGAAGCGTATCTTACTTTTGCATATTAAACGGAATTTGAACCAAACCAAATGTTTGAACCGGTAACTAATCGGTTCAACAATGTTTATGCAAGTTTTTTATTTTTTTATTGAAGTATTTTAACCCTGCATAAATTTGCCTACGGTCTATCACATACATTATTCAAATCCAAACTGCAACCGCTAGTCCTAGATGTTGGGATAAAATGTCTATATAAAAGTAAAATATAAAAATTAAAAAATTATATTATTAATACTAACATCTCTTAATACAAATTAGTCTCGTTTTTAATTTTGAATATTAACGAACAACATTAATTGAGTGAATAACAGATATAAGATTATGATTAACAAAAACAATTCGTTCTTGTTTATTTCGGCAATGTTCGTAAAATGCGAGAGAGTCTTCGTTCGCGAGAGAGTCTTCTTTCGCTTCACGTACTATATCGTGCTTGTACCACAGTATAATACAGTATTCCCACTCTTGTCGGAACCTTTAATGTTCGTGTACCAAATTTTCGTTACTTCAAGCTACCTCGTCCTACCCAGGACGCTAAAGAACGATACAGACTATTACTCGTATGGATACGGACGAAGCTTTATATGACAACTGACGAAAAATTAAATTAGGTTATATATGAAATAATTTAAAATTGAAGTGAAGTTGAAATTTAGAATCGAAGAAATGAAATAATTTAAAATTATGAAGATTTGCACTAAACAGGGAATTAGTTACAAAATGAAATTTCATTTTAAAATGTCAAAATTAAGAATTTTGCATTTTATGACTCGAAAATGAATTTTAAAAATATTTTATGCTTTGGAATAGCTTCGGAAAACTTCGCGTCCTACCCAGGGCTCACGCATGCGCATGGAAAATCTCATACAGAAAAACGGTCGAGTGAAACTACTGTATTATACTGTGCTTGTACGTCAAGTGAGCTAGAAAAACACGTGTAAGATGATAAATGTTTAGACGTGATAATAAATTAACCGCATTGAACCGGAATAAACCAAATGATTACCCGGTAATTGAACGGGTTAAAAATTTTATTTTTTGAACCGGTACAACGAACCAAGCCATAGAGATTAAGAAAACCGTTAGCCGAAACCGAACCGTATTTTACGCCGGTTCGAATCCTTGATTAAAACAAAAATCTTAAATCTGATATATCAGTTTCCCAAACTTTTGGAGCCGCGGAGCACTTTCCACGAGAAGCATTCGTTGCAGAACACTATCGTTGCTATATACATATGTAACAACATTAGTAGATCGCGGAGCACAGTTTGGGAAACTCTGTAATATATAATGCTCTAACATTTGAACAAGTAATGACAGATGTTTCTTCTCGAGAATTCTTTCTTAGGCTAGGAACATACTGAGGCAACGAGCAATGAAGCGATGAGAGCGGAGAGCAAAGCGGTGACAACAAGCGTATGCATTCCTGCAGTGTTACGAAGCAAACAAAGAATATAGGTAAATAGAAGCAAACAAGAACCCCGTAAAATATGTGAACTAATTTTAAAAAATTTAGGCTGGTTTCCGTCTGACCAATTAGGAACCACCTTAAGGAATGTGTATAATCTGACGCAGAACTAATAAGTACTGATTTTACGATTAATTTGTATAATTTGTGCTTTAGTATTTGTTTGATACAATTTTAAGTTATAAATTCAGATTTGAATTTATAACTCAAAATTGATTTGTATTTATAACTGTTATAAATTTTTATACATAACAGTTCACACTTATTTTACTATTTGTAAAATTTTGAATATAACCAAAACAAGTGTAATATGCCGTTGAGTGTACTTGAGAAATGCATAGAGTGCTATACACGCCTATCCAGGGACTTTGTTTGCTTCGACCATACCCCTGGCACTCTTATGGGCGATAAATCCTACCGTGACGTCACCCGTTTTAGTTTGTCATCAATTCAGTAGTGGCGCTGTAGTTGGCTAGACAAAGCAAGCGACAGCTTTGCTATCCTTTTCTATCTGTGTTTTCTATGCAGTTAACGTCATACCAATTCGATATTATTTTGTGTTATTGTTTATTGTGTTTTTCATGACAAAGAATTTTAACAAATCCAAGTTTAAGTGAGGTGTTTTACTGTGTAAATAAAGTGTGTTGTCAAACAATAGCAGTTTATAGTATCGAGAATTACTGGTGTTTGAGAAATGTTTATTGTAAATCACTCAATTTTCAACTAGTTAGGTTAAGTTTTTAACATTTACGTTGATAGCGTCTAGTAATTTGTTGTGGCTCATGTGAGAAGTTATTTAAGAATTAAATAATAAAAAACAAAACAATCGTATTAAAATTTTTTTATTGATTGTAAAATTCATTTTTTTTTTTTTTTTATTGTAAATAATGTAAATTTTAATTTTGCAGAATGCGAGCATTCTGCAAAATTATTAACTAATATTTCAAAGCATTTTATAAAAATAATACTATTTAATTATGTAAAACAATTAAGTTAAGTAATTATTGGCAAAAACCTTAGAGTAAATGATAATGCATCGAAATATTTTAAAGATGCAAAAAAAATGTATTTAAGGTTAAGATATAAAAAATAAAATGTATTTACAAAATGTACTATTTTATTTACCTATTATACCTGTTTTATTTACCTAAGAATATTAGCATTAATTTTAAATTTCAAATACTGGCGCCGGATTGGAAATATGTAGTATCTACATTATCGATTGAACATACAATTAGTTTGGCATTATTTCGTTGCTGGCGCTAGTACTAATGTAAAAAAATTACTATACCAGTGTCATATCTATCTTGTCTATGGCTTCGACCGACTATTTGAGAACGAACATAGTAAAGCATGCAGCGAGAATGCTAGAGCGGGGTAATAAGAGAGCAGAGCGACGTGTTCAAGCATCATTATGTGGTTTGTCAGATCTTGACAGATGTTTGAAGATCTGCAGGCGGGAATGGATTCGATTTCCCTTCGATAGGAGGCTTTCATACCACTCATGGGATGGTTCTTATTATTATTATTACACATAAGTTTCTTATGAGAAGATGGATGTCTACTGAGTCTCTGAACCAAACCTTGGCTCTAAGAGACAAATGCTCTTCTTTACCTTGGAAAGTATTAAAAGTTATTATTATTTTCTTACTTTTAATTTAACTCACGCTGTAACGTAGAATTAACTTCACCAGCGTGCAATGCAAAGACTCAGGTCGGTAAATACTTTAATTGAGCATATAAAATCTATTCTAGAGATCAAAGGGTAAGTTGAATGATTTATTTTGTTACTTTCAATTGTTTAAAAATCATTATTATTTGGGGTTTGTCAGGTCTTGACAAGCGTCCACTAATCGTAAACTTCAGCAACCTTTTGAGCCGCGTCATACTAGAGACTAGTGGAGCTAAATACACACGGCTGCATCCCAAACCCTGGCGATATGCAGACGTGGAAATTACGCCAGATCCAGTGTCCGTACAATGCGGTATGACCCGAGCAGCACTGATTTCTGCATCCTGCAGATCAAAGAGGTGGCAGAGGATCTGCAGACGGGAATGGACTCGATTTTCCTTCGATTGGAGGCTTTCATACCACCCAAAACACCAACTATCAGGACTACAAGCTTAACTTTATACCCTGGATACAGCTTTCTAAGGTCGGATAAGAGATCCATATACTTGGACCTCTTTTTCCTCCTCCTTGAGAGATATCCTTCTCAGCTGGACTTGAGAATTCGATCACAAACATATGTTTAGTCTCGATATCCAGGAAGGTTATGTCCGGCTTTGTGGCTGTCAGTAACCTCGAGGTGGGGAAGAAGTAATTCCAATAAATTCGGCACTTGGAATTTTCCACCACCGATTCTGTCAGAAGGGACGTACGGTATAACCGGTATTTGGTCAATACCATAGGCATGTCTAAGATGGTAGTAGAGCACGTGGACAGCAGCATTATGTCGAGACATGTAGCTCGACGCTGCAAGAGATGGACAAGCAAAAAGAATGTGCATAATAGTTTCAGGATGGTGGTGGCACAACCTACAGAGTGTGGACTCCGCTATTTGGAAAATGCGTGCCCTGTACGCCAAAGTATTTATAACACCATCCTGACGAACCATTATTATTATTATTATTATTATTTCACAACAATAAGAGCGGAAACCAAAAGGCTTGTTAAGCTCATAACATGTTCAGCTGTTTTTATGTGTTACTCGAATAGACAGACACAAATTGATGTTTTGGTGGATATCGTGTTATAAATACCTGAAATCTGTACAAATAAATTATGAAAACGAAAATAAAACAGATGTATAACCTAGTATTTTGTTGGATTATTATTAATAATTTAATTCAGTGGTTCTTAACCTTTTTCGCATCTCTTAAAATCGAATACATTTTCTATTGTACAGACAGAGAGACAGACAGACGGGCGGACACATGAGTGACGTTATAAAATTTTTTTGGTGGTCATATCTACAAAATCCTAAAAACTAAGTGGCTAGCAAAACTTTGTTCAAAATTTACTCTTGTTTTTAAACAATTCACATTTGTTTTTAGACAAGCGCAAGAGAACGGGCGTGTGGGAACAATGTAACCGTTAAATATTTGTCCACTTGCTGCTGATGAGGGTTACCTTGCAGAACGAAAGTAAATGTTTTTCGTTCCAGTTTCGGTTTTGGTTCGTCTAAAAATTCCGGTTAAATTCCTGTTCGGTTCCGGTTCGAATATCAAGTTAAAAGCGAGTCTAACATCATATATCTACCGGTATAAATTTTGATTTAATTTTATTTACCAAATTCCCTTCTTATTCTTGTTTTTCAATTCTAAAATTGAAAATACAAAAGAAATAGAACTTAATAAAAAAAATTACTGTCAAAAACGAAAACAAAATACAATTTAGGAACATAAAAATGAAAATACAAAAACATATTGAACGTAAATAAAACTAAATTCTAACAAAATTAGAGGAAATTAGAAAAATAATTAATAAGACACTAAGGCACCAGATTCAAGGAGTGCTGAAAATGTTGGTTGAAGACTTATTTTTGCTCAACAACTATTTTTGACAGCAATGAACAAATTAATTTTCAGCGCCTCTAAAAATTTGGACTCAGCTGACTAGTAACTTCAACTTAATTTTTTTTTTTTTTTTTTTTATTTTTATTTTTTTTTTTTTAATTTTTTTAATGGCCTTTGCTACTGTGGCAATTAGCCAGGACAATTTTTGTTTGAGAAAATTTCCATGCCATAACCGGGATTTGAACCCGAGCCCCCATGGTTGGTAGTCAAATGAGCTGACCACTACGCCATAGCGACCGGCAACTTAATTTTTGCGTAATTATACAAATCTGAGGGTGTCATATAAAGAGTCTGCCCGGGGTGCGGAAATACTTTAGTTCGACCCTAATCACACACAGTTCATATAATCACAATTATAGAGAAGAATAACTTTAATAAATAATAATAAATAATATGAACTTTTCTTTTACAAAAATAATAACAGGGGATAGGCATGATTTTTTTTTATATTTTATTATATTTCTCTTGTTGCATATAACATAAAAATTGATGTGAAGTGTGAATATTCACACATTTCAGGGTTTCGCAGGTATATAATAAGTGAAGGCGGTATGCTGAGTGTGTAGGACAAATTTTACTTTGTAGTAATCACGGCAAAATGAACGATATTTTTAAAATAATTTATCGTCTGTTAATCATATAAGACTGGTTATTAAATTTACGCTCTTAAAAATTAAATACAACATTTGTCAAAATATAACTAGAATTTTGACAAAATAATTTCAACATAATAAAAATGCAAAAAAAAAAAACAAAAAATAAAATTCACTCCGTGTACTCGAACTCGAAACCCTTCGTTTTCCAGAGAATTTTAGCTTCCGACACCAACGCTCTAACACGTTGCGCCATCGTACGCCTTGCATGTGAGTGTCTTACATTGGTATAACTTTTGTACTTTGTGAACCAAAAACCACAAAAAATGCGTTAGTTTCCGAAAACATAATCTGATCAAAAATTCCTGTTGTACTATTTCGGTTCACACCAATATACATTACTTAGAATTTTTTTAGATTTTTAGTTTAAACCATCTACAGTTACAGGGTGTGGGACAAAAATTTTTTTGCACAATTTGGGCAAAAATCGCATCAAAATAATTTATTTTGAAAAAAAAAAATTTGATCATTAATCCACGTACTAAGGGTTTTCATTTGATACCCTACTCAGAATTTAAAAAAAATATTTTTGTTTTCGATGAGCACATAAGGCTTAAAAAAATCATACATGTATGTAGCGCGCGAAAAACACATATGACGTCATACCCTACATAAGTGTACTGCGTACAGCCTACCCAGTGTACAGCGTACAGCCTAGACAGTCTGTCGTGAACTTATTTACTTGTATAACTTTTATAGATTGTGTAAAGTTAGATTGATTTTAATTAAAATAAAGTTTAATTCTATAAAAACAATTTATACATGTTTACCGAATTAAATTTTGTACTAAAATATATAACCTATATTGCAGTATTTCAATTATGCCTCCAAGGTTTTGTAACTTCATGTAAACAATGTAGTAAAATTCTGACATCTAAATTACATAAATAATTACATTTTACAGAGTTGTAGCGTTTATTGTTTACATAAAGTTATAGAATACATAAATGGTTTACTTACAAGTCTGTTTTGACACCACGTATTTCTTCAGCACTGTAGCATTCATATATTTTTCATATATTCCATGAGCATAAAAGCATCAATGTTGGGTAAATTATCACTCTGAGCCCAAACAAAATATTTATCTGCCATTTTAATAATAAATGCGTGAAAAATTGTTTAAAAACAAATACAAAACTCTCGAATAATACAATATTCACACGTAAAGATTATGTTGTAGTCTGGGTTGTCTGGGGTTTGACGTCATGCTCAGTCGTATTTACTCGGCAACCTTCGCGCTGTTGTCGGCTTATTTCAAATTTACAATATTTTAATTAAAAAATTTGGCTGTAATATTAATTAAAATGTGATTTTTATTTTCTTAGGTGACATAACTAACATTAACATATCAAAAAAATGTAGTTTTAAGGAAATATAAATTTTATGCGTGTCCCCTATTAACAGTTTAAAGAATCGTTATATTATAAAGAAGAAAACGGAATAATAAAACCTTTTTCATACAAAAAACAAAAAATTAATAAGTAACTAAAATTAAAATAAATAAAAATTAATCGCAGTTATAAAAATAATATTTGAAATTAGAAATGACAATAAAACATTAGTATGTTCTGCAAATTTGCTTCTGATAGATTAATTCTTTTATCAGTCAGTATAAGTTTTAGTAGTAAGAAAAGCGATTAATGAATTAATTGAACCGAAATTAATCGATATTAACATTTCGTTCCAGTTTCGGTTTTTAAATTGAGCAATTTTGGGTTACGGTTATGGTTCCGGTTCTCTTAAAAATTCCGGTTAATTTTGGTTTTCGTTTCCGGTTCGACTCTCTGATATTAATATAAATACACCATTTGAAAGAAAGTTTCAATATCATTATTTAATATTTAAATCTTTACAACACAATTAAATATTTATATGTATGATAACCAAGAATTTTAAACAATGATCTCGCCCGCACCCCCATAAAGAGCCTCTCACACCCCCTGGTAAAGAACCACTGATTTAATTGTTCTAAAACTTAAATTTTGTCGAGAAATTAATAACATTTAAATTTTTTTTTTAGTCGCAAAATTTTCGATTCTTATAGATAACTACCAGGTCTACAAGTATGAAATGCGGATATTTTTCAAACTTGCCGCGCAAACAGAGTGTATAGTTCAAAGTTTCAACACATATGGCGTTTAGTTAAGTTATCATTAAGTGTCAAATGCGTATAGGTTATAATTTGAAAAGTGATCATATAGTTTTGATTTACTGTGTTAAAAATGTCAAATTTTGTGCCAAATAAAGAGCATTCGCGGACAGTACTACTGTTTGTTTTCATTTGAAAAACACTGCTGCTGAATCATACCGAATGCTTCGAGAAGTTTATGGTGAATATGCTCCATCGCAAGATACGTGTGAACGATGGTTTCGGCGTTTCAAAAATGGTGACTTTGGTCTTACAGACAAAGAACATGAAAAACCTCCAAAAAAATATGAAGATACAAAATTGGAAACATTGCTACAGGAAGACGATAGTCAATCACAAAAACAACTAGCAGAGCAGTTAGGCGTTAGTCAACAAGCTGTTTCCAATCGCCTACGAGAGATGGGTAAGATCCAGAAAGTCGGCAGATGGGTTCCACATGCATTGAATGAGAGGCAGCTGGAAAAACGCAAAAACACTTGTGAAATTTTGCTTGCACGATACAAAAGAAAGTCTTTTTTGCATCGTATCATTACTGGCGATAAAAATGGATTTATTTTGAAAATCCCAAACGCAAAAAATCATGGGTGAACCCAGGCTCACCATCCACATCAACTGCAAGACCGAATCGCTTTGGCAAAAAGACAATGCTCTGTACTTGGTGGGACCAAAAGGGTGTGGTCTATTATGAATTGTTAAAACCTGGTGAAACAGTTAATACCCAACGCTACCAACAACGACTGACCGAATTAAACCATTCGCTGTTCATAAAACGACCAAAATACGAAAGAAGACAGCACAAGGTAATCTTTCTTCACGATACCGCTCCATCATATAAGGCAAAAGCAGTTTGCAACAAATTGGAGGCACTCAAGTGGGAAGTGCTACCCCATGCCGCTTACTCACCAGACTTGGCCCCTTCAGATTACCACTTGTTCGCATCGATGGGTCCACGCACTTGCCGAGCAGCACTTTTGTTCATATGAAAATGTGAAAGAATGGCTAGATGAATAGTTTGCGGGGAAAGGGGAAGAGTTCTACTGGCGAGGTATTCACAAATTGCCTGAAAGATGGGGAAAATGTATAACTTCTAATGGAGCATACTTTGAATAAATAAACTTTCACTGTTCTTTTGAGTTTAATGTGTTTTATTTAAAAAAAATCCGCATTTCATACTTGTAGGCCTGGTACTTGACAAAATAATTACGATATCGTTCTAATTTGTGTAAGAAATACATTAATTACGCAGTATTATAGAACGAATTTTAACTTATTTTTAATTGCCAACGTCCTATTATATAAATTATTGCTATTTTGGTGATTAGTTTTTGTTTTGCAATTGCGTCGATGTTTCTTAAAAAATAATTTGTGTTTATGGTAGAGTAAACAATAAATATATTCATGGAACAATAACTCATTGAAAAAAATGATAAGAAGTGAATTTTTACACATTTCAGGGTTCGCAGGTATTTAGTAAGTGAATGATGATTATTTGGGATGCCAAAACAAATTTTATGTTAAAATATATTTTTGTTAATTTTAATTCGTATGCCTAATACCATTATTTAGGTTTCTAAATATGTGCATTATTATTTATTTTTTTATGTAGCAAGGTTCATTAAGATTTTGAAATTTGCGCCTATGGCTTTCATTGGTTGTTGTAAGGAATAAGCACAGTATAATACAGTAGTTTCACTCGACCGTTTTTCTGTACCAGATTTTTCATGCGCATGCGTGATCCCTGGGTAGGACGCGAAGTTTTCCGAAGCTATTACGAAACATATAATATTTTTAAAATTCATTTTAGAGTCATAAAATATAAAATTCTTAATTTTGACATTTTAAAATTAAATTTCATTTTGTAACTAATTCCCTGTTTAGTGCAAATCTTCATAATTTTCAATTATTTCATATATAACCTAATTTAATTTTTCGTCAGTTGTCATATAAAGCTTCGTCCGTATCCATACGCGTAATAGTCTGTATAGTTCTTTAGCGTCCTGGGTAGGATGAAGTAGCTCGAGGTCACGAAAATTCAAAGGTTCCGACAAGAGTGGGAATACTGTATTATACTGTGTCATAAGTTCCGTCCCTCTGATTTCGTATACATTGAAACATAGAATTATAATTTCAACAACTCCCACTGATTATTCAATTTGCGCTTTTAAAAATTAAATGCAACATTTGCCAAAATTAATTAGAATTTTGAAAAAATAATTTAAACAAAATAAAAATGCAAAGACATGCAGAAAAAATAAAATTGTCTCCAGACCGGTAGCGAACCCTAGTTTGCTAATTAGAACGCGAGTAGGCTAACCATTACATTATGAAAGCGTACTGGCTTACTGTGTTACATAAGGTATTAAATATTTTACATCGTCAACCAAAAACCACAAAAAAATGCGTTATTTTCCGAAAACATAATCTGATCAAAAATTCCTGTTGTCTTCTTTCGGTTCAAACCAATGTACAAGGTGTCTCAAAAGAAATTTTATATTTATTTAGCTTACTTCGTGAACGCAACGTATCCGAGGGGCGCGGGGATTATGTCAATCGATAGCCTGGCTCTTGGGAATTTAGTCGCTATGGAGCGTTTCTCGGGAGCAGACCGCGCGTTATTCGTGCGAGAGTTTTACAAAAACAGTGATTCGGCGACTGTAGCGCGTAGAAAATTCTGCAGTATTCGAGGTTTTCGCCACTTAAATGATGCGCCAAGTTTGAAGAGACTGGTACAACGCTGGATAAATCAAAATCCGGGCGACCTAGGTCATCAAGAACGGTAGAAAACGTGGAGAATGTTAATGGGAAGCGCGCAAGTGCTTTAAATGTGCATAGATCATCATTAAATCGCATTATGCACAAAGACCTAAAGCTGCACCCCTACAAAATTCAATTGGTGCAAGAATTAAAGCCCCAAGATGCCAGTCAGAGGCTTAATTTCGTAAATCAGGTGATTGAGCGATTTTCAACGTTTACCAACATTTTGTTTTCGGATGAAGCTCATTTTCATCTTAATGGCCACGTAAATAAGCAGAACTGCCGCTACTGGAGTGCAATGAATCCGAAACGCAAACATCAGAAACCCCTACATTCACCTAAAGGGACCGTATGGGCTGCGATGTCGGCGCGAGGAATTATCGGCCCTTACTTTTTTGAAGACGAAAGGGGGCGTGCAGTTACAGTGAATTCAGAGCATTATGTGGAGATATTAGACAAATTCTTGGTACCTGAACTGCAAAACTTTCCTGGCTATAACCAAAGAACATGGTTCCAACAGGACGGAAATTTTCTCAGGCAAATTGATCTCCCGGAGAGGTGACGTAAATTGGCCTCCACGCAGTCCAGATTTAACCCCTATGGACTTTTTCCTATGGGGTTATCTTAAATCTAAAGTTTACGCCAATAAACCGACTTCACTGGCGCATTTGAAAGAAAATATCCGTCACGAAATGGCAGTCATCCCTGAGTCCACCTGCCGAGACATCATAAGTAATTTTACTGTTCGATTAAATGAGTGCCGAGAACGCGAGGGTCTACATTTAGACGATATTATTTTTAAGAAATATATCCCCAAAAATTGTATTTTAATAATTAATAAACATTTTTTCTATATACGGCTTACTTTTTTTTTAATCGATCCACTAAATATAAAATTTCTTTTGAGACACCTTGTATATTACTTAGAATTTTTTCAGATTTTTAGTTTAAACCATCTGGGCTACAGGATGTGATAACACAGAAAACACGAAACACACTTGGTTAAAGTTCCACAAAATTAATTTATTAAATATCTTAATATATATATATTTCGGCTTGTTAGGCCATCATCAGAAGAATGAGATACAAAGAGTGTTGACAAATTATGACTAACTGTACAGGTATAAACTATTTACTAATAACAGAGAGGGGATTAGGGAATACCATTGACCAACGCCTTGAGTATCGCCGATTCTAACAGATCTAATTGTTCATTTATGAGTTTATGCCCTTTCTTAAGTGCATATTTAATTTCGAAAGCTTCTAAGAAATACATAGGTTTACCGCATTTGTTTTCCAGATGTAGGATGTTTAAATTTTCTTCTTTACAATGATGATTGTTATCTAATAAATGTTTAGCTAAATTTGATGTCTCTGGTTTATTTAATTCCCTCATGTGTTCTTTATATCACATTTTGCTTTGAAAAAGGACTCTACTGTTCAGGTAGCTTTCTTGACCTGAGTAAAGCCTTTGACTGCGTTAATCACGACATTTTAACAAAAAAGCTATTACATTACAAGTTTACTCCCGAAAGCATCAGTCTCGTAGAGTCATACCTGACAAACAGGAAACAATTTGTACACGCAGGAAACGAGACCTCCCAGACATTGTATGTAAAACACGGAGTCCCACAAGGGTCAGTTCTGGGCCCTGTTCTATTCCTATTGTACATCAATGATCTACCCTTCATTAACATTGAGTTAAACACCATCCTCTTTGCATATGATACTACGATCCTTGATAACAACAAATCACTAACGACACTTATAGATAATAGAGAATTATCCATGTTCTACTACCACAACTGGTTTCTGGCTAATAAGTTAACCTTAAATACGGACAAAACCCAACTTATGGTCTTCTCTACTAGAAATCTACAGGACACCAACAATCCAGTCTCGGTATCCTTTCTAGGTCTAGAAATAGACAGCAAGCTGACTTGGGAACAGCATGCAAACAAAATAGCCAAGAAATTTTGTTCGTCTATTTACTGCCTAAAAAACTTAAAATGGTGTGCGTCTAGGGCAGTTCAAAGAACCTACTACTTTGCCTCTATTCAAACTCAATTGACGTATGCCATTCTAATCTGGGGTCATTCCTGCCATGTAGGACGGCTGTTTTCTCTACAACGTAGAGCTGTCAGGATATTGGGGAACATCCAATACCGGTCCGACTGCAAGAAAACATTTGTGGAGTTGGGTTTATTAACGTTACCTTCCCTGTATATCCACCACTGCATCCTCTACTTTCATGAAAACCAAACCAAATTCCTAGTCCATAGTTCAGTCCATAGACACGACACTAGAAATAAAAACGAGATACGTCCAGATTTTACAAGACTTAGAATGTCCAGGTATAGTACCAATTTCTTCGCAATTAAATTTTACAATGTGCTTCCTCCAGCCATCAAAAGTCTCAACATTTTAAAATTCAAAAAAATAACCAAGAGATATTTAATATGCAAGGCTTTCTACTCCGCTGAGGAGTATCTTATAAATGATTTCAGTGACTTGAAGGAGGTTCTATGATCACTCAGTTTGTCCAGCTAAATACCATGTACCTATGTAACGATTGACGATTGTAAAAAATGTAATATTTTTAAAACAGAATAAATATTATTATTATTATTATTATTATTATTATTATTATTATTATTATCTTATATTAAAATTACGTTTCGTCTGACGTCTAACGAAATATATATATTAAAATATTTAATAAATTAATTTTGTGGAACTTTAACCAAGTGTGTTTTTCTGTGTTATTAAAAATGTTCCATCAAGAGGTAACAGCTACATCCATCAATATTATTAGGGTGTGATAAGTTGATTAAGTTGAAAAAATAATTTATTTTGCAAAAATAAAATTTTGATCGTTAATCCACGTACCAAGAGTTTTCATTTGATACCCTACTCAGAATTTTACGAAACTATTTTTTTTTCGGTGAGCACATATTTGTTTATATTTTTAGGGGGATATGTTTTTTAGATGTTTCAGTATTTTTCCTATATGCGGGTCAAAGAGTTATAAGCATGCCAAATTTCAACTCTCTACGTTTAGCCGTTTGGCTGCAATTTTTACCGAACAGACAGTCAGACAGACAGACGACAAAATAACGGTATTAGGGTTTTTTGGTCATACCTATAAAACCCTAAAAAAAAAAATTCAAGATGTATTCAACACGGATGTATATTTACTAGGGTTTCATAATTCTCCACATTTTGGAAAAGGAAATCATACTACCCGGTAATTCTTGTCACATGTTTTATTTAACTCTCGTAGATCAGCAGTAATAATGGCTATGTACGAGGGTTGCCTTTTATATTTCGGGATTGCGCTAAACTAGTGCTGCCATCTGGCAACTGACGCTTCTATCGTAAAGTTTGACATTTTTGACGGTATACGCACTCAGAACGTTGAAACGTACGAGCGCTATTTGTGTTGTTTACAGTAACTTGAAAAAATTCATATCGGCTAAAAATGGAATTAAATCGTGAATATTTTCGAGCGATTATTTTTTACAACTTTCAACGTGGATTAACAACAGTGCATCGATGAACTTAATTCGACTTTTGGCGATGAAGCACCATCAAGAAGTACTGTTTCTCGATGGTTTGCCGACTTTAATCGTGGCCGTAGTTCACTTAACGAATTTCGTGAAGGTCGTCGCAAATCGGTTGTTGTTCCGAAAAACATTGATGCTGTGCGTGAACTGATATTGTAAGATCGTCATGTGATTTATCGTGAGATTGAGGTATCCTTGGGCTTTAGTGGGACCAGCATACATTCACTACTGCATGAACATTTAGATTAGATTAGATTAGATTAGATTAGATTAGATTAGACTTTATTTAGCATTATTTTGCTACATTTAACCGTCAAAAAGATTTCTTCGCGTTGGATCCCACATAATTTGACAATCTCAGTGGAAAAAGCGTGAATCCGAGTCGAAAAATTGCTTCAAAATTTGGTTCTAACGCATGCAAAAGTGTATTGATCTTCATGGAGAATATTTTGAAAAACAATAAAGCCACTTTTGTTGATAAATAATTGTTTTTGATCTCAAATCCACAAATATAAAAGGCTCACGAACTCTCGTATTGTGTTTTCAAGATATAAGAAATAACTTTTGACTGATTAACGAGAGACTGTTTTGAGAGTTTAGTTGAGCAGGAAGTAACGACTATTGTTATAAGAGGATTATTAACAGGTCTGTACTACGTTATTTTACTGGACAAAAAGAAATAAATTTGAAAAAACTTTTTGGTTCTTAATGTACATCTTAAGAGCTTTCTCTTGATATCACACAGTAAATTTAAAAAAATAATAATTTTTTACAACGATACAAAAAAATATATATACTAGCTCGTCAAGGATGAAATTTGTAGTTAATAATATTGCCAACTTTAACAACTTATTATTTGACATTGGCTTATTTTACGTTTTTTTTTCGTAAAGTTACACATCTTGTCAGTTAAATGAAATCATTGTATGTTCTAAAAAATTTCATTTTTTTTTTTTTTTAATTAATTTTGTTGTTAATGGAACGGTCGCGTTAATGGATTCGCACTATTATGAAGTATGAGTTCTTACGTGGAACTATGGCATCGCAGACCGCGCGAAACTTTAATAGTGTATTTGGCTCTAGTGTAGGGCGACCATTCGTCCCGCATTTTAACATTTTGCCCGCATTAAGATGCGTCCCGCAAAAGTCCCGCATTTTAACATTTTGCCCGCATTAAGATGTGTCCCGCAAAAGTCCCGCATTTTAACATTTTGTCCCGCATTGTCCCGCATTTTGGATTTGGGAGGTGAGGACTTTTTGTTTTGCTCTTTACTTGGATTTTGGGAGATGAGGACCTTTTTTTTCTCCGTCCCGCATTGCCTTCTTAAGAAAATGGTCAGCCTACTCTAGTGTTACTACGCAGTAGACAATATCAAATTGGTTCGCCAAATTTCGTACAGGTAACTTAAAAACAAAGAAAAAAAACCTGGCTCATCGATCACAGCAAAAATATACTGCAACCAACTGTACGAAATGAATGGTCAACAGATCGACTCTATCTTATTGATGATAACGCTAGACCACACACTGCACAAATGACTGTGACAAAACTACAGGAATCGGAGTTGGAACTTCTTCATCATCCTCCATACTCACCAGACCTAGTCCCCACTAACTACCACTTCTTCCACAATTTGGACAACTTTTTAATAGGAAAACAGTTTAATTCCGAAAATGCTGTAAAACTGGCCTTCCAGGAATTCATTGACTCTCGTCCACCAGGTTTTTATACCACCGGCCTGAACAACTTGCCACTAAATGGCAAAAGTGTATAGACAATATGGGTGCATACTTTGATGAATAAAATAATTCCTTATATTTGTAAATTATCAACCAACTTTGCCTTTTTTTCTACGAATTTCATCCTTGACGAACTAATAATATATAGGTATATATTTGGGGAGTTATTGGAAGAGCTATCTGTAACGAATATCTCACTTATTATTTACGTTACAGCAAAAACGTTCATTAAAAAAACCATACGAAGCACGGGTACTACAGCTAGTTATAAATAATACTATTATTTAAAATAAAAACAAATCATTTTTATTCAACACATTTTTTAATAAGACGAATATTTGGAATTTCTGAATAATGACTGATCTTGTTTCTTAATACCAACAATATTAAACCATTTTTAGGGTTTTGTAGGTATGACCAAAAAACCCTTATACCGTCATTTTGTCGTCTGTCTGTCTGTCTGTCTGTCTGTCTGTCTGTCTGTCTGTCTGTCTGTCTGTCTGTCTGTCTGTCTGTCTGTCTGTCTGTCTGTCTGTCTGTCTGTCTGTCTGTCTGTCTGTCTGTCTGTCTGTCTGTCTGTTCGGTAAAAATTGTAGCCAAACGGCTAAACCTAGAGAGTTGAAATTTGGCATGCTTATACAACTCTTTGACCCGCATATAGAAAAAATACTAAAACATCTAAAAATCATATCCCCCTAAAAATATAAACAAATATGTGCTCATCGAAAAAAAAATTATTTTTTTATAATTCTGAATAGGGTATCAAATGAAAGCCCTTGGTACGTGGATTAACGATCAAATTTTTATTTTTGCAAAATAAATTATTTTGAAGCGATTTTTGCCAAAATTGTGCAAAAATTTTTTTGTCCCACACCCTGTAGCCCAGATGGTTTAAACTAAAAATCTGAAAAAATTCTAAGTAATGTACATTGGTGTGAACCGGAATAGTTCAACAGGAATTTTTGATCAGATTATGTTTTTGGAAAAAAACGCATTTTTTGTGATTTTTTGCTAATAATGTACACAAGTTATAGCTTTGTAACACGCCACACTATAACGTGTCTGCTGGTCTTGTGGTATTAGACGTTGATTTTTCACCGAAGTAACCCGACCCGAAAGGGATCGAACCCTGTGAGAAGAGACTATATATTTCTTTTGTTTTTTTTTTTAATATTTATATTGTTTAAATTATTTTTTCAAAATTCTAGTTATATTTTGGCAAATGTTGCATTTAATTTTTAAAAGCGTAAATTTAATAGCCAGTGGAAATTGTTTAAATTATAATTTAATTCTGTTTCAATGTACACGAAATCAGAGGGGCGGAACTTATAACAACCATAGGCGCAATTTTTAAAATTCTTAATGAACCTTGCTATATAAAAAAAAATACTGCACATATTTAGAAACCTAAATAATGGTATTAGGCGTTCGAATTAAAATTAACAAAAAAAATATTTTAATATAAAATTTGTTTTCGCATCCAAAATAATCATCATTCACTTACTAAATACCTGCAAAACCCTGAAATGTGTGAAAATTCACACTTCACATCAATTTTTTTAATATCATTTTTATTTCCTATTTCGTTATGTTTCTTATTTTTGAATGTCACATCTATTTACCATAAATCAACTACACTAATAGCAATGACTTATGTATTTTTTAATAGTAGTCGTAATATTGTAGTTCACAAATTATTGCATAGGATAAAAACAAATTTAAAGTATAACTTCATTCTTTAGTCACAGATGGCACTAAAACTTACCCCACATTGTCACTGCAGTCTTTTCGAATATTAAAATATGTTGTTTGTCCTTACTAATATATATATTGAGTTTGCCAAGGTAATATAATTTATAATTACAAGTAATTGTATCCTTTATTAACTGGAGGAATCTTATCATCAGTATTTTAGTTAATTGTTGAACATAATTATCAAAAAATTTATTTTATTTTCGAGTTTAATTATAGTTATATGTGGTGTAATTTTGACGTCATTTTTATGCAGGGTATATCAAGACGGAAAATTTTATTAAGTGTGAAAATACAAATAGTACTATCTTAAAATTAACTTTATCTTAAAAGCAAATATATATAATAATGATATTTATTTATAGGCATACAATTGCCAATACAATATCATTACAAAAATTAAAATATAAGGAACCTTATCTACTCTGTATTAATGGAGACAAAATTCTGGGATATTATTGAAAAAAATTATATATACAGAGTGTTTGTTTGAAACGCCGCACCTCGAATAACTCCTTTATTTAAATAGGTACAAAAATGTCTTCAGAAAAAAAGTTAAACTAGACAAGAAGACCCACTTAAGGATTATAATAAGAATTCTGCAACACTTCCGGTTTCAATGGAAATTGTTTAAAATTTTTATCTAGCATAGGGAATTGGTACTTTAATTTATTTTTCTTGAAAGTACATTAAATCAGCTTTACAAGAATATCAAAATATCATACTTTAATTTTAACCATTTCAAATTGGCAACCATTTATTTAAAAATTAATAAATAACATAAATCGTACAAAGTTAAATATAGCAAGCTTTGAAAATGATTTTGTTACTCCTACAAAAAAAAAAAACAAATATAACCTGAAAATTTTCTTGCTTGTTAGTACGAGTTTGATATTAAAGGTGATGACATCAAATCGTTTGTAATTATGGCATACGTACGTTATTCAAATGAAGAAATGACAAATATGATTCTGACATTCGGGGAATGTTAAATAAATTCTGTTAGGGCCCAGCAACTCTATCAAGAAAGGTATCCTGAAGGTAAAGGTTAGAACACTTAGAACATAGGGTAAGAACACCCATGACGGAAATTCAAGAGTATACCGTTCTAAATGTAATAGAAGAGTTTTTATTACGAATGAGAAAATGTGTGGATAACAACGGCGGTCATACTGAACATTTGTAAATTTTCCTTAGTTTATTTATAAGGTACTTTCATTCTATTTTCTGCTTTCATATTTTATCTACGTAGATTTTATGTGCACAATTCCGAAGGTAGGGCTAAACTTATATTTTCTATATTAACAAAATGAATACACTAAATTACTAGTTGGAATATAACCCATTGTTGCATTTTATTATTATCAATCGAAATAAATTACATACAAGTTAAAATTTACTTTATTTAATTTTATAAGTTCAACAAAGTGGCGCCTCGGTAAATAGACAAAACCCCTACCTCTTCCTTTCAGAGCTTCCACATGAATAGCCGCAAAATATGAGATTGACCCCCCTCTATTTTCCACATTTCTGTGTTTCCTAGGAGATAAAAGTGCGCCTAGGTTACTTTGATGTATAACATTTTTTTAATTGCTTACTCACACTTAGTACGACATTTTTCCCTGCCGGGCCACCACAAGAAATAGACCAAAAAAAAAAAATATATATATATATATATATATCTAAACGTCTCGATAAACATTTTTTAATAAATATATGACGAGTATAACATAAGAATTTTATTTAATAACTATATATATACATTCTCCAAAAAATTAGAAAATAAATGAAATTAAAAAAATAAATAATGTTCCTGGGGTAGTTAAAAAACTAATGCTTATGCTAAATTTGTTATTAAAAAAAGAATTTTCAATACAAAACAAAATAAATAAATTTTAGTTTTTATTCCAGTAGAATCAATAAGGAAAAACGACAATTCAAAAATTCATTTTTCGCGCTTTTAATTCTGCAAAATTATCAATTATTTCATCATAATTGATATTGTCAAAAGCATTTTGTTCGATACATAGTACAGCTAAAGAAGTTAATTTTGATTGGCTCAATGAGTTTCGTAAATAATTTTTTACATGTTTTAATACTGAAAACGACTTTTCACCAGATGCATTTTACAGGCAAAGTTAAATATATGCGTAATAAGATTTCTATATTTGGAAATGTGGATACAATTTTTGTAGTCTTTATAAATTGTAGCATATCAGATGGCAACTTTAAATTTTGGCTTTTACAAATTAACATAAATTGCAACAGTTCCTCGTCCAATTCTTCAGTATCAATATCTTCATTGTACCATTTTTTTAGCAATGCGGTATGTTCAGATCTAATTGATACGTCGTCATTTAAGTCTGTATAAAATATTTTAAAAATCTCAATGTCTTTGTAAATTTTGCTACGTAGTTTTAGTTCAAAAGATATTTCATCACAAATCACATAAAAACAATTTCGTTTAAAGGCTTCTTGACCCTGACTACAAGAACTTACGTCTTGCTCATCACGATGAACTTCATCAAAAAATCCTTTCCTTTTTCGGGACCTTTTTTTTGAATGGGAATAAGTTATTATTTCTGATGCGTTTAATGCCTCCGCTTCTATTTCGGGAAATAAACTTCTTAAAACTATTAACGTAATTAAATAAATTGTCAAAAATATTTGCCGCAAACGAGATTGGCATAGTAGGATCTTGTAAGGATTAACTGTTTGCATTTATTCTGGAAAGAATTTTATCCCAAATAACTGTTAATAAAATTCATTCTAAATTATTAATTTTGTTTGCTATTTCTCATGATTCCACTTTTACAGAACATTTCTGAGATTCATCTAGAGATATTGTCAAATATATAATAGAAATAATTTAAATATTATTATAAATGAATTTAAATACAAATTAAACTAAATACAACTCTGTTAATTAACAAATTTAGTTAATTTATATATTATCAGATTGTCACGAACACAGGGCATCCACATCTTAGGAATAACTTACTATGCACTAAACTGACCCGTGTTTTAACACGTAACTCTTGTCATGAAATTCTTCCACGGATTGTTTTTATATATTTCATATATAAGGAACTAAAAGTTCTTAAAGAATAATTAAGTAAGAAATAGTAATTAGTAATCAGTACCCTTGTGACTGTTACCAATTGTGCATTGACCAACAATGGGCCTAGAGGGCCGTGGTTATGTAAGTACAGTTTAAAATTATATTTTTGTATTTGCTCCAGATGTGTCTCACAACTTTAATGGAATTTATTCCATTTAAGTAAAACTCTTACGATCCGGAATTAATTAGTTAATTCAATTATTGTGTCACTAGGTTGTACCTAAGCCCTACCTAGAGCCCTTATTTTAAGTTATTATTGTTTGTCCAATGATAGGGACTAATTATTATTATGCTATGAATTGTTCATTATAATTTGTCGGTATACAGAGTGATAAATTCAGTCTCGATACTTTAATTTCATTGTTGTACGACAACGATTTATCAATTTGTGTATCGACTTGTATTGTAATAAGGTGTTATCTAATTAGTACACCCTTAATCTGGCGTGGCCAGTACTGTTAGTAATTATAAATTGTATTCTTTTATTCCTATTAATAAATTAGTATATAGAATTTATATTCTTTTATTTATACAAACCCCCCAAAACCAACCTAGGCGTGACAATATATCAAGTAGAGCATTTTTTATTTGGTTGAACCCAGAGTGAATTGCCTTAACTGCAGTTAAGGCAATTCGCTCTACAAGACCATCTAGTAGTACATAATTTTTTTACTCTAAAATGTTATTTTCCGCATTTTATGAAATAAAAGAAAACTTTTATTTTTATTTACATTTTTTTTTTTTCAAAGGACGGTTTGACCGGGCCCCTCAAAAAACCCGGCCCTAGACATTTGTCTCATTTGTCTATGCCATGATCCAGCCTTGAGTACGCCACAGTGTTGATACAATAATTCGAAAATTACAAAGTATAGATAATATATTTAGTCCAGAATATTTTCCTTATACAAGGTGTCTCAAAAGAAATTTTATATTTAGTGGATCGATTAAAAAAAAAGTAAGCCGTATATAGAAAAAATGTTTATTAATTATTAAAATACACTTTTTGGGGATTTATTTCTTAAAAATAATATCGTCTAAATGTAGACCCTCGCGTTCTCGGCACTCATTTAATCGAACAGTAAAATTACTTATGACGTCTCGGCAGGTGGACTCAGGGATGGCTGCCATTTCGTGACGGATATTTTCTTTCAAATGCGCCAGTGAAGTCGGTTTATTGGCGTAAACTTTAGATTTAAGATAACCCCATAGGAAAAAGTCCATAGGGGTTAAATCTGGACTGCGTGGAGGCCAATTTATGTCACCTCTCCGGGAGATCAATTTGCCTGAGAAAATTTCACGAACACGTGGCAGAGACATATTGGACGTGTGTGAAGTTGCTCCGTCCTGTTGGAACCATGTTCTTTGGTTATAGCCAGGAAAGTTTTGCAGTTCAGGTACCAAGAAGTTGTCTAACATCTCCACATAACGCTCTGAATTCACTGTAACTGCACGCCCCCTTTCGTCTTCAAAAAAGTAAGGGCCGATAATTCCTCGCGCCGACATCGCAGCCCATACGGTCACTTTAGGCGAATGTAGGGGTTTCTGATGTTTGCGTTTCGGATTCGTTGCACTCCAGTAGCGGAGTTCTGTTACGTGGCCATTAAGATGAAAATGAGCTTCATCCGAAAACATAATGTTGGTAAACGTTGAAAATCGCTCAATCACCTGATTTACGAAATCAAGCCTCTGACTGGCATCTTGGGGCTTTAATTCTTGCACCAATTGAATTTTGTAGGGGTGCAGCTTTAGGTCTTTGTGCATAATGCGATGTAATGATGATCTATGCACATTTAAAACACTTGCGCGCTTCCGAATTGAAAGATTCTGGTCGTCACGAACAGACTGATTAACATTCTCCACGTTTTCTACCGTTCTTGATGACCTAGGTCGCCCGGATTTTGATTTATCCAGCGTTGTACCAGTCTCTTCAAACTTTTTAACCCAATGTCGAATGAGAGGAATGCTTGGCGCATCATTTAAGTGGCGAAAACCTCGAATACTGCAGAATTTTCTACGCGCTACAGTCGCCGAATCACCGTTTTTCTAAAACTCTCGCACGCATAACGCGCGGTCTGCTCCCGAGAAACGCTCCATAGCGACTGAATTCCCAAGAGCCAGGCTACCGATTGACATAACCCCCGCGCCCCTCGGATACGTTGCGTTCACGCATTAAGCTAAATAAATATAAAATTTCTTTTGAGACACCTTGTATATAAAAGATACTTTTTAATGCATTCCTCTTTACTATCGAGACAAACACATAAAACCTCTACTAATCATGTTACGACATGATCTTAACGATTTAATGGAAATCTGTGAGCTAGCGAACCTGTATATCTTCATATTAATAATAATATTATTCCTAATCACTCTAAGTCACTTACTAACATATTACTATTATTGAGATAATTAAACTTAAAGATAGCAGTGCAATTTTTAAATTAGTGTTTAACTATTTTTCTCTAAGTTTTGTTTTAAACTAAGCCACTTTATTATCATAATACCTATGTTGTGTTATTCTTAATAATTGAATTTATTTATTTTTATGACCCTCTAATAGAGAGTTTACATTAAGGCGCATCCCCACTATGCCGCTGTTTGCCAGGTTGCAAGGCTAGCTGGCAAAGCCAACTGGCAAAGCCAGTGGCTGTATAAACGTCCACATCTGTGTTGGCATTTAGTTTAGTCACACAATGTTCACACCATCTTCCATGGTTATCAATTTCTTTATTTTTGTACTCCAAAACTAACCGCAATTTCCAATAGAGCGTCACATCTCTTATTCCTGTCTTTATAGTCCTTTAAACGACAGTCCCACAAAACAGGACGATCCCGGTATAAATCGATCAAATTAAGCACTTTTTCGTTTGTCCACTCCATCTATAAACAACGTTGCTCATCGGCGTCTGAATCACAACCTGAATTTAAGTCTAAAGCCGCGTGATGCCAGTTGGCACGTCCCCACTCTCCGTTTTTATCGGCTTTCTTTGAAGGAGACCGACACTCGAGCGATGCTTGTTGGCATGCCGCTGGCACGATGGCATGTGCCAACGGTCACGTCTACATTACATCTGGCATTGCAAAATGGCCTTGCCAACTGGCAAACTGCGGCATAGTGTGTACACCGCTTTAGACTAGTAAACGAGCTAGTAACTAAGATCGTTACTATCCTAATTTAAATGCTTGAGATTTAACTGGCGCTAGTACTCGCGCTAGTAGTTTGTAGGATAGGATAATTGGTTTGTGGACAAGATAGTCACTAACTCACTATCCTATCCCCACTACTAAATTTTTCATTGTTCGGAATCGTGTGCACTACACCAATAAAACCACAAGTACAGAGTTTTTTGTAGTTATTTATATTAAAAAACTAATGAAGTAAAAAGAAAATAATGTGTAACGATAGTTTTTATTACTCTTATACATAAATATAACTATTATAATGAGAAAATTTTTTCATCGTGAGAAAATAGTAACTGTTAACATAAAAAATTTATGTGAAGTGTGAATTTTCACACATTTCAGGGTTTCGCAGGTATTTAGTAACTGAATGATGATTATTTGGGATGCCAAAACAAATTTTATGTCAAAATATATTTTTATGAATTTTAATTCGAATGCCTAATACCATTATTTAAGTTTCTAATTATGTGCAGTATTTTTTTTTTTTTAATATAGCATTTCATTAAGATTTTGAAGATTGCGCCTATGGCTTCCATTGATTGCTTAAATCATAAGCCCCGGCCTCTGATTTCGTTTATATTCAAACATAGAATTAAATTATAATTTCAACACTTCCCACTAGTTATTAAATATACGCTTTTAAAAATTAAATGCAACATTTACCATAATATAACTAGAATTTTGACAAAATAATTTAAACAAAACAAAAGTTTGCAAATTACAAAGCAACGACGAAACGCACTACGCTATGAGCTCTTACTTATCTACTGTGTTACATAGCGAATTAAATATTTAACATATTTTAGTTAAAAACACAAAAAATGCGTTATTTTCCGAAAACATAATCTGATCAAAAATTCCTGTTGTACTATTCCGATTCACACCAATGTACATTACTTAGAATTTTTTCAGATTTTTAGATCTATTATCATAATACTGATCTATTATGAATACCTGGGCATCATGCTCAGGTATTTAAAAGTATAAACTCTTTCAAAAGTGTTGCCATTGATTTTTAAGTTGGTCGTTTTCACATGACTACGTATCCTAACAATGAGATACTTTTCTCATTACTGATAATGAGTCCTACTTTACGAGCTTCAACATGAATAAGATCAGTTAGGTATATACATATGTCTTCAACCTTATTTGAAATAATATCCAGGTCATCCGCATGCCCTAAAATCTTTTGCTTCCCATCAAGGCCGGCGCGAGAGTCGTTGGCGCCCCTAGGCAAAATATAATGCGGCGTCCCTAGGCAAGACTTAATTCAGCGCCCCTAGACTAGATATAATATGGCACCCATAACATAATTCCATGGAGGTATAAGGAAAGGTGGTCGCCTATATTCAAGATTATTAAAGTAAAGGTTGTCTCGTAACTTGTAGTGGTGGGGGTAAAGATAGGTGACCATTTTCTTAAGAAGGCAATGCGGGACTAAGCAAAAAAAAATGGTCCTCACCTCCCAAATCCAAGTGAAGAGCAAAAAAAAGGTCCTCATCTCCTCAAATAGAAGTCAAGAAATCAAAAGTTAGAATGCGGGACTTTTGCGGGACACCCAATCAAAATGCGGGACAGTCCCGCAAAAAGGGGAACGAATGGTCACCCTAGGTCAGTGATGGCGAACCTTTTGAGCCCGGTGTGTCAAAATTCGAAAAGAAAAACTAGCTTAACTCGGGTGCCGTGTCACGTCTAGAAAGGCGCAAATAGCCTTTGTTGCTGTGCGCCAAAAAAATTAACTAATTAACTCACGTCTAGAAATATCCATAATTTTGTGATATTTGCAGCCCGAATAAAAAAAATAGTTACATTTTTGATATATTTATTTGTTAAAAAAGCTAAAACAAATAATTCTCTTCATTAGTGACTTTTTTGTTGCTGATTTGCATTTGCTTAATCTTCAATTGAAAGTTGGTATTTCGTGCACTTCAAGCCCAAGCAAGCGCTACTAACTTCATCTGTCAGTCGGTTTCTTTTATTGGTTTTAATATTATTTACCGCGTAAAATAAGGTCTCACAAAAGTATGTAGACGGAAAATTTTTGATTAAATCCGTCGCTAAATTTTTCAAAGTGCTAAAAGCGTCTGGTAATCAGTTCCAAGCGCTCCAAATTTCCTGTTCATAGTGGCACTTTTTTTCATTCTCCAACCGATTTCTTTCCAGATTCTCAAGCTTGGACCTCAAGTCGACAAAAATTTGAGGCCCATCCGTAAACGATGCGTGTCACCCAAAATGTCTTAGCGTGTCACCCGTGACACGCGTGTCATAGGTTCGCCATCACTGCCCTAGGTAAATAGCGAAGCTACACGTCATCTGTCTACTAACGGGACGTCAGCCTTTGTTTATCGTATATGTTATATGCACGAGACGTTTGAATTTTGTATATAAATATTAAAATATCGTTTAATTTTTTGATTTTCTACTTGTTTTAATTTCTTTTTTCTTCGAAAGGAATGTTTCTTCGTTCTAAATAAATTTTCTTACATTCATTTTTGATGTGAAGAGAATATTAAGTGAAATATTTCAATATTTTAGTTTTAGGGTGTCCCCCCGTAACTATCCTAATATTCATCAAATTGAAAAAATGCATAGAACAAATAAGATTTATTTTCTTATAAACAACATTTATTGTATAGTTTTTTCTGTTAAGTTTTAACCCAGAAACACCCCCTAAGAGACAAAATTTTCAGATAGCATGCCTATATTTGAATCCTGGTTTTACTCTATTGTACCAAATTTCGGTAAAATACGTCCAGCCGTTCTTAAAAACGGATATAACCTCCAAATTACTATATCATTATAGCAAATTTTTTTCTATTTTTATTTACATATACCTAAAATTATATTTGTATTCGATTTTATTGTTATTTATTAACTATAATACAAATACCCATCACCTTAAATTTTATATAAATCATTATAAAATTTCCTTAGGGATTTATTTATTCAGTAGAACTGTCTTGAAATAAATATCTATTATGAATATAGTCAATAAAAATATTTAAAAACATGCAACATCTATATTAATTTTGTATGCTAGTTTGAACTAAGCAGACATGTGACGTAATCCCTCTCACGCTCTGATTGGTCAGAAGTTACGGGACAACCTTTACTTTAATAATCTTGGCCTATATTCACCTAATGGTAAAACCGGCCCTTCTCTGGGCAGTCTGTTAATAAATTGTTCTAAAACAGAAATCACGTTATTAATTGTTGAAGTTAGCTTTATTTTTTCTTCTTATTGATTATTATTTCTATATCAGTTTGGCGCCCTTTTCCACTAATCTCCTGAGGCAAGTGTCTCTCTCGCCTCACCCTTGATCCGACTCTGCTACCCATTTATCTATATACACATTTATGTTAACTATTACAGAAACTGAATTGTTTTTGTACTTCATTCTCAAAATATAGTCAATAAATAATTATTTTAAACATATTATTATATTTCACATTTTTATTTATCGCTTTAGTTAATAAATAGTATTTAAAAATCAAGAGATAAACAACAATTTACAAACTACAAACTACAAATTAGCAAGAAATATCTATGATATCCAAAACCCAAACAAATTTTCCTATAAATAACAATAGTTAATATCCAATATTTTTAAGTACCATAGTTTTACCTACTTATCACTAGTCGTCATCCTAGTTATCTTATAATTTATTTCATTTATTTATAACAATTTTGGCCACACAACAGGTAAAAACCCTATGATAGAGTGGCACTAGAAAAAGAATTACAGAATGAAATATAATTAAGAGAGTATCATAATCAGAGACCGGTAAATATATGCAACGGTACTTTTGCCATAGGCGTGCTATTTTTAACTTTATTTTGAACGATAAATTCTGTAATAATTTTTAACTTCTTTTTACTTATAAAGCGCCCTCTCTGATATTAGCATACTATATATAGACTGTATTGGGTATATAAGCTGTTCACTTTTGTAAGAACAAACTAGATCTGATTATTTTGGTTACTTTTATAGTGTATTACTGACTTTAAATGTCAATCAAAAATATTCCTTATACTGTAAAACTGACTTTAGGTTTTTAGGTTATGGTCATTATAATTAAGATATCATTTTTCATTATGACATATGTCAAATGGATCGAGATTTTAGAAAAGTGACATTTTTTAATACCAACATTACATACAATTTCAAAGATGGAAACTATTCAAAACAGAATTTCCTCTTAGGTTGTTCTTACAAAAGTGAAACGCTTATACCAGGTTCTTTTCTCAAAGCCTATTTGACATAGGAGATTGGCAAAAAAGGGTAGTGCCATTAAGAGTATCCTTATACAAGGTGTCTCAAAAGAAATTTTATATTTATTTAGCTTACTGCGTGAACGCAACGTATGCGAGGGGCGCGGGGGTTATGTCAATCGGTAGCCTGGCTCTTGGGAATTCAATCGCTATGGAGCGTTTCTCGGGAGCAGACCGCGCGTTATGCGTGCGAGAGTTTTACAAAAACGGTGATTCGGCGACTGTAGCGCGTAGAAAATTTTGCAGTATTCGAGGTTTTCGCCACTTAAATAATGCGCCAAGCATTCCTCTCATTCGACATTGGGTTAAAAAGTTTGAAGAGACTGGTACAACGCTGGATAAATCAAAATCCGGGCGACCTAGGTCATCAAGAACGGTAGAAAACGTGGAGAATGTTAATCAGTCTGTTCGTGACGACCCGAACCTTTCAATTCGGAAGCGCGCAAGTGCTTTAAATGTGCATAGATCATCATTACATCGCATTATGCACAAAGACCTAAAGCTGCACCCCTACAAAATTCAATTGGTGCAAGAATTAAAGCCCCAAGATGCCAGTCAGAGGCTTAATTTCGTAAATCAGGTGATTGAGCGATTTTCAACGTTTACAAACATTTTGTTTTCGGATGAAGCTCATTTTCATCTTAATGGCCATGTAAATAAGCAGAACTGCCGCTACTGGAGTGCAACGAATCCGAAACGCAAACATCAGAAACCCCTACATTCGCCTAAAGTGACCGTATGGGCTGCGATGTCGGCGCGAGGAATTATCACCCCTTACTTTTTTGAAGACGAAAGGGGGCGTGCAGTTACAGTGAATTCAGAGCGTTATGTGGAGATGTTAGACAACTTCTTGGTACCTGAACTGCAAAACTTTCCTAGCTATAACCAAAGAACATGGTTCCAACAGGACGGAGCAACTTCACACACGTCCAATATGTGTTCTCTGCCACGTCTCTGCCACGTGTTCGTGAAATTTTCTCAGGCAAATTGATCTCCCGGAGAGGTGACATAAATTGGCCTCCACGCAGTCCAGATTTAACCCCTATGGACTTTTTCCTATGGGGTTATCTTAAATCTAAAGTTTACGCCAATAAACCGACTTCACTGGCGCATTTGAAAGAAAATATCCGTCACGAAATGGCAGCCATCCCTGAGTCCACCTGCCGAGACGTCATAAGTAGGGATGGGAATTTATTTTTGAATATCGATATATGCGCGATTCGATATATCGTAAGTGTGATATCGATATTCGATATATATCGAAATAAAAATATCCATATTTTCGATATATCGAAATAACTACCCCGTAACATGTAAGATATATAATTTTTTTTTTTTTGTTGGCTTGGCGGGAAAAGAAGTCGCCATTTGACAGTCAATCACTTTACAGTTGGTAATATTTTACTAATTAACTGCTTTTATAATTAAATATATATATGCTGTTCACTTTTGGTTTGCAAGGACAAACCAGATACTTTTTGGTTACTTTTATAGGAAATATAGTAAATATTTTTTTTTATATGATCTGTCTCATTTTGTAATACGTAACTAACAGGGAAAGTTCATTTTTTATGTTGTATATTTACAAAACATTTATAATATTATCATTGTATTGATTCACACGGATACGTCAAAGTCCGTTTACATCATAAAAGTTACCAAAATCTTCAGATCTAGTTACGTATTACAAAATGAAACAACTTATAGTAAAAGTACTTTTATAGTGTATTACCGACTTTGAATGTTAATTATTAATATTCCTTACGTTGTAAAACCGGTCATGATCATTATTAAGTGAAAATTTAAAAACAGTATGCGTAATTTTATTGATTTTATCTTTTTATTGATTGTTTAATTTATTGTTTTTAATATGTAGTGTAGTCATTTAAATGGACTGCGTTAGGCGCAAATAGTCTTTGTTGCTGTGCACCAAAAATTTTAACTCCAAATTAACTCCAAATAATTTCAAGGGTGCAAATTATTGAAATCAAAATTTCGTCTTACTTTAACGATTAGGAGGAACTAAATCGAAATTTCGTTATTTCATGTTTCAGGTTTGGTATGTGAAAATTTAAAATTCCAACAGTGAAACTAACGCCAGTGAAACCATGGAAGCGAATGACATATGTCAAATATTTTAATACATTTTTCCATATTTTGAAGACTGAATAATAAATAAATGGGACATTTTTATTAAGAATGACAAAAAAAAAGCAATGAACAGGACATTTTATAATGATAATCAATTTAATCTAGAATTTGCAATGTGAGTATGATTTATAAAGCTTAAACAAAATGACCAAAAGTCCGAATTAATAGATAAAAATTACTAGATTTCAAAATCTAGTTCCGCCTAAACGTTTGGAATTGCCTATAGTTTGTTTTTACAAAAGTGAATAGCATATATTTAAATGTAAAAAATATACAAGAATACCGATATTTTGTGCAAATATCGATATTTTGCACGATATATCGCATTTCAAATATCGATATAAAAATATCGATATATTTTTCTAATGTATCGATATTTTCGAAATATCGATATATCGTTCCCATCCCTAGTCATAAGTAATTTTACTGTTCGATTAAATGAGTGCCGAGAACGCGAGGGTCTACATTTAGACGATATTATTTTTAAGAAATAAATCCCCAAAAAGTGTATTTTAATAATTAATAAACATTTTTTCTATATACGGCTTACTTTTTTTTTTAATCGATCCACTAAATATAAAATTTCTTTTGAGACACCTTGTACAAAGCTTTGACCCGCACATAGGAAA
The DNA here is from genome assembly GCA_963971575.1 of Liopterus haemorrhoidalis. Classification (NCBI taxonomy): domain Eukaryota; kingdom Metazoa; phylum Arthropoda; class Insecta; order Coleoptera; family Dytiscidae; genus Liopterus; species Liopterus haemorrhoidalis. The sequence goes on along the minus strand of OZ020619.1, from coordinate 30,411,135 downwards.
AATACTAAAACATCTAAAAAACATATCCCCCTAAAAATATAAACAAATATCGATACCTTATTTCTAACAGGACGTAATCCACAAATTTTTTAAAATCGCGCTTTTTATGTTTTTTACAAAAAAAATTTTTACAATTCTGTGTAGGGAATTAAATGAAAGCCCTTGGTACGTGGATTAACGATCAAAATTTTATTTTTGCAAAATAAATTGTTTTGATGCGATTTTTTCCAAAATTGTGCAAAGAAAATTTTGTCCCACACCCCTTAGCCCAGATGAAAAAACTAAAAATCTGAAAAAATTCTAAGTAATGTACATTGGTGTGAACCGGAATAGTACAACCGGAATTTTTGGTCAGATTATGTTTTCGGAAAATATCACATTTTTTGTGTTTTTAACTGAAATATGTAAAATATTTAATCCGCTATTTAACATAGTAAATGAATGAACCTGCGTAGTACAGTGGTAACGTTGTCGCTTCGTGAGTTGAAACTACTGTTTTTTTCTGTTTTTTTTTTGCATTTTTATTTTGTTTAAATTATTTTGTCCAAATTCTAGTTATATTTTGGCAAATGTTGCATTTAATTTTTAAAAGCGTAAATTTAATAACCAGTGGGAAGTGTTGAAATTATAATTTAATTCTATGTTTGAATGTACATATACGAAATCAGAGTGGCGGAGACCTGCGAAACCCTGAAATGTGTGAAAATTCACACTTCACATAATTTTTTCATTTTGTGATAACATATTTAAATACTACGGATTTGATCAGTTATCGAAAGAGCTATATTTATATAAATACAATAATCGTTTTCGTAGAGATTAAAATTCAATAAGGTTAGTACAGCCCAGCTAGAAAAAAATAACCTAGATAAGAACGATCCTATTAGAAGAAAACCTATTCTGGCCACCCTAGTCAAACTTCTTCGTCAAGAATTGTATATGATTAGATGATTTGAACAATTATCGTCCAACATCTTTATTGCCAATATTGTCCAAAATTTTGAAAAGGTACTATATAATCAAATAATGGCATATTTTGAAACAAATTTACTTTTCAATAAATCTCATTGACAATTCGGATTTCGCTCTCAGAGATCTACTGTTGATGCTATTTTATCATATCTAAATAAAGTTACAGAAAGTCTTGAAGTTGGTGAATTTTGTCTTTCAACGTTTAAGTAAAAACTAAAGTATACACTTTGATCCATGTAGCGGTTCACTTATCAAATCATATCTGAACAATCGGAAACAATTTGTTATATTTAATAATAAACCTTCGAAGTCGCTGAATGTTGAACGAGGTATTCCACAAGGATCCATTTTAGGACCACTTCTATTTCTAATCTACGTAAACGATTTCTCCAACTGCATTGAAAATGATTGTATTTTATATGCAGATGATACCACCATAATCTCTCACTCACTATCATTAAATTTAATAAATGAACATAAAATAATTGAAAAAGCAAATGACTGGTTTCTTTCGAACTAATTATCTCTCAATAATTCGAAAGCTCATAACCTTTTAATTAGTTGTAAAAACCATATTTTTTCAAATCCTTCTTCTGTTTCTTTTCTGTGTGTTTACGTTGACCCTGCTCTTATGTGAGATTAGCACGTTGAGATTCTTGCCAAAAAAAAATTACAAAACTGTATTTCTTTTTCGCAATCTGGTTAATACTGTATCAAAAGAAATAATGTTAATATCATATTATGCCCTATTTCAGTCACATATTTCTTATGCTCTTCTAGCTTGGGGACATTCTGCTTCAGCTGATAGAATTTTTTCCCTTCAACGACGTGCTATTCGAATTTAAGCAAAAATTAACTATAAAGCTAACTGTAAGAATGCATTTAAAGAATTAGAAATAATGACATTACCCTCTATATTTATCAATGTGTCAGGTATGCCTATAAAAATAGAAATATATGGCCATCTGGCGACAGAATGCACTCTTATGGTACTAGAAATAAAGACCATATATATCCAGACTTTTTACGTTTAACTAAATCATGCAATGTCTCTCATTACAGCATAAAATTTTTCAATATTCTGCCAGAGGACTTTAAAGTCCTGCGTTTTCTCAATTTCAAGAAAACTGTAAAAGAATTTTTAATTAGAAACCCGTTCTACTCGACTGACGAATTTTTTAATGTTAAATTTTAAATTTATTTATGTCCATATATTAACAACATATATTAGTGTACTACCCTATTTTTTATTGCCATTTATTTTGCTCCATATTAACATGTATTTGTACCTTGTATTGTGTTGCTTGTATGACTGACTAAAACAATGTTTTATTTTGTATTATGGTCAATAAATACATTATTATTATTATTATTATAGATCAGTGTTTCTCAAACTGTGGTCCGCGAGTCAGTTCTTGGTCCGCGAACACAACATTTCGTATTAATAATGGTCCTTTTCGCAAAAAAACATTTTTTCTTGATGTTGGTGGTCCGCGGTTAGCGTGGAATTCAGAAACTGGTCCGCAACTGTTGAAAGTTTGAGAAACACTGTTATAGAGGTTCTCTTTTTACGTATGTTTCTATAATAAAAAAAGAAATATGATATGTATAATTAATTAAATTCATTTATTTAAATTTTCAAATCACAATTATATTACACATTTTGCTAAATGGAACACCTTTATTGCTAACCCGATATCCAAAGCCTACGGTGATTATATATTTGTTGTTGTGGTAGTAGTGACAACAGTTGTATATGTGATTGTATCTCCAGTCGCAGTGTCAGTAGTAGTCATGATAGTGTCAAATGTTGTATCTGTAGTTGTGGCGTCAGTATCTGCGGTGGTATTGTCAGAGTTGTATCTGCAGTTGTATCTTAGCTTACAGTAGTAACGTCTGTGGTTGTGTCTGCAGTTGTGGTGTCAGCAGTTGTGGTAGTAGTGTCAGTGGTTGTATCTGTAGTTGTGGTGTCAGCAGTTGTGGTAGTAGTGTCAGTGGTTGTATCTGTAGTTGTGGTGTCAGCAGTTGTGGTAGTAGTGTCAGTGGTTGTATCTGTAGTTGTGGTGTCAGCAGTTGTGGTAGTAGTGTCAGTGGTTGTATCTGTAGTTGTGGTGTCAGCAGTTGTGGTAGAAGTGTCAGTGGTTGTATCTGTAGTTGTGGTGTCAGCAGTTGTGGTAGTAGTTTCAGTGGTTGTATCGGTAGTTGTGGTGTCAGCAGTTGTGGTAGAAGAGTCAGTGGTTGTATCTGTAGTTGTGGTGTCAGCAGTTGTGGTAGTAGTGTCAGTTGTTGTATCTGTAGTTGTGGTGTCAGCAGTTGTGGTAGTAGTGTCAGTGGTTGTATCGGTAGTTGTGGTGTCAGCAGTTGTGGTAGAAGTATCAGTGGTTGTATCTGTAGTTGTGGTGTCAGCAGTTGTGGTAGTAGTGTCAGTGGTTGTATCTGTAGTTGTGGTGTCAGCAGTTGTAGTAGAAGTGTCAGTGGTTGTATCTGTAGTTGTGGTGTCAGCAGTTGTGGTAGTAGTGTCAGTGGTTGTATCGGTAGTTGTGGTGTCAGCAGTTGTGGTAGAAGAGTCAGCGGTTGTATCTGTAGTTGTGGTGTCAGCAGTTGTGGTAGTAGTGTCAGTGGTTGTATCTGTAGTTGTGGTGTCAGCAGTTGTGGTAGTAGTGTCAGTGGTTGTATCTGTAGTTGTGGTGTCAGCAGTTGTGGTAGTAGTGTCAGTGGTTGTGTCTGTAGTTGTGGTGTCAGCAGTTGTGGTAGTAGTGTCAGTTGTTGTGTCTGCAGTTGTGGTAGTAGTGTCAGTTGTTGTGTCTGCAGTTGTGGTAGAAGTGTCAGTTGTTGTGTCTGTAGTTGTGGTGTCAGCAGTTGTGGTAGTAGTGTCAGTGGTTGTGTCTGTAGTTGTGGTGTCAGCAGTTGTGGTAGTAGTGTCAGTTGTTGTGTCTGCAGTTGTGGTAGTAGTGTCAGTGGTTGTGCTTGTAGTTGTGGTGTCAGCAGTTGTGGTAGTAGTGTCAGTTGTTGTGTCTGCAGTTGTGGTAGTAGTGTCAGTTGTTGTGTCTGTAGTTGTGGTGCCAGCAGTTGTGGTAGTAGTGTCAATTGTTGTGTCTGTAGTTGTGGTGCCAGCAGTTGTGGTAGTAGTGTCAGTTGTTGTGTCTGTAGTTGTGGTATCAGCAGTTGTGGAAGTAGTGTCAGTTGTTGTGTCTGCAGTTGTGGTAGTAGTGTCAGTTGTTGTGTCTGCAGTTGTGGTGTCAGCAGTTGTGGTAGTAGTGTCAGTTGTTGTGTCTGCAGTTGTGGTAGTAGTGTCAGTTGTTGTGTCTGCAGTTGTGGTGCCAGCAGTTGTGGTAGTAGTGTCAGTTGTTGTGTCTGTAGTTGTGGTGCCAGCAGTTGTGGTAGTAGTGTCAGTTGTTGTGTCTGTAGTTGTGGTGCCAGCAGTTGTGGTAGTAGTGTCAGTTGTTGTGTCTGCAGTTGTGGTGCCAGCAGTTGTGGTAGTAGTGTCAGTTGTTGTGTCTGTAGTTGTGGTAGTAGTGTCAGTTGTTGTGTCTGTAGTTGTGGTTCCAGCAGTTGTGGTAGTAGTGTCAGTTGTTGTGTCTGTAGTTGTGGTATCAGCAGTTGTGGAAGTAGTGTCAGTTGTTGTGTCTGTAGTTGTGGTATCAGCAGTTGTGGAAGTAGTGTCAGTTGTTGTGTCTGCAGTTGTGGTAGTAGTGTCAGTTGTTGTGTCTGCAGTTGTGGTGTCAGCAGTTGTGGTAGTAGTGTCAGTTGTTGTGTCTGCAGTTGTGGTAGTAGTGTCAGTTGTTGTGTCTGCAGTTGTGGTGCCAGCAGTTGTGGTAGTAGTGTCAGTTGTTGTGTCTGTAGTTGTGGTACCAGCAGTTGTGGTAGTAGTGTCCGTTGTTGTGTCTGCAGTTGTGGTGCCAGCAGTTGTTGTAGTAGTGTCAGTTGTTGTGTCTGTAGTTGTGGTGCCAGCAGTTGTGGTAGTAGTATCAGTTGTTGTGTCTGCAGTTGTTGTGCCAGCAGTTGTGGTAGTAGTGTCAGTTGTTGTGTCTGTAGTTGTGGTGCCAGAAGTTGTGGTAGTAGTGTCAGTTGTTGTGTCTGTAGCTGTGGTATCAGCAGTTGTGGAAGTAGTGTCAGTTGTTGTGTCTGCAGTTGTGGTAGTAGTGTCAGTTGTTGTGTCTGCAGTTGTGGTGCCAGCAGTTGTGGTAGTAGTGTCAGTTGTTGTGTCTGTAGTTGTGGTGCCAGCAGTTGTGGTAGTAGTGTCAGTTGTTGTGTCTGCAGTTGTTGTGCCAGCAGTTGTGGTAGTAGTGTCAGTTGTTGTGTCTGTAGTTGTGGTGCCAGAAGTTGTGGTAGTAGTGTCAGTTGTTGTGTCTGTAGCTGTGGTATCAGCAGTTGTGGAAGTAGTGTCAGTTGTTGTGTCTGCAGTTGTGGTAGTAGTGTCAGTTGTTGTGTCTGCAGTTGTGGTGCCAGCAGTTGTGGTAGTAGTGTCAGTTGTTGTGTCTGTAGTTGTGGTGCCAGCAGTTGTGGTAGTAGTGTCAGTTGTTGTGTCTGCAGTTGTGGTGCCCGCAGTTGTTGTAGTAGTGTCAGTTGTTGTGTCTGTAGTTGTGGTGCCAGCAGTTGTGGTAGTAGTATCAGTTGTTGTGTCTGTAGTTGTGGTGTTCGCAGTTGTTGTAGTAGTGTCAGTTGTTGCGTCTGCAGTTGTGGTGTCAGCAGTTGTGGTAGTAGTGTCAGTTGTTGTGTCTGTAGTTGTGGTGCCAGCAGTTGTGGTAGTAGTGTCAGTTGTTATGTCTGTAGTTGTGGTGCCAGCAGTTGTGGTAGTAGTGTCAGTTGTTGTGTCTGCAGTTGTGGTGCCAGCAGTTGTGGTAGTAGTGTCAGTTGTTGTGTCTGTAGTTGTGGTGTCAGCAGTTGTTGTAGTAGTGTCAGTTGTTGTGACTGCAGTTGTGGTGTCAGCAGTTGTGGTAGTAGTGTCAGTTGTTGTGTCTGTAGTTGTGGTGCCAGCAGTTGTGGTGCCAGCAGTTGTGGTAGTAGTGTCAGTGGTTGTGTCTGTGGTTGTGGTGCCAGCAGTTGTTGTAGTAGTGTCAGTTGTTGTGTCTGTAGTTGTGGTGCCAGCAGTTGTGGTAGTAGTATCAGTTGTTGTGTCTGTAGTTGTGGTGTCAGCAGTTGTTGTAGTAGTGTCAGTTGTTGTGTCTGCAGTTGTGGTGTCAGCAGTTGTGGTAGTAGTGTCAGTTGTTGTGTCTGTAGTTGTGGTGCCAGCAGTTGTGGTGCCAGCAGTTGTGGTGCCAGCAGTTGTGGTAGTAGTGTCAGTGGTTGTGTCTGTAGTTGTGGTGCCAGCAGTTGTTGTAGTAGTGTCAGTTGTTGTGTATGTAGTTGTGGTGCCAGCAGTTGTGGTAGTAGTATCAGTTGTTGTGTCTGTAGTTGTGGTGTCAGCAGTTGTTGTAGTAGTGTCAGTTGTTGTGTCTGCAGTTGTGGTGTCAGCAGTTGTGGTAGTAGTGTCAGTTGTTGTGTCTGTAGTTGTGGTGCCAGCAGTTGTGGTAGTAGTGTCAGTTGTTGTGTCTGCAGTTGTGGTGCCAGCAGTTGTGGTAGTAGTGTCAGTTGTTGTGTCTGTAGTTGTGGTGCCAGCAGTTGTGGTAGTAGTGTCAGTTGTTGTGTCTGTAGTTGTGGTATCAGCAGTTGTGGTAGTAGTGTCAGTTGTTGTGTCTGCAGTTGTAGTGTCAGCAGTTGTGGTAGTAGTGTCAGTTGTTGTGTCTGTAGTTGTGGTGCCAGCAGTTGTGGTAGTAGTGTCAGTTGTTGTGTCTGCAGTTGTGGTGCCAGCAGTTGTGGTAGTAGTGTCAGTTGTTGTGTCTGCAGTTGTGGTGCCAGCAGTTGTTGTAGTAGTGTCAGTTGTTGTGTCTGTAGTTGTGGTGCCAGCAGTTGTGGTAGTAGTATCAGTGGTTGTGTCTGTAGTTGTGGTGTCAGCAGTTGTTGTAGTAGTGTCAGTTGTTGTGTCTGCAGTTGTGGTGTCAGCAGTTGTGGTAGTAGTGTCAGTTGTTGTGTCTGTAGTTGTGGTGCCAGCAGTTGTGGTAGTAGTGTCAGTTGTTGTGTCTGCAGTTGTGGTGCCAGCAGTTGTGGTAGTAGTGTCAGTTGTTGTGTCTGTAGTTGTGGTGCCAGCAGTTGTTGTAGTAGTGTCAGTTGTTGTGTCTGCAGTTGTGGTGCCAGCAGTTGTGGTAGTAGTATCAGTTGTTGTGTCTGTAGTTGTGGTGCCAGCAGTTGTGGTAGTAGTGTCAGTTGTTGTGTCTGCAGTTGTGGTGCCAGCAGTTGTGGTAGTAGTGTCAGTTGTTGTGCCAGCAGTTGTGGTGCCAGCAGTTGTGGTAGTAGTGTCAGTGGTTGTGTCTGTAGTTGTGGTGCCAGCAGTTGTGGTAGTAGTGTCAGTTGTTGTGTCTGTAGTTGTGGTGCCAGCAGTTGTGGTAGTAGTATCAGTTGTTGTGTCTGTAGTTGTGGTGCCAGCAGTTGTTGTAGTAGTGTCAGTTGTTGTGTCTGTAGTTGTGGTGCCAGCAGTTGTGGTAGTAGTGTCAGTTGTTGTGTCTGTAGTTGTGGTGCCAGCAGTTGTTGTAGTAGTGTCAGTTGTTGTGTCTGTAGTTGTGGTGCCAGCAGTTGTTGTAGTAGTGTCAGTTGTTGTGTCTGTAGTTGTGGTGCCAGCAGTTGTGGTAGTAGTGTCAGTTGTTGTGTCTGCAGTTGTGGTGCCAGCAGTTGTGGTAGTAGTATCAGTTGTTGTGTCTGTAGTTGTGGTGCCAGCAGTTGTTGTAGTAGTGTCAGTTGTTGTGTCTGTAGTTGTGGTGCCAGCAGTTGTGGTAGTAGTGTCAGTTGTTGTGTCTGCAGTTGTGGTGCCAGCAGTTGTGGTAGTAGTATCAGTTGTTGTGTCTGCAGTTGTGGTGCCAGCAGTTGTGGTAGTAGTGTCAGTTGTTGTGTCTGTAGTTGTGGTGCCAGCAGTTGTTGTAGTAGTGTCAGTTGTTGTGTCTGCAGTTGTGGTGCCAGCAGTTGTGGTAGTAGTGTCAGTTGTTGTGTCTGTAGTTGTGGTGCCAGCAGTTGTGGTAGTAGTGTCAGTTGTTGTGTCTGCAGTTGTGGTGTCAGCAGTTGTGGTAGTAGTGTCAGTTGTTGTGTCTGCAGTTGTGGTGCCAGCAGTTGTGGTAGTAGTGTCAGTTGTTGTGTCTGCAGTTGTGGTGTCAGCAGTTGTGGTAGTAGTGTCAGTTGTTGTGTCTGTAGTTGTGGTGCCAGCAGTTGTGGTAGTAGTATCAGTTGTTGTGTCTGCAGTTGTGGTGCCAGCAGTTGTGGTAGTAGTGTCTGTAGTTGTGGTGCCAGCAGTTGTGGTAGTAGTGTCAGTTGTTGTGTCTGCAGTTGTGGTAGTAGTGTCAGTTGTTGTGTCTGCAGTTGTGGTGCCAGCAGTTGTGGTAGTAGTGTCAGTTGTTGTGTCTGTAGTTGTGGTGCCAGCAGTTGTGGTAGTAGTGTCAGTTGTTGTGTCTGCAGTTGTGGTGTCAGCTGTTGTGGTAGTAGTGTCAGTGGTTGTGTCTGTAGTTGTGGTGCCAGCAGTTGTGGTAGTAGTGTCAGTTGTTGTGTCTGTAGTTGTGGTATCAGCAGTTGCGGTAGTAGTGTCAGTTGTAGTGTCAGCAGTTGTGGTAGTAGTGTCAGTTGTTGTGTCTGTAGTTGTGGTGCCAGCAGTTGTGGTAGTAGTGTCCGTTGTTGTGTCTGCAGTTGTGGTGCCAGCAGTTGTTGTAGTAGTGTCAGTTGTTGTGTCTGTAGTTGTGGTGCCAGCAGTTGTGGTAGTAGTATCAGTTGTTGTGTCTGTAGTTGTGGTGTCAGCAGTTGTTGTAGTAGTGTCAGTTGTTGTGTCTGCAGTTGTGGTGCCAGCAGTTGTGGTAGTAGTGTCAGTTGTTGTGTCTGTAGTTGTGGTGCCAGCAGTTGTGGTAGTAGTGTCAGTTGTTGTGTCTGCAGTTGTTGTGCCAGCAGTTGTGGTAGTAGTGTCAGTTGTTGTGTCTGTAGTTGTGGTGCCAGCAGTTGTGGTAGTAGTGTCTGTAGTTGTGGTATCAGCAGTTGTGGTAGTAGTGTCAGTTGTTGTGTCTGCAGTTGTGGTGTCAGCAGTTGTGGTAGTAGTGTCAGTTGTTGTGTCTGTAGTTGTGGTGTCAGTGTTTGTACCCGTAGATGTAGTGCCAGTTGTTGTACCCGTAGATGTAGTGCCAGTTGTTGTAACTGTAGCTGTGGTGCCAGTTGTTGTATCTGTAGTTGTGGTGTCAGTTGTTGTACCCGTAGATGTAGTGCCAGTTGTAGTATCTGTAGCTGTGGTGCCAGTTGTTGTATCTGTATTTGTGGTGTCAGTTGTCGTATCTGTAGCTGTGTTGCTAGTTGTTGTACCTGTAGATGTGGTGCCAGTTGTTGTATCTGTAGTTGTGGTGTCAGTTGTTGTAGTATAGCCTGTGGTGGTGCTAGTAGCTGTAGTTGTTGTGTCAGTTATTGGAGAGGTAGAGTCAGTTGTTGTATCTGTAGCTGTGGTGCCAGTTGTTGTACTTGTAGATGTGGTTCCAGTTGTCGTATCTGTAGTTGTGGTGTCAGTTGTTGTACCTGTAGATGCGGTGCCAGTTGTTGTATCTGTAGTTGTGGTGCCAGTTGTAGTATCTGTAGTTGTGGTGCTAGTTGTTGTATCTGTAGCTGCGGTGCCAGTTGTTGTATCTGTAGCTGTGGTACCAGTTGTTGTACTTGTAGATGTGGTACCAGTTGTTGTATCTGTAGTAGTGGTGTCAGTTGTTGTACCTGTAGATGTGGTGCCAGTTGTTGTGTCTGTAGTTGTGGTGTCAGTTGTTGTACCTGTAGATGCGGTGCCAGTTGTTGTATCTGTAGATGTGGTGCCAGTTGCAGTATCTGTAGTTGTGGTGCCAGTTGTTTTATCTGTAGCTGTGGTACCAGTTGTTGTACTTGTAGATGTGGTACCAGTTGTTGTATCTGTAGTAGTGGTGTCAGTTGTTGTACCTGTAGATGTGGTGCCAGTTGTTGTGTCTGTAGTTGTGGTGTCAGTTGTTGTACCTGTAGATGCGGTGCCAGTTGTGGTGCCAGTTGTAGTATCTGTAGTTGTGGTGCTAGTTGTTGTATCTGTTGTTGCGTTGCCAGTTGTTGTATCTGTAGCTGTGGTACCAGTTGTTGTACTTGTAGATGTGGTACCAGTTGTTGTATCTGTAGTTGTGGTGTCAGTTGTTGTACCTGTAGATGCGGTGCCAGTTGTTGTATCTGTAGTTGTGGTGCCAGTGGTAGTATCTGTAGTTGTGGTACCAGTTGTTGTATCTGTAGCTGTGGTACCAGTTGTTGTACTTGTAGATGTGGTACCAGTTGTTGTATCTGTAGTTGTGGTGTCAGTTGTTGTACCTGTAGATGTGGTGCCAGTTGTTCTATCTGTAGTTGTGGTGTCAGTTGTTGTTCCTGTAGATGTAGTGCTAGTTGTTGCATCTGTAGTTGTGGTGTCAGTTGTTGTAGTATTGCCTGTGGTGGCGCTAGTATCTGTAGTTGTTGTATTAGGGTTTGTGGTGACAGTTGTTGTGCCGGTATTTATAGTGCTGGCAGTTGTACTATTGGAACCGGTAGTTGTTGTACCAGTACTAGTGGTAGTATCACTTGCAAGTGTAGAATCAGTTGTTGTTGTGATGTAGGTTGTGGTAGAGCCAGTAGTTGTTCCGTCAGATGTTGTTGTATTATTATTAATAGGGCTAGCAGTGATAACTTGTGCAACAGCGGTGTTTGCACCATTTGCTAGCGTCACTGTTGTTTGAAGTCTAGCTACATAAGGTACGCATGTCGCATTAATTGAACAAGATTTGTTGTAGCAATCAAATTTTCCGCTTGCACATGTTTTAACAACAATTTGATTCTGCACACATTCTAAATAGTTCGAGCAGTTGTAAGGATGCGCCATTATTCGTCCATTTACCATACAACTATTATTTATATTGATTTGTTGTAAAGGTACGCGCGGATCTTGTGGACAACTTACAGAGTTTGTATTGTTAGTACAACTTTGTTTGAAATAATTAAATGTTGCATTCACACATACTGATTTATAGTATTGGCCATTTACACATCTGAAGTAAAGGCTACAGTTACCAGAGAATGGAATTGAAAACCCATTTGCAGGACACACAGTTGTGGTTGGTTTACGAGTTATAATAGTTGGCGCTGGTGTAGTAGTTGTAGTAGTAGTAGTAGTAGTACTAGTTGTTGTTGTTGTTGCTTCTGCTGCTGGTTTTTTAAACAGACTGTACCAGAGCCAAGGTCCACATCGCAGGAACTTACGAATGTTTGACTTCATGGTAACACAAGTTCTTTTTATCCAATCATATTTCAATGTACCAGTACATGACTTCTTTTGTATTGCATTATTTTCACAGATATAATAGTTTTTACAGCTGAATAGATCTCCTATACTCACACCATTCTTTGGACATCTTTTAGCTAACTTAACAGTATTAGTAAACTTTTTTATTAACGGATCTTGAGGGCAGCATACGGGATTGAGTTTTTCGGAACATGTGCCGGTCCAACAGTCCCATTTTTGACCAGTTGGACATGTTTGTAATTTAATACGCCCTCCTTGGCAAGCCCAGAAAGCATTACATCTTGTAATTTCTAGAAATTTTAGTTGTGGGTTATTCTTGCATAATATATGAAATCCTACTACGGAGTAGACCAGAAGACTTAAAACCACCAAATATTTACCTGAAAAAATAAAATACAAAATTAATATTGTATTTTAAATATTTAATTATTTATTTATTGTTTGGGCGGTCAAACAGAACATAGTTCCTATAGACCTTCACGAAAAATTTACAATAAGATATTAATTATAAATACAATGATACAATTAAAAAAGAAAAAGAAAAATATTAACATAAAAATTAATACAACAAAAAGAGTTTTTTATATATAAGTATAATCTAACTTAACTCAAATAAAACTTAATATAACTTAACTCAACGTATCGTTGAGTTAAGTTCTCAATTTACATTCCACTAGTTTTTTTGTATTCTAAAAATATTGAATAATAAGATATATTTAGCAGTTTATTGCCTACGAAATTGATTTAACGCTTTTGAACAAAGATTCTTAACTGGGGTGCCATATGTGTAGAAATCCTCCCTCGCTCATAAACCGTTCAAATGTTTTTTTTTTTTTTATCAAGTATCACTCCCCACTAACAAAAATGAAGCATATGTTATTTTGTAGACATGATAAAACTTGTAAGTAACACAGATGTGACTATGGAAGTGATTTGCAAGTTCAGTGAGCTCAATATGATTTACTTGTATTAATATTATACATATGACGCATCATTTGGGACATATCATATTATACCATGTGTTCAAAAAGAAATTACATAAGGATTGGCTGTGGAAAAATAAAATAATGTGTACTGCAAGCTTTAACTGTCAATTAATTAACTGTCATCACTGTTGATGTCATAAGTTTCTATTGAAAATTCAATATAACTCCTCAAATTCTTATAAATGCTTTTAACAGTATGAAAATACTAGTAAATTTGTGTCAGCAGGAAAACGGTGGTCATTTTGAACAGCTTCTTTAATTTTTTATGTTTATTTTTCTGTACCTGTGAAATCAGAAAATATATTGTATATAATGTATAAATTTGTATTTAGCTGGCTAATATGGTTGTATAGACTAATGGCTAATAAAACAATATAATAAAGAATAATTTCCAATTTCAATAATTAAAAAGGCTGTGCCTAAACGTTAGTCAATCGTTATATAAAGCTTGCAATTGACATTATTTTTCCACAGCCAACCCTTATGTAATATCTTTTTGAACTCATGGTACCTCATGTCATATGCAATATCAGTATGATGAGCGCTCCGCTTAAGATTTCTCCTAACTAGTTTTGAACCAAATATCAATGTTATTAAATCCCCATCAACCCCAAGAATCACATTAATTATTAATAAATTGTTCTTTGTAAATTGTGTATTTACAGGATGCCCGTTTTTCGAGCCTAACGTGAATCTTGTGAATCGTAAGAGATACGAAGTCGGTTAAATTGGGGTAAAGTTACCGCATTAGTTGTACAATTGAATTATGTATTTGGTTTTCCGGAAAAGTGCACAGGTCACTAGATACGAGCAAAAACTTATTTTGGTCTATTTACGATTTGGCTTATAACTTATTTACCGTATATTCCGGCGTATAACGCGCACTTTTAACATTGAAAGTTTTGTCAAATTTGTTGGGGGCGCGTTATACGCCGGGTATAAAACTTACCCGTTCGAAGATTAGAATGGTAATAGTGTAAATAGGGTATAAATAGGATTCCTGTTATATAATGAATACATAATATAAATACTAATCAACCGATTAACAGATATACCTTACCGGCTTATACATACGGTTGTTATGAAGAAATATTGGCATAAAAGTATTTCCAGGAAAGCAGATTATAAGGGTGCGCGGTATACGAGGAATACATGCAAAAATTAAAATAAATCTATTCAAATTTGAGGTGCGCGTTAAGCGGCGTCCACACTATGCCGCAGTTTGCCAGTTGGCAAGGCCAGTTGGCAAACTGCGGCATAGTGTGGACGTGACCGTTGGCACATGCCATCGTGCCAGCGGCATGCCAACGAGAATCGCTCGAGTGTCGATCTCCTTCAAAGAAAGCCGATAAGAACGTTGAGTGGGGACGTGCCAACTGGCATCACGCGGCTTTAGGCTTAAATTCAGGTTGTGATTCAGACGCATATGAGCAACGTTGTTTATAGATGGAGTGGACAAACGAAAAAGTGTTTAATTTGATCGATTTGTACCGGGATCGTCCTATTTTGTGGGACTGTCGTTTAAAGGACTATAAAGACAGGAATAAGAGATGTGACGATCTATTGGAAATTGCGGTTAGTTTTGGAGTACAAAAAGAAGAAATTGATAGAAAAATCAAAAACTTGGTGTGTCATTTTTCGCGCTAAATAAAAAAAGAGAGGGAATGTAATAAGTCCGGTGCGTGATCTACTTTGAAGACTTGGACGTACCCAAAACAGTCGTTTGCACCGTTTGCGTATTTTTTCTTCACTGTCAAGTATGATAACAGCAGCTGAAGCAATTAGTAAATCTTCCTCGGTGAACATTGTGCGACTAAACTAAATGCCAACACAGATGTGGACGTGTATACAGCCACTGGCTTTGCCAGTTGGCATTGCCAGCTGGCCTTGCCAACTGGCAAACTGCAGCATAGTGGGGATGCGCCTTTATACGCTGGTGCGCGTTATACGCTGGTGCGCGTTATACGCCGGAATATACGGTATTTCAATTCATACAAATTTCTTATTTGCACGTTCTATCAATTTTTATAGCTTGTTTAATTTTTGAGAAATTCGTACTAAATTCCAATTTTCATAAGGGGCTCAAAGTTGTCCTTAAATGCATTAAATCGAGATTATGTTTGTTTTTCCAATGATATAAAATAGACATAAATTAAAATGAAAATTAACTAAGAAATTAGAAAATTATTAGTTTTATTCATTTCGATCAAATGTACTTATGGCAAGAAATAAAATTAAAATTTTTAATTTTTTCCGGACTTGTTTCCATTATATTATTTCTTTATTAATGAAAAATCATATTTACAAAACAATTCCTGTTGATCAGCGTTTCCCAAAGTGTGTTCCGCGGAACCCCAGGATTCCGCAATAAAATTCAGGGGTTCCGCGAGACAAGGTGCTCTTTATATCTCTCTTGTTTCATAAAACTGGATATTTAAAAAAATAATAAAAGGAATTTAAGATATAGTCAAAAATTTAGTCAAGAATAATACAAAAAAGCAGAAAAAACAACTTTCTGGTCTGATATAAATATATGAGGAATATCCTCATTTACCAAGAAGGGCTATTCGGTTTTTGTTACCGTTTGCAACTACGCACATGTGTGAATCTGGATTTTGAAAAAACGCTGATACAAAATCGAAATATCGCAGCAAACTAAATTCTGCACCAGATATGCGAATTCGATTATCCAATATTATACCAAATTTTGAAAGGATATTAGGATCCAAAAAGCAAAAACATGCTTCTCATTAAACCTAGCTGTATTATTAAAGAGACTCACACTTTATACGAAAAATATAAATATAAAATAAAGGCAAATCTAGCTCGCTTATTTTGTGATTTTTTTTTTTAAATTTTAATGTTCTAGTTTTTATGAATACAATGAAAATAACTACTAATTTATAAACTCTTACTTTTCTGTCGTATTTATGAATGGAAAAATTTTGCAGTACTCTATTTTTTTTTTTTTTTTGTATTTTAAGTTGTATCAAAATTGTTTCCAATACAGGGGATCCGTGTTTTATTTTAACAGCGCTTAGGGGTTTCGTGACAAAATAAGTTTGGGAACCACTGCTGTAGACATTACATAACGAAAACATAATCAACACTCTAACACAGCGGTTCTCAAAGTGTGCTCCACGGAGCCCAGGGGTTACGCGAGCTACCTCAAAGGGCTCCGCGAATTATAAATTTAAATCCGCTAAAAATTAATATATATTAACAAAAAATTATAATTATTATTAATTTACATAAAGTTAATTTGTTGCTCTGAAAAGTTTAAATTTATTTAATTAATGAACTAAAAAAATCTGTAACGGTTAACTCAATATAGTGCACTCGCCTATTCGATAAAAACAGTAAGTAAGTTCTTCAATTGTTCAATTAGTTTTTACGATTTGAGTTTTTGTTGCAACGCAAAATGCTCCGGTCCAGAAAGACTAGTTCAGTTTGACTGTTGAGGTCGGACAACAATATTTTCCAGATTTTCCAGAAGAGAATGAAAAGCTTAAAAATTATACATGGATTATAAACCCATTCATAGTTCAGAAAAGGCCAGAAACATTCACAGCTAAGGAGTACGAAATTTTCATTGACATGATTTCAGATTCCTCACTACATTTTGGTGCACTTTGAGAGAAGAATGTGCAGATTTATCAATGAAAGCTGTTAAAATACTTCTTTCTTTCGCTACGACTTATTTGTGCGAATCTGGATTTTCTTCGTATGCTGCAACAAAAACAAAATACCGCAACAGACTCGATGCAGAAGCTGATATGAGGATTTAACTGTCCTCTATAAAGTCAGACATAAAAGAATTATGTAAAAATAGGAAACAAGCCCATGCATCCCACTAAAAATGTTTGTTTTTTTATAATATTTTGCAATTATTTTCTGATAAATAAATGATTTTATTGAAGTACAAATAATTTAATTCTTACTTTTTATTTATAAATATATATATAAAAATATATCTATTCTTCGATGTTAAGTATCGTCGAGTGGCACATACACATAATTAGTTAACCAGGGGGTTCCGTGGAATAGTGGGGTTCCGTGGAAATTTGTATGCCTTTGGAGTGCTCCGCAGCTCAAAAAGTTTGAGAACCGCTGCTCTAACACATAAAATAAGGAGAAGGGATGTCAGACGAGCAATATCTCATTTAAGGCTGCGTATAACCCCCGGAGGTTACTAGTTTCTTATACAAAACTAACAATCTGAAATAAAATTAGTATCAACCTATACATCAAATTTTGCACCGAATTTGTATCTATCTAATAAGATAGTTTTAATTGTAGAAACATTAATTGTAAAAATATTATCGCTCAATAACTTAAAAATAGACCTCAGCGATATTGTTCTGTAATTTTTTAAATCTATTTGTGGGTTTCGAATAACTTTTATATTTATATAGTTTTGTGTAGAAATGTTCAAATAATACGTCAATTTTTTTTTCGACTTGATTACTTATAGTTTAGAGCCTTCGTCGAAAAATATTATACTTAAAGATACTAGAATGCCACTTGGTACACGTATTCTTCACGAGAAATAAATCATTTTTACCCGTAACACCAATTTTGAAAACCGCGGCATATTGAAGAGGGCGGCAAAAATAGATTACCAAGTACAATAACTATAAGTAATTTTCACAATACAACAAAATAACTCCAATCATATTTGTAGAATGAAGCTTTAGGTACAATTTGCCGCATCGTACGCAAATATGCGTCGATTGGTTTACAAGATAGCGTCTATAATGCAATTTGCTTATTTACAACTACCTAACAGTTTTTTCTACAATTAAAAATATCCTATTAGATAGATAAAAATTCGCTGGAAATTTTGATATATAGATTGTTATTAATTTTATTTCCGATTATTAGTTTTGTATAAAAAACTATTGAGGACTATAGGGTTGTGCGCCGCCTTAAGGAAAAGAATAGAGCTCTGTTTGGAGGTTGAAGGTGAAACATTCGGGAATTTATTGTAATGCTATTCATTTTATTTTAAATGCAATAATTTTCTAATTTCTCACTTATTTTTATTTTAATTTAGATGTTTTTTATATCATTGGAAAGAAAGAAAAAATCTCGATTTAATGCATTTAAAGGCAACTTTGATCCCCATATGAAAATTGATAGTATAAATTTCTCAAAAATGATACGAGCTATAAGAATTTTGAGGACGACTATGAATTCATCATAAAAAAGTGCATCTAGACCAGGGGTCTCCAAACTTTTTCGGAAGCGGGCCCCATTAAATAAATGGCGGGCCGGACAGCTTGAATTCAGCTGGGAACTTGGCGCTTGATTTTAAAAAGAAGCTTAATAATAATGTTATTATTAATAAAAATAATAATTTTAAGAATCGGATATTATTTAGTTATAGTTATGTTTTATTTTGCCATTTTCTAATTATTTTGTCCCGCAGGCCGTAGTTTGGTAACCCCTGCTCTAGAATGTGCCAAAAAGTAAATTGACCAATATCAGTTTTTTGCTCGTATCTAGTGACCTGGGCACTTTTCCGGAAAACCAAATACATTATTGTGGCCAACTAATGCGGCAACTTTGCCCCAGTTTAACCGACTTCGTATCTCTGCGGTTCACGAGATCCCAATGGTTAGGCTAAAAATACGGGCACCCTTTATATTTAAAATTGTTTCCTAAGTTTGCATATATTATTTGGTATCCATTTGTATTTTTTTTTTTTCACTTGTTAAATGTATACTTTTTTCTAATTATTAATTAGGTAATACCTCAATGTCTTGGGAGACATAACATATTGTTTGTTATATTTTAATAAAATAGGGAGGGGCTATAACAATTTTCATTAAACTGGAAGGGTTTGTTTGCAAAAGGCTGAGATGTAAAGAAAAGTAAAGTAAATAAAAGAAAGTATTAAAGAATATTTAGAACTTCCTTTGGAGCTTTCCTCAGATAACCGTCGCTAAAAATCTTTTTAAGTTTAAGCATTTAGCGACTACAATTTTTTGTTAAGTTTAATGCCTTAGTTGCAAAATACTTTTGAGGATAGGAAGATGACTCGTGTGAAGATGCAGCAAATTTTATTTAAAGAAGGAATTGGGATAGAGTTAATAGTCTTCCTTTGCAAGTCAATCGTGTTGCATTAATCTTAATTATCAAACTTTATCTGTTACTTTGCTATAATTCTTAGATAATCTTACTACACAATAACATAAGATTAAAACACTTATAATTATTCTAAATATATAAAATTAATGATTTAAAATAGTACTGTAATTGGCCATATATCCCATATCGATGACATTTTTGCCCCATATGGTGGTATTTATGCCTCCCTAAAATAATACATTTGATTTTGACTAACAATTTTAATATTTTTTTAAAATAACAATTAAAAATTACAATTTAATCAAAATTACAATTTATTATTATTATTTTTTTTTACCGACTGCCAACATATATACGGAGTGGTCATACCGATTTTGACTATTTTTAGCATGATGTCTGTTGGTCTGTGTGTCTGTCGGTCCATGGAGATGTGTAGAGCAATTTTGGCCAAACGGATTTTTATGAAACTTCATATTTAAGTTTTTGACATCAATGGCATTAGTTGTTTAACTTTTGGTACAAATCGGTCAACTATAAATGTAAGTTTACTCGTGTCGGTTTTAAGATTTTTGCGAATATTTCACAACAGAGAAAATTTTCTAAAACATCTATTCTACAAAAATTACTATACAAGTAATAATTAACAACTTTTATTTGAAATATTTTTTGATAGGACTTAATAAATTTTTAAAACTTTTCATATTTTTGCGATATTTTTTCCAAGTATCTATTTTGGTATATATGTTGTTGCGTGTCCTTGGGAAAATTTTAGTATAAGATTATATATATTTATATATATTTTATTATAAGATTATGTATACAATGCCCGAGCCATATATCCCACATTTATTGCGGCCTTGTATCCTTTTTCTATGGGATAGATGCCCCATCTGTTTATTTCGAATGTATACAATATTGAGCATTATTTTCTACTCTATAATGTGAGGTTAAGTGTCTTCTGATACCTAGTAATGAAACTAATTTTCTTAAAGTTATAGTTACGTCATAAAACCTTAAGGCAAAATGTCGTAATTATTGAAATACAACCACTCATATGAGCACCTACTTTTACAATTTAATTTTTCATAAACTATTAACATTGATAATAATTTAACACATTTATTTCAGAAGACTGTGTTTCTCGTACAAACTGTCAGTACTGAAATGATACAAACACACACCGTTATGGATATATGCGAAGTGGGGCGTTTATCCCACTGGGGCATCTATACCAACTTTACTATATGGAAAGTAAATTAGTTAGAATCAGAGAGTCGAACCCACATTTATTTCGTTCCGGTTTACGGTTACGTCCCAAGTAAATGTTTTCGTTCCAGTTTCGGTTCGTCTAAAAATTTCGGTTTAGTTCCATTTCGGTTCCGGTTCGAATAACAAGTTAAAAAGAATGTCTAATTCTTCGTATTTAAATTCCCTTCGTATTCTTGTTTTTAAAAATGAAAATAGACATACATATTGCGCGTAAATTAAATAAAATTCTAACGAATTGGAAGTAAATTAGAAAAATAATTAATGACACAGGGCCGGATTAAGGGGGAGTTAAGACAGTCAGTTGCCCTGGGCACCAGATGCAAGGAGTGCTGAAAATTTTGGTTGAAGACTTATTTTTTGCTCAACAAATATTTTGGACAGTAATGAACAACTTAATTTTCAGCTGGCTTAAAAATTTGGGTTCAGCTGGCTAGTAACTTCAGCTTAAATTTTGCGTAATTATGCACATCTGGGGGCGCCATATAAAGAGTCTGCCCGGGGTGTGGGAATACTTTAGGCCGACCTTGATTTAGGGTTGCCATCTAACGCCTTACTCTAACCCGAAGCAAAAAAAAAGTTGTGTTTTAAATAGAGATGTGTCGGATAACATAAAAGCTCTATCTGCGGATACAAATACGGATAGGGATTATTTGTTATTTGATCCGTTTATACGGATACGGAACTTCCATGTAAGAACAGAGACCTTGAAGCAATAGTTTGATATATCGCGCTGTTCCTATAGACCGTTCAATTGTAAGAATGCAGTACAGGTTAAATGAAGTTTCGAAAACCACTAGCAAATTATGCGATGCTCGATTTAACATCAGTCTAAACGCCAAAATAAAATTTACTCCTCCTTGGGCATTTTTAGACGCAAGCTTGTATGAAAACTAATTTAAAGTTTTCTATAAGATATTTGTTTAAATTCCGCCTTAGAAAAACGGATACGGATCCGAATATGGATTTTTATTTTTTGCAGATCATCCACGGATACGGATAGCTGCACACCACTAGTATTAATTATAATCCATTGTTCATCTGAGTAAGCCAAGATATTTTTTTTGTTTGGTTCCATAAATTTTACATTAAAAAATAATGACATTCTTCCAATCTTATTTGTATATTTTCAACATATTATCAACTCATATTAAATAAAATCTATTAAATAAAAAAAAAACTATGTTTTTGACATTTTATTTCCACATGTTTCGTTATTTTTCGTGGCTACCAACAAAACTGCCACCCTACCATAGCCTACTCCGATAAAGAAACATCGTGAATGGATTTTAAGTAAATATTTATTATATATACAATATATGCTTCATAAAATAAGAAAAGAAAATCAAAAAAAGCGATGAGAGGCGCAGATATTCAGAAAATCACTTAAAGTGCGGGGGCCAGAAATTCAGAAAATACTTGAAGTGTAGGAAAGGCAAAAAACGTGTAACAAGCCGTCAATATTATATAAAAAAAGTTGGATGTTTAAATTTCGCGCGAACCGGAGAAATAAGGATCGAACCCGGGACCCGGACACAAACCTGTAAAACCTGGAACCTCCAGGTCAGATCCGAAGAGGGGGCAACCCCACTCTGATTACACACAGTTCATATAATCACAATTATAGAGACGAAAAACGTTAAAAAATAGTAATAATTAATATAAACTTCTCTTACAAGAATAATAAATAATAAGTTTGTAAAGTCGCAATATTATAAAGAAGACATTATAATACAAAAAAAAATATATATCACAGTTCATTCAGTTGAAAAAATAATATTTGAAATTTGAAATTAAAAATCCATGTTTAATCGATACATTAATATATTCTTCAAATTTGCTTCTGATGGATTCATTCTTTTATCAGTCAACATAAGTTTTAGTAGTAGGAAAGCGATTAATGAATTAATTTAATGAAAAAAAAATTGAACCGAAATTAACCGTTATTAACATTTCGTTCAGGTTTCAGTTTCGGTTTTTAAATGGAGCAATTTTACGTTCCGGTTACTATTCCGGTTCTGTTAAAAATTCCGGTTAGTTTCGGTTTTCGGTTCAGTTCCGGTTCGACTCTTTGATTATAATAGAGAATTTAGCAATGTTTTAACGGTTCCTAAAAACAGTGCACTTGTTTTTTTATAGAGCCATGTATAATACACCATTTTTAATAAATTAAAACTCAATTACTATTCCAAACGAGTGTTGACTTACCCCACATATTGTCGGATAATGTGTTAGATTTAACTGAACTCTTCTTAGAGACAGGCACACATATATATAGTTTATTGACAATTTTGCCAAGGTAAACCATCTACATTGTTAGAAAATTGGATTGTTTTTTTCAACGTTCATACCTTATCTTCATTACTAATAACAGAAATTCAATACAATATTAAATGCACTCAAAAATATAATTATGCTTTTGCTCAAGTCTAACTAATTTTAGTGCGTTATCTTTTGATAATATTTCATATAATTTTCTTATGGATTTCTAATTATTGTAATAGATAGTTTTCAATGTTCAATAACGATTTCTCTATGATAGTACTTTTAAAAATTATTTTCCAATTGCCATTTAATCCAAACGCGTAGAAATAATTGTAGTATATGTTTCATTTTGTAATTAAAAGGGAAACTAGAAATCTGAAATAAACAATTTATTAGGGTTTTGTAGGTATGGCCAAAAAACCCTTATACCGTCATTTTGTCGTCTGTCTGTCTGTCTGTCTGTTCGGTAAAAATTGTAGCCAAACGGCTAAACCTAGAGAGTTGAAATTTGGCATGCTTACACAATTCTTTGACCCGCACATAGGAAAAATACTAAAACATCTAAAAAACATATCCCCCTAAAAATATAAACAAATATGTGCTCATCGAAAAAAAAAAATACTTTTTTTTATAATTCTGAGTAGGGTATCAAATGAAAGCCCTTGGTACGTGGATTAACGATCAAATTTTTATTTTTGCAAAATAAATTATTTTGAAGCGATTTTTGCCAAAATTGTGCAAAAAAATTTTTGTCCCACACCCTGTAGCCCAGATGGTTTAAACTAAAAATCTGAAAAAATTCTAAGTAATGTACATTGGTGTGAACCGGAATAGTACAACAGGAATTTTTGATCAGATTATGTTTTTGGAGAAAAACCCATTTTTTGTGATTTTGGCTAATAATGTACACAAGTTATAGCTTTGTAACACGCCACACTGGAACGTGTATGCTGGTGTAGTGGTATTAGTCACTGATTTTTCAACCGAGTAACCCGATCCGAAAGGGATCGAACCCTGTGAGAACAGACTATATTATTATTATTATTTTTGTTTTTATTTTTATATTGTTTAAATTATTTTTTCAAAATTCTAGTTATATTTTGGCAAATGTTGCATTTAATTTTTAAAAGCGTAAATTTAATAACCAGTGGAAATTGTTTAAATTATAATTTAATTCTGTTTCAATGTACACGAAATCAGAGGGACGGAACTTATAACAACCAATGGAAGCCATAGGCGCAATTTTTAAAATTTTTAATGAACCTTGCTATATAAAAAAAAAAGTACTGCACATATTTAGAAACTTAAATAATGGTATTAGGCGTTCGAATTAAAATTAACAAAAAAAAAAAATTTTAATATAAAGTTTGTTTTCGCATCCAAAATAATCATCATTCACTTACTAAATACCTGCAAAACCCTGAAATGTGTGAAAATTCACACTTCACATCAATTTTTTATGTTGCATATTTATAATATCATCTTAGGGTGGTAATTTTGAATTTGACAAATAAGTGATATTAATGACAATCTGACATTTGTAATTTTTGAAATAAGATAACCTTAATAGAATAAAACCATTGAATAAAAAGACACATAAAGAGGGTGTTATCCAAAATTATTAAAGTATAAGGTTGTCTCGTAACTTTTAGTGGTGGGGGTAAATAGAGAATCTTCGCGTCATCCGTATGCTAATAGGACGTCAGTTTTTGTTTATCGCAGGAGTCGGCAACCTTTTTGTCAATAAGGGCGCAATATAAAATCAAATGTTATTAAGGGCGCATAAAAACGTAAAATAAGTAAACACTGGTGGTTCGCATGGTCGTCTAATCTAGCGCTGATCGCTTAAGTCGAATCATCAATAGATGCGATGTGGATATTGGGCTCAGTATGTGTGTGTCTCGATAGCGACGACGCCTAAAAATTATACCGAGGGCGCCACGGCGCCCGCGGGCGCTGTTTTGCCGACCCCTGGTTTATCGTATATGTATATACACGTGAAGTTTTTGTTATAGATATAAAATTATCGTCTAATTTTTATTTTTTTTACTTGTTTTAATTTCTTTTTTCTTAGAAAGGAATGTTTCTTCGTTCTAAATAATTTTTCTTACATTCATTTTTGATGTGAAGAGTGAAATATTTCAATATTTTAGTAGGGGGACTCACTCCCTCGTATCTACCCTAATATTCATCAAATTGAAAAAATGCATAGAACAAATAAGATTTGTGTCTTATAAACAATTTTTTTACATAATTTTTTCTGTTAAAATAGTTCTGTTTATAAAGGAAATATTTTAATTTTTTTAGTACCAGTTTTAACCCAGAAACACCCCCTAAGAAAGAAAATTTTGAGATACCATGCCTATATTTGATCCTGATTCTACTCTATTGTACCAAATTTCGTTAAAATACGTTCAGCCGTTTTTAAAAACAGATATAACCTCCAATTTTATTAATTACTATATTATTATAGCAATTTGTTTTTCTATTTTTATTTAAATATACCTAAAATTATATTTGTATTCGATTTTATTGTTATTTATTAACTATAATACAAATACACATCACCTTAAATTTTATATAAATCATTATAAAACTTCCTTAGGTTTTTATTTATAATTTATTCAGTAGAACTGTCAATGAAAATAGTCAATAAAAATATTTAAAAACGTGCAACATCTATATTAATTTAATATGCTAGGTTGAACTACGCATACCTGTGACGTATTCCCTCTCACGCTCTGATTGGTCAGAAGTTACGAGACAACTTTTACTTTAATAATCTTGGTAACCAGTGATGGGATTCAATTTACTCAACAACCGATTCGCAGGGGTATTTGTTTAAAAACACAAAATTTTCACAAAATTCAAAATAGTATAATTATTTAAATTAAACATTAAGATATGTAATTATTTTAAATATTGCCAAACAACCCTCTGATTTTCAGTCACTTCTACTTCCGTTTTTATTTTTAAACGAGGATCATCCGAACTGTGGTTGCTTCTTAACCAATTTAGCACTATCGGTACTGGATCCCAATCTATTAAAGGCAAACCATTCAAATTAATAACCATTATATTACTTATATTTGAAACGATCAGTCTGTTTCGTTTTTCTGTGCATATATTATTCATAAGGCTAAAGTCTCTTTCAGCTTCTGCTGAACTGACGGCTATGGTCATTCCCTGTATCTAAAGTCTTTTAACAAGCGGTTCGCCGAACTTAAAATTTCTTAACAAACGGTTCGAGCGAACCGGGTGAATCCCATCACTGTTGGTAACGTATTAGAAAATAAAATATATAATCGATTTATTTGGTTTGAGCGGAACTAGATTTTCAAATTTAGTAACTTTTAACGATTTAATGAACCTTTTGATCACATTGTTTAGCAAAAGCCCACTTCATCATAAAACGTGAGCTAGTGACAACTTGACAAAACTAAAAATCCATTTAGTTCCGCTTAAACGTTTGGAATAGCGGAAACAATAAAAATATAACAAAAAAAAACAGCTGTGGCCACCACAGGACCGACCGCCATCATAAAGTACTTATATAATTTACATTCTAGCATCAGAGTAGGAATAACTTGACCTAATATTTTCTAACAGAGATATTATTTATCATGACCATGGAAACGTTACATAAAAATATGAAAAAATTGAGACGGAAAAAATTTCGAAAAATTTTACTGAAATTATTCGAAATTTTTCGTTTTATCAAAAAACGTCTCAAATAATAGTTATTAGTTATTGCTTTTATAGCAACTTTTGTTTAATAAACTTTTTGGAAATATTTTTCTGTTGTGAAATATTCACAAAAATCTTAAAATCGACACGAGTAAACTCCCATTTTTAGTCAACCGATTTTTACCAAAAGTTGATCAACTCGTGCCATTGATGGCAGAAGCTTAAATATGAAGTTTCATAAAAATCCTTTCAGCCAAATTTGCTCTGCACGTGTACACAGACAGACGGACAGACGGACAGACGGACAGACAGACGGACAGACGGACAAACAGACAGACAGACAGACAGACAGACGGAAGGACAGACAGACCGACAGACATCATGCTAAAAATAGTCAAAACGTTATGTAGGGACCTCAGTTCGTGGAGATCCATCGAAATCTCGAAACGTCAAAATTGCTATGGTCACAATACCTCCCTTATATATGTTGGCGGTCGGTAATAGTCTTGCTTTAGAGTCAATAGGTAAAATTCTATTACTGTCCATTTAAGTAAAAAAAGTGAATTCATATATTTCAGGGCTTTGTAGGTATTTTTGGCATTTAAAATATTAAAACCGGTCTAAAAGACCAACATCTTTTTGTTGCGTTCCTTCCCGAATACAGCGTGGGTACGGAATATTTGCAAAGGAGGGGGGGGGGGGAAGAAAGCTATTCTTTTCGATTGTGATAAAGTGAAAAACAGCAAGAAGATAAAGACCTTAACAAAGCGAGATTGACAACACCTCATAGTTTTCGAAAATAATATATTACACAAAATCTTTGGTCCCATTCAAATTAATAGTGAATGGAGAATCCGTAAGAACAAAGATATTCAACAACTGTACTCAAGGCCAAGTGTGACACAAGAACTAAGAGGAAGACGATTACAGTGGATATGACACGTTATGAGGATGAGGGAGGACATAATGGTTAGGAAGGTATGGGAAGGAAGATTGAATATCTGTCCAGTGGGAAGACCTCGCAAGAGATGAAGAAATCAATTAACCGAAGATTTAACAAATATTGTTATATAGGGCACATGGCAAGACCTGATAATAAACAAATTAAGATGAAGAACTTATGTGAATGAGGCCAAATGTCAACCTGACTGATAGTGCCCAAAGAAAAAGAAAGAGATGAAGAAGTTAATTTAATTTGACTTTTCTTTTAATTCTTAGCCATAAAACTTATCCTATTGCGCAGATATGGAGTTGGAGAGATCAAGAACAAATTGAACGAATACAAAATAAATATATCAGATGGACACTCGCAATAGACAGAAAAACACCACTGTACATATTGCATGAAGAGGCCAAAATCTGGACAGAATCAAGTAAACGAGCGGTCAGCTGTGAGGAAAAGATAAGAATAACACCATGGAAGGAACTGGTATATGAATGCTGGCAAGAAATAAGAAGAAAAGAAAAAAGAAGTAAACCGAAAAGCGGATGGGAGCAACACAGAGAAAGCTTTTACATGACAAACGGATACTCTACAACGGAAATAGAAAATAGAAGTTTGCAAGGAATCAACATGAAGAGAGAAGTAATAACCAGATACCAAGACATCCAAATGCAGCTGAGAAGAGAAAAAATACAAACATCCGGGCCTCCTCTGAACTTAGGGCCTCCTAAGTTCAGAGGGCCTCAATATTCAAAAAGATGCATATGTACTAAAAAAATTAAAAAAATATGCTATAACTCCAGAAATACAGACCATACGAAGGGATTTATAATTCACCCAAAATCTAGTGTTTCCCTTTATAGGCTAACTAGGGCAAATACGTTTTTGAACATGTTTATGGGTAACAAAAAGTCGATATCTCATTGGGCCTAAGAGATATTGGGGAATCCGTAAAAAAAAACATTTCACCCCTTTAGAAGAATTCCCTCAGTCTCATGGAGACCTCTACCAAATAATGCATAAAGAAAAAATACAGATGGCTTTACCTAACATAGAAGCAATCCTTCGACTACTTCTTAGTTTAATGGTCACTAACTGCTTTGAAGAGAGGTCTTTTTCAAACTTAAAAGAATTACATGAATTAAGGAGCACAATGTCTCTTGAATACATCAAATTGTGGCTATATTTTATATTTTTTCTACTTTAATAAAATTATATTTTCTATTGACTTCTTTTTCATGAAAAAGAAATGGTACAAATGGACTTTTTTTAGGGGAAGAGAATATATTTTATTGGTATGAAAATGTAGAATTCAGTAACACCAATTCAGAGTTAATAAATATAATACGACATAATTTGGTATCCAGACTGAGGATAAAACAAACAAAAAAATCAGCTGTGGCCACCACAGGACCGACCGCCATCACAAAGTACTTGTATAACATACATTCTAGCAGCAGAGTAGAAATAACGGCCTAATATTTTCTAACAGAGATATTATTTATCATGAGCATGGAAATGTAACGATTCCATGCTTGACAAGTATGTTTCCAAGTATGAAAAAATAGATAATTAAAAAAGAATTCGAAAAATATTTCAAAAATTTTTCGTTGTATCGAAAAAAAAATATATTAAGTTGTTAGTTATTGCTTTTATAGCAACTTTTGTTAAATACATTTTTTCGAAATATTTTTCTGTTATTAAATATTCGCAAAAATCTTAAAATCGACACGAGTAAACTCCCATTTTTAGTCAACCGATTTTTACCAAAAGTTGCTCAACCCGTGCCATTAATGTCAAAAGCTTAAATATGAAGTTTTATAAAAATCCTTTTTGCCGAATTTGCTCTGCACGTGTACACAGACAGACAGACAGACATACAGATAGACAGACAGACAGACCGACAGACATCATGCTAAAAATAGTCAAAACGTTATGTAGGGACCTTAATTCGTGGAGATCCATCGAAATCTCGAAATGTCAAAATCGGTATATATGTTGGCGGTCGGTAAAAAGAGTTGTCTATTGAAGGGGCCTAAAAATTTGAGTAGCCTAGGGGCTCGCGTTTTGTAAATCCGGCCCTGACATCAGTTTACAATCCCAGATATAAGTTTTTGCAAACGCTAGATGTACCAATATATCTGAAAAGAACAAATAAGAATATAAAAAATTATCGCAAGGTTTAAAGTAGGCAACGAAGAAAGAAAGAACGAATATTGGAGAAGCGATGAAGAAAAGAAATGCAGAATAAGTGGGACAAGCGAAGAATCGATCGAACACCTAATGCGAGACTGCCAAGAAGACACAAGAAATCCGAAATCGGCCCCGCAGATTCTAAACGATACCTATCCGGATGTCACTTGGATGAAACAAATCAATCAAATACGAGCAAGCATGTTATAATAAAATGAATTATAAATAATTACCACCCTGTAATAATAATTATACTGTAATGAACAAATGTAAATTTAACACCATAAAGGTATAAATAAATATATTTACTACTACTACTACTACTACTACTACTACTACCAGGGACGTAGTCAGGATTTCAGCTTGGGGGGGGGGGAATAACAAAATATTTTAAATTGGTCGGTACGACCTTAATTACATGGCTTGGGTAGAAAATAACAGCGTTCTAGGTCAGGGGTCGGCAACCTTTCATTGACAAAGAGCCAAATATTTATTGAAAAAAAACACAATAACATGGAAGAGCCGCTAAAAAATATATGCTATATTTAAGAAAAAAAAAACGTAAAAATTGTTTATTTGTTTTAAAATAATCAAGTATTACAATAAATTAATATTTACTTATACATTTAGTTTGTGATACCTATTGTAGTTGCCAGTATATTACAATATAATAATTTTTTTAATGGGACGATTGCTCCTGTATAGTGTTCTATAAGACTTCAATATATGGTGAATATTCAGTAATCTTTAACTTAAGGCAGCACTCTAGTTTCAGGTCAGTAAGATTACTTCTTAACTGACTCTTTATTAATTTCATATGTGAAAAGATTTGCTTACAGTAATATGTGGATCCGAAAATTATCAGTAACCCAAAAGCATAATTTTTTAAAAGAATGAACGATTCTGATCCGTTCTGGAAGACGGTTCCAAGCTTCGAAAAGAACTTTATCTACATTTTGAAGATTGCGAATTTCGGTCCACTTATGCTGGGAAGATAAAATTCACTTTTATTTCTAAATTTTCAAGTTCAGAATTAAATTTTAAGAATATATAATTTCATAAACCTTTAGATTTCAAATCCACTAATTGAAGGTGATAAATGTAATTGCTACATATCTACTTCAATTGACTTTGTCAAAAAAGCTAGTGTAGCTTTATATTTTCTAAACTCTTTAAATCTATCTCGAAAAGCTTCTTGCATGTTAACAATAGTGTGTGCAAAAAAAAATTGCATTAATAACATGTTTTTGTAAATTAATAAAATGTAAAAATGTTTTTGCACGTAAATCATTCACAAATACAGGTAACTTTTTTTTCGAAACAAATAACTTCTTCTAAACGGGAATATGCAGTAACTCGGGAAATTACCGGGTGTGAATTGCACCGTAAAACATTCTGAAAAATACAAAACATGTATAGTACAGGCAGAAAGTTGAAAATTAAAAAATAGATTATATTAAAATAAAAACCAACCAATTTTCAAAGAGCCACAAAATTTTCTAAAAGAGCCGCAGGTTGCTGACCCCTCTTCTAGGTTTTTTGTAGTAGGTATAATAAAAGTCCGGTAAATTTATAAATTTTCTTCACCTCCGGTGAAAAACTTCTAACAACCTAAATTGTATTTTATATAAGGTAAACTACCCTGGGGGAGGGGGGGGCAAATGCCCCCTATGCCCCCCCCCCCCTGGCTACGTCCCTGACTACTACTACCACTACCATAAAACTTATCCATAAACATTAACCATAGAACTGCACATTTTGAATTTAAAGCTGCACAAATACGCAAAAGTTGTATTAAATCGGGATATCCCGATTTAGTACAACTTTAGCAAAATTCTGGACGATTGGCCCAGATTGATTAGGTATAAATATGTCCCTAATATACATTGAGAAAATTTGGTTTATCGTATTCTAGTAAATACTCTGTAATACTATGTTACAGTAATTGTATTTACGTAAATTCCGATAAGCATAAATTTCTTTATCAGGTAATTTATACCTCATGAAATTAGTATAAGTAATTTTTTTAATTATTGTTAATCTATATAGCGTGAAGGAAAAGAATTTCTAAATTTCATACTACTAAATATAGTACTTAAACCTAGTATCTATATGATATTGCATTTCCTACATCCAAATACAATTTTATAAAATTATTCCACAGAAAATATAAATAATTACAAAATAGGAGAGACGCGTAATTTCACGTAAATGCTGTCGATTGCTGTAATTTATTTATTTTTACGTAAGCTGTGCAGCATTTATAAATTTTATTGTTATCAACTATATATTAGTTGATAAAATAATTGTTAGGCAATTATTTTCGGTATATTTCTCCAATGTTTTACGGTTTGCAGCTGTTTATTTATTGGAGTTGTAACAAGCTCAAACCAGCAGACTTGGTGAAACACTGAGTCCTATAGAAGAAGAAAAGAGAGAAAATCATAAACAGATTAAGTTATTGAGTCGATGATGAAAAAAGTACTTGAAGAGAGATAGTAAATGACAGTGCCGTGGTCAGTATAATTGTGGTCAAAATAATAGCAGTGGTAAAGAAACTAATACATAATGGTGTCCGTCCACTTGAGAGTAAATAGTGGCGAGAACCTCTCGATAGCAGTTACTCGCCAAACACACCTCTGAGAGTATCTCGCGAAAAGTGGCGAGTTACTCTCTGAGAGCTAACTTCTCTCAACGTACTCGCTAGTGAACACGTGCTCCTTACCCTCTCCGATAGAAGCTCGCCAAATATGAACTGTGTTCGAATTCTGAGAGTGCTATCGAGAGCTGTCTGCTTATAGTTCTGCTACAAGATGTCAAAAAATTGGTAACCAGACGTAATAAAAAAAATTAATCGACTTGTACGAAGTCCGGGAAATTTTGTGGAACGTGAAATGTGCCGATTACCGTAACAGAATGAAAAAACAAAATTTTTTAGAGGAAATTTTATACCCCCAAATTTAGGAAATTACCAAATTATCCACGTTTTTTTTTTATAATTAAAAATAATTAATTAATTTAAATTTAATTCAATTTCAAAATAACAATATATTTTGGTTTTAATTAAAATAAAGTTTAAAAAACGATGTGCCTGATTAAAAGAATTATTTTGATAGAATAAATTATGTAAATTTTTACCTTCATTAATAATTAATAATTAACTACCCCAAATAATTAATTAGAGCCTAAAATAAACTTATTAAATTATTTTAGTATATATATAAAAGCTTTCTACCATAGTATGGTGTAGGCTGTATTTCTTTCTTTTCTCCTTCTTTTCTATAGTATGGCAGTACGGGTTCATGTACGAATTTTGCTCAGTCTTTTTTGTTTCTTGTCTTTCTTTTAGCTTCTATAATCATTTTTCCTCTTTTCTCTAGTATCCCTTTTACTGTTCTGTCCCATGTATTTCTTGGTCTTCCTATTCTTTGCTTTCTATATGTTCTGGTCTCCCAGATCTGCTTCACTTGTCTTGTGTCTTGCAGTCTTTGTATGTGTCCCCACCAGTCCAGGTATCTGTTTTCTATAAATTGTTCTATCGGTTTTATATTGAGAACTTTTCTTATATCTGCATTTCTGATTTTATCCATCTTAGTCACACACTTTACTCTTCTTAAATACTTCATCTCGAAAGCTTGTATTTGAATTATTTTAGTAATTACATTTAATAGGATTAAACTATTTCTTAAAGTATAAAAATCTTTGTACCGCATATACTAAAATGAAATTTGTAAAAAGATAAACTAATTAAGCTTTTAGGTCATACCCCAAATATAAAGGTAATATCCCTTTTCTTTTTAATTTTTAATATCTATGCATTAATTTTTATAACTTTGAATTTTATCAAATCCTTTATTTACAGGAACAATAATCTCTATTTCTTCAATTTCATGATTAGTGGCATGAATAGGATTAGAAAATAATTTACTTTCCTTTATTTCTTTATTAAAAAAATAATTCATATTCCTTTGAATCTTCTATCAAATATTTTTTCGTATAAGCTATAGTTTCAACTATTTTTTTATGGGCACAGAGTTTCATAAATCTGTGATTTTTTCAACATGCAATCATTATCCATACAATTGCTTCACGACACACCTGTGTTCGTATATATTTATATTTATTTATTTTTATATCATTTTTGATATTTTTAATTTGTTGTATTATTTCTTTTAATTTTTGACTTCGTTTTACATTATTTATTTATTTATAATTTCAACACACTGTTTTTATACCATGACCCGTTTTTATCAATCTCATTATATCACTTACTACTAATATCTCAGGTATGTCTAACAATATTGTACTTAAATTTATTTATTTATCTACTATATACACTTTATTTTGATTTTCTTCTATGTAGCAGCTCTGATGAAGGAATAAATTATTCCGAAACTGGTCAGCTGTAGATAGTCGTTTTTTATTTTATGTCCGATACCCGTACAACCTTTCTACTTTTACTCATTACGAACACGACCATCTCCACATCTATTTTTTTATTTGCAATTTTATTAATAACATTTAAAATAAATGTTATAAGAGAATTATTAAAAGTAAATACATTTGTAATAATATTAATCAATTCAACTTTATTATTAAAAATAGGTGCTGCTCCATTTAATTTTTGATTTTCAGAAATTATTGAAGGCACCAAAAATACTTCTTCATCAATCCATGGCTTAATCCAGCAGCGAAAAGAGGGCAAAATTTATTGTTTTATGGAAAATCTCTTGGGTTGTTCAGCTAAAATGATTAGTAATGCTATATAATGGTAGAACAAGGAAAAACTAGCCGTCGATAGAAAACAAATTTTTAATTTAGAAATAAACACCATCCTGGTGTTTATTATATCGTGGCACTGCTTGTTATTCGGACATCCTTAGTCCATTACTCAATTCCTAGAATTTTTAATTACATCAGTCTAGTTTGATCGTAGTCGTAACTAAGGCAATATTGTAGAACTGTAATAGTTGTATGCACTTATGTTATGTAGACGCAAATCTTTTAGCGAGATTACAAATTAACCCCGATAGATTTTAGCATTTATATGTGAATGTGAGTACATCAACTCTGAAACAGAATTTAATCAAAATAATACTGCAAAAAACTGTCTGCTGGATAGATGAATAGAAAAAATAAGATAAAAACACAAATTTGTTGATGATCCACAAAAATAATTTATTAAAACTTAATATACAGTTTGCAACAATCCTATTTTATTATTATTTTTTTTTAAATTCGTTTCTTTAATTTTCTTCGTTTTTTTTTTAAGTATCTGATCGACGAGTAACGAACAATTGAATGTGTTTGAATCACCCACTCTTAGGCTATTTTGTGGGGCCTCCTGAATGAATCCAATTTTCGCAGACAAATCCTTTTATTTGTTTCTTTCCGTCTTTTATTATTTTAATTTTAATCTTAAAATGCACATATGTAAAATACAAAAGAGTGAGAGAAGATTCAATAAAGCCTCCCCGATTGATGGCCACAAATAAAACAATAGTTGCTCATTAACACCAGGTTGCTCATGATTTAGTTCTAATGCAGAGTTTACACAATTCAAGTGACTTGATCAAGTTGGATTCAATTTTTTTTTTCCTTTTATTTGTTGACTTTAGCTGCTTTGGCTATTAGCCATGTATAAATACAGAGATTACAATATTTTAAAAATTACATTTATAATTTGATATTTTCTGCTTTAATATAGTTATAAATAATTTCATATATGTCTAGAGATTTAGTAACAAGAAGCGTTAGAATATTGGTAGGTAAGGATATTTTTTGGACAACTAAATTTTGTATGAATAAGTACGAAAATGAATTGGGCATTCAAATAATAAATGGTTCGAATCACTGACCGACAAATTATCACACGGACAGGAAGGAGACGAAACCATGTTAATTCTATGCAGGTGATATGGAGATAAGTTGTGATTAAATCTAAGCCGGATAAGAGTGGATATAAAAGATATGCTTTGGTGAGAAGAAAACCAAGGCTTTCTAGGAAGAAGAGGTTGAATTTGACCGTAGTATGATTCTTTGTGTTGTAGAGAATCTGTGTATTCTTGCTGCCATTGGTTGTATATGGAAGATTTGAAGATTGACATAATCTCATTACTGTTTAGAGGAATATTTTAGAGGGATCCATTTACAGCTGCTTCTTTGGCTAGAAGTAGGGATGGGAAAAAAAAAAACATCGATGTATCGGAAACATCGATGTTTGTTTTAAAAACATCGATATATTTACCATCGATGGTCAGCTGGTGATAGTATCGATAAAACATCGATGTCTACTACCGATGTCGATGTTTAAACTGTGAAATTCACAAACTACCGCTAGAGGCGCTGGAATCTTAAAAATTTAATTTTTATTAAAATTAGTACACAAAATAAAAATAAAAATATATTTCTAAAGATACGTGCTGTAACGAAAGGTTTCTACTTTTATTTTATTATCTGAATTCTTAAAAAATGTTATTTTAAAATACCCCTTTAAAAATCATTAAAAAAAAACGATGGCAACTCCTTTCAAAGAAATTCTCGTGACGGGTGATTTGTGATTATTGTATGGTCGTTATTGTTCTGGCGGTCTAAACGGTTCGTTCTACTTTTGCATGCGTTCAAACCAGTTCTCGAAACATTTTTTTCACTCTGAAGTTGCTATCTCAAAAACATGGTTTTGACATAATCCATGTTTACATGGTTTACATGGTTTACATGGTTTACATGGTAAAACATGGTTTTTGAAGGCTTCAACAGAACACATCAAGAAGGTGATGAAAATCGCTGTCCATGAATTTTTTGTTTGACGTTGGGGACAAAAAAAAGTCGTCAGGGAATAAATCAGGGAATAATACGGGCAATGAGACATTAATTTGATGTTTTTTTCTTTCAAATAATCAACTGTTTGACGTGCTGTGTGTGAGCTTGCATTATTTTGATGAAGAATGATGTGACGTTTTTGGTTGTTTTTCCTGATTTTGTCGATGACTTCTGGCAAACAAATTGTTTTATACCATTCAGCAGTTCTCCGTTCCTCTAAAGGAATTATAGTGCTTCATTACCGTTGAACGAAGTAAAAGTTGAACTAAGCGAATCTATGCATTGTTGTTGAGTTAGGCCTTTACTAAAATCGTAAAAAATTATCCAACGAAAACCTTCACGAGTAATATCCATTTTTTCACAAGCTTGTTTTTTAATAAAAGCTCACTGTCAACAAACTACTCGGTCAATTTATAAGCTGCCACTGATTTCACAATAACAAATGTAAAATTTTACAAATATAGTAATAACACATTTCAATATTGCCATTTAGTAGTCGTCTGTAAAAACATAAAAGGTAACCCTCATATAATTTTTTGGTATAGCTAGGGAATACGTACCTACGCAACTGTGGCATTGTTGTGTTAGTGTGAGTTTGTTTTGTCATTAAACTAGAAGATGGGTAGCTCGCTTCGCTCGGCTTCTTCTAACCAAACCCTTACTAACCTAACCTAACCTAAGATAGTGTTTTGTCATTAAACTAGAAGATGGGTAGCTTGCTTCGCTCGACTTCTTTTAACCAAAACTTTACTAACCTAACCTAAGATAGTGTTTTGTCATTAAACTAGAAGATGGGTAACTCGCTCCGCTCAGTTTTAGACTTTTACTAACTAAAACTAATCTAATTATCTTGTTTTTAGGTGCATAGTACATTATTCCCCCCATATTAGCCCAATTAAAATTGTGCATCATTGTGTATGAATTTTAAACCAGAAACCATTGTTTTAGAACCACTGATCATCCTTGAATTTTTTAGTGAAATTGTTATGTGTTCCCGTCTACAAAGAAATCTTGTAACGGTGTAGGTACTATTCCCTAGTTTTTAATATTAAAAGGATTGAAAGACCACTAGCTATATGTTTAGTAGAAGAATTAGAGAAAAACGCTCTCCCTATGATATATTACTAATTTTTTAATCCGTTTTATATAACTTTTTAAATTATTAATTAGAGTACAAAATCTACTTTTATTCCGGGCACCCAAATTTTAACGGCGGAACCCAAGGGTACCTCGGAACACAAATTATAAACCGCTGTTATAAAATATAAACTAATAGATTATTCTAAACGTTTTACGTAAGTACGATATAAGTACACGTGTAGGGACATGCGATCTTTTAACTTCAAATTTTCCACAGCTCTAGAAATTTCAATTACTTACTTCAATTAACCATTACAGGAACAAAATTTGTTTTTCGCGGATTACAACACGTGCCGGTATTAACCAAGTTTCCCACGCTCTTCTAAACAAAGATCCCTTCTATCTGCCTATCCTATCCTATATATGGTCGGTACGGTACTTCTTCCGTCTACACTATGTAAATGAATTCTCATTTTCTTATAGATTGAATTATACTGGTACCTCTTCCACAGATTACATTTCCAAGAAAAACACTATTGTAAAATTAAATTGTAAATTTAATACAACCAATTTATTTTAAAGTTATCCTTTTTAATACTGTGTGTATTTAAGTAAATTAATATATTATTTTATTGTATCAATTAAATATCAGAAATATAACTTCAATCGTTGAATCAGTTTTTAAACACAA
Organism: Liopterus haemorrhoidalis; assembly: GCA_963971575.1. Taxonomy (NCBI): domain Eukaryota; kingdom Metazoa; phylum Arthropoda; class Insecta; order Coleoptera; family Dytiscidae; genus Liopterus; species Liopterus haemorrhoidalis. Next base: position 30,373,810 of record OZ020619.1, on the reverse strand, counting down.
TTTATTTAGAGTACAATACAATTTAACTGATATTTCATGTGAAATTAACTAGTGACTGACAACTGACACATATCTGACTAAGAAAATAACTGACTATAGTGCGTTCGAAGGTGAGTTTGCAGTATAGCTCTTATGAAAAATGGGAGCGGTGTTGCCAAATGTAAAAGTGTAAAATGTGTCAATTATAATAATATGAAAAACTCGTATGATTTACAAAAATCAACTCTTATAAAACTCAAAATAACACTCAACAAAAACAAATGGCCATTTGTAGAATACTGCGTCTTCATAGATCAGCGCGTTTTAGAGCTGGCAACGTCGACAAGCAAGAAAAGGATAGTGTCATTGTGTAAACCCATTAGAGAGTATGAAAAAGAACTACTCCATATGCCCTGTACTGCAAACTCACCTTCGAACGCACTATAGCTAAGTTTAATGATATTACATATTTTATACTGTGTAAAAGTGTTTATTTGTTAGTGTATCTTGTATTACATTTGAGTGTTGTGTTTCTGTGTGTGAATGTATTTTATGTAGTGTCAGCTGGAATTGGTCATGCAATTTATCTGAATCAGTTATTACTAGAGGCAAAAATATGCAAAGGTATTTTAGTTAGGTGTTTGTTCGATAAGAAGCGGCACATGTGTTATCTGTAGAAATAAAATGTAATTATATATATTTGAAATGTGCCCTGCTGACAAATAGTGTAGCGCAGTGGTTTCTAAAGTAGGGGTCGCTCCCCTGGGGGGGGGGGGGCGTGCAAGATTTACCAGGAGGTCGCAGGTTAATTGCAAATATGTAATTTTTTCGATCGTTATAATGTACCAGCTAATAAAACAATGTGCGAAACAGGATTTTCCACATAAACTGTTATTAAAACAAAATATCGAGCACGATTAATGGTGAAAGATGAAATAAGAGTAATTCTTTCTTAAAATTGAATAATTTTTATTGTATTTTGTATTACATTTAATATTATTATAATTAATTTTTATATAATTTTCGTGATTTATGTTGTGAGAATAAATATTTAGGAATAATAGAAATTATTTACATTACATATTTGTACTAAATGTGATTATTATTTCAATAATGACATTATTTACAAATTGGTTATAAATTTCCTAAATAGAGGGGCGCGAGAGATGGGGTTCGTAAACTGTAGTCCCCGCACCCCTGGGGGTCCGCGTACCCATTATCGGGGGTCCGCGAAACAATTTTGACATTAACTTTACATCCCCCAACTTTTCGCTTTTATTCAAATAACTCATTTAATAAAAGTCCTACATGGTCAGGACTTTTTGTATTTGTTGTTACCTAACTAGTTATTGACATAACTAAACAATAATTAGGAAAAATTTAATTATTTTTATTCGACTGCAATTTATTTACAGAAAACATATTATAATAAGATCTATTTTGACCAATATTTGACCAAGAAATGTTTGTATGAGCTTAACGTATTATAATTTGTAAATTTTCTAATTCTTTTTACTACTATTTTTATTAATTTTATGCTTTATATTCGTAATGGTAATAAAAATGTTCATCTCTATAAATGCGCAAGACAATTTATTAAAATAATCAGTGATATATTTTTACCAATATTTATTATAACGTAGTGCCTATGAGATTACTGAGCCGGAAAATAAGTCTCAAGAACGACGTAAAATGCCTAGAGTAGGGATGGGATCCGCAAAAAAAAAATTGTTCAAGAGGGGGTCCGCGGACTACATAAGTTTAAGAACCCCTGGTGTAGCGTATAAAAATTTAATATCATATCAAAATCTGACCAATGGCAAAAGAGTGACCGGAATTACCTAGCTCGGATATAATCCCAAAATAATGAGGTGTCGTTATTAAGATAAAAATTCATTGTGGTACAAGTGTTTTATTTTTTGTTTCTTGCTGGTTTTTTGTTAAAATAAAGTTTAAAATAGCACGCTTATGGCAAAAGTACCGTTGCATATTTTTGCCGGACCCTAGTTATTACTAATGATGTACCAGATCACATAAAAGCCAGATCCGCGGATACGGATACGAATCTTGTATTGCAGTAGAAAAACGAACGACCTTAAAACGATAGATGTGTCGTGCTGTTCCTACAAACTAAAGCATGCAAACTGAGGGTACGAACACGTAGGAAGATTGTTACCGGCGCCTATAAGAGCTTGCTAACTTGCGCAGACCAGCGAGAATAAATATTGCTTTACTTTCAATTATACCCGGCAAGGACCTGAAGCTGAACCCGAACGCGAATCGAAAACCCGAAAAAACCTATATTTTTCGTGAACCTGAACCTGAACTGAACCATATATATATATATATATATATTTCAAGGTCAATGAACCAAATCCTGAATCCGACTCTTTTATTTAATTTAATTTAATTTATTGAGAAATAGGGGATACAACAGACTTCAAAGTTCCAAAAGTGTCCCTACATTAAGTATACACAATAGAATCTACACATGTAGAAAAAATAAAATAATATAAATATAAATACATAAAATATCAACAATAAGCAAGAAATATATATTAAGAATAACAAAATAATAAGGTATACAACATATACAAATAAATACTTTTAAAGTAAATAAAACAAAAAAGGAAATTAAAAAACAAATAAAAAGGAAAATATGTGTGTACACATACAATGTATACACACATATATATATATATATAAAAAAAAAAAAACATGTAACCAAATTTTACAAACTGTCACAAATCAGTTTTCGAAAATTGCCAAAACTCATATAAAAGATGTCAGACAAATTATTTCTCAGTAGTAATTGATTATAAAGAGTGACCATTCGATTCAGTGAACTCATCTTACAAGATTCCGTCCTAGCAGCATTTTCCCGAAACAAATAATTTCTTATTCTCATTCCAGGGGGTGGAACTTTGATATAAATATCAGATAGGACGACCGAACAATTTACGCCACCGTTCCATATGTTATGTAGAAATAATAAACTACGAATATCACGCCTGTCTTTAAGAGATCTAGTAGAATATCGCTCTAATATTGTTTTAGATGATTCATACATAGGGTAAAAACCTGTAGTTCTGTATTCAACACTACGCAAAAATTTTATCTGGACAACCTCTAACATCTTAATATATTTACTCTGAAACGGTGACCAAATCACACAAGCATATTCCAGCCTGCTACGTACCAATGAGTTAAATAAAATAATGTATGTTCGAGGTTGCCTGAAGTCTCTCGCCATTCTAAGTATAAAACCTGATGTTTTAAAACAGTTACGTACAGATGTCACTATATGACTGTTGAAATTTAACTGACAGTCAAAAATGACACCAAGATCTTTTATCGTATCTGTTCTTAAAATCACAGAGTCACCCATTTTATATTCGAATTTAATCGATGTTCGATTTTTAGTAAACGACATTACTTTACTTTTAGATGCATTAAACTGTAAGCCTGAGTCACAGCTCCAACGCAATAGCATTTTTAGGTCCTGTTCCAAATCATGGCAATCTGAAACATTGTTAATCTGCTTATATAGTTTAATGTCATCCGCAAATAACAGACTATGATTAACCGGTATTTTATGATTAACCGGTAACCATGTATTTTTAACAGGTTCAGGAAATTATTATTTACTTGTATATTAAGGGACTATTACCGGTTAGAAAGGCAAAAAATTACCTATAATTAATTTTTTTTTCTCTCGTTTCCTTTATTATAGAACGTTGTGCAACTTTTTTTATTTTATTAATATTATATTCAAGATTATAAATTTTTCCTTTTTTTTTTTCAATACATAGATAATTATATAGATGGCGCCAAAGTTCGGTAACAAAAAATTATGATGCTCCATAGCCCGGGGTTAATCTCGAAATTGAAGTTTGAAACAAAAAATTCAAAAATAATTTTAAAGATGAAGGTGTCTTACATCGTAATTTACCACCTATTATAAAAAAAAGGGTGTAAAAACAAAATGGCGGATAGGTGAAATTTTTTTTCTAACAATCATGTTTTTTTCCCCTTTTACCCTTATCAATTTTTTTTTTCAATTTTTTTTGCAATTTTCTGGTAAATTACGGTAGAGGACATCAAAATGAACAAAATTCACTAAAATTTAAAAATATCCGTTGTGTAGTTATGGAGAATAAGTCTGGGCCGATTGAAAAAACACCATTTCGAGAAAATCACTTTTAAAGTTTTTTTTTAATATTTGTGTTGTAATATTTTAAAAAAAATTAAGTTTTAGCACTTACAATTGGTTAATCAGCAATCCCTGGTCCATATAAAAGTACTCCCGAATCAATCATTTGTTGCTGTTCCTCTTGCTGAGCAGTTTGCTTTGCCAAGCGAGCTTCCTTCGACGCCGCTGTACTCGCTTAATTGGCCATCTCAATGCGTTCCTCATCTTTTTTTTTAACATAATCATACGCAGAGTGTCCAATTATGCATCCCATTACCTCCAATATTTTCAAGAGGGACGTTCTACCTTCATTAAATATTGCTAATGAAATATTAGCAGCCAACTCAGAAACTTCTCTTCCCACAAACGTATGTTTGGGAACGATAGCCCAAAGTGTTTTGTTGTAACACTCATTATTATTTTGGGTATATTTTCCCAAACATCGTTTCAGCAACTCTTCATCTGTTAGTTTTTCAAAAATCGGTTTAATATATTCTTGGACCTCCGCATTTAAGGCTGGTTTATGTGTGTATGGAACGCCATGGTGTATGGAAAATTGCCACCAATTTCTTATTTTTTTGAATTTCGTTATAAAAATTTAGGATATGATTTCTAAAGGTATAAGGAATCAAAAAATGTAAAAAAAAACGATTTTTTGAAAATTATAACCGGTAATAGTCCCTTAAGTATAATAGGTAATTATTGTATACTTTACATTTTAAAATTATAATTTCATATAAGCTTTTTACTTTTTAAGAACAAACTAAGAGGAAATTTTGCTTTCAACAGTTTAAACCTTTGAAACTGTATGTCATGTTGGTATTACAGAAAAATAATTTGAAAAGTCAGATTATAAATATATCATTTAAGAAAATATCATTTGTCATATTTCATTTTGAATAGTGACATCTTAAATATTTTGTAAATATAATACTAACCTAAAATAATACAAGTATAACCCAAAACTGTAAATCCTTTTTTACAATATAACCAAGTTTCTAAAAGTTAGTTATACACTATAAAAAAGACCAAAATAACCAGATCTAGTTTGTTCTTACAAAAGTGAACAGCTTATATAAGCTGTAAGAGAAAAAAAACTAACAGAAAATTTTGTTTTCAATTTCAATTGCACTTTTGAAACTGTATGTCATGTTGATATTAAAAAATTATAAAAAATGTCACTTTCTTAATAATTATCAGAACCAATAAATCTAAAGTCGGTTTTACAACGTAAGGAATATTTTTAATTGATATTTAAAGTCCGTATTACACTATAAAAGTAACCAAAATAACTAGATCTGTTTTGTCCTTACAAAAGTGAACAGCTTATATAATCTATCTCATTTTGTAATAATTATAGGGAAAAAATATAGGCTGAAAAAAAATATTGGAAATACAGTGTTTTATTAAATTTTGTTAATCTCCAAAAAAATAAAACTGATGAGCAAACAAAGGTCTTCACCTCCAAAATGTAAAGCCGCATTCAGAGCTCTTAATTCAATAACTTATGCACTGTAGATTATAGACTGTTCACTGTCACCAGAAGTTTGTCATATGGTAAGACGTGAAACCGTTTAGACCTCCAAATTTAATACTCTGTTTGTTTTGGATTGTGCATAATTTTCTAAACTTATAGCTAGTGAGATGTTTTAATGAGACAGACATATAAACACATTGGCTATCGCATTTTATCAGTGACACCGTAGTTATCGTATGCCTTTACATAACCTAACATAATGTCATCATTAACAAATCTTGCTCAAAATTACAAAGACGAACAGTAAATATGATCAATTTAGGTTATTAGGTAGTTAAAATCTAAGACAACAGAATTATAAGAACGAAATACATATAAAACATTTTACGAAGCTAAATAGTTGGTTTCAAAATTCACAGATGGCGGACTATTCGTAACATATTAATTTCTAACTTGATATGAACGGTACGTGCAACGTTAAAAAGAATGCATAGAAACATAACTTACAGCTAACAAAGCACAGCTTTATATCATACTTTGATTTGTAGACACACTTGAAGACTTACTTATTTGGACAATTTTAGGGTGACCAGACGTACTCTTTTTCATAATATTATACCTTTTTTGAGTAATATCCTCTATACTATTACTTTTTATAAAAAAAAATATGTTAAGTGTGAATTTTCACACATTACAGGGTTTCGCAGGTATTTAGTAAGTGAATGATGTTTATTTGGAATGCCAAAACAAATTTTATGATAAAATATTTTTTTATTAATTTTAATTCGAATGCCTAATACCATTATTTGAATTTCTAAATATTTGCAGTATTTTTTTATATAGCAAGGTTCATTAATATTTTGAAAATTGCGCCTACGGCTTGCATTGGTTGTTTAAGTCATAAATTCCGCCCCTCTGATTTCGTATACATTCAAACATAGAATTAAATTATAATTTCAACACTTCCCACTGGTTATTAAATTTACGCTTTTAAAAATTAAATGCAACATTTACCAAAATATAACTAGAATTTTTACAAAATAATTTAAACAAAATAAAAATGAAAAAAAAAACAGAAAAAATAAAAATTGACGGGATTCGAACAGTAGTTTTTTACAGTAGTTTCAACTCACGAAGCGACAACGTTACCACTGTACTACGCAGGTTCACTCGTTCACTATGTTAAATAGCGGATTAAATATTTTACACATTTTAGTTAAAAACACAAAAAATGCGTTATTTTCCGAAAACATAATCTGATCAAAAATTCCTGTTGTACTATTCCGGTTCACACCAATGTACATTACTTAGAATATTTTCAGATTTTTAGTTTAAACCATCTGGGCACAGGGTGTGGGACAAATTTTTTTTTGCACAATCTTGGCAAAAATCGCGTCAAAATAATTTATTCTGCAAAAATAAAATTTTGATCGTTAATCCACGTACCAAGGGATTTCTGATGATACCCTACCCAGAATTTAAAAAAAAAATTTTTTTTTCGATGAGCACATATTTGTTTATATTTTTGGGGGATAAGTTTTTTAGATGTTTTAGTATTTTTGCTATGTGCGGGTCAAAGAGTTGTATAAGCATGCCAAATTTCAACTATCTAGGTTTAGCCGTTTGGCTACAATTTTTACCGAACAGACAGACAGACAGACAGAGAGACGACAAAATTACGGTATAAGGGTTTTTTGGTCATACCTACAAAACCCTAAAAAACCCTGAATATACTCTTTTTTGCTGATCACTTTTTTTTCTCATTACTTCTATTTTGGAAGTGAGGTGAGGCCCCCTTTTTTTTGCTCATTATTTCTATTTTGGTATTTTGGGAGTGAAGACCTTTTTTTTGCTCGTTACTAGTATTTTGTAATGTGACCTCTTTTTCAGTATACTCTCTTCCTGTGAAAAAAATCTTGTCAATTGTAGCACAACCATATTCACAATTTTTAAGGAAGTGGTATAAAAAAACAGTGGAATAAAAACCTAAAATAGGTCCTCCTGTTTTTGGAAACACTTGCATTTTTTAAAATATAATGCACTTGTACCCAGTAATGTACCCTTTAAAAACAATTTTGTCTTCTGAGCCCTCCCCAAGAAAAATTCCTGGGTTCGCGTCTGTATCCGAGTGTACCCAGACGACGTTTTGACACGTTGTTCTGCAGTATAATTTTCTCACTCACAAATGATAAATGTAACTGATAGTAACTGTCTGATAGTAATTTATTTAACATATGTTAACATATCATAAAAAAAAACATAATGAACGTTGTTATTATAAATAACTAATGAAAATAAATGTGCATGTAATTTCAATTGTAATTATCAAATCAACAAGTAGTACGGTACACTACATTTTTATTTAAATAGCTTCATATTTACCTGCTGTGCAAATTATTTTTTACCAAATTAGTTATCTAAACAAACCATACACAAAAAATTTAATTATAGGACAAAATAGTAATTATTGCTAATAGTTTACAAATAGTTAATGTACAACAAACGGATTTTTTTTTATAAAGTCAATGTCGTCAAAGAACAATCAAAGTCTTACCCATTTACATAATACTAACTCAAATGTACGGTTGTAGTGTAATAAAATAATAAATAATTCCCAACACCTATATAGATGTATAGGTGTAGAAAAGATAAGTTTCGACTGGTCCTATAATCCCTCTATGAACAGGTGCTCATTTTAAATATTGAATACTCCAGGCTGAATCAATCCAACTTCGCAACATCGGAAGATGAAAATCGTAATGAGATGGGGCGCTACTAACCCGCGTCGCTGTGTTCCGTACACTCGTTGATTTTTTTTTTTTTTTTTATTAATACTCTTTATTAAACTAGATCTACATACATGATGTAACACATAGTTTTGATAATACAGTGTTTGTCAGGGTTTGTCACGTTGTGGGGTCGGTTCGAAGAACTCCCCTGTCACTTCACTTTATGTCTGTTGATTCGCTACTAATGTTTAATTAGATTGTTCGCTATCCGCACTATCACTGTCACTGTCTATTATAGTGTCTTGTGGTAATTTTCTCTTTAATCTTCTGTGGATTTTTCGCTTGCCCAGTTCATAGTGTGTGGCACCGGAGCACTGTCCAATTCTGTGGAAAAATGTTGTTGACAGCTTTTTCATAAATTCTTGTATTGTCATTATACCCAGTTCCTCGTGTAAATGGCTGTTCCTGATAAACCACGGGCTGTTGGTGGCGATCCGTAATACTTTCGACTGAAAAGCTTGCAGTTTTTTAATGTGTGTTCGGTGTGCAGCACCCCATACCATGCACGCATAGGCCAAGCGTAGGTCTCAGTATACCTTTATATATTAAGAGGGAACATTTTCTTTTTAGGGTTGATTTCCTATTTACTAATGGATAGAGCATCGCTAATTTGGTTTGGGCTTCTCGTAGTTTTTTCGTAATGTGGTGTCTCCATGTTAGTCTATTATCGAGATGCACCCCTAAATATCTTATTGCTTGGTTAGGCGGGTTCCATGGAATAATTTTGTTGTTAATAATTATATCTGGCAGGTTACTAGTTTTTCTTAGCGTGAACATTTTTATTTCGCATTTAGTTGTATTTAGTTTAATGCACCATTTTTTAAAATAATCAGTAGTGATATCAAGGTTTTTTTGTAGATCACTTACTGCTCTGTTTTGAACCTCGTTTTTTGTAACAATTGCCGTGTCATCTGCAAACATGGCGATTGTTGCATCTGCTGGAACGGGCATGTCGTGCACAAATACGTTAAATAGAACAGGGCCTAAGACTGATCCCTGTGGGACTCCTGCTCGTATGTTTTTAATTTCTGATACGGTGTTATTGATTTTACTTGGAAGCTTCTATTTTTCAAAAAAGATGTTAATATTTTCAAGAGGTATGTTGGAGTTTTAACTTTCAATAATTTATAAATAAGACCCTGGATCCACACTCTGTCGAATGCTTGCGCAATATCTAAGAATCCTGCAGGTACGAACTGTTTGTTTTCAAAGCCTTTTTCAATTGTTTCGGTAATGCGAAGTAGTTGGTGTACAGTGGCGTGCTTCTTTTTAAAACCAAATTGGAAAGTTGGTATGACGTTATTTTCGTTTAGGAATTTTATCAGTCGGGAATATATAATTTTTTCAAGGACTTTTGAAAGTGACGGAAGTAGGCTTATTGGGCGGTAGCTTGATACGTCATGCTTATCTTTTTTCGGTTTTCGAAACAGTTTAATTTCAGCATGTTTCCAATGTTTGGGGAAGTATCCTGTATCCTGAATATTATTAGTGATAAGGTCATGACCGGGTGCTTTTTTTAATATTAGATTTTTTATGATTTCTTTAATTTCTCCAGGAATCTGCAATGCGGAATTTTACCAGGAAGTGCACGAAGTCGCAAATCAACCCCTACCGGAATCAACAGAACCGTTCTCAACAACCACACTCGTTGATACGAGGGTTGCTTCTTATATTTCGGGATTGCGTTAAACTATTGCTGCCATGTGACAATTGACGCTTCTATCGTAAAGTTTGACATTATTGACGGTATATGTACTCACAACGTTTTGACGTACGAGCGCTATTTGTGTTCTTTACAGTAGCTTGAAAAAATTCATCTCGACTAAAAATTGAATTAAATCGTGAACATTTTCGAGTGATTATTTTTAACACTTTCGACGTGGATTAACCCAACAACAGTGCATCAAGGAACTTAATTTGACTTTTGGCGATGAAGCACCATCAGGAACTATTGTTTATCGATGGTTTGCCGACTTCAATCGTGGCCGTAGTTCGCTTAAGGACGAATTTCGTGAAGGTCGTTCAAAATCGCTTGTTGTTCCTGAAAACATTGATGCTGTGCGTGAACTGATACTGCAAGATCGTCATGTGACTTATCGTGAGATTGAGGTATCCTTGGGCATTAGTGGAACCAGCATACATTCACTATTGAATGAACATTTGGCCGTCTAAAAGATTTGTTCGCGTTGGATCCTACATAATTTAAACAATGCGACAATGCGAACTCTCACAAATCGGCTCAAACAAGTGACTTTTTGAGCACTCAAAACGTCGATTTGATGGGTCATCTGCCGTATAGTTCTGATTTGTCACCCAATGACTTCTTTTTATTCCCGAATATCCAGAAAAAATTGCTAGGGCAACGTTTTTTGACACCTGAAGAAGCAGTTGATGCGTTCAAAATACATGTTTTGGAGGTGCCTGAATTGGAGTGAAAAGTGCTTCGAAAATTGGTTCAAACGCATGCAAAATTATATTGATATTCATGGAGAATATTTTGAAAAACAATTAAGCCACTTTTGTTGATAAATAATTGTTTTTGATCTCAAATCTCGAAATATAAAAGGCAACCCTCGTATTTATCAATACAAACTTCAAAACGGTGTGTAAAAAAAACAATTAAGTGCCTTAAGCTACGTTCACAGATCTAAAATTAATAGATTATATCAGAGGTGGGGAACTTTTTTACCATGATAGGCCACATTCAACTTCGGCAGTATTGAAAAAGGTCGCACGAGTTGATGGACCCGGGACCAGGGACCCATAAATGCGATTTACCTAAAATATCGGTGTACAAATAAGTTTCCGCCGTTTGACGAAAGATGGCCCCACCAGAAGGTTATGTTGAAATTGTCAGATGTCAAACGTAATATCGTAAGTTTGGACATCTGGTAACAACATAACCCTTAAGTATTAGTGACTGCGTATCAGAATCACATTTTTTTTTTTTTTTTTTGTGCGAAAAAGTCAAGTTTTGTGCCGAATAATAGTCATTTGCGGGAACTTTTGATTTACTTCTTTAATTTGAAGAAATCTGCAGATGAGGCGCATCGTTTGCTTGTAGAAGCATATGGTGAGGCTGCTTTAAGTGAGAGAAGTTGTCGAGAGTGGTTTCAAAAGTTTAAAAATGGTGAGTTTGACGTGGAAGACAAAGAACGTAGTGGAAGGCCGAAAGTATACGAAGACACGGAATTGGGAGTATTATTGGAGGAAGATTCGCGCCAAACGCAACAAGAACTTGCACTTACATTAAAAGCAGGGCTCCGAACAGTTATAATTTCGTTCGATTTTCGTTCCGGTTCAATTAAAAAAATATATATCAGTTCGGTTCCGGTTTTCGTTCCGGCAAAAATAACGTTTTTTTTTCGGTTTTCGGTTCAGTTCCGAGAGATAAATTTTTAAATGCTTTTATTTGCATTAGAAATTTATTTTCTACTATAATTTAGAAGAACATTTTATTTCTTATTTTGTAATAATCATACCAAGGGCGCTGCCAGGCGGGGGTTCTGGGCGTTCAACCCCATTTTTTTACTTATCAGTTAAAGAAATTACGATTTTTTTGTACTGTTCAGTTTAAAAAATAATCTTAAATAAAATGTATTTTATATTCACTCACATAAAAATTATCCGAACCGAAATAAACCGATATTTTTTTTCGGTTCAGTTCCGGTTTTCGTTCCGTCAAAAATAACGTTTTTTTTTTCGGTTTTCGGTTCAGTTCCAGTTCGAAGCCCTGATTAAAGGTGATTCAACAAGCAATTTCACATCGTTTAAAATCGTTGGGAAAAACAAGAAAATTGGGTTCCATATGAACAGAAACCGAGTGACGTTGAACGCCGATTTTGCACGTGTTAAATGCTGCTTGCCAGGCATAAAAGAAACGGTTTTTTGCATCTTATAGTCACTGGTGATGAAAAATGGATCCATTATGATAACCCAAAGAAGAGAAAATCATGGGGACCACTTAGCCATGCTTCAACATTGACAGCCAAACCGAATATTTATGCAAAAAAACTCATGCTGTGTATTTGGTGGGATCAGCTTGGTGTCGTGTATTATAAGCTGCTCAAACCGAGCGAAACCATTACTGGAGCTCTCTACCGAACACAATTAATGGCATTGAGCCGAGCACTCAAGGAAAAACGCGCCCATTACTACTCCAGACACGACAAAATTATTCTCCTACAAAATAATGCTCGTCCGCATGTTGCGGCGCCGGTCAAAACCTATTTGGAAACACTTAATTGGGAAGTCCTACCCCACCCGCCGTATTCACCAGACATTGCCCCTTCCGATTATCACTTATTCCGATTGATGGCACATGGTCTGTCTGAGCAGCGCTTTACATCATATGAAGATACCAAAAATTGGGTGATTCGTGGATAGCCTCAAAAAATAAAGAGTTCTTCCGACGTGGTATCCGAATGCTGCCAGAAAGATGGGAAAAAGTAGTGGCTAGTGATGGACAATACTTTGAATGCAACATAAAGCCTGGAACAAAATGCACAGCGCGCTACGCCGTCAGCGCGCCGTCATTTGCGACGGCGTTGCGTTAGCGCCGTTGAGAACGGCGTTGAATTTTCGCTTGCACACAATGCAATAATTTTTAACGCCGTCAAAGTAACAAGAGACAACCTATATCTGTGTTTATAGGTGCGCTTTCTTTTATTAAAATTATAATGGATGATGAAGACTTGTGTGTGATGTTATTTATGTTGTACGCAAGTTATTTATTTATACATACAAACACTTTACCATTCAGTAAAAACTGAGGTTAGGTGTTCTACGTCAATGTTCAACGGCGTCAAAAGTTGGAAGTTGACGAACATTCAGTATCAACGGCCTTGGAACGCCGCTAAGACGTTACACATTCTGTGCACTTGCGTACGACAGCTTGATTTTAACTTTCCTCTGACAGATAGCGCCGTCCAAACGCCGTCAATGCGCCGTAGAACTCGTTGCATTCTGTTCCCCACTTAATGTACCGTTTTTTTCACAGTAAATTCCTAATTTTTGATAGAAAAGGGCGGAAACTTATTTGTACACCGATATCTATCTATTTTTTTTTTTAATACAATTTTTGTATTACACGTTTTTGTATTTATTGTAAATTTTAAACAATTATAATAAATAAAATTTCTTACATCGTTATAAAAATTTTATAAACAAAAGTACAAAAATAATAATATTTTCAACAAGTCGATGTAATATTGTAAGACAGCGCTGCATGCATATACTTACGTAATTAATAAATTTTTAGTTTAATTATTATCGTTAATAATTCTATTTCGATGCAAATAGTAAATTAAAGCACTTTTTTGTTTTTTGGTGCAAAATAAAGCGGAATGTTAGTGAGTCTGAAAGTTAGTTCATTTTCATTTCTTTCTAAGTACTCTTGCACAAAATTAAATATGTATCTTAAAATCATGTATAATTAGTAACTTTTAACTTATATAATATATAATAACTGGTACTTATAAAAGTTGCATCCCCACATTGCTACCAAACGGCCACTGTTTTAAATAAAGCAAATTTCACCTGCCCTCGTAATGTAAGGGTGAAGTTTGCCGTTTTAGCGCCGGTTTCTGAGAGCTTAGCCGAGTTTAATCTTTTGGTTAAACTCGATTACAATATAACAATCCCATAAGTAACCATAGCAACAATTTTCTAACTATTTGATTATAGTTAACTAAGCTTTCAGAAACCGGCCCTGAGAGAAGTATTACATTGGAATTACATAAAATTACATACAAAATAATTTAAATAAATTAACTTAAAACTAGCAAATTTATTTATAAATAATGCAAAATTTTTTTATTTTATAACAAACGAAAATTCAATCAATATTTTTGTACACTTATGTTCGTTTGTCCGTTGTGAACGATATTTTTAAAACTTCTTTATGCACCACTATCTCCATTTTAGATTTGTTTGAGCAGAAACTCTGATCACTGATTTGGGATTTTTTTCTGTGCATACGTTTAAAATGACGTTTGAAACTAGTTTGAGAATTCCACTGCTAGAACGCTTGAACTGAATTTGAAAAACCGAAATATCAGATAAAAAATTGTCTGATGTTCGACTTCCAAAAAATAGTTCACTTACATTTGAGGAGAGTTGGAACAAAAACCGATACCACGTCTGCCATGTGGCACGAGCCCAGAGCCCCCGGGTTGATGGGGCCTCACAATACCGAGGTCGTCGTTCCGTACACGAAAAATAGAGGAGCTCAATTCTTAGTGCAATTTTATTAATAAAAAACCTTGCAAATGAATCAGCCATACACAGAATTTTAAAAAAATATTTTTTTTTCCATGAGCACATATTTGTTTTTATTTTTAGGGTGTATGTTTTTTAGAAAAAATGTTCATGTATTTTTTCTATGTGCGGGTCAAAGCATACCAAATTTCAACTTTCTAAGTTTAGCCGTTTGGCTACAATTTTTACCGAACAGACAGACAGACAGACGACAAAATGACGGTATAAAGGTTTTTTGATCATACCTACAAAACCCTAAAAAATGAATCACGAACGATTGTGTTACAAGTACGACTTATTAATTCGTCAATCATGTGCATAGAAAGTGATATCCTTCAAAAATTAGACTTTGAGGACATAGTAGAAGATTTTGCACAACAGAAATCTTGGAAGAAACCATCATCATTAACGTCCGATTCTCAAAATAGTAATCACTTCACTAATATTTGATTTGTGTAAAGCTAACCATAATAGTCAGCTAACAATACAGTCAGTAAATAAAAGTACATACTGATGTTTTCATTCACATTTTTTTTTTTTTTTTTGACTTATTAAAATGGCCCCAAACTCTGTGTGCCTTAGGCCCCTGCATGGCCTAAGACGCTCCTGCTTGATTACACATGATATGGCAAACAGACTTAATCAAAAACCGTTAAATGTAGCATTAAAAACATTTAAATTTCGATAGTCTGACCAAATTTCACACCAATGTAATGTTGGTTGCTGCAAAACCCGTTATAACTTTCCAGCCAGCATTGAAACAGGCTTTACACCGGAAAAGTAGCAAAACATTGTTCATAACAAAAATATTAATAACAAATACTTCCTCTGTTCGAAAATAGTTGCTACATTTCACTTCGATTTTTGTCCGGAAATGGTTGCTACATTTCCTAAGAAGCAAGAAAACGAGGAATTACTGAACAAACATTTTTTAATTCAAAGAGGAAACATAGATAAATCATAGACATAACAGTTTAACACATTTTAAACATTATTTTGAAAAAATTCCAGCGCTGTTTTAACGGTATTTACATTACATTTTATAGAAGTCATTAAAGTCGAGCTTCGTCTTAACTACATTTTACTTAAAGAGTTGTTTAGTCCCTTAGCTCGGTGCGAGCGCAGAAACAAGCACAAACACAAAATCGTGTCCAGTTTAAAACTTTGAGTGATCGCTCTGGTCTTCTGTGGTTACTGCGGTTAAATAATTAATATGTAAGAATTTCATCGCTGCTTTTTGCAACAGCAGCGTAAAACAAAAGCGCAACGAATTTAAACAAAGTTTAGCCATCGCACACTTAGATTCATAAAAAATCTGATAAATATGTTAAGAGAAATTAATTAATTTGACTATTTCCAATAATCTGGACGAGAAATTGAAATGTAGCAACTATATATAATTCTTTATTTACCCTAGGCCTTGCGGCGTTTAAGGTTTTAACCAGTACATTGAAAAAATAATAATAATAATAATAATAATAATAATGTAGCAACTATTTTCGGACAGAGGAAGTATGTAACTAACATTTTTTTTGACCGTCTTGATATAAATTAAATAACAAAATATTAATAACAGTATAAGTAACAAAAATGTTAATAATAGAATTTCAGAAAAAATTAAAGAAAATAACAAAATGTTATAGTCCGGTCAAACGTTAGAATGCAATATTGCTCTTATGGGAGATGGGAGCGATGTTGCCAAATGTTGTAAAAGTGTCAAATATGTCAATAAACCCAAAATATTATGCGTAATTTTATATTCTTTTGTGGATAGTTTAATCAAATTAAATAGCTAAAGTATCAGAGAAAAATAAATAACCATTTGTACCACGTTTTCAACCATCAACATCAACTGGCAACCTCGCCAAGGAAGAAAAGGATAGTGTTATTGAGATAACCCATTAAAGAGTATTAAAAGAACTATTCCATAACATTTATCAACAAGACAACATTGGTCCTACCACTATTGTCACGGACCGCCACTGACATTGTCAATAAACACGTGTTATTAGCAATATTAATTCTGATAAAAAAATATGACTACAATCATCTGTTTCTATTACATTGTTCCTTATCTATTTTTTTTTTTTTCATTTTAAAATGCAAGTACTTCAGTGAAAGATTAAGTACTTAACCAGTGAATGCGAAAAAGAAAATACAGTAGATAATTTTGATAACCTGATAAATCTAAGTAGCCCGATCAAAACCTGGTATATCAATTTTTATTTATTAAATAGCTACATAATGGTAGTAGATATATTGAATTCGACTTCTCAAAATAGTATTGGGTGTTACCATTTATATGAATATAATAATAATTTTAATAAACTAGAAAACCATGACTAAGTCATAAGTCATATTTTTTTTTTTAGATTCTGAGAAAAAGGTCCAACCGATGTTATCACTATTAGGGATTGGACGTTGGGGCAGTTTTATACTAAGTAATAAATACAGTGTCGTCCGACGATGGTTTATTTAGTTAGTGTATGTACAATTGTAGTCGATTCACAATTAATACGAACACCACTGATTCACCCGGTTCAAAACGACGGCCTGTAGAGCAGTGTTACTCAACCGGTGGTCCGCAGACCAATGGTGGTCCTCAGCAAAATTTTAGTGGTCCGCGAAAGGCTCATAAATTATTATTCTTGAGATTTTTTGTTAATTTTTTTATGATATTTTGTTCATTTTCTGTGTGTTTTGTTCATTTTACAGTGATTTGTTATTACTAAGATATATGTAGAGTTTACATATACAGTTTGTTTAGTAGTACATTTATTTTTAGGGGTCCGCGGTAGAAAATTAAATATTTTACTGGTCCGCGGTACGTTTTCAGTTGAGAAACACTGCTATAGAGGGTAGTAGTGCCCGCCCATCTGACAGCAAAAAGGTCTCCTTATGTTGGACAATTTATATAAAGTCAATGAATTTGAACTGATCGAACGCGAAAATGAGAGCATGTTTTGACATGTTTTTGACGATCAGAGTTTGCTGCTCAAATAAAGCTATTAAATTTAATTTGTATTATAAGCTAAACCCTTTAACAACATATCTTTAAACATTTCTGTATCAATATCTTGCATTATAATAGCATTCGGTGCATGCCCCGTAATATTATTATAGTCCACCATAAATGCTCCTTTTGTAAATTCTCCTTCATATATCGCTTGAACGTGATGTACAGCTGATCTTTTAACTATATTGTTGTTAAGAGCTATTGCCATTGTTTTTGAATCTGCCGCGGACCATAGACCGGATCTGAATGCCATTTCTTCAACTGCATTTAGAAATTTCATCTGCGCAGAATCAACACGTCCTAGCACTTCCCGACGCCATTTTAGTGTGACGTCAGATGCAAGAAACATTTCCCAAGGGCACATTATGACAGGTAAAGATGAATTAAATACGATATAGTTTGCAGCTGACATAAAAATAATATAAAAATTAATCACTGTTTTTGTTAAATCTGATGTTAAGACTTCAAGGGGTCTATTCTGTAACCTGTCGACATACACTTGTACTCTGTCAAGGTCACTTATTTTGCATCCAGTAGTGTGGAAACTTTCGACAGGACACTGTAAAAAGAAATGTCGAAAAGCTACAAATTAGTCCCCCTGATTAACTTACCTGGGTCAAAATAAGCGTTAAATTCAATGCCTGGTGATACATTTCCAATACCTCCAACAGAACCTCCTGTCCAATAAATAACTTTTACATTATCTATAAAAGTTGGATCCAAACGAACAGCCCAAGCAATGTTCGTCAGAGGTCCTAATGCTACAATAACTATTTCCCCAGGAAATTCTTTGACGAGTTTGATCAAGATAGAGACGGCATGTTCTTGTCCAGCCTCATTTAGTGATGGGGGGTTAGGATCTGGAACATCTCCTAAACCATCCTTGCCATAGTAAAAATCGGGAGGAGGTGTATCTAGGGTGGCAGTTTCGGCACCTGGATACACTGGAATCTAAAAAAATGTGAATTATTACATATGTTTGTACATATGTTGGGAAGGACTGTTTCTGTCGCCTGTAGGCGGCTAGCCAGCGACCTCCGACGAGAATAAATATCCCATTACTTTTAAAAGCACTGAGACAGGTAGAAAGATTGTCGGCATGGGCGCCTGCAGCATTTTACGAGGTGTGTAAATTAAGTATCCGGACTGACAACATAGCGTTTTATCTGGCAACATTTGGGACGCGGGACTTGGAGGGTGAACATGTGATACGCCTTCAGTTCGAGTTTGAACTCGCTAGAGTAATTTTATTATCCGTAGGGATTTTTTTCGTGAAACAGCTTTTTCTAGTGCGATCTAAAAATGAGTGAGTCATTTCGAGCAACGGTGTTCTATCAGGTTTTGCTTCAGACTTGGGCACAGTGCAACGGAAACTTTTGCAAAACTTCAGCAGGCCTACAGAGACAGTGTTTTGTCAAGGTTTCAAGTTTTTTGCTGGTTTAATGCATTTTCAGAAGGAAGAAAGTTGATTGAAGATGAATCACGCAGCTGAAGGCTTTCATCTTCAAGAACCGATGAAAATGTCGACAGAATCCGTGTCATCTTGTACGTTCAGATCGTCAGTTCAGATCACGTTACTTTTTATTCACAACTTTGCTTTTATTCATAATATGGGTTACATTGTGTATTTAAAATACCTCCTAACTGAAATTTATTTCTTTCTAGCAGAATGCTCATTCTCGGATGGTTCACTGGATGATTCAGGAAGGTTAAAATGGGTCCCGAAACGTAGACTTCAAGCGAACATTACCTTACGCGATACATTACAAGATCGTTTCCCTAATGTAGACCCAGCTTTAGAATAATAACTAACTATAAATAGATTAGATTGTAGAGATTGCCAGTGATAATTTTGAAGTGGTTCTTGACAAAATAGCAATTGTATTCGGTGATAACAAGTTTAATAAATGCTAATAATTATAAATGATTATCATCATATTGTTTACTAAAATGGAAAATTTTCATCTGATAAGTATTAATTACCTTTGATTTCAGTAAAATCTCAAATAAGACAAGATTTGAAGAAAACAATGCAATAAATAGCTTTGGCACGTAACAATTAAGATTAGCCCCCCTGGGTTATAGGGTGCGGTATAGTATTTTCAAAATGAAATGGCCAATAACTTTTTTTCCCCCTTCCAAGTCCCCATTTCCAAGTGTTATTTCAAACTCTTATATTTGCTATCAAATGTTAACCAAATTTTAGTTCATGTGCATTTATGCTGCGTTCAGAACCTCGAAATTAGAAATTAGAATTAGTACTTAGAATTAACGTAAAAGTTTGTAGACTTCAAACCCTTACGTTAATTTATAATTGACGCATGCGCTGTAAGCACTTGTTTCTATCTACATCTTTATGTTTTCTATGAGCTTAAATATTATTATTATTATTTGTTGCGCCCCCGCGCAATATTTTGAATAGTTCTCTCTAGCAGGAGGAGGGGGCAGTCCGAGGAATGCGACGTACGGATGTTGTGTGATTCCAGTATTGCCAATAAAAAATACCTATCTATGAAGTAATATATATTTTTCACGCTACTGTGTGGTTCTTTATTTTGTGAATTATATTTTTGTCAAAAAGGCTGTGGACTGAGAGAGAGAATTCCACGTGTGTGGACTTTACTGATAAGTATTAGCTTTTTACTCGTAAGTTGTTATAATACATTAAGTTAGGTTATGTTATGTATGAGCACATGTGCGTTTTACAACCGCACATGTATGATTTGAATAACAATTAATTATATGGGTTTGATCATAGATGTTGGTAGTCATTGGTTAAGTATTGTCTCCTATCCGAACTACATTTCACCAGCATATAATCCCCATGGTGTTCCAGGCTAACAGTACCACTCTGTACAAGTCCCGTTATTAGAGCCGATATCGGGTGAAACTACCGCTTCCCTGCCATCCCAGATGTCAGAGTTTTTTTTTGAACCCATACAATTAAGTTACAGGTTTTTTGACGCCTTTAAGGTCAGATGGTCCTTCGTGCTTTGAAACCCCCTTTTTTTATTTTTCGAGCTCTGCCTCAGTGCGCTGCAGTTTAGAAACTGCGGGCCCTACATTTTGGTCCTTCGAGCCGGATAAACAAAGGTCCAGCATCATCTACATCGAAGTGCAGTGCCGGTTTACTACATTTGGTCCACTACGTGCCTATATTTGGTCCTTGGGAGTTGGATACACACATTGGATCGGTACCAGCAAAGACACGGATGAATTATTTGATGTTGCGAGCCACGATCATTGGAATCAACTTCTGCGAACTTGTACTGGAATCTGTCGTAAAGACCCACCGGAGCCAGCCAGTCCGACAAAGTTTGAGTGAATCAGTGGAGTTGAACATCGTTGACAACTTATGTAGAGTAAGACCCCCCATTGGGTTTTTATTTATTACTTAGTTAAGTAAGACATTAGCCAGTGACAGCCGTAAGCTGCGTATATGTGTCGCGCTGTCTTGCGACCCCGTTTATACGTCTGCGTTCCTGCGTATATGTGTTGCCCTGTCCGGCGACCCCGTTTATACGTCTGTGTTGCTGCGTATATGTGTCGCCCTGACCTGCGACCCCCTTTATACGTCTGCGTGCTGCTTATTGCGTCGCCTAGCGACAGATACAATTTAGCTTTGGATTGCTTGTCACGCAATCACTTGCGCACTGTGTAGCTGTGGTTGTACACAGCACATCACTGTAGTTTATTCACCCTTGGTGACCCCTGAGTTTTGGCACTGGCCGCCGGAATCTGTCACTTTGTGAATATTTTGTGTCTCATTCGCCAATATGGACACAATAGAGAAACTTCAGCTTAAAGCTAGGCTCACACAGTCCGAAAAATATGTTGATAACTTATTTAGCTTAACCGAGAACGCAGCTCGAGAGGGTACGAATATCAATGCTGTTAAAATGCAGCATGCTAAACTTGAGTTACGCCTCCGCGATTTCGAAACCACAAATGCTTCATTAATTGCCTTAGCAGCTGGAGACGTGGTGGAAATAACGAGTCTGCAAGCTGATTATCAACGATTTGTAGATAAATTATTTGAAATTGAAGTTTTAATTTCTGAACCTCCATTTACAAATTCAAGCTCTTCCCCTCATGATAAAGATAGCAGTGACAGATTGGATACTGCCATGCTTAACACTCATGATTTGTCACAGATTGTTCAGTCGCTGAATATGTCACGACTAAAACATCTTGACTTGCCTACCTTTGACGGCAAAATTCCTGAGTGGGCACCGTTTATTGACTTATTTGTTAGCACAATAGACTCCGATGAAACTTTGAAACCCTCACAAAAGTTTCAATATTTAAAAACATCACTAAAGGGTGACGCTTTGAGTCTGATAAAAAATCTACCGGTAACTGACGCCAACTATCACTTAGCGCTCGAAATGTTAAAATCACAGTATGATAATAAGAGACTTATTTGCACACACCACATACAAGCGTTGTTAGAAATGCCACTGTTAGAAAAGACCTCTCATGAGAAGGTCAGCAAATTTATTGCTGGAATACATGAACACACAGGTGCTTTGGAAGCTCAAGGTACGATTATTGAGGAGTTTGCGAGTCAATTAGTTGCGTATATACTGAGCACTAAACTCAGCCCCCCCATTCGCAACAAATTTGAGATAAAACTGACTCCTGAAAAATTACCTAACCTTGCCGATCTGCAGAATTTTCTACGCACGCTTGCTGGTGCTGAACAATGGCAGTCAATTTCTAGTTCATCTCTGCCAAAGAGAACGAATGTACATGTCACTTCGACAGCTATGAAAAAATGTCTTTGTTGTAGCAAAAGCGGTCATGCGTTGTTTCGTTGTTTCAACTTTAAGAAACAATCAGTGGAATGGAGGAGAAATTTTGTTAAAGAGAAAAATTTATGTTTCAATTGTTTGCAATCTACACACAGAAGCATTGACTGCAAGTCTTCTCAGACGTGTAATGTGTGTGGTAAGCGACACCACACTTTGGTGCATCCTAGTACAGGGGCATCGCCGAATAATCAGGACACTGGAGGAAGGGGCACCAAGCCTGACTCTACTAATCGTGCTCCTGACAGTCCTTGCCTGTTGAGCAGCCGCTCTTCCTTTGGTAGACGCGAGTCTACGTATGTGCTGCTGGGAACAGCTCAACTAGAGGTAAGGGACCAGAAAAATCGCTGGCATACAATTCGGGCATTGTTGGATAGCGGTAGCGAGTCTACTTTCCTAACTGAGGATTGCCGCAGACGTCTCAACCTGCCACTGACCCCCACCAACACTGTCGTGTCCGGATTTTCCGATGTAGAAGTCAGCGTAGTAAAAGGACTCACTAACTGTGCTCTACGACCTGTTCATAAAACCAAGCCTGTTTTCAATTCGACTGCGCTCATCGTTGACAAGATTACGCAAGATCTACCGAATTCACATCTGCAAAGAAATCTTTTCAATGAATTTAGAGCACTTAAATTAGCAGACCCGACGTTCAACGAACCGGGCCATATTGATTGTCTGATTGGAGCCGATTTGTATTCATCCATAGTCAAGGAAACCCCAAGAGGCCACGGCACTGTTCGCGCTTTGGAGACCATATTCGGATGGGTCATATCTGGACCTACCCCCATACCTAGAGACTTTCACACACACGCATTTCTAGCCACAACCCACACCACGATAACCGATTCTCTCCAACGGTTTTGGGAAATTGAAGAAGTGCCCTTATCACGCCAGAAAACAAGCGAAGAAGAACAGGCAGAAGAGATTTACTCCTCACAGCACTATCGCACTGATACGGGGAGGTATGTAGTTCCTTTATTGTTAAAAAATTCACAGCCACTTATTGGCAATTCATATAGTGCTGCTTTAGCCTGCTATAGGTCCCTGCAGCGGCGACTACTTGCTAATTCAACATTACAGCGGAGTTATGTTGATTTTATGCAAGATTATCGGATACAAGAACATATGTCTATTGTTCCGTCTCATGAAAGAGACATACGAAATGGTTACTTCATGCCACATCATTGTGTTTTAAAGAAGAGTAGTTCTACCACCAAACTTAGGGTTGTTTTCAATGCTTCTAAGGAAACAAATTTGGCTAACTCTCTAAATAATGAACTTTTAGCAGGGCCTTCCCTGACACAAGATTTAGTGGCAGTTATATTAAATTCAAGGCGTCATGCAGTTTTGATTACCGCCGACATACGGCAAATGTACAGGCAAATTTTAGTTTTGCCTCATGAGCGTCCGTATCAACGGATATTATGGTCTGATCAACTGTCAAGTCCTCCTGACATTTTCCAACTCAACACAGTCACATATGGCACCAGATCTGCGCCCTATCTAGCGTTGAGAACACTACATCAATTGGCGAAAGACGAAGGCGCAACGTACCCGTTAGCTGCTCAAGCTTTGATGAATCAGTGTTATGTTGATGACGTCATTACGGGAGCGGATTCTGTTGCACAAGCACTTGAACTCAGACAACAGCTAACGACTTTACTATCAAAAGCCGAGCTAGAATTGAGAAAATGGTCTAGCAATGATCAAGCTGTACTTCAGTCAATACCTGTTTTAGAGAGAGAGCCTAAGATGCTGAACTTTCTGAACGGTGAGGATGCCTCGATTAAGATACTGGGAATTGTATGGAACCCGGAAACAGATTGCTTTTCTTATCAGGTACAACCGCGTGACACGCCATGTACGAAAAGGCACATACTCTCCGAGATTGCTCATATATTTGATCCCATCGGCTGGCTGGCTCCAAGTACATTTATTGCAAAGAAACTGCTACAACAGCTTTGGAAATTGGGACTTGATTGGGATTCAGATCCCCCTCAACATATTCAAGTCCTCTGGAAAGAATACAGGAATCAAATCACTGTATTACAACAAATAGCCATTCCACGGAAAATTTGTTTTAATGAACCTATTTTGGTCGGGTTCTGCGATGCTTCAGAATGCGGCTATGCTGCAGTTGCATATCTGCGATGGCGTACTGTAGACGGATATAAGACGTCTCTACTTTTGGCTAAATCTAAGGTAGCCCCCCTGAAAACGCTGTCCATACCGCGTCTTGAACTTTGCGGCGCTGTGTTACTTGCAAAAATTATGTCATATCTTGTCAATAATTTGTCTTGCCCTATTTCACAGGCTTACGCATTTTCAGATTCCATTGTTGCACTTTCCTGGATTCGCAAACCTGCATATGAATGGAATACCTTTGTAGCTAACCGTGTAGCTGACATCCAAAACAAATTTTCTCCAGACATATGGTATCATGTCAAAGGCAGTCAGAATCCTGCTGACTGCGCTTCAAGAGGGATTTTGCCCTCTGAACTCATGTCTCATGACTTATGGTGGCATGGGCCCCCCTGGCTGTGTCACCCAGTCACTAGTTGGCCTCTGAGCCAGCCAACCCCTCAGGTATTTACGCCACCTGAGGCTTTGATTGAAAGAAAGGCCACCAAGTGCTTGGTGGTACAAAATGTTGAAGAACAGACTATGTTGAACACATGCTCGTCCCTAGTCACCCTTGTGAAACGTACGGCATGGTGTTTTCGGTTCTTCACAAAGTGCAAAGGGTTGCACACCTCAAATATTCTACCCTTTCTGAGCGTTGCTGAACTCAACAATGCTCTGTTGACTTGGATTCGTATTATACAGCAGCAAGCTTTCAGCACGGAACTACGGTTGATTGCTGAAGGAAAATTATGCTCTGTACAGATTCAAAAACTCGCCCCATTTGTAGACGACAAGGGCATCCTACGCGTAGGTGGCCGTCTCCAAAATGCGACAATTCCATATGAATGGAAACACCAGATCATTCTGCCCTCTAAGCATAGATTCACAGATCTTCTTGTGATACAGTATCATGAGCGGTTCATGCATGCGACTCCCCGCACTCTTCAGGCCCTACTATCTCAGGAGTATTGGATCCTTTCCGCCCGAAGAGTTATTCGGCAGATTACGCATCAATGTATCACGTGTTTTAGACACAAACCCACAAATGAAAATCCACAGATGGGAAATTTACCAGTTGAACGCGTCGTTCCTCAGAAACCCTTTGCAATTGTCGGTGTTGACTACGGAGGTCCTTTCTATGTAACCCCCCGCAAAGGAAGAGGACATACGACTATGAAAACGTATTTGTGTTTATTTATATGTTTCTCCACTCGAGCTGTACACCTGGAGTTAGCTCTCGACTTGTCTACTGAAGCGTTTTTGCGTGCCTTTCAGCGATTCATTGCACGTCGCGGACGCTGTTGTCACCTATACAGCGATTCAGGCACCAACTTTATCGGTGCGAAACGATATTTTACAGACTTGCAGCGATTTACCACGTCAGACGAGTATAATGAACATATAGCTAACAAACTTGCAACTGAAGGTATTGTGTGGAAAATGATACCGCCCTCTGCGCCTCATTTCGGAGGCCTGTGGGAAGCAGCCATCAAATCTGTCAAATTTCATGTAGCTCGTACTGTTGGGAGTCAAGTGTTAACATACGAAGAATTTTCTACTGTTTTTTGTCAAATTGAATCTATCTTAAATTGCAGGCCCCTTGGCCCTCTTTCGAATGATCCTAATGATATTCAGCCTCTAACGCCGAATCACCTTCTCATTGGAGAAGCTGGCGTTGCTCTTCCAGAACGGGACCTTTCTGAACAACCAACCAATCTCTTGTCACGCTATCAGCTGGTGCAGAAAATCGTCCAGGATTTTTGGAAACGTTGGCATAACGAATACCTGCTATCTCTACAGTGCAGGAAACGATGGTTGAAGCCTTCTACCCCTCTACAAGAAGGCACCCTCGTCCTTATAAAGGATGACTGTTTACCGCCTTACCAGTGGCGGCTTGGACGCGTTGTACGTGTCATCCCTGGCAAAGACAACATCGTCAGGGTAGCGGAAGTGAAGACTGCTACAAACGTTCTCCTGAGACCTGTGGTCAAACTTTACCCACTTCCGAGTTTA
Organism: Liopterus haemorrhoidalis; assembly: GCA_963971575.1. Taxonomy (NCBI): domain Eukaryota; kingdom Metazoa; phylum Arthropoda; class Insecta; order Coleoptera; family Dytiscidae; genus Liopterus; species Liopterus haemorrhoidalis. The sequence goes on along the minus strand of OZ020619.1, from coordinate 30,347,148 downwards.
AATTAATTTTTTTTTGTGTGTTTAGGTTTGTGAAAACCTGGGTTTTCACGGCCGCCGGGATGTTGCGCCCCCGCGCAATATTTTGAATAGTTCTCTCTAGCAGGAGGAGGGGGCAGTCCGAGGAATGCGACGTACGGATGTTGTGTGATTCCAGTATTGCCAATAAAAAATACCTATCTATGAAGTAATATATATTTTTCACGCTACTGTGTGGTTCTTTATTTTGTGAATTATATTTTTGTCAAAAAGGCTGTGGACTGAGAGAGAGAATTCCACGTGTGTGGACTTTACTGATAAGTATTAGCTTTTTACTCGTAAGTTGTTATAATACATTAAGTTAGGTTATGTTATGTATGAGCACATGTGCGTTTTACAACCGCACATGTATGATTTGAATAACAATTAATTATATGGGTTTGATCATAGATGTTGGTAGTCATTGGTTAAGTATTGTCTCCTATCCGAACTACATTTCACCAGCATATAATCCCCATGGTGTTCCAGGCTAACAGTACCACTCTGTACAAGTCCCGTTATTAGAGCCGATATCGGGTGAAACTACCGCTTCCCTGCCATCCCAGATGTCAGAGTTTTTTTTTGAACCCATACAATTAAGTTACAGGTTTTTTGACGCCTTTAAGGTCAGATGGTCCTTCGTGCTTTGAAACCCCCTTTTTTTATTTTTCGAGCTCTGCCTCAGTGCGCTGCAGTTTAGAAACTGCGGGCCCTACATTATTATTATTTATTATTATCTATTTGATACCAGAGCGGAAGCCAAGGCTTGTGTTGCTCCAAATTGAAATTAAATATTGTAAAGCTAACATTTTAACAAAATAAATTTCTATAAACTAAATTACTAGAGACATACAAATGAAAAAAAAAAAAAAAACAAGTTATAACTTATAATACCAAGTCCAAATAGTTTTTAAAAGCGTTTAAAGACGAAGATGCAACCACATTATCTGAAAGGCTGTTCCACACATTAAACGTTCTGTTGCTTAAATCGTTCACGCACTAACTTAAAACGATGGCCACGTAGTCGAGTGTCCGAATTAAGCACAAATAGATTGGTTAGATCACTGGTAAAGTCCCCTTTAAAAATCCTGTACACCGTAATGAGGTCACCTCGAAGTCTTCTGTGTTCAGGAGATGTTAGTTTCAGCTTGTGTAGTCGTTGTTCGTAAGGTAAGTGTCTGAGGCTCGGTGACAATTTAGTGGCTCTGCGTTGAATTTTCTCCATAATGTCTATGTCTTTTCGTAAAAATGGAGACCATACAGTGACTGCAAATTCAAGATGAGGCCTGATATACGTGCAATACAGCCGTTTGGCAAGGTCTGGTGACGGGTTGCAAAATGCTTTTGATATGATGTATAACATATAATTAGCCTTTTTAACAGCTTTTATTACTTGAGATGACCACTGGAGATCAGATGTTATAGTAATACCGAGGTCCTGCTGTTCAGTTACAACTGTTATCTCTCTGCCGTCTAAGTAGTATTTTAATTTAGGGTTATTCGCGCCTACATGTAGAACTGTAGTCTTATTTCGGTTTAGAGGGAGCTTGCACTGTTTACACCATTCAGCAACTCTATTGAGGTCATCTTGAATTTGTGCAGAGTGCGTAAGAGGGTTCGCGAAAAACTTCGTATCATCCGCGAATACTGCTCTCGGAGACTGGATGCAATTGATCAAATCAATTACGAAGATTGTGAAGAGGATTGGCCTCAGTACCGAACCCTGTAACACGCCGCTGAATATAGATCTAGTAGTAGAGAATTCAGAACCGATGCGCACTTGAAATTTGAGGTCAGTAAGAAAGACTTGGATCCAGCGCAGCAATTGCCCACGGATGCCGTAATGGTCCAACTTCAAGCATAGTCTTCTAATTGAAACATTATCAAAAGCTCCTTTGAAGTCAAGATAAATAACATCCGTCGGTTCAGATCTGTTTGCAGAAAGAGTCCATAAGTTTGAGGCAAAAAGTAAGTTCGATGTAACGGATCGACCCGGTAGGAATCCATGCTGTTCGCTAGGTATTACTTGGTTTTTTGTAAGGAAGTCGATTATATTTCTAGCAATAATTCTCTCAAGTAATTTTCGGACGGACGATCCTACACTCACCGGTCTGTAGTTTGATGCTTTTAGTTTGTCGCCCTTTTTATAAATTGGGGTTACATGTAATAAGCGCCAAGAGGGAGGTAACACCGCCGTGTCGAACGACTGTTTAATAATTTTATAAACAGGAACATGCAAGGCCTCTTTGCAGCGTTTTAGAACCACAGATGGTAGATTATCTTGGCCTGGAGTTGCTGATTCTTTTAAATTGCCTAATTCTTCTAGTACTAATTCAGGCGAAAGATCCACAAATTCAAGAGAGTCAGCCACTTTGGTATCGTCAGACAGTATGCTGTCATGAATTCGTCAGCAAATAATTCGGATACGGCTCTGTGTTCTGTACAAATGTTATTGTCATTATTTGTAAGAATTGGTGTAGATACTTTGCTATCAAGTTTATTCCTGACGTAGCTAAAAAATGCCTTGGGTCCACGATCGCACGACTGTCCCTCATATTGAGACCGAGCTTGACGTAATTGTTGTGTGACCTTATTTGATACCTCCCGATGTTGAGTATAATAGGTGAGAGATCCTGTCAATTTAAATTTTCTCCATAGATAAACTTAGATTTATGTAAACGTAATAGGCTGTTGTTGAACCAAGGGCATCGAAAAGAACGGTGACTTAGATTGCGTGGAGAATGACGATTAAGTGATGAAGAAACAATGTCGTGAAAATTACGAAAATTGACATTAATGTCCGTAGAACTTAGAAAATCGGTCCAGTCTTTTTGGTTAATATCTGTACTGATCATATCAAAATTGGCCTTCCATACATTTTTACGTACTGTTAATTTTTGCCGATTTTCACCAACAAAAAGGACTGTCGCTATAAGTGTAGCATGCTCAGACTTGCCTACAGGCGATAAGTATTCAATGCTATCGATAAGATCTGGATCATTAGTGATAATATAGTCCAACATCGACGGTTTTTGATTTATTCTAAATCGAGTAGGCTGTGTAACTAACTGATGTAAATTTGAATTCACCATCATATCGATAAACGCGTTTTCCGAATTAGATGGTTCCTTGTTACCAGTGAGTGGCCACTTTATAATAGGGAGATTAAAATCGCCTGTAATTATAACGTTTCGGTATTTTTCTGAAATAGTTTGCAGGTGGTTCATGAGTATCGTGTCATTTTCATATATGCTAGATGGAGGTCTGTAGATATTAACAAGTAGAATATTGGTAGAAAATACTCGAACCTTGAGCCAAAGTGATTCCATATCTGGTACTGATATATCTAGTTTCAGGATTTGATTCTCATGAAACATGGATGACATAAAGTAAATGCACACACCTCCTCCCATCTGATCGGAACGATCATGTCTGTATAAGAAATAGCCGGGAATGTCAACAAGAGAGTTGCGTAGTGCTGGTTTCAACCATGTTTCAGTAACCAAGATACAGTGCGGTTTACGGTCATTTACCATAAGCATAAAATCGTTGAATTTAGCCGTGAGAGAAGCCAGGTTCGTATATAAAAAATAAAGTTGATGAATAGGCCGGTCTGTAATCAGTTTTTTGTAGTCGTTACAATAGTTGGTATACCGTTGACATATTTTATGGTTAGATTTTCGTTACCGTGGGTTTGGCGCTCAGACAGATCATCTCGCAACGACTGTATATATTGCATCTGACGCGGCGTTTTATCATCACGCAGATACAAATTGTTGAATTTACTGACTGGTAATTTTTGCTTGTTTCTCCAGATCTTTTTTATCGTTGACGGACTATTAAATGTAACTTTAATAGGGCGCTATATTAATTTTTCCTCTATTTTAATTCTTTTCAGAACTATGAAACACTCAAAAACTCATTAGCAAATGTAAACAGCTGTCAAATATCGATCGATAAAGTAGAAATCAATAGATATTTCTGTCAGTGTCATAATTTGTATTGTGAACACTACCTAATTTCTACGTACAAATTTTATGTTAAGTACTAATTTCACGTTAATTCTAATTTCTATTTTGGAGGTTCTGAACGAAGCATTACTCGTTTCAAGTTTGCATTAAGGGGCCTCACAACACTGCAGCACCTCGGATTCGAATAGGTAATTCCTTCTAAGATTGCAGCGCCAAAGTGGTAAAATCTAACTAACCAAATAGGCAGTAACAACTTTTTGACATGTGGACAATACATTGTAATCTGACATTTAGAAAGAATTTATTAATATTTCTGTCTTGATTTGTGTTTTCTTAATAAATATCACACTTATGCCAAACAGATACAAAATCTAAAAATCCAAACAAATGTAACACGTGCGTCAGAACAATAACTTCTAGTTGGTTAGTTCAACATAATCCCGCCAGATAGAGTATCTCTTAAGGCCAATTGCCTATAGGGTAAACAGGGACACCGAGAGAGGACCCGGGCCCCAGTAAAGTATAATTCTGGGCCTGGAAAGACAATAATTCCGCTCCACCTCTCGAAAAACGAAAACTACGGGCCCGATGGCAGATATAAAGCTGCGCGTGGAAAAAGCTACAGATAGAAAAGCCCAAAAGGGGCCCAATTACTAATTACTGACGACAGCTAAATACATAAACAAAGTGTGTAGTCAAATCGGGTCTAGACCGGACCTATAAACAATAATATTTTAATTATTATCCGGTTTGACTATAATAATATAGTTTATATATATCCAGTTTAGAATATATCCAGTTTGATTTAAGATTGCACAGAGAAAAAAATACGTATAGTAGAATATATTTCATAGAAAAAATCAATATGCCAATGGCCGCAAAAGCGTTCAATTTCTATTTAAATAGTGTTCTTTATTTATTAAAGTTTATTTAATAGATTACTAAATATTTTCAAAAATATGCCTTCATATTTTGCATCCTCCACCCTTGAAAAAATTCTGCTGGATCCCGTAAAACTAAAGAGTCTAAAATTTCAAACAAAAAATATTATTAGAGATTTTTGATATTTTACCTTCGTTCCCAAGACCCTTTGCGTCTTTAAAACATTAATAACAACATTGTCTCTTAAAGTATTGCCAACTGTAGTTGTTATAGCTAAAATATTAAAGTCTTCTTGATGTGCCAAAGCTAATAATATGGCAACAGCATCGTCCGCACCACAGTCGGTATCTATAATCATTTTTCCTTGGTTCCATTGTTTTGCATTCCCGAATAATTCTTCATCTTCCCTACAAACATATTTACTCGATAAAAAATATGAAAAAATGTAGAACTATGTTCATAATACTAAATATTGCATTAAGCGTTACTTGTTAAATTAAGAAAGTGTGATGCTAATGTTAGACGTGTTCATAATTTCTATACTACGATCTTTTAACTAATAGTGAATTACGTTTGGCAACGTTTTATGTTGTTGATAGAAAGAGATACATATGCACTGTACAACACGTTAAAAGAGATGGAAGATGCGTTACTAGCTTGCACTAATATCGCGATAAAAACACAAACATAACCTTGTTTCTTTGACAGCGTTGGGTGACGATTTTACTATCGATTTTTTTTTAACAATAAATATGAATATTTTAAAAGAATTGTAAGTAAAAATATAATGGTACCTAACTAATTATTCATGTTATTAACCCAGAGCCGGCCTTAGCAAGTCCGGCGCTCCGGGCGAGATTTTTTTGCCACCCTCATAAAAAAAAAAATTTAGAAGGTCTTCACCTCCCAGATCCAAAAGAGCAAAAAAAAAATGGTCACTTCCCAAATCCAAGTGAGGAGCAAAAAAAAAGGTCCTCACCTCCCAAATCCAAGTGAAGAGCAAAAAAAAAGGTCCCCACTCTTAAAATACAAGTGATGACCTGACCGTGCGCCGACCTTCCTGGCCTGGCGCCCCAGGGTGGTCGCCCGACCGCACCCCCCCCCCCTCCTAAGGCCGCTACTGTATTAACCTATAGTTACCTTTATCTTATTAATATGAATCTTTAACAAAATAATGTAAAACAATACATATTTGGAGTTCACTTAAAATATTTCCACCTTTTGAAGATATTGGTTTGATATCGTCATTTGAGTTTTTAATTAATATTTTAACTCTTTTGTAAATTTAATTCTTAACTTAATGATTCTAATACATTTTTTCTTTTATTATAAAATTTTCTTAGTAACAGATTTTGTAATTTACGCATTTCACGAACATCCCACAAATCTCTCATATATATGATTAAAATCAGTCAGTATTATGGATACATCACTATTTATCATGTAATACAGCCTCTCCGCGTTTCTAAATTTGTACTACTAAATTACAATTTACTAGACAGTATTTATTTATTTATTTATTGGACACTACAGACATAAATGTCCTTTATTGTGTCCATACATATATACCTAGTAGGGACATAAATACTGTTACAAATATTTTATGAAATAAAATGAAAACTACAATTAAGTTTTTCACCAAATTTTATTGACATTTGTACTTATACATAAGTTATTCATAATTGGTATAATTATACAAAATAACCACCTTTGGCTTTAATGCAGGCCTTAAGTCGTACAGGCCAATCATCGATAGCCGCACGTACGACTTCCATGGGAAAATTGGCTACAACTCGAGCTAAAGCCTGTTTCAGAGATTCAATATTTGGATATCGTTTGTGGCAAACTATGTCCTCTAAAACGGTCCATAGCTTGTAATCTAAAGGATTCAAATCTGGACTTGCAGCGGGCCAATCTTCTACGCCGATAAAATCAGAAACATTGATTAAAAGCCACGTTTGGGTTGTTTTAGCCTTATGGCCTGGAGCAGAATCCTGCTGGAATGTCCATGACTGATCTTGAAAGAAAGTATGATTGAGGGGTTTCACAACATCTTCCAAAACCGTTTGTTGGTAGACTCTAGCTGATATTTTCACCCCTTTTTCACAAAAATGAAGGTCAGTTACTCCATCATAGGAAACGCCCCACCAAACCATCACTGAAACTGAGTGGTGACCTTTTTCTATTCTTGGAACTACTTCCGAGGCTTCAGTAGATGACCTGGCATAAACCCTGTCATTTTGTTTGTTGAATTTTTCCTGTATAGTAAAAATTTTCTCGTCGGTAAAAAGGATTGTCTTGTGCTTGCTGTCTGCGTACTTGATTAACAAGTGTTTCGATTTTTCGACCCTATTTTTTTAAAGAGGCACAGTTAGTAATTGTCCAGTGCGGCGTTTGAAGGCCCCAAGACCCAAGTCTTTTTTCAAAATGCGCGCCATTGATTTTCGCGAAATTTTTATTTCGCGGGACATAATTTTTTGTTTTCGCAACGGATTTCTTGCTATTCTGGCCTTAACAGCTTTGATAGCTTGTGGCGTGCGTACTGTTCTCGGGCGCCCGGATCTTTTTCGGTCTTTTATGTCCCCAGTTTCCTCAAACAATTTAATGCACCGATACACAAACATTCGACTAATACCGAGCGGACGTAGCGTCTTAAAAATGTTTGATTTTTCCATCTTACATTTATAACGCACAATAACTGCAATTCGGTTTTCTTTGTCTGACCATTTCATGGTAACACACAACACAAAATCAAATTCTTTCCACAGTAAAGTAATTTATATGTTAACTCACGATTATCAACTGTCTAAATTTGGATGCGTCCATTTGTATTATTTATATTGGGTGCGTTCATTATTGTAACAGTATTTATGTCCCTACTAGGTACATACATTCAGTTATACAAAAAAATTGTCACATTATACAGAATAATTACAACATACAAACATACATTACAAAAAGAATCTTATTCATGCATACAAGTTTAAACAGAAAATTCAACAAATTCAACAAAAATAAATTAATTCTTTGACAAGACCGGAAATTCATTGACAAGACAGAAGTTCATTGACAAGACAGAAATTCATTGATAAAAAAAATAAAATTAAAAAATTCATTAACAAAACAAGACATTCATTAACAAGACAAGAAATCCATTAACAAATTTAGTATTACACAGAATTGCAAATGTAAGAACCTACATGTTAGCTTTAGATTTATACTACGGTGGTCATTAGTTATATCATGTTTAATACAACCTTACGGAAACCTACATAACTTGTATTGAATATGTCTATAGATCTATCCTTTGCTAAGAGATTGTTGAAAAACGTTGTCATTTTATATAGTGGACTCATTCCACAATGTTCCGTGTTGGCCCTTTTACATTCAAAGAATGCGTCCCTAATTCTGAGGTCACGAGATGGTACCTTTATGGATATCCTGGATAGGATATATGATAGGGTGACCATTTTCTTGGAGACGGAAATGCGGGACGAAGCAAAAAAAGGTCCTCACCTCCCAAATATAAGTAAAGAGAAATAAAGGTCTTCACCTCCCAAATATAAGTACAGAGCAAAATTCCGCCCTGGGGACACCAAATCAAAATGCAGGACATACCGCGAAATGCGGGACGAATGGTCACCTTAATATAAGAACAGTTCATTAAATATTTTGTATAAAAATAGCAGGGATGCAAATTCCCTTCTCGCAGCCACAAAATTGCACTTTTACCGACCGTCAACATATATAAGGGAGGTATTGTGATCATACCGATTTTGACATTTCGAGATTTCGATGGATCTCCACGAATTGAGGTCCCTACTTAACGTTTTGACTATTTTTAGCATGATGTCTGGCGGTCTGTCTGTCCTTCTGACTGTCTGTCTGTCCGTCCGTCTGTCTGTCCGTCTGTGTACACGTGCAGAGCAAATTCGGCTGAAAGGATTATTATAAAACTTCATATTTAAGCTTTTGCCATCAATGACACGAGTTGATCAACTTTTGGTAAAAATCGGTTGGCTAGAAATGGGAGTTTACTCGTGTCGATTTTAAGATTTTTGTGAATATTTCACAACAGAAAAATATTTCGAAAAAAATTATTGAACAAAAGTTGCTATAAAAGCAATAAATAATAACAGTTATTTGAGACGTTTTTTCCAAGTCTCAATTTTTTCATACTTATATGTAACGTTTCCATGGTCATGATAAATAATATCTCTGTTAGAAAATATTAGGCCAAGTTATTTCTACTCTGCTGCTAGAATGTATTTTATATAAGTACTTTACGATGGCGGTCGGTCCACAGCTGATTATTTGATTATATTGTGTCCAAGCAATTAAATTTGTAAAAAATTTCGTGATAATTCGAAATATGATTTTAAATTTAATAAAAATTAAGAATATATTTCATCAACCTAATTTGCAAACACTTTACCTCAGCTGTATATAATCAGCTGTGGTGGCCACAGCTGATTTTTACATTTATTTTCAATTATATCCGGGCACGTAGAACGCTTGTTGGCGCTTGAAACCGATGAGTAACAGGAATTTTTGAAACATTATTTATTAGCTTACAAGAATCTGACAACCAGTTTTCTGATATTTTGTTGATTCTTTTGATAGATATTAATAAAATTTCTTTGATGTTACAAATTACCGACATTTACAATTACTTATTGGCAGAATAAATGTTATTATTTTGTTATGAATTTGCTTTCCAACGTATAGTCTGCATAAGTGGCATGTTTTAGTAGATATATTACTCCCCAAAGCAACAACAGGAACATTATTTTAGGTCTGACTTATTTTATTATAAACCTGGCCACTTTTTGATGAAGAAATTTTGGTAAACAGGTACTGGTAATAATGTTTCTACGTATCCACTAAACCAGTGTATCTCAACAGGTGGTCCGCCGACCCCCAGTGGTCCCCAGAAAAAATTTAGTGGTCCGCGAAAGTGTTTATATGTGTTTTTTGCAGTTTTTTAAATTTTTTTATGCACATTTTTATGTAAATAATTTATATTTTGTTTATTTTCTGTAAACATTCTGTGACTTTCTACAAATAAAATAAATGTATTTAGTAGCACATTAAATATATTTGTTTTCTTGCCAAAAATGAACCAACAATTATAATTAGTGGTCCGCGTTAGAAAATTATATATTATACAGGTCCGCGGTGCGTTTTTGGTTGAGAAGCACTGCACTAAACGGTGTCAACAAGCGCCGACAACAGCATACATAATTAAACGCCTGTTACCAACTTTAACACCGGAAACCAACTTTCTACATGTTCATAACCAGACACACAGTTTAGTTGAGTTCAAAATCACTCACTCATTGTCTTTGATTAATTTTACTCCAATATTTAATGTATACAAGACTGTTTTAAACCACCGGTAAGTAATGTGATGTTCGACTAAATATAAATTTAAACATCAGAGTAAAATTTACTCCTCCTTGAGCATTTTTAGACGCAAGCTTATATTATAAATAATTCAAATGTATCTATTTGAGATCTGTTTAAGGTCCGCCTTGGAGAAACGAATATGGACCCGAATACGGATTTTTATTTTTTACGGATCATCCGCGGATAAGGAGCTCCGGCACACCACTACATTAAAGTTAAAATGTATCAAATTCTTACGTTGGATAAGCGATCGCAGTGCCAACGGCGACTAAAACAACTAACACGTTCACTACCTTCATTCTCTTAACACTACTTTTTTCTCAAAAATATTTCCTTTTATATTAAACTGTTATCGCTGTTGATAAAAATAAATGATAACTTTTAAGAATTATAGTGCAAAATTTATTAGATTTGAGGAATTTCAGTCAATTGCGTAACAGATTACAATGGTGTTAATGTTTTGTTTGTCCCTGGCTCACACTGATGCTAGATATAAAAAGATTTTTAGTCGCTAATCTGTGAATTTATCTTAAAGTTACGACAGGATTAGGCTATAATAAACAAAATCATAAATTTGAAATGGTGGAAACATGCACTCACCCAGAACTTTTTTTGAGAAGGTTAATATACATATAAAAATTATCATATTATTAAGTTTTTTTACTAAAACAAAAGTCATCTGGTTAACTAGTAACTAGTAGAAAAGATAATTTAATCGATTATTATTGAAAACTAGTGCACCCGTTGCTAACTGTGTTGGCAAACAAATCATTACCTTAATGTGGAACTTGCTCGACATCTAAGACTTCCTTCTCTAGCCATACGCCTTACTTCATACAATTCAAATTGAATTAACTCTTCGCCATTATCATTAAAAACTGGACCAATAATGAGTATTATTCCGAATTATTCATTCATTAACTTTTTAACATGGGAAAACGATTCATTTTCACTCAGTGCATTATATTTATAATGTTAAAACTAAAAATGATTTGAGACGTTAAATTTAAAATATATTTATTAAAATTAATTTTCCATTTTCTTATATAATATAAAAATGCGCACACGGAAAAAACGCACACGGATTAATACGCACACGGAAAAAAGCACACATGAAAAATACACACACGGCAAAAAGGGCACACGGAAAAAAGCGTACTTACACTATATCTCAAATCAGTTTGAAATAAATCGTGAGAAACTATTGCACAGTAAAATTTAATTGTTTGCCCTCTTTAATATATTGCGTTCACAAGGGGTAGATTTACAATATCCCACTGAATACTGCGCATGCGTCACACACGTTATTTGTTCAATATACAGAGATTCTGAACAGGTGGGACTGTGCAGAACTTTTAAAACACAATTTATTTTTAGGTGGGTTATAAAAAAAAAAGAATAAACAGTTATCAACCATAACCTAAGATAGTACTTTTAAGGTGAAGCACTGTTCCTGGCCCTGCACAGAACAGTTAAAACACAATTTATTTTTAGGTGGTTTATAAAAAAAAAATAAACAGTTATCAACCATAACCTAAGATAGTGCTTTAAGGTGAATCTAACCTAAACTAAAAGGTAAATGATATTTTAATGTGATAAATAAACAGAAACCATTGTTTTAGAGCCACTGATAATTCTTGAATTATTTAGTGTAATCGTTATATGCTGCCATCTGTATAGAGTTTGCAGTGGGATATTGTAAATCTTGTCCTAAAATTTTGATCGTTAATCTACGTACATTTGATACCCTACTCAGAATATTAATTATTCTTTTTTGGTGAGCCCATATTTGTTTATATTTTTAGGGGGATATGTTTTTTAGATGTTTTAGTATTTTTCATATGTGCGGGTCAAAGAGGTTCATTTGGCTACAATTTTTACAGACAGACAGACAGACAGACAACAAAATGACGGTATAAGGGTTTTTTGGTGATACCTACCAAACCCTAAAAATGAATTATTGAAAGATTTACGGTATGGCTCATATTAAAGATATTTACCAAGGGTGAATTCAAAAAAGAAATAATATTTATATAACGTAATATTTATAATTGATTTGGCGAAAATTTAAACTGTTTTGTAGAAAAATAAAAAATTTGTTTCTTAGGAACGTACCGAGGGAAGGGGTTATATTTTTTTTTTATTTTTCTTTTCAATTTATTAAACCGCCCCTTTGAAAAAATTGCTGAATGCGTCCATGGTATTTGATTAAACCATTTATTTATGTTGAACAGTAAAAACATTTGTGCAGTCGTGTAACTAAAACCATCGTTAACAGTAGGTATTTAGTTTGTTATTACAAAGTAATTGCTTCTTATTATAGATACAAAATGTCAGTTTCAAATTTGCTGAATGTTTTATTGTGTCGCTTCAAATTATAAATATATTTTATTAAATATAGTCCTTTCTGCGCATTGGAGGAAACCCGAAAACGAAACTGTCAAAGCATGCTCAGATTTTCGATATTTGGGAACAATCATCAGATTCTGGAAAGATAGATGTAGACGTAGATGACAAAATCATAAGAGAAAAAAAGGCAACTCGAGCAATTCATGGAACCATATAAAATAAGAACTAAAGCAAAGAAACAAAAAGAATTTTTCACAGTATCGTAGAAATAATTACAACATGTAGAGGAGGACCGTTCTGTTACAAATAAACTCGGTAACAGCATAAGAACTGTCGAGTTGGACTTTATGAAAAGTTTGCAGTACACCAGAAAAGATAGGGTTAGAACAGAGAGAATATGGAATGAAATGGGTACCGCAACACTCACAAAAAGGTTGGATAATAATGCTCTAAGGTGGTACAGACATGTTGAAAGGATGAGGGAAGAAAGGTGGCCAAAGTATATCCTCCAGTGGTCTCCTAGAGCAGTGGTGCGCAAACCGTGGGTCCCGACCCCCAGAGGGGTCGCGAGAAAATTTTTCGGGGTCGCGAAATTCAAACAAATTTATATGACAATAAAAAAATATAAGGCTTTTCTTCAACAAGTATCAGGTACCAGTAAAATGTCTCTTTTAAAAACACCCTGTAAGTAAAAATCCCAGAAAGAATTTCACTTTAACTACGTTGACGATTAAAAAAACGTCTATTGTCTATCCAGGGGTCGCGACAAAATTTCACACAAAATGGGGGGTCGGAAATGAAAATAGTTTGCGCACCACTGTCCTAGAGGAAAGAGAGAAGAGTACCTGAGTACGGTAAACCTGTATAGGAAAACGCCCAGAAGAGTCGTTTGTTATTAGATGCATATTGCAAAAATTATGTGAAGATTAAATACTCCCTGAGAAGAAAAATTATACTCAATAAATAATATGGGGGCAGTGATCTTTTTAAAACTCTTAAACAATATAAATAGATAACTTACAAAATCTAAATTAAGGTTCTAAATTAGCATTAATATACCCTGTTTTAAATGATTTATTACAACTTTATACAGAACCCTAACTAGCTTTTTTTGGGCTCTGTGAAAAGTTGCAAAAAAGTGCAAAAAAATGACATCCACAGTCTTGAGTCGGGCCCCATTGACGATTTTACTATTGCCTTTCATCCTGGGCGCTATGCGCCGTGCGTCTGATGTATGACAGATATGCTCTATGTCAGCTTAGAAAAATGTGTGTAAGAAGATAGGAGCTGTTTGTCCTTGCTTCTGATTGGTTTAGAACATCACCCCTATTACAATGTTAAAATATTGTTTTAAGTCCAAATTGACAGATGTTCATTGTCGTACATTGTATTTCATTGTCTTCGAGCACAGATTATTGTTCGAGAATATTGCATATGCATCAAAATATATATTATTTATAAGTTATATTTTGTTATTATTTACATATTTAGACTTTTATTTATATTATTGACGTAGATTTTATGGAGTAAATTCTCCATGTAATTTGTTTTTACGAAATTATATATTTTTTAGGTTATCTGACATATACATATTTTTTGACACTTGACAATTAACAGATCAAGATAGAGGACTAATGTGAGAAAAAATGGCCCAGCTGATAGTGCCCGAAGAAGTTATTGATATAATTTTTAGACCTTCATATACACATATATTTTTAATTTTTATTTACAATAAATATTTAAATAAGAAACTTTAGCTCTGAAGATATATTGTTTGTGTTATTGTTTTATTAAAACTCTTTTAGCCAAATCTCTCTTTTTATATATAATAAATAATTTTAAAAAAATAATATTTTTTTAACTTTTTCAAATTTCCCATTATACTGAATTTATGTCGTATAAATAACGTGAGTGTATTATCTGCCATGTTAATTTCAATATATTATTATCCAATTCCTTTTTTATATTAAAAAAAAAAATCACTTGGTAACCCAATTACTACGTCCATGCCCTAGTACTGTATTTGTTCTGTGTAAATCGTACTTGGTTCGCAGCGCTATCTACTCTTTTCTAATTTGAAATATAGAACAGTTACGACAGTTTATATACTGTCTGTTGTAAAATCATTGGAGGTCTTTTTTATATTTTTATTCTGTACATGTATATATCATTCATAATTCAATTATTTGTTATTATTTTTAAGTGTTATAAGTATTGGCATATGGCTGAAATGGCAACTTTAGCAGTAATATAGACCTAAAAAAATATGGTAGTATTATCTGTCTCATTTTGTAATACGTAACTAACAGGGAAAGTTCATTTTTTATGTTGTATATTGACAATGCATTCGTAATATTATCATAGTATTGGTTCACACGGATACGCCAAAGTCTGTTTACACCACAACAGTCACCAAAGTAACCAGATCTAGTTTCGTATTACAAATTGGGACGGATTATACTGCTGTACGAAATAAAATGATAATAAATGTGTTACAAAAGTATTATATTGGAATTTTATGGAAAGAAAATTATAACAAAATCAATGTAATATCGTGTGATAAGGATAATGCATTCTTCTTCTTGTTATTTCCAACCTTTCAGTATTGCCAACTTAACTTATGTGAATTTTGTCGCAGATATGAGATATACTCTATTAAATATGAATCAGGGACTTCTGCTGTTCAGCAGTGGAACTACTGAATTACTTTGAACCTACTAGATGCCACCAGCTGGATACTAATTTAAAAGAAAGCATTTTAGTTCGCATCGTTCATTGCAAATATCTACTGTAGAACTCAGGGCCGTGCGGTGATATTTTATTAAGGCATTTTTGATTTACGTTTATATTCCAGATTTTATGGAAAGTTTCACTGAAACACCTCTTTTTAAAAAGGGATATTCTTTCTGCAAATTCTTATTAAATTTGCAAAAACGTTTTTTCGGTGACATAATAAATGTTAAGGGTAACGAAATTAATAAATAAATTTTATTATACTATAAAGTCACAGTTTTGATCACTAATAATAGTTTTGAACACCAATAATTAAACACTAACAATAGTAAACAGATATTAATACCCTAACAATATTTTCATTAAAGTCATACACTAAAACTAACTGCAAAATCATTTTACAACTGACTAAATTCAGAACACTGAAAAATAATGCATTCACTAAACATGATTATCTATTGTCTATGGCTAGAAGGGGACATATTGTTAGGTGCAATAAAAACGTTTGATTAGATACCGCAAACCTTTGATAATAATTTGCCGGTTTGCATTTATACCGCCTCGCCTAACAGTCTTCTCCTTATCTATCGAAGAGTATTGTTACTTATGTTACAGTGGGGAGCGGAGATCTTGTCAAAGGTCGGCTCCCGCACGAATTATAATTGCTTTCTGGAACAGGTGCTAATATTTATTGCATTTCTTGCACTCGGCGTAAGAATCCTCCTTTGCCTGGTTATCGGTTAGCTCTGTTAGATACATTGTAAGTTTACGATTACCTATACATTCTTTCATTTATATCGACAGAGTCGCCGTTCATTTGCACGCCGACCAAATAAAATATAATATTTATAAACAAAGATAAATCAAAATCTAATTTATAAAGATGAAACAAACAAATAATAAAATACTTAATATGTAATTGGAACCCCAATTATCCGAGTGTCCGTATTATCCCAGCCGAATCATTAGACGTGTAAATAGCCTATGGCCGATGTACCGATTATATAATATTTTATGTGTATTCTTTGGGCACGATGAAAAAAACATAAATAAATAAATAAAAAAATTCTGTTTTGTAGATAAAGGCAAGTATATAGATTTTCATATGTTAGCGAGGGCCCCAAAAATATGTTTTTAACTTAATTTTTTTTGATTCCCTTACTAATATTTACGTGGAAGTAGAATATTAAGGAAGTAGAGAGAAGAAATAAGTTATAGCAAGATTTATATGTGGAAATAAGGTGAGAGACAAGAATTTTTTAACGAAAGAGGAAGAAAGAATTTGTAGAATGTATAGGGAAGGCAAAGAGAAATCGAACATTGGTTGGAAGAATGTGGAGAAATAACGAGAAATGAAATTTTGGGGGAGACAAGAAGAGGGTATGAATGCACAGGGCCGGCGCGAGCGTCTTTGGCGCCCGTAGGCAAGATTTAATTGAGCGCACCTAGGCAGGGCGTAACTAGCTTTTTTCGAGCCCTGGGTAAGAATTTCAAAATTTCACGTGAAGACCTAAAAAAAAAAGTCATCACTTTTCACTAAATTACTTTTACATTCATTTGGTATTTAGCGCGCTTTTTAGTCCCACGTCAGCGCCCCCCTCGCAGCGGCGCCCACATGCCTTGTATGCTCGCTTCCGCCGGCTCTGTGAATGCATGAAAGAAGAGAAAACAGTAGAGACGAAATTAAGGAAAAGAGTCAAAGAGAGCAATAAAAAGAGAAGGAAAGTAGATTTTAAGACAAAAGGCAAAAATAATATAATTATTATTAAGTTAATATATATTAGTTCCTAAACATAATATAAATATAAAATATTTAATAACAAAAATATCTATCTATCTATCTACTAATATTTAAGTTGTTTTATAAAAATTTATATGTGGAAAAAGTTTTTAGTATTTTTAAAGCCTCTATTTACAAGTATATAAATAAACTTGAGACAGAAAAAAAATATGAGATTATTCATCAAAATTTTTAAGCAAACAAGAAAATAAAAACAATTTTTATTGTTTATATTATTTTAGAAAGTATTATTCTAATCTAAAACATAATAGTAAACAGCATTGGACTTGCAGATGTTGATTTAAATTAACAACATTTTCTTGTATTAACATCCCTCTATCAGTAAGATCATTTATCTAACCAGCTTTACGGAGTAACATGTCGATGAGCAACTTTATATCTTCATTACTTCCAATGACCAACAATATCTTATATTGTGAATATAAGATGTAACATAATATGATCAGGGGGGGGGGGGGTCACAGGACTAAATTTTGATGCTACACACCAAAGTTGTCTATTCATTTTGTGTTATAATAGAATAGCACTTGAAGAAGCTAAATATTATTTAACGAAACGTTTTTATGTCTTATAATAAGTATATTGTCAAAAAAGCCGTACGTGTTCTATTCCATCATATATTTATTGGACACTACATAATCTACATATAATTTATAGTACTTTGAGTGTATTTATTTACATCTTAAGGCGCATCCCCACTATGCCGCTGTTTGCCAGTTGGCAAGGCCAGTTGGCAAAGCCAAATTGGCAAAGCCAGTGGCTGTAAAAACGTCCACATCTGTGTTGGAATTTAGTTCAGTCGCACAATGTTCACCGAGGAGGATTTACTAATTGCTTCAGCTGATGTTATCATACTTGGCAGTGAAGAAAAAATACGCAAACAGCGCAAATGACGGTTTTGGGTACGTCCAAGTCTTCAAAGTAGATCACAATATGGAGCACGTGACTTAATGAAGGATTTAGTATTGGACGATGTGGACGAATTGAATCTCGAGTACAGAGGATGTGGTTTCAAAAACTTTTTTCGAATGAGAAGTAGCGATTTTGAAGTTCTTCTAAATTTGGTTGCACCAAATATCAAGAAAGAAGATACGTCATTCAGAAGAGCTATTCCTGCCTATGAACGTCTAGCGGTTACTTTACGATTCCTGGCGACAGGAGATTCCTACCATTCGTTAAGTTACATGTTCAAGATTTCAAAGCAAACCTTTAAACGATATAGTCCTTTTTTATAGTCCTTTAAATGACAGTCCAACAAAACAGGACGATCCCGGTATAAATCGATCAAATTAAACACTTTATCGTTTGTCCTCTCCATCTATAAACAACGTTGCTCAGTGGCGTCTGAATCACAACCCGAATTTAAGCCTAAAGCCGCGTGATGCCAGTGGTTGGCACGTCCCCACTCTCCGTTCTTATTGGCTTTCTTTGAAGGAGACCGACACTCGAGCAATTCTTGTTGGCTTGCCGCTGGCACGATGGCATGTGCCAACGGTCACGTCTACATTACTTCTGGCATTGCCAAATGGCCTTGCCAACTGGAAAACCACGGCATAGTGTGGACACCGCTTTACATGCGCCAAGTAATGACGGTAAACCAAAAGAAAGGCAATTTATATAGACAGGTCTACGTTTGTTACTGGTGATGTTATATAACAGGGGTGGTTAAACTTTTTACAGCAAGAGCCCTAGTTACAAAAACAATATTCAACATCATATGTCGATCCAAAAAAGGACAGTAAACGATATGCTGCATTTTTAAATTGTTGTACTTAATTGTTGGTATACATTTCCAAAATTCATTGATTGATTTTACCAATTTATGTAACATTTGGAGACTTTGATCTTCTTGCATATCAGTTAATTCTAATTCACCTGATACCGTTTTAGGAAGTAAATATTTTAATAATGTAAAACCATTGAAACTCACATCGATTTCAAACGGATTTAATAAAAATTGATGTGAAGTGTGAATTTTCACACATTTCTGGGTTTTGCAGGTATTTAGTAACTGAACGATGATTATTTGGGATGCCAAAACAAATTTTATGTCAAAATATTTTTTTATGAATTTTAATTCGAATGCCTAATACCATTATTTAAGTTTCTAAATATATGCAGTATTTTTTTTATATAGCAAAGTTCATTAAGATTTTGAAAATTGCACCTATGGCTTCCATTGGTTGCTTACATCATAAGTCCCGCACTTTGATTTCGTCAAACATAGAATTAAATTATAATTTCAACACTTTCCACTGGTTATAAAATTTACGCTTTTAAAAATTAAATGCAACATTTACCAAATATAACTAGAATTTTAACAAAATAATTTAAACAAAATAAAAATGCAAAAAAAAACAAAAAATAAAATCAACAGGATTCGAACCCTAGTTTGCAAGTTTCTTATATTATTAAGCGTACGACAAATCCAAAGACGCCACGAGAGCTACTGATGTGGTATGTTACACAACGTATTAAATAGTTAACATATTTTAGTTAAAAACACAAAAAATGCGTTATTTTCCGAAAACATAATCTGATCAAAAATTCCTGTTGTACTATTGCGGTTCACAGCAATGTACATTACTTAAAATTTTTTCAGATTTTTAGTTTAAACCATCTGGGCTACAGGGTGTGGGACAAAAAATTTTTTGCACAATTTTGGCAAAAATCGTTTCAAAATAATTAATTTTGCAAAAATAAAATTTTGATCGTTAATCCACGTACTAAAGGCTTTCATTTGATACCCTACTCAGAATTTAAAAAAAATATTTTTTTTTTCGATGAGCACATATTTGTTTATATTTTTAGAGGGATATATTTTTTAGATGTTTTAGTATTTTTCCTATGTGCGGGTCAAAGAGTTGTATAAGCATGCCAAATTTCAACTCTCTAGGTTTAGCCGTTTGGCTACAATTTTTACCGAACAGACAGACAGACGACAAAATGACGGTATAAGGGTTTTTTGGTCATACCTACAAAACCCTAAAAATGCAATTGATGGTTTTAATGCTACTAAATCTGCAAATCGTTCTTCGAAATTGTTTAATTTTTTTATGTTTTTAATCGTCACATGTTTGTCTTCGGTGTATTTACAAGATTCAGAATTTTAATAAAATAACAAATATTTTTTATTTATTAGTTGAGTCACAATAAAACTCTTGAAGAGCCGCATGCGACTCGCGAGCCATAGTTTGGCTACCGTTGTTACATAACATCACCAGCCTCGTCGGAGAAATACTCTACAATAGGTGTTTATGAGAATTGAACCAGTAGATATATATTCATTATCACGTATCAGGATAAATAATTTTCAAATGAGTTGTAGATTCACGCGATCGACCCAACGTTAAAAAACTTACAGTTACTTAATTTATTGCATCAGAAGTCTTAAAATGGACAAAGAAAAAAGCTTTTCTTTTTAATGTCTTATTCAACTTTATCAACTTTTTTTTTTGTTCTTATCTTAATTGTTATTCTATTTTATTCTAATTATTTGCACTGTTATTATTTAAATACTTATTTACACTTATTTAATTTAATAATTACTATATAATTAGATAATGGAAGCTATTAGGTGCAGATATCAACGACTATTATTAATATTATTAAATTTATTATTATTATTATTATTATTAAGATAAGAGCAGAAGCCAAGGGCTTGTTATGCTCAATATACATGGCATATTTTATACTGACAAACTACTTAATTATTATTTTACAATCTAAACAAATATAACAAAAACAGTAAATTCAAAATTACAATAAAATTAAAATTATAATTATTATACCTAGATCTAACATACAAATTATTCAAAACGAAAAAGGTAGCTTATCCTAGCTTTGAATGTGTTTATGGTTGGGGCAGACACAACTTCTTCTGGGAGAGAGTTCCACAAGTCAAAGACACGATTGGTTACGAAGAACTGCCTCGGCTGTCGTTTGTACTTCTCGTGCTTCAACCATTGTCGTTAGTATTGAGGTGGAACAGAGGTGACATACTGGTATAAAATTTGTTTGTTGTAATTCTGTACATCTGGATTAAATCTCCACGTTTTCTGCGATCTACCAGAGGCTGATGGTTCAGGATTTTTAGGCGCTCTTCATATGCCATAAGACGGAGACTTCTTGGCAATCTGGTTGCGCGCCTCTGAACCCCTTCCAGGAGCTGAATATCCCTTTGTAGGTAAGGCAACCAAACTACAAATGCAAATTCAAGAATGGGTCGGATGTAGGATAGGTAGATTGAGCGAAATAGTGTGGGGGTTAGGTGAGGGAAGGATTTGAATTGGCCTTTTTTACAACTGTTATGACGTGAGGTGACCAGTCAAGAGTAGTTGTTACAGTTAGGCCATATCGACTACAAAATCGACGTGCTGGATAGCGTGTCCGGCGTTGCAATATGTATGCCTTGGATTTGTCGTACCTAGGTGCAGTATATTGACACAAACTTTTGAAATTCATGCCAAAATAATGCTCAACCGCATTTACCAACGTTATGAGCCGATCCACAAGTCATCTACCTGGTTGATGCACTTATTACTTCGGTATGATAAATTTAACGCGAGACAAGTTCACCGAAGATATTGTCACAATTATGGTATAATTGTGGTCTAATGTCCCAATTCCTTGAGTGGCCTTTAAGCCGTGTGGGTCAAGGTTGCTGACGTGCGGTTTTGGGAATTAAAGAATGTGCAGAGAGTTGCGTGTTTGTCAACATAAGTTTTGAACTACATTCTAATGTGTTGATAAACATTATTCAATTGTGATAACTATGGTCTTTAATCGCTGCCAACAATTACACAAATGAATAATGTTTCCAAAACAATTAAGGTAGGACCTGACGTCATAGTGTCCTGGTTAACAGTTATAAAATGGTCTTAGGGAATAGAGTCGTGGTTAGTCATTCTTGATAGTCAAGTAGTAGTCATTCTTGTGAGCACGCTGCCCAAGGACCAGCCCAGCTGTTGAAGTCGCCAACACGAGATGTGAGTGTCGTCTACAGGGCTTCTCCATGTGTTCGCCTCGTGCGGATACCTGGGGTGGTTCGACCGATCCTGGAGAAGCCGGGGCAAGAACGGGACTTACATCAGCTTCTAACGGACAACACCAGCAGCCATTTTGACCAACAATTGTATTCTGATGTAAATTAATATTATATAATAAATTTTGTAGAAAAGATTCCGTTTTTGACTTCACCCCGTGACAATATTTTCGAACGCTGTCGGTGCAACTGTTAGCAACCGATAAAATTTTCGTAAAAGCGTATGGTGTCTTATTATTTATTTATTTATTTTTTTCCTATACGCGTTATAACTTTTTCTGGAAGTGTGTTTGATGTGTATTGTTGTATTGTATTGTGTTTTTCCTATGGGAGAGGAAAGAGCGGGTAACTCAAAAACTGTCACCGGCGGCACAAATTTTAACTACGCTACTGCACTTATCAAACCTTTAATAAATCAAACCAGTAATGAGATTACGAGCAATAAAATTCTATTCTAAACTTCATACAGAATGAAGAGAAAGTTATCACAAACTGTTCACGAGATAATTTCGTCTATCTCTCGTCGTTCGTTGCAGAACCGTAACTAGCTTTTTCTGGGCCCTGTGCAAGGTTGCTCAAAAAGGTCCGATGAGCAAAAAAAGTCCTCACCTCCCAAATACAAGTGATGAGCAAAAAGGACTGCACCTCCCAAATACAAGTGATGAGCAAAAAAAAGGTCTTCCAATATTTTTAATGACCAAATATATACATAATGGCGCCCCTTCTTACGGCTCTGTTCGGCCCCCCTTTCGACTTGGGCCCTGTGCCTGTGCACCTGTTGCACCTGCTTAGTTACAACACTGGTTCGTTTGCTGTTGAATTAACTTCATGCGACTGCCAATAGGGTAGCATCTTCAATCTTTCACATGATTTTATTACTATTTCTGCTTTCTGAACAGGGTACACAGGGAGATTATAAAATAGAGCCGTAACGTCAACAATTATATTGTGCTTTTGCCGCATTTTAAATTTATTTTTATTTTAATTTTTGGTTTTTACAACTGATCGCCATTAACCAGTATATCTTTATTTTTATTTTGGATAAATTATTTTGATTCGAACCCGAGCCCCCATGGTCAGCACTCACACACGCTGACAACTATACCATGGCGACCGACATTTGCCATATTTTATATATGTAAAACTTACTAATGCTAAACTTGTAGTGTTATCTCTTGATGAAAAATTAAACTACTAAACTGTCAAAAACAAAATAATTATGGTTATAGGCTATTCCAAACGATAGGCGGAAATAAATGGATTTTTATTTTTGTAAGTTGTCTGACTTGACTTTTTAACTATTGAAGTGGGCTTTTGCCAAACAAAAAGATTAAAAGTCTCATTTAAACGTTAAAAGTTATTAAATTTCAAAATAAAAGTTATTAGGTCCGCTTAAATCACAGAAACAGACTATAGGTTGTACAAAAATAATGAAATTTTCATAATATTGCTCATAGAACCAAAGTTTTAAGTATTTTAATAGAAAAACTAGAAATCTGAAATAAAAAATTTATGATTATATTATAAAACTAGCTGAGTACCTGTGCTTCGCTATGGTATATTGACGGTCTGCAATCATCTAGCAATTATTTTAAGTAATGGTTCTTTGTAGATCGCATTAGTTCCTAGTAAAAACCTAGTCAATATCTCATCTATCCTAAGAAGTATTGAGGAATTTGTGAAAAACATTTTACCCCTATTCACCCTCAAAAATTCTTCCTAGTAATTTCTAACGTCAAACAGAGGAATGCACTACCCGAATTTCTTATTTCTAATAAAAAATACTAATTTAACTTTATGGGTGAAATTTAAAAAACCTATTAAAATGCTTTCAAAATATTTTAGAGTAAGGTTGCCAACCGTTTCGGATTAGGCGGGACAATCCCGGATTAGCGACCCATGTCCCGCTTTACTATTAATACCTAAATTCGTCCCGGAAAATCTAAAATTGCTAAAAATATCCCGCATTTAATTCGTAAAAAGTTGGCAGCCTTATTTTAGAGACGCCTGTATGCCAGAAAGGAATATTACAACTCAAGAAGCACAGGAAATACGAAGGGTCTCTATAATTCACCCTAAATCTGGATTTGCCCCTTTATCGAATGCCTAATACCATTATTTAAGTTTCTAAATATATGCAGTATTTTTTTTATATAGCAAAGTTCATTAAGATTTTGAAAATTGCACCTATGGCTTCCATTGGTTGCTTACATCATAAGTCCCGCACTTTGATTTCGTCAAACATAGAATTAAATTATAATTTCAACACTTTCCACTGGTTATAAAATTTACGCTTTTAAAAATTAAATGCAACATTTACCAAATATAACTAGAATTTTAACAAAATAATTTAAACAAAATAAAAATGCAAAAAAAAACAAAAAATAAAATCAACAGGATTCGAACCCTAGTTTGCAAGTTTCTTATATTATTAAGCGTACGACAAATCCAAAGACGCCACGAGAGCTACTGATGTGGTATGTTACACAACGTATTAAATAGTTAACATATTTTAGTTAAAAACACAAAAAATGCGTTATTTTCCGAAAACATAATCTGATCAAAAATTCCTGTTGTACTATTGCGGTTCACAGCAATGTACATTACTTAAAATTTTTTCAGATTTTTAGTTTAAACCATCTGGGCTACAGGGTGTGGGACAAAAAATTTTTTGCACAATTTTGGCAAAAATCGTTTCAAAATAATTAATTTTGCAAAAATAAAATTTTGATCGTTAATCCACGTACTAAAGGCTTTCATTTGATACCCTACTCAGAATTTAAAAAAAATATTTTTTTTTTCGATGAGCACATATTTGTTTATATTTTTAGAGGGATATATTTTTTAGATGTTTTAGTATTTTTCCTATGTGCGGGTCAAAGAGTTGTATAAGCATGCCAAATTTCAACTCTCTAGGTTTAGCCGTTTGGCTACAATTTTTACCGAACAGACAGACAGACGACAAAATGACGGTATAAGGGTTTTTTGGTCATACCTACAAAACCCTAAAAATGCAATTGATGGTTTTAATGCTACTAAATCTGCAAATCGTTCTTCGAAATTGTTTAATTTTTTTATGTTTTTAATCGTCACATGTTTGTCTTCGGTGTATTTACAAGATTCAGAATTTTAATAAAATAACAAATATTTTTTATTTATTAGTTGAGTCACAATAAAACTCTTGAAGAGCCGCATGCGACTCGCGAGCCATAGTTTGGCTACCGTTGTTACATAACATCACCAGCCTCGTCGGAGAAATACTCTACAATAGGTGTTTATGAGAATTGAACCAGTAGATATATATTCATTATCACGTATCAGGATAAATAATTTTCAAATGAGTTGTAGATTCACGCGATCGACCCAACGTTAAAAAACTTACAGTTACTTAATTTATTGCATCAGAAGTCTTAAAATGGACAAAGAAAAAAGCTTTTCTTTTTAATGTCTTATTCAACTTTATCAACTTTTTTTTTTTTTCTTATCTTAATTGTTATTCTATTTTATTCTAATTATTTGCACTGTTATTATTTAAATACTTATTTACACTTATTTAATTTAATAATTACTATATAATTAGATAATGGAAGCTATTAGGTGCAGATATCAACGACTATTATTAATATTATTAAATTTATTATTATTATTATTATTATTAAGATAAGAGCAGAAGCCAAGGGCTTGTTATGCTCAATATACATGGCATATTTTATACTGACAAACTACTTAATTATTATTTTACAATCTAAACAAATATAACAAAAACAGTAAATTCAAAATTACAATAAAATTAAAATTATAATTATTATACCTAGATCTAACATACAAATTATTCAAAACGAAAAAGGTAGCTTATCCTAGCTTTGAATGTGTTTATGGTTGGGGCAGACACAACTTCTTCTGGGAGAGAGTTCCACAAGTCAAAGACACGATTGGTTACGAAGAACTGCCTCGGCTGTCGTTTGTACTTCTCGTGCTTCAACCATTGTCGTTAGTATTGAGGTGGAACAGAGGTGACATACTGGTATAAAATTTGTTTGTTGTAATTCTGTACATCTGGATTAAATCTCCACGTTTTCTGCGATCTACCAGAGGCTGATGGTTCAGGATTTTTAGGCGCTCTTCATATGCCATAAGACGGAGACTTCTTGGCAATCTGGTTGCGCGCCTCTGAACCCCTTCCAGGAGCTGAATATCCCTTTGTAGGTAAGGCAACCAAACTACAAATGCAAATTCAAGAATGGGTCGGATGTAGGATAGGTAGATTGAGCGAAATAGTGTGGGGGTTAGGTGAGGGAAGGATTTGAATTGGCCTTTTTTACAACTGTTATGACGTGAGGTGACCAGTCAAGAGTAGTTGTTACAGTTAGGCCATATCGACTACAAAATCGACGTGCTGGATAGCGTGTCCGGCGTTGCAATATGTATGCCTTGGATTTGTCGTACCTAGGTGCAGTATATTGACACAAACTTTTGAAATTCATGCCAAAATAATGCTCAACCGCATTTACCAACGTTATGAGCCGATCCACAAGTCATCTACCTGGTTGATGCACTTATTACTTCGGTATGATAAATTTAACGCGAGACAAGTTCACCGAAGATATTGTCACAATTATGGTATAATTGTGGTCTAATGTCCCAATTCCTTGAGTGGCCTTTAAGCCGTGTGGGTCAAGGTTGCTGACGTGCGGTTTTGGGAATTAAAGAATGTGCAGAGAGTTGCGTGTTTGTCAACATAAGTTTTGAACTACATTCTAATGTGTTGATAAACATTATTCAATTGTGATAACTATGGTCTTTAATCGCTGCCAACAATTACACAAATGAATAATGTTTCCAAAACAATTAAGGTAGGACCTGACGTCATAGTGTCCTGGTTAACAGTTATAAAATGGTCTTAGGGAATAGAGTCGTGGTTAGTCATTCTTGATAGTCAAGTAGTAGTCATTCTTGTGAGCACGCTGCCCAAGGACCAGCCCAGCTGTTGAAGTCGCCAACACGAGATGTGAGTGTCGTCTACAGGGCTTCTCCATGTGTTCGCCTCGTGCGGATACCTGGGGTGGTTCGACCGATCCTGGAGAAGCCGGGGCAAGAACGGGACTTACATCAGCTTCTAACGGACAACACCAGCAGCCATTTTGACCAACAATTGTATTCTGATGTAAATTAATATTATATAATAAATTTTGTAGAAAAGATTCCGTTTTTGACTTCACCCCGTGACAATATTTTCGAACGCTGTCGGTGCAACTGTTAGCAACCGATAAAATTTTCGTAAAAGCGTATGGTGTCTTATTATTTATTTATTTATTTTTTTCCTATACGCGTTATAACTTTTTCTGGAAGTGTGTTTGATGTGTATTGTTGTATTGTATTGTGTTTTTCCTATGGGAGAGGAAAGAGCGGGTAACTCAAAAACTGTCACCGGCGGCACAAATTTTAACTACGCTACTGCACTTATCAAACCTTTAATAAATCAAACCAGTAATGAGATTACGAGCAATAAAATTCTATTCTAAACTTCATACAGAATGAAGAGAAAGTTATCACAAACTGTTCACGAGATAATTTCGTCTATCTCTCGTCGTTCGTTGCAGAACCGTAACTAGCTTTTTCTGGGCCCTGTGCAAGGTTGCTCAAAAAGGTCCGATGAGCAAAAAAAGTCCTCACCTCCCAAATACAAGTGATGAGCAAAAAGGACTGCACCTCCCAAATACAAGTGATGAGCAAAAAAAAGGTCTTCCAATATTTTTAATGACCAAATATATACATAATGGCGCCCCTTCTTACGGCTCTGTTCGGCCCCCCTTTCGACTTGGGCCCTGTGCCTGTGCACCTGTTGCACCTGCTTAGTTACAACACTGGTTCGTTTGCTGTTGAATTAACTTCATGCGACTGCCAATAGGGTAGCATCTTCAATCTTTCACATGATTTTATTACTATTTCTGCTTTCTGAACAGGGTACACAGGGAGATTATAAAATAGAGCCGTAACGTCAACAATTATATTGTGCTTTTGCCGCATTTTAAATTTATTTTTATTTTAATTTTTGGTTTTTACAACTGATCGCCATTAACCAGTATATCTTTATTTTTATTTTGGATAAATTATTTTGATTCGAACCCGAGCCCCCATGGTCAGCACTCACACACGCTGACAACTATACCATGGCGACCGACATTTGCCATATTTTATATATGTAAAACTTACTAATGCTAAACTTGTAGTGTTATCTCTTGATGAAAAATTAAACTACTAAACTGTCAAAAACAAAATAATTATGGTTATAGGCTATTCCAAACGATAGGCGGAAATAAATGGATTTTTATTTTTGTAAGTTGTCTGACTTGACTTTTTAACTATTGAAGTGGGCTTTTGCCAAACAAAAAGATTAAAAGTCTCATTTAAACGTTAAAAGTTATTAAATTTCAAAATAAAAGTTATTAGGTCCGCTTAAATCACAGAAACAGACTATAGGTTGTACAAAAATAATGAAATTTTCATAATATTGCTCATAGAACCAAAGTTTTAAGTATTTTAATAGAAAAACTAGAAATCTGAAATAAAAAATTTATGATTATATTATAAAACTAGCTGAGTACCTGTGCTTCGCTATGGTATATTGACGGTCTGCAATCATCTAGCAATTATTTTAAGTAATGGTTCTTTGTAGATCGCATTAGTTCCTAGTAAAAACCTAGTCAATATCTCATCTATCCTAAGAAGTATTGAGGAATTTGTGAAAAACATTTTACCCCTATTCACCCTCAAAAATTCTTCCTAGTAATTTCTAACGTCAAACAGAGGAATGCACTACCCGAATTTCTTATTTCTAATAAAAAATACTAATTTAACTTTATGGGTGAAATTTAAAAAACCTATTAAAATGCTTTCAAAATATTTTAGAGTAAGGTTGCCAACCGTTTCGGATTAGGCGGGACAATCCCGGATTAGCGACCCATGTCCCGCTTTACTATTAATACCTAAATTCGTCCCGGAAAATCTAAAATTGCTAAAAATATCCCGCATTTAATTCGTAAAAAGTTGGCAGCCTTATTTTAGAGACGCCTGTATGCCAGAAAGGAATATTACAACTCAAGAAGCACAGGAAATACGAAGGGTCTCTATAATTCACCCTAAATCTGGATTTGCCCCTTTAGGGGTTGATTAGGGCAAAATCTTGAATTATCTTCACATACATAA
Source organism: Liopterus haemorrhoidalis (assembly GCA_963971575.1). NCBI lineage: Eukaryota > Metazoa > Arthropoda > Insecta > Coleoptera > Dytiscidae > Liopterus > Liopterus haemorrhoidalis. Next base: position 30,317,738 of record OZ020619.1, on the reverse strand, counting down.
TGTATGTACAAATAAACTTTGTAAGCAAAAATTAAGTCGGTATCTTATTGGAGCTAAGTGATATTAAGGAATCCGTGAAAACACATTTTACCCCCTTTAACCCCTTTTTCACCCCCTTAGAAGTTGAGTTTTGAAAAATCCTTTCTTAGTGGATGCTTACGTCATAGAGGGAATATACTTTCCAAATTTCATGTTATAGGACCAGTGGTATAAGCTGGTCGTTGATTATTTAAAAGAGTTATCTGTAACTTACCAAAAACATATAAGTAACAGTAACCTAAACTAAATAACACTTGATTATATTTGTTAAATATTTGTTTAATATTTGTTTAATATATTGTTAGTATCCGAGTTCGAAGGTCGGATTTTTAAGACAGGATGGTAAATGTAGATATATTTCGCCTGACGTATTAAAATAATATACTCTTTTTTCTTAAATAATATTCTATATTTCGTCAATATATTCTTCAAAATTACATTTTTATCTTGGCTTTCTTTTGTTACCAATCAATCATTAATTTTTTAACAACAAAAGGCTACTACGTTTTTTAATTATTATTTATAAATATATATCAGCCTACTAATAAAATTTGGAACAATATTTGTAAAAATAAATAAAAAGTAGATATAAAAGCAAGTTCGACACAAAATACTTGCAAACAAATCAATGAAAAAATATGATTTTTATAAGTTCAGTAGTTCAACTTTCATCAACATATGGCATAACCTCGCTGGAGTCACGGTTCCATTTTATAATCACTCAGTATATTTGACAAAAAAAAGTTAATTGGTAACCGCCAATAGAATCGTGTTATTGGCCATGATAGAATAGAATTCTATTCATCATAATACTACCACTGATCAAAACGATCTGCTTTTTATTTCGATTGACAATTTATACTTGATCTTGACCAAGATTTTTTTATTGGTATTATATCAGACAATTTTGTATGAGAATATATCTCGGTCAAGGTCTATAGTCCCTTGCTCTGTCATCTTTACTGATAATCATTATCAAGTATCCTTTTCCTAGTACAGATTAGGAATCTGAAAAACATTTAAGGAATGCTGATCGTGGCAACTTGGAAGTTATAGGGTTAATTCATAGACGTGCGAAGATAACTTACGTGAGGGTAAAAGTAAAGTGAAAAACTAATCACTGAGATGAAAAGTAGATCAGTTGTTAAGTTTTTAGGGTACAAAAATAAAAAACCTGGTAAGTATTATTCATTTCTTAGCTTCATGCGGAATTATATTTTGAGTTCCAATTTTTTCTAATTTAGAGTGACCATTCGTCCCGCATTTTGCGGGACAGTCCTGCATTTTGATTTAATGCCCCGCCCCATTACATGTCCCGCAAAATGCCCTGCATTTTTAATTCTAACTTTAGATCTATTTAGCTATCAGTGCTCTACTTTGTCTATAGTTTATTTTTTTCTATAGTTTAATATAGTTTTAATTTTAGAATTTTGATATTAAAATGTTTATATTTACTTTATATAAGTAGTTATCAGTGTAATTTATGTTTTTGTGATATTTTTTATTCGATTGTTAAATTAAACTGTTTAATATATTTTTGTTATCTTTTGTACCCCTTCCCTCTTATATACAAATTCCGTCGCGCGTTGCCTTCTCAAGAAAATGGTCACAGTATTCTAATTCAATCTTATCTATGGAAAATCAAGTCAAAATGGCATTGTTATTAAACTTTGCAGATAATTCATTTTTATGAATATAAAAACGCGGTTAACACATACACACACACACGCTAAGACGGTAGCTGGGTTACTAAGTTTGCAACTGACTTGCAACATGCTGGCTTCTTATGGGAACAATCTTAAACTGGGTTACCGGCTCGCCAATGCGCAGGAGTTCAATTTAAGCAGTGTATTTGCATTCTGAATTCAAATCAGCCTTCTACTATATATTATGGGTCCTTCCCCCCACGCCCCCCGTTTCAAAACAGAAAAACCTATATTTATTTAATAAAATCTAAGCCGCATTTAATACAAAATCACTTCATTTTATTAAATTTAAAATCAAGATATAATCAAAACCAAATTATACATTTAAAAGCCCTGTGTCCCTGTGCTATCCTTTGCTTAACTTTCAAAGTTCGGAGTGGGAGTGCAGACGTGTCGGCGGTCAGACGAGGTGAGTGGGAAGGGAACAACTGCTTGAAACTCACTCTCAGAGAAGCGACAAGTCAGTACTGAAATGTACGCGGCATGCATCTAATCTTTGCTACACGGTCCATGAATATTAAGTCGAGGCCTTCTTTAACTAACTTTTAGAAATTTCCTCACTTTTAGGACTAAACTTTTTATTAGGTAATATTTTAATAATGCATTTATATTTGTTCTGTTGATTATACGAATACGAATATTTTATTTAAAATAAATAAATAAATAAATATTTCCTCCAATTTAATATAAAATTTACGTGAATTCTATTTTTTGTTTCAGGAGTCTGGGTCTCACTTGCCTTTTTTTGAAAACCGCCCTTCATTTTTATTAATTTAATTTTACGTGCTATAAATGCACTGTATAAAATAATTGTTAAAAAGTTTGATAACAGTAATTAACGTACTGATAAATTGTTTTTTATTTAATAAACAAAGATTGAAAAAACTAGAAGATTCGATAGCCAAAAAGATTATTATTCCAGAATTTGCAGTTACTATCAACAAGGCGCGTGAACAAAAGTATGAGCATGTGGGATTATTTCTGTCTGAGCCAGTCTTTTCCCATGGACAATTATATATTAACATTAGAATTAAAATCGATGATAGTCAACGCAATGCAAGTTACTGAAAAATGGTCATTGTTCACAGATAAAGTGGTTTTTTATAAAAATATTTGAAGAGAGTGTAGGTGTATAAAGGGTTGAGATTGACTGGTACTAGATATTAGTTGTGCTAATTTAATTGATCAATAAACTTATATAAATTACTTTCGCAGATAATATGCAACGGCTTAGCTAGTTAATATATAACCTCCCGCGTAAAAAAAGACAATAATAAATTTGTATTATCGTTATTCGGATATTTTTTCGAAATGGATCCCCCATACCATTTTTCTGTGTGCTTGCCTGTTCTTTAATATTTGTATATACATATAATCAATTGCGGCTCCAGCGGAAAGTCCAAAGGGGCCAGCACCCCTAAAAATTTTTGTGGTCCCCAGCTGCCTCTTCCAGATATGCTTGGAGAAAATTGCAGATATACATGAGAAAACTTTTTAATAATTGTGGAACATGGAAGCAGGTAAAAGGGCCACTTGTGACCCACCTCCATCTTTTAATTCTGGAAAACTAATTTGAAAAAAAATATATTTTTTAACTTTGTGGACAAATATATATATATCGATAAAAAAAATGACCCCCCCCCATCAGTATTACTGGTATCCACCGCCGTCCCCCAATTTTAAAAGTTAGCGCCGCCATTGCATGTAGATAATACGCAAAGTTATGTGAATAAATAAATAAAGAGTGTAAAATAATATAAAGTTGATGTTATTATTTGGTTTAATTATTTCAATCGCAGAATAATCATTTTGGAAATTATATTTAACGTACAAATTACACACGCCACTAAGACGTAATCGGCATCTCGGCATTTCGCTACCTTATTTGCGAACAGTAGATTAAAATGTTACAAAGCATTCTATCTTTTGAAACTAATGCATATTGGATAAATCCCAGGATTGGTTCTTCAAATAAAGAAATGTTCTGCAGATTATCAAGAAATTCAATTAAATATACCGGGGCATATGCCCCAGGTTCCCCACTCTTACCCAGACCTCTGTCAAAATGGGGAGTTGTTGTTCAGCGCTATCTTACGTCACACCTTCAAAACTAGTATGTTAATCATCCAACATGGCGGTATTTTTTATAGAGTTGTCAAATTAACCAAAATAAACTGTGATAAATAATAAATAATGGTGTACACATCTTAATGAATAATTTAAAACAAGTAGTGCGTCTTCTAAGACATGAAAAATATTCCAGAAAACAACGAAAACAATATAATAAGTGATTCATACAACAAATACGATCAAGCAACTGATTCCCTATTAAATTCCAAAGGAGGTCAAAACTTATTAGAATGTAACAATGATTTAGAAAATAGCAATGAGGTAAATAAATCTTTATCAATGGGTCATAAAAGTCGATGTAGTCATCGATCTTATCTCAAAAAACAAGTTGGTCATGAATCTCGAAGTCAGAGTTTACCAAATTCATTAGATGTCAAAAACAATTCGAATGGTTATGCGTCAGACAGTTGTGATACACATTTAAAACTATTACCAGAAAATGAAAGCCCTCCAGAATCACCCACTTCAGATCTGTGGTTTAAAACTTGGCCAGAACGGAACAAAAATGTAGAACCAGAAGAAATCTCATCACCTAATAAGAATCATTCAGGCTCATCTAAAGATTGTGATAATAATAGATCTGAACAAAGCAGTAAACAAAATACGTTTACATTTAACGAAGCCTTACAGAGCATATCTTTAGCATATAGTCCAGTAACAAAGCAGTTACATTATGTGCAGAAAAATGACAATGAATTATCAGTTGAAGAAGATTCTAAAACTAAATTAGGACATCGGAGAAATGAAGCAGGTTCGTTTTCTAGTACGGTGTCCAGTTTGAGTGATCCCTCACCATCTGGTAGCCTGTTGGATGCTGATGAAAGGATACCATCGCCTGAAAATGGTGCTAAATCGAAGAGGAAAGGGTTGTCAAGCTTTTTCAATAGGTACGTGAATATTTTAACTCGTTATATGACGAAATGAGAATTAATTTATTTTTGAGCCTATTGTTGTATGTTGGAAATGAAAATTACCATTCTTGGTGGTTAATTCCAAGAGTTATACCAGAATGATAATGGTCTTGAAATGTAGCTTATGGTTTTGCATTATTTTTAAGTTACTCGCAAACTTTTTAAGTTTAGAGGACATTTATTAATATTATTAAATTTTGTTCTGAACCCTTCGTGTCCTAGTATTCGAATTGCAAGTACACACATTAAATAATTTTTCCTCAGACACCTAATGATTCTCTGTTGTAGCCACACACAAATGTAGATACGCAAATGTGTCTGCTTTCACAAACAACACGTGCTTTCATGCTAATTCGTTCTACCAGCAACATACACACACCGGAAAATTTAAAGGAACAGATATAAAAATCTAATTATTTTCCCTGTAGTGTACAATCAGTTGATATCTCTTAGGTATTCTTCTAGTACGATGTTTTTTGGAATAATTGAAACTTGATTACACCATGTGAAACCTGCTGAAGAAGAAACAAATCAAAGATGTCTGAGTCGAACAAAATATGGTTTTAAATAGAATAACTTTATTGTATATTTTGGACTTTGTTAATCATTTAATGCGCTTTTCTATCGCCTCAATAGCGTGTGTTTCCCCCACGAGCCCATACGACTGCAATCATTCGCCTTCCCATACTTCTTGTGAGGTCATCAATCAGTTCTTGGGGCAATCTGTCCCATTCCTGAATCAGTGTGGTTCTTACCTCTTCTCTGTTTTGAAGAGCTGGAATTCTTGACCAAAGTTTTCTGTCTAGCATGTCCGACACATGTTCAATCGAGTTGGGGTCAGGGGAGCATGCTGACTAACCCATTGTTGTTATACCTACTTGATTTAAAAAGTCTGTTATGCGCTGGGCGTGCATTATCCTGCATTAGGGTGGAATTTTCTCCGATATATGGGGCAACAGGTACAACATGGTCTTGAAGAAATTCTCTGATGTACCTATCTGCAGTTAACGCTCCACCATCAATCACCACTAACTCTGCGCGAGCTCCCAAACATATTCCACCCCACACCATAATTGAACCTCCACCAAAAGATACATTAGTAGCAAAATTAAATGGTGCATTTTGTTCTCCTTGGCGTCGATACAATCTTCGTTCATTGTTTAGTAGAGCATTAAAAGCTAGCTAGATATAGGCTACAAAATAACAAAATTTAAAAAAAAACAAAATTTTCAATCTGTTCCTTTAAATTTGCCAGTGTGTGTATTAATGTACATTCACGCGTCCTAATAGCATTTGTGTTCGTGAAATGTTTTCTAGTAGTTCTACATCGCATGTATACATTGACAAGAAAAAGAACTGTTTTGTTTCATTTCACTCCAGAGAGATTTATTCATCTTGATATTGAATAAATAAAAATAAGGAATTTTATTGTTTTATTTTGACATTGTTATTTGCCTGGGGTCTCCAGACTGAGGAAACGTCCAGAAGTCTGAAAAATATATTACGTGCATATTCACATTTCAGAATTGTATGTTAATGTAATTTTATATTTTGTTTTTTTTTTTTTGCAAGGAAATTAATTCCGTCGTCAAATTTTTATAATGTATTTACAGTGATGAGCGCGTAAGTTACATGATGTAAGTTACCTCATTGTTGGCGCGTAAACAATTGATGTAAAGTAAACACAAAACTCTTGTAAACAATGTAAACAACGTAAACAATGATTTAGACATGCGCACTTGTTTTGAATTACAGAACCTCATTATCAATACATTTTTATAAATAATAAAATTTTAATGAAACGATTTTAAATGAAAAAGTAAGTATTTTTTTATATAAAATTAGGACAAGCTAATATACATATTAATAAAAATCGAATTTGCATCATTATGCAGGTGTTACATACAAATTAGTAAATATGAATATGAAAAATAAAAAACTTTTTTCTTTAAAAAATTCAGTCTGATTTTTTTAATAACAAAATTCATTAAATTTCACTTTTAAGAAAATCAGCCTATATTTTGTAATAACGAAAAGATTAATTGCAAATTTTGCATAACGCCCTATATTTTCTTTCATTTTCTTTAATTAAAACAAAACCTAGTTCTTCAGAACTATTCCTTCGGTTTCTTCCCATCATTTTTTTAATAAATTTATTGTTTTGAACTGAATATACTTGTTCATTAACTCTCTATTATTCGTATTAAATAACTAAAACTAAGCTCATTATTTGACAGTTTACAAACTTTACATTGTTGACAAGTTTACCAATTGTTTACATAAGTTTACATGTAAACGTAAACAATTAAAGTTTACGTGTAAATGCCCATCACTGTGTATTTATAATAATATTGGATGTAACATTTCGATCTGCAATGCAATCCTCATCAGCAACCTTGAGCTTTCAGTGTTATCATTTAATAATAGAGGACTTTTGTTTACAATTATTTGTTTGTTTTTTATATGAAAATGTTTAGACAATAAACTAATAACAGACTTTATTAATTTATATAAAGTCTGTTTCTTTGGTTTAGGCGAAACTAGATTTTCAATTCTAGTTACTTTTACAGATTAAGTGAGGCTTGTGATAATTTTGTTTAGCAAAAGCCTGCTTCAAACCATAAAAGATGAGCTCATGACAGCTTACAAAAATGAAAATTCCAGTTAGTTCCGCCTAAATGTTTGGAATAGCCTATAAATATGCAACTACTGTATTCATTTATATACTATATTTTTTCAGTTAATTTTTAATCATTATTTTGGGCACTCATGATTTTTTTATATTTACAATTTATTGTTGAATCTTTGTTAGACGTTGACATTATTTTTCTTTAAAACTATAATTTATCCAAAAGGTTTAAGCAGAACTAAGTAATCAGGATTTTGAAGTTGTCACGAACTCATGTTTTAACAATTGAATGAGGCTTTAGTTAAACAAAATGGTCCTCATTCATTCGTTAAAGTTTACTAGATTTCAAAATATAGTTCTGCTTAATTTAGAGAAACAGACTATACTTGTTTTGATAAAGGAAGTACCTACGCTTTATTTGCTAACAAATAAAATTGTCAAAATTTAATTTAATTTAATGCCACAGCCAGGGACGTAGCCAGGATTTTAGCTTGGGGGGGGGGGGGCAAAAATAACAAAATATTCTAAATTGGTCGGTACGACCTTAATTACATGGCTTGGGTAGAAAATAACAGCGTTCTGTTATTAATTAATTTCATATGTGAAAAGATTTGCTTACAGTAATATGTGGATCCGAAAATTGTCAGTAGCCCAAAAGCATGATTTTTTAAAAGATTGAACGATTCTGGAAGACGGTTCCAAGCTTCGAAAAGAACTTTATCTACATTTTGAAGATTGCGAATTTCGGTACACTTATGCTGGGAAGATAAAGTTCATTTTTTTCTTTCTAAATTTTCCAGTTCAGAATTAAGTTTTAAGAATATATAATTCCATAAACCTTTGGATTTCAAATCCACTAATTGACGGTGATAAATGTAATTGCTACATATCTACTTCAATTGGTTTTGTCAAAAAATCTAGTGTAGCTTTATATTTTCTAAACTCTTAAAAACTCGAAAAGCTTCTTTCATGTTACCAATAGTTTGTGCAAAAAAAAAATTGCATTAATAACATGTTTTTGTAAATTAATAAAATGTAAAAATGTTTTTGCACGTAAATCATTCACAAATACAGATAACTTTTTTTTGAAACAAATAACATCTTCTAAAAGGGAACATGCAGTAACTCGGGGAATTACCGGGCGTGAATTGCACCGTAAAACATTATGAAAAATACAAAACCTGTATAGTACAGGCAGAAAGTAGATATATACTTTATATATAAAAATGGATATTTGTGGCTATGTCGGGAAATTCTAACCCACTTCCAGATACGCTACCGAGTTGAAATTTTGCATACAGGTAGCAAATGGCTTCATCATAACTAGAAAAATCGAAAATCTCAAAAAAGTCCCATCAGAAACGAGAAATTAATAATTTTGTTTTTAATTACATTCGACCATTGGTATATCTATCACATATGCAGTGACCGGATAGGAATTTTCATTCAATAGTTGACTGTCTAACTGTATGAACATCGTGAGTGTTCGCTAAATATCGGAAGTGTTCGGCCCGAGAATAACCTTTATCAGGAAGTAAACATTGTAGAAAATAAAACCGGTGTTTGGTTACAGCTGATAATAAATTGTTATTGTTATTTAGCAAAACTTATGGTTCGTGTATGTAGAGCGAGACATAAGCTGAATATCTGTTTTCTGGATAATTATTTTTAACGGAGTTTTCTTAACTTATTTTTATTATAATTATTTTTTTTTTCTATCTTTTTTTTACGAATATTGATTTAAATGCGATTGATAGCCATATTTTTTCAGTGTGGGCTACTTGCTCATTCTTCTATTTTTGTTTAAAAACATCTATTTTCTGTATCTATAAAATAGAAAATATTCGGAAATTGTAACCCACATATGGTACTGAGTTTTTATGCAAATTTGATGAGTGTGGAAATTTGGTTTACAGGTAGAAAATGCCGTCTGTATAACGATAAAAAAAATCGCATTAGAAACGATATTCATGAATTTTGTTTTTATTTATATTTGGGCATTAACATAGTTTTGAGAAATATTTAGTTGGATGGCTTTAGTGCAGCTTCGGACATCGTGCATTTTCGTGCGTAATTGTTATAACCCGAAGCCTGAGGTTGCATTTAGTTTACAGTCAGTCTAACCTAAACAACTGTTGCGAACGGATGTATGTTTATTATCTATCTATATATATAAAAGGCAGTGTCCTGACTGACTGACTCACTCATCACCGCCCAGCCCGAACCCCTGGGCCTAGAAACTTGAAATTCGGAGAGTACATTCTCTTCATGACGTAAGCACCCAATAAGAAGGGATTTTTCGAAATTCCACTCCTAAGGGATGAAAAGGGGTGAAATGTGATTTCACGAATTCCTTAATATCTCTTAGGGCCGATGGGATATCGACTTAGTTTTTGCTTACAAGTATTACCCATACAAATGCCGAAAAACCAATTTCGGGATTTTGCCCTAATCAACCCCTAAAGGGGTGAACCTACAATCGGGGTGGATTATACATCTCATTGTATATCCTGCGTTCGTTTAGTTGCAAGATTACTTTTTGGCACATAGGTGTCTTTTTAAAATATCTCGAAATGGTATTGACAGTTTTTTGAAATTTCACCCCTAAAGGGTGAAACGGGGTGAATTGTGATTTTAAGGATTCTTTAATATCTCTTAGGACCAATAAGATATCGACTTGCTTTTTGCTTACAAAGATTACCCATACAAATACCGAATCAACAATTTCAGGATTTTGTTCTAATCAACCCCTAAAGGGGTGGATCTACAATCGTGGTGAATTATATATCCCGCCGTAATTCCTGTGTTCGTTTAGTTGCAACATTACTTTTTGGCACATAGGTGTCTTTTTAAAATATCTCGAAATGGGTTTGACAGTTTTTTAAAATTCCATCCCTAAGGGTTGAAAAGGGGTGAATTGTGATTTCAAGGATTCCTTAATATCTCTTAGGACCAATAAGATATGGACTTGCTTTTTGCTTACAAAGATTACCCATGCAAATACCGAAAAACATGTTTCAGGTTTTTGTCCTAATCAACCCCTAAAGGGGTGGATCTACAATCGGGGTGAATTATACATCCCGTCGTAATTCCTGTGTTCGTTTAGTTGCAACATTACTTTTCGGCACATAAGAGTCTTTTTAAAATATCTCAAAATGGATATTGACAGTTTTTTGAAATTTCACCCCTAAAGGGTGAAAAGGGTTAAATTGTGATTTTAAGGATTCTTTAATATCTCTTAGGATCAATAAGATATCGACTTGCTTCTTGCTTACAAAGATTACCCATACAAATACCGAATCATCCATTTCAGGATTTTGTCCTAATGAACCCCTAAAGGGGTGGATCTACAATCGGGGTGAATTATACATCCCGTCGTAATTCCTGTGTTCCTTTAGTTGCAACATTACTTTTTGGCACATAAGTGTCTTTTTAAAATATCTCGAAATGGGTTTGACAGTTTTTTAAAATTCCACCCCTAAGGGTTGAAAAGGGGTGAATTGTGATTTCAAGGATTCCTTAATATCTCTTAGGATCAATAAGATATCGACTTACTGTTTGCTTGCAAAGATTATCCATACAATTACCGAAAAACTTATTTCAGGAATTTGTCCTAATCAACCCCTAAAGGGGTGGATCTACAATCGAGGTGAGTTATACATTCCGTCGTATTTCCTGTGTTCGTTTAGTTGCAACATTACTTTTTAGCACATAGGAGTCTTTTTAAAATATCTCGAAAAGGTTTTGGTAGTTTTTTAAAATTTCACCCCTATAGGGTGAAAAGGGGTGAATTATGATTTCAAGTATTCCTTAATATCTCTTAGAACCAATAAGATATCGACTTGCTTTTTGCTTACAAAGATTACCCATGCAAATACCGAAAAACATATTTCAGGTTTTTGTCCCAATCAACCCCTAAAGGGGTGGATCTACAATCGGGGTGAGTTATACATTCCATCGTATTTCCTGTGTTCGTTTAGTTGCAACATTACTTTTTACGCACATAGGTGTCTTTTTAAAATATCTCGAGAAGGTTTTGGTAGTTTTTTAAAATTTCACCCCTTACGGGTGAAAAGGGGTGAATTGTGATTTCAAGGATTCCTTAAATCTCTTAGGGCCAATAAGATATTGACTCGCTTTTTGCTTACAAAGATTACCCATACAAATACCGAAAAATGTATTTCAGGATTTTGTCCTAATCAACCCCTAAAGGATGGATCTACAATCGGGGTGAATTATACATCCCGTCGTATTTCCTCTGTTCGTTTAGTTGCAATATTAATTTTTGGCACATAGGTATCTTTTTAAAATATCTCGAAATAGTTTTGACAATTTTTATAAAATTACTCCCTAAAGGGTAAAAAAAAGTGATGTGTGATTTCAAGGATTCCTTAATATATCTTAGGACCAATAAGATATCGACTTGCTTTTTGCTTACGAAGATTACCCATACAAATACCGAAAAACTTATTTCAGAATTTTATCCTAATCAACCCCTAAACGGGTGAACCTACACCCATTGTATTTCCTGTGTTCGTTTAGTTGCAACATTAATTTTTGGCACATAGGTGTCCTTTTAAAATATCTCGAAATGGTATTGACAGTTTTTTTAAATTTCACCCCTAAAGGGTGAAAAGGGGTGAATTGTAATATCAAGGATTCCTTAATATCTCTTAGGACCAATAAGATAACGACTTGCTTTTTGCTTACAAAGATTACCAATACAAATACGGAAAAATATATTACAGGATTTTGTCCTAATCAACCCCTAAAGGGTGAATCTACAATTGGGGTGAATTATACATCCCGTCGTATTCCCTGTGTTTGTTGAGTTATAAGGTTTCTTTTTGGCACATAGGCGTATTTTTAAAATATCTCGAAATGGTTTTGACAATTTTTTTAAATTTAACCCCTAAAGGGTGAAAAGGGGTAAAATGTGATTTCAAGGATTGTTAAACATTTTTAAGGACCAATAAGATATTGACTTGGTTTTTGTTTACAAAAACTACCCATGCAAATACCGAAAAACTAAATTTTTGATTTTGTCCTAATCAACCCCTTAAGGGGTGGATCTACAATCGGGATGAATTATACATCCCGTCGTATTTCCTGTGTTCGTTTAGTTGCAACATTACTTTTTGGCACATAGGTATTTTTTTTTAAATATCTCGAAATGATTTTGCTATTTTTTTAATTTCACCCCTTAAGATTGAAAAGGGGTGAAATGTGATTTCAATAATACCTTAATTCTTTTAGGACCAATAAGATATCGACTTGGTGTTTGCTTATAAAAAATATCCATACAAATGCCGAAAAACTTATTTCAGGATTTCGTCATAATCAACCCTTAAAGGGGTGATTCTACAAACGGGGTAGATTATAAATCGCGTCGTATTTCCTGTGTTTGTTGAGTTATAACGTTTCTTTTTGGCACATAGGTGTCTTTTTAAAATATCTCGAAATGGTTTTAACAGTTTTTTACCTTTAACAAATATCACCCCTAAAGGGTGAAAAGAGGGAATTGTGATTTCAAGGACTCCTTAATATCTTCTAGGATCAATAAGATATAGACTTGGTTTTTGCTTATAAAGATTACCCATAGAAATGCCGAAAAATGTATTTCAGGATTTTATCTTAATCAACCCCTAAAGGGGTGAATCTACATTCGGGGTGAATTATAGAACCCTTTGTATATCCAGCGGTTGTTGAGTTATAACATTCCATTTTGGCATATATGTGTTTTGACAGTTTTCTTTCACTCCTAAAGGGTAAATTAGTATTTTTTTGTTAGAAATAAAAAATTACGGGAGTACATTTTTAAAATAAAAATATATAAAAATAAAATTAAAATAAAAAGTTATAGGAGAGTACATTTTTCAGTATGACGTAAGAACCCACTAAGAAAGGATTTTTTCAAGTTCGACCCCTATCTGGTGAAAAGGAGTAAACTGTTTTTTCACGGATTCCTCAATATCTCTTAGGACAGATGAGATATCGACTAGATTTTTTGTTACAAAGGTTACCCATACACAAGTTTAAAAACAAACTGCGGATTTTATGCCAATGAGACCATCAATATACCGTAGCGAAGCACGGGTTTTCAGCTAGTCTATCTATATATATAAAAGGCAGTGTCCTGACTGACTGACTGACTGACTGACTGACTCACTCATCACCGCCCAGCCCGAACCCCTGAGCCTAGAAACTTGAAATTCGGAGAGTATATTCCCTTCATGACGTAAGCACCCACTAAGAAGGGATTTTTCGAAATTCCACTCCTAAGGGATGAAAAGGGGTGAAATGTGATTTCACGAATTAATTAATATCTCTTAGGGCCGATGGGATATCGACTTAGTTTTTGCTTACAAGTATTACCCATACAAATGCCGAAAAACCAATTTCGGGATTTTGCCCTAATCAACCCCTAAAGGGGTGAACCTACAATCGGGGTGGATTATACATCCCGTTGTATTTCCTGTGTTCGTTTAGTTAAAAGATTACTTTTTGGCACATAGGTTTCTTTTTATAATATCTCGAAATGGTATTGACAGTTTTTTGAAATTTCACCCCTAAAGGGTGAAAAGGGGTGAATTGTTATTTTAAGGATTCTTTAATATCTCTTAGGATCAATAAGATATCGACTTGCTGTTTGCTTACAAAGATTACCCATACAAATACCGAATCACCAATTTCAGGATTTTGTCCTAATCAACCCCTAAAGGGGTGGATCTACAATCTTGGTGAATTATACATCCCGTCGTAATTCCTGTGTTCGTTTCGTTGCAACATTACTTTTTGGCACATAGGTGTCTTTTTAAAATATCTAGAATTGGGTTTGACAGTTTTTTAAAATTCCACCCCTAAGGGTTGAAAAGGGGTGAATTGTGATTTCAAGGATTCCTTAATATCTCTTAGGATCAATAAGATATCGATTTACTGTTTGCTTGCAAAGATTATCCATACAATTACCGAAAAACTTATTTCAGGAATTTGTCCTAATCAACCCCTAAAGGGGTGGATCTACAATCGGGGTGAGTTATATATTCCGTCGTATTTCCTGTGTTCGTTTAGTTGCAATATTACTTTTTAGCACATAGGAGTCTTTTTAAAATATCTCGAAAAGGTTTTGGTAGTGTTTTAAAATTTCACCCCTATAGGGTGAAAAGGGGTGAATTATGATTTCAAGTATTCCTTAATATCTCTTAGAACCAATAAGATATCGACTTGCATTTTGCTTACAAAGATTACCTATACAAATACCGAAAAACATATTTCAGGTTTTTGTCCTAATCAACCCCTAAAGAGGTGGATCTACAATCAGGGTGAATTATACATCCCGTCGTATTTCCTGTGTTCATTAGTTGCAGCATTACTTTTTGGCACATAGGTGTCTTTTTAAAATATCTCGAAATGGTATTGGCAGTTTTTTGAAATTTCACCCCTAAAGGGTGAAAAGGGGTGAATTGTTATTTTAAGGATTCTTTAATATCTCTTAGGATCAATAAGATATCGACTTGCTGTTTGCTTACAAAGATTACCCATACAAATACCGAATCACCAATTTCAGGATTTTGCACTAATCAACCCCTAAAGGGGTGGATCTACAATCGGGGTAAATTATACATCCCGTCGTAATTCCTGTGTTCGTTTCGTTGCAACATTACTTTTTGGCACATAGGTGTCTTTTTAAAATATCTCGAAATGGGTTTGACAGTTTTTTAAAATTCCACCCCTAAGGGTTGAAAAGGGATGAATTGTGATTTCAAGGATTTCTTAATATCTCTTAGGATCAATAAGATATCGATTTACTGTTTGCTTGCAAAGATTATCCATACAATTACCGAAAAACTTATTTCAGGAATTTGTTCTAATCAACCCCTAAAGGGATGGATCTACAATCGGGGTGAGTTATATATTCCATCGTATTTCCTGTGTTCGTTTAGTTGCAATATTACTTTTTAGCACATAGGAGTCTTTTTAAAATATCTCGAAAAGGTTTTGGTAGTGTTTTAAAATTTCACCCCTATAGGGTGAAAAGGGGTGAATTATGATTTCAAGTATTCCTTAATATCTCTTAGAACCAATAAGATATCGACTTGCATTTTGCTTACAAAGATTACCTATACAAATACCGAAAAACATATTTCAGGTTTTTGTCCTAATCAACCCCTAAAGAGGTGGATCTACAATCAGGGTGAATTATACATCCCGTCGTATTTCCTGTGTTCATTAGTTGCAGCATTACTTTTTGGCACATAGGTATCTTTTTAAAATATCTCGAAACGGGTTTGACAGTTTTTTAAAATTTCACCCCTAAGGGTTGAAAAGGGGTGAATTGTGATTTCAAGGATTCCTTAATATCTCTTAGGACCAATAAGATATGGACTTACTGTTTGCTTGCAAAGTTTATCCATACAATTACCGAAAAACTTATTTCAGGAATTTGTCCTAATCAACCCCTAAAGGGGGGGGGGATCTACAATCAGGGTGAGTTATATATTCCGTTGTATTTCCTGTGTTCGTTTAGTTGCAACATTACTTTTTAGCACATAGGTGTCTTTTTAAAATATCTCGAAAAGGTTTTGATAGTTTTTTAAAATTTCATCCCTAAAGGGTGAAAAGGGGTGAATTGTGATTTCAAGGTTTCCTTAAATCTCTTAGGGCCAATAAGATATTGACTTGCTTTTTGATTACAAAGATTACCCATACAAATACCGAAAAATATATTTCAGGATTTTGTCCTAATCAACCCCTAAAGGATGGATCTACAATCGGGGTGAATTATACATCCCGTCGTATTCCCTGTGTTTATTGAGATATAAGGTGTCTTTTTGGCATATAGGCGTCTTTTTAAAATATCTCGAAATGGTTTTGACAACTTTTTTAAATTTAACCCCTAAAGGGCGAAAAGGGGTGAAATGTGATTTCAAGGATTCCTTAATATCTCTTAGGACCAATAAGATATCGACTTGCTTTTTGCTTACAAAGATTAGCCATACAAATACGGAAAAATATATTTCAGGATTTTTGTCCTAATCAACCCCTAAACGGTGAATCTACAATTGGGGTGAATTATACATCCCGTCGTATTCCCTGTGTTTGTTGAGTTATAAGGTTTCTTTTTGGCACATGGGCGTATTTTTAAAATATCTCGAAATGTTTTAACAATTTTTATAAATTTAACCCCTAAAGGGTAAAAAGGGGTAAAATGTGATTTCAAGGATTGTTTAACATTTTTTAGGACCAATAAGATATCTACCTGGTTTTTGCTTACAAAAACTACCCATGCAAATACCGAAAAACCAATTTTTGGATTTTGTCCTAATCAACCCCTTAAGGGGTGGATCTACAATCGGGATGAATTATACATCCCGTCGCATTTCCTGTGTTCGTTTAGTTGCAACATTAATTTTTGACACATAGGTGTTTTTTTTTTTTTAATATCTCGAAATGATTTTGACATTTTTTTTTAAATTTCACCCCTAAGGGTGAAAAGGGGTGAAATATTATTTCAGTAATTCCTTAATTTATTTAGGACCAATAAGATATCGATTTGGTGTTTGCTTACAAAAATTATCCATACAAATGCCGAAAATCTTATTTCAGGATTACGTCCTAATCAACCCCTAAAGGAGTGATTCTACAAACGGGGTAGATTATACATCGCGTCGTATTTCCTGTGTCTTTTTAAAATGTCTCGAAATGGTTTTAACAGTTTTTTACCTTTAACAAATATCACCCCTAAAGGGTGAAAAGAGGGAATTGTGATTTCAAGAACGCCTTAATATCTTCTAGGATCAATAAGATATAGATTTGGTTTTTGCTTATAAAGATTACCCATACAAATGCCGAAAAACATATTTCAGGATTTTATCTTAATCAACCCCTAAAGGGGCGAATCTACATTCGGGGTGAATTATAGAACTCTTTGTATTTCCAGCGGTTGTTGAGTTATAACATTTCATTTTGGCATATATGTTTGCACAGTTTGACAGTTTTCTTTCACTCCTAAAGGGTAAATTAGTATTTTTTTGTTAAGAATAAAAAATTCGGAGAGTACATTTTTCAGTATGAAGTAAGATCCCACTAAGAAAAGATTTTTCGACCCCTATCTGGTGAAAAGGATTAAAATGTTTTTTCACGGGTTCCTCAATATCTCTTAGGACAGATGAGATACCGACTAGATTTTTTGTTACAAAGGTTACCCATACACAAGTTTAAAAACAAACTGCGGATTTTATGCCAATGAGACCATCAATATACCGTAGCGAAGCACGGGTTTTCAGCTAGTATTAAAATAAAAACCAGCCAATTTTCAAAGAGCCACAAAATTTTCTAAAAGAGCCGCAGGTTGCTGACCCCTGTTCTAGGTCTTTTGTATTTTGTAAATTTATAAATTTTCTTTCAACCTAAATTATATTTTATATAAGGTAAACTAACCAGGATTTAAACTATCCAGGGGGGGGGGGCAAATGCCCCCCCTGGCCACGTCCTTGGCCACGTCCCTGGCCACAGCTGATATTTTGTCTTGATACTCATATTTTAGAGAATGCAACAAAAGCCCTATTTGACCATGCCCATTTATGTTTTGAAATCGCAGGTGGTCATTTTGAACAATTATTGTAATTTAGTTATTATTTCATTATTATTTGAATGTCAATTTCAAATAAACATTATTTATAATATGTCTTGCATTTTTTTTTTTCAATAAGCCATAACTCCTCCTGAAACAGCTGTATATATGTACATATACCTACATAGTATACTTCAATTTTTAAAAGGTGACTGATCAAAGCCATATGATATTATTATTAATGTTCTGATGGCTTTCTCTCTTACTCACTCTAGCAGCTTGTAATAGAATAATAAACCTGCAGTTTGTTTATCAGCTTTGTTTATTGTTTAAGCATACTTACGACAAATGTGCATATTCACGGTTGGGGTTTGAATTCACTATTTATGAGTTTGTCTTAGATTCTAGATTTATTTTAAATGATCCAATGGCCTGAAACTTGATAGGCGTAGCTAGAGTATAGCTACGTCTACAGCATATAATTCACAAATGACCTTGGTCGGACAGCTTTTAAAAGTTAAAGTTGTATATATTTTTCGAGCTGGGTATCAACTGAAAGCTTTTGATAAGCACAATAACGATCAAAAATTAATTTTAATATATATATATATATATATATATATTTGTGGTGATACGTCGTTATAAAAGATAATTTGACCCAAATTTCAAGCCATTTTTCTTCGTTATATTAATTTCGTCGTAATATCCGATGTTGTTATAAGCGATACGTCTCACGTATAAAAAGATATGTTTCTGGCCGGGACTTTTTGTGAAATTTCGTCGTATAAACCGATATGTCGTTATAAACTATATCCACTGTATATACTTGTAGATAAAATATTACATTTGACTCGCATATAATAGCTGTATTATATTCGGATGATTACAACCCTCGCCTGCGGCTCGAGTGAAAAATTTCATCCTCGTGCAATATAGGCTATATTATATGCTTGTTAAATAAAATACTATTGCCCCAGCCTGTTCTGTTTTTCTATTAAGATTTTTAAATATTTCACTATTTAAGTTTTATCTGTTGATAAGTTATTTGTTTTTCAAAAATACTTCTTAGTACATTGTTACAATTGGAGATTAATTACTGCCATTTACTAACTATACATGCTTCAGGTATGAGTAATAGTTTTTATCTCCAGTAAATGGAATAATTATCAAAATCCATATCAATTTTAACACATTTTTCTAAAAACTCTCTTATCAGTAATTTTTTAGTTGGTTTTTTAAGTTTTTACTGCTGTCTATTGTGGAAAATTATAATGTAATATTTGTTGGTTCAGGAATGTATTTTCATGGAGGTCAACAACGTCAATGCCTGAAAATAACTCAGGATGGAGACTGTTTGGAAAGAGTAGCCCAGAGCAAATTCCAGATATCCAGGGATCACCTAAGAGGGAAAATATAGTTGCTAGTTCTTCAGCACTTATTCAACACATCAGGTAAATATTTCTATTATACAGGATGTTTATTTTAATTTGTCCAAAGCTACAGTGAATTTTTTATTGAAATTATGGATAAAAATATTTGACCTATGAAAAAAATATATGATCTATAGAATAGTACCTATGAAAATAATAGTTTACCCATGTATTAAATAATTGATCTATTGTTTTAATTTTTGACCTATGGAATTAATTATTGAGCTATAGAAATATTTATCGACCTATGAAAATAATTATCAACCTATGTAAATATTTAATAGATCTATGGAAATAATCATATACCTACTGATATAATTATTGATCTATAAAATTTGATCTATAAAATTAATACTTGACCTATAAGTACTCTTGCACTCTATTGCGAAGCGAGCTACCCATCTTCTAGTTTAATGACAAAACACTGTCTTAGGTTAGGTTAGGTTAGTAAGGGTTTGGTCAGAAGAAGCCGAGCGAAGCGAGCTACCCATCTTCTAGTTTAATGTCAAAACACTATCTTAGGTTGGGTTAGGTTAGTAAGGGTTTGCTTAGAAGAAGCCGAGCGAAGCGAGCTACCCATCTTCTAGTTTAATGACAAAACACTATCTTAGATTAGGTTAGGTTAGTAAGCAGATGTCACTACTGTCTATAGGTAGTTTATTATAGATCAATTGATAATTTTCTATAGGTCAACTATTAATTTACTATAGATCATTTTTTAATTATCTATAGGTAAATGATTGATTTTTCTATAGGTAAAGATATAAAATTTCATAGGTAATTTTTGAATTATTAATAGATCATAAAATTAGGATCCAATTATTATTATGCATGGTTTCCCTAGTAACGGCAAATTATTTTGACAGCAATGTAAAGTTCAATTTATTTTGCAACATATGGATAAACATTCATTGAAAAGGCTAAACATTTTTTATTGTAAATACATTGAAAATACAATTATTAAATACAAAAATAACAAAAAAAACACCTAAAATATCACCGTTAACTTGTAAACAAAAAGTTAGGCGATCATGAAAATTATTTAAAACATTTATTATTTACCCTTGTGGAATAGTGTTTGATGCTTGCATGATTCTATTTTGTAAGTCCGTGATGCTTCTTACTTCTCCATCACATACTTTTGCTTTAAGATATCCCCAATAAAAAAAAATCGATTGGTGATAATTCCGGAGATCGTGCTGGCCAATTTATCGTCTCCTCTCCCAATCCAACTGTTGAGAAATTCTCTGTCCAAGTAGTTCCTTACTCGTTTGGAATAGTGCACTTGAGCTCCATCTTGCTGGTACCATATTTGACCAGCAAAATTTAAATGTCTTAAAGCAGGTACTATATGATTTTGTAATAAGGCTAAGTATTTATCCGCATTGAGGTTATCATCAATGAAAACGTGTCCTATTATGTGTGTTCCTATTATGCCGGCCCAAACATTTAATTTTTGCCTTTGCGTACGTGAAACATTTAATAAATGTATATTTTCTCGTCTCCAATACCTAAAATTTTGGCGGTGCACCTCACCATTTAAATTAAAAATTGCTTGGTCGGTAAAAAAATTCTTTGGAGCATAATAGGGTTGGTATTAATTTTTTCGAAAATATTAAAGCAAAAGTCCATCCGTACTGCCGCATCTCTCAAGTTCTTGATGATTTTGAAATTTGTAAGATCGATATTTTTCACTTTTAAGAGCTCTATATACAGATGACTTACTCAGAGATACGGTTTGAGCGATTAATTTAGTAGATGTACAGTTATTACTTTCAACTTCTAATTTCTAATTTCTTTTCTTCAGTCAGTATAGTTGATGTTCGTTTCCTTCTTGTATGATTCAAATTGAGGCATCCATGGCGTTTAAATCTGGTAACAAGCCTTGATATTGAGGGATTCGGTATAGGACGATTCGGATAAGTACCACTGAACATAGAAACTTCTCTTAAACTCATCTGAGAATGGTATCAAGTTACAAGCAAGATTTTTTCTTCACTTGTGTAAATTTTTTTGAATGAAAAAGATACACTTAAATCGCCTATGTTGCAAATTAAAAGAAACGCAATTTTACATTGCTGTCAGATTTCAATTACCATAGTAACGATAATACCTATATTGCAGGGTAAAAGAAATTCACTGTATCTCGAAAACTATAATAGCTACGACATCGGAAAAGAAACTGTACATAACAACACATAAAACAACTCCTTAGATACGATCATCTGTAGCTTACAGATTTGCTACATAAATTCAGTGAGATTATATAGCATAGAGACTAAACGCGAGCAATTTGTTATGAAATCAACACCTCCGTAGTCGGGTGACGAAATGTTGTCCCTGGGAGTAGTGCGGGTTGCTTACTTCAATGTTTTGTCGACAAGAATCGCATCTAAAAATACATATATATTTTTTTATAATGTTAACTGCAAATTTTAATAAGAATAAAATAAATTTCATAAATAATATTAAATTAAACTTAATTTGTTAGTATATTTTTCATATAACTTTTGTAGGTTTTTATATTACATACATTTAAAGAAAAAAAATATTACAGTGCTTTAATTACTTTCTAAATTTAAAACGAATAGATATTATATAATTTAGTTAATGATAACTTAAAATTTATCTGATAAATTGATCTGTTATAAAAGGTCTGTTCGTAGAGCCTTTTCTAATTGTTCATTATCGTCAGACGCAAGCGCAGAGCTTGAAAGAGTGCGATAAAATATCTCTGCGCTTGCGTCTAACGATAATAAATTGTTAGAAATAGTTCTACAAACAAAGCTAGCAATAACTTCTCCTAGCGGTAGCATGACAAAATAAATGTAAATTAGATCACCGTCTGTACTCAAGGGGGCAAATCTCTGGTCTTTCGTCTCTGGTCTTGGCTTCATAACGAACAGTGCTAAGGAATAGTGCATCTATATTACATGACGTCAGTGGTTAAATTAGATAACAATTTCCATTTTATGAGAGAACAATGAGAGATCAAAGAAAGAAACAATTTTTGTTTCGATCAGTAAACTTATTTTAAATAAGATCTCAATTGTTTTTCTCTTATTTGGAAGAGAATTTTATTATGAATTCAATGATATAAGCAATTCATAGCATTATATAACAAAATAATTGAGAAAAATGGAGTTAAAATTTATATTAATTTTATTAAAGCCTTATAAATCCTTATTAATAGTAGTGATTGTCGCAACTTTTGCAAAGAAAGTATATAAAACGATATAAAATTTGGGTGTTGAAAGAAACAAGTCAAAACGCTGGACAAAATGACGGGCATTTGAGCGAAGCCGAGTATGCATGGCGCTGGAGAGAGCGTTGTAAATTTAAGGCGCGCGGCGTCAACATCGGCATAAACTTCGTTCAACATAAGAAAAACACAAGGTATCATAAATTACGTCATCAATTCTTCGCGGGAAAACAACTGATCACATTGACGTACATAAGGGTTTTAAACAATTGCTGTGGATACCAAACAAAAAATCATGTATTTCAAATACATTTTTACTCATTTTAGTACACGGTATACCTTGAAACGTATGAGAAATAAACAATAATAACAGAAATAAATAAACAACATCGCACAATAAGCGTAGTCAAAAACAAATCAAAGTAAGTGACGCCACTGAAATGTGTTAAACAACTGTTGATAATGTAATGGACGAAATTTGGTTTCTACTTGGGAGCCACTAACATCCGCCTGTGATTTTCTTATGTTGAACGAAGTCTACAAGTCTAGTTTTTGAACGAAGTCAAAAACTAGAGATGGGAATTTCGGCTCAGTTTGCGGAACCGGATCAGTGGAGGTCGTTCAGTTTGTTGAGCCGGTTCATTGATCCGGCTCAGTGATCCGGTTAAGTAAACATGTTTCCGAGACACAGGTCGGTCGTTAGTTCGTAGGTAGAACGTAAACATACGTAAAAATATATGAACTGTAAACATGATCCCGAGACACAGGTTGGTCAGTCGTTCGGCCGTAGGTAGAACGTCGCTTAGAGCTGGTCCTTGCAATATATGAACTGTTAACATGATCCCGAGACACAGGCCGGTCGGTCGTTTGGTCGTAGGTAGGACGTCGCTTAGAGCCGGCTCTTGCCTAGACCCGGTCAGTTGTCGGTCGTTCGTTCGTAGGTAGAACGTCGCTTAGAGCCGGCTCATGCTTAGACCCGGTCAGTTGTCGGTCGTTCGCTCCGGCGCTTAGCCCCGGCTCTTATCTAACATTTTTGAAACAAACAATTCACTTTATGTAGCTACTGTAATTTAAACCAGATGTGTTAAGTTTATGGCGATGTTTATTGCCCTTATAAATCGGACATCTGGGATTTGGGCAATATTTTTAATATTTTTATATAGTATGGTTGTAAGAAAAGTTTCAAATAAACTGCCCTACAAATTGATGACAAAATACACTTTATGATAATACATTATAGGCCGAGTTCTCGCGAAGTTCAACATGACATCGATCCAGATCCGGATCACTCCGGTCACTGCTCACAATCGCCCGACCAATCGTATCCTTGAAACTTGAAACTATACAGTGAGCCGTGAGCCGGCTCATTTCAATTTGGTGAACCATGTCACTTCGGTCAGTGTACTGAGCCGGCTCAGCGAGCCGGTTCGTTCATGAACGACCCATCTCTAGTAAAAACGAATGCAATTTATCGTAATAAATAAAACTTATTGCTAGCCATTGTATCATTATTACACATAAACTACACTGTTAGAAAACGACACTGACGTAATTCTACGTAGCGAATGTGTTAACGACACTGCCGTGACCGACTTTTTTTTAAATTTGATGTGAGGCGTTAAATGAAAGTTCTTAATACTTAAATTACCAGACGTATGTAAATAGATTAAAAAAGAAGATTTGACACGATTACAATCAGATGTATTATATTTTTGAATGCTTTCATTTTATTTATATTAAGTTTATAGGTAGTATATTTGTTAAACTGGATGGTAATGGGACCCTTTGCAGATTTCTGTAATCGGCCACACTTATTTTTATCTTACTTATTTGTTTTCGTCCATGTAAGTGTGTTTTTTTATCATAACGTTTATTTTAGTCTAGACAAGTAAGTGGACTGTAATAAGCACTAATAGCCGTAAATGCTCGACGCCAAAAATGTTAACTAACTATAGTTAAAAATATACCCAAAAACATTTAAAATATACAAACTGCATACATAATTCCACGAACTTGTCAGCTTTCAGTTCTTTTGTTAATTAAATCAAAGTAGGTATGACAATATTGCAATTTTTGAGTTTTTTGACAAAATTAATTATTTATTTAATTCATGGCTAAATTATGGCTAATAATGTTACGCATTTTTTGTATTTTGGCTAAGGTAGTGTACGTCTTCTTTTAAAATTGAAAAATATCGATGTTTTAACATTTGAAAATCGAGTTCATGTGTAAGCTCCGCCTACTATTATACGTCATGATTCAACTAATTGTTTGAATTATTTTAGTTTTTTGTTTTAAAAGTGTTAAAGAGGAATAAATCATTTAGTGAAATACTTATATATCAAATAACCGAATAAAAACCAAATAACAGTGTTAATAGTGTGAAATACATTTCTAAAATTGAAAAAATTAAGCCATTTGTCAGTATATTTCTTATTAATTTAATGAAGACTTAGATACTTTCGTATCTAAGTAAATGCAGAAAAATCGTTGGTATTTTTTAATTAAAATTTTATTGTGACGAAATTTTCCTAAACTATTTAAATATTGTTTAAAATAAATAATTAAATGAAAGCTCAAATAACCAGTAAAAATATTTATCAAAAAAACTGTTAATTCTGATGTGATTGTAGAAGAAATATTGTCCTAAACATCCAGCATTCTGTTGGCTTCTTACACTTATTATATATGTACAAAACACTGAAATGTGTGAAAATTCATACTTTAATTGTGAACACAAATGAACACATCAATTTTTATAGTTGCAATCAACTTTGATCAATTACTTATTTACTGAAAGTTATTGTTAGGTGTTTACATAATACTTGTTTCATAACGTGTTGATGTTTTCGAAATTTAATCACAAAACAACTCCAAAAATAAGAGTTTAGAATTAAATTTCTATAATTAATTCTACCTTGAAACCCTATCATAGTATATTGATCTTTGAACCCCATAAACATACATTTAAAAAACATGATTAAGAACAATTATTCATTGTTCCTGTTAACATGTTTACATAAACACAGAAATACTCTTGACCTTGCACTATGATTCTAGGCCCGCCAACCTTCCAGCTAAAGATGAGGATGAAGAACAAAGACATAGGGATGAGTATAGAGCTATGTTGGCTGCCGCGAAGAGAAAGGAAGCTAAGAATTCAGCTGCTAAACAAAGACAACAGAGGATGCAGCTGCAAGCTGAAGAACAGCTAGCAACAGCTACTAGATTCTGGAATAATCAAGTCTTGCCAAAATGGGACTCAATGTAATTATTAAATACTAGTGGACCCATTGCCAACTGTGTTGGCAAACAAATCATTACCTTAATGTGGAACTTGTTCGACACCTCAGACTTCTTTCTCTGTCCATACGCCTAACTTCATCCAATTCAAATTGAATCAACTCTTCGCCTATTATTAAAAACTGGACAAATAATGAATATTATTCCGAATTATTTATTCATTAACTTTTTAAGATGGGAAAATGATTCATTTTCACTCAGTGCATTATATTTATAATGTTAAAACTAAAAATGATTTGAGACGTTAAATTTAAAATATATTTATTAAAATTAATTTTCCATTTTCTTATATAATATAAAAATACGCACACGGAAAAAACGCACACGGATTAATACGCACACGGATTAATACGCACACGGAAAAAAGCACACATGAAAAAATACACACACGGAATAAAGC
The DNA here is from genome assembly GCA_963971575.1 of Liopterus haemorrhoidalis. Lineage (NCBI taxonomy): Eukaryota > Metazoa > Arthropoda > Insecta > Coleoptera > Dytiscidae > Liopterus > Liopterus haemorrhoidalis. Next base: position 30,291,415 of record OZ020619.1, on the reverse strand, counting down.
GTACTTACACTATATCTCAAATCAGTTTGAAATAAATCGTGAGAAACTATTGCACAGTAAAATTTAATTGTTTGCCGCTTTAATATATTGTGTTCACATTTAGGGGTAGATTTACAATATCCCACTGAACACTGCGCATGCGTCACACACGTCATTTGTTCAATATACAGAGATTCCAAACAGGTGGGACTGTGCAGAACTTTTAAAACACAATTTATTTTTAGGTGGTTTATAAAAAAATAAAAATAAACATTTATCAACCATAACCTAAGATAATGCTTTTAAGGTGAATCTAACCTAAACTAAAAGGTAAATGATATTTTAATGTGATAAATAAACAGAAACAAGTTTTAGATTCACTGATAATTCTTTAGTGTAGTCGTTATGTGCTGCCATCTCTATAGAGTTTGCAGTGAGATATTGTAAATCTTGTCCTAGAAATCGTAGAAACAGGGCCGGCTCAGAGGTCGGGACTTCAGAGATTTTTCCCGAGGCCCCGCGCTTAAATGGGGATATTTTTAACAATTATTAGTAGCTAGGGCAAGTTTTTGACACCAAATGCATTATTTTCCCGAGGCCCCGCAAAACCCACAGCCGGCACTGCGTAACAATAAAAAAATAATAAAGCATTGAAAAAATAATAATAAAGAAAAACAAGTTACATTTTTCTTACTTACTTTCATCAAAACCAAATATTTTTTAAAATAATTATTTTTCTGGTACAGTCTGTTCCAAACGGTTAAGCGGAACTAGATTTTGCAATCTAGTTACCTTCATCGTTTAAATCGTGCCTTTCGGCCGTTTTGTTTAAGCTTTGTAAATCATACTTACAATAAACATTTTTTGGTTAAGGTTAATATCATTTTAAAATGTAATTTTCTTTATATTTTGATTTTTTGTGTCATTCTTAATACAAATTTCCCATTTATTTATTTTTTTGTAATTAAAATATCTAAAAAAAATATTTAATTTTGACATATGTCATTCGTTTCCATGGTTTCATTGTTGGAATTTTAAATTTTGACATCCCAACGTGAAAAATGAAATAACCCAAGCAAGGTCCCTTCTCGTGACAACCTAAAAGAACTAAATTCCAATTTAGTTCCGCTTAACCGTTTGGAACAGACTGTAATAATAATTTTAATCAAAAATGTCGAATATCACGGAAGGATAACGTTTTTCTGTGTTTTGTTTCGTAAAAAAACCGATCCGTGTATTTCACAACTAAATAAATAATTATGAAGTGATTTTTTAATGAAAAACACAACTGTCATTTTTACTAATTTATTGTCAACACTCAAAACAAAAATTCACAGCACACTACTGTCCAATACATAAATTAATATATAATAATCGTTACATTTCGGTACCTCGCTCAATTGTTTCAGACAATTTTCACGCACCCACCCAGCCAAGGACACAGGTTGGGGTATTATATTATAGATGTTCTAAATTATTCATTTACATATACAGATTTTAATCTGGCGCAACTAAATGCAATTATACTTCTGGTAGAGTAGATTTTTCGTTATGATTTTAAGGTTATGTATATAAAACCAAGAAACCCTTAAGGTCTATTCTGACTTCCAAATAAACCTCTAATCGGATTTATTTTTTTTAGTTTTAAATTATTTAACTTACATGTGCCTCGGAAAACCCTAGAAGCGTTCTACGTAACAAATTGGTGTGCGGTTTTAAAGTACTTGGTTTTAATATTTTTAAGTTACACGATTTTATGTACATATATCGCATATATTTTAGTTAAAACTACTAATTTGGAATAGTCAAAAGACTGGAAGAAAATGTTAATTTTGACAGCTATGTTTTGAATATTTTGTTTTTATGAAGAGATGTATGTACGGAATTGTTGCCTTTTCAACTTGGGCTATGATTTTAAAAACTACAATAAAACTTAAGTGGGTTTTACACGATTCCATTTATTGATCAATTAATTGAAAAAGTTGACCTTCGATTTATTGATCCTTTTATTTTCAAAGTTACCAATAAATTTTTCAATTAATTGACAAAAAACTTAATCAATTTATTGAGCAATAAATTGAACTGTGTAAAACCAACTTTAGACAATGACTGTGGAGAGTGTAAACTATTGTTCATAACCACGGTTTGAACAATCTTGTTCAGTAAGTGAGGCTATGCATCTTAAGATGTATAGTAGAAATTGCTTTCTGCTTAATTTACACTAATTTAACTGGTTAATCGGGTATATCTGAACGCTGCTGTGTGTTATAAATAATTAAGTATTTAAAAAAAAAATTAAAACATTTAAAAAATAGATTTGGACTTAATTTGGACGTCTAAATAGACCTTTATAATCAGGAGTGACCAAATTGCGACTCACAAGTAGGGTTGACTCTGTTCACTGACCGAATTAAGCCGGCTCTCCAAATTTAAATGAACCGACTCACTGCATAGTTTCGGAAATTTGGTTGGACGTTTGCGATGTGAGCTATGACTGAAGTTGCCGGATCGATGTTCAAGTTGAACTTCGCGAGGGTTCGGCTGTACGGCTTGTTATGTTTTATGCACATATAAAATTAATATGTCTACTTAACATTTTCATTGCTACTTTTTCAAACACAGGTTCCACAATAATGATGCGGTAATTCTCTGCGGAATCGTACGTTTCCCGCAGTTAACACATAAAGCAAATTCACGTATTAACACGGTTGTCGCAGTTGATTATGTTTATAAATTTAATATAAATTATTATTTTAGTATAAAATATTTTTTTAATTGTATATAAAATTTAAAAAAATAAAAATAAAAAATATCAAAAACTTCACAAGTTGACGGTTCAGTCCATAATTCGAATTTATATCCTGATTCGCCAATCATTACCTTTTTTCTTTTGAGGATTTTTAAATTTGTGGGTAGATTCAGAGAGGAATCCGATATGTCACTATCAGATTTTGGCTACAACGTAGCAATGTCTACTTTATCTAAATTTATGTTATTCTCGGCAATGTGTAAAGATTACCGATTTTGCCAATTCTCCTGAACCTTGTCAAAACCTTCCTCCTCACTGTTCATTATAATTGCACAGACCTGTTCTTCTATATTTTTTCCACCATAATAAATAATAATAATTTATATTAATTTGCTTCTATAGCTAGTACAAAATACTTAAATTATATAACAATATCTTGACGACGTCTGTATCATAACTAGATACTGGAGAATGTTATGAATGAATTGTTGCAAACGTTTGATTATTTGCCGCTTTTATTGCTTTATTGCCACTTAGCCTATCGAATTCCGCCCCTTAATCATAACTAAAACTTGTCAAGACATGCAGAGAACAATATACAAGTTGAAAAATACCCTCGTCGCTAATAGCTACTAGTCACCTACTTTAATATGTGTGTGTTTAACGATAGATTGTGACTGTTGAATAACATATCAATACTCGAATGCGTTTGATTCCAGCATTTAAATATGCCTCAAACCTCGCGACTTACGACTTGCGTAATACGGCCATTATATTTTTTTTGGATTTGTCCTGTTTGCTCAATGAAAGGATTAAATTTATTGTAGAACCACCTTTCGCACTTTTAATTCGACCACAGAAATTACACTTAGCCTTATTACTTATATAAGTATATGTTGTCGACCTCAGAAGTATGAATAGTTGATTTAGATTTCGGGATGGTAGGTCAGGAACAAAGAATTACTCCGTATTGACGTAAAACTAGTTTCGATAAACTTTTAATATCTTCTTCAGTTACACTAAAATAATTTGAAAAGAGAGAAACAACAAATTAGGAATTTTACAATAAATAAGTCAATTAAGTCTTAATTAAATATACAACTTACTCAATAATGGTATATGCTAAGTGATGTGAGTAGTCCTCCCTTAGATGAGGACCTCCTTATTACTTATGTTTTCCAATAACATTTTGTCGGGAAGCCATTGTACTTAAAAATTAAATTAAATGTGCTAGTAAAAGCTATTTACCGTGATTGCTGTACGTCCTATTTATAGAGCATCCTCCGTCAAACTAAAGTTAATTGCATTTTATTATTAACCCGGCAGTTGGGAAATAACCATAATGCCGGGTTTACATTGGTAGAGTAGCAGAGCTAGTAACTAGCGCAAGTAACTAGCTACTAGTCACTATCCCTGTGTAAACAGTTGACTTGTGGCTAGTAGAGTACTATCTGCCAGTAGTTGGGCTAGGATAGCAGCTAGCTCGTCGACGTATTTACTAGCTACTATCTTTGCCACTAGCACACAAAATTGATACATATGAAATTGGCGCCAAGTGTTAACCTGTCATAACAAATAGAAAACAACAGATATCAAATAAGTTATTATTTGTTTGCATAAATTTTGTAACATTGATGTATTATTTGATGATTTCTTTTCAATTTAACAATACCATGTGATATATGAAACCTTTTCAAACTCTTTTAAAAATATTTATTTTTATTAAATTTTTTTATTTAATATACATTTATTTTTCTTAGAAGGGTTTTTCGGTGATCATACTTACAAAACCCTAAAAAACCTTAATAATTGAAAACCTAAAATGTGTATAAATTCATTCTTCACATTTGTTAATAATTTTATGCAAAACACAATATGGACAGGAAATTTGTTGTAAAATTTTATGGTCATATTCAAAAGGGATTAAACCATAAATAGGTCTAATGCTTTAATCTTTGCCGAAAATACATTTTAAACTTGTTTTAATTTTGGAACAAGGGCTCGGAGGTGGGGTTAACCAAAATTTTTAGAACACATGGAAATATGGGACATTTTACGAATTGTGTAATTATTCAGTCATTGCAAATATTTCTTTTGAAGTGTTCGCATCTCCAATCCAACATTTTTGGTGTGCCAAAGTTTTCACTTATTTTTTTCACTATTTTTTCTTTTTTGTATTGTGCTATTGCTGTAACACCGTCTATAAGAGTTTTGAAAACGTAAGTAATATTTATATTTGACACGTACATAATTGTTATCAATCTATTCTTAATATTATAGCCGTAGCTTAGCTAAAGACGTTATAACTAGTTTTACATAATTTTTAGAGTAATATAATTTGAAATGATGTAATACAAAATACCATTTTTTTAATGGCATCAAGTCGGCGACGATGTATATTCATATTTATAAACTATTTTTTGCAAAAAGATATTTTCACAACAAAATTACAGTGAAGATGTCAAATGTGTTTTGACACTTACTATCCAGAAAATAAGATAAGTATGTCAATTGTGTATGAACATCTACTATCCTGAAAATAAGATAGTAGAGTAAATCGCCTAGTACTTGCGCTAGTTACTAGCTCTGTTACTCTACCAATGTAAACCCGGCATAACAGAAATGTTGTATCTTCATCAGTATCAACTTGCTACAGATGAAGGCTACATAACAGTCGAAATATATATCTTGTATCATAAATTCAACATTGAAAGACAGCTTCAGTGTTATCATTGAATGTTTACTTATATGCTATTGTTTTCTGGCAGGTACAAAACGAAGAAAACCAGAGAATTTTGGTGGCAAGGTCTTCCATCAAGTGTACGTGGAAAAGTATGGCGTTTAGCGATAGGAAACGATCTGAATCTAACTCAACAGCTCTATGAAATATGTTTAACACGTGCTCAGACAAGACTAAGTAACTCCGAACCAAATACGGACCAAACAGATGACTCAGATTTTAGTCAAGAAAGCAGTATGGATGTTATAAAACTAGATATAGCAAGAACGTTCCCCAATTTATGTATATTCCAAGAAGGTGGACCTTATTCAGATATTCTCCATACACTTTTAGCTGCATATGTGTGTTATAGACCAGATGTAGGATATGTACAAGGAATGTCTTTCATTGCCGCCATTTTGATATTGAATATGGAGCATTTTGATGCTTTTGTAAGTTTTGCCAATTTGTTGAACCGTCCTTTACATCTTGCGGCATTTACTTTGAATCAGAGACAAATGCAGACTTATTACTCGGCGTATAATGAACTTTTTAATTATAATTTACCTAAACTGTTTGCTCATTTTGAAAACTCCGGACTTACTCCTGATCTGTATCTACTGGATTGGGTGTACACTGTATTTAGTAAAGCTATGCCCTTGGATGTTGCCTGTAGGATATGGGATGTCTTTCTAAGGGATGGAGATGAATTCATTTTTAGGACGGCGTTGGGTAAGTTTTATTTTATCAGTATTGCTCTATTGTAGACATTACAGAAAAATATAATCAGTATTATATGTTTCATTTTGTAATACATAACTAACCCGGAAAGTTTTTTTTTTTTTATGTATATTTACAATACATTTATAATATTATCATAGTATTGATTCACAATAGATACGTTTATACCACAAAAGTCACCAAAATCATCAGATCTAGTTACTTATTACAAAATGAAACATCTTATATCCGTTCAACTGATCTAAGTTTAAATAACCAGAAGATTTATTCATAATCATACATTATAGCTACTGGTCTGCCATCTGTGTGTATTTATGTATTAAGGATGGAATATAATGAGTTTCTATCCAGATATTTTGGATTTTTTTATTAACATTTTCGGTAGTAGAATAGTTTTGTAACAAGGTTGTAATGAGAAAATTCGATGCAAGTGAAACATTTCGAGCACGAACCGCAGGCGAGCGTGAAAAATCTTGAGCATCGAATTTTCTTTTCCAACCGAGTCACAGACCCTACTTTCTCCACGACCACTAGATTTTATTTTAACAAATAATTTATATTACATAACAATTTAACCAATTAATTAAACTTATTTTTTTATTTATTATTTGTTTAATTTGCCGCACATCGGCCACTATTTTAGTACTTTTTAGGAAGTAATGTTGCATTTATTTAATGTATACATTGCATTTATTTTAATGGATCTCTACGCGTATAGATACCGTTTGCACTACTTTTCAGCGCGGTGTAATGCATTCCTTATAGTGAACTATAACAAATGACAACAAGCATGGAATAGTTTATTCCATAACTAGTGATGGAATGAAATACACAAATACACGCAAAATGCATAAGAAGATAAGTGCTTTAAAATAACATTCAAACTCTTATGTTAGAATATTAACTGTATGTAGTCAAAATTGGTAAATTATATAATGGTAGTGGAGAAAATTAAAAAAAAAAATGTATACAATATATCGTGCAACCATTTTCGGCACGCGGCCAACGCCTTATTTGAAAATTCGTACTCGATAGAAAAAAACATTCTTTGTACACTAGTTCGTTTCTTAGCATCGTGCGAAACTAAATAAAAGTGTATTCCAAATGTTTAACCGGAACTAAATGGAATTTTTATTTTCTTAAGTTGTAACGAGCTAATTTTTTAACGATTGAAGTGGGTTTTTGCTAAACAAAACTACCAAAAGCTTCATTTAATCGTTAAAAGTAGAATTCAAAATCAGTTTCGCTTAAATCAAAGAATCAGATTATAGTATTTTTTTTTTTAGGATTTTGTAGGTATCACTGAAGTCACTGGATTATACAAAGTAGCGCAAGACTTTAAAGAAGCCGACAGACCCCAGAGTTTGATTGGCAAAATTGGTTCCCCTGTTAAGCAAACTAAAACAGCAATTTTTACGTTCTTAAGTTTGCATCTGCGCTGTCGCATCACTCTCTCTCGCTCTCATTTAATAACCTCCTTTGTCAGCGGTTTGAATATTTAAGGTTAAGTTTCATTTAAATTTATATATTATATCCATTTTATGTAATAAAAATTAAAAAAATAATTGAAATTGTACCACAATTTTGTTATAGTGCATCTTTGATTAAAAAAATCGTGATTACAATGTTTAAAATAAACATTATTGGTAGTACTAGTTTCTTATTTTTGTACTGTTGGAATCACTGAAAATCATTTGTGTTGGCGACATTTTTAGCCCCAGTATGGCCGCCGTTGCGCTACTTTATATAATCTACGGACTTTAGGTATGACCACCAAAAAACCCTTATAACTTGTCTGTCTGTTAGTCTATCTGTCTGTACGGTAGAAATTGTAGCCAAACGGCTGATCATTGAGAGTTGAAATTTAGTAGGCTTGTACAACTTTTTGAACCGCATATGGGAAAATTATAGAGAATTAAAAAAAAACACATCGCGAGATATATATAAACAAATATGTATGTAATGAACAACATTTTTTTTTTTAATTTTGATTGAGCTATCAAATGAAACCTTTAAAGGGAGGGTCTGATAACCACATTTTAAGCATATTTTTGTGAATTTTTTTCAAATCTATGGTTAAATTTATTCATTTTCAAACTAAGTACATATATAAAGTATGTTTTGAAGAAGATACAAAAAAATGTTGAAAGCAAAATATGGCGAAATGAGCCAGCTGTGGCAAATCTTCTCAGACTCCGGGAAAAAAATTAGATTTTGCGGTGACCAGCATAACTCGTCACTGGATCATCTGAAATCAAAAATCCAAAAAGATTTTGTTAGTTTATGAGTTTGCCGACGTAATGACGTAGAGTTTTTATTTTTAAAATGATTTTTCAGTTTTTAGCGTTACTTAGAAGACAAAAAAAATTAATTCCCCCTAAAAAAAATCCGTAATGAAAAAAAATATATATATATCTCAACGTCGTTACCTCGGCAAACTCATAAACTAACAAAATCTTTTTGGATTTTTGATTTCAGATGATCCAGTGACGAGTTATGCTGGTCACCGCAAAATCTAATTTTTTTCCCGGAGTCTGAGAAGATTTGCCACAGATGGCTCATTTCGCCATATTTTGCCTTCAATTTTTTTTTGTATCTTCTTCAAAACATACTTTATATATGTACTTAGTTTGAAAATGAATAAATTTAACCATAGATTTGAAAAAAATTCACAAAAATATGCTTAAAATGTGGTTATCAGACCCTACCCCCCCCCTTAAGGTCGGTTTCTGAAAGCTTAGTTAACTATAACTAAATAGTTAGAAAATGGTTCCTATGGTTACTTACGGGATTGTTATGTGTATTGTGACCGTAGTTAACCATTTGCTTATAGTTTACTAAGCTTTCAGAAACCGGCCCTTAATGTTGGCTTTTACACTTGACTATTGAATACCTTGACCATCTATTATATCATCATGATCATCTTTATATAGTCCTCCCTAGACTTATCTGTTCTATTCTTCCCACATAACTTTAGTCTTTATATTATTTTATTCTTTTATTTGTCTTTGTTGTTTTTTTTTTTTTTAATTCTAAATATTTTTTACAGGAGTGTTACATCTTCATCAAGATCTGTTACAGAAGGTGGATTTCTTACATGGAGCTCAATTTTTGACCAGACTTCCAGATGACTTATCAGCCGATAACCTGTTCAAAAGTATCCAAGCAGTTTACGTGTCCATAGGTAAACAAACCTTTTCACAAATCGTTGAAAAACATAAAGACAATTTATAGTTGTCAAGTAAATGCGTAGCAATTTTATCAATGCATCCCTCCTTTAAATATAAGTTTTAACTATGTTTTTAAATATTGTTTCAACATACAATCATTTAATACTAAATACTTTACTTACCAATCCGAAATACTCAGGCCAGGATATCGAAACAATTGATATATAGAGCTCTTAATTCGGTGAGTGGTGGTGCATGGTCCTTCTTAGTTGATAGAGCAGTTTATCTGGCTAATACCCAGTCTTTCCACCTTCAGGTAAACCTATAGGTAACTATCTAAGGCCATCTGGAACTTCATTTTCTCAATAAATGTCAATACCAATCAGTGAATTCAATACGTCAGTCTCATTGCCCGTTAGATAACTATCCGATAGATAAAATGTATTGAAAGACAGGATGACATTTATTCAGCACAGAAAGTATCACATAACCTTATCTGTCAGGTGGTTACCTAGAGGTTTATCTGAAGGTGGAAAGACTGAGCTTAATTCGGATAACGAACGAGATTCTATCCTATTAAGTAAAGTTTGTTCAAGATAACTATAAAATCAAGTCAGACTTAGTTAATTTAATTGCCAATGTTAGAATGTACTATAACTCTAATGTTAGAATGTAATAGATTCCACAGGTTGGTAACCCTTTCGTAGGTCGCCACATCTTTTTAAACAGCCTTTCCCGTCGTTGTTCTGATCAACACGTGGACAAGTGAGGTTATCTTTTATCTTGAAGTGTATCGAGTTTTATAATAAAAATACCGAAAGCTCTTAGTAGCCGCGCCCAAAGGATGTTTTTGTGTCTTATTCATTATTTTGAAAGAGTGCGAGAAAACGGTGGGCCTTTAATGGATATGAAATGTGCGAGGGATCTGTGAATTGAGTAACTATTAAATTGTACTATAAAAATGAAAAGAAAGCAAATTACATCTAACAAGATTTGCACAACAATATAGCTTTCACAAGTTTCTTATACAGAACTAACATAAAATTTCGAACAAACTATGTATCAAATTTTGCAACGAATTGCAATTTATCTATCAGGATATTTTTAATAGTAATAAAATTGTATTTAATTATAAATAAACAAATTGCATTATAGATGCCATCTTGTAAACCAATCGACACATATTTGCGTATGACGCCGCAATTTATAGCTAAATCTTTATTCTACAAATTAGCTAGTGGTATATTTTTACCACCATATTATATCTGCCGAGGTTCTGAATATAGGTTCTTCCGGGTAAAAATTATTTAATTTTTGTAATACCCTTTTCACACTAGATCTTTAAGATCGGATGTTAAAGTGAATGTATCTTTAAACGCTAATGTGAAACCGTACGGCCTCGTCTAAACACGACCGATGTTTAAGACAGAGATCTGCGTCTTAAACTTCGCCCGCATTGCCAACTTAATTTCTATTATAAAAAAATACTCCTTGAATTTGTGCTGTCAACATTTTATATTATCATAAACAAGAATACTGTATTACATCGACGTTATAAGAAGTTTATACTTATTGTTATAATAAAATTATTTATTTTAATAATGTGTTTAATAAAATACAGAGCTACAATAATTGAGATAAAATGTATCGACTTACATGTTAACACAGGTGTAATATATTCTTTATTGTAGTGTCTTTATTGTAGAATGAAATGAAATATCCTTATTTGTTTATAATAATTCAAAATGTGCGTCTGCGCAGACAGTTCAAAACTGGTAATTTCATGACGGTAACTTAAGGACAAAATTACTGTAGCTGATGACAGCACCAAAGATTTAAACATCAAGTGTGAAAGTATACCGATCTTAAACATCGGTGAACTTTAAGTTCACTCATCTTAAAGATCTAGTTTGAAAAGGGTATAAGAAACAACTGTACCAAATGGCATTTCATTATCATCAAGTTTAGTATTTTTCGACGAAGGTTCTGTAAACAAAGCTGTAAACAATCATGTCGAAAAAAGTTACGTATTATTTAAACATTTCTACACAAAATTATATAAATATAAAAGTTATTTGAAACCCACAAATATATTTAAATAATTACAGAAAATTGTTGTCTGATATGTATTATTGAATTATTGAGCTGTTAACATTTTTACAACAACTTTTCCCACAGTTAAAAATATTCTATTAGATAGATCAAAAATCGCTGCAAATGTTGATACATAGTTACTAATTTTATTTCAGATTGTTAGTTTTGTTTAAGAAACTTATGATCCGTAGGGCTTAGCTACAGTTAACAGAAAATTCTTTACTGAATTCTTTTATATTTGACCAATAAAAAAGGTATTGGATTAACAGAACATTCACAGATTGCCATTTTAATGAATACTTCTATTTTTTTTTTTTAAGTTATCCATTTAATTTATATATATATATATATATATATATATATATTGATACAACCGACGTGGTCAGACCAATGATATCCAACAGGCGACCTAAGACCTACCGTTATTTAAAGGATTTCGCGTGTATATATGCCAGATGTAGAATCTACCAGTTATAACTCTCAGGGCACACTGAGAGGGGTAAGAAAATCTCAAAAAAAAAATTCGCTATGTTTAATAAACATTATTAGACCCAGTATATGGAACCGCTTTTTCAGTATCACCTGTATAAAATAGTGTTGTTCAATCGACATTGTCAGGCCTTGCGACGTTGCCAATTTTATCATAGTGTATAATATGATTTGTAAAGTTGAAAACATTCAAACCGACTCATTCAGTCCTATTGTTCAGGAGTATGTTTACACTCAAGAGTGCATTTTAAATAAATAATAATAATATTATATGTGAAAAAACACTTGTTGATAATTCCTATACGTATTTGCAATGTAACATGTGGATCAAAATGTCCTTTCTTCGGGCGGCTATGTTTTATATAAGAAAATCTCTTTTTTTTTCGACAAATGACACGTGCATTATGAATACTCAATTAACAAAAGAAGATCTGTGATTTATAATACATAAGCTATCTGAGACTGAAAGACTTTTTGATCATAAGTTAGTAATTACATTTAATATATGCCGATTATTATTTTATACATAAAATATATTCGGGGGATCCTCCTGTGCTGTTTTTTTCACGCGTTTTTGAAAATGATTACACTTCAAATTAAATAATTTTGTTACTCAATAAAATGAAGAAATATTAGTCAATACTGTCGCATACCTGACCCGAAAAGCACAGCCACTAGGTTGTACTGCGCATTAAAATATATTTTTACAAATTGTATCTTGGTTTTAATTATATTGGCGTATTATTTACGTATTTTGTTATTAAGGACATTTATTACTGTATAAATTCAGTAAACTATTACTGTCGTGATAATAAAAGGTAATATTTACAATTATATTTCTCATATGAAAAATAAAGAGAAGTCATCATCATCATTGACGCGACAGCGCGAGATGAGTCTAGATCTCTTGATTTCAAGTTTTGTGACCACATTTTCAATCTGTGTACATGTAGGAGTAATATTATTATTATTATTATTAAGTACAACAATGGGCAGGCGGCAAAGGCCGATGAAGCCCAGAATAAATAGACAGGATTACGTCTATTTTTTAGCGCACACAGAAATGCCCGTACAGCTTATAGCTTGTTGCTAAGCAGAGCCCGTAATTTGTCTAAATATTTTTTACACAAATTATTTTAACAATTTAATTATTATCTACTTGCGAGCGGTCAACGGCAAGCACAAACGATTTATTGCTGGCAGCCACAGGCTTGCTTGTGATAAGTAAAATTAAGCAAGATCCTTAGAATCACCGATAAACGAAATTCTATACACCAAAAAGAAGTATGCGTGTCAGGTGGATCATAAACGAGAAAAAAATAATATTTGTAAAAGGTTGTTTAAATAGACCTTTTTGTTATATCTCACTGTTTTTTTTTTTTTTTTTTTGTGCAGTTTCGGCTCTGGCAATTCTCAAATTTACGGTGAGCCGAAACTCAGTGAACTAATCTGTGAAACGTAACAAGCATCATTTAACAACCTTTTATCTTCTAAGTGAAATTTACAAAGTTGTGGAAAATTTACATATATAAATAAAATTGGAGGTTAAATCTGTTCTTTTTTAGGGTTTTGTAAAACCCTTATACCGTCATTTTGTCGCCTGTCTGTCTGTCTGTCTGTTCGGTAAAAATTGTAGCCAAACGGCTAAACCTAGAGAGTTGAAATTTGACATGCTTATACAACTCTTTGACCCGCACATAGGAAAAATACTAAAACATCTAAAAAACATATTCCCCTAAAAATATAAGAAATATATGCTCATCGAAAAACAAAAAAAATTTTTTTACAATTCTGTGTATGGTATCAAATGAAAGCCCTTGAAACCTGAATTAACGATCAAAATTTTATTTTTGCAAAATACATTATTTTGACGCGATTTTTGCGAGAATTGTGCAAAATTTTGTCCCACACCCTGTAGCCCAGATGGTTTAAACTAAAAATCTGAAAAATTCTAAGTAATGTACATTGGTGTGAACCGGAATAGTAAAACAGGAATTTTTGATCAGATTATGTTTTCGGAAAATAACGCATTTTTTGTGTTTTTAACTAAAATATGTAAAATATTTAATCTGCTATTTAACACAGTAAAGGAGTGAACGTTCGTAGATCAGTGGTAACGTTCTCGCTTCGTAAGTTGCAAACTACTGTTCAACTCCCGTCAATTTTTATTTTTTCTGTTTTTTTTTTGCATTTTTATTTTGTCAAAATTCTAGTTATATTTTGGCAAATGTTGCATTTAAGTTTTAAAAGCGTAAATTTAATAACCAGTGGGAAGTGTTGATATTATAATTTAATTCTATGTTTGAACCAATGGAAGCCGTAGGCGCAATTTTCAAAATATTAATGAACCTTGCTATATAAAAAAAAAATACTGCAAATTTTTAGAAACCCAAATAATGGTATTAGGCATTCGAATTAAAATTAATAAAAAAATATTTTAACATAAAATTTGTTTTGGCTTCCCAAATAATCATCATTCACTAAATACCTGCGAAACCTTGAAACGTGTGAAAATTCACACTTCACATAATTTTTTCTTGGTACCCATTTTTCGTTTCTACATGTTCCAAGTGAATGTAAGACAAAATTCACAAAAAAAATCTCTCTGTCTGTCTGATATGCTTTTTTTCTATGGGTTTATTTATCTGACATTCAAAAAACAAGAGCTATATATATTTTCTCGTAATTTAATGTCATGACAGAGTGAAACCAGGTTTCGAGCCTATGATATGGCATCTTAAAATTTGAAGTTAAGAGGCGAATGTAGCCACCTCCAAAGTCCATCGTTGCACGCGGGGTGGGTGCGGTGGAGAGAAGTCGTATTACGTCATTGGGGGAGTGACCAAAGTGGAAGTAGCTTACAGGGAGAGGGAAAAGTGCTAATATTTATAAATCAACCTGTATTTGGGAATTATAAAATATAGATTAAATATATTCGAATCAATTTGATTTTTTTTTTTTTAATTTCAAGATATGAAAGAAAATATCAAAATTTTAATAAGTAAATAAATTTTAATAAAAAATAAAGTAAATAAATTAAATATTTTAATAAGTTTAAATTTGTATTTTGATTTATTTTTAATTTTCAATTTTACAGTGCTATACTTTTTTCAATTTCACATGACTGTTACTCAGTAAATGAATAAAAATTACAAATGTTAACACTTAACCACTCTATATTGTAATTTTATCTTTAAAATAAGCTCTTGTATGTGAAAAGTGATTAATATTTATTACCAATTCTGATTTTACAGATAATTTTGTAGAAATAATAGTTTTTTTTTTTTTTATCATCAAAAAATTATGTTAATAAGCATAGATTCACCCCTTTAGGGGTTGATTTAACCTTTTGGTTAAACTCGATTACAGTATAACAATCCCATACGTTACCATAACAACCATGTTCTGACCATTTGGTTATAGTTAACAAAGCTTTCAGAAGCCGGCCATAATTATTTAACTTAATTTTTGGGACCATTTTTTTGTGTCAATATGAATTTGTATTCTACCACGGAAAGTCTAAAATAAAACAGGTAAATTTGATATCACAAACTGTTTTATTCCAAAGATCTTCTGTTACCCATTTCAACCGATTTCAAAGATATGTGTAGGAAACGAAGGCGGAGCTTAAGACTCCCTCTACTATTATTAGATTAGTTTAAAACCACGCTACCAGATGGATACATCTCTCGATGCTTGTAAATGCCAGTATTTCATATAAATAGTGTTTCGGTGTGGGCCAAAGAATTGGTGCTAAATATTAATTAATTTTCATAAATAAGGGCTCATTTTAAAGATAAAAGTACAATCTATAGGATTCTAGCTATGGAATTTGCAATTGTTATTGATTTACGGAGGAACAGTGATGTGAAGTTAGACAAAGTTTAGGACATTGTAAAACTGAAAATTAAAAATAAAACCAAATTTTAACTCTTAAATCCAACGGAGCCAATCTTTATCTTCAAATTTAAAAAAAAATAAAATTGATCCGACAACTTTTGGTTCAAATTCTTTGGCCCTTTCAAATGCACGTATCCGTTGAGCGTAACCCAGGTACAGTACGCTCTTAAACGTATACATAAATGTTCAATACTCAAAATGAAATGGGAACTTATGTTTTTTACAATTATTTTTATTTTTTACAATTAAGAAAAGTAATTGTTCAAACGAGTTATTTGTAATTTGAAAGCTTTTGTCTTTTTCTTTGGAATTAAGAATAAATTATGGACATTGATGTCCGTATTAGAATAATTTTCTGTGAAATATATGAACAAAGTTCAAACTTATTAAAATGTATATTTATTTGGGATTCTAATAAAAATATTAAATAAATTTAACGTCTCATTTGAAGCAGTAACATTTAGCACGCTTTAAAAAATCTATAAACTATAAAAATGTAATTATTTCTAAATTGGAAAAAAAAAGAAGAATTTCATGGCGCAAATACCTAAATTTTAATTTGAACAAATTTGATACAAATCGGTTATATGCATTGTTTTCAAGTATCTACGAGTCTGCCAAAACTAAATTTGAGTTTAAAGTTTTTCTGTAAGACAAATTGAAAGAAAATATTTAAGTTTTTACAATGAACTAAAATTATCATGACTGGAATGTTTATCTAGCTCATTCTATACAGTGTTGCCAGATTTAAGGCTTGACAACGTCGACTGAATTGTGCTGGTCTGACAAAGTCGGAATCGTACATTTTTTGTATAAAAAGTTATATACAAAAACTACTGGTGCGCGCTCTTCACGACAAATCAGTGAACTAAATTTGTATATAAATATACGATCTACCCTCGTATTCAGACCATTTGTGAAATTTTCTCTGTCATTGCTGCTATATAATCAGGGTGCAAGAGCTCCAAAAAACATGAAAAACGTTTTCAGACCATTCCCCTGGTCTGAAAACGTCAATTTTGGTTTGACACCGTCCATTGAGTACATAGAATTGGCTTGCATAAGCGGTAAAACAAATATATATATATATATATATATATATATATATATATATATATATATATATATTTTGTCTTATTAATATTTATGATCTCACAGTGATCCTCTGTCAAAAACTATAAATATCAATTTTTCAGTATCCATTTTTCATTAAAAAAATCACAAAAACAAATTAAAATTGTATGGAGAATACTCACGTCGCGCGAAGAAGACAAACCAGTTTGAACTTTTAGCGATGATCAGCTATTCGCGCGATGATAAGCTTCAACTGTAACCACACATGCGTTCTTCTACACGCTTGAATCAGTCGACCGAATGCGGTCGAGTACGCGCAAACTACACTTCGGGCGAACACGGTTCCACTGTAACCGTAGCCTTACTACAGAGTCGCGAAATACTGGGTGGAAAGAACTGATCTATATCATAAATCACATTAGCCCGTTTACTCCCTAGAAAATGTGGATTTTCTATCTCTATTTATAAGTGGTTGAATATAACCTAACCTGTTTGAAATTTGTAAACAAATAACAATTGGCAACACAGCACATTTCTCAATTGTGACATCATTTCATAGTTATTAGACTTAAAGGGGCGCACAACCGCATAGTTCTCCGCTGTTTATTTTTTTATACAAAACGAACAATCTGAAATAAAATTAATTACAATCTATATATCAAAATTTGCGGCGAATTTTTATCTATCTAATAAGATATTTTTTATTGTAAATATTTAAATATTTAATAATCAATAACTTTCTTATGGAATAAGATTTTTTTTCATAATATTTTCTGATTACTATTCTTTGATGTGCAAATACTAAATTTCATTATACAAATATATTTCGTGAAATTCTTCCAGAAATGCTAATTTTTATTACAAATAAATGAATGATTTAATCAACCGTTGGGGATTATGTCTAAAAGCCAATGGTGATAATTTTGAATAAACAATAAATTGTTTTTTTTTTTTTTTCTTCTTTTGAACATTCTTCTTAAGGCAGTTTCAAATGCATCAACTCAATAAATAGTTTACTCTGCTCATTTCGAACAATAGCTCTTAGTTTTCGATATCCAGGATATTCTACCGGCTAGTATTTTGCCTTATGTTTATCCTTCTATAAATGTGGTTATCTAAAAAATTAAGTAATAACTGATTATCTCATGTTTGAAATATTCTAATTTAACTTTTTAAGTATTTTTATGAATCTAATTTATTATATTTTATAAGAGTTAATTTAAATCTTATTTTTAACCTCAAGCTATTTATTTTTTTTATATCAGCTTGATATCCGCTTATATTTAGAATAATGATGTATGTTGAAACAGTAAGTTAGTGTCTGTTTTATTTTTATTTTTACTATAAGAATAATGTTTTAAATATTTGCTGGTCAATAGAAAAATAAATATATTAAATTATTTTAATTACATTTTAATAAATAAATACTTGCATGAATATATCAGTATACTTTTTATAAAATACTCAGTAATTTAATAATTATATACAATATAATCATGTGTCTGTAAAGTAATATAAGAACATACAAGATGTATTTAATATGTAATATTTAAGAAAGCTCGCTATGCTTAATTTAAAATGTGCAAATGTGCCACAAATTTTAATAAAAACAGTTATTAATTCTATAAGCGCGCGTGCAGGCTTTATGCTATTCAATTGATCAGAATTAAACAAAATTGCCTGGTCATATTATTTGACGCACCTTGAATTTCATAGATATCAGAATAGAATTCAGATTGGGAGGAGAAAAAAAGAAGTAATTTTATTACTACATGCCTAAAAGAGTTCTCTTAATATCTTTGAACATTAGTCAATAAAAAAAGGGGGTTCTTACCGTTGGAGAGGTCCGAGAGGATTTGGGCGTAGAATTTACTTTGGTCACATTCGTAATGTTGTGTTGTAAGAATATATATACAGGGTATTTGTTTGAAACGGGGCACCCCGAAAATCTTCTTTATTTGTAAAGATACAAAAAATCTTCAGAACAAAAGTTAAACTAGACAAAAAGGCCCATCTAAAGTTTACTATAAGAATTCTGGTCTAGCATAGGGAATCGATAATTTTATATTTTTTTCCTAAAAGTACATTAACTTAGCTATACAATGACACCAAAAAATTATATTTTTATGTTAACCATTTCAAAATGGCGACCATTTAGTTACAAAATAATAATCAACATAAGTTTTACATAGTTGAACGTAGTAAGCTTTGAAAACAATAAAAAAAGAAACAAAATATCTCTAAAATAAACTATTTGACTATTTAGAAAAAAAAATATTACTTTTTACAATTATTTTACAAAAAAAAAAAAAATACAATGTTCGATCAAACCACCATTATTGTCAACACATTTTCTCATTCTTAATAGATAAGAGATATTTTGTTTCTTTTTTTATTGTTTTCAAAGCTTGCTACGTTCAACTTTGTAAAACTTATGTTGATTATTATTTTGTAAATAAATGGTCGCCATTTTAAAATGGTTAACATAAAAATGTGATTTTTTGGTGTCATTGTAAAGTTAATTCAATGTACTTTTAGGAAATATATATAAAATTATCGATTCCCTATGCTAGATCAAAAGTTGACATTATTTCCGGTGAAACCGGAAGTGCCTCAGAATTCTTATAGCAACCTTTAGATGGGCCTTTTTGTCTAGTTTAACTTTTGTTCTGAAGTTTTTTTGTATCTTTACAAATAAAGGAGATTTTCGGGGTGCCCCGTTTCAAACAAATACCCTGTATATATATATTTTTTTATACACATTCGTACAAAGAAATGAATTTCACTCAAGTTTTTGCAGTTTCGATGTGAAAGGCGCTTTTTCATCGGCTTTATCGTTGCCCCCTTGGTTGCATTGTCCACATTGATGGAGTAGACGTCGATGTTTGCTCTGCGTTTTGGTGACTTTAGGAACCTTAGTACTTTTGACCCGTATCAATGCGTTCAGTTTGCGGTTCTCTCTCATGCGTTCATCAGCATTTTTTTAGGTATGGTGAAGCTCGAAGGTATATAAAGTCACTCTCAAAAATACTTAGAAACACATTGTGTTAGGTAATTTTGTGTTTTATATCGAGTTTTTGCTTACATCTAGTTTTAAGTCTTTTATGCAACCGGGCATTAAGCCTTGTCTTGCACCTAAACGCGAATATATTAAGTGATTTTCTATCAAACGAAACAATCCCGACCTCTACGACAATTAGTTCGCGAGTAGGAACGCAGATTTTCACACCGTATCCGATTTCAATAGTCTACTTCCCCTCTCTGCCGTTTGCGTCAGCACTGCCTTGATACGCGCGTTTTTGTATACAGTCATCCTTAATCTTTTAAACCATATATTTTATAACCTTTTGCAGATTGCATTTTGCCATAGCAAAATTACTATAGCTCATAAGCTGTAGTGAGCAAGTCCTTGTGTAACGCTTAAACGTCACATTCAATGTCTTAAGTGTCAGCCACGTAAACGATCATAAAGACGTAAATTCTACGTTTAAATACAAATTTTGTAGAAATATCCATTTATTTATTTTTGCCAATTATTTAGGCATTGAAAAATACACATTTTTAATTAGACCAGCTGCCTTTGGTGGTTTAAAGTTTTGATTCGCTTTGGCATATCATTAATGCATACTTGTACTTTCCAGAAATAAATAATTTTAGCTACGTACACGAAGATCAAATTTTATAGTTTGATATTGGCGGCAGAAAACTGGAACCAATATCAAATAATAAAATAAAATCATCATGTACTCACATCTAGTGGTACGTAATGGACTACTTCCTAAAATTTTAGCTAAGTTTTGGTGGTAATCAATTCCTTGACCAATTCTCTCTTAATCTCCCACACATTTTCAAACTAGCTTCTATAGAAAAAAGTTTTAACATAATTCGATCGATTTTAACAATACTGTGCGAAAGACTGAAGAACGGTAAGAGGAAGTTTATGACGGCAACGGACAAAACCATATACGTCCCGAATTTAATTAACCACTACATTTTATAGAAAAAATACTAGAAGAATGAACAATACGCCATGACGCTATACAAGAATATAATAGAACACCAAAATAAAACGTATGACATATACCATGACTTCAAAAATAAATTACATAAGGGTTGGCTATGGAAAATAAAAGTAATGTCAATAGCAAGCTTTAGAATTAATTAACTGTCATCACTGCCGACCAGCGTAGCGTAGTGGTAACACATGTGCTCTGCGTTACTAAGTATCGGGTTCGAATCCCATTCAGGCATGGAATTTTCAAAAAATAAGAATTGTCCTGGCTAATTATCCAAGGACATTAAAATAAAAAACTGTCATCACTGTTGTTGTCATAAGTTAATATTGTTTTATAAAGCTTGCATTAGACATTATTTTATTTTTCCATAGCTAACCCGTATGTAATTTCTTTTTGAACTCATGGTATAATCCAAGTGTAATATTATAATATGCCGCAGTTTATGCTGAACTGTTCATACGTCTAGCTACTGTGAATTACAAAAATATTGTTAACTACGTGCTAACTAAATAAGAAACCATACATCGGTCTCCCACCATTAATATCCCCACCAGTCCAGTTACTTAGTTCGGTAATGGAAGAAAATTCTCAAAAGGTTTTGCAGGAAAAAACAAATAGTCAATACAATTTACAACGCGTAGGAAAACAATATATAGTCCGTTCAAACGTTAGAATGCAGTATTGCCCTTATGGTAAATGGGAGCGGCGTTGCCAAATCTTGTAAAAGTGTCCAATTTTATAATCTTTTGTTGTTAAATACTTGAAACTAAAAAATATCGGAAAAAGAAAAATTAATTTGAAACTGGAAAAAGTATCGGAGATTCGTACTACTTATAAAAATCAAGTAACATTGTCCAAAAACGAATAACAATTTGTAAAATACCGTGTCTTCACAGATCAGCGCGTTTTACAGCCGGCAACGTTGCCAAGAAAAGATAAAACAGTCATTAGCAGAACTCATTAGAGAGTAAAAAAGAACTAAAGTTGATTCACCATAGCAGACGACGCATGTCACAATGACACACATTGTTATAACAATGTATTTGTTTATTGCTTGCGTCGCCTGCTATGGTGAAGCAACCATACTCTATTTGCCCTGTACTGCATTCAAACGCTTGAACGGTCTAAGCAAAAGAATTATTTTTCTTTGGCTCTGTTCAAATAGTGATTTGAATTACATTCCTGCGCTGGTTGTTCTTTACATTCGCCAACAGAAATAGATAAGCAGTATTATAATGCTGGTGAAATTAATTGTAAAAAATTAAGGTGCCTTTAATAATATGACTAGGAACTGTATATTTAAGGATTACTGATTATTCGTTGTTTTAGTTGTATTATTATTATTATTATGTACTCTTTATGAATTACTTTCCCAGACAATTATTCCTTTATTTAAATAACGCAGGATCCTCTTAGAGATCTAAATTCTGCTTAAATATTACATGCTAAATAACATTCAAAGAACCAGCAAATTGCCCAAAAAAATATGAAAAACTTGGCCAGTAAGAAGGTCTTTCAAAAATATATAAATATTTGTAACATATTGTGATATGAAGGTCTGTCTAAGATATTATCCTTATATTACGTAATATGTTACGTTGAATCTCTCTAGTTTTGTGGACATACAACAGGTTAGCTCTCATTTTATTTTAAATTGTAACCGTCCTTTTAATGTATATATTTAAAAAAAATAGTTTTAAAAATGATATTTATGATTATGTAAATATTATGAAAATGTAGATGTTTAGATACGATTTTAAATTTGTTATTATTGTATATATGCATGTTTTTACTGTTCAAAAATCTCTAAAATTATATATAACAAATTTAAAATTGTAACTTAAATGTTACTTTTATATAAAATTTTATATTTAAATAATCAGTGCTAATACAATTTTTACAGAAAATTTAATATATGAAATACTGTATCCCTTGATCTTTGCGGAGAGTTTGAAATATTCGCGGCCCCATTTGTTTTATTTTATTTTTTCGATACAGACCAATGGTCTCTTATTGTATACTGATACAATACAATTTTTATTTCGTGTTATAATTAAAAGCAGTGTTATAATTAATAACAAAGAAATAATACAACAAAATCACAAATAATAAAATTGGGCAGTGATTTGTAATAAAAAATAAATCAGTCCCGGGTACTGCAGTCTGTCCGGACCCCGGTAATTTGTACTGCCTTCCCCGGTCTCTCGATACCTATTTTCGATATATAGTGGTGAATAGTTTTGGCATGCAAGACACCAAAAATGTCAATGTTCTTCGAGGTGGGCGGCTTAAGTCATTCGCAAATTTTCACTATTCTCAGTAAATCTTCGAACTTCCCCGCGAATATCAAGGGATAATTGTTATTTCTGGCCGCGCTAAAGCGCAAAATAAATTTCGCGCTAATTTTGAAAATATTGTTTTATATAATATGACATACTAGTTTTTATTGTATATAGCTTATTTTTAATTAGCACTGATTTGCTTAAATTTGTCTCAAAAATTAAGAAACTTGAAAGAGTAGTATAACTAAATTCCTATACATATCGATTTGCAATATTAGCGTCGTAATTAGGAAAAGCAATGTGAAGAATTTATTGTAGGTGTATAATTATTATTGGCAAAACAAATTAAAAACTCTAGCGGTATAATTGATAACTATTTTTTAAATGGAAAATCTTTCCTTTGATCAACTGTTTTTAAAATATTTAGATGTACATTTCGACTGCCATTCCTTATCAATATCAACTGATAAGAAATACTAATTTCTGCAATATCTAGGTGCGAGTTTAGTGCCTCTAGCGTTATTTTGTCTTGTCAATTATGTACTGTTTTACGTAGTGAACACCAGTGAAGGTTTTAGAGGAAATGAAAAGTGGCTCTAATAAGTATGTGACGTAGTTCTTTTTGAGCAATATGTGCTGTGCTCATTTCATAAAAGGCATGTTTTATAATCAAAAATTTATTGTTAAGGCTTAGCTCAATGTAAACCAATGTATGTAAGAAAATTACCACAATAGAATTTTGTGGTTTAAATTGTAGCTTTCTTTTATTTTTGGGACAAATATTTTGAGAACTTGTGTCGAAAAAATGCAGATGTTTTAGCAAAAATTCAATTCCTATATCTGATTTTTATATTAACTAAACGTTGCTACCATGATATTAACTTATTTTTTGATTTTCTGCTTACTTTTAGTATGAAAATTAGAAAATCTTTATTACTAATTAGATAAATAACAGATAGAAGATTGTTCGGCGAGTGTATTTTAAGGAAATTTGTAACTTCGGAATAGGGATTTTTTTTTAGGGTTAGAGTATGTCGGATTAGACTACGAGCAGGATCCGACTTGCGACTGGTAGTAGAAAAGATGATGCCGTGCGTTGCCTGTTTGTTTTCCATGTGCGTCCTGCATAACCTAGCGTTTCACTGTAAATTACAGTGTTGCCAACCTTCTCATCACCTTTTTCCCGCACTGCAGGTTAAAAGTTCCCTCTTGAAATATTTTTTTATTGACAATATTAGAGTACGTTCAAGTTAACTTCATGCCAGGGCATCATAAAATACGTCATCAATCCTGCGCGAGACAACAGCTAATAACATTGACGTACATTAGGGTTTTAAACAATTGTTGCGGAAACCAAACACACAAAATCATGTATTTCGAATACATTTTTACTCATGTTAGTACACGGTATATCTTGAAACGTACGAGAAATAAATAATAATAATGGAAATAAACAAACAACATAGTACAATACGCGTAGTTAAACACAAATCAAAGTAAGTGACGCCCCTGAAATGTGTCAAGCTAGCTGTTGGTAACGTAATGGACGAAATTTGGTTTCTGCGCAGCTGAGTCGGTAACATAGGCCTGGCATGAAATTAACTTGAACGTACTCTATTACATGAATTATTAAATGAAAGAACAACAAATACATGCTAATTTTTTAAGGAATACATACTCTTATGTAATTGTATGTGTTGAACTGTAATGGAATAGTTTACATAAGTGTCATTTACTTTCTGTAAACTATTACGTTTATTAATTCAATAATTCATTTCGGAGTATTTTCACCAATTCGATTCCTTTTTTTTTTTTAATGTCGGGTGACCATATAAAATATTTTTTCAGCTTTCACCATTGGAGTGTTGGTGTGACAAAATTAATGTTGACAACATGACTACATTTTTAAATATAGGTTCGTTTTTAAAAAATGGTATGAGAAAAATTCTCACATTTGGCCTGTATTTTCTCTTTTACCCTCCAATGTTCAATTTTTACCGCAAAATAATGGTAATTTACCTTGTTTACATGCCACATTAAACTAGTAGTATGTTAAAATCGGTGTTCGTTACACCCGTTGCTTATTAAGGTTTACATGTCGAAACTTTATTACTCCGAGATTAAAATGCTCAGAATTACTAACTTATATGTATTTACAACAATCGTCACCGGCATAGATTTCACATAGATGTTTTCATCCAAATAAGTCGTAATATTGAATTTCTTACTAGAGTTATAATCAGATTGAGTTCAATCCTTCTTTTGAAAAACAACTAAATATTCTTCTAATCATTGTTCTTCTCAAAATTATTTTCACGTGTATTATTCACATACAATATTCAATTAATTGATGAATATAATTAAAAAACCAGTGGCGAAGGGAGACCTCCGCTAGACTTGCCCTCCCATTGATAAATATATATATATATATATATATATATATATATGTCTCAAATTATGTTCTATACAAATTTTTGTCCAAGGCTTGGTTTACTAGTTACGAAGTTTAATAACTTCCGTTTCCGGTTTCGGATCTTCATAAACAACAATGGGGTTCTTCCCAATTATTAGGAGAATTTTTTAGAACCAAAAATATCTCTCTAAGTTAAACCGTTCTTGAGTTATCGTTTATACACATACAGACACACATAGTTTTTTTGGATTCCCTGAACCATGAAACGGGGTCATCAGTCAAAATCTCGGCATTGAAAATTTTCGCGATTACAATACTTGCCCCTTATATATTAAGGTCGGGCAAGTAATAATACAACCGAAGTAGCCAAGTTATTGTTTTCCATTTTAGATTAAACGAAAACACTTTTATACATATTTTTATTATGAAAGGGTTAAAATATGTAATTCCTAATGTTGGTAGAAGGACGTTAAACTGGTATTACGCATTTACATAACCTCGGTTGTTAAATCTAATTTGCACAAGTGAATTACGTTAAACTGGAGTTCGTTTGAGCTTCAATTAAATCGAAAGTTTATATGCTGGTTTAAAGTAATGCTTTTCCCATACTACGAAAGTAACAGTGCATGTGAACAAGGTAGTTGTCTGGTATCGGTGTTCTTAACCTAAGTTCCGTGGAGCACCAGAGGAGTGACCATCGCGACTACAAGCAATAATTATCTCTAACGTACTACACGATCAATCGGCCAACTTGCTTGTGAAAAATACTGAAATACACAATGTTCATATAAAAGAGCGTGCACTTGGCCACTACTACTAAAAACACCAGCTATACATCTGCAACTTGTCGCTGATTTGGTTGCGAGTCCTAAAGATCGAAAACGATTTTTGTCAAGGCAAAATGTCGCGTCTAGTCCTTCGACTGGTCGCGAAGTATGACTCGCGTAAGAGTTTAAGACTTGAAACATGAATGCATAGTGGACTTGTAGCTAATAATGTGATTACATTAATACAGCGAGTATCATGTCTGCTACTCATCGAGTGTCTCTCTTTTCTTCTGCGCGTTTAATGGCTCAATCTACGCTACTCTATACACTAGGAATCTTCTGCATTTTTTCTCACACGTACATTAGTGAGTAGTGAAATTATCATTAGTTTATTTTATGTGTAATCTATTAGGAAACAAACTTCAGTTCATTAAGAAGAAATCTTTGAACTAATGGATATTATTTTTTTATACATGTACGTTTAAGATACACTAGGCAAGTTCCTATTTATTTTCAAACTTACTGGAACTCAATAGAGACCCAGATAGTCTCTTGAAATATAAATAATTAGTTTAGTTGGTCATCAAATATCTGTAATTTTACTGAATAAGGTTTGTTCGTTTCACATATTGCATACTAAAGGAAAATTCTACTGTTATTCTAGATATTAGTTTATCTACGTTACATAAACATTGTAAATCGGTTTGTTGAGTTGCTTTTTCTTTTTCATCTATATGGAAGAAAATTAGGTAATGCGGGGTTAATTTATTATTGAACCGGCTGCAAATGTGGGAATGCATAATAATAAACGCATAAAAAACTTCTTTTTTTAAATTTAAATCGAAATTCATAAAAAAAAAGAATAAATCAATTTATCAAAATGTAATCTTATTCATTTTTACTTAAAAAGCGTCCCAGATGCTATTTTCCACAACTTCTTATCTCCATTAAATTTGACTCATGCTCTATTAATAATCGAGATCTAGCTTCAGTATTATTAAATTCATACAGATAAATCATCTTTCGCATTCAGCAGAACTACGCGGTATTGCCTTATAACACTGGAGAAATGAATTTAAATCTGAAGGAATGTTTCGTCCACTGTAGTCAATGTATGTATTAGGTCATTAAGGATGAAATTAGTAGAAAAAAAGGCAAAGTTGATTGATAACTTACAAATATAAGGAATTATTTTATTCATCGAAGTATGCACCCATATTGTCTATACACTTTTGCCATTTAAGCGGCAGGTTGTTTAGGCCGGTGGTATAAAACCCTGGCGGATGAGAGTCGATGAATTCCTGGAAGGCCAGTTTTACAGCATTGTCGGAATTAAACTGTTTTCCTATTAAAAAGTTGTCCAAATTGCGGAAGAAGTGGTAGTCAGTGGGGCTACGTCTGGTGAGTATGGAGGATGATGAAGAGGTTCCAACTCCAATTCCTATAGTTTTGCCACAGTCATTTGTGCAGTGTGTGGTCTATCGTTATCATGCAATAAGATAGGAGTCGATCTGTTGACCAATCTAGACTGTTTTTCTTTAAGTTTTTGTTCATTTTGTCCAGTTGGTTGCAGTATATTTCTGCTGTGATCGATGAGCCACGTTTTTTAAATTTCCTGTACGGAATTTGACGAATCAATTTGATATTGTATGCTGCGTGGCAACACTAGAGCCAAATACAATATTAATGTTTCGCGCGGTCTGCGATGCCGTAGTTCCACGTAAGACCTCATACTAGCGTTATCATGCAATAAGATAGGAATCGATCTGTTAACCAATCTAGGCTGTTTTTCTGTAAGTTTTTGCATCATTTTGTCCAGTTGGTTGCAGTATATTTCTGCTGTGATCGATGAGCCAGTTTTTTTTTTTTTTTTTAATTACCTGTATGGAATTTGGCGAACCAATTTGATATTGTCTGCTGCGTGGTAACACTAGAGCCAAATACAATATTAATGTTTCGCGCGGTCTGCGATGCCGTAGTTCCACGTAAGACCTCATACTAGCGTTATCATGCAATAAGATAGGAATCGATCTGTTGACCAATCTAGGCTGTTTTTCTTTAAGTTTTTGCATCATTTTGTCCAGTTGGTTGCAGTATATTTCTGCTGTGATCGATGAGCCAGGTTTTTTTTTTTGTTTGATTTTTAAGTTACCTGTACGAAATTTGGCGAACCAATTTGATATTGATTTGCTGCGTAGTACCACTCGAGCCAAATACACTATTAATGTTTTGCGCGGTCTGCGATGCCGTATTTCTATGTAAGAACTCATACTTCATAATAGTGCGAATTTCCGACCGTTCCATTTTCAACAAAATTATTTTTTTTTAAGTTTTTAATATTTTATAGAGCATACAATGATTTCTTTAAACAGGCGAGATGTGTAGCTTTCTAAAAAAAAAAAAAACATCAGTAAAATATTAAGCCAATGTAAAATAATAAACTGTTAAAATTGGTTAACAGTTTATTAACTACAAATTTCATCCTTGACGACCTAATATATACAGAGTGTCCGATTATTGGTGAGTGTTACATAACACCCATTTTAGTTTCACTGACGTTCAAAGTTTTATACCATCATACCCTCATAGGCGATCGTGTACCGTCGCCTGATAATACACGACAATACAGGAAGCAAAGTACGTTAGGTGTACGTACTGGAATATAATTTTAAGCGTAAAGAGATACTATGAAACACTAACCATTAAACGGGCACTTTGTATTTCTACGACTTGAATTGCATTAAATGAAACGAACACACCTAATATTACTTTTATGTGATGCAGTAGTGCAGGGTTTGCCTTTTTTCAGTAATCTAAGCTTATGACAAAATAATGTTGCCACAAAATAAATGCCGTCGAAATATATTTTTTTATTGTAAATCGCAAATTGAGTTGTAAAAAGTACAAATCAATTTTAGAAAGCCTTGCTAGATTTTTGTGCTTTTGAAAATTAGTTCTTGAAAAATATAATAAAGAATTTAAATCACAATATAATTTGTAATCTTAATAATTAAAATGTTTGACTTATTTAGCAGTAATAATTCGGTGCTGTGATGCAACCAACTTAAGGTGGCTACACACGTAACTGCAAACTTGACAAGCATGCATGATGCTTGTTTTTGTGCAAGTAGGCTTTAGCCTCTGTAGGATAATTTTGCGCAAGCATTTTAATTGTACAAGCCGCTTGATGATGGATTGAGTTTGAATTATGCAAGCTTGGACAAGCCGCGCTTGCGCAAGTGAAACGGAACGTGTGTACCAAGGAAGTGCCGGCTTGTACAAACAAACGTCAGTCGTGAGTGAGCGCTACAGGTGTAACTCCTTCAGGTTGCGGGAAATCGTAATGTTGCTGTTAATCTTTCGTGGGGGGGTTATAGCTTCTCTCATGATCGTATCCTTATTTCTAATTAAAGGTGTTACGAGTGACAAAAGGTTCATATAAGCTTCCTCATTCATTCTCAGATAATTATGCCAATAACGCAGACATATCTTCAATTTACTCAGTAAATTAATATGGGAATAGGTTTTTCTTTTCATTAACCACTCTTTACACCACATATCGCGTTTTCTCTTGTGGACAAGGCAAAAAGTAGCCAAAGCGAGCGCATCGTCGTCCGAGTTCAATATAGTCCAAGCGCAAACTGGCGCTTGTTCAAAAATACTTGCATCGTGTGTCGTCGAAGGGAATTTTTCCGTGCTTGTACAAAAAGATTGATCATACATGATTGTCAAGTCTGCAGTTACGTGTGTAGCCACCTTTAGTCTATGGACACTAGTTTCAGGCGTATTTGTGAAATATGCATAGTTTTCACAGACATGCTGCATATCCCCTCCACTGTCGTATTTAAACATGATTTTTGGCCAATCTGTATAGTGTTCATTCACTTAGGTTTGATAACAAGCAAAACCTACCAGATGTAAATTTTTTAACCGCATTTCTCAAAAAATTACAGGTGCTAATTTAGTATTCTTTATTATATTTTTCAAAACTATTAAATTGTAAAATTTGTAAATAATTGTACATAAAACAAAATCCAAATTTATTTAAGCCAAATTATGTTGTAAAAATTATAGTCATTCCAATATAAATTTTATAAATTGGTTAATGATACATATAAATTTTTTTGAAAAAAGGCATCGAATATTGTAGTTAAAAATTATGTAGAAAATTGTGCTACTCGTAGATTTTATATACAATATTGAATTTTATTGAAATATATATGTGATATTTATTTCATACCTTGTTTTATTTCTATACTTTCTCTTCTTCCAGTTTTTATAAGCTATGTAATGCGTCATTAAAGGTATAATCGTTTTAGTGGATTTTCTTCTCCTGCTATTCGGTCAAAAGGATGCCCCGTTCTGGCTGTCCTCCACTCTATGACGTTCCATACAAGATGTGAAGAGTGATTTAAAAAAGAAGATAATATGTAAAAGGCAATGGCTTGAAATTGTGTGTTAGCTTGTTGCGTTTGTGGTGAAAATTACACGTCGCTAAATCAAATATTCGTTTCATCTGTACATATGACCGCCCGCAGTAAAGAACAAAGCTGGGCACTTGCCCCCCCCCCCCCCTATAAATATTCACTATTAAGTCGTTATAGTCGCAAAGACAAAAAAGATAATTGTCTTGGGCCCGTAATTTTCAAGGGCCCAACGAACCCTTGCTCTTTCCCCTTCCCCTTGAACGCCTCTAGGTTGAGGGCCCGTAAATCAAAAATGTCTTGGGCCCGGCGAAGGCTTAATCCGCCACTGTATCCATGTAGCCTTTAACTAACTAATTACAGCCTTAGGAAACTATTCACTTTTAAATTTTATTAGCAAATTAAAAATATTTGTAAATATTAAAAAATACATAAAAAATAGCATACATTAAATTATATTTTCAATAATGGTATTAAATTATTAAATGAACTGCTTCTGGAAATTAAAAATAATTCTTACTTAAATTAATTTAAATCTAAATGCTAATTTGCATTTAGATTTAGGTTTTTCTTTTACAGTTACTTTTAAGGGAACAATCTTTCAATGTATATTTAGGTAATTGGTAATACTAAAACATTGTAAAATATTATTATTGTTTAAAATGATATTGTTTTTCTTAATTACGTGTTATTTTTACTATAAATGTGAGGTGAAAAGCTTATAATGTGTATTACGATAACCTCCTAGGACTGGCACTAACGTCACGGGTCACATGATGTTGCGTAGGTCATGTCCATATGAGAGAACCTCTAGAAGCTATAAGTAGAGCCCTGCGCGGATACGTTTTTCTGTATCCGCATCCGCATAGACAGGATCCGCATCCGCAGATATTATAAATATAAAATCCGCATCCGCAAAAATATCCGCACAGAATTTGCTGACTATTTGGAAATATCTAACATGTTTCACCTTATTTGGCATATCGCTGTTTTAAAACATTACTAAATTTTTCAAATGTTATCACATTAATATTACTTGGTCCAGAAATATGTTTTCTATCTAACGTCGTACTGAGATTATATGATTAAAAAATAAAGATGGAAATTACAATTATTCGACTCTTATACCAAATTTATATAAATGTAAAGATTAACATCTCAAAAACTCAGTATTTTAAGACAACTCACTATTATTTCAGAGCAGCGATATTTAGAAATAATGAAACAGATTAATTTATCACATTTAAGACCAATAAATAACAAGGAAAGTCCTATAAAATCAGCAAATTTAAAAAAATAAGTTCTTAATAATAAAACTAAATTCTTAAATTCATCCTATTATTAAAAGAGGAAAGTTATATGAGGATTTCAAGAATTTCAAGATATTTTTATTTTTTTAAATTTGATATGAGCTTCTATGTTTTTAAATGTGGCAAATTACCATGGTTAATTTTTACCAATATTTCCAAAAATGCAAAATAAGGCGATATATAGTTAATTTTTAATTAATAAACGCAATAAATCCAAAGAATATCTACGACCGTTATATAAACTATATTTAATTATTTAAGTAAGAGTAAAGTAGGTCTTTATGGGAAGAGCAAAAAAAAAATAAATAAATAAAAAGTGCCATAACGTATTATTATTTCATTCTTGCCATAAGCACAATACAAATGCCAGCGATAGGTACATTTTTGGGGTTCTAAACGCGTCTTCGGTAGGAAGAGGCGTCCAATCGAAGATTTTATGTTTACGCGGATATTGCGGATAAGCGGATATGATATGTAATCCGCATCCGCACGGTTCAAATGATAATTTATCCGCATCCGCAGAAAAATGGCGGATATCCGCAGATTTGCAGGGCTCTAGCTTTATAGCTACCTTGGGCCTTGGGTGCTACGAGCGTAGACTATTTCCCCGCATACAGTTGTGTTGTATGTGTTGCCTGCGTAACACAATCGTATGGGACCCAAAAAGTACAATTTACTATTGTGGAATCCGAACCACTAATTATTTTGGGGAAATTTTACTAGGGCTTTTACCTCGGTGGTTGCCCTATGCCTTCTGAGGGAAACGGTCGGAAAAGTGCTAGGTGTTTTTGCCGGTACCGGGGAATGAACCCTGGCCCGCCGCTCAGTAGTCCACACACTAACTAACTGAGCCATGACCGTTCTCTCTGTGTCTGTAATCATTATTACACACTATTATTTTTTGACACTTATTTCAATTACTGTTACTTCAAAAAACGGTAAAAATTATTAATAAATGAATAGATTTTATAATATAGTCGTTAATGCCAATGATCGTAGACGCCTTCGATTTTTATTTAAATAGTGTGCTGTATTTATATTCATTTAGATCAGCGTTTCTCAACCGGGGGACCGTGAAAGCTTCGTCGGGGGGCCGCGAAGTCATATAAAATCGAAGCATGAAATTATAATAGAAAAACGCTCAATTTTGCAAGATATATTCATAAATATATGACATTTATGATTTAAAATATACCTTTTAAACTTAAATAAAATAAATTATACTTATTTTGACAACTAATTTAAACTAATTAAAACGCTCCGCGTTAGAGGTACTTCAAGTGCTTTCAAGTAGGTACGACTTGAACTTGAAATATTTTTTGTTATACTCCGAGCTACTGTTAGCTAAAGAGTAAGGATGCGAAAGTGTTCAAAATGGAAAGCAACTTGGAACAATGGAACACTTAAATACGTAAATAAAAATACTTGCAAGCCATTATAGATAATCGTAACGGATATTAAAAATATGTTTATGTTTTTTTTTTTCAAAAGTTTTATCCAATTATACCCAACACGCCATACGTTCCTATATAAAAAATCGAAGTTGTCCTTGATATCCTGTACTTCCGGTTTATTCCGAAAATTTAAATACTACCATCCAATTATTTGGGTAAACTCTGGTCACCAGATTTTTTTCCCAACTTGCTCACACATCGTCTTTTCGAGAAAAATCGTGTTTCCTCTATCTTGATACACCTTGAGATCCCTCCCTCGCTCCCCCTCTCTCTCTCTCTCTCTCTCTCTCTATATATATATATATATATATATATATATATATATATATATATATATATATATACAGGACCGGCGGTTGGGAAGCACTACTCCAGGTAACTATCTGACAGATAAGGTTATATGATACTTTCTGTGCTGAATAAATATCATCCCGTCTTTTCACTGCTTGGTAATGACATTTATTCAGAAGATAAAGTTCCAGATAATATTATCTGTCGGATAGTTACCTAGTGGTTTAAATGAAGGTGGAAAGACCGGGCCTTAAGGTCATAATGCCCGGGGGCGGACACCTCAGCCCTCCAAATGAACCCGTAAATAAAAAAATTAACCTGTATAAAATTCTCGAGTGATAACTCCATTATACTTCCAATAGTAATTTTCATCCCTTTCTGAGATCTCAGAATTATCATTGGTAGCCCAAAAGTCATCCTATTATCACCTCTGTCCTCCCATTTTTCCAAATAGGCCGTGTCTCCAACGCTATAGCTCTGAAATTTTAATAAATCCTCAATCAAAATGTATAACTATTTATATAATGATACAAAGTAACAAAGTATAAACTATTTTAGATCATGTAGTACCAAGTAACTTCCCAATTTAATGTTATACCTCATCTTCAATAATAAAATAATAGTGTATTGGGTCCGGTAGTTCAATTTCAACCACCTGTATACTATTGATAAAATATTAATAAATGTGTTTATTCTCATAAAGAATTATTTTAAGCAATTCTGTTCCTTATTTATTAATTGTTAATGACTATATTCCTTAATGAGCTTTATCAGGATTAACCATCTTGATATGTAGTGATACGTGATTTTTGCAAGTGGCGTCTTCATTTTTTTCGATAGTGATAAAAGGGCAGAAAATACTTGAAATAGTGTGTTATAGTGTGGACTTTAGTTTTGGACTACATGCAGACCAAAATTGGAGCGACTGGAAAGGTATTTGTAGAAATTTTTGTTAATTTTATAATGTCACTATTATGTAGAATTTGCTTCTATGGACAATATAGAAACACATACATGCATACACTATCGGCTATAACTAGAGAAACAAAACTATTTTTTAAATCATTTTCATAAATCCCGATTATTGACTAAATGAATATTGAATTATATTGGTATAGCAACAACAATTTATAAATTAGAACCTTCTCTTAAAAATATTTGTTGTATAAGCTGTTCACTTTTGTAAGAACACACTAGATCTGGTTATTTTGGTTACTTGTATGGTGTGTTACTGACTTTAAATGTCAATTAAAAATATTCCTTACACTGTAAAACCGACTGTAGGTTGATAAGGTTATGATCATTATAATTAAGATATCATTTTTCATTATGACATATGTCAAATGGATCGACATTTTAAAAAAGTGACAATTTTTAATACCAAAATGACATACAGCTTCAAAGGTGCAAACTATTGAAAACAAAATTCCCTCTTAGTTTGTTCTTACAAAAGTGAACTGCTTATACTGGTACAATAAATAAAATAATTAACTTTCTGCTGCAGCAGACCATCTGCATATTTCTTTTGTAAGACTTAGGGCCGAGAGTTCCAGTTCCTAATAAACTCCCTAATAGTTATTGGACACATAATATATTTATGAAGTTAATAAATTTATTAGTGATTTCCAACTTACAAAATCCCTCTAATAGTTTATTAGCAACATAATTTTTTGTTTTTGTATTGGTATTTCTTATGAAGACGGTGCAAGAAGGATAGAGCTATACGTAAATTTGTAGAGCTAAAGTGAGATGAAATTTTGAAACTGAATATTTTGACATTAAATATTTTGACAATAAATAGTTTGACTCTACATTCAATGACATTTATTTTTTTGTGTTACTGTTAAAATGACAATTAAACGGCGGTCAACAAATTTTATCACAGAAAAAGAGAACAATATAGTTAGAAGAGAAGTTAATAAAAATAGCATTTTATAATACAAAAGTGACTGAAAATAAGAAGAATTAAACAATATGAATTAAACTTATCAGCAATTTTCAGCCACACATCTTTATTATTCTGCCAATAATTGCGTCTGTCTTCTTATTTTCTATCATTTTTATATAAATACTAATGCTTAAAGTATTGTTTGTAATGTGTTGTAATCATAATTGAAATAAATACATATATAAAAATAAATGACAATGTTTATTTAAAAATATATATTTATATATTGTTCTTTATATATCACATTTACAATAAATGCCCAAAATATTCTAAAAACGGTTGTCCATAATTTAAAATTCATCCAAACAGATCGTCGATTTCGTCAAAATACAACTAAAATGTATATAAAACACTAAAATCACCATTATAGAAATGTTCAAAAACTACACATTCGTATATTCTTTTAAAATTATACTGTTTTTCAATATAAATTGAAATATTAACACATTTTGCGAACTTGTTTTTGGTTATATGTCAGTTTATTAAACACTTCATGTTGCCTATAAGTTATTAGACAAATAAGCCTATTTATTAGCAACCTAATAACTATTTCGGGGTGGAACTCTCGGAAAAAAAAAAATACAAGGTGTCTCAAAAGAAATTTTATATTTAGTGGATCGATTAAAAAAAAAGTAAGCCGTATATAGAAAAAATGTTTATTAATTATTAAAATACACTTTTTGGGGATTTATTTCTTAAAAATAATATCGTCTAAAT
Organism: Liopterus haemorrhoidalis; assembly: GCA_963971575.1. Taxonomy (NCBI): domain Eukaryota; kingdom Metazoa; phylum Arthropoda; class Insecta; order Coleoptera; family Dytiscidae; genus Liopterus; species Liopterus haemorrhoidalis. The sequence continues at coordinate 30,254,878 of OZ020619.1, read as the reverse complement.
GTAGACCCTCGCGTTCTCGGCACTCATTTAATCGAACAGTAAAATTACTTATGACGTCTCGGCAGGTGGACTCAGGGATGGCTGCCATTTCGTGACGGATATTTTCTTTCAAATGCGCCAGTGAAGTCGGTTTATTGGCGTAAACTTTAGATTTAAGATAACTCCATAGGAAAAAGTCCATAGGGGTTAAATCTGGACTGCGTGGAGGCCAATTTATGTCACCTCTCCGGGAGATCAATTTGCCTGAGAAAATTTCACGAACACGTGGCAGAGACATATTGGACGTGTGTGAAGTTGCTCCGTCCTGTTGGAACCATGTTCTTTGGTTATAGCCAGGAAAGTTTTGCAGTTCAGGTACCAAGAAGTTGTCTAACATCTCCACATAACGCTCTGAATTCACTGTTATTGCACGCCCCCTTTCGTCTTCAAAAAAGTAAGGGCCGATAATTCCTCGCGCCGACATCGCAGCCCATACGGTCACTTTAGGCGAATGTAGGGGTTTCTGATGTTTGCGTTTCGGATTCGTTGCACTCCAGTAGCGGCAGTTCTGCTTATTTACGTGGCCATTAAGATGAAAATGAGCTTCATCCGAAAACAAAATGTTGGTAAACGTTGAAAATCGCTCAATCACCTGATTTACGAAATTAAGCCTCTGACTGGCATCTTGGGGCTTTAATTCTTGCACCAATTGAATTTTGTAGGGGTGCAGCTTTAGGTCTTTGTGCATAATGCGATGTAATGATGATCTATGCACATTTAAAGCACTTGCGCGCTTCCGTATTGAAAGGTTCGGGTCGTCACGAACAGACTGATTAACATTCTCCACGTTTTCTACCGTTCTTGATGACCTAGGTCGCCCGGATTTTGATTTATCCAGCGTTGTACCAGTTTCTTCAAACTTTTTAACCCAATGTCGAATGAGAGGAATGCTTGGCGCATAATTTAAGTGGCGAAAACCTCGAATACTGCAGAATTTTCTACGCGCTACAGTCGCCGAATCATCGTTTTTGTAAAACTCTCGCACGCATAACGCGCGGTCTGCTCCCGAGAAACGCTCCATAGCGACTGAATTCCCAAGAGCCAGGCTACCGATTGACATAACCCCCGCGCCCCTCGGATACGTTGCGTTCACGCAGTAAGCTAAATAAATATAAAATTTCTTTTGAGACACCTTGTATGTTGCTAATAAACTTATTGGACAGTTTATTAGCAACTGGAACTCTCGGCCCTTAATAATAAAACAATTTTTTGTGGTTAAATTTTTTCCGGTTAAATATTTAACTTATTTTGGGGGGTCCCATGCCAGAAAAGGTTGAGAAACACTGCTATAAGCCTTGGGTGCTACGAGCGTATAATTTTTTCCTTTGCCCTAGCTCCCGTTCTTGTCCCGGTTTAGAGTTTCATAATTATGGTAAGCCTAAAAAAAAAAAGATACAGAGCCGCAGTAAGGGGGGCCGGAGGGGGCGACGGCCCCTAGCGTACTAAGGAAAAGGGCGCCACATTGCGAAGGTGAGACGTGAGGACCTTTTTTTGTTTTGCTCATCTCTTGGATTTTGGGAGGTGAGGACCTTTTTTTTGCTCATAACTAGGATTTTGGGAAGTGAGGACCAAATTTTTTTGCCAAGGGCGCCAGAACACGGTTTGCCCCTAGCGCAAGTTTTCCTTACTGCGGCTCTGTTTGTATATACACATATATTCATGTTTTTTACGTTTGTAATTTTTATTAACTATTGTTCTAATTTGTATCATCATCAATCTCAGCATAGTTAGGTATTCTTGCTTTTGTTGCTATATTATGCAAAACTTCTTTCACCCTTCTTTCTCTCCACGTTTTTCTTCCGCCGTAGTGGGGAACTTTATATGAATTGGCATTAGATGTTATCAGATAACAAATTTCTATTATAGATATACTAACCATAGGCTGGCTCATAGAAGTGAAATTGTGAGCCCCTGTAGTAGCCTGATAGGATCCATTACTTAAAAAATACAGTGTTTATAAAACCTGTATATCAAGGGCGCTCAGACTTAAACCATCGGCGATCGACCATAAAAGCATTAGGCGGCAAGCGATTGACTAGGTAAAAATAAAATACAAAGTTCATAAATGGTTATATTTATTAATTGCAAAGATACAACAACTAATGTTATTTTGATGTTGATGAATGGCATTGCATGTCATCTGCATACTTTTCATAAAACGGCACGTAATTATAAAGTACCAAACGCAAGCATGAATTAAGATGTTCGTCACTGAGCCGATTACGATATTTAGATTTAAATATTTTCATTTCGGAAAACGCAGACTCGCACAAATAAGTTGACCCAAATAATACTGTTAACTGAAGGGCTATTTGTTTCAAACAAGGATATTTTTCTTCAGATAAACAAGCCCAAAACTTGTTATCTGTTGCTCTGGCTTTGAGATGTATATCTGACATAATTTTCAAGACTGGAATGAGATCTACCTCATTCCAAATAATATCTATTAAATGTTAAATCTTAAATTATCATCTATTATTCTATCAGATAGTTTAACATTTAATGTTCGTTACTAAATTAATAACTATTAAATTACAATATCTGTAAAAAAATATTTAAAATACTTTTTATAAATAGGTACGCGATCGACTTAACAACCTCTCGCGATCGACTGTTTGAGCGCCCCTGCTGTATATAAAAATATATAAATGAAAACATGTATGCATGAAAAAAAAGGACCACTATATAATCTTAATTCATTGATTGTGTTTATTACTAAATTTTTATGCAATCTAAATAACTTCATAAAATGATTTTCAGGGATAGAAAATGGATTTTCTCTATCCCTTAACAATCTTTTTTTGACTCGTACATAATTTCTAAAAAGAAAAGTTTATGTGTGGTTGTAACGTGATATTTTATGCATAATTATCTGTTATGATCCTCTTGTAGTAGTTGCATTAGAAATAGGGCGAAATTTGGATCATTAATTTTTGTTTTTAGGTGTCACGAACAATACAAACATATACAACTTGACTTCTATACAGTACTGTTACTGACTTACGGCCGGAAAAATATCGCCGTAACGTTACAGCGATATTTTACATCGGTGTAGAGTTTACAGAGCAACGCGTGTCAATACAGAATAGCACTTTCCTTACAGCGCTGTATTTTACAAGGTTATAGCGCTTACAGCGGTAGAAAACTCATACATTATTATTATTATTATTATATTATTTATTTTACATCAGCCTTTATTTCTGCAACGAGGCTAATCGCCGATGCCAGGGGGCGAGCTCCTACACCTAGATGATGGTGAAAATGAGAGTAATGTAAACATATTATTCTCGCCCGAATAATAAGTACGTTTTATTGCTAACAAATTCCTTCCACTGCTACCAGTGGCAACACAATTCGCCGTTTTATTGCAAATATTTTTCCACCTTCTTCCCACTTTTGCTACGAGCTCGTGAGGTCGTAGCGTTGGTGGGAAGATAATTTTTGCGCTAAAATATGGTTTTGGTTAATCTAAAAAGTTTGTTTGAAAGATTTTGACAACAACGAATTTGCAAAATTGCTTCAAATGTGAAGACATTTATTCTAAAATGTGATTTGACTGTTGCATTTGAGAACTGAGGAATAGTCAACTCTACATAATTTTTAATTTTTGGAATATGATCATTACATATGCTAAAAGACAATTTTAATTATAAGTAATAAGAATGTATCTTTTCTTCAATTCTTTTATTAATTAATTATTACACGTTAAACAGACTTAAAATAACCAATACTTCTGAATTATATAATATAAAATACTACCATCCAATTTTTCTACAACGTAGTCTTTTTTAAGTTGATAGAAGTTATTAATAGCAAATAATATGACGGCTCTTTGATCCATTTTGTATCATTATTTTATGGTTAATGTAAATTATCAAAATGACAGTTCCGACCTTGAACGCTTCAAACGACAAACGATTCTTCATCGTTTTTTTTTTGCACACCTTCTGGCTAAACTTTCGCAACTCGGTTGAAAGCAATAAAACGTACTTAATATCACCAACGAAGCAGGCTCGAACCACCGGCCGCCTAGTCACGCCTGTTTCCAATAGTCTAAAACCGCACGACTTAATGCGCTCGGCCACTCCGTTGAAAACTCCTACAGAATAGGCTCATAAGAAGTATATTGATAGTGAAATAATAAATCTTTAACTTAAAATCATTTTTATTCGTAACAACTTATGTATGACAATTGCTCTCTTTTTTTTTTTTGGGGGCCCCCAAGAAAGTGGGGAGCTATAGCTTGTGTAGCTTATACGTAAATCCTGCACTAGCTGTAAATGGATGTTTCTAGAGTTTAGATAATTCTTATTTTTTTTTTTTTTTGAAGAAATGAAAGATCTTAAAAAGCGTTCGACTAAAGGTATAAAGCTAAATGGAGACTATGTAGAAAAATAAATGCAATTTTACCCCAAAAATTACTATCAAAAATATGTTTTATATTTTGCCTCCCATTGAAATACATCCTGCGGGGGCCCATGCTTATGGTTATATTCAGTATCCCCTAGCAGTATAGTCTGCACTCAATACAAAAATGTATAAATGGAAATATAAAATTTATAATAGAGAATCAATATTAAACAATTAAACATTAATAAAATCAGGTTCAAACAGGATTGTATTAATAAATAAAATTTAATTGTCCGAACCATGCGTACAATGCGTGAAACCCGATGCGTTTAGAGTGACACATGGATGAAAATCACTAGAATCTAGATCATGATGAAACCAGCATGTCAATAGATATTAATAAACACTTCAATTACTCCCATTTAAAGTACATACACATGTAATACCAACCTTTTAATTATACAATTGGTTACAGTAATCCATCTAAGAATGCGATATGTTTCGCGGAAATAATAAAGAGGTTCTTAAGACTTAAGTTTTCGTATAAAAAGTTTGTTTTAGCACATTAAAATTAATGAAGCATTGTTTAGTTGGAAAGGGGCGTAGCAAAAACATTAAATTGTAATAGAAATAATTAAAGTTGCATTCGTTTGACGTTGATCAGAATATAAATGAAGATAGTTCGTTTTATTTTAAAACTTGTTTGGATTGACAACTAACAAGATTTGCTTAAAGTAAGAATGAAAATGGAAAGGTTAACAACATGTACCAAATTCTTCGTTCTGATGTTAGAAAAATGACAACAATTTATTGATAATTATATGAAAACCAGAATCTAACTCGTCAGTATGAAAGTTGTTGACATATTGTTCATCGTTTTTATGTAAAAAAATGTTAAAAGTATAAGGACCTAAAAATATTATTGTACAATTAACCAGGCGTGCTCAACCTTTTGGAAGTCTCGAGCCAATTCTCCATCAACCAGTATCGGTTAGTTAGTTAAAATTTTTGGTGCAACAATGTCTATTTGCGCCTAACAGCCCATATAATTGACTAGAGCAGTGTTTCTCAACCAAAAACCCACCACGGACCAGTATAATGTATAATTTTCTAACGCGGACCACTAATAATAATAATTGTTAGCTGATTTTTTGCAAGAAAACAAATATATTTAATGTGCTACTAAATACATTTATTTTATTTGTAGAAAATCACAGAAAGTATACAGAAAATAAACAAAATATAAATTATTTACATAAAAATTTAAAAAACTGGAAAAAAACTTTCGCGGACCACTAAATTTTTTCCGGGGACAACTGGTGGTCCGCGGACCACCTGTTGAGAAACACTGGACTAGAGTATATATTAGATGTACCGAAAAGTTTTTTCGTTTTTATTATTAGTGCAGTATGCGAACTAGTCACGACTTATTCGCTGAATTAAACAAACGTCTTTTGCGTTTTGATTAAACTCTGTAATCTTGAGTACCTAATTATTGTTTTCGTTTCATTTTAAACCCTTGCATTTTAAAATGGCGGAAGAATTTTCATCAAAACATTTTTTATGCTGTTTAATGTTGTATGAGTACCATAAAAAAATGCTACAGTTGCTACATAAAATATTTGCGCTGTTTATGGTGATAAACTAAGTGTACGCACATGTCAACAGTGGTTTAAAAAAATTAAATCAGGAAATTTATGCTTGGATGATGAATTTTGATCTGGAAGGCCCCTATAAAGGAATAATTTATTATGAGATGTTAAAACCGGGGCAAAGTGTTAATTCTGATCTGTACTGTGAACAATTGGATCGAGTGAATCAGAACTAGACCAGAAATCATCCAGAAATTGTGAATAGAAGAGGAATTATTCTTCAAGGCTACAATGCCTGACCTCATTCATCAAAAAAAGACATGTGATAAAATTTACAAGCTTGATTGGGAGGTTCTAACACACCCACCCTACTCACCAGACATTTCACCCTCCGACTATCACTATTTCGATTACTGAAACACTTTTTAAGAAACAAGACACTTAGAGATATGAACCATGTTAAAATGAGCCTTGAACAATTTTTTGTTTTGTTTAAGCTTTGTAAATCATACATTGCAAATGCAAGATTAAATTGACTGACTTTAGAACATTTTATAAAATGTTCTTTTCATTACATTTTGATTTTTTGTGTCATTCTTAATAAACATTTCCCACTTTTTTTTGTCTTCAAAATATGTAAAAAGTATTATATTTTATAACAAATGTAATTTTTTCCATGGTTTTACTGTTGGAACTTTAAATGTTCACATACCAACATGAAACATGAAATAACCCAAGCAAGGTCCCTTCTCGTAACAAACTAAAAGAACGAAATTCTCATTTAGGTCCGCTTAAAGCAAAGAAATGACGACGACGTAAAGATATTCTAATAACTAGTGTAAGATATATTAATAACTAGTGTTCTTCACCTAGGCATAAACAATCCTATGTTGCAGTACTACCTGAATGGTAATAATATCCAATAAGTTACTGAACCGGTTGATTTGGGATTGACAATAAGCACAAACCTTAGTTGGTCTACACATGGGATCAAGTGTGTTATGAAAGCAAATAAGGTGTTGTACCTTACTCTAGAGCATTTGCTAAGCCGTCTCCTGTATTAGTACGGAAAATTTTCACCACATATATTCGCCCACATCTAGAATTGGCCGTTTCTGTTTGGTCACCAAGTCTTATACCCTTTTCACACTAGAACTTTAAGACGCGTGAACTTAAAGTTCACCGATGTTTAAGTTCGGTATGCTTTCACACTTGATGTTTAAATCTCTGGTGCTGTCATCTGCTACAGTAATTTTGTCCTTAAGTTACCGTCATGAAATTACCAGTTTTGAACTGTCTGCGCAGACGAACATTTTGAATTATTATAAACAAATAAGGATATTTCATTTCATTCTACAATAAAGACACTACAATAAAGAATATATTACACCTGTATTAACATGTAAGTCGATACATTTTATCTCAATTATTGTAGCTCTGTATTTTATTAAACACATTATTAAAATAAATAATTTTATTATGACAATAAGTATAAACTTCTTATAACGTCGATATAATACAGTATTCTTGTTTATGATAATATAAAATGTTGACAGCACAAATTCAAGGAGTATTTTTTTATAATAGAAATTAAGTTGGCAATGCGTACGAAGTTTAAGACGCAGATCTCTGTCTTAAACATCGGTCGTGTTTAGACGAGGCCGTACGGTTTCACATTAGCGTTTAAAGATACATTCACTTAAACATCCGATCTTAAAGATCTAGTGTGAAAAGGGTATTAGAAAATATATTGATATTATGGGAAGAGTCCAGAGACGTGCTACGCGCTAACCATTTTCAACCGACTTCACTATGATGAGACTTCGTTTGCCTAAACTGGAAAACCGCAGAAGTCGTGGTGATCTTATAACTACCTACCGTGTACTCCATAGGAATTTTGATGCTGATCTCACTGGTTTGTATGAACTTAATGCAGACTCTCGTTTACGTGGACATTCGTTAAAGTTATCTCATGAAAAGTTCCGTAAGAACGTTCGGACTAAGTTTCTTTCAAACCGAGTGTTTAATGACTGGAACAATCTACCTGAAAGTGTAGTGTCAGCCCCAAGTGTGAACAAACTTTAAAAATAGACTGGACCTTTACATTCAGTTGCTACAATCCTCATAAATTGAAATTTTCTGTTTCTTTCCTGTATCACAACAATGTGAAATATTGTAATTTATCTATAAGAACTTTACAAGCCATTGGCTTCAGTTCTTTTTAAATAAATAAATAATAATGTGTCCAACTATAAATACATATACAGTTGGACACATAATGCATTTATTATCTGATGGTCGTAGATAAAAGAAATTTTGTACAATAATTACAATACTTAATGACTTTTTGACATTTTTTAATAATAATTGAATTCAAGAACTATTTCTGTTTAGCTAATTGGAGGTAGTTCTCCAGATGACAATCAGTAATTATTGTCCTCTGTTTTGACTTGAGTGGTTTATTCTAGAAAACATCTGTTCCCAAAGTTTATTGCCTCATTCATACATAGAATGACAAATTTTCCTATGTCACAATTTTTTATGAAGTTGTTAATTTCAAGTTTCCAAATCATTAAACAGAAGAATTTATAAATAATGTAATAAAGCTTTTTTATCACTCTTTCTCTGTCTTGTGATTCCTTTTGTCAATTAATTTGACCTAACAAATGTAGTAATGAAATTAGGCCAAGATCATATTACAAAGGTCTAAATAATATAGTCTAAAAAAATGGAGACTGTCGACATGTGTGCTGATATTTTATTAGATGGTATAATTACCCCTTTAATTTGTACAACTATGTATTTTTTAACGCTTTTACTACGAAATAGAATAATTTGAGACTGCCGAAGGGGGTTAATTTTAAAAAATTACTCAAATAGTTCTTTTTCCTTACACATCAAAATGATATCAATACAGTAATACCTCTGTTAAGGATTCGTATTTATAACATTTCGAATCGACTATCAATAATTTCTTTTTCAAGGTTTTTGTTGCAGCTAACAAATTGAATTTGGCCAACGAATCACATGGCGACGAGCTGTCGTTTGCATGCCAAAATTGATGTGAAGTATGTAATTGTAAAGAGATACAAAACACTCAAGACACTTGTAAGTACCTAAACTGTTTCAAAGAAATCTTAAAGAAGAGGGTTATCCAGCCAACATTGGAGACATATTTCAAATCTCCTCAAAAAACCAAAAACTGAAAGAAAAGAAACTCCAACTATTGGCCTATAATTATCTAGTTGAGTCTTTACTTTTATATATAGGAACAATTTTAGCTATTTTCATGTTTTCTGGAAAAATAGCTTCTTCTAGATATGCATTGATGATGTCACAAAACGGATTTGATATTTTAATTCAGACGTATTTAATTATTTTGGAATCAATATCAAATATATCCTTACTGAGCTTTGGTTTTAGTTCATGTAGAATATTTACAACATCAGATGGCGTATTAAAGAATGGTCTTCTTTGCTTAACTTTTAGAAGCTTCCTCACTTCTAGAACTTTTTATAATAAATAATTTAATACGTAATAAATATTTTAATAGCGCATTTATATTCGTACTTTAAATTATACGAATACGCATGTTTCATTTAAAATAAATAAATAAACATGTGGTATTATTTCTATCTGAGCCAGTCTTTTCATATGGACAAGTATATGTAAAATCAAAGAATGTGGCTGAAAGTGCGAAGGGGTTTTTTTTTTTTTTTAAATGTGCTTTTTTTATAAAATAAAAGTACAGATACAATATAACAGATTTTATTGAAATTAAATTTTAAACAGAATGATAAATTAGAAATATAACTTTCTGAAAATTTATTGATTAATAAAACATTTGTCTTATTCTCTTTTTCTGCTTTTTCCACGTATGTAAAATCTACAATAATACTTTTTATTCTTGACCTTAAAACTTTTGATTACGCCCTTGCTGCAGACACTGGCAGCTTGGATTGTTATGGTAACGCGTGCGATTGACATTGAATGGGGGTAACGACTGCTTCTACATTTTCGGAGCTGCGGTCGTTTGCAGTTAAAATCTTGTGAAGTGCACGTTTGATTACATATTTATTATATATATATAAAAGCCCTAATTTCTGTGTATCCTCGTAACGCTATATTCCTAGGTGCTAGCGGGGCTTGAGGTGTGTGGTCGGTCGTTCCCCACCAGTCAGAGCGACGTTCTCCGATAGCAGCTTACTTAGGCTAAGCACATAGTGAAGCAAAGAGCAAAGCAGCGATGAAAGCGGAGAGTGAAATAGCGAAAGAATGTCGCGCTTATAAAAGAATGTCTACACATAGTGACGCGTTTAAAATCGAGCAGAAAGTTCACAAAATTATAATGGATTTTTTACTAACAGAAAACTCTTCCCTGAAAATTTGGTATTTACTAAAAAATAAAAATAAACACACTAGAAGGTGCAATGTTCACAGAATAAATAAAAGTAGACATATACATGGTTAATTTCATCATTTCTATATACAATTCCGCGAACATCCAGAAAAGTTTCATTCTTATTTTCGCATGAGAATTTCAACGTTTGATTCCATTTTGGAAAAAATTCAACATAAATTGGTAAAAAATGGACAAATTTCAATCGGAACTTACTATAAATACCTCTTATAAATGAGAACTACTTGTAAATGCCTCAATATCCATTTTAAACAACTATTTTAGCAACGATGATAGCAGAGAAATCAAAATTGTTTGAACGCGTAGCTTTGCTCGACTATAACAACGATATAACCTCGCTGCAGTACGCTCCACTATGCACGTGTTAACAGGAATACATTTATTTAATTTCGCCGCTTTGCTCTCCGCTTTCATCGCTGCTTTGCTCTCTGCTTCACTATGTGTTTAGCCTTAGCGAGAATATAGCTCTTAGCTCTCCAGTCAGTGTATACCTTGGCTTAATTAAAGAATGTTGTGTCAATTAACGTTATGCCCGCGGGCCGTGTCTGGCCCGATACTTATTTTTAAACGACACGCATTGAGCTGCTTTTTAGGATTTCCTAGGTATAATCAGAAACAGCTATACCATTGAGGTCTAGCATACGGCCCGCGGGCCGTATCCGGTCCGATACTAATTTTTAAACGACATGCATTGAGCGGCTTTTTAGGATTTCCTAGGTTTAATCAAGAAACGTTTTTATTTTGTTAATATACGCAGAATCATACAAATTTTAATAATTGATTCCTGCGTATATTGATTTTTATTCGATATCAGTTTGCCAACGTTGTTGGCAACGTGTCTGCTAGTTTTTAAAGAATGAATAAGAATGCAGAATATCATATGTTCTAAACAGCACATAAAATGTTCTTCTACTTGAATAATACATATTAAATCATAAAATGTAATATTTCTATATTTTATATGAATTCATTTGTAAACTGATATGTAGTTAATATTTTTATGTTCATCTTAAAAATGATTTGCTTTCCCGAAAGAAAATCATACTTCTGGCTGCAGCACCCCCACTAGAAGTTTTCACGAGTCGCCACTGGTACTAGATATTAGCTGTGCTAATTTAATTGAACAATAAAATTACTTTCGCAGATACTCTGCGACGAGTTAGCTAGTCAGAAAAATAAAATAGTTGTGGCATTACAGATCGTAACCTCAGCTTTAAACAAATATTTTACCATTTCATATTTCCGATCCATCTGCTTATAAGCATACTCAAACCCAATTTTTTATCTCATTCGTTGTGACGCCACTGCAGAACAATAAATATTATTGCTCCAGATTCCTAAGATCGATTATGTGATGCAATAGATAATGCGTGCATTGTTACACATATTCATTTGGACTATCTAGGTTTGTGTAGGGAAACCCATCGTATTCGCCTGTACACGTCAGAGGTACCAGACGCTGCGGAGTACCAGTAAAGAGTTGGCGTTTTCAAGAAGTGTTTTTGTTTTTTGAATGTGGACGTCCATATATTATTATGCTGGGTTATTTACGTATTGGAAAGTATTTTTAGTGATGTGAATTACTTAATTCAGATTTTTAGATAATGATTTTGACATAACGCTGAACTAGAAAAAAGGATTTTTTTTACTACCTAACTAGAAAGTAATCAAAGAGTTGCCTAAAAAACTTAAGTTAAAAGAATTTTAAAATTTTCAAGACAATAATTAAATTTACCATATTTTAGTTTTTTGTTAATATATAGTGTAATATAACTGGAAAACTTCAGACCTATAAACCTTCTGCCACAAACTTACAAACTATTCACGAGAATATTAACAAAAAGGGTGTCAGCGAAATTAGACTTCAGCCAGCCTGTCGAACAAGCCGTATTTATAAGATGTATTTGCAGATATTTGATAAATATGTCTCACTAGTCTTTTAAAAATTTGCGATATAATTGGTAGAATTTCAGGTCTGAAGTGGAAGTGGGCAGGCCACGTTGCAGACTGCAATACATTTGATTTTGCATAAACATTTAGCTGTGAAAAAGATCTGTTCCCGATGGATTCCGCATAATTTGACCGAATCTCAAAAACAGGCTCGAGTTGATTGGTGTAAGGGAATGCTAAAAAAATTCAGCCTAGGCACTTCAAAATCCGTATACAACATCGTTACAGGTGACGAAACTTGGATTTATTTGTATGATCCGGAAACCAAGCAATAATCCACTGTTTGGGCCTTCCAAGATGAAGCAAAACCCACAAAAATTGTTCGTTCACGAAGCACTTCCAAGAAAATGATCGCTTGTTTCTTCGGTTATACTCGACATGTCGCAACCAATCCTTTAGAGCAGGGATGAGCAACCCGCGGCCCGGCGTACTTTTTCGTGCGGCCCGTCAAAGCTTTTGTCTGTCAAATTTCAAAAAAGGCCATTAAATTACAAAAGATACATATATATTTTAAAGCATAAATAAGAGCAATATAGAGCAATTGGTTGCAAAGAAGCAATGCCAAACTTCTCATTAAAATTTGTTTATGATTTTTTCCCCATAATAATTATCTTTGACTGTTTTTTTATACCTAGCATTTCTATTATATGTGTCATTTGTGTATTTTTTTTAAAATAACTTTGTTATTTTGTTAATAAATAGATAATTTGTGTTTATCATCTTGTGTTCATATTTTAATAAATTTCGTATGCGGCCCGCAGGAAATTTTTAAATTTCTAGTTGGCCCGTAGTAAAAAAAGGTTGCTCATCCCTGCTTTAGAGGATCGCAGAAAAGTTAATTCTGAATGGTATATAACAATTTGTTTGTCAGAAGTCATCGACAAAATTAGGAAAAACAACAAAAAACGTCGCATCATGAAGCAATTTCATAAGCCATTATTCATCATGACAATGCAAGCTCCCACACAACACGTCAAACAATTGATTATATGAAGGAGAAAAAAATTTATCCCCTAACTACTTTTTTTGTTCCCCAATGTCAAACAAAAAATGCGTGGACAGCGATTTTCATCACCTGAAGAAGCTGTTGAAGCCTTCGAAAACCATCTTTTTGAGATGCCTACTTCAGAGTGGAAAAAATATGTCGAGAATTGGTTTGAACGCATGCAAAGTGTAAAAATCTGAAAGTCGAATATTTTGAAAAGCAATAAAATAGTTTGCTCCAAAAAAAAATTTTTTTTCTGTCTTAGTTTTTGTAAAAACTTAAAAGATAGCCCTTGTAATACATTTTATTAACGACAGTAAAACAATTTTAAATAAATGAATAGTAAATATACAAGTATTTCGGCAATACGGCAAGTGTTCAGGGGCGCACACAGATTTTTTGCTCGGGGGGGGGGGGGGTTCCAATTATACATAATTTTTATAAACACAGGGCAAAATTTCAATTTCAAGTGAAAAGAAAAAAAAGGTCCTCCCTTCTAAATTTTAAATGAAGAGCAAAAAAAAAAACCCCCCTTCTAAATTTTAAGTAAAGAGCAAAAAAAAGGTCCTCACTTCTAAGTTTTAAGTAAAGAGCAAAAAAAAAAGATCCTCACTTCTAAATTTTAAGTAAAGAGCAAAAAAAAGGTCCTCACTTCTAAGTTTTAAGTAAAGAGCAAAAAAAAAGTCCTCACTTCTAAGTTTTAAGTAAAGAGCAAAAAAAAAGGTCCTTACTTCTAAGTTTTAAGTAAAGAGCAAAAACAAAGGTCCTCACTTCTAAGTGTTAAGAGAAGAGCCAAAAAAATAGTCCTCACTTCTCACAGTACGGGGGGGGGGATCCGGTCCCCTTGGACCCCCCCTTTTGTGCGCCCCTGCAAGTGTCTAATCATAGTCATTAATTATCAGATACGGCGAGTAACGTCTCCATCGACCACCCGAGTAGCAATAACAATAACACATCACATCAACTCGTATAAAATTCTCTATTCAGTTTCTATTCATCCAATGATTTTACTTAATATTACTTTCTATTTACTTTTTGAAGAATTTAGTCGTTTGGTGTATTTCAATTACCATTTTTAACTAACAAACAAACAAAGGGACCACAAGTTCTTTGCCCGAAGGCCCTAAACATTGTGCTATTCTTGGAATGTTGTTTTCCAATTAGATCTCATGGCTTTAGACACATGTTCTCATTCATGAAGTGGATAATGTTATTGTAAATAAAGTAATGAATGCATCGTTTAACAGAGCACGTGCCGCTCTTATTAACTAATTATTACATGCCAGACTGTTATGTTTTCTACACACGTGCAAAATATATTTAGAATGCAGTGAGACTTTATTTCCAAGCTTTACCTTCTTCTTCTTCTTCTTTTCCTTCTTTTTCTTCTTCTTCTTCTTCTTCTTCTTCTTCTTCTTTGGGCACTATCACTGAGGTTGACTTTTGGCCTCATTCACATAAGCCCTCCATCTCGATCTATTCATTGTTAAGTCTTGCCAAGTACCCTGTATACCAATACAAGCCCTGTCCACTTTCAGTTGGCCCAGCTATGAAATTTTCAGTTTCTTTAGAAATTATTAAATAATAAGTAAAAGTAAATGCTGTTTTATACATTTTTTGACAATATAATCATATTAGAAGCAAAGGGGTCAAAATTTATTCCGTAATATTTAATTTGTGATTATAAAAATAATATTCGTAAAACAAACTTATTTTTTGAGTTCATGTATTCTTGTACTGTATATAAAATAACTGGGTTTTTGCGGTAGCTATGCGTAGTGGGCGTTGGAAAACAAAGTTTGTTTATTGACTGTAATGTATTAAAAGTGTTAAGTCTAAATAATTTTAAAACTTGGGCAGAGGCAAAGCTATTGATGAAAAAATTCGGGTAATCATTGTGAACTTAGCAAAAACAAGAAAAAACAATTCCGAAATCGGAAAATTATTAGGTTTGTCAAGATACAGTATTAGAAATATTGTAAAATTGTACAAAACAAGTGGTTCAGTTGCCCCAAAGCCCCAGTACGTGAAGAAAACTACACTGACGTACAATGACAAACGTGCATTGAAAAGAATTATTAAGGATAACAGACGTGGTAACTACAGTTAATTGAATGTACTGTGGAGCTATGTTGTTGGAAGATGTCATAAGGAAGATAAAAAATTAGGATTTGGAACCTATAAGGTAATATTTTTTTAATCGGACTCTTAAATGTATATTTACAGAAATTTATAAAACTTTCTTAGGCCAAGGAAAAACCATTGTTGTCGTCTAAGCAAAAGAAAAACAGGTTGAAATGGGCAAGAAAACATAAAATATGGAATTGTGAAAAGTGGAACAGCGTGCAATGGAGCGATGAGTTTAGGTTTGAAGTCTGTGTAGGGGACAACCGGAACAGAGTTGTTCGTCAGAAACATGAAGCATATCATTCCGATTGCTTGAAAAGGAAGGTGAAATTTCCAGCATCTATCATGGTGTGGGGTTCAATGTCTGCAAGAGGTGTAGGAAAACTTCACTTTATCGATGGCATTGTTAACACAGCCAAATATTTAAGTATTTTAGAGGAGTCTCTGTTGCCAACTATGGAACATGCATTAATCTCTGGGGAGGATTTTATTTTTCAACAAGATGGAGCAGTTTGCCATACGTCAAAAAAATCTTTGAAATGGTTCCGTGATCATTCTATTCCACTTTTAGAGTGGGTTTCAAGTAGCCCAGACTTATCCCCCATCGAGACACTTTGGCACGAAATGAAAAAACGATTGCGACTAACACCGGCTAGAACAATTCCAGAATTAAGACTGAAGCTTCAAGAAATATGGGATAACTTTACTCGACAATGCCAAGACCTTGTAGATACTATGCCTAGAAGAATTAATGCCGTTATAAAAATGAAAGGTGACGTTACCCAGTGGTAACTTCTGAAATAGGTTTCCAAGTTAATGGCTTTCCAATGGAAATGTTTTTTTTTTCTTATTAATTTACTTTAATAGTTGTAAATATTAATCGTAAATCTCTAAAATGTTTAATTGAAAATAAAATATTACCTAGATTTCATAAGCTATTCGCATTTTGTTAATTGAACACCAATAAGTAAAAATTTCGTAGCTGGGCCAACTGATAGTGGACAGGGCTCGTACTTGTTAGATCTTCGGTTAGCTGATCTCTCCATCTCTTGCGAGGTCTTCCCACTGGTCGACGAGTATTCAATGTTCCTTACCATATCTTCCTAACCATTCTGTCCTCTCTCATCGTCATAACTTGTCATATCCACTGTAATCGTCTGCCTCTGAGTTCTTGGGTGATACTTGGCATTGAGTACAATTCTCGGATATCTTTGTTCGTACCGATTGTCCATTCATCATTAATTTGAATGGGACCTAAGATTTTGAGTAATATTTTATTTTCGAAAACTATGAGGTGTCATCGATCTCGCTTTGTTAAGGTCCATGTTTTGGATCCATACATAAGTACTGGACGTACTGTAACTTGGTATAATCTGATCTTGGTGTTCCTAGTAGGAATGACGAGAATTAGAAATTTCTGGAACCGGGTACCCGCGACAATTATCCGGATAATACCCACTACCCGTTAATTACCCCCACCCGTTAATTACCCGCTACCCGTTAATTACCCGTTACCCGTTAATTACCCGCTACTCGTTAATTACTCGTTACCCGTTAATTACCCACTACAAAATTTGGATATACAGTATATTTTTCAATTTTGTCAATGTCTGAAATATAAGTGATGAGCAAAAAAAGGTCCTCACTTCCAAAATACAAAAGATGAGCAAAAAAAAGATCTTCACCTCAACTGGTACCCGTTAATTACCCGTTAACTAACGGGTAATGGGTAGATAACGGGTAGAACCTTTACGAGTCGGGTAGCGGCTACCCGGGTACCCGACGTCATTCCGTTCGTTTTGAAGAGGGGACCAAGTGCAAAATACGATGCATTAGCAGCTTTAATTCTATTCGTAATTTCCTGCTGTATCACAATCACCTGATTTATCATGGTGCCCAGGTATTCGAAAGTAGAAACTCTCTCAAAAGTGTTGTCATTAATAATTCGGTTGTGTTCTCACGACTGCGTCTACTAACAATAAGATACTTGTTTGTTTGTTTTTTTTTTATTACTGATGATGAGTCCTACTTTACGAGCCTCGACATCAATAAGGTTAGTAAGGTATATTACGTCTTCAACCTTATTTGAAATAATATCCAGGTCATCTGCATACCCTAAAATCTTGTGGTACTCGCCCGTCCTCTTTCAGTAGGTGTTCGACGGCAGTAATGTTTCTTTCATTTACCGACGTGCTTGGGCGCCCACTGCGTGGATCGTCTTCTAGTGATGTTCTACCGGTTTTAAAACGATCGATCCACCGATAAACAGTACTTTTGGATTCTGCAGACTCACCAAATACTCCTTGCAGGCGCTGAATAATTTCTGATGTTTTCACACCTTCTTTCCACAAAAAGAAAATTATTTCTCTTTGAGATTTTGCTGCATCTTCCATGGCTACAAAAACAGTGCTATGAAAACGCGTCTATATCAGTCGAACACCTAAATCAGACTAAACAATATTGCACTAGATAGTTGCATAAACATGTCAAGACTTGTCTGGTACCAATAACATTGCCTATAAGTTCTGCGTAATTTAATTACAGCACAATTCTCAGAATTTAGGAAACATCCCTCGTATGTTCTCTTCATTTAGTAGAAAACATTGTTTTCAAAGATAAGAAAATTTCAAATGTTTTAAAGGAACATTTGCAACTTGAGAAGAAATTTTAAATAATCAAATAATGAAAAACGTAGGGCAAGTTCCGTAACAGAAATATTTAAACAGTTCTTATGCCTTCCTCTGTAAATTTATTCATATTTATTGATGGAAATATATTTATTTCATATTCATACATTACAGATATTAACAATTAAATTATTTTACCAGTATAGGTAACAAAAATTAAACTGCTTAACAAAAATGTAATGCTTTGCGTCTAATAAAATTGCGGGAATAAATACAATATTATGTATACTGCAGTAGTATTGAGAAATTACATTACCGGTGGCGCTGTGCTCTCAGCTGTCAATATGCTAATAGCGAACAGGTTAATTTAAGCACAGATTTATTTTATTTTATGAAAATGCGAGTAAATATGTGCGATTTTTTTAAAATTTTAAGCTCTACACATGTATCGAGGTGTATAACAGAAGGTTAGGCACAAATTACAGTATTTAAAGTTTAATTTCAGTAGATTTATTCAAGTGTAATTTATAGTTGAGCAGGTGTTAAATGCCGGGCACGTAATTTGTGTGGTACATCTGTCAGTCATCTGATTTTACAATAAATGGATTCTGTTTGCAAACAAGTGCATTATGTTCATTGCCTCATGAAATAAAATTAGTTTTATTTGGACAGGAGCAGCTAAAAGTTAAATATGCAACTTGCAGGTGCAAGCATATTAGTGCAGTTGTGTTTTTCTGCGACAAATGTAATGAACAAACTCAGTATCAGTTACTTTTTAACTCAAAATATATTCCGATGCCTTCCTCCTGTCCATAACCAAATCATTTCCCAATCTGGACTTAATATTTACTTTCCTTCCATTTTTCTTAAGAAAGGAAAAAACTAAGATGCCTATCTTTATCCTGTCTTGAATGACAACCAAAAACACTATAATTTGTTCTACTTTTATAGTTTTTCACAACTTCTATCGACATTCTAACAAAAATTCAACACTAGAACATATGTAATAAATAGTACTAGAGCGCCTAGTACAATATTTGTCCACCAGACTGCGTATTCGAGCGTATCATTGCTCAATAGGATCAGCAATCTTCGCGCTGCGATCATAAAATCAAAGTCCTATAACACACAAAGTGGTTTAGATAGCAGGCTAACAGAAAAATCAACATTCACGGCGTTAAGTTGTCTCTTGCAAACTCAATTTACATGTATTGCTTACTTCAAAAATCCCACAAAAAAAACAAGTGTCTAATTTCGTTAGATATAATTTTTGTTTGGAAAGTACTGTTAGTCTTCTTCATCATTTCTTTTACGGACACAGTAAAAGGCTTCAATGAAATAATATCGGGAAATACCAGCAACAGGTGTTACCGTAATGAGAAATAAACAGGTATATAGAAAAATATATTTCCTTGATCTTCAGGAATTATTGAATGGGTTACTGAGAATTTATGGCGTTAAATGGAATTAAACTTATGTTTAATAATAAAAGTGTACATGATAAAAGTCACGTTAAAGGATTTTATTTTTCACTTCGCTGTTATTTGGTCATAATTAGAGTATTGGGAAAACCGCATTTTTTGAAAACCGCGGTTTTCGGTTTTTAAAAATCAAAAACCGCGGTTTCGGTTTCGGTTTTTCATGTTTTAATTTTTTTCTACTATAGATACTCTAAAATAAATCAATAAATTTTTATTATGTGTTGAAATACACTATTGTACTTTACAATAAAAAAACTAATACTAATAAAAAACCATACAATAATTATACACTACAACCTATGTAGCATACTATAACTTGTTTATTTAAATTTAAATAAAAGGCTTTTAAAAACACTAAACTATAAAAAGGTTTATCGTTTAAACATGAACGCAATTTGGTGCAGAAGTTGGCGCTTAATGAAAATGTTCTATTGGTGTAGGTAAGGGGTCAGCAGACCGCGGCTCACGAGCCGCATTCGGCTCTTTGAGGATATTCGTGTGGCTCTTCAAATGAAGTTGATAAGGAATAAAATTTAGAAAATATTGAAAAAGTCATGTATTAAAACAAAATTATGGCTCTTTAAAATGTTTCCACATGCTGCGAAGGGTGAATTTGGCTCTTTTGCCTGTTAAGTTTGCTGACCCCTGGTGTTTAGTGGATGTTGCTTTAATAGTGGATAGTCCACTCTGGCGCACTGACTTTCCCATGCGCATTGCGTCTGGCGCCAATACATTTCTTTATGTTTGATATCTAATAAAAAAGAAAAAGTCTAGTTGGTAGCATACATTATGCACCTATCTACTGATATTTTTTTTAAAATCTAATGGCCTTTATTCGAGAATAATGCATTTGTTGTCACATTTGAGAGATTTTCTTCTTACCTTTGTATCTTTTTTCTTAAAGATAAACCGAAAACCGCGGTTTTGCGGTTCGGTTATAACCGTTTCATAAACACTAGTCATAATGTCTAGGATACGAGATATTTAAACATATGCATAACAACCGGAGCATTATGAATACATAACGCCCTTTCATTACGCCCTCAATAAATGTTAGTCTCATTTACGGCCGATACCTTATTTTTTTGTCATAGTCTAAAGCAGTGGTTCTTAACCTTTTCAGAATCACCACTTACAATTTTACAACATCTTTGCGGAACACAGTAAAATAAAACAGTATATATATTTTTTATACTGCATAATATATTAAAAATCGCATATATAACAGTTTACATATCAGTCAATAGCAAATAACAATTAGTAAATGAAATAAAAGAAAGAAAATTATCACAATCTTTTTAATGGGATATTTGGGCTCTATGACTTTTACAAATGAAGGGACAAGTGGATAAAGAAGTTATGCAGCATTTTTTGAAATTTTGAAATTTCGGTGGAATCAGGTTGTATAAGTAGAGCCCTGCGCGGATAAGCTTTTCTGTATCCGCATCCGATCCGCATCCGCATCTCCATGATCCGCATTCGATCCGCATCCGCAACATTTGTAAATAATAAATCCGTATCCGCACAATCCGCACAACAGGTTTTGCTGTTAGTTTGGAAAGAACTAACATGTTTTGCCTTATTTGGTAATCGCTACTCTCAAACACTACTGAAAATTTTTGGATTTAAACTAAAACTAACCTAAGGGATCCAAAAGTTTTGGGGCCTAGATTCGCTAATAATTTTGAAAGTTGTAGAAAATGTTGATCTAAATCATAATGAAATTATGATTTAGATTTTTAGAAATGAAGTATTAATGAAAATAAGGCCCCATTGGCACTTTGGCTCGTGAGCCCCTCGAGCTCATGGGTCCGTGTGCATTGCACTCCTTGCACCCCCGGTTGCTACGCCCCTGGCACGGATATCACATTATATCATTTAAAAATTTACATAATACCAAAGAATCTATAAATTGTAATAAATAACATTTCTTCTTTAAGATATCTTATGAATGAACTCTTAATTTCAATTTTTTGTTTCTTATGAATAAATATTAAGTTCATTGCTTTAATATATCATTAAATAAATTCGATCCATTGAACTCACGAAATTTGCCTGCTTCCACTGCTCAAGGTTTTTCCTGTACGCTATTGCCGATAGCAGTGAATGCTGCGATCTGATCCATTCAGTTATTAGACATTCACTTGGTAATTCATTTACGTATTTATATTTGGGGAAAAAAACATTGGACTTCCCTGACCGAGTTGGTTTTTACACAGGTGTGTGGACCGCAAAATAATGTGCATAAATTTGCTTTTATTGAAGTTTAAAGTCAACTTATTTTTAGTAAACAATTGTCTGGAAAGTGTTTATCTTCCACTTTATTGCAGTCTTTTGAGATATGTTTTTGTAGTCTTGTTTATTCCAAAATGTTCGTTTTGCCCAGTTTTTTTTTTTTTTTTGCTGTTGCCCCTCTAGAATTATATGAAGTAAGACATTAAAAATGTTTATGGATGTTTTCGTAAATAAAAATTATTTGGCGTTTTCGATTCTGTTTTATTTACTCGATACATTTTTCTGGACATCATCTTTTTCAGACTATCGGACTAACTATTGGGAACAAGGATATTGTAACAATGCTTACCAAGATGTTTATGTGACACCCTTAAAGAAAAAATCAGCTATGCCCACCACAGAACCGAACGTAACCACAAAGTGCTTAAACAAAATACTTTCTAACAGAAATTATTAATTAAAAAGATATTGAAAAAGATAACGAACAATATAAACTATAGTAACAATCTTATACTTAATATAAAATTAATTTACCTATACTAATTAAACGTCCCTCTAACATCATGTACATCAGTGTTTCTCATCCTTTTCTGGCCTGGAACCCCCCAAAATTATGTAAATATTGTCTGCGGCCCCCCTATATTATGGTGTATCAAGATAACGGGAACACGAGTTTTTTCGAAAATGCGATGTGTGAGCAAGTTGGGAAAAAATTTTAAGTAATATCAAGGACAATTTCGAATTTTTAAATGGGAACTTATGTCATAGATATCCAATAGGATACCTTTGGATAGAGCTTTTCAACAACTTTTACTTAAACATTTTTTTAATATCTTTTATGGTTGACAAAAAACTGTGATATTTTTAGATGACGATTATATTCCCTATAACGACCTGAAAGTAAAGTATTTTTATTTACAAGTGTTCAAAGTGCCTTCCATTTTAATTTAAACACATTCGCATCCTTACTTTTGAGTTACCTGTAGCTCGGAGAGCAATTTAAAAAAATAATAATAAAAAATATTGCACTTTCAAGTCGTATCTACTTTAAAGTACAACTCGAAAATACTTTAAGTACCTCCAACGCGAACCATTGTCAGAGAAACCCATCAACCAACACATACAATTTATTTGACCTTGATATAATCTACTTATAGTCTGTTTCTTTGGTTAAAGCGGAACTAGATTTTCAAATCTAGTAATTTTTATCAATTGAATGAAGCTTTTCATCATTTTGTTTAGTAAAAGCCCATTTACTCATTATAAAGTTAGCTAGTGACAACTAAAACGTTTGAAATAGCCTGTAGTTTAAATTAGTTGTCAAAATAAGTATATTGTGTATAAAAATAAATAGAATATTTATTTTATTTATGTTATGAAATGTATATTTTATGAATATAAATATAAGATACTCGAATTTATAAATATGAATAAAATTTATATCTTGCAAGATTGAGTGCATTTTTATTATATTTTCGTGTTTCGATCTTGTATGACTTCGTGGCCCCCCGACAAAGCCTTCACGGCCCCCTGACAAAGCCTTCACGGCCCCCCGGTTGAGAAACGCTGATGTACATCATCCATCACCAGGGATGGTGAAGTTGCAGAAATAACATTGACAAAATATTTTGTACTTGAAAATCCAGAAGGATAGGAAAGCAGGAAAAAATATTTTATATAACAATATAGAAGTGACTATGAGTTAAAATTTGACAAATTACCTAGTAAAAATTTTTATAAACTTAAATTTACATTCTATCAACTCTCTAGATTTACCGAACAGACAGACAGACAGATAGACAGACAGAGAGACAGACAGACAGACAGACAGACGGACAGACAGACAGACAGACAGACAGACAGACAGACAGACAGACAGACAGACAGAGACAGACAGACAGACAGACAGACAGACAGACAGACAGACAGACAGATGACAAAATGACGGTATAAGGGTTGTTTGGTCATACCTACAAAACCCTACAAAGATGAAAATATAAATAGTAAATTGAACTGTTAGTTTTATTTATATTTGTACAACAATATGCAGTATAATCATTTAAACCAGGAGTCGGTAAACTTTCTCACATTTCATTCCGCATTCAACAAAATTTTACTATTTTTACTTGGCATTCTGTAACATTATTATTACTATTATTATTTTTATGGGCGAGCGGGACCATCTTCTTAGCCCCGCACTTATTGTGGTATCGCATTTAATAGAGTACACAGAGCCGGAAGCGGGAATGCAAGGCATGCGGGCGCCGCTGCAAGGGGGGCGCTGACGTGAGACTTCAGAGGGCGTCAAATGCCAAATGAAGGTAAAAGTAATCTCGCGCCGGCTCTGAGAGTACAATTAGCGCCGGGCCCCGTAAAGCTTGCGGTCTGCTCCGAATTTAATGTTTTCAATAGGAAAATTTTATAAATACGTATTTAGTAAATTGTTTTATCAAATAAATTATTATTATTATATTGGACTTTGAGAGTTCTTTAGTTATCTAATCATAAAATTCTGATTTTAGTATCCTGTTGCGAAATGTGCATATCTTAATAAACAGATTAATTCATTAACAATCGTAATTTATTTAACGATATTGATCTATAAATTACATGTTTTATTAAATTAAAATTATATGTATGCTAAAAAGTAAGACGTAATTGGAAATGACTTAGATCTTCTACGTGTTTTTTTCAAAGTATGATTAGAATTTATTTTTCTAAGAAAAGCCATAAAATGTATTGGGTTTGCTGAAAATAAATGTTTGTAGTTGTTTTTACATATATGTGGTTAGTGACTAGAATTGTTAATAACATTTATTTAACAATAGGATTTTTTGTTTATTAACTGAACGTGAAGGTCTAAGTTAGAGAGGGACGCGTGAGCGATTTGTTTGGAGCCCACAAGGATTAGATGCAAGGATTAGATAACAATTCACGCAAGCTGGATAACTAAAATTTCACGTCACGCAAGATGCCAGTAGACCTGTAGAGTTTTTTTTTTAATTTATTATTTTTGAGTGTTAACACATTGTTGACGAGTTAACTCGTGTTTTCACGCCCAAACGTTGTTGACCGGTGACGAGATAACTCGTGTTTCCATGCGCGAACGTTGTTGACCGATCACAAGTTCTGAGGCAGATAAATGCATTCACGTCATATAAATAGACACAGCACGCTCTATGCCTTAGCATTGTTTGTTATGAAGCCAAGACCCTGTGGAGACGAAAGGGGGATTTGCCCCGAGGAGTATAACAAGTTACCTAATTTACATTTATTTTATTCAGCTATTGCTAAGAAAAACGTCAGCGCCATATTGTGTTTATGATTGTTTTGCTGTGTTATTTTTTCTATTTTATTATTTTACCTTTTCATCATTTTTCAACTTTTAATAATATTGCCGTAAATTGCATTTTAAGAGTTGCTAGCTGTATTTCAACTACGTAGTATTTTAAATACTAAAAAGTAATGTTTAATTAAAATGTTACATATAGTTTTTCCTTAAAAAAAAGTATTTGTATTCAGTACTTCCAATACATCAGAAAAGTATTTTACGGAATAGATCCATCCAATTATAGGTGATATATCCATTTATTGGGGGTACGTGCTATTTTATTTTTTGGTTTAAGGATACATTATCAAAAAAGTTTGGAGACTACTCTTGGGTCTATAGGAAATGTCAACAGTCAACACAGTTAAAAAATAATGAGATTATGAATAATAATTTTGTTGCCTTTTAAATCTGATAAAAGATGATCTTCCTGATAGCAAGGAAACGGAACCAACCTTCATGACCTTAAAGATGAGCATGGTCTTATCCAGCTCGAGACAATAGACAGACGAGGAAAAACCTTAACAGAGAGACATTTCCATGTAAAATATGTTAGTTAGTATCACGGACTTACTTGCCTTTTGAACATGTCAATGTAATTTTGATGAGATTTAGATGCGACTTGAATAACTGAGTCACTCGAACTGCAGCAATAAAGATTTATATGAGTCATTTGGCATTTGTTTCTTGTAAATATTACTTCAATTTACATTGTCACATTCAATTAAATTTAAGTGAAAAACATTGTTAGAGGGAATAGAGTTTTAGTTTATTTTAAATTAGAATCACATTAATAGTTTTTTAATTAACAAGCATGTCATTTAGGCTATATTACACGAGGATAAAGTTTATAACACGAGCCGAAAGAGAGGGTTGTAATCATCCGAGTCTTGCCATAAATACTGTTTATAACATAAATACATAAGATTTCAGTGAAATTCCACAAGATTCTTAAAAATATTTTAATTTTATTTTAGTAAATTAAAATAAACAAAAGATTTTATATAAAAAGGTCTAAAAATTACTATAAGTTAGATATATGTGAACACAAGTATCAAAACACACCAGAAAGTATTATAAAGTGTCAAATGTCAAGTTTTGTAAAAATAATTTTAGTTGAAATATATTAAAAAGGAGTATTGAAACTAAGTACCTTTTCTATAATTCGGGACAAACAGCTCGAATTCGGGAGAAATAGGCCCGTAAACATTGTTTTATTTAGCGATACCAATACAAATGTCCCCATATTAAATAAACACGTTTAAAATTTGTAAACCTTCAAAATGCCTATCGAACACTAACGAAATATGACTTCAAAAGGTATGTTTTAGTAAAAAGTAAAAAAAAAGCTAGATCCAGTGGCGGATCTAGCTTTTTGGGGGCCCAGGGTTTAAAAATATCAAGGGATCCTACACATGCGCATTACTTATGTTGATTTTTAATAAATATTAGTAAATTTGTGTTTTTAATTTTTTTGTGTTGTTTTTGTAATATTTTTGTTTTGATCTTTTCTCTTATAAGCCGTGCTTGGTATAGAATATAATTGGTATATGTCCGAGAGGTTGGGGGCCTTTTGCGGATCTGGGGCCCAGGGCTTAAGCCCTATTAGCCCGTATGTAGATCCACTACATACATACCGAATTAGTGAGGACAGTCCCGAATTTCCGCTTTGCGTCTCAAAGTTTTTCAGAAGCAATATTTCTCCCGAATTCGAGCTGTTTGTCCCGAATTTTAGAAAAGGTACTTAGTTTCAATACTCATTTTTAGGGTTTTGTAGGTATGACTAAAAAACCCTTATACCGTCATTTTGTCTGTCTGTCTGTCTGTCTGTCTGTCTGTCTGTCTGTCTGTCTGTCTGTCTGTCTGTCTGTCTGTCTGTCTGTTCGGTAAAAATTGTAGCCAAACGGCTAAACCTAGAGAGTTGAAATTTGGCATGCTTATACAACTCTTTGACCCGCACATAGGAAAAATACTAAAACATCTAAAAAACATATCCCCCTAAAAATATAAACAAATATGTGCTAATCGAAAAAAAAAATATTTTTTTATAATTCTGAGTAGGGTATCAAATGAAAGCCCTTGGTACGTGGATTAACAATCAAATTTTTATTTTTGCAAAATAAATTATTTTTAAGCGATTTTTGTTAAAATTGTGCAAAAAATTTTTTGTCCCACACCTGTAGCCCAGATGGTTTAAACTAAAAATCTGAAAAAATTCTAAGTAATGTACATTGGTGTCAACCGGAATAGTACAACAGGAATGATCAGATTACGTTTTTGGAAAAAAACGCATTTTTTGTGATTTTCCAGTTTAGCTAATAATGTACACAAGTTATAGCTTTGTAACACACTACAATGAAACGTGTATTCTGGTGTAGTGGTTTTGACGCTGGCGTTTCACCCAAGTAACTCGATCCGAAAGGGATCGAACCCTGCGAGAAGAGACAATATTATTTTTTGTTTCTTTTTTTAAAAATTTTTATATTGATTAAATTATTTTTTCAAAATTATAGTTATATTTTGGCAAATGCTGCATTTAATTTAAATCAGAGGGGCGGAACTTATAACAACCAATGGAAGCCATAGGCGCAATTTTTAAAATTCTTAATGAACCTTGCTATATAAAAAAAAAAATACTGCACATATTTAGAAACCTAAATACTGGTATTAGGCGTTCGAATTAAAATTAACAAAAAAAATATTTTAATATAAAATTTGTTTTGACAGCCCAAATAATCATCATTCACTTTCTAAATACCTGCAAAACCCTGAAATGTGTGAAAATTCACACTTCACATAAATTTTTAATATATTTCAACTAAAATTATTTTTACAAAACTTGAACTAAAAAAAATCTACCGAAAGCGTATTTTGGTTGGTGAACAGCTTTTGGACAAGCGACAAGACTCTACTTGATGTAGACACATTAAAAGCAATATTACTGATTAAAGTATATTATGAAAAAAAATGTGAGGATTTTTATAAAATGCTTCCCAGCAAAAAAGATCTACTCAAAAAGTTCTATAGTTCGGAAAAATATAAAACGTTTTCTACTGACTAATTTTAATGAACAAATTTTGAATTCATTTAAAAAAATCAGCCTTGGCCACCACAGGACCGACCGCCATCGGGCTTAATCTTTTCTTGGCTTAATATTTTCTAACAGAGATATTATTTATCATGACCATGGAAACGTTACATATAAGTATGAAAAAATTGAGACTTAAAAAAAATTTAGAAAAATTTTACAGAAATTATTCGAAATTTTTCAAAAAACGTCTCAAATAAAAGTTAATAGTTATTGCTTTTATAGCAACTTTTGTTCAATAATTTTTTTCGAAATATTTTTCTGTTGTGAAATATTCACAAAAATCTTAAAATCTACACGAGTAAACTCCCATTTTTAGTGAACCGATTTTTACCAAAAGTTGATCAACTCGTGCCATTGATGGCAGAAGCTTAAATATGAAGTTTCATAACAATCCTTTCAGCCGAATTTGCTCTGCCGTGTACACAGAGAGACAGACAGAGGACGGACGGACAGACAGATAGACAGACGGACGGACAGACAGACAGACAGACCGACAGACATCATGCTAAAAATAGTCAAAACGTTATGTAGGGACCTCAATTCGTGGAGATCCATCGAAATCTCGAAACATCAAAATCAGTATGATCACAATACCTCCCTTATATATGTTGGCGGTCGGTAAAAATACTGTGATTTTAATAATGTTCCTTTTAATAATAAAAGTTAATTATCTGTGATTGAAATTTTTTATTTATTATAAATTATATTTATTGTATATAATTTGTATTAAAAAAAGTGAAGTGTGAATTTTCACACATTTCAGAGTTTCGCAGGTATTTAGTAAGTGAATGATGATTATTTGGGATACCAAAACAAATTTTATGTTAAAATATTTTTTTGTTAATTTTAATTCGAATGCCTAATACCGTTATTTAGGATTCTAAATATGTGCAGTATTTTTTTTATATACAAGGTTCATTAAGATTTTGAAAATTGCGCCTATGGCTTCCATTGGTTGTTAAAACAACTTGATTTAAAAGTCATAACTCTGATTTCGTGTATTCAATTTCATCAATTTCCACTGGTTATTAAATTTACGCTTTTAAACATTAAATGCAACATTTGCCAAAATATAACTAGAATTTTAACAAAATAAAAATGCAAAAAAAAAAACAGATAAAATAAAATTGACAAGAAGCGAACTTTGATACCCTACTCGAAGGGCTTTCATTTGATACCCTACTCAGAATTTTAAAAAAATATAATTTTTTTTTCGATGAGCACAGATTTGTTTATATTTTTAGGGGGAATATGTTTTTTAGATGTTTTAGTATTTTTCCTATGTGCGGGTCAAAGAGTTTGTAGCAGTTTGTAACAAGTAGCAGTTACAAGTTGTATAAGCATGCCAAATTTCAATTCTCTAGGTTTAGCCGTTTGGCTACCATTTTTACCGAACATACAGACAGACAGACAGACAGACAGACGACCAAATGACGGTATAAGGGTTTTTTGGGCATACCTACAAAACCCTAAAGAAGAATTAAAAAATATATTTGTATAATCACCCACCCCCCCTATAAGCCCTCCGTCCCGAATTTTGAACTAAAAAATATGGCCACCTTACTATAATTCACATGCAAAAAAAAACGATTTAGTTATTTTTTCCCCAGTAAGTTTTTCATTGCAGTTATGACGCAAAATGACCAACTGTCTTAATTGAACGACTGACCTATAGTATAATTTGAAAAATAGTTTTTAACTTCCGTGCCTCTTGCAAAATAAATGAAACAAAAAGTTTGACACCACTATAGTCTGACCTCCATTCTATAACCCCATTTAATAACTCTTTTTATTAAGTAAATAATCGAGGTTAAAATAAGTGTTGCCTCACCCTGTAGATAACCCTGTATTTCAGTATATTTCCTTTTTTATACAAATTTTCCATTTTTACACAAATTTCTTGCTAACAAGATAATATTTACTCACTATTAACAAATAAAACCCGCTAATATGTTTAGGTATATTTTTCTGTCTACCATCCATAAAAATTATACCAAATTTAAAAATACAAAAAATAGTCATTAAATATAATTACTAAAATTATTCAATTATGTTAATTTTTATATAATTCCTAGTAAATTGTTTTATTTTTCTTGTTTTACAACAATTTTAACTAACTAGATTACCGTAAAAATACTGAAGTTATTTAAAAAAGTTTTATCGCAAAAAATATTGCTGAACAATATTTTTCAAAGATAAAACTAATTTTATTAGTTTAAAAGTTAAAAGTATAGATAATTTGTAGTCCTTTGTAAAAATTGACAGGTTAGCAATTAAGTTATCAAAACATGTTTAAAAAATAACATTTTAGCATGATATTTGTTATCCGTCTCCGTTTACTGGACATTGTCATCAGGGGTCGATCTAGGGGGCGCAAGCCGGGCAACTCCCCAGAGCGGCAAATTTGGGGGGCGAGCAGTGAGAAACGAAATATGTTGCTAGATAATTTTGTGTTTTACATCGAGTTTTAGCTTATAACTAGATTTAAGACTTTTATGCAACCTGTCATAAGACTTGATTTTTGACATTTATTTCATCTCAACGTTATAAGGTGGGTATGAAACTTTGGAACTATAATTGTATTTACTAGGGTTTTACTTATAGGCTATTCCAAACGTTTAAGCGGAACTAGATTTTGAAATACAGTAACTTTTATCGATTAATTCGGGAATTTGGCTTTTTTGTTTAGGCTTTGTAAATCATACGTACATTGCAAATTCTAGGTTAAGTTGACTGATATTATAAAATGGCATTATCATTACTTTTTGATTTTTTGTTTCATTCTTAATACAAATGTCCTATGTCTTACATTTTTTTTTTTTTTCATCGAAAAATTCAATATATATTACATGTTATATTTTTACCAACCAAGGGAGGTATTGTTATCCTACCGATTTTGACATTTTGAGATTTCGATGGATCTCCACGAATTGAGGTCCCTACATAACGTTTTGACTATTTTTAGCATGATGTCTGTCGGTCTGTCTGTCCGTCTGTCTGTCTGTCTGTCCGTCTGTCTGTCTGTCTGTCGGTCTATCTGTCGATCCGTGTACGCGTGCAAAGCAAATTTAGCTAAAAGGATTTTTATGAACCTTCATATTTAAGCTTTTGACATCAATGGCACAAGTTGATCAACTGTAGGTAAAAATCGGTTAACTAGAAATGGTAGTTTACTCGTGTCAGTTTTAAGATTTTTGCGAATATATCACAACAGAGAAATATTTTTCCCAAAAAAATTATTTATCAAAAGTTGCTATAAAAGCAATAACTAACAACTTTTATTTGAGATATTTTTTGATAAAGCAGCATAAATTAAACAAGTACTTTGTGATGGTTGGTCCTGTGGTGGCCACAGTTGATTTTTTATAATAAATGTCACTCGTTTCCATGATTTCCCTTAAATTTTGACATGCTAACATGAAACATGAAACAACCTCGGCAAGTTCCCTTCTTGTGACAACCTAAAAAAACTAAATTTCCATTTAGTTTCCGCTTAAATCAAAGAAACAGACTATATAATCAAATCATAATAACTTTTTTAATACTGGGTGTAGTGTCGTAATGCTTTATTAATGAGGAAGGCATTTTGAAAAAAAAAAACATTTTTTTTGAAATAACTCAATATTCAATTGTTTTCCCAAATTAATATTCTTATGGCGGGTTGCTACGTCAGAGTTTTCTCTAACTCAAGTTAAAGTAATTTGTTTTTGTATGTTACAACATACAAAAACAAATGATTTTAACTTGAGTTAGGGATAATTCTTACTTTATCAACCGGCCATTAGTTTCAGAGTGGAACTCGATCTTTCCTAATTTAACCTTTTTCGTGTATCTTATAGTAAATAAGTTATCAATTCTTAAACAGTTTCCAAAAACACCCTGTTTAATATATTGTTATCATCTGCTTGCTGTTTTTTAATAAGTAAAAACAATGATAATTTCAAATGGCCACATTTAACGCTATCGAGCGCTTTCGACAAGCAATTCTGTTTTTATCTTATTATTTATCAGCATCAATGTCCACAGATAGATCTATTCCGAAAATACTTTAAAAACATTTTTTTTCCTTATTAGATATTACGAAAATTTTTAATTTATATTATACAATTATTAACTAGCTGAGATTCTCGTACACCGCACGTTTTTAGGGTTTTGTAGGTATGACCAAAAAACCCTTATACCGTCATTTTGTCGTCTGTCTGTCTGTCTGTCTGTCTGTCTGTCTGTTCGGTAAAAATTGTAGCCAAACGGCTAAACCTAGAGAGTTGAAATTTGGCATGCTTATACAACTCTTTGACCCGCACATAGGAAAAATACTAAAACATCTAAAAAACATACTCCCCTAAAAATATAAACAAATATGTGCTCATCTAAAACAAAAATATTTTTTTTAAATTCTGAGTAGGGTATCAAATGAAAGCCCTTAGTACGTGGATTAACGATCAAATTTTTATTTTTGCAAAATAAATTATTTTGATGCGATTTTTGCCAAAATTGTGCAAAAACATTTTTGTCCCACACCCTGTAGCCCAGATGGTTTAAACTAAAAATCTAAAAAAATTCTAAGTAATGTATATTGCTGTGAACCGAAATAGTACAACAGGAATTTTTGATCAGATTATGTTTTCGGAAAATAACGCATTTTTTGTGGTTTTTGGTTCACAAAGTACAAAAGTTATACCAATTTAAGACACTCACACGCATGGCGTGCGATGGCGACAAGCGTTAGAGCACTCTTAAACTGGCTGGAAAACGAAGGGTTTCGAGTTCGAGTACGGAGTGAATTTTATTTTTTCTGTTTTTTTTTGCATTTTTATTATGTTGAAATTATTTTGTCAAAATTCCAGTTATATTTTGACAAATGTTGTATTTAATTTTTAAGAGCGTAAATTTAATAACCAGTCTTACTATATGATTAACAGACGATAAATTATTTTAAAAATATCCTTCATTTTGCCGTGATTACTACAAAGTAAAATTTGTCCTACACACTCAGCATACCGCCTTCACTTATTATATACCTGCGAAACCCTGAAATGTGTGAATATTCACACTTCACATCAATTTTTTATTATTTACATTTTTCCTGTAACTGAAATATTAATGCCCATATTAATTTAGTAATATATTAGTAATTAAATCCGTTTCTATGTGATTTTTTTATGGAAAATTTTGTTTTTAACTGTCTGTTTTTTTTTTTTTTTTTTTAATTTTAATGATCTTTGCTGCTATGGCAATTAGCCAGTACAATTTTTTATTTGTGAAAAATTCCCTGCCTGAACGGGATTCGAACCCGAGACCTTAGCAACGCAGAGCAGATGTGTTACCACTACGCTACGCCGGTCGGCTAACTGTCCGTTTTGATATAATGAAATGTTATACAATAATGAACGTTTATGAATATGGGCGTAAGTATTTAAATGTATTTTGAATTGCTATTCTTAAAAAAAAAAAATATGTCCCTAGATAATATTTTATTTTATTAATTTTGCGGGAAATACTAGGTCGTAAAATAAATCAAACAATGACTGAATAAACACCGGTTTCGATTATTAAAATTATCTTCTTCAGTTTATCTATTGAACCACAGGAAAAACAAAAACATACAAAAGTTACTATTTTTTTTATAACGTATAAAATAATATTTTTTACTCAAACTAAATTAAAATCTTAGGTCTAAACATAACAACAGGCATCAAAAAGTTTTAAACGAAACAGTCATTTTCTACAAAATTAATCAAAAAAAATTTTTTCAACAGTTCCTATTTATGTCTTTCTCAGATAGATCTTTCACAAACTTTTAGGGCCTGTTTCTGAAATCCTAGTTAACTATAACCAAATAGTTATAAAATGGTTGCTATGGTTACTTAGGGGGTTGTTATATTGTAACCTAGTTTAACCAAAAGATTAAACTCAGCTAAGCTTCCAGAAACCGGCCCTAAATTGTTTATGTGCGTTTTCGATTTAAGTACTGGATTTCCTCTTTTTCTCTTTCCTTTTGGGAACCATTTCAGATTCTTCTTTGAGCAACATTTTTAGGGTTTTGTAGGTATGACCAAAAAACCCTTATACCGTCATTTTGTCGTCTGTCTGTCTGTATGTCTGTCTGTCTGTCTGTCTGTCTGTCTGTTCGGTAAAAATTGTAGCCAAACGGCTAAACCTAGAGAGTTGAAATTTGGCATGCTTACACAACTCTTTGACCCGCACATAGGAAAAATACTAAAACATCTAAAAAACATATCTCCCTAAAAATATAAACAAATATGTGCTCACCGGAAAAAAAAATATTTTTTTTAAAATTCTGAATAGGATATCAAATGAAAGCCCTTGGTACGTGGATTAACGATCAAATTTTTATTTTTGCAAAATAAATTATTTTGATGCGATTTTTGCCAAAATTGTGCAAAAAAATTTTTGTCCCACACCCTGTAGCCCAGATGGTTTAAACTAAAATTCTGAAAAAATTCTAAGTAATGTACATTGGTGTGAACTGGAATAGTACAACAGGAATTTTTTATCAGATTATGTTTTTGGAAAAAAACGCATTTTTTGTGTTTTTTGGTTAATAATGTACACATGTTATAGCTTTGTAACACGCTCGAATGGAAGGCTTATCTTGGTGTAGTGGTACTTGCGCTGGCTTTTTCACCCAAGTAAGTCAGTTCGATCCCCACGAGAAGAGACAATATTTTTTTTTCTTTTTTTTGCATTTTTATGTTTAAATTATTTTTTCAAAATTCTAGTTATATTTTGGCAAATATTGCATTTAATTTTTAAAAGCGTAAATTTAATAACCAGTGGAAATTGTTGAAATTATAATTAAATTCTGTTTCAATGTACACGAAATCAGAGGGGCGGAGCTTATAACAACCAATGAAAGCCATAGGCGCAATTTTCAAAATCTTAAAGAACCTTGCTATATATATATATATATATATAAAAAAAAATTACTGCACATATTTAGAAACCTAAATAATGGTATTAGGCGTTCGAATTAAAATTAACAAAAAAAAAATTTTAATATAAAATTTGTTTTGGCATCCCAAATAATCATCATTCACTTACTAAATACCTGCAAAACCCTGAAATGTGTGAATATTCACACTTCACATCAATTTTTCTTTCATCCTTTCAGCTGTGATTTCTAAACTACCCATTTACCTCTATGAACAGATCCAGTTACCCACGAACTATACTCTATCTCTGAAAGACTGATTGTAATAAATCATTTTTCAGGCAGTTACCAGTGGCGTGCACATTTTAAACACGTTTAAATTGGTTTTGTGTATTTCTATATTACTATTTATCATTTTATTAAACGCACGCCTGTGACCATATTTATCATATCATTAAACATACCCCTATGACCATATTTTTCCTCAAAATTTTAGGATCAAATTTTTATGGCCTATTGTGTTTAACCCTAGTTCGTATTCCCATATAATATGTGCGGCACACTCGGTTGTTTTTAAAAATATTTCGTTTCGAACTATTCATATTTTGTCGCTTTTGTTTTACCGCTTCTGTGTGATAATACAATAACTTTTTACAAATAATAAATTTTATTACTATCAGTCTTTCGGAGATAGAGTATTATAGCTTTTTCCCAGTGGAGACGGTCGTGCGGTTATTATATTTATTTAATGGGGCGCCAATTATCAATATGCACGACAAATACTCGAAAAACAACAGACATAAGGGATTATTATATAAGATATGTAACTGTTCCCAAGTATCAAAATTTTGCGCATGTTTATCTTGTTTCATTATCGAAGTCCTTTGATTGTTTTCAAACACCCATTAATTCCGATTTTATGAAATTAATGTGTATTATTTTAAAATTAATATTAAATAATATAATACTATTTGTATTTACATAGGTATTTCGATTTTAAATTACAGTTTACAGAGTTTTACAGAGACGGATCAAAATAATTTGCATATTGCATACAATTTAAGTGGATAAATATGAAATAAATCTGCGCATTACGAAAAAATCATATCAGTTACCTTGGATTTTATTTCCTTGTTTCATAAACCTTAGAAATGTTACGTACAGAAATGTGAAATGTATTAGTAATACTTTACTACCAGGAATTTAATTGATACTTATGTTTATAAATATTTCAGTTGCTTTATTTGTTTTCTTTTTATGTGCATTTTTACCAAACGATATAACAAATTGCTAATTTTATGGTACTAAAGATTAAAGCTTAATAAAAATGAATATTCATATATTATGTATTTAATCTACCTAGTCCTGCCATAAATACTCTACATGCATTATAATAAAAACACAGTGAACGTTACAAATGATTTTTTATATTATTGCACTGATACGTATATTATATTAAATGAAAATGAATGTCATTCAAAATGCCCTCCCTTCGCCTTCACATAGGCCTTTAAACGTGACGGCCAATCATCAATGGCAGTACGCACAACATTCATTGGAAAATTGACCACTGTTTTCTTCAACGATTGCTTGAGACTCTACAAATTTGGATGTCGTCTGCTACAGGCCATGTCCTCCCAACACTGACTACAATTTGTAGTCCAGCGGATTTAAATCTGGGAAGAAGGTCAATTTTCAACTCTAATGAACTCCGGTGTATGAGTTTCCAGCCATTGCTGTGTGGTCTTTGCCTTGTGAGCTGGAGCAGAATCTTGCTGGAAGATCAAATGATCAGAATTATAAATGGTCTCATTAAGAGGCTTGACGATCTTGTCCAAAATGTCATCTTGGTATGATTTCGCACTTGTCTTCACACCCTGAGCACAAAAATGTAACCCCTTCATACGAGACACCCCACCAAACTGTCACAGATGCTGAATGATGACCTCTCTGAACTCTGTGAATGACTTGATCCGCCTCTCGAGAGCTATGTGCATACACGGCATGTGCATACATCATTTTGTTTATTAAAATTTTATTCGATGTTGAAAATTTTTTCAATGGAAAAAATCATTTTGCGATGCTTGTTGTCTACATGTTGTATGTATACCGGTCCCATAGAGATGGAGTAAGCAAGTGTCAGGGGCTTCTTTGGTAAGTCCCCATCTTTAGGTCTGATTTGATAACACGAGACATACTCAATGTCGAAATAACCATCACCCTGGATATAATTTTTTTGTTTACGGAGTGGATTTCTCCGAATTCAGTTACTCACGGCTTTATGTAATGAAATTAAAGTGATACGATTTTCTTTATCACCCCACTCCATGTTTACATCTCAACGTTCATTGAGTAACTGATTATAACAATACCACATAAGAGTGAGGATTGCCCAAAAAAAAGTTCCAATTGTTTCCCCGAATTGTTTAGATTTTACGAATTTATGTAATAGTATTTATGACGGGACTAGATCATAGTGCCAGAAGTGTGCAGTGCACACTCTCAGCGGCGGCGCTAGCCCAATTGTGGACGTCGGCGAAATTAGCTTTGCGAGGCCCCTTCATTTCTCAGTAAAAATAAAATATATATATTTTTCAATATTTGCGGACCAGATTTTCATTTTTAAACAGTGAAATTTTTATGCATAATATATAGAATTAGATTAATACTTAGAAAACGTTATTTATTTAAAGTCGAAGTAATAGAAGCCAATGAAAAAACCGACAAATATACAAATAAACATATTTTTCCTTCTTCTTAAAATTCCCTCCTCGAGAGATTTGGTAGAGTAAAAGTCTTCACTTTTCATTTCATGTACTAAAAAGGGATTATGCTTGCGACATTTTTGTATCAATTTATCTAATCCTGGGGTATTAGTCGGGTTTCGGTTCGAGAGAATTTATTCGAGTGGACTTGTCTCACTTTCCAAATCAATGCATTTGAAATACTGTTGACCATATAAACTAACAGTAACAAATTTGTACTGATATTGAATCGATATTTATTGTAAATGATTAAAAACATGAAGTTAATCTCAATTTGTAATAAGACGTTAACATTAACCCCTTAACGCGCACAAACGTATTAATGCGGGCGCGCAAAACCGGCCAAAATGTGCAGACCCGTATATATACGGTCTGCGTCGCAATTTATGTCGCTAAAATATTCAAATTCGAATATATCCGGGCATTGAAAATAACTTAATAAAAACCGAGAAAAACATTCAATTTATTGATATTCATCATATAATTCTGTATTGTAAGCTATAAAGTTTTTTTATTTGGGAATAAAATATGGCGTATTTTATTATTTTTCAGCTAATAATAATTATTATTATTATATTGTTACAAATTTAGGTAAAATTAAATATTTTTCAGTTTTTTTTTTCGTCTCCTTCTTCCCCTTCAAAATAGTAACTGGAAATTGAAAAAAAGTACGATGGGTACAATATTCGATCTGCAATGCGATTCAAAGTCCACTATAATTATTTATCCACTATTTTTATTGAATTTTTAATAATTTTGCATTTTTTTTTTTTAATATTTATTGAAATTAAGGTCCAAATATGTATTTTCTTGAAGAAAAAAAATTGATTTTTTTTGGTCGTTTTTTTTTTTTTTTTAAATTGTGCGTTAAGGGGTTAACTCATATTTTTCACAAAATGGACTTATTTCACTTTCAAATTCAACGGCTCAATTAATATATAATATTTAAATTTTCAATAAATTGTAAAATTTTTGCGAAGCCCCCTCAAGCGCGAGGCCGTCGTCTGACGCCGACGTCTAACGCCGCCACTGCACACTCTGCACATATAGACAGTACGTCAGTGGTACACACCCGAGCTGTGGGTACGCTCGCGGCTCCCCCGATAGTACGGTACAATATGTATTTAATCATCTAATAAAAAGAAAGAATGATGTTTCACCATATTTTTTGCAAAAATAGATAATTTTTATCGGTCAAATAAAAAATATTTCTAATGCATCATAAAAAAACAATCAATTTTTTTTTTCTATAAAAAAATATGATTTACAAGTATACTAAACTACGTTCTTCGTAGCTTCATATTTAAAATCTTGGTAAACAATAACAAAAAACATATATAAAAAATCAAAACACTATATTTCGCGGAACCATTAATCTCCTAAATTATTGATGGCTCTACCAAATAATAGTGGGCTCCATATCTACAGCTTTAAAATATACACCTTAACGAAGCCAATGAAAACGAATTGTCTACACAGCCTGCCATTTAGGACAGTGGTTTCTAACCGGTTTGAAGATGAAATTATTTTAAAGGATAGGTACTAAGAATTACTCGAAAATAAGTGCTTTTTCGAAATTTTTTCCAGAGAGCCATTTCTACATATTTGGAAAGAAAAATAAGTCGCATGGGGCAAATCTGGCGAATAGGGTTGATGAGAGAGCAGTGCGTAGCGCAATTCGATCAATTTAACCTTTATTATTACGAACGCCTGAGCTGATGCATTGTCATCAGGCCCGACAAGAGGGTGTTTGGAGCCCCCAGGTGTTTGGGGCTCCCGGGTGTGGGGCCCGGAGTCATGGGCAGAGCCCTAGGAACGGCCTGGTATCGGGGTAAGTGTCAGGGGCACGTGGTCGGCCCTCACTTGTATTATGGAAGTGAGGACCATTTTTTTAAATCATCAGGTATTTTCATCTGCATTATAATAAAAATTCCCGGATATAGAATTGATCATTACCCGGGGCCCGCAAAGAAAGTTTCTCTCCGAGTCCCCAGAAGTCCTCTCGGCGGCCCTGATTGTCATGGTAGAACAAAACTTTGAAAGTACTCTTTCAAAGATCTACTTGAAATTTAGTCTGTATGTCTAGTAAGAATGGCAAATGTCAGAAATAATATCAAACTTGCGATCTGAGCGCCAAAGTCACTGATTTATCAAACACCCCTCTTTTAACTAAGATCATTTTCATATTTCACTTTACCTGGTGTGTCACCAAATTGTTGGTTCTTAAAGTGTATCATGCATGCACAGAGGTTGAAAACCACTGATTTAGGGAATTCATTTATTTTTAATCTGATCATCACTGTGGAAAACCACACGAATTTTATGCTTAGTAACTTCGCAGTAAAAAATGTAAACAAAATAATTATTTATAGTAATTCTGATAATTGTTAATATAAATATTATTTAAAAGTGCGCAAATAAAAATAATGATACATAACACTATTCTGGAAATCGTCGACCATAACTACCCATTTTTTATAAATATTTGTTATAAAATTTTATCAAATACTGAATGATTTTAACATTTTCCTTATTCGGATGATAATAAGTTATAATCAATAGTGGATTAATTGTTAAATAAAACAATTGGAAATGAGTCACATCAAAGTTTAAATAGGTGCTTTCGTTTTACTACCGCTTTAGAAAAATTATATCACTTCATTTAACTGTCGCGTTCGTTTTACTTCAACTGAAATATATTTTTGTTTTAGTGAAACACACCAGTTTATCAGAAGCATCCAAATAGCAACTCAGTTAAACTTACATCCTATTAAAATATTCACAAATATTTTCCGAAATTTTCCATGCCAATTTTTTTATAGGGGTTTTATGACACAAACTTTAAGTCTTTTCATCAGCATGCTGTATGAAAACGCGGAAAATCATATTTTTTTATTACAAGATCACGTGACCGTTTGAGCCCTTTGGGACCCTCCGAATCGCATGCCTGTAATTAAAAGACTTTAAATTTGTTTTAACTTTCTTTTGACAAAAGGGCAAGCAATATTAAATCAGAGAAAAACACAAAATTTTTGTACAAGTGGAAATGCAATTTTCCCTATGACCGGAAAGCGTGCAGGTGTTTAGTACCATCCCTTTTTTGTTGTCACAGGGTAAATATTCTCTCCTCCAAAAGGCATGCTGTATGAAATCGGAGACCAAAAACTGTCATGAGCTCCCGGTCTATTAAGACAAGGTAGGTTGACATCAAAATACAACGTGTTTAAGGTAGGATCCATTTCTATTTTGCAATTATATTTGTCATAACTGTCCGTATTATTATTAATTAAGAGCATGAACCATGGGTTATAAATATTTTATTTTGTCAATAAATGGAACAATACAAACGGTTTTGGTTCCATATACTATATACTGATAAAGATGAGATTTTCTGATCTCAGCTGTCTCTTGTTATAATTTATAGGTCAGGTTTGTAAGTGAAGCGATGTAAGTATAACTGAGTTACTATTTGGATGCTTCTGATAAACTGATGTGTTTCACTAAAACTTAAAATATATTTCAGTTATGAAGTAAAACGAACGCGACATTTAAATGAAGTGATATAATTTTTCTAAAGCAGTAGTAAAACGAAAGCACCTATTTAAACTTTGATGTGACTCATTTCCAATTGTTTTATTTCCCGATCCCGAGCTCCCGGTCTATAAATTTTTATAAGTAAGTGTAACGGGCGCGTAATTTTTTATAGAACCACAAACCCATCACTTCAGTTTCGAAATAACTGAACTGAAGCGATGGTAAAATAAAAAGTTTCGACTCCTCGGCTCCCGACTTCGACTCTCCATCACTGGTTTAGAGAGAAATTTAAGAGGAATCCATTTACAGCTGCTTTCATCTTTAGTAAGAAAATCGACTTCGTTGTACTCAAAATCTGAGTGTCCTTTAATCCAATATACGAGGGTAGATCAATAAGTCCATACAAAAACTAAGATATCGGGCTAGTAGTATCGACACGATTGTTTCTGAAAAGTACCATCTGTCAATAGATTGCTGTGAGATTTTCAGCCATATCCATCGCGTGGTTTTATTTTTACTATCGATTGAAGCAAACAACTTTTATTATTTTAGAACAATGGAAAAACACGAGTTTCGTGCAGTGATTAAACACTTTTATTTGAAATGCAAAACATAGAAAAAAATCAAAGGCGAGTTGAATGAAGTTCATGGCATATCTGCACCAGCATTTAAAACTGTTTACAATTGGGTGTATGAGTTTTAACGTGGTCGTACATCCACAAGTTATGAACATCGTTCAGGACGTCTACTTGAGGTGACTACTCCAGAAATGATTAACAAAATCCACGACATAGTTTTGAGCGATCGACGAGTCAAAGTGCGCGAACTTGTTGAGGCCACAGGCATAATACATGGCTCAGTGGTTTAATTTTGCACGAAAAATTGGGTATGAAAAGATATCTACAAGATGGGTGCCACGTTTCCTCACAGTGCAGAATAAACGTAATCGTGTGGTCGATTGAATGGCTGGTTTGGCGGTTTTCCGTCTCAATCCTAACAAGTTTCTGCGTCGATACATAACCGTTGATGAAACATGGATCCACCATTACACTCCAGAGACAAAGAAATAGTCGAAACAGTGGGTTTCTGGAGGCGATCCGGCTCCAAAGAAGGCGAAGACAAAGAAATCGGCCGGCAAGATGATGGGCACCGTTTTTTAGGATGTACCCGGTTCATCCACATGACTACTTGGAAAAAGGACGAACGATAAATAGAGAGTATTATGCGTTGTTATTGGACCGATTGAGCGAATAAATCAAGAAAAAAATGCCCACATTTGGCCAAGAAGAAAGTGCTCATCCATCAAGACAATCCAGGGGTGCACACTTGTGCAGTTTCGATGGCAAAAATGCATGAATTAATTTAAATTTAATTTGTTTATTTATACCCAAAGTACAAGATTAAATAGTTAAATTTTTACAAATAATAATAATCTTAATAATTAGTATAATGGATAAAGGCCCGTGATCAGTCATTGTAAGAATACAAAGACTGTTCTTCCTCATGTGCCCCCAAAAAGTATAAAAATATAAATATAGCACATATTAACAGAACCAGGGTTCTTTGCTATTGACAATTCCACAGTTGTCATGACGAAGCATGTAGATATGTAAGATTCCCTAACTTGGGCAGATTTAAGTAAGAAAAGAACATTGAAGAAAACATGAATTTAAAAGGGCAAGAACCTATTAGAAGTTCAGACTTTTTTCTTAAGATTTTTATAAGCTTTTATACATTTTTATAAAATGTTATCCTAGATGAGCTTCTTTATATGTTTTTTAAAAGAGATTAAGCTAAAAGATTTAAGATTCTCAGGAATAATATTATATTTAGCGCTAATGTCAAATGAGAAGCTATGTTTAAATGTAGAAATTTTGTAAGAAGGTGGAGAAAGGGTACCCTTAAATCTTATATTAACATTATGCACATCAGATCTGAAGGTGATTTTGTTGTACAAATAAGGAGGAGTTTTGAGAATTAACACTTTATGATAAAATACAAGAAAATGAGAAAGTCTTCTTTGTTTTATGTTAAGCCATGTAGACAAGTGAAGGTAAGAAGAGATATGCGAGCGCCTTGGTACACCGTAGATAGAGCGCAAACATGAATTTTGGACTTTTTGAATTTTTTTTATATCAGCCGCAAATATACAAAGTTCGTAAACTATATTACCATAAATAAACAGACTCAATACAAGGGAGTCATAATTTTAGCCTAATTACCTGGTTCAGGTATTGTCTGTTACCATAGAGGATCTTTAACATAAAGTAGGCTGTTCTTACTATGAAACTGATATGCTGAGAGAACATCATCAAAAATCAACCTCAAATTCTTCGCGCTGTCGGATATTGTCAGAGCAGACCTGTCCAGAATCAGATTGCAAGCTGGCTTCTTTAAATTCTGATCGTTCCTTGGACCAAAGATTAAAACTTTTGATTT
Source organism: Liopterus haemorrhoidalis (assembly GCA_963971575.1). Classification (NCBI taxonomy): domain Eukaryota; kingdom Metazoa; phylum Arthropoda; class Insecta; order Coleoptera; family Dytiscidae; genus Liopterus; species Liopterus haemorrhoidalis. Next base: position 30,211,020 of record OZ020619.1, on the reverse strand, counting down.
TCTAGGGTTAATAATTAGGTTATGGTCTGTAGATGCATTATGCAATGAATTTTTCGTCTTCGTTAATATTTGAAATAGCAGCTAGGTGGTTATTAAAAGGAAACGAATAAAAGATTTGGGTATCATCAGCAGTAGCGGCCTTACGGGGGGGGGGGGCGACCGCCCTGGGGCGCTAGGCCAGGAAGGGCGGCGGACGGTCAGGTCATTACTTGTATTTTAAAAGTGAGGACCTTTTTTTTGCTCCTCACTTGGATTTGGGAGGTGAGGATCTTTTTTTTGCTCTTCACTTGGATTTGGGAGGTGAGGACCTTTTTTTTTGCTCTTCACTTGGATTTGGGAGATGAGGACCTTTTTTTTTGCTCTTCTCTTGGATCTGGGAGATGAAGACCTTCTTAATTATTTTTTTTTATGAGGGCGGCAAAAAAATATCGCCCGGGACTTGCTAAGGCCGGCTCTGATAATCAGCAAAATAATGAACTTGGTAATGTTCACTATACCGAGAGAGATTAATGGTATAAATTGTGTAAAGTAAGGGTCCCAATATACTACCTTCAGGTACGCCTACGTTCTCGTTACTACGCTTAGTTACTTTTTCCCTGTTACTTTTTCTTGTTTCCAAATATGAAGAAATGGCTGGCCGGAAATAGATTCACGTCGAACGAGGTGGTCATCGCCGAAACAGATATCTATCTTGAGGGCCTTTCGGAATCTTACTTTTGGTTTGGGATGGCTTAAAAATGTTTGAGAAACGCTGGGCGAAGTGAATCGAGCTAAAAGGAGAATGTTGAAAAATATAAATGAGTCTATCCAAAATAATGTGTTTTTCTATTGTTTTATAAGGACTTATTGACCCACCCCCGTATTTTTTATAATTTTACATCTTACGCAATGTCGTTAAGACAGTTAAGTATATATATCATAAATTAGCGAATAGTTGTTTTCCACAAATCCAGAATAACCATGAAAATGTCACCATTTCAGCATTGTTGATAATGAACATATTATCTGGGAGTTTAAATTTTAGGCTTCAATTATGATGAACAGCGCAATCTACAACATTGGTCGTCGATTCAATGCTTCCTTAGAGAAAACAAAATATAAAACTGTAAACATATTTTTATTTACTTATTTAGTTTTATTTTTTTCTAGTTTTGAATCATATTCCTAGGTCATGAATATAATCAATGTTTGAAATTAATTGATTAAACCGCAATAAATAACTTCGTATTCAAATATTAATATTATTTTGCAATGACATATTTTTAACAATGACATAAATAGAGTAACAATAGAAATTTTAATATAATATAAAAACAAATACCTATAGTTTTTAAAACAAAATCAAAAAAATATATTACTATTTTCCTTCATTGTTCAGTAGGCTACGTCAATGAAGTATTGCAAAATCTTATAAAGTTCAAGATAAGTAACTATACAATTTACTTACGCATATTTATTAGAAATATATCGTATATCATGTTATTTTATGACGTAGCAATTACAATATGACGTAGTATTTTAATGCTTTAATACTTAATAATATCAGAATGCGTACCTTATTAACCTGGGTCCATGTTAAAAAAACCAATCCTGTAATGCAGTGGTGGCTCATCATGAAAAGCCAAGGAGCCAAGGCCCTACCATTGCAAAATTATTGCAACACCATCACAAATTAATCATTCGAAAGCTTTTATATTCTTTAAAAATACCCATAAATACAAATAAACATACACTCGTTTAAGTACGGAACGCTGCTATTGCCTTGCAGTTGATGCGACAAAGCTCGCTTTGTATTTCTTTAGGTAGGCGAGCCAAATCGAAACAGGCTCCGTTTTCATGCAGTTTGTTGGCCTCCGTGGAGAGCTGGCGGGAAGAGCGGATGATCAGACCATGCGCTAGAATTACATTAAAGCGGTCCCAGCTGTATCTTGGCTCGTTAGTTTGAGTTACGGTTGCATATAAAAAGCGTCGCGTGTTATATTGTGTTTTTTTACTGTGTCATGTCGTATGTATGTGTTGATTTGTGTTACTATTAGAAATGAACAGAATTAGTAACCTGTTGCAAAAAAAAAACATTTTCTTCGTATTCCCTCGAGAAAAAACTCTAAATAAACACAACCATATGAATTAACCTCCATGCAAATGTCATTCCATGTTTACTTCACGATCAAAATTTTCTTTTTCGTTTTCTTGCACACCAATTCTAGTACTTCTAACCAGCTACCAACAAAACGGACACATTGTAATAAGGTCCCCATGATGGCAAGCAATTCCGTCTTTACCATAAGGGTATATGGGGCACGAGCCCAGGGCTCCCGGCTTGATGGGGGCCTCAAAATGCCGAAGTCGTCATTTACACGGAAAAAAGATGAGCTCAATTTCTAGTGCAATTTTACAAAGAATTGCCGTTAAAATTTCTAAATTTAAATTTAAATCGAAAAGCAAATGACATTTCTAAATATTTTTTAAACAGTGAACAAAATTTTATTAAACCTAAAAAAAATTCAAAAAAATACATAACGTAAAATTTCTTAATTAATCCTATAAAATGTATACAAATATTTAAATAACTTAAAATGTTTAAAAGATTTTTTTTTTTTAATATATTTAAAATTTATTTTATTGTTTAGTTGATTTTACTCGGTAGTATAGTAAAATTTACTAACCATTATTATACCATATAATATACAAGGTGTCTCAAAAGAAATTTTATATTTATTTAGCTTACTGCGTGAACGCAACGTATCCGAGGGGCGCGGGGGTTATGTCAATCGGTAGCCTGGCTCTTGGGAATTCAATCGCTATGGAGCGTTTCTCGGGAGCAGACCGCGCGTTATGCGTGCGAGAGTTTTACAAAAACGGTGATTCGGCGACTGTAGCGCGTAGTAAATTCTGCAGTATTCGAGGTTTTCGCCACTTAAATTATGCGCCAAGCATTCCTCTCATTCGACGTTGGGTTAAAAAGTTTGAAGAGACTGGTACAACGCTGGATAAATCAAAATCCGGGCGACCTAGGTCATCAAGAACGGTAGAAAACGTGGAGAATGTTAATCAGTCTGTTCGTGACGACCCGAACCTTTCAATTCGGAAGCGCGCAAGTGCTTTAAATGTGCATAGATCATCATTACATCGCATTATGCACAAAGACCTAAAGCTGCACCCCTACAAAATTCTATTGGTGCAAGAATTAAAGCCCCAAGATGCCAGTCAGAGGCTTAATTTCGTAAATCAGGTGATTCAGCGATTTTCAACGTTTACCAACATTTTGTTTTCGGATGAAGCTCATTTTCATCTTAATGGCCACGTAAATAAGCAGAACTGCCGCTACTGGAGTGCGACGAATCCGAAACGCAAACATCAGAAACCCCTACATTCGCCTAAAGTGACCGTATGGGCTGCGATGTCGGCGCGAGGAAATATCGGCCCTTACTTTTTTGAAGACGAAAGGGGGCGTGCAGTTACAGTGAATTCAGAGCGTTATGTGGAGATGTTAGACAACTTCTTGGTACCTGAACTGCAAAACTTTCCTGGCTATAACCAAAGAACATGGTTCCAACAGGACGGAGCAACGTCACACACGTCCAATATGTCTCTGCCACGTGTTCGCGAAATTTTCTCAGGCAAATTGATCTCCCGGAGAGGTGACATAAATTGGCCTCCACGCAGTCCAGATTTAACCCCTATGGACTTTTTCCTATGGGGCTTATCTTAAATCTAAAGTTTACGCCAATAAACCGACTTCACTGGCGCATTTGAAAGAAAATATCCGTCACGAAATGGCAGCCATCCCTGAGTCCACCTGCCGAGACGTCATAAGTAATTTTACTGTTCGATTAAATGAGTGCCGAGAACGCTAAATGTAGACCCATTTAGACGATATTATTTTTAAGAAATAAATCCCCAAAAAGTGTATTTTAATAATTAATAAACATTTTTTCTATATACGGCTTACTTTTTTTTTAATCGATCTACTAAATATAAAATTTCTTTTGAGACACCTTGTACTATAGACCAACTGTGGGAAACCTGCGGACCGTGTAAAGTTCCAACCCGGCCCGCGAGATCTTAGGAAGAAATAATAAATAAATATTTTCAAAAACTAAAATTAAGTTATGATTAAGTTAGTACCTAATATAAGGAAAAAGGAGAGATTTAAATATGATGATAAGAGAAATAAATATAATACTTAATTAACTTTGTTTTATTATTGTTTTTTACGTTTTCAGAAAAAAAAATAATAATACAAGTAACAAAAATATGTCCATTAACCCCTTAATGCACTCAGCCGAATTAACTCGGTTTCGAGAAATTAAATATTTTCCGCGTACCCGAGTTAAGTCGTGCAAACGGAATTTAGTTTTCACGCATAGGTTTCAACCAAGTATACATGCTAAACAGTTAAGTCTAAGAAGAATAGTTAATGTTCTGTTATGTACAATGAAAATAAAGAATAAAATAATTGGTGAAAAAACAACTATTTTTTTATTTTTAACTGGTGCGTTAAGGGGTTAACTACTACGGTCCGCGGACGAAACGTAAATCTTATTCTGGCCCGTGTTATACAAAAGGTTGCCCACCCCTGCTGGGTTACAGTAGCGCCGCGAAAACGTTCCAATATTCCTCCAACTGCGTTAGTTAGACCAATGTTTTGAATTCGGGCGCCTCGAAAAAGTTCTGATGCATTAAGGGCGCCGGGAACCGAGAATGTTTGGGAACCATTGCTATAGACAGTAAAATATACAAACTAAGGGATATGAATAATTTCTAAAAATATTCAATAAATTTTAACAAACTACTCAATTTTAAACAATCAATATTGAAATAATAATAGATATTATATTTTTTGTATGTGATTATTGCTATTTGTAAAATTTTTCTTTTAATTTGTAATTTGTAATTTTTTTTAAAAAGAGCGCTCATTTTCACGGCTAAAAAGAATAAAAAATTAATTACGAACGACTATGTTACAAGAACGACTTACTAATTTGTCAATCATGTGCTTAGAAAGTGATATTCTTCAAAAATTAGGCTTTTAGGACATAATAAAAGATTTTGCACAACAGAAATCCTGGAAGAATTGTTCATTATTAACGTAAGTCCAATTCTCAATATAGTAATTACTTCACTTATATTTGATTTGTATAAAGTTAACCGTAATAACCAATAAAGTCAATAAATAAAAATAAATACTGATGTTTTCATTCACATTTCTTTCCTAAACTCTGTGTGCCCAAGGGCCCCCTGCAAGGGCCATGCAGGGGGCATGGCCTAAGACGACACTGATGGCAAGAGAAGTAAGTTTCAACTTTCACCGTCTTTTTAGGGTTTTGTAGGTATGACCAAAAATTCCTTATACCGTCATTTTGTCGTCTGTCTGTCTGTCTGTCTGTCTGTCTGTCTGTCTGTCTGTCTGTCTGTCTGTCTGTCTGTCTGTCTGTCTGTCTGTTCGGTAAAAATTGTAGCCAAACGGCTAAACCTAGAGAGTTGAAATTTGGCATGCTTTTTTTGGATACAACTCTTTGACCCGCACATAAGAAAAATACTAAAACATCTAAAAAACATACCCCCCTAAAAATATAAACAAATATGTGCTCATCGAAAACAATTATTTTTTTTTAATTCTGACTAGGGTATCAAATGAAAGCCCTTAGTACGTGAATTAACGATCAAATTTTTATTTTTGCAAAATAAATTATTTTGATGCGATTTTTTCCAAAATTGTGCAAAAAAAATTTTGTCCCACACCCTGTAGCCCAGATGGTTTAAACTAAAAATCTAAAAAAATTCTAAGTAATGTATATTGGTGTGAACCGAAATAGTACAACAGGAATTTTTGATCAAATTATGTTTTCGGAAAATAACGCATTTTTGTGATTTTTGGTTCACAAAGTACAAAAGTTATATCAATGTAAGACACTCACATGCAAGGCGTGCGATGGCGTAATGGGTTAGAGCACTGGTCTGTGAAACGAAGGGTTTCGAGTTCAAGTACGGAGTGAATTTTATTTTTTCTGTTTTTTTTTTGCATTTTTATTATGTTGAAATTATTTTGTCAAAATTCTAGTTATATTTTGACAAATGATGCATTTAATTTTTAAGAGCGTAAATTTAATAACCAGTCTTATTATATGATTAACAGACGATAAATTATTTTAAAAATATCGTTCATTTTGCCGTGATTACTACAAAGTAAAATTTGTCCTACACACTCAGCATACCGCCTTCACTTATTATATACCTGCGAAACCCTGAAATGTGTGAATATTCACACTTCACATCAATTTTTTCATAGGACAATGAATATAATCCACGATCTAACTTCATGAAACACCTTTCCAATATATATCTCAATCCAAGCCTGCAAGTGACTTCCACAAATTGTCAACAATTCAATATAGTTCTTTATTTTGTGTGGAATTCAAGCGAAAAGTTATCAGAATTACTTGAATCACCCTGCCCTTCACCTTCGTATTATGAATTCTAGTTTCGTGCCAGGTTCATGGTTGACATTAACTTCAAGGTACGTTACTTTACCGTTTTAAGAATGAACTTCAACTTTCTACTACTATACTTCCCATATTTACTATAAATGTTTATTTGTTTTGTTTGTAAACAAATTCTGAAAAACAATCTTGGAGTATCAATTGATATATGTATTTATGTTGTGCAATTATTAAGATATAAGTGTTACATCCAGAAACATCTGGACAAATTAGTGTGATATGATTTATAGAATTATTGGATCAATTTTAAATTTCTGATGAAATATCGAGTCATATTGAAATAGGTTTAGAAGTAATAATAGTAGTTCTTGTTTCTTGTTATTATTTATCGAAAAGAATTTGGAAATCAAGAAGGACTATTTATCTCCTTAAGATGTATATTAAGGTAAATATTTACTTTTTGATATTTATTGCATACTTAGGTTATATTAGTATTAATTAAAAACCGATGTGACTCCGTGCAGGGATGGTCTGATCATATGAGTGCAGAGCCGCAGTAAGGGGGGGGGGGGCTAGTGCAGTAAGGAAAGGGGCGCTGACAGGCTTGCTAAGGGGCGCCATTGCGAAGATAAGGACCTTTTTTTTTTCGTCACTTGGATTTTGGGAGGTGAGGACCATTTTTGTCAAGGAAATATTTTCACACAACTAAAAAGGTGGAGCAGTTTTTGATACTTTTATTCAATAGCAATTTATTTCACAATTTTTAGAGATTTATCACAGATGATTTTTTAATTTATTTTGCATCACCTTATTTCTACAACGAGGCTAATCGCCGATGGTAGAGGCGAGCTCCTACACCTGAATGAGGGGTGAATGATTGTGAAAATGGGAGTAATTTTAACATATTATTCTCGCCCGAATAATATCACCAACGGGGATTCGAACCAGCTACAGCACAATTCAGACTGTTTTTACCAGTCAGAACTGCTCGATTTATTAACGAGCTCGGCCACTCTGTTGGCCAGATGGTTGCATTGATCTGTAGTAAAACATGTTGTCTTTATATACCACTATCTAAACTACGAATATGCAATTATGACTTGAAGAAAATTTTAATTTTATTTTTGATATGCATTTATCTAATTGCGGCTCATTAAGGGGTAGATTTGGACACGGGTAGGTTTACCAACCGTCCTACTTTAGTAGGACATGTCCTACAATTTAACTCCTTGTCCTACGTCCTACCTACAGTTAAAAAATATCAGAAATGTCCTACTTTATAGTATTTTTACTATTGAATACGCCTTAAATTTAAATGCCAAAACAATTAATGATAAGTATAAAACACGAGGAATAATTTTCCGAATTTTTAAAAATATGCCAGTTTATGTTTGTTATTCCAGCGCATAATGCTGTTGTGGAAAGAATTTTTAGTTTAATGGAAGCATAATGGTCAGACGAGCGAAATCGATTGTCAATTGATACAGTTAAAAATTTCATGTTCGTGAAATTTAATTATAAAAATAAAACATGTTTAGAATTTTTCTATATCATTAAGGATAAAGCTTTATTAAAAAAAACAGGTACACCTAAAAAATATGATTTTATTAAAAAAAAAAAAAGAAAATGTGAACGCCAACCAATAAACATATCTAATTATATTTTTATTACCATATACCTATATATTTAAATTTGATTGTTAATTATTTATTGGTTGTTTCTTATTAATTATATATAAAGAAAATTTAAAAAATGTCCTATGATTTATTTTATATTTTTATTTCTAAAATGTGATTTTGTTAAATATAAAGAAAGATGTAAACCAATAAATATATAATTAAATTTTCATATTAGTAGTATTACTTATTATTTATTGATTGTTTCTTGTTAATTGTATGTTATTAAGAAATGTATAAAAATGAATTATAATTTATTTTATAATTTTATTTCAAAAATTAAATATATATTAAACATAATTAATTAAATCTTCTGGTATTTCTTTTCAACCTTGGAGTAAGTTAAATTATGTAGTCAATTCTTGGGATATTAGGTCAATAAGTAAAACACTTAGATATTCATATATTTGAATAGACCGGTTTCGACAATTTTATTGACTTCCTCAGAGATACTGAAGAAGACAATAAAATTGTCGAAACCGGTCTATTCAAATATATGAATATCTAAGTGTTTTACTTATTGACCTAATATCCCAAGAATTGACTACATAATATAATTAATTAAGGTTGGATCCCATTATAAGGCCTTTTTGAAAATTTGTTTAATAATATATAATCTATAATAAAATGTTTTTAATAATATTATATTAAACAAATTTTAAAAAAGGCCTCATTATGAAAAAAAAGCCTTAATATAAAAAAAGGCCTTGTTATGGGATTTGACCTTAATTATGATAGGTACCTATATATTTCGTAACATAATAAAAATTAAAAAAAAAACTGTCCTACTAAACTACTATTTTTAGTAGAAATATCCTACTCTATCACGAGCGATATTTGGTGACCCTAGACAGGGGTGAGATACATCTGGACCTGTAGAGTGATTTTTATTTTATGAATATTAAGCAATTTTTATACACATTGTCGTCTTTAATTTTATAAATTTCATTATGATTTTGACCAAAAAGAATTATATATACTTTTACATTTTAATATTTTAATGTGATGTATTTACTGCTAGTGGATGTTCTCCTTGTTAGTATTCGACGCATGTTTATTATCTCACTCTCGTGTGCATGAACATTTATGCATTCATGTAATCTCTTGCGGAAACTGTTAATTTGGACGTTTGCCATTGCTGGTAGTACTAGGCTAGAATAGTACAATATAGTGAGTATTAGTATCAAAAAGATATAATACTTCATGAGTTATATAAAATATTTTCGGACGTTTCGGAAACTGCTCAACAATCTGTTTCCGTCTTCAGCGATCACGAGAAGTGATAAAACGTTTTATCGAGAAGTGATATTATACTGAAAAAATCAGCTGTGGCCACCACAGTACCGCCATCGTAAAGTACTTATATAAAATACATTCTAGAAGCAGAGTAGAAATAACTTGGCCTAATATTTTCTAACAGAGATATTATTTATCATGACCATGGAAATGTTACATATCAGTATGAAAAAATTGACTTTTACAGAAATTATTCGAAATTTTTCGTTTTATCAAAGAACGTTTCAAATAAAAGTTATTAGTTATTACTTTTATAGCAACTTTTGTTCAATAATTTTTTTCGAAATATTTTTCTGTTGTGAAATATTCACAAAAATCTTATAATCGACACGAGTAACCTCCCATTTTTAGTCGACCGATTTTTACCAAAAGTTGATCAACTCGTTCCATTGATGGCAGAAGCTTAAATATGAAGTTTCATAAAAATCCTTTCAGCCGAATTTGCTCTGAACGTGTACACAGACAGACGGACAGACAGACGGACAGACAGACGGACGGACAGACGGACGGACGGACAGACAGACAGACAGACAGACAGACAGGCAGACAGACAGACAGACGGACAGACAGACGGACGGACAGACAGACAGACAGACAGACAGACATCATGCTAAAAATAGTCAAAACGTTATGTAGGGACCTCAATTCGTGGAGATCCATCGAAATGTCAAAATCGGTATGATCACAATACCTCCCTTATATATGTTGACGGTCGGTAAAAATGAAACATGAAATTTTATATAAGACGTTTATCAGAACGCCCCCTTGTTTCTTGAGATTGAGGAAATTTTGCCACGATATCAGCCCTAAACATTTTCTGTCATTTTGTTTAGGGGCTTGATCCCCTATCAAACACTCAAAAACACGTTTTTAAGCGAGGCATATTTGAACGTGAGCCTTATCAAAGAAAAAAAAAACTTCTGGGGCCGCAAGAAAAATTCTGGATGCCTGACGCATAGAAAACTTTCATTTAATGCTTCATTTAATTGTTGTCGATGTTGACCGTACTCAGTCTTTATTCCATGTACTTTGGCACCCTTCAAGATACTGAAAGGGGTCCACTTTTCTTAAAAAGTTGAGAAATACTGGCCAAATGTTTGACTATGTCAATATTTTTTTTTTTTTTTGGAAACAGTTGTTATGAAAGGAAATGTTTCATGGTTTTGTTGATTTTATATATATTTTGTCTAATTATTTATTTACTATTTATGCACAAACAAAAACACACTCATCGTTGTCTACTAAATCAACAAAAAATATTTTAAATACACTTGAATCGTCTCTTATTTCTAGAGAGTTTCGAGTACAGTGCTAGAATATTGTTGTTCATCCAATTACCATTAATTTGCATTTAATCAGAGATTTAGATTTTTTCCTTTATTTTCCGATTGTCTCTTTAATTATTTAAACTAAATCATAAACTAAAGGAAAAACTTCCAAATTTATTAAACTGAAAAGGAATAATTTTTCATCATCACAGTGCACGATCTTAGTTAGCAAAAAAAAAAAACTGCGAAAAAATTCAGGACTTAAACTTGGAAGTTATTCCACATCCAATGTATTCACTCAATCTCGTGCCTTCCGATTTTAACTGTTTACGTCTATTGATCATATACTCAGAGATAAACAATGTCGAAATATCACCGATGTAGAAAATCACCTGATCAGTTATTTTCAGTCAAAACCAAAAAAATTCTATAGAGAGGGCATCGAAAAATTAGTACAACGTTGGGAGGCCGTAATAAATAATAATGGTGGAAATTACAAGTTTAAAACCACGCCTATGAAGACATATTAAATTTAGTTCAGAGATTAAGTACTTCCTAAGACTACTTATTATCAATATGAAGGTTGTATTGCTAATAAATATTCTGGTATTTACGGAAATACAACTTAGGTGTATGAACCTTTTTTGGTAAATAAATAACAAAGTAATGTAAACAAATTGAATGATAGTACAAAAACATAATGTATTATACAATAACAACAAACCGAATATAAAGATAATTTTTTACAATAATTGAGTTTTAAAATGATAATACAAAAGCTGTTAAGGTATCTGTTATTATACCGATAAGTTAAAATTAAAAAACTACCTTAGTACCCAAAATTTTATCAAATATCATTGTTTAAGTTTAAACAGACTTGCAAAGATATCTGTGACTATAAAAAAAAATTCTTTCTACTATTTATACAAGAAAATAGAAGAAAAATGTGTGTAAAGGAAATTACACAGAACTACATAGAACAAACAAAAGAAAAAAATAATTTTAATTTTACGGACGTTTTTATTTACCAGACGTACTGACAGAAGCAGATTAATATCAGATGCGGATTTATAATATTTTGGGATTTAGGCGCAAATTTCTTCTGGTGTCCCTCCTCTATATAATTACATTCATAATAGCATTTTTAAATAAGGGGGGCCCTTATTAGGACCTTCTCCTCTAATAAAAAAAAAAACTGGAAAAATAAATTTATTATAACTTTTCATTAAACAAATCATTAATCATAAAAGAAAACATTAATCAATAAAAATCAAACATTTATACTTAATTAATTATACACTAACTACTTAATTTAATTTTAAATATATCTCCTTCTTACTTTGTTTTTGGCAAATGTATCCATTAACGTATCATAATTAATTTCGTTTCATCAGTGGCGGAGTTTGAGTACCGCTGGCGACAGTGAATTACGTAGTGTGTTAATGTGAATTTAAATAACGATTATTAAATATAAAACCGAAATATAAAATTAAATATTCACTTAATAGTATAGTTAAAGCTGAGTAAATCAATCTGTGATAATAATTAATGTTTGTGCAGTGATTTCTAAGTGATAAATTGTGTGATAAAGTGCGTTATCAGTGATAAGTGGCATAAGTCACATTGATCAGCTGAGCGACTTAACGCAGAGCGCAAGCGCAAAGTCACCGCGCCAGTGAATATCAAAAGTTCCGAAACGCGGCAATAGTGTTACCCGATTTCGAGCCCTATTACGTGGGAACTTCTGAGCAGAGATAATAAAAGAGAAAAAGAAGAAAAATAATTTCATATGAGCAACCAGAATAAGAGAGAAAGAGGCGAGATAACGAGTCCACAGTCGGAAGAAGAAATATTCAAAAGAAGTAAGTTATTCCCCCGGACGCCAGAAAGACGAAAACAGGAATTGAGTACAAGAAAAATGGAGAAGATAGAAAGAATGTTTGAGGAGTTGAAAGGTATGATAAAGAAAAACACGGAAGAGAATGAAAATGTGAAACAAATGTTAGCAAAACATATAAAGGAGAATGAAAAAATGAGGGAGGATATAAAGAAGAAAGAGGAACAATGGCAAGAAGAAAAAGAAGTCCTAATCACTAGAATTGAAAAACTAGAACAGAGAGCAGAGGTACATGAAAAAGAAAAGAGGAAAAATAATGTAATAATCACTGGTTTTAAAGTGAGACAAGATAAGAAAAAAGAAGTAGAAAAATTGCTTAAAGATGTTATACAGGTGGAAGTGGAGGTACAAACAGTTAAACAAATAGATGGAAAAAGTAATAATGAGATGCTTTTAGTAGAAATGAAAGACTGGAAAGAGAAGCAAATGGTAATGAAAAATAAATGGAAATTAAAAGGAAAAGACATTTACTTTGAACATGACCTCACAATGAATGAAAGAAGAATACAAGCCGAACTTCGCAAAATCGCAAGAACTGAAAGACAAGCAGGTAAAAGAGCAGTAGTGGGGTATAAGAAATTATGGCTCGAAAATGAAATATATAGATGGAGCGAAAGAGATAACAAAATTGTTAAGGAAAAAGCTCCAAAAAACGATTAAAGGAAAGCAAGTGGAAACCTAGAAAGACGAATATGGCAATGAAAACGGACAGGAGTATGGTTACTGAAACAATTAGTAATAGAAAAGGGTATGATAAACAAAAGGGAAAAACTTTAAAAAATTATAGTGTAAGGAATATGGTATCATTAGGAACATGGAATCTAAGAGGGATTAAGGATAAAGAAAATGAAATAGTGGAAGAAATAGAAAAAATGGATATAGATTATATTGGGTTTACTGAAACTAAAAAGAAAGGAAGTGGATTAAGACAACTAGAGAAGGGATATTGGATGTATTGGTCAGGGATAGATTTGAAAGAAAATGCACAAGCGGGAGTGGCAATTGGAATAAAGAGAGAAAATATGGAATACGTAAGAAAAGTTAATCTAATAAATGAGAGGATGTTAACATTAGAGGTAAAAATGGATGAAGATTATGTCACTCTGATGGTAATTTATGCTCCGAACGAAGATGCAAAAAAGGAAGAAAAGGTCAAATTTTATGAAACCTGGCAGGAAGAGATAGACAGGATAGACACAAAGATAATTATAATGGGAGACTTGAATGGAAGGGTTGGCATAGAGAACTCAGGATTTGAATGGTGTTTAGGAAAACATGGAGAGAAAGAGAGAAACAGCAATGGCCAACGAATAATTGATTTATGCATAGAAAATGAATTAGTGATAACAAATTCACATTTCATGCATAAGGAAATTCATAAAGTAACACGAGAAGTGAAAAGCAGAAACGAGAAATCCATAATAGATTATTTTCTGGTAGGTAGGGAAATATGGCCTAAAGTTAAAGACGTAAAGGTCAAAAGAGGACCGGAAATAGGAAGCGATCATTTCCTGCTCAGAATGGACTTGATTTTAAGGACAAAGAAAAAAGAACAAAAGAGAAAAACAATCATAAATAAAAAGATAAAATGCTTTAAGTTAAGGATAACAGAACACAAAGAAAAATACCAAGATTTACTTAAAAGCAAAATAGGGAACATGACAAACTACGCCCTAGTGGAAGAAGAATGGCTGGCATACAAAAATAATATACTGGAAGCAGCAAAAGCAAGTTGTGGTACGTGCACAATAAATAATAAGAAAGGTAAGAAAACAGCATGGTGGTCCGAAATGGTAAAGAAGGCTGTGCAAGAGAAGAAGAAACGATGGAAAATTTATTTATCAACTAGAAAGAGCCAAGACTATATATCGTATAAGAAGGAAAGAAAAAATGTTAAACACATAATAAAAGAGGAAAAAGACAGATCGTGGAAAGAATTTGGAGAAAAAATGGAAAGGAATTACAGAGAAAATCAAAAAATGTTCTACGGGGCAATTAGAAATATGAGAAAGAAAAAGGGGCCAACTCTAAAAAACATAAAAGATAAAGATGGAAATATTCTACAGACAGAAGAAGATATAATGGAAAGGTGGAAACAATATTTTGAGGAGTTGTTGGAAGGAAATGAAGGACAACCAAGAGAAGAAAACACAAAACAGGACGGAATAATAACAGAAATCACAAAAGAAGAACTGGAAAAAGCAATTGCCAAAGCCAAGTTAGGGAAAGCTCCAGGAAATGACAAGATAACAATGGATATGATAAAAGTAGCTCCAGAAGAAGCAAGAATAAAGCTGTTAAAGATAATGAATAAGGTGTTACAGAACGGTGAAGCTCCGGAGGACTGGAAGATTGGAATAATTACGCCAATATTGAAGAAAGGAGATTCGAGAGAGTGTAGCAACTACCGAGGAATCACTCTTTTAAGCACAGTTGGGAAAATCTTTGCTAGAATCATAGAAGAAAGGTTAAGAGGAAAATTAGAAAGTACACTGGAAGACAACCAGTACGGATTCAGGCCGAACAGAGGAGTTTTAGATCCAATATTTATGCTGCGACACATTAGTGAAAAAGCACTTCGAGAAGACAGGGAGATACATCTATGCTTTATAGACCTGGAAAAAGCATACGACAGGATAATGAGAGAAGATGTTTGGAGAATACTCAGGTCAAGAGGAATAGAGGAATACCTTGTAGCAGGAGTACAAAGCCTTTATGATGGGACAAAATGTTATGTACAGACCAACAACTGCAAGTCTAGGTATTTTGAGACAAAAATCGGCCTAAGGCAAGGGTGTATATTGAGTCCACTACTCTTCACAATAGTGCTCGATACAGCCATTAA
This sequence comes from Liopterus haemorrhoidalis, assembly GCA_963971575.1. Lineage (NCBI taxonomy): Eukaryota > Metazoa > Arthropoda > Insecta > Coleoptera > Dytiscidae > Liopterus > Liopterus haemorrhoidalis. The sequence goes on along the minus strand of OZ020619.1, from coordinate 30,195,595 downwards.
AAACGCCAGAAAAGAAGTAAAGAAATACCACATAGGGCAATGGAAAATGAAGCAAATTACCATCACAGAGCTATGCTACGCAGACGACAAAGTTCTAATCGCTAGCAATGAAGAAAATCTGCAAGGTAACCTAGACATCTTCAGCAAGTGGCTTAGCAGAATAAATATGAAGATCAGCTGCGAGAAAACAAAGAGCATGATCATCAGTGCAAAACCGGAAAAACACCATATTACATTAAACGGAAAAACACTCCAACAGGTTGAGCAGTTTAAGTATCTGGGATCTGTTTTCTCTGCAGACGGAAAAATAGACAGGGAAATAACGGAACGAGTTGGGGCTGCTGGTAAGCTGTTTAACAGTATCAAGACCTCCTTCTTAGGGAAAAAGGAAATTCCAACAGAGGCTAAAGTCCAAGTCTTCAAGAAAGTAGCCATCCCAATACTTACATATGGATCAGAAGCTTGGACAACTACAGAGAAACTTAAAAGCAGAATAAGAAGCAGCGAAATGAGATTTCTACGGAAGATCAAGGGAAGAACAAAACTGGATCGTATAAAAAACACAGAGTATAGAGCAGAACTAGGAACAAAACCAGTAGAAGAAATGATAGAAGAAGGACAGTTGAGATGGTTTGGTCATATACAAAGGATGGATGATAGTAGAGATACAAAAAAGGTTTATGAAGCCAGGGTAGCTAAAAGGAGACGAAGAGGAAGACCTAGGAAGGAATGGAATGATGAAATAAGAAGAGCGGTAGAGAGAAGAGGTACCCCTTGGTGTGAAGCAAGAAGTAGGACTCAAAATAGGAAGGAATGGAAAATACTGTGGAGACGATCCCCCGTGAAAGAAGAAGACAAATACAAATAACATTCAAACTCTCACAAAGCCCGACACCAGAAATGGTAAAAGGGCTCAACGATTAAGTAAAAAAGTAAGTTCATCAGTGGCGCAACAAGGGTGGTGCGACAGGTACCGCCGCACCAGGCGCCGGATTCATAGGGGCGCCGAATGGCCAATTTTTTTTTTTTTATTATTATCTTTTATATTAATAAACTATAATCAACACAAATTTGATTTCATAATCGAAAATTTTAAATGGCAGGCAAGATCATTAATTGATGACTGTACAACTGCCACTGCAATGCAATTATTAGAAGTGATCCACACTTACGATTTAAAAGATGTGTACCCTAATATTGGCATTGCACTGTGCATATTTTTAACGCTCCCTGTAACTGTTGCTTCGAATTAACGCAGTTTTAGTAAATTAAAGTTAATAAATAATTATTTGCGTTCTACAATGGTCCAAGAGCTTGTAAAATTTAGCTTTAATATCAATAGAAAATACTACAGCGCAGTCATTAAATTATGAAGACTTAATTAACGAATTTTCACAGGTAAAAGCCAGAAAAGTTAAATTATTAAAATACCTAAATATATATTATTTTTTGTTCAAATATCCCTTTTTTTTGTCATTAAATATATAAATTTTTATTTATTTTGTTATTTAATTATGTAATACTAGCTGAGTACCCGTGCTTCGCTACGGTTTATTGACGGTTTGCCATCATCGTGCAATTATTGTAAGTCATGATTCTTTATAGATCACATTGCTGACTCTCTCCTCAGTTGTAGATTCACCCCGTTAGAGGTTCATTTGTGTAAAATTCGTAGGATGTTTCTAAACATGTGCACGGGTAACTTTTAAGTTATAAAATGAATGTTATAACTTAATAAACACAGGAAATACGACGGGTTGTATAATTCACCCCGATTATAGATTTACCCCTTTAGGGGTTGATTAGGAAAGAATCCAGAAATAAAATTTTCGACATTTGTATGGTTAATCTTTATAAGCAAAAGCCAAGTCGATGTCTTATTGGTACTAAGAGATATTAAGGAATTCTTGATATCACATTTCAGCCCTTAGGGGTTGAATTTCGAAAAATACCGTCTTAGTGGGAACTTACGTCATACAGGGAATATACTTTACGAATTTCATGTATCTTGTCCAGAGGACGTTCTATCGAGTAAAAAATACCCATTTACCCCTTTAGGGGTGAAATTTTTAAAAACTGTCAAAACTATTTCGAGATATTTTAAAAAGACACCGATATGCCAAAAAAGGATTGTTATAACTCAATAAACACAGGAAATACGAAGGGTTGTATAATTCACCCCGACTGTAGACCCCTATAGGGGTTGATTCGGCAAACATCCTGAAATAAGTTTTTCGTATGGGTAATATTTGTAAGCAAAATCCAAGACGATATCTTATTGGTCCTAAGAGGTATTGAGGAATCTTTGAAATCACATTTCACCCCTTTTCACTTCTTAGGGGTGGAATTTCGAAAAATCCCGTCTTAGTGGGTGCTTACGTCATGGAGGGAATATACTTCACGAATTTTATTTATCTATGTGCAAGGGATGTTCAATCGAATACAAAATTCCCATTTACCCCTTAAGGGTGAAATTTTAAAAACTGTCAATACCATTTCAAGATATTTTGAAGACACCTATATGCCAAAAGGAATTTTATAACTCAACAAAGACAGGGAATATGATGGGTTGGATAATTAACCCTGTTCGGAAATTCACCACTTTAGGGGTGGGTTAGAACAAAATCCTGAAATAAGTTTTTCAATATTTATATGGGTAATCTTTGTAAGAAAAACCAAGACGATATCTTATTGGTCTGTAGAGATATTTAAGAATCCTTGAAATTATGTTTCACCCTTTAGGGGTTGAATTTCGAAAAATCCCGTCTTAGTGTATGCTTACCTCATGGAGGGAATATACTTTGCGAACATCATGTATCTATGTCCAAGGGATGTTCTATCAAATAAAAAATATCCTTTTACCTCTTTAGGGGTGAAATTTTGAAAAACTGTCAAAACCATCGAGATATTTTAAAAAGACATCTATATGCCAAATAGGAATTTAATAACTCAACAAACACAGGAAATACGTCGGGTTCTATAATTCTCCCTGATTGTAGATTCACCCTTTTAGGGGATGAATAGGACAAAATCCTGAAATAAGTTTTGCAACATTTATATGGATAATATTTAGAAGCAAATATGAAGGCGATATATAATTGGACCTGTGAGATATTGAGGAATCCGTGAAAACACATTTTACCCCATTTCACCCCTTAGGGGTTGAATTTCCAAAAATCATTTCTTAGGGGGTTGTTAAGTCATAAAAAGGATATACTCCCCGAATTTTATGTTTCTCTGTCTAGACGACATTCTATCGAATATAAAATACCAAATTACCCGTTTAGGGGTGAAATTTAAAAAAAAAAGGTCAATACACTTAAATATTTTCAAAAGACACCTATATGCCTAAAAGAAATGTTATAACACAACAAACACAGAAGATGCGAACGGTTCCATAATTCACCCTGATTGTAGATTCACCCCTTTAGGGGTTGATTAGTACAAAATCACGAAAAATAAGTTTTTCAACATTTATGTGGGTAGTCTTTGTAAGCAAAAGCAAGGCGATATATTCTTGACCTAAAAGATACTGAGGAATCCGTGAAAACACATTTCACCCCTTTTAACCCCTGAGAGGCCGAATTTAAAAAAATTATTTCTTTGGGGGTTCTTAAGTCATAAAAGGAATATACTCCCCGAATTTTATGTTTCTTTATCTAGACGAAATTCTATCGAATAAAAAATACCAATTTACCCCTTTAGGGGTGAAATTTAAAAAAACGGTCAAAACACTTTCTATATTCTCTAAAAGGATACCTATATGCCAAAAAGGAATGTTATAACACAAAAAACACAGAAGATGCGAAAGGTTCTATAATTTACCCTGATTGTAGATTCACCCCTTTAGGGGTCAATTAGAACAAAATCCTGAAATAAGTTTTTTAATATTTACATGAGTAATCTTTGTAAGCAAAAACCAAGTCGATATCTTATTGGACCTAAGAGATATTAAGGAAACCGTGAAGCCATATTTTACCCCTTTTAACCCCCTTTTCACCCACTTAGAGGATGAGTTTCGAAAAATCCGTTCTTAGTGGGTGCTTACGTCATGGAGGGAATATACTCGCCGAATTTCATGATTGTAGGTTCAGTGGTTTGGGCTGGGCGTTGATTATGAGTAGGTAGCTTAGTTACGATTTTATATATATAGATAATATTTCTTTAGCCTTTTTGTGTTTCATTTTAGGTGTTTTTCATTTTGTGTTTGATTGACCTAGAGTTTATATTTTGTCCCTTTTTATATTAGTTGATTATCATGATTTTTGAGTTTATTAAAAGATTTGTAACATAATTTGTTAATATAATCGTTAATATTGCAATTTAAACCAAACCAAAGAAAAAGGTTAAAACTAAACTAAAAAATAATAACAACGAATGTTTTTTTTAAATTTTTTTATACATTTATTGTTAAAAAAATGACTTTATAATATATATTTTTGTATGTTCCTTTACTGGTAATAAGATAGTTCCTTTATTAGGAGTAAGTGTTCCTTTTCTGGCGATTTTGTGATTTTTATGAATAAAGTTGTTTTTTATTTTTCTAAGTTATTCTTTTATTTTCACTTGCATCAAAATAAAACAATAAGATTTTAAGGATTCTTTATAAAATATGGTAAGTAAATATCTTAAATAACATTTTGGTGAAAAAAACAACGTAAGTAAATGTTTTAAATGTTCCCTTACTGATGTAATCACCCTACTATAAAATTTTTAAAATTTTGTAAGTAATTAGTGAGGGGGGGGGGCGCCAAATAATTTTACGCACCAGGCGCCAATTTATGTTGTTGCGGCACTGCGTTTCATCGACCACTTTAAAAAATATTCCCATTATTGACATGGCTGAAACCAATTTTAATTTATTTATAACAAGACATATATATCTGCTGGCAGTAGAGGAGCAAACATTAACGTTGTTCGATGTATAGATATATATGGGTGTGATTTACCATGAAATTAAAAGAGGAACCTTCAAGAAACGAGAAGTAAAAAAAATTGTGCGACGTTGCCTTCGGAGTGCTCAAAATATGTATCAGTCAAAAGTTATATTGATAACTGATAATGCTCCTTGTCATGCTTCAATCGTAGAAGTTTTCCAAAAAAATTAATTGGTTGGCCATCGATTACTCAGACTTGGTCCATACAGTCCAATGTTAAATGTTATTGAACATGCTTGGTCAAGCTTAAAAGCTGACTTTAAAAGAGTTTTAGCCGTTCAAATGCCATATCGACGCGCGTGCTATATATCCTAAGTCAGTGTTACCCAATCCGTGGTCTGCGACTTCGGCAGCAATAAAAGATTCGTTCCGTCAGTGGTTGAAAACCACTTTGAAAAAAAAATTGCAAATTTTTTTGTACACGATTAGTACCAGTTTTGAAACTATTAACTATTGATTTAGTTTTTGGATTATAATTCGGGAAGAATATCCAGCACTGAGCGAAAAAACTCTTAAAATACTCCTTCCTTTCCATTCAACATACATGTGGCAAACTGCATTTTCTGCGCTTAATGCCATTAACACGAAGCATAGAAACGTTTAGATGTGAATCCGGCATTGAGATTGTCTTTAAATTCTTTAAGGCATAATATTGAGAAACTGGTAACCGATAAGCAAGCACAAGGCTCCCACTGAATGTATTGTAAATTGTTGTTACGAATAACCATAAAAAATAATTTAATTCTTATTTCTACACCAATACATTCTTTTTTTTCCATAAGCTTTATTTTTAGACGCTGTGACTGCTTTTTCTTGTTACATTTTCCTTGTTATGTTTTAGTGAATACCAATTTGTATTATTGAATATACGAGTATGACTATTCCTTTAGTAGCGATTTAAAGATTTTCATTTAAGTCACTAATCTAAATCTAAATAATACGTGGTGGTGGTCTACAACTCTAATGTGATTTGGAAATGTGGTCCGCCGGTGTAAATAGGTTGGGAACCATTGTTTTAAGTGACATAGACATTGTTTGTCAGAAATTAAAAAAAACAAAAAAAATTTTTTACTTGCAAACAATTAAATTATTCTTCTTATAATATACTCTAGTAATTTAGATGGGTAGTATTAATCGCAAATAGCCATCGTTGGTGTGCGCCAAAAATGATAATTAACTGTTAATTAATTAGAAAATAATATACGATACACAAAATAGAAACTAGCCCCTTTTTTAGGAACTTTGAAAACCTTCGAAAGTATTAAATATAAGGCATTTAAATTGTTTTCTGGCTAATTTAACTTGCCACTAGATAGATACTTATGTTATTTACTCAGATTTATCAAAAACGCAGTTTATCAAAAAAATGTCAGTTTGGAGGTATTGCACGCGCGTCGTCGATATATCCTAGCTAATGAAGACAGAGCAAATATGACCCAAACCGAGTATCGTCTACAACGGTTAGAGACTATTATAATTGAAAATATAATTCTCATTACATATTGCAATTTTAACACCAACGAATTTTATGCAAGATGATTAGAAAATGGTTCTTTGTTTCTAAGTTTTACTGGTTAAGATATGTTAAGATAACGTTTATCTTCGGTGCATTTTTATAAATTTGGTTTTTTGATGTGCGATCACCGGTCTTCGTTACGGAAAATTTAGGAAGATTATACAAGGTGTCTCAAAAGAAATTTTATATTTATTTAGCTTACTGCGTGAACGCAACGTATCCGAGGGGCGCGGGGGTTATGTCAATCGGTAGCCTGGCTCTTGGGAATTCAGTCACTATGGAGCGTTTCTCGGGAGCAGACCTCGCGTTATGCGTGCGAGAGTTTTACAAAAACGGTGATTCGGGGACTGTAGCGCGTAGAAAATTCTGCAGTATTCAAGGTTTTCGCCACTTAAATGATGCGCCAAGCATTCCTTTCATTCGACATTGGGTTAAAAAGTTTGAAGAGACTGGTACAACGCTGGATAAATCAAAATCCGGGCGACCTAGGTCATCAAGAACGGTAGAAAACGTAGAGAATGTTAATCAGTCTGTTCGTGACAACCCGAACCTTTCAATTGGGAAGCGCGCAAGTGCTTTAAATGTGCATAGATCATCATTACATCGCATTGTGCACAAAGACCTAAAGCTGCACCCCTATAAAATTCAATTGGTGCAAGAATTAAAGCCCCAAGCCCCGTGTTCGTGAAATTTTCTCAGGCAAATTGATCTCCCGGAGAGGTGACATAAATTGGCCTCCACGTAGTCCAGATTTAACCCCTATGGACTTTTTCCTATGGGGTTATCTTAAATATAAAGTTGACGCCAATAAACCGACTTCACAGGCGCATTTGAAAGAAAATATCGTCACGAAATGGCAGCCATCCCTGAGTCCACCTGCCGAGACGTCATAAGTAATTTTACTGTTCGATTAAATGAGTGCCGAAAACGCGAGGGTCTACATTTAGACGATATTATTTTTAAGAAATAAATCCCCAAAAAGTGTATTTTAATAATTAATAAATATTTTTTCTATATACGGCTTACTTTTTTTTTAATCGATCCACTAAATATAAAATTTCATTTGAGACACCTTGTACATTAGATCATCCAACTCAATCAAACGAGAGCGATTGTGCGGACAGTTACTTTTCGCCCGTTTTATCGTTAGTAGTTTTGATTTAAATTTCTTTGCTGGTCACCCCCATGGCAATGAATGCGTTAAGGTGGTCCTGAATTTATTGAAAAAATAAGAATCTATTATATAACGTTTACATACAACGTTTATTAAACATTTCAATACGACATTTGAACATAGCCTAGCGAGAAGCTTGTGTTAATTTTTACTTTATATTTATAAAATGTATTTTTAGGTACACGGAAGCAAGAGAAACTAAAGATCTACCTAAAACCACGCGGCGATCGACCGGTAGATCGCGATCGACTGGTTGGGCAGTCCTGGTATAGACTATTACGAAAATATATACTCCATTTTATTTTTCATATTTAATTTGGCACCTAGTTTGGTGCTCCCTCCAAAGTGGTGCCTAGTGCAGCTATGGGTAAATCCGCCACTGATTAATGTATAAAGTCATAGAATACAACCCCATTACAAACCAGAATATCTTGGACAGTGATAAGGAACGAGCACAAATACCATATCCAACAGAATATTATGCCTAGGTCTTACCGTAAATACTGTCAAAAGTTTTTAATTAAATTCAGATGCTTAAAGATATTAAAATTTATGCACATAGTAGAGTAAATACCTTGCAATTATTGTAATTCTGTTACTTTTGATAATGACAAAAAGGTCGAAACATGTAAAGTTGTTGATATTAAATATTTAGTGGAATTAACAAGTGTTTTATTTAATATATACTAGGATATATAAATTAGTTCGTTTGTGTATGTATGTATGTATGTATGTATGTATGTATGTATGTATGTATATATGTATATAGGTATGCATGTATGTATGTATGTATGTATGTATGTATGTTCCTTCAAAACGAAAGAACGGCTGCACCTATTTAAAAAATATTTATAGCATCGTGTTCATGGCATCTTAATGGAAAAATATGCGTGTTTTTATGACTTTCAGAGTCCCTGATTTTTTTTAAAATAATTAAAATCAAGCAAAATGTTTTAAATCATATGGTAATAATTCTCTAAAAACATAAATGCTTAATAGGTACTCTGTAACTGTTGATCTGAAGTCTGATTTGCACTAATGTGTTCATAAAATCTTTCCGCAGACTAAAGTCTCCTTTTTATGACTAAAAATATGTAATTATCATTTTCTGTAATTTGTGAGTGGTGGAATAGTGTAATGAACTTAAATCTTTATAGTGAACGTATATTTATATGTATTATTTATATCAACCCGCTATGGAAGCCATTTATCAATATACATATTTCTTATTAATTTAATGAAGACTTAATGAAGATACGACGCAAATGCAAAAAAATAAATTAGGATTTTTTAATTTATATTTTCATCACATCATAATCAACAGATTTTTGATAATAATTTTTATTCGATATTTGAGTAGTATCTAAGAGCTTCCATTTAATTTGTTTAAACATCATTAGAAAATAGAAATTAACTAATCATCGAGCAAGCTCCTTAAGAAGGCGATTCGTTCTCATCTATTAACAATTTTTACCGACCGCCAACATATATAAGGGAGGTATTGTGATCATACCGATTTTGATATTTCGAGATTTCGATGGATATCCACGAATTGAGGTCCCTACATAACGTTTTGACTATTTTTAGCATGATGTCTGTCGGTATGTCTGTCTGTCTGTCTGTCTGTCCGTCCGAGCTTTCTTTGATGCCACAAAATTAATTTTAAAAAAGACAAAACACTACAAAAAATCGATATTTTTAAGAAAAAACTAATCTGATCAAAAATTCCTGTTGAACTATTCCGGTTGATGTACATTGATGGCAATGTACATTATGGAGATTTTTTCAGATTTTTAGAAGATATTCTGGAAGATAAGGTGGGGGCGAGAGTTTCTTTACATATTTTTGGCAAAAATCTCAAAAAAAATATTTTTTTCAAAAATAAAAATTTATTTGTCTATCCACGCATTACGTGGTTTTATTTTATACCCACACACAACTTTAAAAAAATATTTATTTTTTTATTTATTACATATTTGTTTATATTTACCTGGGGATGTGTTTATTTTAATTCTCAGTATTTTTCCTATATGTATTTTAGGGGGATATGTTTTTTATATGTTTTAGTATTTTTCCTATGTGCGGGTCTAAGTATTGTATAAGCATACCAAATTTCAACTTTCTAAGTTAAGCCGTTTGGTTACAATTTCTACCGTACAGACACACACATGAGTAACGTTGTAAGTAGTGCTGGGAACCAAAACCGGTTTTTCGGTTACCCGATCCGGTTTTCGGGTAAAACCGGGTTTGTTATTTTCGCGTTACCCGGATACCCGGTTCCGATTACCCGGTTCCAAATAACCGGTTCCGAAAACCCGGTTCCGATTACCCGGTTCTGATTATCCGGTTCCAAATACCTGGTTCGGAATGCCCTGTTCCGGATACCCGGTTTCGGATACCCGGTTTCGGATACCCGGTTTCGGATACCCGGTTTCGGATACCCGGTTTCGGATACCCGATTTCGGATACCCGGTTTCGAATAGCCGGTTCCAGATACGCGATTCCGAGTTCCTAGATTAGATACCCGGTTCTAGGCTCGGAAAAACACCAGAGGAATTCGAATGAATACAAATTCCCGATGTTGATGTAAGTAAACTGTAAACATAAATATATTAAAATTAGTGCTGGGAACCGAAACCATAAAATAAAGTCAGACAGAAAATAGTGCGAAGTGCGAACTTCCTAAATTCCTAGCCATAGCCATAGGTGAGATAAATTTAGTGCTGAGAACCGAAACCGGTTTGTCGGGTACCCGCTTCCGATTTTCGGGTAAACCGGGTTTGTTATTTTCGCGTTACCCGGATACCCGGTTCCGATTACCCGGTTTCGAATACCGGGCCCGATTACCCGGTTCCGATTTCCCGGTTTCGGATACCCAGTTCCCATTACCCGGTTCCGGATACCCTGTTCCGAAACCGGATAACCGGGTAAACCCGAAACCTTTTTTTTTTTGGTTCCGGTTCCGTCAAGATCGATTTCTGCCAGCACTAGCTGTAAGTGTTTTTTGTGGTCATACCTACAAAACCCTAAAAAGTGCTAGGAGGCCGTAGGGTATTGTTACATCTCAAACAGGTCATCTAGGAATTTTTGGGTAGCACTGCTTTAATCAATATGAATTTGTGTTAATACCACCTCGTATTATCAAAACTAATACATCAGTTTCGAAAAAAAAAGGTATTACCAAATCTTAACAGTTTTCCTTATTGATTGATCAAAATATAAAAATTGCACGTAAATTCTTAGATACTGTCTGGTCTTTCCGTTAAGACTGTCACGGTTTTTACAGCAACATTACGGTATAGGTCGCCGTGGACGACATTTTTACTTTCATTTCAAAGAATATTAAAAGTGAGTTTATAAATTCCGTAGATAAATAAATTATTAGAGTTTACTTTTAATGTGACATTTTTAAAGTTTATCTTGAATTACAAACATTAAAAAGCAGAAAATTGTTATGACAAGGAAATAATAATATAATAACTAATACATTTTGACGCATACAAAAATTTAAATAACAAACTAAGTTCACGGGAAATACCTTTTTTAAAACGAATTTCTAATATTAAGTGTCGATTATTCTATATTATTAGGTTAGTTAAAATTTTTGGCGCATCTATACTATTATAAACAGGGCTTCGAACCGTTATTTTTTTCGTTTCGGTTTTTGTTCCTGTTCAGAAAAAAAAATATATATTAGTTCGGTTCCGGTTTTCGTTCTGGCAAAAATAACGTTTTTTTTTTCGGTTTTCGGCAGTGGTGGATTAAGTTGCTTGGGGGCCCTGGGCGGTAAAATTAAAATGGGCCCTCTATTATTCTAAATAGAATGGAAATATTTGTATATAGGCTTAAGTAGCCCCCCCCCCCGGCTTCATGGGCCCCCGGCGGCCGCCCAGTCCGCCCACCGCTTAATTCGCCTCTGGTTTTCGGTTCAGTTCCGAGTGATAAATTTTTAAATGCTTTTATTGGTATTTGAAATTTATTTAGAAAACATTTTATTCCTTATTTTGTAATAATCATACCAAGGCCGCTGGCACGGAGGGGGGGGGGGGTTCTGGGCGTTCAACATGAAATAATAGAAGCGTAATTTTTTTCTGCTCATCAGCTTAAAAAATAATCTTAAATAAAATGTATTTTATATTTTGGTTCACTCCCATAAACATTATCTGAACCGAAATATACCGATATTTTTTTTTCGGTTCAGCTACGGTTTTCGTTCCGACAAAAATAACGGTTTTTTTCGGTTTTCGGTTCAGTTCAGGTTCGAAGCCCTGATTATAAGTACGATTATTAACAATTTCTGTTGTATTTTTGGATAAAATTAAAACTGATATAATTTTGAAAAATAATTTATCATATTAAAAACGTTTTGACCATTATTATTTACAACTTTTCTCCATATAGTGCAGTGTTTCTCAAACTTCTTACTCTTGGAAACCCTTCAAAAGTTTAAATATTATGGAGGACCCTAATTAGCCTTTTTTGTATACAAACCATCAACATTTTGAACACCATGAGGAAGTCTCAGTGACCAGTGACGGACTAAGGAAAATCGAGGTCGTAGGCAAGGTTCTCATTGCGGGCCCTATTAGTCCAAAAAATCTTAAAAGAATGAAAAAAATCCATAATAAAATCGTCTTACGGGCCTAAAAATAATAAGGGCCCTAGGCAGTTGCTTAGTCTGCCTAGGCCAAAATCCGCCCCTGTCAGTGACTCCAGAGGTCCATGTACTACACGTTGAGAAACTGAAGATTGGTGGATATCTTAGCAATTCCGATCGCACAAAATTTTCATCTTTTTGGGTTATGAACAACAACAGCCTTTGCTTTCGTTGCAGGTTTGTGCAACACCTAAAAAAGTCAACTAAAAATATTTAGTTTTTCGTAATAATAATCAACGCAATATATTCATTATAATATATAATTTGCTGAGCGCCTTTCCTTAAATTTCTATCGTAATATATGCTAGCAGGCTCCGGTTTGCTTTCAGAATGCAAACACATTTTGCAATGAACGACTGCGCATTGATGAGCCGCCTGCATAGAAAGACTATTGTCATAAAAGCCAGCAGATTGAACGGAAATTACAAACTTAGTACGCTAGCTACCGTATTAACGTGTGCATATGTTAACAGCACTTTTATTTTCGTAAAAATAAATTCTGTATAAAGTTTAACAACTGAACCATTTTTTAGTGGATCTTCCACTGATAAGGTTGAAATAAAAAGAATTGGAAAACCTACCCCGAATTTAAACATAATGCAATCCGTTTCTAGTAAAAAAAACGTTGCCTGAGCGTTTGTCCAAAGTGATAGAAAATAATGAACAGAACATTTGATAATAAAAGTTTTTTTTAGAATATATATTTTATCGAAAAAAAAGGTGAAAAAAAAAAACGAACGGACTTATGTAACAAACCAATATGTATGTTAGTAACTTGGTAATGGTGGTATAACAAATATTGCTGACCATTACCAAATGGTAATCTGATGATACAGCATATTGATAGTAAGGCAGAATCGAAAACATTTCATAGCCCAACTGACCAAGTTTGTGCCTAGTCTTAAGTGCTCTATATGGTTGGACTTCTAATTTCGATTGCTAAAATCGTGACAACTGCTTAGATATAATCAGCAAGGCCTTGACAAGGTGGCAGATGCTTATAATGTATAGTTCCTTTTCTATCATGTAGACATTACATGTCGACAATTTCCTTTTGTTGGTGGATACAGCGCCTAGGAATAAGAGGAATCTTTTCATGGAGCAAACACTTTCTCATGACTGGATTATTGTACGTATTTCATTTTTGTCGCCAGTACTAACCGGTCCAAAAAGAAACTGAAAGAAGCTTGTGGTAATGCAGGTGGCCAAATTGATTTTGCTAAGTATATGTGGAACTCCTAGTAAATAATCTTGTATACCAAGTTTTATCTTTCATTAGCTTAACTTTTCATCTTATGTGAATCTGTCCCATATGTCAGATCGAGCCAGCGTCCAATTCGTGCGGTTTTGACTCCCAAAGACTGATACCTATTGCGGCGAAAAAACACCAATTCTTTACCTGCTGCCATCGTAAGCCATAAGTCCTCCGAAGTGAACTAATGAAAGAACACTTCCAGGTGGGGATTCTATCAAATAATAACGCAGATGATGCCCTACAGTGATCTCATCGGAAACAAAAATCTCGCGAAGAGCAAAAGTTCTTCTCTGTGTTCCAAAAGGGTTCTCTCCTGTTATCATATATGCTCGCAATCTTTCTGCAGTCCATCTCCCGCATAGGAATAGTGTATCGGCTGTGTCGACTGCGCCGCAGTAGGTACAGTCGTCGTCCTGGTCCTTCCCAACCCTCAGGGTGAAGGACTTAAAAGACCTATGGGCTGTCAGGGCTTGCGTGACATAGTAGTCTATGTTTCTGAACTTGCAGGCCAGCCACTCTGGTATGTTGGGGATGAGACTTTTTGACTGCCCTTTGTCCTGATTCCTGGACCACTCCTCCTGCCATTTCTTTACCGAATGTGTTCTGGCAGCGTTTCTCACCTCAGGTCCCCCTCCTGCCTCGTATATCTGTCGCCTTTTCTCTGCAAGGAGTCGCAGAGGGAGGGTTCCTGTCACCACTTGTAGGGCCACAGTCGACTCAGTGCGGTAAGCCGAGGCTACCCCATATATATGCTAAAGCCTAGGTCGTCAAATTTGGGGGTAGGCAGTGAATAAAATGAAATTACTATTTGTGAAATACATAATAATAATACATATATAAACTGGGGCGTCAGAATAACTATAGCCATGATACTTACCTTCAACAATACTGGCTTCTCCATTTTTCATTAATCTGAACATAATTTTTAATTTGTTATTTACATAAGGTCTATTTATGCTCCTTAAAGTCTTTTTAAAGTACTCTTTTTAAAGCATTTAAGTAAAAAACATATCAACATAGATTTATTGCTTTCAACACTTTTTCAAAATTTATTTTTTAAAACTAACTTTTGTTGTGTAAAAATCATGTAACAGTTTCTTATCAATAAATGGAACTATTTGCAATATTGCATCTGTGATAAGAATGCATATTTGTGTAGTGTAGTAACGTTCAGAAAAAGAAATGTATTTAAAAATTATTTAAATGAAGAATTATGTTTCAAGAAATTTGTTAAAGAATTGAAACAAAATAATCTTTTGTCCCCCACTCAATATCGCAGACAGGCTGGTTTAAATATCAGAAAAAATCATAGTGTTACGCGGACCGGAATAGTACGCTAGTCATTTTTGGTTTCGTCGAAAGTTGGGGAATTTTTTATATTGTTTTCATCATTAACATAATTGGTGCGACAGCCCGAAGTGATCCTAGGTGTCCTGTGTCCATGTTTCATGACTATATTTTCAATCTGTTTACATTCAGGAACAAAATGGTCAGTATTACGTCCATTCTTTTTAGCATATACAGAAAAACACCTACAGTTTAAACCCGGTTGCGAACGGCTAAGCTGAACCTGTAATTTGTATAAATATTTTTTACGCAAATTATTTGGCATATGTGGGAGTTGAACTCACGTCCATACCCTTAGATACTTGCTATCAAACGGCAGGTACAAGCGTTTTAAAGGGCACACGATTATTAAAAAAAAATAATAATAATGTAGGCATCAGATGATAGGTGGGAAATCATAAATTAAAGAACAAAAAATTATATTTTTACCGACCGCCAACATATATAAGGGAGGTATTATGATCATACCAATTTTGACATTTCGAGATTTCGATAGATCTCCACGAATTGAGGTCCCTACATAACGTTTTCACTATTTTTAGCATGTTGTCTGTCGGTCTGTCTGTTTGTCTGTCTGTCTGTCTGTCTGTCTGTCTGTCTGTCTGTCTGTCTGTCTGTCTGTCTGTCTGTCGGTCTGTGTACACGTGCAGAGTACTCATGGACAGGCTGATACTCTTCCTGAGAGAATCGAACTAACTGTTTTATGTGTGAAGTCTTGCACCATATTTTAATGTGTTATAGTTATTGACTGTGATATTCGATGGTATTTGGCCACTTTACATCCTCTTACCATCACCCTGAGTCTGTTCAAATTTTCGAACAAACTTTTTATCTTATTTATTTGTGTTTGTCTGTGCAAGATTTCTTTTATTGAGTATGTGTAATTTTATTGATTTTATCTTTTTATTGATTTTTTAATTTATTGTTTTTAATATGTAGTGTAGACATTTAAATGGGCTGCGTTAGGCGCAAATAGTCTTTGTTGCTGTGCACCAAAAATTTTAACTAACTAACTATTATTATTTATATATAATACCTAGAAATGGGGAGGAAGGAAGGGAGATAGGAGGAGGGGTGAGGAAATGGTTGGAAGGGAAAAGAATGAAATAAAATAAAAATAAAATAAATCAAAGATGAGCGAGAGAACTGGAAGCAAGAAGGAAGGAGATCGGAGAGGGAAACCAGAAGGAGAACAGGAAGAAGGAGAGGGACATTGGAGCAAGAAAAAAGAAAAGAGAAAAAACATTGTTAATTGTATTGGATTGTTATGTATTTATTGTTGGATTTATTGTTTTATTTTTTGTAATGGTTAATACCCTGAACGCCGCAAGGCCTAGGGAATAAAGAATATATATATTTATATATAATACTGTACATTTCCGCAATATAGATTTATTATATTTAAACGTTGTTAATTATATTTAAACGTTTAAAAGTTGTTCATTCACGGTTCAACCATAACACTTGTTTACATTAAATCCACACTTACACTAATAAAATACGCTCCCTTGTAGATAATTTCACAACATACTTTTAACCATAAAGTTAAAAAGTTAGAACTTAACGCTTGGATTATAACCTGAGATACAGAATAAGAAACAAGGTTAAAATTTTAATACCTAGTTAAAATGTTACTTTTTAACTATCATTTTTCACCAAATCTTTTTAACCACAAAAGATACAAAATAGACCCGCTCATGGGTTTCTTGTTGAAAAAATATAATCAACATAAAAATGAAAATTTTGCTTTTAATTGCTTGTTGTATATCTACGTTCAATAAATAATCAAAAATAAATAACCTCTATTTAAGAGTATTTGAGTTATTGATGGTGATTGTGCGTCCCTAACCAGCCTTAACAGTGAACTCTTAGATATATAGCGGGCCGCGAATCTCTCCCCCTATTCATTCGCGGTGTGAACGTGACGGTGTAAACTTGTAAACAGCATCTGATAACAAGTGATACGGTTTGCACTCATATTGATTACATTGAACAATAAGTGGTACAAATTATCAGAAACTTTTGATAATGCAGTGAGGTGGTGATTAAGAAAAGGATTTTTGTTACTTGAGTTAATAATTCAACAACGTAAGTTATATTTATTTACATTTTTTTTAAATTATTATTTTAGTATATATATTTTCGATGGCCGGATATTTTTTAAATTACATCAATAAATGAAGGGTTCGGGGGTAAAACGTGCAATCAATTTTATCTATTTTAGTAAATTTAAAGTTTTATTGATATACCGATGTTGATATATTTTGTTAATTATTTATTTAATATTATTAACTGCATTGGACAGAAATAAAAAAAAAATTATGTGAAGTGTGAATTTTCACAAATTTCAGGGTTTTATAGGTATTTAATAAGTGTAAGAAACCAACAGAAAGCTGGATGTCTAAGAATATTTTTTTGATAAAAAGTTTTTTGATAATCATATTTATTAGATATTTGAGCTTTAATTTAATTTTGTTAAACTAAATTTAAATAATTTGAGAAAGTTTCAGCACAATAAAATTTAAATTACAAAATCCTAGCGATTTTTTCTGCATTTGCTTCGTATCTAATCATTCATTAAATTAATAAGAAATATATTTATAAAATATTTTTTTCAGTTTCAAAAACATATTTCTCATTATTAACAATGTGTTGTTTGTTTTCTAAATATTTTACTACTAAAAATTATTTATTCTTGTTTGATATCTTGAAAATAAAAAATTAACTTATTCAAACAAGCAGTTGAATCATGGCGTATAACAGTAGGCGTATAGGCTCCTTACACACATGTACTCATCGATACTCAGCTGTTATTTTTTTTTATTATATTTTTATTTTCAAAAAAAGGTATATATTACCTTAGGCATAAATATAAAATATCCATAATATTACTAGCCATAATTTAGCCAATAATTAAAAAAATATATGTTTTTGTCAAAAACACAAAAACTACAATATTTTCCAAAACCGAAATTCGATCAAAAATTCCTCTCTTAAGTTTCTGGCTGAGATCATTGTACATTATCTATAGTTTTTTCAGATTTTTAGTTTAACCTCTTTGGGTAAAAGGAAGCTGGACAAGATTTTTTTAGCATATTTTTGGCTAAAATCATATTTAAAAAAATAAATAAAATTATTTTTTGTTCCTTAATCTACGCCCTAAGAGCATTCTTTTACGTAGAGGATGATAAGTGGGTGGGGGGGGGGGGATAATTTTTAAGGTTTTGAAGATATGACCGCAAAAAAACCCTTATAACGTCACTCATGTGTCTGTCTGTGTGGAATAAATTGTAGCCAAAGACTGAGCATAGCAAAGTTGAAATTTGGCGTGCTTATACAACTCTTTGACCCATATATAGGAAAAATACTGAGAGTTCAAAAGAAAAAGAGATAACTATAAACAAATATGTATTTAATGAAAGTAATATTTAATGAAAAATCATTTTTTATGGGAATTTTGCCATAAATATGTCAAAAAACTTTTGTCCACCCTATTTCCCAGACGGGTGAAAAAATCTCAAAATTGTACATTGATGGGAATCGTAATAGTTCACCAGGAGTTTTTGATCAGGTTAGTTTTTCCAAAAATAAAGAATTTTTTGAGTAATTTGTATTGTGTGCAGTGGCGCACACAAGGGGGGTCCAAGGGGTCCGGACCACCCCCCGTACCGTGAAAAGTAAGGACTTTTTTTTGCTCTTCACTTAAAATTTAGAAGTGAGGACCTTTTTTTTTAGGTCTTCACTTGAAATTAAGAAGTGAGGCCCTTTTCTTTTTTGCTCTTCACTGGAAATTTAGAGGTGAGGACCTTTTTTTGGTCTCCACTTGAAAATATAATTTTGTGCTGTGTTTATAATAAGTTTTAAATATATAATATTTCCTTATAAAAATTATGTATAATTGGACCCCTCCCAAGCCAAAAATCTGTGTGCTGATTGTGTGATATAAAAAGAAAGCTCTTAAGACGTAGATTACGCAACGAAAAGTGGTTTATTAGAATTTATTAATTTTAGCACGATTTCTTCCAAAATTGTACTGAAAAAATATCCCACACCCTTTATCGCAAAGGGGTTAAATTAAAAATCTGAAAAATTCTGAAGTAATCTAAACCGGAAACGTGCGAGAGGAATTTTTGATCAGATTTCGTTTTTGGAAAATATTGCAGTTTTTGTGTTTTTGACAAAATTATTTTTTTAATTCATGGCTAAATTATGGCTAGTAATGCTATGCATTTTTTGTATTTATGGCTAAGGTAGTGTCTTTTTTTGAAATTAAAAATATATTAAAAAATTTGTAACAATTGGGAACCGAGTTCATGTCTGTAGAGTGTAGTATAAGTAGGCTCCACCTACTATCACACGTCGTGATTGAACCTTTTTTTGAATTACTTTAGTTTTTACCGACCACCAACATATATAAGGTAGGTATTGTGATCATACCGATTTTGACATTTCGAGATTTCGATAGATCTCCACGAATTCAGATCCCTACATAACGTTTTGACTATTTTTAGCACGAAGTCTGTCGGTCTGTCTGTCTGTCTGTCCATCCGTCTGTCTGTGTACACGTTGCAGAGCAAATTCGGCTGAAAGGATTTTTATAAAATTTCATATTTAAGCTTTTGACATCAATGGAACGAGTTGATCAACTTTTGGTAAAAATCGGTTGACTGAAAATGGGAGTTTACTCGTGTCAATTTTAAGATTTTTGCGAATATTGAACAACAGAAAAATATTTCGAAAAAATTTATTTAACAAAAGTTGCTATAAAAGTAATAACTAACAACTTTTATTTGAGACATTTTTTGATAAATCGGAAAAATTTTTCGTAATTTTTTCTAATTATCTATTTTTTCATACTTATATATTTCGCAAATTATTTAAATTTTGTTTAAAAAAATTAAATGGAAGGTCTTAGTACCTAATTAACGAATAATTTTGACGAAAGATTTTCAAAAAAACCATTAATTTTGATTTTTTGAACATAATAATAGAACTTTTTATTTTATTGTTAAAATTATTATTCAGGACATGTTTAAATTAAAATTAAGCAGAAGCGTATCTAAGGTATGGCAAGCTTTACAAGCGCCCTGGACTTGTTTCTTAAAGGGGCGCCCCACAATGAAGGGAGCATCATCATTTCAATCCGTTTCCTTTTTTTGCTCATCATTTCGATCTGCTTTCCTTTCTTTGTTCAATCTTTGGATCCATCTTCCTTTTTTTGGGGTTCTCGCTTTGATATGTCTTGTTTGATATGTCCTCGCTTTGATATGTCCATTTTTATTTTTGCCCCGCGCGCTATTTCTTTTCAGTACGCCCCTGAAATTAAATTAACATATATTTTTTAACATACATATGTTTTTATTTGTCATTCATAGGGATAACAAATATTGGATTATAAAAACGTATTATCCTGTAGATTAACATTATAACTCAATCCCATAATACATTTATGGCTGTAATTTAGTTTATCATATGCATTATAATCCTAATCCAAAATGAGATAATTCATAAATTGATGTTTACAACAAAAATGTATATGTGCAATTCTAAGAAGGAAAAAATAAATGAAAAGTAAATTAATCACTTAATCCTTGATACCTCTTCTCGAGTGTTATGGATTTAACCCTGGATTTAGATTCTAAGCTGAATAATATTTTTATTCTTGTCAATATGAGATTTATAAACACGTATCTTAATCGTTATTTTATTGTGTTTTATGTTAAATGTGTCATAAAAAGAGATGTATCAAGAATTTTTATAAATGGATTTCCTACTTTTCTCCATAAGGATGTAATAGGCAGTTACTGTTAGTATCTTTACCAATGTCTCTCTATCACTGTCATTATAAATCTCTCATTGTTTCTGTAAATCTCTCTCCCTCCATCTCTCTCCCTCACTCACTATATCTCTCCTTCTGTCTCTCTATCTGTCTTTCTCTCTGTCTCGCTCTCTGTTTCTTTCTATTTCTCTCTATCTATCTATGTCTCTCTCTCTGTCTCTTTCTCTCTCTGTCTTTTTTTATTTTCTTGTCCATTCCAAACTTGGGTATCATCATGGTAATCCGAACATTGCTCACTGCCATTCGAATTAGTTCTATGGATATCAAACCGAAGCATTTCCTCAGTTTAGCGAGCCAGGAGATGGAGCCAGTCTTCCAGGATCTCTTCTCTTCTCAACCTTCCTTTTTATAACATTCTGCAGGATTCGGTATTTATACTCGTTCTCCATCACATGCCCAAGATATTCTAACTTCTTCTTTAAGGTTGGCAATATTATCCCAATCAACGTTGATGAATCGGTCGTTCCAAATTATTCATTGAGTATAAGAATCGCTGAGTAGATCCACAGTTCGATTGTTTGAACTTTTCAGTACATTCTGATATGGTTTAGTATAACTGTTATTCTTACAATTCATTTACTATTTAAATAAATAATATTCCGCTAAATGCTTCTTTTTATTTTAATGTGCCAATATGTAATACAATAAAATAAAAATAATTTCGTATTCAAATCGCTTGCGTGCCAATAAAATTGCAATCCTTGACACGCGTGTCATTATTCGGTACCAGTAGGGTGGAAATATAGGCCTGCAGACCCCGGGACTGGGATAAGTGTAAATGTTTGGGGGCGCAAAATGTGCAGTAAAAAGGACGCAATACGTTAAGTTGCGAGCGGGGTGCGACACCTGGCGCCGCCAGTACTGTATAAGGTTAGGTGTATAATGAAAGCTGGTTGCTGGTTGTTGCTAGCTTGTTACTGACGCTGGTTCGCGCTTGCAGCCAAATCTGGGAAACCAGCACCAGCCACTACTGTGCGCGGTATCATTGATAACACATAGGATATTCCTGCTCGCAGGCTGACCTTCTCCAACTGCCAGCGTTGGAGCTACCAGCAACCAGCTTTCACTATACACGTACCCTAACAATATCCAGTAGAATTTCAGTTAATTCTATATTCGGTAAGATATTCCCATTAATCAAAATATCATCAGCTTTTATGTCACAACTTCGCGTGTGTCCACTATAATGACCTTTTCTTTTGATATCAGCCTTTAGTAGAGAACTTGAGTATACTTTGAAATACTATAATATATAATAAAACTAATGTTTCATATGTATTACAAATTTAATAGCACGATTATGAATTAGATAATAATATTATTTAAAAGTTTCTAACTAGTATCAGAACGATAATAAAACAATTCGATATTTAATAGAAGTATTTATCTCTGATTAATATCAGATAATTACTATTGTGAAGTAAGGAATTTTACTAATCATTAAAGTACATTGGACAATAATGTAGTCAAAAAGTTTGATATTGCGTTTTTATTAGATAATTATGACAGATAAAGAAACCACAGAATAGATACTAACGTGTTACCTGTTGACGACTACTCTGTTATACCCTTTTCACACTAGAAATTTAAGATCGGATGTTAAAGTGAATGTGTCTTTAAACGCTAATGTGAAACCGTATGGCCTCGTCTAAATACAAGCGATGTTTAAGACAGAGATCTGCGTCTTAAACATCGTCCGCAATGCCAACTTAATTTCTAATATAAAAAAATACTCATTGAATTTGTGCTGTCAACATTTTATATTATCATAAACAAGAATACTGTATTATATCGACGTTATAAGAAGTTTATACTTATTGTTATAATAAAATTATTTATTTTAATAATGTGTTTAATAAAATACAGAGCTAAAATAATTGAGATAAAATGTATCGACTTACATGTTAATACAGGTGTAATATATTCTTTATTGTAGTGTCTTTATTGTAGAATGAAATGAAATATCCATATTTGTTTATAATAATTCAAAATGTGCGTCTGCGCAGACAGTTCTAAACTGGTAATTTCATGACGGTAACTTAAGGACAAAATTACTGTAGCTGATGACAGCACTGGAGATTTAAACATCAAGTGTGAAAGCATACCGATGTTAAACATCGGTAACATTTAAGTTCACTCGTCGTAAAGTTCTAGTGTGAAAAGGGTATTAGTCTGGTGGCCAGGACTGTAGTGGAAGGTATATGGTGTTTACTTTCTGCTTTGTTCCGAATGAATTACGTATACGATACGCTTTTTAAAAAAGTTCCAAGCGTTAATTCTTTCAGGCAGAGGAATTTTAAGGAAATTGATGCAGTTAATGCACAGAATTTTGCTTAAGATATAATATTTTAATAACAAAATTAGTATTTATACATTTACAGAACCTCAAACCTCATTGTTTACATCTTTGTCACCCGTTATGATGCGCTGGAGCAATATTGAGTCATTGACGATATAATCTATCATTTCCTGACCGACTTCTTTACGATAAATTTTTTGTTCAAAATTTAACAATTTCGGAACAAATTTTGCTGCCACCCGCCTCATGCCCAAAACATTAGTGAAAACTTCTTTGCATGAACCATACGATATACCAACTTCTTCAGCAACCTCTCTAAGTGTAACTTGACGGTTATCAAGAATTTTGTTCTTAACTTCTTCCATATTTTTTCCAGTTATTGAGTGCTGGGTCTCCCAACTCTATCATCATCTTCAACTGATTCACGGCCATCTTGAAAGCGTTTATATAATTTGTAAATCACTCATTCATTCATACTTGACTCACCAAATGACTGCAATATTTCCACTATTTTACAGCACTTGATTTCATTTTTCACGCAAAATTTAATGCATATTCTTTGATCCCTCATTGTGAAAAATAAAAAATCACCGAATATACAGAAACACAACTTTAATTAGCGATCAGCTCTAAAAAACACATCCTATATAGCTGCCATTTGAGACAATCGTCAAAGACAGGAATTTCAAAAATTGCACGAACTTTTTGATCACACCTCGTATATGCAGTAGCGTAGCGACGGGGTCGCAAGTCCCGCAGCCGCGGGGGCGCAATGACAATGTAAAAAAAAAACGTTGAAAATATTGAAGATTTAGTCAAATTATCAACAATTACATATTGCAATGTAAGTAGTACATTCACAGAAGTAATTGCATCACTTATGATATATTTGACATTACCCGTCAGCGTGGCCACTGCAGAAAGGTCCTTCAGTACATTGAAAAAAATTAAAAATCATGACAACGATGCAGTGGCGGATTAAGCCTTCGCCGGGCCCAAGACATTTTTGATTTACGGGCCCTCAAAGTGAAGAGCAAAACAAAAGGTCCTCACCTCCTAAATCCAAGTGAAGAGCAAAAAAAAAGGTCCTCAACTCCCAAATCCAAGTGAAGAGCAAAAAAAAAAGGTCCTCACCTCTGAAATCCAACTGAAGAGCAAAAACAAAGGTCCTCACCTCCCAAATCCAAATGAAGAGCAAAAAAAAGGTTCTCACCTCCCTTGAAAATTACGGGCCCAAGACAAATGTCTTTTTTGTCTCTGCGAAAGTCCGCCACTGCAACGATGACTCAAGATCGTTTGTCAGCATTTAGCATATTAACCATTGAAGCAGAAGAAGCTGCTCAAATAAATTTAAAAGATGTCATCGACCAATTTGGAGCTATAAAGGCCAGGAAAAAACAATTTCGTTAATTTTATTTTTTTCAATTTATCTTATTTCAATAGTTTGTGAGACATTTTTATTATTTTAAGATAATATTAAAAAAAAAAGTTGTCTTGTTTTCTTAATATACCATTATTTTTTTGCGGGGTGGGGGGGATGGAATTTTTGCGGGGGATGGAATTTTTGCCAGGGGGGGGGCAAATTTTGTTGCTACGCTACTGCGTATATGGAACATAGGCGTTGAGTATTACAGCGTTAACTATTTCTGTAATATAAACTATTGCTTTTTTTGGTAAATATTTTAAATTATTATATGAAATTTCACCTTTTTCGGATAGCTTTTTGTTTATTAAGTTTTTTATTATTGTCGAAGTTTCTTTAAAATTTATTATCTCTTCTGTTTATTTTTTTATTTTATTTTATATAATTTCTATTATTTAAACTTGTATTGGTTGACTTTATGTTCTTGTTTTTTAAATTAAGAAGTGTTTTTTTATTTATAATATGTATTTATAAAAGTTTCCTGCGTCGATTTAATTTGCTAGTGCGCTACTGTGTACGAGGATCGTAAAATAACAAACAAAAATGTTATTTACAAATTTTTATAAACAAAAACATAATAGAATAACTATTATATTCAAACGTGAAATATATATAAGTTTGTAATTAGTAATAATTTATTGCTAATAACTTTGTTATTATCAACGCTTGATTAGCATATCAACTTGCGTCATTTATAACACTCAGCAATAAAGCAATATAGGAAACTGAAACTTGACAAATTGCACCATAGATTTATTATTGATATTTATTAATTAATACTCTATAAGAATTTGTGTCTATCAATCAAGACAGACTCTCTATTTCTATCTCCCTCTCTTGCGCACTGTCAGTCGCTTGACTTTTAGTCTCAGTATTCTGTTTGATGTTTTTTGATCGCGTCTTATAGATTAAGGGCAGGGCCGGCTCAAGGGTACCTGGCGCCCCGATGCAAAATTAGGTTAGGCGTCCCCCACCACATATACCATATACAGTCGATTCCGCTTAATTGGGACACATCGGGAATTAGGCATTTTGGCCCAATTAAGCGGCTGCCCCAATTAAGCGAATTTCACATAAAATTAAACAATGCATATTTTTCTTTCAATAATTTTATTTTATAAACTCTTGGATAAAACTATAAATTACATATAACCAAAAAATATAAACTTTTAAGAAAAAATAATAATAAATTCCAAAATAAAATAATACAAATAAAATAAATATAGGTACATACAATTTAATTCAATGCAAAAATGCGTCAAGTGTAGTCTGTCTTTTGTTTTTGTAACATTTCACTTCTACAAAATCAGCACAGGTATTCAGTGCGGATGCAGGGCTCCCTTCATTTCCTTCCTGCATAAAATAGCGCTGTAATATTAAATTCTTTGTACATATTTTTTCTTGAGAATATGTGTAACATAATATGTACTGTGATCTTAAATTTAACCCTTTCCACTCCAATGTCGAGTGTCACTCGACATTGATTTTGTTCCACCAGCTCCAATGTCGAGTGACACTCGACATGGTGTAATACTTCTTTTTGCGGACAATTTTAAAATAGGAGGGATTTTTTTACTAAAATTTTTGAACGATTGATAATCACAAAAGTACACTAGTTGTTATCGCACCGTGCTGTCGTCAACACCTTATTTTGAACTGTGCATTATCGAATATAAAAAAAAAACTAAAAGTTAAAAATACGCAGTTTTGGCGTGGAGCTGGTGGAATAAAAACAATAAAAGGCCTGGAGTGGAAAGGGTTAATGTCCCAATTAAGCGGAATGTTGTCCCAATTAAAGATGTAAATTTACTGTTGGTTCCTTGGTTTGGTTTCTGTTCTTTGAGATTTGGCCCAAATAAGCGGCTGCCCCAATTAAGCGGTGGCCCAATTAAGCGAAATCGTCTGTGTTTTTAAATAATTTTTTTGCAACTATTATAAAATAAAACAAAATAAAATAATCATATTTAATTACCATTTTTAATATAATACTAAATATTTTCTTGTCTTGTAAAAAACAGAATTTACATCTTTGTTATAATAACAAAAAAGAAGAGCCCAGTAAAAAAAGTATTTTTTTTTCTAAATTTCCTTTTTGGTGCCCCCCTTTTACTAGAAGCCTGAAGTGCCACCCAGTAAAAAAAGGCATTTTTTTCTAAATTTGCTTTCCCCCCCCCCTCCTTACTAGGAGCCTGAAGTGCCGCCCAGGAAAAAAATGATTTTTTTTCTAAATTTCCTTTTTGGCGCCCCCCTTCCCTTTACTAAAAGCTGAAGTGCCGCCCAGTAAAAAAAGTATTTTTTCTAAATCTCCTTCCATGCCCCTCCCCCCTTTACTAGAAGCCTGAAGTGACGTCCAGTAAATAAAAGTAGTTTTTCCTAGATTTAATCAAAGGTCACAACTTATTACAAAAATGAATATTATTTTAATTAAAACTATTTTGATATTGTAATAGGCTATACATTTTTTCTTCGGCTCGGCGCCCCTTTTTCGTGACGCCCCGATGCGGCGCATCGCCTGCATACCGTCTTGAGCCACCCCTGTTTAAGGGCAAGGTAAACACCACAGTTCTTACAAGTTACTCATGCAAAGAACCAGGGGGAAATCAGGACCAGGGGGAAATCAATATAGCTTTCGAAGTTAGTAGAAACGTCACAAATACAAAAAAAAGTACTTTTCCCGCCGTTCCCACACCTTTTTATGTTATGCCGCATACGCCCGGTCTTAAAACCACAGACAGATAGAGCGCACTCTAAATACACCCTCGGCCGCAAAACGAATGTAATTGAGTGTACTCCGAGCGTTAAATCGAACAAGTGATTGATTATTAAAAATGTACTCTTATGTAAACAGATAAGCCTATAATTGGACCTATATCTTACTGTAAGATATTTAAGTTAAGAATGTACCTACGATACTATATTTTAAATAAGCGGTAATATAAAAAAGGGTTTCCATAGCTTTATTTATATTTATTCATGATCGCTTAGAAAAATCTCGTCCCGTCCCCCATTTTAATTTAGGAAAGTTAGCAGCCTGACTATTACGCAAAATATGAAAAAGTTGCAATTTTTATTAATTTTTCTGTGTTATATCCGTTGTTAGAAGATTATTAGTTGAATATCCTGTCTAAAAACTATTGCCTGTTTCCGGGAGTGAAAGAATTTCTGTCTTTGTTTCCCATAATTTTTCACATGCAACATGTGACACATATCAAGTCATTTCACATGGAATTAACACATCTGTTCGACAGAAGTGCATGTACTCATTTAACACGCACTTGTTTTTATTATGTGTTTTATAAACGGACAACGAGTAATTACAATCTCTTTTGTTAGAAAATCAGTTAGTATTTTCTTTTGTTCTCTGAAAAATAATATGATAGAGAGTATCTGAAGAGGTGTTATCTTATAATAGTTAAAAGAAAATAATTTAGTTACATTTCGAAATAACAAAACATGACATGATAGATAAAATGGCATACCGCAATAACAAGATCTGATTCCATATATCAATATGATAACAATATATATAATCTTAACTACTTTATAAATCGCATTTTCAAAACAAATTCTGAAGTATGAAGCAAACTTTTAAGAGGATCCTCGTATCCTCTTAAAAGTTTGCAACCTCATAAATAAAGACTGTATTTTTAAGTAAGTCACTAGATTATACAAAGTAGTGCAACGACGGTCATACCGGTGCTAAAAATGTCGCCAACACAAATGATTTTCAGTGATTCCAACAGTAAAAAAATAAGAAACTAGTCCTACCAAAATTTTTATTTTAAACATTGTAATCACGATTTTTTTAATCAAAAATGCACTATAACAAAATTGTGGTACAATTTCAGTTATTTTTTTTATTTTTATTAAATAAAATGGATATAATATATAAATTCAAATGAAACTTAACCTTAAATATTCAAACCGCTGAGAAAGGAGGTTATTAAATTAGAGCGAGAAAGAGAGATGTGACAGCGCAGACGCAAACTTAAGAACGTAAAAATTGCTGCTTTAGTTTGCTTAATAGGGGAAGCAATGTTTCCAATCAAATAATCTTTGTATAACCCAGTGACTTTATTTTTAAGGTTTTGTAGGTATTAGAGCCGGCGCTATCTCATTTGACGCCTAGGGCAAGACCAGTCAAACTGTGCCCTTATATTAGAATATGCAGTGACATACCGAAGCGGGAGGGTTAGGTGCTCGCAGCCTTAATTCAAACTTATTTTTTTGATTTAGATGATTGCAATTTAAATATTTTACTTTTCGAATACTAGTTATGGCAAAGTAAATGTACTAATGTACTAAGCGGTATCTCGATTTACGAACCCCTCGACATACGAACTTTTCAAGATACGAACTATTTTCATATCCCATTTTGTCCTCTAGTTACGAACCATTATTCTTTTCTTTTCAAATAATTTAAAGCATGTTTTATGCAGGGTAGGCCATGGGAATCTGACGATTTTTGAATGAACATTACACAATGATTTCTCAAGACAAAAAAAAATTATTATACAAGCGTCGGCGAATCAGTGCAGTTACACGACGTAACAAACGAATGTATTGTTTGGAACAATGCAATTGTTTGTTACGTCGTGTGACGTAACTGTACTGATTCGCCGACGCTAGTATAACAAACATTAATAGTAAATTATATGCCATTTTAATTTTTTTAAATTATATCAGTCATGTGATGACCATCCTGCTCATAACATGTTTCAAGTCTCTTCATAAATTCTTGGTGAACGCGGTCCAGTAGAGCTTCGTCAATCGCCCGGTTTTTTGCACGAATGGCATCCTTTAGTTCATCCAATGTTCTGGGTTTGTTCTCGTAAACACGATCTTTTAGATAACCCCAGAGGAAGAAATCCCTTGCGATGCTTCCACGGCGTCCAACATTAAACTCAATTCGAAATGCTCTTTGCGCCGCTATTACTGATTCACCGTTTTTTACAAACGCGTCATACACAAACACACGATGTCTTACACCCCATTCAGCCATGATTTACACTAAACTGCACGAACTGACGGTTGGAATGGAACCTACCGCTTGCTTCTACCCCCCTACCTGCAGAGTACTACCCGTTTCAAAAACGTCAGGTTCCCATGGCCCACCCTTTATTATACTTTTTTTTTAACTTTTTTCCCTAGTACAAAAAAGAGGCTACTACTACAGGTAACCAATCGAAAGCTCTCAAACTACGAAATCAGACACAAGAATTTCTTTTTTTTTTAACAATTTAATGAAAGAAGATTTTCAAACAAACCATGTAAAATAAAAAATTTCATAAATAAAAATTAGTATGTAATGGTATGCAAAATGCAAATTATAGTATAATAATGCTCCTTTTCACTTTTTGCCATTTCTTTGCATTTACTTTATTTAGTTAAGAATAGTTTGTTTTTTTTATTTCTTCTAATTTTTTAATCTGGGAACCGGCACGTGCCCCAGTACCCCCCCCCCCCCTTCCCGAATAGTCCATTGTCTGTTTATCTGCCTGTATAATTGTGTCTGTGTGTATGTGTGTTACTGTCTGTACGGTAGAAATTGTAGCGAAACCCGCATGTACGAAAAATACTGACACTTCAAAAAAAATATTTCACTTTCAAGTACTTTCAAGTAGGTACATTTATATAGCAGATATATTTTTATTTTTATTATGCTCCGAGCTACAGATAGCTCAAGAGAAAGGTTGCGAACAAAGTGTGCACCCAGGAATTTTACTTGGGGCAGGGCTCAGAAGAAAAAATTGTTTCATAAGGGTAAGGATCGGGAAATTACTCGGCAATTAGTGCTCACCAAAAACCATTTTTCAAAATAAAAGTGTTGACGTAAAAAAAAGTACTTGGTTCTAAAATACAAGTAATGACCTAAAAAAAGTCTCCACTTTCTATCTCCTATACATTAAATAAAAATCTAAATCTAAATAAATCATTTATTTCATTCGAGTTCTTAGGGGGAAACAATCCCGTGAGTCCCCATTAATGCACACTTGTAAATAAAAATACTTACTTTACTTTCAAGTCGTTATAGAGAATACAATTTTAACCATAAAAGATATCATAAAAATGTTAAAGTAAAAAATTTTTCTTTTTAAAAGCTCTATCAAAACATGTCAACACGACATACATTCCCGTTGGAAAAATTAAATTGTTCTTGATATCCTGTAATTCCGGTTTGTTTCGAAAAAATTTCAATACTACAATTCGATTCTTTGAGTGAACTTTGGTAGTTAAAATTTTTATTCCAATCGCGTTTTAGAAAAAAAAACTTGTTCCCACTTCTTTGATAAGCCCTGTATATATGAAATCCACTTTGACGTGTGCGCACCACAATCACACAGATAACTGTTTCATCATACGAACAACACAATTAGGTACAAAGCTTCGAAAGAGTTTTATATTGCCGACAATATTTTTGTCTAACGGCGCCCATTTTGGATGCCGTCTTTGTGCAAAGCACAACTTGCACACCTACTTGTGGCGCCTGTGCATCTAATCAGAGGCGGATCTACATACGGGCTAATAGGGCTTAAGCCCTGGGCCCCGGATCCGCAAGAGGCCCCCAACCTCTCGGGCAGATACCTTCTTGTTTGCTCTTCACTTACATTTGGGTGGTGAGGACCTTTTTTTTGATCTTCACTTAAATTTGGAAGGAGGGGACCTTTTTTTGCTCTTCACTTAGATTTGGTAGGTGAGGACGTTTTTTTTTGCACTTAGATTTGGTAGGTGAGGACCTTGACGACCTTTTTTTTTGCTCTTCACTTAGACTTGGGAGGTGAGGAACTTTTTTTTTTCACTTATAAAAATATTCAACATAAGTGAAGAGCATGTGTAGGGTCCCTTGGCATTTTTAAGGCCTGGGCCCCCAAAAAGCTAGATCCGCCACTGCATCTAATCGTGAATTTTTCAAATGTACCTCGTATTTTTATACGTATATTAACAGGTTCTCCTATTTGCATGGTAATAGTTAAAAAAAATGGAATAAAAGAATAAAAACAAAATATAATTTCCATAAAAATGTTGTTATACAATCTAAAAATAACTTTGGAAATAACGCATCAGTTACCTGCATCATTTAATTCTTAATTTTCCTTGTTCAGTTCAGGTCACCTTTAACATAAATTTTATATTAATTATTTAATATTGTAAATATTTATTAAAACGTCTGCCTTACTGGTCCCTTTATTATTTATTATTATACTAGGTTATTACCCATCAACAGTGACGGATTTATAATATAAAAATTTCAATTTTTTGCATGTGTATTTGGTTTTAATTTTTAACGTATCTTAATTTTGTCGTCGGTCCGCGAATCTCGGGACAGGATATCACCAGTTAGCCAATCAAGGGATAGGGTGTCACCTGTCAGCCAATCAAGAAACAGAGTGTCCCCAGTTAGCCAATCACAAGAACCTTAGGAAAAATTGACGTCATAATGTTACCGAGACTACATACAGACACTTGCTAATTATATAGTTAGATTAGGAGATTAAATTGAAAGTCGCTGTTTTCTTTTGGTTCTTGCGTATTTATTTCAATAACAAAATGCGTAAATACATAGTCAAAGTATTTGCCATTGGAATGTATGTCTTTATCCCACTTTTCTGGTAGAAACTGAATTCCGCAGATGTATGTGCTGTTTCCGCATGTCATATTTTTGTAATTACGAAATGTATCTAAATTATTTTCTTTGAACTATTATAAGATAACACCTCTTCAGATACTCTGTATCATATTATTTTTTAAAGAACAAAAGGAAATACTAACTGATTTTCTAACAAAAAAGATTGTAATTATTCTTTGTCACGAAAGAATGGTCTGTCTTTTGAGCCAATCCATTCACCAAACCAATTTTCTACTTCTCCGTAGTTATAGAAATGTCTATCTTCCAAAGCATGTTGCGTCGATCGGAACAGATGGATCCCAGCTCTCTCCACTTTTTTCATAACGGTTCTTTTCCAAATAATGCGCAGTCTTCCTCTTGTTCTGCTTCCTTGAGTATACCAATCTTGAGCCTCTTTAGTTTTTTTTGTTGTTGTTAACTTCCCTGAGAATGTATCTGTCCTGGGCCGGACCGATCAATTTTTGGAACCTGAGGCGAACCTTAAAAATTGCGCGTTTTAGAAATATTGAAAAAGTTACTAATTCTTATTTTGTACATGAAGTAATGAATCTGGTTAGAAAAATATGTATCTATTAAATGAAAGGAAAAACAAATATTTATTAAGCATTTATTAATAAATTAAATGTTAATAAAAAATAGAATCACAGAAACATTCTTCGGTCCTTTATATGGCATAAATGTACACCAAAAATTAAAAAAAAACATTTGTTTCCTAAATTAAAACACCGAATCCTTCATGCAATATTATATTTAAAATACGATATATGCAATTCAACTACTATGCAGCCTTCATCAGTAGCAAATAGAAATATTTGCTCCACTGTTGCCTAGTCGCCCGTTTTATTGCATTCAACTGATCCAGTTTTCAGGATCACCAAATAATTATCGACCGCCAACATATATAAGGGAGGTATTGTGATCATACCGATTTGGACATTTCGAGATTTCGATGGATCTCCACGAATTGAAGTCCCTACATAACGTTTTCACTATTTTTAGCATGATGTCTGTCGGTCTGTCTGTCTGTCTGTCTGTCTGTCTGTGTACACGTGCAGAGCAAATTCGGCTACAAGGATTTTTATGAAACTTCATATTTAAGCTTTTGACATCAATGGCACGAGTTGATCAACTTAAAATAAAAATCGGTTAACTTGAAATGGGAGTTTACTCGTGTCGATTTTAAGATTTTTGAGTATATTTCACAACAGAGAAATATTTCGAAAAAAGCAGCCTAAATTAAACAAGTTCTTTGTGATGGCGGTCGGTCCTGTGGTGGTCACAGCTGATTTTTTTTAATATTTTACTTTTGAAAAACTTATTTGGATTTTTTTGCGTAACGACAACGTTTGGAAACGGTGTTGAATCCAAGGGGGTACCCGGGAGGGATTTACCCTCCCCCGGGTGGCAATAATTACTCCCCCCGGGAAACTTTTTTTAGCTATATCTATCTAATCTACTTCGGCTTAGAATTTTCTAATAACCAGCCATTCATAGGCGGCCTTTTCAGCGTATTAAGTCCGACAGACCAGATGGTTTCCTGCCCGCGTAGGTTTTGTTAAAATAAAAAATAACTTGTTACTTATTCAACGTCGTATATAAAATGTCTATATAATACCGTTCATAACAAACTATTGTTACAAATTTATTTTAATATTAGTTATTCGTTATCGTAAAAAGGCTAACGTAACTAATTAAAAAAGACGAAATGTTATGTTTCGTACTGAGGTTAAAGCTTCTTGCGCAGTGGCGATCAATCGCCACTGACCGGTCGCTAGAGACCAGGTAATCAGAAGACCAATTTTAAGGACACCAGAACAAGCAACCTAAACGACGAGCAATGCTTAGTCAATGTGACACAATTAAAATGAGTGTCAAGGAAGTTGCTGTTGTGTTATTTTTGCATAACCATTTTAAAAAAGGTTGGAAAAAGTAGAAGAAATATTGGGTGCACCCATTATTACAAGAATATATCCTACAAAAGGAAAGTTTACTTTGTTTTTTGATGCCGCAAGGAAATACAACGATAATTTTTTTAACTATGTAAGAATGTAAACCCGTCTGACAATTTGTTAGGTTTATTGCAAGGATCAATAACAAATTAATCAGAGATTAGTTGATGCATAATATTAAATGGACAGTTAATTGATTAATAATTGATAATATCACGATTCGAATACTCCTTATATGTCTGGATTTAGGGTTGCCTTTTATATTTCGTGATTGCGCTAAATTAGTGCTGCCATCTGGCAACTGACGCTTCTATCGTAAAGTTTAATATTTTTGACGGTATACGTACTCAGAACGTTTTGACGTACGAGCGCAATTTTTGTTGTTTACAGTAACTTGAAAAAAATCATCTCTGCTAAAAATGGAATTAAATCGTGAATATTGATGAACTCGATGAACTTAATTCGACTTTTGGCGATGAAGCACCATCAAGGACTACTGTTTATCGATGTTTTTCCGACTTCAATCGTGGTCGTAGTTCGCTTAAGGACGAATTTCGTGAAGGTCGTCCAAAATTGGTTGTTGTTTCGGAAAACATTGATACTGTGCGTGAACTGATACTGCTAGTGACTTATCGTGAGATTGAGGTATGCTTGGGTATTAGTAGGACCCGCATACATTCACTATTGCATGAACATTTGACCGACAAAAAGATTGGTTCGCGTTGGATGCCACATAATTTGACAATCGGAGTGGAAAATGCCTGAATCGGAGTGGAAAAAGTGCTTCGAAAATTGGTTCAAATGCATGCAAATTGTATTGATCTTCATGGAGAATATATTGAAAAAACAATAAAGCCACGTTTGTTGATAAATAATTGGTTTTGATCTCAAATCCCGAAATATAAAAGACAATCCTCGTACGACAAAACGCAAATTCCATTGCGAAATTCGACCTCAGAAAAAAATCTCTCTAAAATCGGTGTGACAATTTTAAAAACCTATGGTCTCTACAGTAGAAGTCTGCAAACTGAGTACGCCTATTTGATTACCTGCTCTTCATTAGTCCAGAAGTCTGGTTGGTCTTCTGTGCGTTACCCTTTTTTATGTAGTCGGCGACGACTGTCCAGTGTCAACCATCACACGCGAAATTGTACGTTTTTATTATTGTATTTAGCGAGGATTTCAGATTGGTCTCCGGTGACTGGTTGCTATTGCAAACAATCGGACTATTACAATCTTACACGTAATTAAATTACATGCGTACACAATGAAATAAATTTTATATTTCTCAATCCGACCTATTACTTTTAATATTCGTAAAAGGCACACTTTAAAAAAGGTTGAAGATTATCTTGACCTCTGAAATTTACAGGAAGGGCATGGTATCGCATGAAGGGCAAGGAACTGAATCGCTGCTTTCCACACACGAATAAATTTCTTTGCAGATCTGGTTCACCACGAATCAAATCCGACAAAAAATCGCTGGCTAATAAAGACGACAGGAGATTTGCAGTTTCACATCAGCACACATTTATCTATACCTAAGTTCTTCATGGATGTGATTAAGGATGGGAATTTATTTTTGAATATCGATATATGCGCGATTCGATATATCGTAAGTGTGATATCGATATTCGATATATATCGAAGTAAAAATATCGATATTTTCGATATATCGAAATAACTAACATGTAACATGTAAGCAGTGTTGTAATAGATACATTTGAAAATATATCTAGATACAGATACAGATACTTGAGTAACAATGTATCTAGATGCAGATACAGATACAAATTTTAAAAAGTATCTAGATACAGATACATTTTTTTTACAATGTATCTAGATACTTCAAGATACTTTTAAGATACTTTCGGAAAAATGAAAACACCACAAAAAAAAAGATATAACTAGAGGAATATATTTGTTCACAATAAAAAATAAGTTATGCACTATTATTACTCTTAAAATAAACACCAATAGCCTTTGAAGCTGTGTGTCAGAAATATTAACTAACTATATACCTATGTAATCTTTAAAAAAATCACTTTTTTATTCCAATTTCAGCAGATATCTCGATACATTTTTTGTTCGCTAATAAATTACTGATTATTAAATGAGTATTTAAGATGACAAAAATAAAACAAAAATTTTATTTATTATATTTTTCTTTATTTAATTCACATTTATAAAATTAATTCTTATTCTTAGATTAGATAATTACTTAATGGTTGTTTTACTTAACGTTGTTAATAAAATTATTTAATTTTTTTATTTATTATTTTTTTAAATTTATTCAGAGCTGGAAATACAATTACACTTTATTAAAATTTTATAGATAAAAATAAATTAAATAAATAAATAAATTATAAGTTTGAGAATTATGATAAAATACGTTCCAAAGTTCTATATATAATTAATAAAATTTTGGAAAACATCCTTTTATTTATGTATTGCAAAACTACGTCATATCACACTCATGTTTAGATTCAGAGTGAAGCATGTTTTTACTCCCACCAAGCAAGAAAGAGTTTACTGGTCGCTGATTGGTTAATTTAAACTTAAAATTCAAATATCTGAATGATGCTAAATGTATTACCAACTTGAAAAATCGTAAGGACATATTTTGTAAAAAGACCTTGAAAAGGACAAAATAGGAAAGTATCTGAAAAAAGTACCTGAAATACAGATACTTAGATACTGATTTAAATATCTAGATACAGATACAGATACATATTTTAAAATGTACCTAGATACATTACAACACTGCATGTAAGATATATAAATTACAGTTTTTTTTTTTTTGTTGGCTTGGCGGGTAAAGAAGTCATTTGACAGACAATTATTTTACAGTTGGTACTCAGCCAGCTACCAACCAACTTTCCAATATTTTCCTAATTAACTGCTCTTATAATTAAATATATATGTTGTTCACTTTTGTAAGGACAAACCAGATCTTTTTGGTTACTTTTATAGTAAATATAGTAAATAATTTTTTTTTATATGATGTGTCTCATTTTGTAATACGTAACTAACAAGGAAAGTTCATTTTTCATGTTGTATATTTACAAAACATTTATAATATTATATTGGTTCACACGGATACGTCAAAGTCCGTCTACATCACAAAAGTTACCAAAATCTTACCAGATCTAATTACGTATTATAAAATGAAACAACTTATAGTAAAAGTACTTTTATAGTGTATTACGGACATTAAATGTTAATTAAAAATATTCCTTACGTTGTAAAACCGACTTATTGGTTATGATAATTATTAAGATGTATGCGTAATTTTATTGATTTTATATTTTTATTGATTGTTTTTAATATGTAGTGTAATCATTTAAATGGGCTGGGTTAGGTGCAAATATCCTTTGTTGCTGTGCGCCAAAAATTTAAACAAACTGAAAATTAAAAAAAAAAAAAAAATAATAATACCAACATGACGCGTACAATTTCAAAGGTGCAAATTATTGAACTCAAAATTTCGTCTTACTTTAACGATTAGAAGGAACTAAATGGAAATTTCGTTATTTTAGGTTGTCGCGAAAAGGAACCTTGCTTGGGTTATTTCATGTTTCAGATTTGGTATGTGAAAATTTAAAATTCCAGCAGTGAAACTAACGCCAGTGAAACCATGGCAGCGAATGACATATGTCAAATATTTTAATACATTTTTCCATATTTTGAAGACTGAAAAATAAATAAATGGGACATTTTTATTAAGAATGACAAAAAATTAAAATGCAATGAAAAGGACATTTTATAATGACAATCAATTTAATCTAGAATTTAAACGTATTTTTACATGCATGATTTACAAAGTTTAAACAAAATGACCAAAAGTCCGAATTAATAGATAAAAATTACTAGATTTCAAAATCTAGTGCCGCCTAAACGTTTGGAATAGCTAACAGTTTGTTTTTACAAAAGTGAACAGCAAATATTTAAATGTAAAAAATATACAAGAATACCGATATTTTGTGCGAATATCGATATTTTGCGCGATATATCGCATTTCAAATATCGATATAAAAATATCGATATATCGTTCCCATCCTAGATGTGATGAATTATCTCAAATGAAATGCCCACACATGCAGAAATATCTCTTACGTTTTGTCGTCAATCCGAATCAATTCTTCAATTTTTGCTGTGTCACGGCAGTTGTATATTTAGATATATTTCTCTTTAGTCCCCCCCTCGTCAAGAAAATAAGTATTCAAGTGAAGAATTATTCCTAATTTCGACATTTAATTCTCAAAATTGATATAAATCACTGTTGCTATAGTAACTTGATTTATCAAGATCATCAGTCTATCTTATTAATTGAACAGCAACTGATTGAAAAGTTCATTGTTTCTTTCGCGGCTCATTGAACTAAAATTTTAAGTGATTCATTTATTACTAATTGGATCTTCAAATTTATTGCTCTCTTTGTATCGTGTCTAAATATAATTCATCGTACAAAGTAATTACATATTACCATCTCGGGTGAATAACTTCAAAAATATGTTCATAACATCCCTAAATAGACTAGTTTAAAATAATCCATGAAAATTAGGAGTGAGCGAAGAGAAAGGGGTTAAAAGTGTTTCTCACTATGAAATTCCTTTCATGAAATCCTAAATTTATTGTTATAAAACTTTTTGTTTGTATAATGCCAAGATCTGGCGTCCAATGATCCATACTAATCGATCTTGAAAAAATCAACTGTGGCCACCACAGGACAGATCGCCATCACAAAGTACTTGTGTAAATTACATTCTAGCAGCAGAGTAGAAATAACTTGGCTCAATATTTTCTAACAGAGACATTATTTATCATGACCATGGAAACGTTACATATAAGTATGAAAAAATAGAAAAAAAATTCAAAATTTTTTCCTTTTAGATACCACAGGACCGACCCGCCATCACAAAGTACTTGCATAAAATACATTCTAGAAGCAGAGTAGAAATAACTTGGCCTAATATTTTCTAACAGAGATGTTATTTATCATAACCATGGAAACGTTACATATAAGTATGAAAAAATAGAAAAAAAATCTAAATTTTTTCGTTTTATCAAAAAATGTCTCAAATAAAAGTTGTGAGTTATTGCTTTTATAGCTACTTTTGTAAAATACATTTTTTCTAAATATTTTTCTGTTGCTAAATATTCGCAAAAATCTTAAAATCGACACGACTAATCTCCCATTTCTAGTCAACCGATTTTTACCAAAAGTTGATCAACTTGTGCCATTGATGTCAGAAGCTTAAATATGAAGTTTCATAAAAAGCCGATTTTACAGACAGACAGACAGACAGACAGACAGACAGACCGACAGACAGACGGACAGACGGACAGACAGACAGACAGACCGACAGACATCATGTTAAAAATAGTCAAAACGTTATGTAGGGACCTCAATTCGTGGAGATCCATCGAAATCTCGAAATGTCAAAATCCGTATGATCACAATACTGAAGAGCAAAAAAAAGGTCCTCACCTCCCAGATCCAAGTGAAGAGCAAAAAAAAAGGTCCTCACCTCCCAGATCCAAGGGAAAAGCAAAAAAAAGGATCTCACCTCTCACATTGACTAGTTGTAATATTTATTTTCTTACAAATGCATAACTATGTAAAAACCTGGACAATCGACCGTCCCGAAGACATTTTTCGGGACACCGGGACAATGTACATAAAACCGGGACGGATGGTCACCGGTAAAAATGGAAAGATTAGGTGATAGAAAATCTAATAAGTGTGCAAGATAATTAGAAAGACGAAGATAGATATTCATAAACAAATCCATTTCCAAAATGACCATGGATAAATTTGTTATAAAAAATCTCCCACTGGGCTATAAAGGCAAAAGGGAAAGGTAATCGTTTCGACTTTTTCTTTCATCAATTCCGCAACGTTCAGATACATAATATTTCAAACGACCTTAAATAGACCATCTTTTTAAAGGAAATCCGGAGTAGATTCCTTTGTGTTTTATCAAACTTATTAAAATCATACACTGTAGTAAAATATGGGTTGTTGAATCACGAGTAGTGTTTTGTGCCAATATTTAACGAGAAGTGATATAGATACTGACTAATGGTTTTACGACTTGTCAACTCAGGTGTAAATGTTTATAGATTTTTTCATGATTGGTAACAGTGACTAACGACTATATCTATAATATTGTTTTAATAAACTACCGTTTTCATTGTTTACTGATAAGTAAGTTTTTGATATAACAATAATTAAGTGATTTACAACAATGTAAAAAATTAATCACGACCAAAATAAACATTGTTTCCAAAAAGGTACCAAGGTGCAATTGTTCCCATGCTAGACAATTTCCTATTCAAATCGAATCGAAACTTTTGTAATAAAACCTTTATTATTAAAATTTTCCCCGTAGTGAACATGTAAATTCGACGCCTATGAAGTCCAGTAATTATTAAATAAACTCATTTTAATTATTTATATAAGCTTTTTACCGCTTGGCCATCATCATCTAACCAGCGCCGGTGCTAGTTTTTTGCCTCCACAGGCAAGATTGTTTTTACCGCCCCAGTGATAAATTAGTAACGATATGATATAGTCCGTTCAAACGTTAGAATGCAGTACAGGTCAAATGGAGTACCTAGTTCTTTTTCATACTCTCTAATGGGTTTTCCTAATAACACTATCCTTTTCTTCATTGGCGAGGTTGCCAGTTGCAAAACGTGCTGATCGTTGAAAACGCGGTACAAATGGTCATTCATACTTTTCCTGATACTTTCCCCATTTAATTTGAATAAATTATCAACAAAAGAATATAAAATTATGCATAATATTTTGAGTTCATTCACATATTTGACACTTTTACAACATTTGGCAACACCGCTCCCATTTCCCATAAGAGCAATACTGCATTCTAACCCTTGAACGGATTATAGTATCATAGTAACGCCTTCGGACGATCCCTTAAATTTGCCGTTACAGATGGGAGCCTGCTTCGCCTATGCGTATCGCCGGCGCTACGTACCTCTACAATCTCAGATGGACTGTGACTTTTTACTTGAACTACGTCCACTCATATCTTCTTTCTTCATATCTTGAGCCGTGCATATATCCATCGACTGTTATAGATCTGTCTTTTATTTTAAAATCTAATTTACTAAATTAATACAAACTTTTAAAAATTAGTGTTAATTTATGTACAAAATTAATGTACTAATTTCTAAAAATGTTTTTATTTTAACGCTCCTATAACCCTAGTTGATCAGAATAAATTAGAACAAAATTCACGTGTTGCACATTTGAACCGAAATAGTTGTTTTGATCAATTTATTATTTAACAGCCGATAAATTATTTTAAAAATATTATTAATTCTGACAAAATTGTCGCATCTGGGGTAGTGAAAATCCACATGCTATTCAAGAAAAACCGATGCATCCACAAAAATGCACTGTTTGGTGTGCATTATAGGCTGGAGGAATCATTGGCCCGTACTTTTTTGAGGACGAAGCTGGTAACGCTGTTACTGTCAATGGTGTACGCTATCGGGAGATGCTAAACAACTTTTTTTCAATGAAACCAACGATTTGAACTTAAATGACATGTGGTTTCAACAGGATGGAGCCACATGTCACACAGCACGTGAAACACTCACTTTACTTCAAACCAAATTTCCTGGTCATGTTGTCTCTCAGAGGAGCGACATCAATTAGCCAGTGAGGTCATGCGATCTAACCCCATTAGACTTTTTTCTCTGGGGCTATTTGAAAGAAAGGGTCTATGTCAACAAGCCTGCTACGATTCCAGAACTAAAAGAGAACATCAGACGTGTAATTGCTGAAATCGAACCGTATTTATTGGAAACGATTACGGAAGACTTCGCTAAAAGAATGGTATCATGTCAGCGGAATCGTGGAGGGCATTTGGCCGACATCATATTTCATAAAAAATTGCCAAGTACTTTACGCTAATAACAATAAAATTCGGATTTTTCCAATATGTTGTGTTTTATTCAAAAAACAAATCCTAGAGTCCAAATTGGATCACCCTTTAGATGCAATATCGAATAAACACGTACATTTTATTTTAGCAGAGGAATTGGATATGAGGAAACTATCAGCGGTACCGCGTTTTCTTTAACGAGACCATACTAATTGATGTCAGGCTGGTTTGGCCAGGTTCAGGTAAAATCCGGCGGATATTTTTCGTCGCTTATGACCATGGTTGTGACGTGTATCCATTATTTCACGCCAGAGAAAAGGGAATAGTTCAAAAAGTAGATTCATCGCAGTTCCTCGGCTCCAAAGAAGCCAAAAGTGGTCCCATGAACCGAATTCCCGATTTTTGGGGCGAAAATTGGATCTTATACATCGATTATCCGTTAAAGGAGTAAATAATTAATGGAGAATACTATGCTGACCTTCTTGACCGTAAAACAAAATTCTTTCATTTCGTTCACACCATTTTTCATACCGCCCTCGTAGTCATCTTATTAAAAATTGTATTAAACGGAAAATAATCGTTAGTGCAGTCTAAACTACTTTTCTTTATATACAATTTTACAATTAAGTATATGATAAGTGATAGTAAATTAGTTGATGAGCAAAATAAAAGGAAATTCCTACCAATTTTGCGCCCTACATACAGTTCCGCCTGTGGAGTACGCCACCTTTGTCACGCTCTAGTTACGGGCCTGCATAGAACTCTACCAAAAGGCGCCATTCAAATTTCCCGCACCAGGCGCTATATTGGAACAAAGCAAGTTTGCTGTATAATTGCTTCATCTGAAAGATGTTGAAACGTGCTTATTTGATCCTTCATACCACTGCTGTAAGTCCTCAATACAAATCAAACCTTTCGCGCACTTTTGAAACAAATGACGCACCAGACGAAACGCTAATCAGGCAGAAACATGCACAATAGAAACCTTTTCCGCTCTATGCCACTCTGTTCCTCTGGTACCTGCACTGGCGATGATTGATTATAAGATGTGCTCGATTAGACGGGGACCAAATTACCTCGACCTCACTGTAATTAAAAGTGTAAATGATTGTAGCTGATAAAGATATCCAGAAACGTCTTCCAAACGTTTATCAAACATCTTTTGATAAACTT
This sequence comes from Liopterus haemorrhoidalis, assembly GCA_963971575.1. Taxonomy (NCBI): domain Eukaryota; kingdom Metazoa; phylum Arthropoda; class Insecta; order Coleoptera; family Dytiscidae; genus Liopterus; species Liopterus haemorrhoidalis. The sequence goes on along the minus strand of OZ020619.1, from coordinate 30,152,480 downwards.
TTGTGAGTATATGAAGTAAAACGGTTGTCTTTGTCAGCAAGATGAATTTGTAATTATATTTATAGAATTAGACATAATATCGTATCTAGTTTATGCGGGGTTCATAGTATGCGTTACATTTGCTCCTAGATTAATTCGGCATTGTACGCGAGTCTTCCAGAAATATAGCATTCTATCATGAAGTGCAACCGAGCTCGAAGTGGAATGAATGTTAAAATTGGTTAAAACATTATTAATTTGTTACCTAAGCTCTAAATTTTCCACATATTTACATATATCCTTAAATATATGTTGTTATTGTTATTACATAAGTAAATACGCCATGGCATATCGTTATAATAATTTATAATGTGCGGTATATTTTGTTTGTAAGTACTTGAGTCTTGCATTGTCAAGGTTTTGTCATATCAGGTACTCGTGTCCACGGTCATTTCACCCATTAATAACTCATCAACAAATATTCTCACGTTAAAAACATCAAACACAAATATGTAACAAGTGATTCATGATTAAACAATGTATCCATTGTTAGATATGTTGATTGCATGGATCATAATCATCATTACTGGCGCTAGGGCGTCTATTAGATAATTAATTAAAATTTTTGGCGAACAGAAAAGATGGCTATTTGTGCCTAACACACTATTTGCAGGGCCAATTTTGCCATTGGGCGAGTCTAGGCGACCGCCTAGAAGCGCCACAGGCTGTAGGCCCCAGAAAGACATGGAATTTTTATTTCTCCTTCTTTTCTATATTATAGCAGTACAGGTTTATGTACGAATTTCACCTTTTTTCACCAGTCTTTTTTGTTTCTTGTCATTCTTTTAGCTTCTACAATCGTTTTTCCTCTTTTCTCCAGTATCCCTTTTACTGTTCTGTCCCATGTATTTCTTGGTCTTCCTATTCTTTGCTTTCTGTACGTTCTGGTCTCCCAGATCTGCTTCACTTGTCTTGTGTCTTGCAGTCTTCGCATGTGTCCCCACCAGGCCAGTTGTCTGTTTTCTATAAATTGTTCTATTGGTTCTATATTGAGTTCTTTTCTTATATCTGTATTTTTGTTTTTATTCATCTTAGTCACACCCTTCACTCTTCTTAAATACTTCATCTCCAAAGCTTGTATTTTACTCTTTTCTTTTCTTGAAAGCGTCCAGGTCTCACAGCCAAAAGTCAGTACCGGTCTGTATATAGCTTTGAATACGTTTATTTTTGTCTTTCTTGTTATTTCTTTCCTATTGATAAGTGTATTCTTTATGTCAAAGTAAAGTTTTAATATTTTGACACTTAGTTTATATAATTACGTAATTGAATTAATAATTTTAAGATTGTGGAATTCCACAATAGAATGTCAAGAAACGAAGTGATTATTGTAATTTATTCTTTGCCCTTGCTTTTTCGAATTTAAAAATTAATTTGTGAAAGTACTAAACCGTAACTACTTAATTTTTATTTTTCTTTATCATCGTAAGTGAACCAAATTCCAAATATAAAAAATTATTACATAAATAGTCCACAAAAGTGTACGTACTATTTATACATGTGGTTTTTAGGCTTCGCCATGGTCTAAAGGGTAGCTAACGATGCTACAAAAATCTTCTGTTTTTTGTACCATTGTACTAAGATTTCCCTATTTTTTCGGGACAGTCCCGAATTGTCACCCTTTGTTCCGAATTTTTTGGCTGTTTGTAGTTCGTGATTATTAGCTTCGATTAGTGCATTTACAAATTAGCGAATTAATCGAAAGTCGAAATCTTATAAAATAGAAGGATAACCTTATAAAAATAATAAAAAAGTTCAGTTATAAGAATTTTTGCAAACCAGTCGGCTATATTGATAATTGAATGACTTATTAAATTTGTTCTTCCTGGCTAGGACCAGTAGCGTAATTAGATTTTGCGCTAGGATGCAAAATATTTGTGATACCCTCTAAGTATGACTGATGGCAGAAATTTAAAAATTCAAGTGATGACCTTGGGGGTAGTAATTCAAAAACTCAAGTAAACACAAGGGAGGGTGTAAAAAATTCAAGTGAAGACAGGAGGGGTAGATCAGTGATGGGCGTTTACACGTAAACTTTAATTGTTTACATTTACGTGTAAATTTATGTAAACAATTGGTGAACTTGTCAACAATGTAAACAATGTAAACTATGTAAACTGTCAAATAATGAGGTTGGTTTTAGTTATTTCATACGAATAATAGAGAGTTAATGAACTAGTAAATTCAGTTCAAAACAATAAATTTTAAAAAGAAAATATAGGGCATTATGCAAAATTTGCAATGAATCTTTTTGTTATTAAAAAATATAGGCTGATTTTCTTAAACGTGAAATTTAATGTATTTTGTTATTAAAAAAATTAGACTGATTTTTTTGAAGAAAAAAGTTTTTTATTTTTCATATTCATATTTACTAAGTTGTAACACCTATATAATAATGCATAATCAATTTTTATTAATACCTAAGTATATTGGCTTGTCCTAATTTTATATACTTTTTCATTTAAAATTGTTACATTAAAATTTTATTATTTATAAAAATTTATTGATAATGGGGTTCTGTAATTCAAAATAAGTGCGTATGTTTAAATCATTGTTTACATTGTTTACGTTGTTTGCATTGTTTACAAGAGTTTTTGTGTTTACTTTACATCAATTGTTTACGCGTCAACACTGAGGTAACTTACACCATGTAACTTACGCGCCCATCACTGGGGTAGATTCCAAGAATTCAAATAAAGATGGGGCAAGTCAAAAAGTTATGGGCCTGCCTCTAAAGGCCCATAAATGTAGGAGGCTCGGAAAGATTTCTTCCGTTTGAGACCCAGTAGTTACGCCACTGGCTAGTACGCATGCGTACTTTTATGGACATACTGCCTATACATACCATATCAATGTTAAAATCCCATAATCACGGTTTTAAACATTATCTACCCTTTAATATGATAGTAGAGTAGCATGCAACGTGATAATACGATTGGTTATATTGGCAACTGTAACAATGTATATGAGACTAGGTAAGGAACCCGTACCTTGTACGTTTTTTTTTTGTCTGAATGTTTAACATAGAAAATTAACATGGGAAATCAGTTTTTTGCCTATGTTGCTTAACATTCTTACGGAAAGGATGAATCAAAAGCATAAAATTTTCTGTATTAAACGATATGAAATTACATGCAATTGGGGGGTACGAGCATAACTTCTTAAATTAATTATTTAATTAAAAAATCAGCTGTGGCCACCACAGGACCGACCGCCATCATAAAGTACTTATATAAATTACATTCTAGCAGCAGAGTGGAAATAACTTCACCTAATATTTTCTAACAGAGATATTATTTATCATGACCATGGAAACGTTACATATATAAGGGAGGTATTGTGATCATACCGATTTTGACGTTTCGTGATTTCGATGGATCTCCACGAATTGAGGTCCCTACATAAAGTTTTGACTATTTTTAGCATGATGTCTGTCGGTCTTTCTGTCCGTCCGTCTGTCTGTCCGTCTGTTAGTGTACACGTGCAGAGCAAATTCGGCTGAAAGGATTTTTATGAAACTTCATATTTAAGCTTTTGCCATCAATGACACGAGTTGATCAATTTTTGGTAAAAATCGGTTGACTAAAAATGGGAGTTTACTCGTGTCGGTTTTAAGATTTTTGTGAATATTTCACAACAGAAAAATATTTCGAAAAAATTTATTGAACAAAAGTTGCTATGAAAGCAATGATTAATAACTTTTATTTGAGACGTTTTTTGATAAAACGAAAAATTTCGAATAATTTTTGTAAAATTTTTCTCAATTTCAAGTCTCAATTTTTTCATATTTACATGTAACGTTTCCATGGTCATGATAAATAATATCTCTGTTAGAAAATATTAGGCCAAGTTATTTCTACTCTGCTGCTAGAATGTATTTTATACAAGTACTTTATGATGGCGGTCGGTCCTGTGGTGGCCACAGCTGATTTTTAATGTTATTATGATCAACTTAGGCCATCAATTTTTTTTACCTACTTACACATCACGTTTTTGAGAAAAATCGTATTCCCTCTATCTTGATACATTGTGTATATGAATTCTAAATATGTTTCACAGGTCAGATTGTGTTGGATTAGGGGCCAGATATTTAAAAATCACAGAGGATGGGTTGGCAAAATTCTGAAAATCATTTGAGAACGTGGGGAAGAAATTCTGAAAATCTTTTGAGGAAGGGGGAAGAAAAAAAAGGGGCAGAAATTTCATGTGAGCCGTTTGAAACTTATTGTCGGGCCAGATCTGGCCCGCGGGCCGCGGGCTGAACACTGCAATATATTGATCAAAAAGTGTCCCCACAAATATTTTACCCACCTGTCACTACTGCACAGGCGACTCAACAAATGGGCGGCATTTGGGATCGATTATAATAGAATCCTACTAGTAAAGGGCGATCTGATGGAAGCTAGCACACGGGCGGCATTTGGGTTCGTTTCTAGAGTAGGGTAACCTGACGTCCCCGTATGGCGGGGACGGATCAGAAGTCGTACCTCGGGGCCAAAATAATAAGCCAATTTCAAAATAATCTATTGTGTTGTTACATTCCACCTTTTATTCAATAAAATATACATTCTAAAAAAACGTGTATTATCAAATGTACTGTCCATTATTTTCTATCACTTTGGACAAACGCTCAGGCAATTTCATAATGCCATCTTTCCAGAAGGTTCCATCTTTGCTCTCGAAAAATCTGTCCAGGTGAATTTTGATATCATCCACAGATGCGAAATTTTTTCCGTTAAGGGAATTTGGTAGAAAGCATAAAAAATGGTAGTCGGATGGTGCGATGTCTGGACCACATTTGTTCCGCTCTCTACAAAATTCCCTTAACGGAAAAAATTTCGCATCTTTAGCCAATATCATAATTCACCTCTACAGATTTTTCGAGAGCAAAGACGGAACCTTCTGGAGAGAGGCATTATGAAATTGCCTGAGCGTTTGTCCAAAGTGATGAGAAAATAATGACAGTACATTTGATAATAAAAGTTTCTTTTAGAATGTATATTTTATTGAATAAAAGGTGAAAAAAAAAACGAACGGACTTTATTATGTAACAACCCGATAAAATAATTATATAGAAATAAAATAAAAAGAAATTATCTATATAATTAATTTTAATTTTTTGTGGGTGTATAATCTAAATTACACACCCACAAAGGTTATCAAAAATGATATCTGCTGATTTTAATAGAGAACAGAATTTGAATCGAATAGTCGTAATATATATTGATTAGATAAAATGTTATAAAAAGTTAAAAAAAAATTTAATGACATTATAATTAGTTGCAACTTTTATTGCACCAAATGTTGATAATTATATCTAGATATATGAATTTAAAATTTATGCAATTAAAGTTATGAAAAATATCTATAACAATAAAATTAGAGACTTTACCTGTTTTTATATTTTCGTACTTATACTTCGTTTCTACACATTTCAGGTATATTTTTATTAGAGTTTTATTTGTAGAGCAAATTACTTGATGTTTCTCAATTAAATCTCTTTCGTACCTCTTGTAATAATGACGTTAGCAATGCTTAATCAGTTCTCAAAGACAGCCTGTATAACAAAAATTATACAGAGTATGAGTGTCTCATCTTCTTTTTTGGACACTGTCAGTTGGGTTGGCTTTTGGCCTCACTCAAATAAGTCCTCCATCCTGATCTGTTCATTTTCAAGTCTTTCCATGTGCCCTGTTTACCAATACTTGTCAAATTTTCAGTCAGCTGACCTCTCTATGTCTTGCGAGCTCTTCCCACTGATAGACTGATATTCAACCGTCGTTCCCATATCTTCCTAACCATTCTGTCCTCCCTTATCCTCATCGCGTGTCCCAGGGCCGGCGCGAGGCATGTGCAGCATGTGCGGCTGCACATGGCCCCGCGGTCAACAGCAGGCCCCGCGGTTCAACAACAGGCCCCGCGGTTCAACAATAGGCCCCGCGCATGGAGATGCGGACCTTTTTTTTGCTCCTCACTTGGATCTGAACAACAAGCCCCGCGGTTCAACAATAGACCCCGCATGGAGATGAGGCCTTTTTTTTTGCTCCTCACTTGGATCTGAACAGCAGGCCCCGCGGCTCTTCTCGCACATGGCCTCGCAAATCCTAGCGCCGGCCCTGGCGTGTCCTATCCAGGCCCGATAAGAGGGGGGTAGCCGGGGAAAATTCCCGAGGCCCCGGGATTCTTGGGGCCCCGGGGTAGTGGACAGAGCCGTAGGAACGGCCTGGCATAGTGGCAAGTGCCAGAGGCGCGTGGCCGTCACTTACTTGTATTTTGGGAGTAAGGACCTTTTTTTTGCTCATAACTTGTATTTAGGAAGTGAGGACCTTTTAGGTCATCAGTTGTAATTTCACCTGTTTTATAATAAAATTTACCGCTTCAAATGTATATGGTCCAGAATTCGAGCTGAAAGAATTAATTTTCACGATCTTGACGGCCCCCGGGTATAGAATTGATCATTACCCGGGGCCCGCAAAGAAATTTTGTCCTCGGGGCCCGCAAAGAAAGTTTCTCCCCGGGGCCCCAGAAGCCCTTCGGCGGCCCTGGTCCTATACACTACCTTAGTTAATCGTCGACCTCCCAGTTCTTGTGCGAGTGTCTCAGCTAGTTAAAAATAATTAATTTTCTTATTGGGATCTTCGTCTTCTTCTTTTCTTTCTTTTCGCCCAGTAGCAGACTAGCAAATTAACCCGGCCAGGGAAAACTCTTGTAGATCGGCCTCATCTTTAAAAAGAGTGCATATTATAAATAATAACAAAAAATATATATATTTCATAAATAAAAAATATTCTTAATTTACATCATAAACTTACTCACTTTAAATCATAAAAATTATATAAAAAGAAATAAGTAAATAGCCTTTTAGATAGTAGCGACCAGTGGCGCATTAAGCCTTCGCCGGACTCAAGACATTTTTGATTTACGGGCCCTCAACCTATGTTTTTTTAAAAAAACAAAAAAAGGTCCTTACCTCCCAAATCCAAGTGAAGAGCAAAAAAAAGGACCTCACCTCCCAAATCCGGGCCCTTGAAAATTACGGGCCCAAGACAAATGTCTTTTTTGTCTAAGGCGAAAGTCCGTCACTGGTAGCGACAAATGTTAAAGAAATATCGACAATAAATAATATAAAACTTAAAAGATATAAAGGCACCCGGAAACTATAAAATTACAAATACTCATTATATTTACCAAAAAAAGTAATAATTTACAATATAAATATAGTTAACGGTATATCATTCAACGCCTGTTTTCCATACACGAGGGCTACCTTTTAAGTTTTAACAAAAACTAAAAAAGAAAAATTTTTTATTGCTTTTCAAAATATTTGCTTTTAAGAATGATACACTTTTGCATGCGTTCAAACCAATTCTCGAAACATTTTTTCCACTCTGAAGTTGGTATCTCAAAAATATGGTTTTCGAAGGCTTTAACAGTCTCTTGAGTTGATGAAAATCGCTGTCCACGCATTTTTTGTTTGGGGAACAAAAAAAAGGCGTTAGGGGATAAATCAGGTGAATATGGGCAGTGAGACATTAATTCGATGTTTTTCTCCGTCAAATAATCAATTGTTTGGCGTGCTGTGTTGGAGCTTGCACTGTCATGATGAAGAATGATGCGGCGTTTTTGGTTCTTTTTCCTGATTGTGTCGATAACTTCTGACAAACAAATTGTTGTATACCATTCAGCATTAACTGTTCTCCGATTCTCTAAAGCAGAGTTTCCCAAACGTTTTGAGCCGCGGAGCACTTTTCACGAGAAGAATTCGTCGCGGAGTACTAGTAGACGCTCGCTGAGCACTATATGTAACTGAGCACTGAGTGTAAATAAAACACGCTAGCTCTTAAAATCTGGAGGGGCCAGGAAATATTTGAGTAAAATTGGGGGGGGGCAGTAAATATTTGAGGAGAGCATCATTTTTTATCGTTATTTATGGACGGGTGAAAATACAAGTGATGACCTAAAAAAAAAGGTCCTGCTCATTTCTAAAATACAAGTGATGACCTAAAAAAAAGATCCTCCTCACTTCTAAAATAAGTGATGAGCTAAAAAAAAAGGTCCTCCTCACTTCTAAAACAAGTGATTAGCTAAAAAAAAGGTCCTCACTTCTAAAATATAAATGATGACCAAAAAAAAAAGTCCTCACTTCTAAAATATAAGTGATGACCTCCTTAAAAAACAGATCCTTGTTGCACATACATTTTTCTCCAAACATTTCTGGGGGAGAGGGGGGGCAACTGGAGGCCAGAGCAATTATTAGGGGGGCACTGTTTCTAAGAATATTGATTTTTAACTTTCTGACCATCGTTTTATGGTCTCTCTGGTTATTTTCTGCTAGCGAATTTATTATCTGCTCTTTCAACAGGGAAATTCCACTTTTTTCATTCCCTTTTTAAATTTTACATTAGTTATTCCACATTCTTCCCTGATGAATTCACCTTTGATATTTTATAGTCCTTCCATTTAACAAATGTTTTTTTAATTCGTAAATACATTCCATAAATATTTAGGTATTAAAAAAATACTAAACAATAATGCAATAAATACAGTCATCTAAAAACCGATATACTAACATGTATTTGATTAGTTATAAATTGTATGCAAAACCATAAGCTATTTGTTACAAAAATAACATACTTATCGTTCACAATTCTCATGTTACGTGATAATAAGTTTTCCGTGTAAAAAACATCAGTTTTGCTTCAAATTTATTTGAATACAGACACGAATTTAGTTTTTGTATAAGTTAACCTTGAAATTTTGAATTATTATATATAATTAAGTATATTATTATTTTTAAGTACAATAATAATCATAATGTACTTATTTTTTCATTCATAGGATTTATTAAGTGTTTTTATAAATACACGTGTGTTATATTGGATGCATACATAACTTTATACAGCTGTTTTTGACGTTTGAATTTATAAATAACATAACCTCTAAAAATAAAAACTTTTAACACATCTGAACTTTAGTCATTTAATGATAAGTATTTATAGAAAATTAAATATTGATATTAATTTAACAACTAACTTTAAACATGGAGTCTGAAACAGAAAGACTGATACCTCATATTCCTCGAGAAGGAGAAAATTTAATAAATTATGGCACTTCGGTAAGGAAAATTAGGTTTAGATCAATGTAATTGACTTTTTTTGTCAGATTTTAATTGCTTGGGTCTGTTTTCAGAGTTCGCAACAAGTTGAAGGAGATACGATGGGGATCAAGTTGCTTAATATGAAGTCTTCCAATGGCGAAGGGCAGAAATTGACACAATATGTTGCAGCGCTCTCAGGTATTACAAAATTCTTTTAACTAAATTTTAGGTAAAGAGTATTTAAACTAGTTGTTGTTTTGTTTATTAAAATTGAAATGAGTCATTTTTAGTTTAAATATATAATCTGTAATAAGAACCATGCGTGTGCATGGTATCTGGGGCACCAATCATTAAAACTGACTTTCATCATTAATATTCAATTGACAGATGAAAAATATAAACAATAATTAATAATGACTTTAAATCTGAATAAGATGCATTAACAACTGCATGTCTATATTTTTCTCTCAAATTTCCCTCAATAAAAGCTAAATTCCCCAGGGCTGTGCTGGGAACATAATACTGGGCAACAGGCCTGTTGAGAAGGGGGGGGGGTCTGGATTAAATTGCCGGGAGGTCACGGGTCTAGATTCTTTTTAGCGTTTTGTAGGTATGACCAAAAAACCTGTATAGGGGAAACTTCCTAAGCACCCTGACATCTGGTAGCGATTTTCGGAAGATACGAGAGTGACATTGTTTTGGTTTGTTCAATGTAGAAATACATGTTTTTTTATTGTTTGTGTTTTATTTTTGTGAATCATTGCAAAAAAAAAACAATTCATTTTGTTGTGTGCCGCAATGTAAGTTGTGGATAAAGAATAATCCCACTTTAACATACCATCATTTTCCTAAATCGGAAACAATATCAATTGAAACGACATTTGGAGGTAGAGAGAAAGTTGATCGTAGGTCTCTATGGATCCAAAAACTAAAAATGGGCAAAAATCCAAGCCCATGCATGCGCGTTTGTTCGTTGCATTTTATGGAAAGTGATTTTTTAATTCCAAGAAAAGACTGAAAAAAGTCCCTTACCTCACCCAAAATTTGCCTAAATCATCAGTTCATATATTAAAATGCCTTTCCACTTCTGCAAGAATAGATTTTTATTTTTTACTAACCTTTTTTTGGATATATTTACCATATTTTTTTGATATATTGACAGACAGTCAAAAAGAATTAAAAATACAATGAAAAACTAAACATTCGTTGAAATTTCTTTAGAATAGTATATTATTAATATCTTGTAAATCGTAGATTACCTTTAAATAAAAAAATCAGCTGTGGCCACCACAGGACCGACCGCCATCGTAAAGTACTTATATTATGTATAAAATACATTCTAGCAGCAGAGTAGAAATAATTTGGCCTAATATTTTCTAACAGAGATATTATTTATCATGACCATGGAAACGTTACATATAAGTATGAAAAAATTGAGACAAAAAATTTCGAAAAATTTTACAGAAATTATTCGAAATTTTTCGTTTTATCAAAAAATGTCTCAAATAAAAGTTATTAGTTATTGCTTTTATAGCAACTTTTGTTCAATAAATTTTTTCGAAATATTTTTCTGTTGTGAAATATTCACAAAAATCTTAAAATCGACACGAGTAAACTCCAATTTTTAGTCAACCGATTTTTACCAAAAGTTGATCAACTCGTGCCATTGATGGCAGAAGCTTAAATATGAAGTTTCATAAAAATCCTTTCAGCCGAATTTGCTCTGCACGTGTACACAGACAGACAGATGGACGGACGGACAGACAGACAGACAGACGGACGAACAGACAGACAGACAGGCCGACAGATAGCATGCTAAAAATAGTTAAAACGTTATGTAGGGACCTCAATTAGTAGAGATCCATCGAAATCTCGAAACGTCAAAATCGGTATGATCACAATACCTCCCTTATATATGTTGGCGGTCGGTAAAAAGGCACAAAAAAGCTCGCAAAATAAAAAAATACGACTCGTGTTCATTTTCACCATGTAAACAAATCAGCGTTGCCAGACGTCCCAAATTTCGCGGGACGTCCCGCTTTATGAACAAGAATAGAATGTCCCGCGCGGGACAGCTAAATTCACGAATTAATCAAAAAAAAATTTTTTTTTCTCGTCACTTTTATTTTGGGAGAGAGTCTTTTTATAAACATTTTGAAATATTTTGAACTGTACATTTTATTAGGTTGTCCCGCTTTTTGCGCCTTAATCCCGATTTTTGCGCCTTAATCCCGATTTTTTTATATTTATTTGGTAAAAATCCCGATTTGGTAAAATAATAATCTGGCAACGCTGAAACAAATACACAAGTGACAGTTTAATGTCAGTCTCGAGTGTTTCAGCTTTTGTCGCATATGGCGCTACGATCTTAAAAAGTTTGCCCTATAGTGTCACATGTCTTTCTCTCTGTGCGGTAGAAATTGTGGCTAAACGGCTGGACCTAGAAAGTTGAAATTTGACATGCTTGTACATCTCTGATCCACATATAGGAAAACTATTGAGAGTTCAAAACAAACATACATCCTGAAAATATATAAAGAAATATGTATTAAAAGAAAAATTAATATTTATTTAATTTTTTTTATTTATTTAAAATCTCTTAATGCTTGGATAAAGCAATTTTTATTTTTGAAAAATCGATTTTTTTTTTCACCAAGTTTAATGAAAAAGCTTTTGTATCCCACCCTATTTTCCAGAGGGGTTGATCTAAACATCTGAGTTTTTGATCAGATTTGTTTTTAGAAAAATATCGAATTTCCGGTGTCATAAAAGAATATATATATATATATATATATATATATATATATATATATTTAAATTTATTGTCTGGTATAAAAAAAGCTCTTAAGACGTAGATTAAGAAACGCAAATTAGTTTATTAAAATATCTTTATTTTAACATGATTTTTATAAAAAATTTGCTAAAAAAGACTCTTGCCCCGCACCTTATAAGCCAGAGGGGTTAATGTAAAAATCTGAAATATTCTGAGCAATGTACATTAATGTGAACAGGAATTTGAATCTGATAATTATTTCAAAAGTTTTTTTATTCCAAACGATTTTTTTGTAACACCGTGTGTACAATATTTATCAGACTGACTGGAAAACTGGGTAGCTTTACCTGAATTTTGTAGCAAGCGCATCTCAAATGCGCTTATAAGTCACTAAATAGAAGTACATTATTCTTTAAAAAGTTGTTGAAATTTATAATTTTTTATATGTATCACTCACTAAATACTTAAAAAATCCTGAAATGTGTAAAAATATGTCAGAAAACTTTTGTCCCCCCACCTTATTTTTCAGAGGGATTGATCTAAAAATTCTGAAAAATATCTCAATAATGTACATTGATGGAAACCGGAATAGTTAGGAATTTTTGATCAGATTTGTTTTTCGAAAAACATAGAATTTTTTATAACAATCTACTCTGATTTCCCACTCCCTATCAAGTCTCATCATTTCTCTATATCTATTGAGAACTGACACGGTCGAATACGCAGTCTGGTGGGCAAATATTGTACTAGGCGCTCTAGTACTATTTAAACTTATTACATATTCTAGTGTTGAATTTTTGTTAGAATGTCGATAGAAGTTGTGAAAAACTATAAAAGTAGAACAAATTATAGTGTTTTTGGCTGTCATTCAAGACAGGACAAAGATAGGTATCTTAGTTTTTTTCTTTTCTTAAGAAAAATGGAGGGAATGTTAATATTAAGTCCAGATTGGGAAAAGATTTGGTTATGGACAGGAGGAAGGCATGGGAATATATTTGAGTTAAAAAGTAACTGATACTACGCGAGGTTGTTCATCACATTGGTCGCAGAAAAACAAAACTGCATTAATATGCTTGCACCTGCAAGTTGCATATTTAACTTTTAGCTGCTCCTGTCCAACTAAAACTAATTTTATTTCATGAGGCAATGAACATAGTGCACTTGTTTGCAAACAGAATCCATACATTGTAAATTCAGATGACCGACACTCAGATGTACCACATAAAATTACGTGCCCGGCATAACTACATTAACACCTGCTCAACTACAAATTACACTTCAATAAATCTACTGAAATTAAACTTTAAATACTGTAATTTGATGCTCACCTTCTGTGCGCTACACCTCGATACATCTGTAGCGCTTAATAATTAAAAAATTTCGTAAATATTTACTTGCATTTCATAAAATAACAATGTACTCTGCTTAAATTAACCTGTTCGCTATTAACATATAGACAGCTGAGTACTAGACACAACAGCCATATTGCCTTGGAGCACAACGCCGCCACTGGTAATGTCACTTCTCAATAGAATTGCTGGGTCTTCTGCAATCCACAGCAGTTATTGTCTCACCATATTCACGGCAATATTTCGAAACTGGTTAGCTGTATTATTTCTGTCCGAAACCCGAATAACTCCTTCCACAATACTCTTGCAAATATGTTTTTATAATAATTTTATTTATTTCTAGCAACTTTGGGAGCTCTTGCCGCTGGTGCAGTGTTGGGCTTTACTTCACCAACTGATAAAGAACTAAAGGACGGTGATCTTGGTTTCAAAATCAGCGAGACTGAATTTAACTGGGTAGCTTCCTTAGCACCCCTAGGATGTTTAGTAATGTGTGTACCTGTTGGTGCAATATTGGATTTCCTCGGACGTAAAATGACAATGTTAGCTGTGATAGGTGTATTTACAGTTGGTTGGGGACTTATAGTTGGCGCTTCGAGCGTTGGTATGCTAATGGCGGGTAGATTCCTAACAGGTATGGCGGGAGGAACATTTTGTGTAGCTGCGCCTTTATACACCAGTGAAATAGCACAAAAAGAAATTAGAGGTGCCTTAGGTAGCTATTTTCAATTGATGATAACTGTTGGAATTTTATTTGTATATGTTGTTGGTAAATTTGTAAGACCATTTTATACAGCTATTGCTTGTGGTATACTACCATTTGTTTTTGGACTGGCTTTTGTTTTTATGCCTGAAAGTCCTATGTATTTATTAAAAAAGGGCAACAAGGATAAAGCGCTAAGTAATTTACAATGGCTTAGAGGAGCTGGCTATGATACTGGAAAAGAAATAAAAGAACTAGAAGATGAAATTAATGAAGATGCTAGTAATCCAGTGTCATTTAAAGATTCTTGGGCTAAAAAAGCTACTAAAAAGGCATTTTTCATTTGCTTTGCTTTGATGTTTTTCCAACAACTTAGTGGTGTAAATGCCGTTATATTTTTTACTTCGGGTATTTTTAAATCAGCAGGATCTAGTCTGGAACCTAAAGATGCTTCAATTATTGTAGGTGTTATGCAAGTTTTAGCAACTCTGGTTTCCACTTTAGCAATTGACCGATTAGGAAGAAAACTGTTACTATTGATTTCTATTGGTATTATGTCAATTTGTACATTGTTACTTGGTGTTTTCTTCACGCTACAACGTTCATGGTCGGACAAAGATATACAAAATATTGGATGGCTTCCAATTTTAGCTCTTTGTGTATTCATTATAGTATTTTCACTTGGTTTTGGTCCAATTCCATGGATGATAACTGCTGAAGTATTCCCTAGAGAAGTTAAAAGTATTGCTAGTTCAGCTGCTGGAACTTTTAACTGGTTTTTGGCATTTTTGGTTACAACATTTTTCAATCAAATTACGGCTGGTATTGGAAATGATGCGACGTTTTATATATTTACCGGTATTTGTGTGCTTGGTTTTCTTTTCGTTATGTTTGTTGTTTTGGAAACAAAAGGTAAATCATTAAGTGAAATTCAAAGAGAATTAGGAGGTGAATCTCCTAGAGTAAGTAGTAGTAATGGTATTGTAAATGAAGGATTTAATTCTGCGTGAAAAGATCATTATAAATAAGTTGAATTTAAAAGAAACTATAATTTATAATTCGTTTAAATCGTTTGCTGATGAAGTTATATGAGATAATCAAAAATACAACAAAACAACCTCTTAAACCATTTACATCAAGACTAAAGTAATGCATTTTTAACTTTAAACCACTTGCGCTGGCACGGTTCGACCAGTGTTTTAAGCCATAATATTGCTGAATAGTGAGTTTATTTCAGTAAACCTGTCGGTTTTATTCGGTAAAGCTGGATTTAGATAGCATAATGATGAAAAAATATATAATAATATATATATTTATATATAAATATATATATTTCAAGAAAACTCACCTTAAAACTCGAAAAAAACTCAAATCCAGGCAGATTTTACAGTAATTTTTTTTAAAAAAATGTGTTTTTTTCATTAATTAAGGTTGTCTCGTAACTTGTAGTGGTGGGGGTAAATAGGGAAGCTACGCGTCATCTGTATGTTAACAGGACGTCAGTCTTTATTTATCGTATATTTTATATACACGTGAAGTTTGAATTTTGTCTATAAATATAAAAATATCGTTTAATTTTTTGATTTTCTACCCGTTTTAATGTATTTTTTCTTTGAAAGGAATGTTTCTTCGTTATAAATAAATTTTCATGCATTCATTTTTGACGTGAAGTGAAATATTTCAATATTTTAGTTTTAGGGTGTCCCCCCGTAACAACAACTCTGATATTCATCAAATTGAAAAAATGTATAGAATAAATAAGATTTGTTTTCTTATAGACAATTTTTATTGCATAGTTTTTTCTGTTAAGATAGTTCTGTTTATAAATGAAATACTTTAAGTTTTTTAGTATCTGTTTTAACCCAGAAACACGCCGACCTGCGTAGCGTAGTGGTAACATATGTGCTCTGCATAGCTAAGGTCTCAGGTTCGAATCCCGTTCAGGCATGGAATTTTTCACAAATAAAAAAATTATCCTGGCTAATTGCCAGAGCAGCAAAGGCCATAATTTAAAAAAAAAGCCCTGAAACATCCCTAAGAAAGAAAATTTTGAGATATCATGCCTACATTTGATCCTGGTCAGAGCCGCAGTAAGGTAAACTTGCGCTAGGGGCAGAACCGTGTTTTGGCTCCCTTGGTAAATAAAAATAAGGTCCCTACCTCTCAAAATTTAAGTGGGGAGCAAAAAAAAAGGTCTTCACCTCTCAAAATCGAAGTGACGAGCAAAAAAAAAGGTCCTCATCCTTCGCCATGGTGCCCCTTAACAAGCCCGTCAGCGCCCTTTTCCTTAGTGAGCTAGGGGCCGTCGCCCCCTCCGTCCCCCCTCCCCTTACTGCGGCTCTGATCCTGGTTCTACTCTATTGTACCAAATTTCGTTAAAATACATTCAGCCGTTTTTAAAAACTGATATAACCTCCAATTTTATTAATTACTATATTATCATAGCAATTTGTTTTTCTATTTTTATTTAAATATTCCTAAAATTATATTTGTATTCGATTTGATTGTTATTTATTAACTATAATACAAATATCCATACCTTAAATTTTATATAAATCAGTATAAAATTTCCTTAGGTTTTTATTTATAATTTATTCAGTCGAACTGTCTTGAAATAAATATCTTTTATGAATATAGTCAGTAAAAATATTTAAAAACATGCAACATCTATATTAATTTTGTATGCTAGTTTGAACTACGCATACATGACGTATTCCCTCTTACGCTCTGACTGAACAGAAGTTACGAGACAACCTTTACTTTAATAATCTTGAGTATTACCAACTACTTTTGAGTTATAGCACGATTAATATTCAACGTACGTTTATTATCTCACTCTCGAGTGCATGAACATTCATGCATTTATGTTATCTCTTGCTAATATTGTCAAATATAAAGTTTATTTATATCCTTTCTTATTTTGATCATCATTTGAATTATTGACCTCATTTGCGCACATATTAATCTAACACTCCTGTGGCCAGCTACGTTTAAAACTATTTAATAATTTCCTTATGGAATAGAAAGTTGAATAGCCTATATCTTAGGCTATTCCAAACCTTTAAGCGGAACTAAATGGAATTTAAGTGTTCTTAAGTTGTCACTAGCTTTTTATATATTGAATTTGTCTTTTTCTTAACAAAATGATTAAAAGCTTCACTCAATCGGTAAAAGTTACTAGATTTTAACAGGCTTTTGTTTTTTTCTTTATAATATTTTCTGATTGTTATCCTTCGAGATGCAAATACTAAATTTGATTAAATTAATATCATTCTACAAGTTTATTGTATTTAAGTTGTAAATATATATTTATATATTTTTAATAAGAACATGTATAATATGCGTACTTATTTGCAAAGTAAGATGGTGCCACTGACCATCTAGAAGCTAAACAAAACACTATATACACACTTAATATACCTGGCGCGTCATACTGTTTTGCAGCAAACATAAATAATGTCATTCTAGCTCAAGTGGTTAAAAAAAGTTTACCCTTTCACATATTTGTGATCTATTTGTTGAAAGTCTTTTAGGAAGAGAAACTCAGCCTAGAGCAGTGCTTCTCAAATTATTTGATCTGGCATACTGGCAGATTTTATTTTCAAAATCCGACTTACCGGTGCCATATTTGTAGAAAATATTATTTGAACATCTATTATTCATTCATACAGGAAAAATATAATAAAAGTTCACACATTTTTTTATTTTTTATTTATTTTGTGAACAAGTGATACAATATTACAATTTAAAGCATTCGTCTTTATATTTGATTTTGTATTATAATAAATAATTAAGTAAATAAAATAAATAAAAATATATTAAAAAATAGTCTAGCTAATCTTCTAACAAATATATTATAAACATAAGTATATATCTATATATTTATAAGTAATAAAATGAATATTAGGTCTTTTATTTTTTAGACTAAAGATGTTTATAAATAAAGATATTTGGTTTAAGTGGCGAGCCCAGGTCCGCTGGTTATCCTCCTGGGTGCGTTAGTGTTAAATTATCCTAATGTTCTTTTTTTTTTTTTTTTTTCGAAAATCGCCGTGCACCCCTTTCTATGACTTGCGTAAGGTCACCAGTAAGCGTACCAAACTTTGAGTTGCACGTGTAGTTTTAATAAAATCTACTGTCTGGCTAACTTAAGCTGGCTGGTTGCGCAGTAGCGAAGAAATAGAAGGGAGCGTTGGTAGTATTCGTGTAGCAGTCGTGCGATAAAGTCATATCAAAAATAATTTTCAGATCAAATTGGGAACACCGGCCAGCTTCAGATAGCCGGACAGTATTTTACGCGACTTAATTCTTCCTCATTTCTTCATCAAATTTTCTTTTAAATTCGACTCTAGTATATGTATATAATATTTATTATATAATAATAATGAATATTTATGTAAATTTTGTATCAAGTCTGATTTTCCTAGTCTCAGGTTTTTCAGTAATACAAAAAGTGTTCATGCATAAGAATATTACGATTCAAGTAAAAAATATTTTTTAAACGAAATTTTTGCATATTTTGCCAAAGACGGTTGACACTAGTGTTCGCACGTGAATAAAATTTTGTCGCGATCATACACGCTCACAAAAACGGATTCAAAATTACAAGTCACAAGTCACACACGCGTGATTTTTTCAGGTTAGTTTCTCATTTTCAGTTCATTAACCTTAGTAGGGCTAATTCTTGCCCGTTCCAAATTTTATTAATAAGTAACGAGTATTATGTAGTTATATAAAAAAATTATGTTTTGCTTTTTAATTTTTGACCTTTTTAATTAAGAGCTGTTTCGTCTCTGGTACAAGACAAGACCTGCGGCACCAAATATACTTAGGGCTGTACCAGGTTTTATAAATTTTGAAACCTGAAAAACTGAATGTTTGAAGAAAAATATCTTAAAGATATATTACTATAATGGAGGTAGAAAAAATTATACCACAGTTCAATATAGTTAAAATGTAAGGTTTAGATTCTTGTTTTCGCTTGCTAAAACTTAAGGAAATAATAAGTTGATATTTTACTAAAACAGACAACAAAAATGTGACACATATGTACATAGCCGGACAAAAGTATTTCTGCCCTCGAGGCTAAGTACTAGGCTTGCGCTCCCATCCAACTAAATAAAAAAGGAAGATGGATTACAGTGATAAAAAAGGAGGCATGATTTTTGCGCCTCAACTCTTTCTTGAACCCTTACCAACAATGCGCCCGAGGCGAGTGCCTCGCTCGCCACACCCTAGATCCGGCACTGTATATGTATACTGTACGAAAACATCTGAAATACCAGATGTCACTTCTCGACTTAGACGGGGTTCGGTTCCACAACTTCGGTCGTAAGTCGAATTTTATACAAAAATAAATAATTATAATAGGCATATGAACATCAAAATTAATAGCTAGTTATTACGACATTGTGTCCGATTATTTATTTATTTGGACGACGAACGCTAATTATATGATATTTGACGAAAACTATAAAAAATGTATACATTTTTTAAATTTGTTTATAAAATTTTTTCGTCGTAAGAGCGAATGGTCGTAAGTCGAGGTGGTCATAACTCGAGAAGTGACTGTATTAGATATCAGCAGAAAAAAACCGGACAGTCCTAAATGAAACATAAAAAAAAAAACAAAATCTAAAATTTAAACTTATAATATTTAAACGTATAATTTTTTGTTGTGAGTCGTGACACGCCGTAATTGCATTCACGAAGTGAGACGAAAAATATTTAATCACGCACGAGAAATAAATTTTAATCACGTCCACTCACGTTCTCATCACGAACCGCCGTGTTACGATGTGACATGAAAATTTTATGACACGCGCCCATCACTAGTTGACACTTTTAGGATTTGGTAGATATAAGCAATCATGTGTCTATCTGTTAGAATCGGTAGAAATTGCGACCACATGGCTATATTTAGTGTTTAAATCTGACATCCATATACAGGTGATCCACAATATCATAGGATTCATCAATAAAAGTTACTAAAATAATGTCTAGTTTTTGTAAATACAACACACTGACACCTACTTAATATTAATATAATATCAAACATGTATTTAAATTTACTAAAATATAAATTAAATTAAATTTCACACACTAAGTTAATAGTTTGGTTATAAACACAAAATCCAAAGCTTTAAGAATAAAGAATATCACAAGTCTGACACATATAATCAAATATGGCCGAAATGCCACGTGCACATACTAAATGTCAATACTGCCAATAGAAGCAAATTAAAAATCTTAAATTTTACTTGATAACAGTTAAAACTACAATAATCAACACTCTTGATAAATAATTGTTATTTTCATTAATATATATGTTAATATAAATGTTAGTTGTGACGTAAATCCTCTTTTCTTACAATTCTTTAACCCGCGTATATCTTATATTTCATTTTGTAATACAGGCTATTCCAACGTTTAGGCGGAACTAAATGGGAATTTCGTTCTTTTAAGTTGTCACGAGAAGGGACTTTGCTTGGGTTATTTCATGTTTCACGTTTGATATGTGAAAATTTAAAATTCCAACAGTGAAACCATGGAAACAAATTACATTTATTAAAAATATGACACATTGTTATGTATTTTAAAAACAAATAAAATAAATAAATGGGAAATTTTTATTAAGGATGACAAATAATTAAAAAGCAACAAAAAGGGCATTTTATAATGACAATCAATTTAATTTAGAATTTGCAATGAATTTGCAAAGTCCAAATTAATAGATAAAAATTACTAGATTTCAAAATCTAGTACCGCCTAAACGTTTGGAATAGCCTATACGTTACTAGATCTGAACACTTTGGTGATTGTTATGTTGTAAATGGACTTTTATGGAACCATGGGAACTTGTAAATCTAGCTATTAAATTTTTGGTTAAGTGTCATTGTATTAATGTTACATTCATTGAAAAATTACAAATGTCAGATTGTCATAAATCTCAATTATTAATCAAATATTTAGCAACGTGCCATTTCAGAATTACCACTATACGATATAGTACAGGAAATGAAGCTCAAAAAATGACAAAACCTCGCAATTTTTTCGTCCAGCATCGATTTGGATAAAAATTTGGAATTAGGCTCATTTCACCATCTACTTCATTTTCTACATTGTGCCGTTGTACGCTTTTTGTTTTTTAAGGGTGCAAACTACCCCTAATTGTAAAATAATGTTTCATAATGTTTCAACCCTTAAAAATCAACCCTTGTTGGATTAAAAAATGATTTCATGTTGCATCGATTTGCACCAAAATTTGAAATTAGGTTCGTCTCACCCTCTACTTCAAATTTTATATCATGCTCATGGGCACTGTTTATTTTTTAAGGGTGAAAACTACCCATAATTGTCAAAAATTATAAAATAACGTTGTAAACCTTAAGATGGGTAAAATTTGGTTTGGATTAGTTGAATAATGATTGTCTCATGCTTTGGAATACAATTTATAATGTTTCCCTTAAAAACCCACCCTTGTTAGAGCTTGATATAAAAAAAATCGCTCAGAACCGTGCTATTCGAATGTTTCTAAAAAAAATTTATTGGTTTTTTAAACATAGCTCCTTCATTTTTAGTGATAGAAAGTTTTTTCAAAAACGATTTTTTAGGGCTTTTCAAGAGCTATAAGACTATGTAAATTAAATTCCTTAAGATTCCTTAGTTTTTAAATGGGGTGAGTTTGAAGGGCTCGAATAAGGTGGTGTTCGCTTGTAAATAGAGGTTTTAAACGGCTATATCTCGCCAAATATTCACTGTACAGGAAATATATTCACAGGGAAATTAAAAAAGTCATTAAAAAAGCTACAATTTAGTGCTCTATCATTTTTGTCGTATCTCCCGTAATTTCGGAGATATTTTGAAGAAAAAGGTGAAAAATACTTTAAACTCCAATTTTTCTAAAATTAGGCATTTTAAATTGGTCAAACTTCTTGGGTGTACTGAAAATACGTATAAGAAGAGAACCACAGAAGGGTGAGGATCAATTTTAATTAGGGGGGTAAATAGGGGGTGGTTTTCACTGATTTTTTCGTAGAAAAATGTAGGTACCGACCTTATTTTGATAATAAGTCGCTTAATTTTTATGCTAGAGACTTTTTTATTTTTATTTTTTTGAAAGGCCTAATCAAATACTTTAAAAAAGATTCAATGAGTTTTCTCGAAAAATGCAAATTTTTCCTGTTATTTGACTTTGAATCTTTCAAATTATGCATTTGGCGAAAAAAAATTAACCATTAACATGCCGTATCTCGGTTCGTATTGGTCGTAGAAAAATAATAAAAAAATTATTTTGTTTGTTTTTTTAAAAGCTACAATTTTGCTTTCTACAGTTTTTTTGATAAAATGCATATTATTCGAGTTATTCGCAAAAAACTTTTTAAAAACATCGATTTTTTCGTCGAAAAACTGTTACTTTCAACCGTGAATAACTCAAAAAATATTAGTTTTACGAAGAAAACGTAAAAAACATTTTTTTCTTAGAATTACTTTTCCCATCGATTCCTATAGTTAAAATGTAGTAAAAAATTTCCACCCCCGAGATGGGGTGGCAACCACCCCCAAGGTTTTAGCGTACACCGGCATGATGTAGAAAATGATCCTTGGACTATTTCCTACCTTCTGTGAAAATTTCACGTAATTCCATGCTGGACGAAAAAATTGCGAGCCAAAATGCTTCATTTCCTGTACTAATAATATTATAAATATACAACATAAAAATCGAAGTTTCCCTCTTAGTTACGTATTACAAAATGAAACATATTACAGGAAAATATTGAGAGTTCTAAAAACAAAATGCTCGAAAAATATGTACTGGGTATCCCATTTAATCAGAATGTCCCATTTAATATATGACTACAGTTAAATTAGGATAAATTATCACTATAACTATGGGCTATCCCAAACCTTTAGGCGGAACTATATTGAATTTTAATTTTTGTAAGTTGTCACGAGCTCACTTGTTTCTGATTGAACAGGACTTTTGCTAAACAAAACCCCATTTAACCGATAAAAATTACTATTTGTCAAAATCTAGTTCCGCTTAAACCAAAGAAACAGATTTGATAATGCACAGCACACTAGATATAAGCCAAAATAATCGCTAAATTTAATTTTACCCCATTAAACATTAATGGAAGTACAAAATTAAACCAATTTTTTACGAAAAAATTATGATTTTCTCACACTAAACTTTCATTTAATTGTTTTATAATATTTTTATGCATTTAACACTTCAATTTGTGGAATTAATTCTTTTTAGCTTTGCTCAAAGAATCCTTAGATAATAATTTTGTACATAATTATAGTAAATACATATTTTAAATACTTGAATGCCAAAATTAAGTATATATACCTATTTATAAATAGTTCCTTTTTTGTTAAATAATGATTATTATTAGTAAATATCTTAATTATTTTTAGTTGTAAACAAGATATAAATATATTTTAAATTAATTTTATTGCAGTTATCTGCACTTTTATTTTATTTACGGTGATATTTTAAGAATAATATTTACTTTTGTGCAATCAAGTTATTGATAAGTAATACAATCATATTTTTAAGAATATACTTGTAAATATAATGCCAAATATTAGTGTAATTATTTTGTTTATGTTCAGCAAAAAACTAATAATTTGTAAATGTATAATACAGTTTTCGACTTGACTCCAAAGATTCATGTGGGTATAAAAATAAGGTAACACCACGTTTGTTTGATATATTTTCAATTAAACGAATATGCTAACAAACTGCTATTCCAAATTTATTTGCCTCAAAACGTGTTACAAGCGTTTTAATCAGTTTTTTCTACAAAGTTCTACTGGCAGCGCCCAAGAAAAGGATTTGTAGGCTGCGTATAACCCCATGAGGTTACAAGTTTCTTATACAGAACTAACAATCTGAAATAAAATCAACAATTTATACATTAAATTGCACCGATTTTTTGTCTATCTACTTGGATATCTTTAATTGTAGAAAAAATATTATCGACCAATTTAATACTCCCTCCGTCCGAAAATTTATACATTTTGATTTTTTTCTTATCCGAAAATATGATACAATTTTAATTAATTAGAATGATTTTATTTATGAAATAGTTACAAATATCTAGTAAAACAAAGAATAATACAAAAAGTTTTAATTTAACAAGCACGTGACTGTTTCCACAGCTTGTATGGAACATGATAATGTTGTTTGTAATCGTCCCTTACGATAAAGTTTTGCATTATTAATGTCCGGAATCTTATAGAACTTCCCTCCTTTTGCTAACACGGTTGCTTCTAGACAGGTTTGCAATGTTAGAAAAACATTATCAAGAGTTTGTATGTTTAATGCATTATAGTATATTATGTAACGAGCATGGAATGACTATTCCATGCAAGTTTAATACTATGCTTTTTCCACGACTATATCTTTATTAGTCATTTAATTTTTATTCAGTTCCGATTCACAATAATTTGACATTTGTTTCCAACCTATTTATTACGTTGCCTAGTAACGGTCAGCCATTGCTGCATTGCTGCTTGAACCTGTTATGTAATGAGCTCAACCTTTTAAGTAATGAGTTCATTACGTAACAGGTTAGTGATGTGTAATAAAAAGGAGTGGGGAGCGTCGTACATTTACTAATCACTGATACGCCTGTAATGAACGTACGACGAACGTTGTGATTTAAATCGATTTGGAACTTCTTCCTTGCAATTCAACACAACTTTGATCAAAATTCACTATTTTGTTAGAACAGTGCGTGTCACTTTAATTTGTCTAAAATTCGTGTTTTTTTTTCTGTGATTTACTTTTGACATATGCAAAACCATTTGCGCGCTATTTGTTTATTAGTTGGCTAGCAACCACTTATTTAGAAATAAAAACAAAAAAAGATCAAGATAATATTACTTTCGTTAGTCCCACATTTTTTTAAGTAATGTATATCATATTTTCGGACGGAGGGAGTAATAGATATCACAAAACATTGTTCTGTATTTTTTTTAAATATATTTGTGGGCTCCATATAACTTTTATATTTATATAGTTTTGCATAGAATGTTCATTTAATATTTTTTCGAGTTGATTATTTATAGTTCAGAACTTTCGTCGAAAAAAAATAAACTTAATGATAATGGAATGCCACTAGTACACGCGTTCTTTACGAAAATTAAATCATTTTTACCCATTGCACCTATATAGCAAATCGCGCGGCAGATTCAGGATGGCGATAAAAATAGACTACCAAGTACAATAACTACAAGTAGTTTTCACAATAGAACAAAATAGCTACAAGAATATTTGTAGAATGAACCTATAGCTACAATTCGCCGCAGCGTACGCAAATATGCATTGATTAGTTTACAACATAGTGTGTATAATGCATTTTGCTTACTTACAATTATATAACAGTTTTTTTCTATAATTAAAAATATTCTATTAGATACATACAAATTCGCTGCAAATTTGGATGTATAGACTGTTATTAATTTTATTACCGATTGTTAGTTTTGTATAAGAAACAATTGAGACTATACAGTTGTGCGCCGTCTTAAGTTGTTTGATATTTAAACAAATTGAGAAATTCCATGGGCATTTGCTATGAAAACTAATACGGCATTGTGTACTTTAAACTTCTCAAATTTTGTTTATTTGCTGAACATACACGGTAAGGGCGTTTGTTACTCTTTTTTTCATTCGTAAAATATCATGAAATAAGAGTCTCAAAATAAATGAGACGTCACTTACAAGTTGTAAGGTTTCTGTAGTAATTACTGTCTCCTTGTGCGAGATTCAACGATTTCATAGTAAACAGTTATGTAAAAAGTAAAAACCCAAATCAATATTAAATGTTATTTTATATTATGTTGTTATTATGTTTAGCAATAATTAATGATATTTGTATTATGAATTTTTTTTTTTTAAATATCACATTTTCTGTAAGTGTATTTATTACTCTAAACATGTATTTGGAATATATGAAAAAATATTTTAATAAAAAATTGTTTTATTTCTTGTCTTATATTGTTCTGTTTATTTTACTTGCGGCTATTCTTCTTCATCCTATCCACTGTATGCATGTCCTATCCACTGTAACCGTCTCCAGGACTGGGTAATTAGAATAAAACGGTCCAGGAGTATAAGGGTCAGCTTATTGTAACGTAAATTATGTGAAATATTTCAATTTCAAGAAGAACAGAAAATAATCGTTTCTTTATTCTAAACCACTTCTTTGACCATGAGTTCAAAAAGAAATTACATAAGGGTTGGCTACGGAAAAATAAAATAATGTTTACTGCAAGCTTTATATAACAATATAAACTTTTGACAACAGCAGTGATGACAGTTAATTAATTCTAAAGCTTGCTGTTGATATTACTTTTATTTTCCATAGCCAAACCTTATGTAATTTCTTTTTGAACTCATGGTATATGTGGCGCCCACTCCCGGCCCAGGTAGGGTAGGAGTACACGATGACACACAAGGGTCGACTTGAAATGTTAAAAATTATAAATGCTCGGACGGGAAAATTTATTATTATAAAAAAAATAAGGTCAGGTTCGTGGTGTAAATGCTTATTGGCAACGCATTGATGTCATCCCTTCTTTCTATACAAATGTAGCTATCGGATAGTTATCTAACGGATAATGAGACTGACGTATTGGATTCACTGACTGGTATTGACATTTATTCAGCAGATGAAGTTACAAATAACCTTATCTGTCAGATAGTTACCTGGAACTTTATCTGAAGGTGGAAAGACCGGGCCTTAGTGTTAAA
Source organism: Liopterus haemorrhoidalis (assembly GCA_963971575.1). NCBI lineage: Eukaryota > Metazoa > Arthropoda > Insecta > Coleoptera > Dytiscidae > Liopterus > Liopterus haemorrhoidalis. The sequence goes on along the minus strand of OZ020619.1, from coordinate 30,125,756 downwards.
TACTTGAGGATGAGTCGACCCAGAGCTGACTGCACAATATCGGAAGATAAAAATTCGAAGGAAGCGAAGGAAGCCCTAAATAATTTTTTTTATTTTTAAATACTGCATTGAAGAGAAACAAAAATGTTTCTTCATATACATTTTTGATGTTAAGTAAATAATGTGGGATATTTCAAGAGAGATATGTTAGTTTTAGGGTGTAGCCCCCCAAATATTCATCCAATCGAAAATGGATAGGTATTGAACAAAAAATATTTGATTGTTTATTATAAACAATTTTTGTTATACAAGTCTTTACCGTTAAGTCAATAATAAGAGAGATATATTAAATGTTTAGCTCTAGGGTGTCACCCCTTAACTCCCCAAATGTTCATCTAAATGAAAAAATTATTATAAACTATTTTTGTCATATATAGTTTGATTTTTTTGCGGATATTGTCTCATAATCTATTGAAACGTGTAGAACCAAATATGTGACCGAAAAATATAAAAATAGATATAGACTCCAATTTTGTTAATATAGATAACTTTACCTGAATTTTCATGAGCCGACCCTATAAGGCGTCGGAACAGAAATTCAAAAAAATTGAGAAGCGAGATGGCAGATATTTAGAAAAAACAATTAAAGTATATTTTTGTCTTGATACAAATACTTGAGAAAACACAAGTTTTCTTATATTTTATTTTCACTAATAATAAAAATATCCTTTCAATGACTTGAAAGATGACGATTTAATACCTATTAGATTAATTCAACCCAATACTGCCAGATAGTATCTCTTATGACCATTTTCCAGTAAAATGGAGAGACATCGTAAAAGCTGCAGAAAAGCAGTGAATCAGAGTAGATTAATTTAAGAGAGGCGTATCTGGAGCCTGGATTTGCGTACTAGTGTGGCACGCTCTATACATGTCCGCTCGTACTGATGTATACTGTTTGTCACTAGACTGCGTCATGTATTTCGACAGAGGGGTTTTTTTCTTCCCAGTCAGGGATGAGCAGCTGATATGACTAGACGTTATGTTTAAGCTTGTTTTTGTAAAGTTGCTTAGGAGCTCCCACACTTCTGCAGCCACCTTCCAACTCCGAGTACAATAATCTTTTGGGTAACAGTAAATATTTGGCATACTTATGACGTGTCCAACCCACCACAACTGAATTTAGTGCAGCATGGTCTCAATATCAGCTTTAGCCAAAACTTCTGTGTTCGGCACATTATCTTGCCATTTGACTTTCAATATCGTCCTAAGGCATCTTTGATGGAATCTTTCTAGTGTTTTAATATGCCATCTATAAAGACAACATGATTCACTGCTGTAGAGAAGTACAGAGAGTACAGCTGCCTTGTACATCATTTTCTTTATTTTAAGCTGTAAATCTCGGCAGCTCCATATAGATGTTCTTAAGGTGCGTACCGACTTGAGCATTTGTGCGCGCTCGGATATTCGTGCGTGAAAAAAAAAATGCACACACAACTTTCTTGTTTATGCGCGTAAAATCGCGCTCCACGTATTTCAGTTATATCCACGCACATATTTATTTAAAGTAAGTAGTGTCAACGATGGCGGAAAGTAATGTTATTGTCTTAACAAGTGCAGCGTACATAGCAAAGCACAAACTTAGTAAAAAGAAAAAACAAAACATTTTTTACGCATACGGTGGTGGATGACACAACTATATAGAAGCAGGGAAATATAAAAGGGTTCAAGTTTAGGATTCCATAATATAGGATATTTTTCATTCTCATCAATGAGTTGTAGGGCCGACTAATTACTCCAGTACATATTAAATGTTCACTGGTGTTTACGCGAACAATTATATAAACTGCATAAATCCGTATACATTCAACGCACAAGTTCTGTGATCTTATCGGTAGGACCGACAAGCTACGGATAGCATTCATGCGCGTAAAAGTGTACGCGCACACAAATTGTACCTCGTACTCACCTGACCAAATTTACGCGCTCTAGTCAGTAAATAGTCTATAAATACTCTAGTCAGTACGCGCATTTTGAACACCGAAGCCCTGGTATGCAGCGAATATTTTTTGAGACACCTCATCAGTACTGTTTTAGGATAATATGCTGCCTAGATACTTGAAGGACATTGCATTGAAGAGTATACACTTCCCACATTGAGTTACTTTGTAGAGAGAATTACAGCTGATCCAACTAAAAGTGTATGTAAACAACCACTAGAAAAAAATCAGCTAATAGAGACCAAGACCCAGTTTGGAGAACTGGATACAATGAAAGAAAATACATATAAAGGTCAGAATCTATCACAGGTTGTCGAAATGATGATGCATGAAAAAAAAGGTGAATTTTAAAGAAATGTAATAAACAATTAACTTTTTATAAGATTTTTAATAAAGATTTATGTATAAAACATTTATATAATAAACAGTACACGATACTGAATCACAATGATGCATAATGAATATATCTTATCTAAAATACATGCACTATTCAGTTTTTTAAAGAAATCTGTTCAATGAAAAATTAATGAAGCAACACCCAACATATTTATATATCTGTCTCACACATACCTTGCAAGTATGACTGAGAAAGAAATATATAAATAAATAAATTGTTGATTCGTTCATTAATCATTGAACAAATTTAAAAACTGAACTTTAGATGGCATCTAACAATAGTAAAAACATTCGGCAAGATAATCACATGATCTAAATCTCAATTATACTATGTTAGGTATATTATTTACATTGATGTACATAAAATATTTACATGTGCTCATTAAATAAACATTGTATACGGGAATGAGCACGCAATAACAGAAACTTTATTTTCCCGCTCTGTGCATGTCTATTTGTCATAAAAGAAAGTACCAGCTTCGATATCTTTCATCCTGGTTCCCCGTATACATATATTAAAAATAAAAATGTAAAATAATTTGTAACTAAAAAAGTATTTCTTTTTAATTTCTTGCTGGTTTTAATTGTTTATATACAGAGTGTAACAGAAAGATTGTATAATCGAGATCAAACTCGTATAAGATGCTGCTTTCAAATATACCCAACTATGTTTACACGGTTTGAAAATAACACGGTCCAAAACAAGAACTGAACATCTTTTCTTACACGGATTATTTGCTGTAAGACGAGTTTTAAAATAATATAAATATATTTTTCAGCAAATAATTTTAACTTATTTTTAAAACAATTTTGATCGTTATAAAAACAATATATCGTGGCTAGATTAGGCGATTTTCCCCAAATTTGGGGGAAACAAATGATTTAATTGAATACAGATTTGATAATTATATCATGCATGAAGACATTAATTTTGGATATTCATTCAATAAAGCTTCTATTTTAATAGACCACGATGGGCTAAAAATAATTCGAAAAGATGTAAAACATCTGTGATAGAACTGTGTCGCCAGTTGCAGGCTAGATTGCCATCAAATATGGAAATTTTAGAAAAACTTGGTATGTTATCACTTGAGCTTGCTATTTCTTTAATAAGGCAACCAGATACAACAGGTTTGATAGTAGCTTTTCCAACAGTTATGAATGATATTGATGCAACGATATCTGAGTGGAAATGCCTTCCTAGGTATAGGAGTGATTGGCTAAATTTAGACTCCATAGAAATATTTTGGGTTAAAGTTGCCGAAATTAAAAATTCAGCTGGAGAACTTCGTTTTGGACAGATTTCGAAACTAGCTCTGTGCCTTCTCAGTTTACCTTTTTCCAATGCAACAGAGGAAAAAGCGTTTTCTACTATGAATATAGTCAAAGATAAACGAGAAATAAAATGAAAGTAAAAATCGTGGATACCATAATGCGTGTGCGCTTTAATTTAAACTATCAGGAAGAAGGATGCGTGTCTTTTGAACCAACAGAAGATATGTTGAGAAAATTCAATTCTGAAGATATGTATTTCTGAAAAATGTTGAAGACGTGGACCTAGATACTTTTTCAGATCTATAATTTAGTAAGTTATTAAAAATAAGTAAGTTTGTGTATTATATTATTTAAAATTAAATGACAGTCAAATAATTTTTCATTTCTTATATGTATGTTTATTGACTTATACTGATTGGCTTCTGAACCCTCCATATGTTGAATATGATTTTAAAATAATGAAACTTAATTTGAAAGTAGCAACAAAAAAAAAATGATAGTATATAAAAATAATAATAGTTTCCCGACACCTAGCTGGCGTATATTGAATTCAGCTTTTATGTTGCAAGTAACTCAGAGAGTGTCGATTACACAAAGCCAGTAAGACTCGCTTACTCGCTCGGTAGAGGTTCCGCAACTACGTTTTTATGCTTGAATCACGTTGTTTTTCATTTGTTGTGTCTTCATTTAAAATGAAGTGAAACAGTAATAATATTGTTGTTTTCTCTTCTTGCGACCACATCTTTTACCAACTATTTTTTAAATTTCCTTTATTGTAACTCCTAACACTATGGCAACAGCAATTTCTGAACGAATTACTTCTCGCAACATTTTGGCGACTACAAAATACACAGCTATTTTGCTAGCCAGAGGGTAAAATATCGAGCGAGTAGCGAGAATAATAGCACTTCATCTTATCTCGCTGTGGCAAAGCGAGTGACGAGTTAACTAGACAGCGTTATTACACTCGCGCAAGATTATTAAAGCAAAGGTTGTCTCGTAACTTCTGACCAATCAGAGCGTGAGAGGGAATACGTCACACGTATGCGTAGTTCAAATTAGCATACAGAGATAATATAGATGCTGCACGTTTTTAAATATTTTTATTGACTATTTTCATAATAGATATTTATTTCAAGACAGTTCTAAAGAATAAATAAAAACCTAAGGAAATTTTATACTAATTTATATAAAATTTAAGGTGATGGGTATTTGTATTATAGTTAATAAATAACAATAAAATCGAATACAAATATAATTTTAGTTATATGTAAATAAATATAGAAAAACAAATTGCCTTAATATAGTAATTAATAAAATTGGAGGTTATATCTATTTTTAAAAACGGCTGGACGTATTTAAACGAAAATTGATACAATAGAGTAGAATCAGTATTCAAATATAGGCATGGTATCTCAAAATGTTATTTCTTAGGGGTGTTTCTGGGTTAAGACTGGTATTAAAAAACTTAAAATATTTCCTTTATAAACAAATCTATCTTAACAGAAAAAACTATACAATAAAAATTGTTTATAAGAAAACAAATCTCATTTGTCCTATGCAGTTTGATGAATATTAGGGTAGTTACGGGGGGACACCCTAAAATTAAAGTATTGAAATATCAAGGAACCGTGATCGGTCCTCTTCTGTTTTTAGTGTATATAAACAATTTATTAATTTCATTAAATTTACAGGGGCAAATTTTATCTTTCGCCGACGACACGGTTCTTTTTATCGAGGGGCAAAACTGGGCAGATATTGAGGTAATTGCTACACGGGATCTACACAGTATTGTAAACTGGCTTAATATAAATAAACTTTCTATTAATTATAAAAAAACTGTGTTTATACCCTTCACTATATATAAAAATAGAGAAGAGGGTGTAAAAACATTATTATTGCATTCCTGTTATGAAGGCAATTGCACCTGTGATACCTACATACAGGCAGTTGATTCCACAAAGTATCTAGGTGTTACTATAGATAAACATCTTAGATGGGATTGTCATATACTAATGCTATGTAAACGACTGCGGAAAACCCTCTTTTACTTTAGAAAATTACGTGAAATATTTAGCGTCAAATCACTCTTCACTTTTTACTCTGGCCTTGTCCAGTCCTTGGTCTCTTATGGAATTATAGGTTGGGGAGGGGCAGCGGAAACTTATATGCACAACCTCAAAGTTATTTTAAATTCTATTATTAAAACTATTTTAAATAAACCAGGTATCTACCCTACTGTAAAGTTGTACGAAGAGGCTGAGGTATTAAATACGTCTCAATTATATAACTATTCTATTCTGCAATACCTACACAGGAACTCAAATGTATTGACTATGTCGACACATCACTATAGCACTAGAAATAAATCCGATGCGCAATCTTATAAAGCTAATAAATCTATGGGACAACGATGTTTTGTTTATTTTGCACCTAGTATTTATAACAAGTTTGTAAATTTTATTCATAGTAACAACTTAACTATCAACAGCCATAATTTTAAAAAAATTGCGAAAAAGTACTGCTTTACAGTAAAATATTAATTAAAAAAAAAAAAGACTAAACTTAAAATTTTCATGTACACAAATAATAATAATAATAATCTCTTCCTAATTTATACCATAATTCTAAGCTAAAAATATCTTATTAACTAACCGACGAACGTAATTATGATTCTTTACAAGCCACACACAGACAGTATGCTGTCTAAGTGGTGTATTCCTTATTTTAATTGTACAAATGTAATACATATATGTAATATAAAAAAGATTTGTGTAATATGGTACAATAAAATAAAAATTGAAATTGAAAAATTTCACTTATTATTCTCTTCACATCAAAAATGAATGTAAGAAAATTTATTTAGAACAAAGAAACATTCTTTTCGAAGAAAAAAGAAATTAATACAAGTAGAAAATTGATCTTGACATTGACTCTTGACACTATTGATCTTGACCACACAATCTTTCTGGTACACTCTATATTTTAAGTGCTTGCAGACGGTTGCATGGACTAGCGTAATAAGACTTAATAAAAAAAAAAAATCCTTTCGGAATATTCCCTATAGCAGCTACACACCACTGCAAACGTATATCCACTTCTGAACTTGTAGTATCCTTTTAATGTAGGAATTATTCCAGAAGTGAAAAAGGCGTTGGCTGAAGTGCGTAACTGCAGCAAAAAACTATTTCAAATGAGGTTTTAATTTTTTTTATATATACATTTTACTAATGTGTTACAAGCTAGTCCATTTTTTATCAAACCTATAATAAAAACATTTAACAAAATATAAAATAATTATATAAGTATTAAAAAATATAACATATATAAAATAAAGGGTGTAAATATCAACTAAAAGGAACTAAAATATGTCTAAAATTGTCCATTTTGTAAATAGCTATTGCATCTAATGAAAAATCGTCTGTTTTTCACACAAAACAATAAAATAGAGTTGCTCTACATTTCACAGTAGTGCTTAGACTGTAGCTACCTTGAACAAAAGTGCAATATAATTTTAATTAAATGAATAATTCAAATCTTTGGATTCTTCTTTGGAAAAGAATCATTTTGCTGGACATTCTAATTTCAGGTCGTATTACAAAAATAATATAATGTTTTTTTGTTCGTACTTTTAACAAAGATGCTGATTAATGATTTTGGGATTCACATGACAGAAATACACATTATGTCAGAAAGACGTACAATCATATGAATCATGAAATAATTTATTTTCACATTCATAGTAAAAAACAAATATTAGGTGTACCGGAAAGTTTTTTCGTTTTTATTATTGGTGCAGTATGCGAACTAGTCACCACTTATTCGCTGAATTAAACAGACGTCTTTTGCGTTTTGATTAAACTCTGTAATCTTGAATACCTAATTATTGTTTTCGTTTCATTTTAAACCCTTTCATTTTAAAATGGCGGAAGAATATTCATCAAAACTTTTTTTATGCTGTTTAATGTTGTATGAGTACCATAACAAAAAATCTGCTACAGTTGCTACACAAAAATTTGCACTGTTTATGGTGATAAACTAAGTTTACGCACATGTCAACAGTTTGGTTTAAAATGGTTTAAAAAATTTAAATCAGGAAACTTATGCTTGGATGATGAACTTCGACCTGGAAGGCCCTATAAAGGAATAATTTAAAGGTTAAAACCACGGCAAAGTGTTAATTCTGATCTCTATTGTGAACAATTGCATCGACTGAATCATATAGCAAACTGGCAAAGGCTCCAAAAACTCACTACTCCCCAAGAAAAATCTACTGCAATCTACAAGCCTTTTTTTATGTCCTTGACATAATAATTCATTACTCGAAGAACAAATAATAAAAATACAAAAGAAGTTACAATTCAAAAACTTTTTAAAGCATCTGATTCTAAATTAAATAATCTTATTTCTAAAGAAAGGAAATATTTTTATAACTACACTCTATCCCAAATGTTTAAGTGGAACTAAATGGGATTCTTATTTTCTTATGTTGTCACGAGTTCACTTTTTAACGATTGATTGCGACTTTTGTTAAACTAAATAGTGAAAAGATTATCATACTAGATTTCAAAATCTAGTTCCGCCTAAACCAAAAAAATAGGCTATATTATTTGTTGAATATAAATATTTTGCAAAACAGTACAACCGGATATATGGCTTATTACTGTATTAACAAATTTGATGATTTGATATTTATGATATGTAATTTTTCCTACCACATTCATACTTGAATTTAATAATCATTTGCTCATTTATTATTATATTAAAATTAGCGTACTTAATATTTTGAATTTCAAACAATTATTTTATTGAAGTCATTTAATAAATATTTATAAAAATATTATATTTAATGGAACTTAAGTTTAAATTAAACTGATATGATTTATAAAACAAAAATAGATTATCACAAATATGGATTTGTAGTACGGCCTGATGTATTAAAATTCTGTCCTAGCAGTTAATTTTCTATTAAGTGCGAAATGAGAAATGTGCAATAATTTCTCAAAATAATATCTTTACAACTGCATATTTTACCGATGAATATATGACTTGATCATAAATATTGTACTGAAACGATAAATATCTCATCTCTTTAATAGAAAATTAACTAATTTATACACAATGACAAATAAATGACAAAAATTGACTATGTTTAATATAATTTTAGACACATATAGCTCCTGACGTAGAACTAGCATTTTTATTATCTACTCTTGCTGGTTCACTTAAAGTAGAATACGATGCTTGCAATTTATGACAACAACATAAATCCTTAATTAACCCATTAAAACTAGAATTAGAGTCAGATCTGTAAATACCAGAAGATAAATCTTCAATAGTAGTAGTACCAATAAACTGATGTAAATCGCTTTTAGGAAAACCTTCACGATAATATAGTTTTATAGTATCATACGCGTCCATAATTACAGATATAAATAAACTTAAAACAACGTAAATGTATAAACTTATAAAAACATATAAATAAATCCTAGAATACCACCATAACATTGGAGATTTATTTGACATTATTGAAAAGGTTGCAAACATATCGTCACCATTTATTAAAGCAAATAAACATTCAGAAGTAGTTGCTAGTGATCTGAATTTCATGTGATATGGACCCAAAATAAGCCAACCGCAAAATGTAAAGCCAGCGTATATTATTAAAGCACATAATAAAAATCTTAATACTTTAGGCGTTGCTTTTTTCAATGTTAATATTACAACATTATATGTTTTAAAGAACCCTAAATATCTTAACACACCAAACCAAACCAACATGTTTCCCGTACCCAAAAATACACTGCAAATATTCCACTGATCACTTGTGAATTGTTTCCGTTCAATTTGTTCTTTAATTGACGATCCCATAATAATTAAAATATCATTTATTATAATCATTATGTACCATAAGTTTAAAAATTCACATTTCCCATCAGCGCTCAATTCTTTATTAAAATGCTTTTGGAAAAATGTATTTGTGATATTTTTTAACTGCTGAGCCCTCCAAATAGCACGACTACACAAAACAAACGACACAGTGCATATTAAAATAACTAAATAATTTAAAATGCTTCTCAAGATTGAATCTAATTTGTTGTCCGTTATATATTCGATATCGCCTTTACATACTAATCGTACTGGCAGGGCTTCTAATCCTAATAACATTTGACCGTCATGATCCTGATTATCAAATGTAATCTGAATATCAAATCTATAACAATCAGGGGGTGTAATTGGACCAGCAGCTTTAAAATTTACAGTTTTAACAGCAAAACTAAATGTTGCTTTTACCAATGCAGAAAAATGAATAGAAATATTTTTGTTTTCTAATAATTTTTTAGAAAAAAATTCTTTATCACTAACATTATGTTTAATATGTATACAAGTTTCATCAATTTCAGAATTAAATACATACGATTCATTAAAACCAAAAATTGTTCCTTCCTTGTACGAATACAGGCACAATATTGGATCAGTCATTGTGTTGTTTTCAGTGATGTACGAATATGAGCCAATAGCTTTATCTAAGTCTGCGTACCCTGAATAAGCATAATCAATTGTATCGTAAAATTCTTGAGTTTCATACAATGCAAGCGGACCAACAGCAGGTGGATATGAGTTGACCTCTCTTGATGAATCCCATCCTTTTAAAAATAAATGTGAAAACGTCACTCGGTTATCCCAGTTGTAATTTACATGGTTGTATCGGCTGTATGCGAATAAACACAACTGCATCGTAACAAGAATTATTTTTATAACTTGAACACCAAACTTGTATGGAAATCTTCTCTTTGCATGCCACTTTTCAATCGGATTCATAAAAAAGAACTGTAACTTTCTTCTCATTTTTTGTTCTGCTAACAATGCCATTGTTGGTGAAGTACAATGGTTGGTTAAATTACTTCTTTCTTCTTCCGCCTCCGATTCTGAACTACTGTCTTCTAAAGTCCTTGAAGCACCTTCCATGGTGTGGCACAATCTTGTATATATATTCGCCGTTTTGAATGTTTTATTTGTAAAACTGCAGGAATAAGCAAATTTTAACTTGTTGACATTCGATATGAAGTATCTTTACGCATCACGTGACTACACATATGTTCTGACAGTGACGTACCGAAGGTTCTTTGTCAAATAAAACAAAAGTTTGACATATTAATTCGGTAGTAAATAATTAAATCTTATCTATATGTAATTTACAATTACTTATTAGACAAAATTCAGGTTTCTATTTAAATTGTGAGAGTCGTTTCAAAATTTTAAAGGATGCTGCTTTCTGGAACTGAATACTATCCTGCTTTTTTTGGAGTAATACGTCATCCGTGGTTTCGAGTTTAGAAGTTACGGTGATTGTGTTGCAGTGACAGTTAATTTATTCAATAAATTGGTGTATCATCCTTATTTCCATATGTAGTTTACCTTATGTTGTTAATAGAACTATGACTGAAATTGAAATCAAAGATTTAGTAAAAGAAAAAAGGTAATTTACAGTTATTATTTACCTTTTAATATTTACTAACCTAATTTTTTTTTAGATTTACAGATGTAGGTCTTAAAGTTGTTTTATTTTCGATATACTTTCCATTTGGACTGACTTTAGTAGCTATTCGTGTAGTTCTTGGTATTTTAATATGGATATTGGGAACTGTATTACCAGATATTTGGTTAACAAGGAAAGTTCTTTCAAAACTCTTCGCAATGTTCTTTGGAATCATTGTGAGAGTTGAGAGAACATATAATAGAAAAGATGCTAAAGTTATAATTAGTAATAAAATTTCACCGCTGGATCATTTCGTAGTGCATCGTATTTTGAACAGCTTACTGGTAAGGAATTTGTTTTTACCAATTTAGTAAACTAATTTCCTTGACCTTGTTTTATACAAATTGTCAGTTTATTTAGTCAAATAAGCATAAATGTTTTATTTTCTTCAAGTTTTGTGAGGTAGATATTTTTACATTACTTGTCATTAAAAAATAATGTATAATTTTTTCTGGAACTGATTTTATGAATGAAATTTTTGAAAAATCAAACAATAAAACTTTAAATTTAAGCCTTTTACCTCAGAGATTTTCACTGAAAGGAGGATATTATTAGCTCTTATTCATTATTATAATTAATGCTGCTTTACGATATCCGACACTTTTAATGTAGCTTTTCTTTGTTTTTTGAGGAGTTTCTAATCATGTTTCCGCAAGTTAATTTACAAGTAGTGTTGCACCGATTAATTAGTAGTTATCCATTATGCCGATTAAGCAGTATCAGCTTTTTGTCCGATTAATCGGTTTTAATAATCAGCCATTCTTATTTTTATTATTATTGTTAGACACTTATACTGGAGCAAGCAAACCATGCCTGACAGAGAAATTTGAAAATCATAGGAATCAGCATGTAATAAATCTATAAAAAACTTTTTAAATTACACAATTTCATTAGAAATGCACTAAAAAGTCAAAAATATAATTTTTTTTTCGGTTAGCACATCTTAGTCATGTGACAAGAAATAAACTGTGGGCTGCCCATAAAAGAAATCCATGAAATTGAACCACAATCTTTCAAAATATTTACTATATGTATTCCCATCTAATCATATAAAACGCAAGTATCTGTCATAATAAAAAATATTCTATTAAAATATTTCGGTTTACTTTTTACGTTTGGTCAAGTTTATTGAAATTTATAAACACTACTAAACTATTTTGTTTTGCTATTTAATATAAATGATTATTTCGCCCCATGATTTTATTATTCATCACATATAACTGAACGAGATTTGATAACTGAAAAATTTATATTTTTTTACTTTTAGTGCATTTCTAAATGAAAACGTGTAACTTTTTTTAAATTTATTTATTATGTAAATTACCTATATAAGATATGTAATCCACGTTATGTAATTGTGTCCCTATTAGATTATGCTTTTAACTGATCTTTAAAAATGAATTTTTGTTAATATAATCACGAAAGTTTAAACATGTGTAGGTCGCAGAAATCATGTCCCGTAGTTTGCCCATCCCTGGTATATAGCAATATATATAGAGTGCTTTGCCCACGAAATCGGGCCAATGACTTCACATGCGCAGAAACTAGAAACGAATCATCGCTTCGTTGCTAAGCAACGGACTTAGAAACTGCCGATTCTTGAAACTTAGCCTCTCGCGTGCTAACCCACTTTTCGCCGCCCCTGAGCAAACTAAGCAATGACCACGCCTTTTTCATTTGTTATCTAATTAATTTTTTTCCAAATTGTTACAAAAATTAATTCTTTTAATTCAAGAAAGAGAGTGTTTATGGAACCAGAAATTACAGATACCATTCTACAGATGTGTTTCGTCCGCTCAGATTTGACATTTTCCAGAATATAGTTGAACATGTTCAAACTCATACGGAAGTAGTCAAAGAAATTCTCGGAATCTTGCTTTTAATCGGCCATTAAAGGGTGAAACTCTACATGCTCTTCTCTCTTCAGGAATATCTGGTTAACCCATTCCGTTTTTCTTGAACGTCTTCTTCTTCCCTTCATCAAAAAACTACTACTTTCAACCAGGTAAAACAACCCATTCATCTTTTCAAATTATTCGAATACGAATAAAACCTGCAAATACGAAAAAACTGAATTAAAATTCACGGCAACCACAACGCAACAACCACCTGTGAAGGACAAACGACTTCGTCAAGTATGCTCCAATGCGAGAGCTCAAGTCGTCCATAGTCGGCAGTACGTAGACGGTTCCAGTGTGAGACCGGCCTTTGGTCAGTCTCGCACGTCTGCCACGTGCGTGGCACGCGTTTCCCCTCCGCCAGACCGACCGTACGTAAATCCACCTGCAAACTTTGTTGCTATTGGTTTGACGTCATAATTAAGTACATGTACGATTTCGTCACTGGCTTGAAGTCGTGGGAAAAGCATTCTACTATACATATATCGCTAGCCGGCAGATTCTATATACGTTATAATTAATCGGCGTCTGATAAATCGGTAATCGGCCAATTTGCTGATCGACGAAATCTTACTAATAAGAACATATTGGTTTTAGTTAGTTGGAAATTCATTGGAAAAGTTCTTCGAGTGGTAGGGCTTTTGATTGTGATCAGTCAGACTGACTTTTGACTTCACTCGAATAAGTCTTCCATCTTGATCTATATATATCAATACTTGTTAAATCTTCAGTAAGTTGATTCTTCAATTTTTTGCGAGGTCTTTCCACTGGTTGACAGGTGTTTCTTTCCCAGATCTTGTTAACCATTATGTCACATGTCCTAGCCACTATAATCGTCTATCATCTTCTGTGTGATACTTGGGCTTGAGTACAGTCCGCATATATTCATTATTGCGGATTCTCCATTTATCATTAATTTGAATGGGACCAAAGATTCGACAAAATACACGTGTCTCATATAACTCGTTAAGCATGGGGATCTCGAGAACGGTAAAAGATACGAGGTCAGTTAAATTAGACCAAAGTTGCTGCATTAAGGGACCATTTTAACAGTGTCTTTGTTGTCCTAAAAAAAAAAAAAATACATAGATTACTAGATATGAACGAAAATGTTTTTCCGGTTTTTGTATCTTACAACATACAAAAACAAATGATGAGTTAGGGATGTATGTTGTAACATATAAAAACAAATGATTTTAATTTGAGTTAGAGAAAACTCTTACGCTAGCAACCCGACATAAATATTTTAATTTTGGGTTATTTTTATTTTAAGATATTAGCAAAAAATTGAAAAAACCGGAAAATTTACATTTTCGTTCATATCTAATAACCTATGTATTTTTTAGGAAAACAAAGACATCGTTAAAATGGTGCCTTACTGTGGCAACTTTGGTCTAATTGAAGCGACCTCATATCTCTTAACGTTCTCGAGATCCCCATGCTTAACAAGTTATTTGGGACACCGTGTATATTATTTTCAAAAACCGTGAGGTATTATCTCGATTTTTTAAGTTTCGTGTTTCATAACCTTATATTTATATGGGGCGTACCATTGACGTCATATAAATAGACACAGCAAGCTCTATGCCTTAGCATTGTTTGTTATGAAGCCAAGACCCTGCGGAGACGAAAGGGGGATTTGCCCCGAGGAGTATAACAAGTTGCCTAATTTACATGTATTTTATTCAGCTATTGTTAAGAAAAACGCTGGCTCCGTATTGTGTTTATGATTGTTTTGTTGTGTTATTTTTTCTATTTTACTATTTTACCTTTTCATCATATTTCAACTTTTAATAATATTGTCGTAAATTGCATTTTAAGAGTTGCGAACTGTATTTCAACTACGTAGTATTTTAAATACTAAAAAGTAATATTTAATTAAAATGTTACATATAGTTTTTCCTTAAAAAAATGTATTTTTATTCAGTACTTCGAATACATCAGAAAAGTATTTTAACCAGCATTGATTATAGATATACATCTTTATAATTTGTCAGATAAATTTTAATTTATCATATAAATGATGTAATATATGCCCGTTTTAAATTTAGAAAGTGTCTGAAGCATTGCTATACAATATGATCGAGAAAAAAAGGTGTCTAGATAGACATGGAATTCATTTTTATATTAACAGAATAGACCATATTAGTGTGTCGTCACATACATGTGCTGCCATCTGAGAGCTGAGTCCTTTTGAAGTTTAAAATACATGGGACATTACTTTTGTTACCTTAATTTTATAAATATTTTCAATTTTGGAGCAAAAAATATGTATTTTTGATAAATATATACTAATATATACAGTCCAGACACTTTATATTATAGAATAATGATTTTATAAATATATAAATAAGGATTCGAAGAAATATTTATAGGTTACGTTTTTAAATAATATGAAAATCGGAATATCTTTAGTATTTATTTAATTAACACTAAGTAATCATTAATATTTTGTTTTAGAATGCATATTGGTGTATTGTTTTGCTCCGAATTGTAACAATTACATCTACATTATTAATTGCAAATTTTTTCGTTTTTTGACAGATGAAAATGAAAAACAATAATGGAAAATTAAAAACAACATATTATTCCTTTAAACCATTTAGATATGGTACACACACTTAGTGCTATGTTACTTGCCTTAATAACGATTATTAACGTAAATTTTCCAAAATTAACCTACAAAATAATATTGTTCTGCAAAAATAATGACATATTAAATTATAATGTATAAAATAAGAATTTTAATAAATAAATATTGACTTGTAGTTTTGATGTGAAGCACTCTCTTACTTTGAAAACTTAATTTATATTTCCAAAATACAATTTAACAAAAAAACAACATGCTAAATTCAAATAAAAGGAATCCAACCGCGAGACGGCAGCACTGAATCTCATTTTGTGACGTAGTTACTAATATGGTCTATTGGGCTCAACAGCGCTATGAAGTGACGCCAAGCGGACTATAACTGAACTAAGCGAAACGAGTAATAGTTTATTGTTTACATCTGGTTTACATGTGTTTTCTCGTGTAGTTTGTATTGCTTTTAAAAGTTAGTGTTGCAGTTTGTTTGTTATATTAACTTTTGATAGCAATTATTATTCTTTTTTATATTACTTTATGTTATAATGAGTTATTATAACACAAATTGGTGTGTGTTTGACTGTCACTCTAGAAAAGGAAGTAACAAAAATATTTACTTCCACTATTTTCCAAATGAGAAACAATTTGTGAACTGTTAATAAATTTGGTGCTGTGGAAGTGATAATAACAAACTAGTATTTATTAAACAAATTAAATAAAAAACAAACATTAAATTATAAAAATCCTTCTCGAACATAATTAAATATCTACCCGGGTAATTTTAATGCAGAATTGGGGCAAGCGGTCGCAAATTCTGTACGCAGCTTTTCTAATACATTTTCACTGAACTTTCAGTGCCTGCTTTTGTTTTTAATCAATTTATTTAGGCAAGGAGTTTCTAACAGAGGTTTCGGTTCATACTGTTGTAAGACAGGTTTCTTAAAAGTAGACCACAGGCATTTTAAATCTGTGCTGGTTAATATTTCCATACTCAATATATTGTTTCTGGAACAAAAAGTAAAACCAACAGAAACCACACAAAAAAAAGATAAATCAAATATTTCACAATCAATCAATGCCCTGATCTTGGCTTCTTTCATTTTGGTTTGTTAACCACCTGGCACAAAATAATAGGATAGTTGAAATGTGTTTGCATGTAGTTCCTGCTTTACATGTGCAGGACATATTTAAAACTTCAACATCATTATTAAATTTTAATTTCCCAGTGACTTCGTGAGGTGGTGTTCTCAAACTTCTTGTTTGTAAACATAACCCACATATGTCGACATGCTCATCATTTTTGTCCAAAATTCCGCACAACATAAGATTTCCGGCGTTTAACAACTCTTCTCCTTCAACTACACACCTAGAAGAAGGTGTTGCACTTAAAAAAATTAAATAATTTAATAAGGATAGCTGTTTATTATCCATTGCAAATCGATGATTTAACATGTAAACAAATATGGACAACTTTCACATTACTCGTTTCAATCAGCTGTTCACAGCGCTCGTAGTGCCGCCATCGGGCATTGTTGTATCCAATTGGGCTCAACAGCGCTATGAAGTGACGCCAAGCGGACTATAACTGAACTAAGCGAAACGAGTAATAGTTTATTGTTTACATCTGGTTTACATGTGTTTTCTCGTGTAGTTTGTATTGCTTTTAAAAGTTAGTGTTGCAGTTTGTTTGTTATATTAACTTTTGATAGCAATTATTATTCTTTTTTATATTACTTTATGTTATAATGAGTTATTATAACACAAATTGGTGTGTGTTTGACTGTCACTCTAGAAAAGGAAGTAACAAAAATATTTACTTCCACTATTTTCCAAATGAGAAACAATTTGTGAACTGTTAATAAATTTGGTGCTGTGGAAGTGATAATAACAAACTAGTATTTATTAAACAAATTAAATAAAAAACAAACATTAAATTATAAAAATCCTTCTCGAACATAATTAAATATCTACTCGGGTAATTTTAATGCAGAATTGGGGCAAGCGGTCGCAAATTCTGTACGCAGCTTTTCTAATACATTTTCACTGAACTTTCAGTGCCTGCTTTTGTTTTGAATCAATTTATTTAGGCAAGGAGTTTCTAACAGAGGTTTCGGTTCATACTGTTGTAAGACAGGTTTCTTAAAAGTAGACCACAGGCATTTTAAATCTGTGCTGGTTAATATTTCCATACTCAATATATTGTTTCTGGAACAAAAAGTAAAACCAACAGAAACCACACAAAAAAAAGATAAATCAAATATTTCACAATCAATCAATGCCCTAATCTTGGCTTCTTTCATTTTGGTTTGTTAACCACCTGGCACAAAATAATAGGATAGTTGAAATGTGTTTGCATGTAGTTCCTGCTTTACATGTGCAGGACATATTTAAAACTTCAACATCATTATTAAATTTTAATTTCCCAGTGACTTCGTGAGGTGGTGTTCTCAAACTTCTTGTTTGTAAACATAACCCACATATGTCGACATGCTCATCATTTTTGTCCAAAATTCCGCACAACATAAGATTTCCGGCGTTTAACAACTCTTCTCCTTCAACTACACACCTAGAAGAAGGTGTTGCACTTAAAAAAATTAAATAATTTAATAAGGATAGCTGTTTATTATCCATTGCAAATCGATGATTTAACATGTAAACAAATATGGACAACTTTCACATTACTCGTTTCAATCAGCTGTTCACAGCGCTTGTAGTGCCGCCATCGGGCATTGTTGTATCCAATTGTACATTTAACATTTTAAATTCAGGGCCTACTAAACTTTTTCGATCATATTGTATATTAAATGTATGTAATTTAGAAACCTACTAATTATCTTAAATATATACTAATAAATTCAGGTTAATTTAATATTATTTATGAAATTTATTTTATTAAAATTTGCAGTTTACAGTATTAAAAAAATATATTTTTACTTTCAATTCTTATCAGCAAAACATTGATGTATGCAAACTGTACAACTCCTCGGGGCAACCCCCGTTTCCCCGCCTAAGGAGGTGTTGGCAGGGGCGTATTTCCCACTAGGGCCCCGAAGGGGGGCCTCACAGAGAAATTGCGCCTCGGGCCTCCGAGTGGGTAAAGACGCCTCTGGGTGTTGGCTTCATAACAACTCGTCCTCGTTCAGTTTCTATGTTATACTAGCTCATTGGGGTGTACCATAATTTGATAGTGCCTGATCTTGGTGTTTCTGGACAGGAGTTTCATTTTAAAAAGAGGGCCACGGAGTTAAATGCATTAGCAGCCTGAATTCTGTTTATGATTTCTTGTTATATTCACTTGACTTATTAGCAACTAGATATTTGAAAGTAAAAACTCTCTCAAATGTGTTCTATTAATTTGTAAGTTGGTCGTCGATTCGTGACTGCGTCTACAAACAATGAAATACTTGGTTTTTTCATTACTGATATTGAGTCCTACTTTTCTAGCTTCGACGGCAATGACCTTTGGTAAACTACTTTAACATATAATGGGTGTTTTTTTTAGAGGTATAGAACTTTAAATTGCAATAAAACAACGATGGATTATTCGATTGACATGAATTTTTTTTTATTCGAAAGATAATCTTGTGGCATTACATTTTAAATATGATTTCTGGCATATGACCGCCACGGCTGGCTTGGATGTAGTCCAATCTGGACGTCCAATTTTCGATGACTTTTTCCAACATTTGTGGCCGTATATCGGCAATAACACGGCGAATGTTGTCTTCCAAATGGTCAAGCGTTTGTGGCTTATCCGCATAGACCAATGACTTTACATAGCCCCACAGAAAGTAGTCCAGCGGTGTTAAATCACAAGATCTTGGAGGCCAATTCACAGGTCCAAAACGTGAAATTAGGCGGTCACCAAACGTGTCTTTCAATAAATCGATTGTGGCACGAGCTGTGTGACATGTTGCGCCGTCTTGTTGGTATGATTTAATGTAATGCCACAAGATTATCTTTCGAATAAAAAAAAATTCATGTCAATCGAATAATCCATCGTTGTTTTATTGCAATTTAAAGTTCTATACCTCTAAAAAAAACACCCGTTAGTATTTCTTCAAAACAGTGAAACCGTGTTAATTCGAACCCAAGAATAGTGTTTTTATTTGAATTTTTTCCTAGGGGTCGGAAATTTTTTACGTAGCGAGCCGCATTCAGTAATAAATTATAAGCGCCATATAATTGTTTGCATTGGTTTTAAGCAGAGCTTTTTTACCAAATACTTGGTAAAAATATTTCAAATACCAATCAAAGTATTTGAAATAACAAATACTATTAGTCATCACTAAAATAAAGTATTTCAAGTAATTTAAATATTGGTATTTGAAATACTAGGAAAAATTTGAAATAATGTATTTCTAATATTTTTTTAAAAATTTTTTATTTCACGTTTTATGTTTTTTGCTACTTAGACATTTATTTACTTTTTTTTATAGCCTTTGCTTTTGGTAATTAGCCAGTACTTAGACATTTACCCAGGGTAGTTCTAACTTTTCGTATTGAAATTCCATGCCTGAACAGGATTCGAACCCGAGACCTTAGCAACTCAGTGTTTTACCATAACGCTACGCCGGTCGGCATTTCAAATAATTTAAATGTATTTGAAATACAAGAAGTATTTGAAATACTAGGAAATATTTGAAACAATGTATTTCAAATAACACTTTTTTTTCATGAATGATCATTTGCAAGATATCGAAGTTTATTAATTTAATGCCCCTAATATTTTCGTAAATCCGAATAGAACAGTAAACACGTAATACTAACATATAAATATATGTTAAAAAAATAAAAATAAACCATACATTATATAAAATAAACATGTTTAGAAAAATATTTAAATATTTAATTAATTTTAATTTAAAATTTAAAAAATTTAAATATTAGATTGTAGACTTTGGTTTATGAATACTAATATGGCTGTGCGTATGTATAACAAGAATTATTAGAAGATTAGAAGATATTAGAAGATTATAAATATAAGTCTAAATATGTAAATAAAAACCAAATAAACCCTATGAACAATACATATTTCGATGTATGTATGTATATACAATATTCACGAAGATATTAATTTATCCAAATGTACGACACTGCATTTTAGATTGTAATAGGGGTGGGGGTAATGTTCTAAACCAATCAGAAACGAGGACAAACAAGCTCCTATCTTCGTGCACACAGTATTCTAAGCTGACATAGACTGTAGTGACTTTACACGCTTTTGAAAATGATTAAAAAAATAAATAAATACATAAATAGTGTATTTAAATCTGATTTAAATCACTCATTTAAATCAATGCAACCCTAGTTTCATTTTTAAGAAACAAAATGAAAATAGTTTCGAATTAAAATAAGCATAAGAGAAATAGTTTTTAATTTTAACAAAACATAATAATAATTTATTTTTTAAATTTTAATAATAAATGTTGAAACAGCGTGCTATATTTAAAAGAAACTGTAAAATATTATCTGATGTTTACATGTTGTTTAGCACAAAATAGTAGTTGATAACATTGTTTTTGTGGACTTGATAACAGGAACAGATAACTTAAATCTGAGAAACAACATTGCTAACAAGGGTAAATTTTTTATAACTTGTAAAAACCAAGGGCGGCTCGTACTTTCAGTGATTAGGGACCATGTGTAGTAATGTTCATTCTGAGATAAGGTGGTACTCTTTGATTTTTTAACCTGACACCCCAGCTTTCAGTGTCTACAAGTCGCCACTGCTTGAAATATTAATTTAATAGTATATACCCTGTTCAAAATGCAGAAATAGTAATAAAATCACGTGAAATATTGAAGTCGCTATCCTATTGGCTGCCGCGTAAAGTTAACGACTCAATAACCAACGAACGACAAGAGATCGACGAAATTATCACGTGAACAGTGCGTAATTACTATAGGGCGTTCAAAGGTGATGTTGCAGTATACCTCTTATGGCAAATGGGAGCAGTGTTGCCAAATGTTGTAAAAGGGTCAAATATGTCAATTATAATAATATGAAAATCTCGTATGATTTACAAAAATCTACTCTTATGAAACTCAAAATAACACTCAACAAAAACAAATGACTATTTGTAGAATACTGCGTCTTCACAGATCAGCGCGTTTTAGAGCTGGCAACGTCGACAAGCAAGAAAAAGATAGTGTCATTGTGTAAACCCATTAGAGAGTATGAAAAAGAACTACTCCATATGCCATGTACTGCAAACTCACCTTTGAACGCACTATATATCTGCATTCAGAATAAAGTATAGTCTGTTTCTGTGATTCAAGCAGAACTAGATTTTGAAAACTAATAACTTTCAACGATTGAATGAGGTTTTTGACCACTTTGTTTAATAAAAGTCTCATCAGTGAGCTCGTGACTACTTAAAAAATTTCATTTATTTCCGCTTAAATATTTGTAATAGACTTTATTTATTACATTAGTACCTAGTAATAGTAATATCAACTTTTTCTAATAGTAAAAAATTATTATACTGAATTAAAATTTAAAAATTTATATTTGAATAAACAACATCCTGTTTACTTCCAATTGGCAAATGCTAAATATTTTTTTATAAATTATTTTGACGCTTACGCTATAAATATTTTCATTCTGAAATATCTTTTAAATATACAGGGGTAACAAGATAGAGGGAATACAATTTATCTCGAAAACATGTTATATGAGCAAGTTAGGAAATAAAAGTCAGGCCAAAGAATAGAATAGTAGCATTGAAATATTCTGAAAGAACCCAGAAATACAGGATATCAACCAAATAATTTAAAGTTCCCGCTTGATTTTAATTATTTTTAAAATTTATAGACTCTGAGGGCCGAAAGTTCCAGTTCCTAATAAACTCCCTAATAGTTATTAGACATAATATTTTTATTAGTTAATAAATTTATTAGCGATTCCCAAGTTACATAATCCTTCTATTAGTTTATTAGCAACATAATATTTTGTTTTTGTATTGGTATTTCTTATGAAGTTAGTAACACGGTGAAAAAAGGGTAGAGCTGTACGTAAATTTGTAGAGCTAATGTGAGATGAAATTTTGACATTAAATTCGCGACTCAAACTAACGTTGGCGGCGCTGCGTATAACAGTTGATGGCAGTCGAGAAGGGTATATGTCAGAAGTTTTTTCTTAAAATTTATCTTTTCAAACAATATTGCGGCAAAAAAGAACTGTATTTAAGTCACTATATTTGAAAATACGTCTTAATTGACATAAACTGCACCACAACACACTACAAATATTATACAAATATACGCTTCTCTTTAATTTACCAAGCCGCCACCAAATGTCTCACTGTTATTTGGAGTCGCGACTAGACTTTACATTCAATGACGTTACGTATATTTTTATGTTTCTGTTAAAATGACAATTAAACGGCGTTCAACAAATTTTACCGCAGAAAAAGAGGATAATGTAGATAGAAGATAAGTTAATAAAAATAATATTTTATAATATAAAAGTGATTGAAAATATGAAGACAGCAATATTTCGGGGGTAGATTTACAATATCCCACTGCAAACTGCGCATGCGTCACACACCCGTCATTTGTTCAATATACAGAGATTCTAAACAGGTGGGACTGTGCAGAACTTTTAAAACACAATTTATTTGTAGGTGGTTTATAAAAAAAATAAACAGTTATCAATCATAACCTAAGATAGTACTTTTAAGGTGAATCACTGTCCCTGGCCCTGCACAGAACAGTTAAAATACAATTTATTTTTAGGTGGTTTATAAAAAAATAAAATAAACAGTTATCAACCATAACCTAAGATAGTGCTATTAAGGTGAATCTAACCTAAACTAAAAGGTAAATGATATTTTAATGTGATAAATAAACGGAAACCATTCTTTTAGAGCCACTGATAATTCTTGAATTATTTAGTGTCGTCGTTATGTGCTGCCATCTGTATAGAGTTTGCCAGTGGGATATTGTAAATCTTGTCCATAAATTCATCCAAACAGATCGTCGATTACGTCAAAATTTAACTAAAATGTATATAAAACACTAAAATCACCATTATAGAAAAAATATGGAAAAAATGGATGTATAAAAACTATACATTTGTATATTATATTCTTTTAAAATTATACCGTTTTTTAAGTAAAATTGAAATATTGACACATTTTGCGAACTTGTTTTAGGTTTTATGTCAGTTGATTAAGCATTCCATGTTGCCTATAAGTTATTAGACAAAGAAGCCTATTTAATAGCAACCTAATAACTATTTAGGGGTGGAACTCTCGGCCCTGAGAGTAATAAAAACAGGCCTATTTTATTATTATTATTATTATTATTTATTTTCTATAGAAATTTACACTTTATACATAGTAAATACATAAATTACATAATAATATACATGATGAACGAATTGTCCTTACAAGTACATAATTTACAGTAAATTACAGAAAATAATAATAAGGCCCCTACTGAATAAATAACATAAATATACATAAATATAATAACAATGGCCAACTACCACATAGACCTGAAGGTCTGTGCGTGGCTTTACCTTTATTAATAAATATAGAAAAACAGGGCTTATAAAAAATAAAAATTAATAAAAAATGTTTGGGTATTACAAATTGATAATACTTGCAGTTATAAATGAAAAATTCGAGTTTTACAATGGAAATGGTTTGAAAGTTACTTTTTTTTTTTAACAACATTATTAATTTTTATCGAGTGTATAAATAAAACGTTTTATATGTTTTTTAATGTTATTTTGATTAGGTTTAATAGAGTGTGTATGCATAAAATTATTGAATTTATTATAGAGTATAGGTATAACAGAGACAAAACTTCTTTGACTGGTTGTCTTGAGATTTCGAGTGGGCATTGCATTATCTTTAAATCTAGTATTGTAGTTATGTGCTGGCAGAATGATGTTATTAACATTTTTATATAGATATCTCATGATTGAGTAGTAATATAATTGTTGTATAGTGAAGATATTGGTATTATCAAAGAGTGTTTCAGTTGAAAACAATTGCGGCAATTTGAGCATTCTTTTAATAATTATTTTTTGAATTATATTAACTTTATCTAGATATGTTCTACTAGCACCTCCCCAACCGATAATTCCGTAGGATAGAACTGATTGTACTAGGCCATAATAAAACATGTACATGAGTTTATTTGGCATGTACAGTCTTAGTTTATAAAAAATAAACAACATTTTTCTCAACCTTTTGCACATATTTATCAATTGTGATACCCAAATACTTGACAGTAGGTATTTTGTTTATGTTGATTTCACATTTGCATTTTTTTGACCTATCGCAATCTTTGTCATGAATTGTAAGCTTATTTAAAACCAGGTTGGGTATTTTTATATATGCTAAATGTAATAAAATTCTAACCATATTTTTATGTTCTGTAAATCTAATAATGCCAACGGTATTAATTTATCCCATGTGTCTGCCTCAAGGAAAAGTACCGTGTCATCGGCGTATGATATTAGTTTTCCATTAATGTTCTGTAGTGTTAAAGGATCATTAAGATATATTAAAAAAAGCAAAGGTCCTAGCACCGTACCCTGAGGCACACCACATGTGACAAGTCCAGACAAACTTTTACAATCCTTTATTTTAACTACTTGCTGTCGATCCAGTAAATAACTTTCAAATGAGTTTAGAGCTACACCTCTTATTCCATATTTATAAAGTTTAAGTAATAATAGTTTGTGATCTACTGTATCGAAAGCTTTCGCCAGATCAAAGAAGATAGCAATGCTTGCCTTAGAGTGATCCAGACTCTTATAAATAAGTTCACTTAAGTTCGCAATTGCATCTTCAGTGCTTTTATTGGGAAGAAATCCAAATTGTCGTTCCGAAAAGATATTATTTCCTGGCAAAAACGAATATAAACTTTTCTTTTTTTTTTACCATACACGATTCCATGAACACGCTGATAAATATATATGTTTTAAATCGGTGTAGCCTTCCTTTAGTTTTGAGGCAACATATGTACTTTTCATACATACACACAAATGAATTAATTTATACATTTGTATAGATTTCGTTTTCGTTCCGTTCGCAGTCCCTATTATAAACGTATAATCAATTCAATTTCTTATTTGTTAAGGCAATTATATTGTGCAGTAATTTAATGAATATGCATTATTTTCAGCCTTACTCAACTAATCTGTATTCACCTTTATCACAAGCATTCGGAGTTCACAATATTGGCCCAACATCAAACATAGATGAAAAGAAAAAACAGCTAGGACTATATCTTAGCAATAATATCGAACCGTTGCTGTTTCAACCCGAAGACTATATTACAAATGGGCGAACATTATTAATATTCAAAGATTGGCCTTTTAGTTTTACAAATGAAGTACAGCCGATATATTTAAAAGCACACAGGCCTGTTTTCGATATTGCAGTACATACTATAGGGTCTAATTATTGGAGTGATATGTTTTGGTATTTGTTTGTACCCTATACGTCTTATAAATTGTGCTTTTTACCCGTCGCTGAGAAAGGAGAGTTGAATGAAGTGGAATTCTCGGAACAAGTTCGGCAAGAAATGTCTAGAGGGATGCAGGTAATAATTTGGTTTTCTTTAGCTGTTAGGAAACAGAATATATTTAATACTTCTACATAGTGCACGCTTATATTACTACATTGACAAAATATCTGGTTTCGAAGTAAGACGGAAAAAGTGGCTTCTTAGTTGAAACTGCCACGTATGTGATACATGATATGGAATTTTAGTTTTATAAAAACTTTACCAACAGAAGTAAATGAAAATGTATATTTTAACATTGATTAAAATCTGTTTCGTAAAATATCAATTACATTTTTTTGGTTATAACTGTTGAATGATTATTAAAAATACCATTTCAAATTGTAATTTTTTTTTTTTTTTGTAATATTTTTTGTTATAGTCTAAACCAGCGGTCGGGGAACCGGGGTAAAAAAGAAATTTTTGGGGGTAATAAGGAAATTTTTCCAATTTGCTATTTTATAAACATGTTAGTAGCGCACTAAGGAAAAGGGCGCTGAGGGGTTTGACTAAGGGGCCATTGCGAAGGTGAGGACCTTTTTTTTTTGCTCATCACTTAGATTTTGGGAGGTGAGGACCTTTTTTTGTTTTTGCTCACCCCCTTAGATTTTGAGAGGTGAGGACCTTTTTTTTTTGCTCATCACTTAGATTTTGGGAGGTGAGGACCTTTTTTTGTTTTTGCTCACCCCCTTAGATTTTGAGAGGTGAGGACCTTTTTTTTTTGCTCATCACTTAGATTTTGAGAGGTGAGGACCTTTTTTTTGCTCATCACTTAGTTTTTGAGAGGTGAGGACCTTTTTTTTTGCTCATCACTTAGATTTTTAGAGGTGAGGACCTTTTTTTTTGCTCATCACTTAGATTTTTAGAGGTGAGGACCTTTTTTTTTGCTCATCACTTAGATTTTGAGAGGTGAGGACCTTTTTTTTTGCTCATCACTTAGATTTGGAGAGGTGAGGACCTTTTTTTTTGTTCATCACTTAGATTTTGAGAGGTGAGGACCTTTTTTTTTGCTCATCACTTAGATTTTGAGAGGTGAGGACCTTTTTTTTTGCTCATCATTTAGATTTTGAGAGGTGAGGACCTTTTTTTTTTGCTCATCATTTAGATTTTTTTTTACAAGCCAATGGGGTAACGTCGGTATAAAGAAATATAACTTTGGGTAATGGGTCAAAATGTTCCCCGACCCCTGGTCTAAACAGACGCGCGCGCGTTTCGCGTTACTTGTCAAAGGAATTAATCTCCGTTTGGCGAAAAAGTGTTCTTATATATGATATAGAAGAAGAGAATAGAACAAGTTCTATTTTTTATAATTTTTTTAGGAAATTCTAAGTATATTTTTATCTCTTTAGTTATTGCCAACTGTTTAGTTGTGGCATAACTTAGAAATATATAGATTATGTGTTTCATTTTAAAATGTGACAGAATCACAATCGTTCTAATTCACCATAATCTAGTTTATTTCTTTTGTTTTTGTTCACAGCTCGTAGTTTTGTGAAGATTTTTTCAATATTTTCATTTTGATAAATATGTCACATATTTATCAAAATAAAAATATTGACATGTTGACATAATGTCAACATGTATAACAGTTGAAATGTAAAAGTTTTCAAAAAAATTGATAAATAAATTGACGTGTGTAAAGTGATCCTTCTATTTTCAAGGTTACCGATAAATTTTTCAATTAATTGAGAAAAAACTTGTTTTACTGTGTAAAACCAACTTTACACATTTTCGCACGAGTGTGGAAATGCATTTTCATAATTGTTTAGTAAATTGGTCATCCAAGTCTATTTACGTTAAAATTATAGTTGCGTAATAATATCACGTAATACAGCGTTGCCACGTTTTTTAAATGAAAATGCTCCCTTCTTAGGCAGTATCATTCAACACATATGTGTTCAGCGGGTATGCTGTGTGGATCCTGCAAGCTGCTGTGAATTCTGCACGATGACGTGAAGTCACTATAAGGGTTAACGTTAAGTCACGGCGGTTTTTACCAAATTGGGATTCCGGACGAAAGTTAACGCGCATGTCTTAACTCTGAGGTCTGGTTTCTGAGAGTTTAGCCTAGTTTAGCCATTTGGTTAAACTTGGTTACAATATAACAATCCCATAAGTAAACATAGCAACCATTTTCTGACCATTGGATTATAGTTAACCCATATAAACCTACCGTCCTTTTAAAAGGATTTTCAAAAATCGCGCTAAATTAATTAGTAAAAAGAAATAATTTGAGATGGCGTATGTTATGATCACTGTGTTTATGAAACATCATTTATAGCAAGTTTCAAACAATTGTTGTCATTTTTGTAAATTTTATTGGCGTTTCAATCGCTTATGTTTTATAAGCATTGACAATGGCTAATTCTAGTTAAGTTATTTCATTATTATTCTTAAATTTTAAAATTATAAAATACATTTTATGTTAGACTGTATATTTTTAGGGTTTTGTAGGTATGACCAAAAAACCCTTATACCGTCATTTTGTCGTCTGTCTGTCTGTCTGTTCGGTAAAAATTGTAGGCAAACGGCTAAACCTAGAGAGTTGAAATTTGGCATGCTTATACAACTCTTTGACCCGCACATAGGAAAAATACTAAAATATCTAAAAAACATACCCCCCTAAAAATATAAACAAATATGTGCTCATCGAAAACAATTTTTTTTTTTTTTAAATTTTGAGTAGGGTATCAAATGAAAGCCCTTAGTACGTGGATTAACGATCAAATTTTTATTTTTGCAAAATAAATTATTTTGAGGCGATTTTTGCCAAAATTGTGCAAAAAAAATTTTGTCCCACACCCTGTAGCCCAGATGGTTTAAACTAAAAATCTAATAAAATTCTAAGTAATGTATATTGGTGTGAACCGAAATAGTACAACAGGAATTTTTGATCAGATTATGTTTTCGGAAAATAACGCATTTTTTGTGGTTTTTGGTTCACAAAGTACAAAAGTTATACCAATGTAAGACACTCACATGCAAGGCGTGTGATAGCGCAATGGGTTAGAGCACTGGTGTCGTAAGCTAAAATGCGCTGGAAACGAAGGTTTTCGAGTTCGAGTACGGAGTGAATTTTATTTTTTCTGTTTTTTTTTTTTGCATTTTTATTATGTTGAAATTATTTTGTCAAAATTTTAGTTATATTTTGACAAATGTTGTATTTAATTTTTAAGAGCGTAAATTTAATAATTTTCTTATTATATGATTAACAGACGATAAATTATTTTAAAAATATCGGTCATTTTGCCGTGATTACTACAAAGTAAAATTTGTCCTACACACTCAGCATACCGCCTTCACTTATTATATACCTGCGAAACCCTGAAATGTGTGAATATTCACACTTCACATCAATTTTTATATACTCATAACCTCAAAAACTTAAATTTTGTTGAAACCGGCAAACGATATTCAATGAATAAAGCCACCGTCCTTTTAAAAGGACGGTAGGATTATATCCTACCATATTTTATTTATGAAGTTTTTGATACATTAGTGAAATTTATGTTATTTAACTTTATTTACTCAAAATAACTGAAAAATAAAGCAACTTATTATCGTAACACGGCCATCCTGCTCCTGCCACGTCCGCGCGGCATCTTCAGAATTTAATAACTGTAAAATAAAACAGAGTAAACGAAAACATAATGTTAGTTTTGCCCGTCTATTTGAGGTTTTTGACCATCCAGAGTTTCACTGAACTCCTTGAGGTCCTTGAACATGAGTGTCGAACAAAACAAACACATCTCCTTGAGGTCCCTGACCATCCAGAGTTAACAAGACAAACACGACCATTTTAGGTCCAACAACTCCTTGAGGTCCCTGACCATCCAGAGTCAACAAGATAAACACGACCATTTTAGGTCCAACAACTCCTTGAAGGTCCCTGACCATCCAGAGTTCCTCTGAACTCTTTCAGGTCCCTGACCATCCAGAGTCAAACTAAACAAACACAACTCTTTGAGGTCCCTAACCATCCATTTATTTTGCTCAAAGACGTTGCGCTGTTTGCAGCAAAAAAGCTAATTTTTTTGTAAAAAATGTAATGTAAGGTTACATCCTAAAAATTGTTTTTTGGACTATCATACAAGCAAATGATTTTATATTTTAGTTTATATTAGAGTTTATAAAATAATTTTGAAATAATTTTGGAATTAATAAAGCATTTAACTAAATAGGTTGTTATTATTCTTATATTAGTATATAGTCCTACTGTCCTTTAAAAAGTACAGCATGTAATGGCTATTCAGATCAGTAAAAAAAAAAAATTATAATAATTTTCATGCATATTTATACACAAAAAAACAATTATTTTTTTTCGAAAAAAGTTTCAGGTTTAAATGGGTAAAAAGTTTTCAGAAACTGGCCCTAAAAGTTGGAGTTAACCAGCTGAATAGCAGCATTGAGAGATAACTTGTACTGACATTAACGTATTTTAGCCTCTCAAACTCTAGACTCGAAATTATAATTAAAATTTATATAAAATAAATCTTTATTATATCACAGATTACTTAGGAAAAAATAGTATAACACTAAAAATATTTATAAGAAAAATTATTTTAGCGACTTGACAAACATAAACACGTGCAAAAATTTACTATGACTAATTAATTTTCTGCTATTATTCTTGGAATATGTTGCAATTTGTTCATTTTAATTGCTCATTTGAAAATGACAAATTTCTACCTATAGGAATAATTTCTAATAGGATTAAGGTAACAAAAATATCTCAAATTGTCTGTGGATCATCCGATTGAAACGGGTTGTAATCCTTTGAAACAAATACCAATAGAACAAACAACTACAGCGATCACTTGAACGCATGGCGAGTTGGCTAGGCGGCGAATTGGACTGGCGACGAGTTGACTCGCGGCTAAGCGGCCGCGACGAGATCCATTTATTAATGTTCCTTCTTCGTTATGCGTTGACTGGCAGTCATATTTATAGTAATTACGTGAAAATGGGGAATATACAGTATTGGCCATAAAGATTGCAACTTTTAACATTTTTCAAATTTGAATAATAATATTGGAAAATAAATACTCTTAGTTCTATACTTTAATCATATTTTGTCTGTTACATCAATCAATAGTCAAATAATCTGACTTACAGATTAATAATAAATTATTTCTTCATTTTTGCTTGGACAAAAATATTGCAACTACTCAAATTTTCTTGTTATATGCAGGTTTTATCCATAAATAATATGTTGTGCACAAGCAATATTTCAGTTTATATTTGTCAATCATGGGTCGTAGTAAAACTGTTTCAAGTGAAATTAGAAACTTAATAATTTCTGGTTTTAAAGACGGGCTGCTGCAAAATGTGATTTCACAAAATTTAAAAGCATAAATCTACTGTGTCGCGAATTATAAAACGATTTTGAGAAAAAGGTACGTTTAAAGTTCCAAAAATTCCAGGACAGCCACGAAAAACTACAAAACGAACTGATAAAAAAATTATTTATTTAACTGCCAATAACCCCTTTCTGTCATCGGAGAAAATTTTGGGCCTTTTGCCACAAGTGGATCGAGAAAACAGCTCAACAAGAAATATTCGCAGAAGATTAGTTAGTGAGGGTCTTTTTAGTCGCCGTCCCGCTAAAAAACCACTTCTATCCAAAAAGAATGTGAAGGCCCGATTAGAATTTGCTAAAATTTATATTGACTGGACTGTAGATCAATGGAAAAAAGTTATTTTTAGTGATGAATCTAAGTTCAATTTGTTTAAGTGATGGTGTAAGTTACGTTAGGAGGCCTGCTAATAAAAGATTTGTTCAAAAATACACCTTGCCAACAGTTAAACATGGCGGAGGCGGTCTGATGGTATGGGGCTGTTTCTCGGGATATGGTATGGGTCCTCTATACCACATTGAAGGAATAATGGATCGATTTAAATATATAGACATCCTTCAAAATATTATGGAACCTTATTCTGATGAGTTCATGCCTTTAAAACATATTTTTCAGCATGATAATGACACAAAACATTCTTCGAAGTTGGTAAAAAAATGGTTCGAGGATTCAAAAATTAACGTAATGACTTGGCCGTCACAGTCACCCGATTTAAATCCAATATAAAACCTTTGGGAGATTGTCAACAGAAAGATTAGAAACAAAACGCATTCAAATATTGAAGAATTGTTTATAGCTTTGCAGGGTGCCTGGTCTAATATTGATAATGAAATGATCACGAAATTATTAGAATCAATGGCGAAAAGATGTCGGGAAGTTATAAATACTGGTGGTTACTATACAAAATATTAAAAATGATCTGTTAATAATAATTCATTTTCTTAATTAATAAAAAAAAAAAAGATTTTTTTAAGAGTAGTTGCTATCTTTATGTCCAGGTAAAAATAATAAATACTATAAAAAAAAATAGAATTTACTATTAAAATTTAATTTTTTACTATAATATATGTAGAGGATTGTTAAAGGTAAGAATTACATTTTTATAATTTTAAAAATATTGAATAGAATAAAAATAAAATAGGATTATCAAAAGTTGCTATCTTTATGGCCAATACTGTACATTTTTATTAGTATTGAAATTAGTACTCGCACTGGAGTGAAATCTTGAGTATTGTCTGACATCGCTCTATTAAAGTTATTATTACTCAAAAACTCCGCTTGTATGTTATTTTCAATTTATTTAAAAATTTAATACATTTTATCTATATAAACTAGGTCATATTTTTAGAATAAAGATAATTTTTTTGCTGGTACCATTATTACAAAAGATAATTTTTAATACTACTATTCTATTTTGCTTACATATACAGGCTGATCATTTTAATTTGTCCATTTTTGCTATCTCGAGAATTATAATAGTTACGAGGTTGGTTAAATTAGACAACAATGGACTTTAGAATGACATTAAATAATTATATTTAGTATTTGCACCTCAAATAATAGCAATAAAAATTTATTGTGGGGCAAAAAAAAAGTAATAATATCTTATTCTATAACAGAGGTTCTTAAACTTATGTAGTCCGAGGACCCCTTCTTAAACAACTTTTTTTTGCGGAAACCATCCCAACCTGAGGCATTTTAAGACGTTCTTGAGACTTAATAATCTCATAGGCACTACGTTATAATAAATGTTGGTAAAAATGTATCGATAGTTATTTTAATAAATGG
The DNA here is from genome assembly GCA_963971575.1 of Liopterus haemorrhoidalis. NCBI lineage: Eukaryota > Metazoa > Arthropoda > Insecta > Coleoptera > Dytiscidae > Liopterus > Liopterus haemorrhoidalis. The sequence continues at coordinate 30,092,412 of OZ020619.1, read as the reverse complement.
TCTTGTATATTTATAGATATGAACATTTTTATTAGCATATAGATTAAAAAAATATAAAATTAATAAAAATAGTAGTAAAAAGAATTTAAAAAGTTACAAATCATAATACATTAAACTCATACAAATATTTCTTGGTCATATATTGGTCAAAATAGATCTTATTATAACATGTTTTCTGCAAATAATTTGCAGTTGAATAAAAATAATTTAATTTTTACTAATTATTGTTTAGTTAGGTCAATAACTAGTTAGATAACAACAAATATAAAAAGTCTTGGCCATCTAGGATTTTTATTAAATGAATAAAAGCGAAAAGTTGAGGGATATAAAGTTAATGTCAAAATTATTTCGCGGACCCCCAGGGGTCCGCGGACCACAGTTTAAGAACCGCTGTTCTATAAGATACTAACGAGAACTGTACTCGAAGCCGAGTATCACACAAGAACTGAGAGGTAGATGATTACAGTGGATATGACACGTGATGAGGACAAGGGAGGACAGAATGGTGAGGAAGATATGGGAAGGAAGATTGAATTCCTGTCGACCAGTGGGCAGACTTTGCAAGAGATAGATCAGCTAACCGAAGATCTAACAAGTATTGGTATATAGGGCACATGAAAAGACCTTGACAATGAACAGATCAAAATGGAGGCCTCATGTGAGTGAAGCCAAAAATAAACCCCACTGACAGTTCCTAAAGAAGAAGAAGAAGAAGATTCTATAAGAAAGTTATTAATTATTAAATATTAAGCTGGCCACAGGAGTGTCTGAGTTTAATATATGCACAAATTACGTCTGATACCGATTATTTTTTCATTTTCATTAATTTTTAAAACAGATAATCAAAATATAAAATGATATAAACAAAAAACTTTGTTTGACAATATTAGCGAGAGATAACATGAATGCATGAATGTTCATGCCCTCAAGAGTGAGATAATAAACGTACGTCGAATACTAATAAGCAAAATATCCACTAGCGGCAGCTGCGTCACAATGACTTTAAAATATAAACGTATTTAAATTATTTTTTGCCAAAACAATACCAATATGTATGAAAACTGCTTAGTATTCATAAAAACAAATAAAAAATATTTAGCCATTTTTAAATATCGTCGTATGAAACACAAACGTGTAGAATCTCTGTAAAACCCGCACTCTCAAAAGACCTGTTTCTTCTAACTGTTTTGATTTTCATTGACTGATGTTTGTTAATTTTTTTCATTATTTTCTTATTACAGGTTGAACTATGTACTCATACTGCAAATGATATAATAGAATGGGAGAAACGTTATATATTAGAAGAATCAAGATTGAGACAGTCATCTGGAGTAGGTGGAGCAATATCGCATAGCGCACAGAGTAACCCTGAACTTCTCAGAATGGCAAGACAAGTCAAAGAAGTTCTGCCAATGGTTCCATTAAACATCATTTTAAAAGACTTAGGTGAGAGTTTTTATAGTTAATGTGAGAATCATCTTATTATCATTCATTGTTTGACACAACGTGCAAAGTCACCTACATACGGTGGTGTCACCCAGTCGGTTTCCACCTGTTTCCGGATATAAGTTGTTAAAAGTTATCTGTTGTTATAATAATAATATTTAATGCCATACATGGTATTACATAAACCATGGAAACAATACCCATACACAAAATGCATGTCAACATATTCTTCAATTGTGTAATGTGCCATTTTTTTAACAAAATTTTAGATTATGACGTACACGTACTTTGATATTCTATATTGAACTACAATTAAAATATTTTTTCTCTATCGCAACTAAACAACTTCTAGATTAATATGAAAAACTAGCTGAGTACCCGTGCTTCGCTACGGTATATTGACGATTTGCCATCATCGTGCAATTATTATAAGTCATGGTTCTTTATAGATCACATTGCTGACTCTCTCCTCAGGTGTAGATTCACCCCGTTAGAGGCTCATTAGTGTAAAAATCGCAGTTTGTTTCTAAACATGTGCACGGGTAACTTTTATAAGCTAAAACCTAGTCGATATCTCATCTGTCCTAAGAGATATTGAGGAATCCGTGAAAAAACATTTTACTCCTTTTCACCCCATAGGGGTCGAAAAATCCTTTCTTAGTGGGGTTTTACGTCATATCGAGAAATGTACTCTTGGAATTTCTTATTTGTAATCAAAAATTCTTTAGCAATGAAATTTAAAAAACAGTCAGAACACTATCGAAAGATTTTAAAAAGTCACCTATATGCCAGAAAGGAATGTTATAACCAGTGGCGGCGCTAGCGGGGAGACCAGGGGGGTCCGGGCCCCCCTAAAAGTGGCTCTGGCCTCCAGTTGGCCCCTAGAATTGCTTGGAAAACAATATTTTAGAAGTGAGGACCTTTTTTTTTAGGTCATTAGTTGTATTTTCAAATGTAAATGATAAAAAAATATTTCCTGGCCCCACCAAATTTTACTCAATTTTTTTTGTCCCCCCCCCCCACAGATTTTAAGAGCTAGCGCCGCTACTGGTTATAACTCAAGAAGCACAGGAGATATAAAGGGTTCGATGCTTAGGTTATTGAAGGAATATTTTTCCGGAATTTCAAGTATCTAATCAAAAATATACCTATTTAGCCCTTTATAGATAAAAAAAAAAACGTTTAAAAGACTTTCTAAAGATATAAAAAAATTATATACCAAAAAGGAATGATATAACTCAACAAACAAATAAGTTACGAAACATTATATAAGTCACCCTGATTTAATGTAGATTCGCCCCGTTAAGTGTTGAATGCAGTAAAATCCTAAATTACATTTTTATGCATGCGTACGGGTAACCATAGTAAGTAAAAAGCAAGTCGTTATTTCATCAAGAGATATTAAGAAATCCGTTTTCACCCTCTAGGGGTTGAATTTCGAGAAATCTCTTCTTAGTGGTTGCTTACGTCATGGAAGAAATACAGTTCCCGAATTTCAATTGTCTACTAAAAAATACCAATGTACCAATGTAATTTAGGGAAGTATTAAAAATGCAATTTAGGGGTAAAAAAAAAAACGGTCAAAATGAAATGATCTTGAAACTAATGATTAATTAAAATTACACCTAAATGCGAAAAAGTACAACATAGTTATAGTACAACAAAGGCAGAAGCTACAAACGGTTCTATAATTCACCCCGAATCTAGAATCGCTCCTTTAGGGATTGATGATTAGAGCAAAATCCTGAATTTAATCCAAAGCAATATACCATTGGACCTAAGAGATAATGAACAATCCGAGGGAAAACATTTTATCACTTTTCATCCCCTAGGGATCGAATTTCGAAAAATTCTATATAAGCGGGTGCTTGCGACATGGAGGGAATATATTTCCTAGATTTCATATCTCTATGTCAAGGGACGTTCTTTCGAATAAAAAATACCAATTTACCCCTTTAGGGAAGAAATTTAAAAAACTTTCAAAACGCTTTCTAAATATTTTAATTAGAAAATTATGTACCAAAATGGAATGCTATAACTCAGGAAATACAAAGGGGTCTATAATTCACCGCAAATATAGATTCACCACTTTAGGGGTTGATTAGGGCAAAATCCTGAATTATTGTTTCAAAAATTTGTATGGGTAACCTTTGTAATCAAAAATCAAGTCAATATCTCATTGGTCCTAAGGTATATTGAGGAATCCTTCAAATCACATTTCACCCCTAAGGGCTCGAATTTCGGAACATCTCTTCTTTGTGGGTGCTTACATCACGGAAGGAATATATAATACTTCCCGAATTTCATGTCTCTATATCCAAGGGAAGTTCTATCGAATATAAATACCCATTTACCCCTCCCATTTACATTTAGAGATGAAATTTTAAAATACTGTCAAAACTATTTCGAGATATTTGAAAAAGACACCGGTATGCCAAAAAGGAATGTTATAACTTAATAAACGCAGGCATATGACGGGTTGTATAATTTACCCCGATTATAGATTTACCCCTTTAGGGGTAGATTAGGAAATAAAATTTTCGGCATTTGTATGGTTAATCTTTATAAGCAAAAGCCAAGTCGATATCTTATTGGTACTAAGAGATATTAAGGAATCCTTGATATCACATTTCAGCCCTTAGGCGTTGAATTTCGAAAAATACCGTCTTAGTGGGTAATTACGTCATACAGGGAATATACTTTACGAATTTCATGTATCTTGTCCAGAGGACGTTCTATCGAGTAAAAAATACCCATTTACCCCTTTAGGGGTGAAATTTTTAAAAACTGTCAAAACCATTTCGAGACATTTTAAAAAGACAGCGATATGCCAAAAAGGAATGTTATAACACAATAAACACAGGAAATACGAAGGGTTATATAATTCACCCCGATTGTAGATTCACCCCTATAGGGGTTGATTCGGACAAAATCGTGAAATAAGTTTTTCGGCATTTGTATGGGTAATCTTTGTAAGCAAAATCCAAGACGATATCTTATTGGTCCTAAGAGGTATTGAGGAATCCTTGAAATCACATTTCACCCCTTTTCACTTTTTAGGGGTGGAATTTCGAAAAATCCCGTCTTAGTGGGTGCTTACGTCATAGAGGGAATATGCTTCACGAATTTTATTTATCTGTGTCCAAGGGATGTTCAATCGAATATAAAATTCCCATCAACCCCTTAAGGGTGAAATTTTAAAAACTGTCAATACCATTTCAAGTTATTTTGAAGACACCTATACGCCAAAAGGAATTTTATAACTCAACAAACACAGGGAATATGACGGCTTGTATAATTTACCCTGTCCGGAAATTCACCACTTTAGGGGTTGATTAAAACAAAATCCTGAAATAAGTTTTTCAACATTTATATGGGTAATTTTTGTAAGTAAAAATCAAGACGATATCTTATTGGTCCGTAAAGATATTTAGGAATCCTTGAAATTACATTTCACCCCTTAGAGGTTGAATTTCGAAAAATCCCGTCTTAGTGTATGCTTACCTCATGGAGGAAATATACTTTGGGAATATCTTATATCTATGTCCAAGTGATGTTCTATCAAATAAAAAATATCCTTTTACCCCTTAAGGGGTGAAATTTTGAAAAACTTCAAAACCATTTCGAGATATTTTAAAAAGACATCTATATGCCAAATAGGAATTTAATAACTCAACAAACTCAGAAAATACGTTGGGTTCTATAATTCTCCCTAATTGTAGATTCACCCTTTTAGGGGATGATTAGGACAAAATCTTGAAAAAGGTTTTTTAACATTTATAAGGATAATCTTTATAAGCAAAAACCAAGGCGGTGTATTATTGACCTAAAAGAAATTGAGGAAGCCGTGTAAACACATTTCACCCCTTGTCACCCCTGAGAGGTCGAATTTCGAAAAATCTCTTCTTAGGGGGTTCTTAAGTCATAAAAGGGATATACTCTCCGAATTTTATGTTTCTTTGTCTAGACGAAATTCTATCGAATAAAAAATACCAATTTACCCCTTTAGGGGTGAAAATTAAAAAAACGGTCAAAACACTTTCTAAATATTTTAAAAAGGCACCTACATGCCAAAAAGGAATTTTATAACACAATAAACACAGAAGATGCGAAGGGTTCGATAATTCACCCTGATTGTAGATTCACCCCTTTAGGGGTCGATTAGAACAAAATCCTGAAATAAGTTTTTTAATATTTACATGAGTAATCATTGTGAGCAGAAACCAAGTCGATATCTTATTGGACCTAAGAGATATTAAGAAAACCGTGAAGTCACATTTTACCCCTTTTAACCCTCTTTTCACCCACTTAGAGGATGAGTTTCGAAAAATCCGTTCTTAGTGGGTGCTTACGTCATGGAGGGAATATACTCGCCAAATTTCATGATTGTAGGTTCAGTGGTTTGGGCTGGGCGTTGATTATGAGTAGGTAGCTTAGTTACGATTTTATATATATAGATAAAAAAAAGTCAGTGGTTTTCAAAATTTGGGGCATCTTTTTGTTTGTTTATTTTTTGGCGAAATTCACATTTTAGAGAAAATTGGCAAAGGAAAAATCGATTGCATTCTACGTCACCTTTCAATTTAAAAGACAGCATGTCTTTTAAATTGTGCCGGACATTTACCTAACATCCTGTATAAAGATTGAACAGAAAAATACAAATATTTATAACCTCTTCCCTCCTTATTCAAAATTTCTCCAAAAGGGAATCACCCACTCGTAGATACCCACCCAAAATTTACTATGCCAACCGGTTGTTCATAAATTGGGGAAACACCACTGCTTCCATATGTACTGAGACAAAACGGGACCTCTTGTCTCGTTAGGAAAGTTCACGTGGGTAGCTGTACATAAGAGAAAAACATTAACATTAATTGTATTTATTACATCATAAGATGTACACGTCAATTCTTAGTTATTTCATTGTAAAAAAGGGGCGGCAAAATTCTAGTATTTATTTAAACTCTAGTATGGGAAATTGAACTGAAGGTTCGTGGCTTATACTCGCTCTTATTGTCGCTGTGTGAAGGAATCTTTCTATAAATTCCCGTAGTGGAACCGACAGACAGTGCAAATACATGTCGCTTGTAGTCGGTTTCGGCAGTGGTGTCATCCTGGACGGACGGGAGATGGAGTGACCTGCTCGCTCGCGTACTGTGAAATCGTGGTGTGAGGCAAGATCACGGCGAGTACACGGAGATTTCGTTGTAAATGAAGCCGGCCCAGTCCGGATGTCAGTACTGTAGCCGGTTAATATGAATTTATTGTCCTTCAGACATGTGCTTTCAATTGTACTCCGAGTATCACCGTTCTCCAACCTCACGTTGGTGGCAACAACCAACGACCGGTGCTCAGGGCTCTCGCCCGTCACACTGACATGGGTTAACGTTGTGAGTGAAATCCCCATATACAGAATCTCGTAACGGCATCAGATAACTGCTTCCTAGCCGGAGCTAAGACTGAGCAGTCCAAAGGTGTGACCGCCTGCCCAAACCAACTCTCGCCGGCGACGCTGGCTACGTCAAAGTACCCCGGAAACACGAGCTCCGAAGAGCGTGTGCCTCCAGAACACCTCCGCCACCGGAAACTACATACCTGATTTAGCCGACCCCCCATCTGTCGTAAAACACAACCTATCTCGTGACTGCACTAGATAACTGCTTCCTGACCGAAATCAAGATGGAACAGTCCAAAAATGTGACCGCCTGCCCAAACCGACTCTCGCCGGCGACGCTGGCTACGTCAAAACACCCAAGGTACACGGAGGAGCGTGTATTCAGAGAAGTGTCTCAGTCACCGGACGGAGGTATATTACGACATCTGAGCCCTAGAAACGTAGAGCATACGATCCACCTCGTGATGGCACTAGATAACTGTTTCCTAGCCGGAGCTAAGACTGAGCAGTCCAAAAGTGTGACCTCCTGCCCAAACCGACTCTCGCCGGCGACGCTGGCTACGTCAAACACCCAAGGAACACGGACTCCGAGAAGCGCGCGTTCGGAGAAGTGTCTCTATCACCGGGTTAGCGTATACCTTACCTTCTAAGCGGCGTCCTCTTCTTCCGTGGTACCGTGGAATGAAGCCCTTACGACTGGCCTCTCGTTGTAGTCCGCTAGGCTGGTTGTTAGACGGCACCGGCCTGCTGTAACCACTGTTGCACTGCTCTGCCAGTCCACTGTGTCGGTGTCAGAGTCTACTTTGGAATTTCTCTGCAGTTACTCGTTCAAAGGCTCGTTTACAGCTGATCCCGTGGCCCTTAATTCCATTTCTTTTATATCAAACAACTGATGGCTGCGGGATGCACGGAAGCTAGCTCACAGGTCATTAGCACTTGGCGTCTGGAATGTTGTTTAGTTGTTTTTTCAGATGTCCCACTTGCAACTAACATATGTCAGGGACGGCGCTTTCCAGTGGCGTAGCTGACAAACGGCGGGTGGCCGTTCTGTCACAGTACAGTACTTATGTTAAATATGTCTAGATGAAAACTGCATGTTTGTATTGTATGAGTGTTTGAGCACAATAAATAAAATAAAACTAATATTTGTATTATTTTTTTTCAGTGAGAACAAGAAACGTTGATGTAACAATAACAGGAATATTAGAGGGCCACGTATCGTATACGCCTGAGACTATTCCTACGCCTTCAACATCGCCGTCTCCGAATATCACTTTGCCATCCACAAGCACAACAATAACCAACAGAGAGATCACCGGCAAAGATTTCAGCACTGCAGCCGCAACGTTTCCAAAATCCGCTCAAGAAAGAATGCAATCTTTTCAAGAACGCAAACTACAGCTTATTATGAATGCCAGAAAACGTTATATAGACAAACATGGTCTTAGTGCACTAGCATCTAATGATTGTTGATGAAAAAAACACGAAAAATTAGTTTTAGTGCCAAAAGCCCTATGTACATAGCAGATGTGTTTATTGTAATTTTTCTCTAGAATCTAGAGTATGGTTTATTTATTATCAATTCAAGAGATCAAGACATTGCTATTTCTGCCAGTTTATTGCATATTTTTTTTCCTCTATAAATCTTTAAAAGACATTGTACGATTTTAACAAGTTCATTGAATTTCAAATGAAATAAATTTTAAAATTTTATTTTAATTATTGTTTTATTTCTACACTTGAAAACAAATACCACGAGCAAAATTCATGGAACCTATTATTAACTCTAGCTCCAAGGTATGATGGTTGTCTACGGAGTACAGGGTATGGGTTCAATCCCTGTGACTACATTTAGAAATTTTCATCTTCTCAACATTTTTTGCAGTCCTCCAAAGAGTTGAATTTGGAATAAAACTGGTACTAAAATATTCGAATATCGCGTATAGGGATAAAACTGAAACTTATCCGCCCGGGTACCTGTCCGACTAACGTCAAGGCTGAACATACCGAGAGGTTTCGTGCATCTGTACGGAGCCTTACGGAACGTCTATGAATAAAAAAGAGCGTAAAGAAGACTATGCAACAGAGACTAAGAACGAAAACAATACGGTTCGTTTTCATTCGGGACAAAAACGAAAATATCATTTCCGTTTTCGCATTATATTCTTCTTAAACTGATTTGAACCAAAATAAAAAGAACTGTTAAAATAAGTTTTACTCAGTGGCGGCGCTAGCATTTAAAATTTGGGGTGGGCACTTCGGGTACCAGGAAATATTTGATGGGGGTACATTATTTTATCGTTATAGATATTAATGAATATATAATCTGAATTTTGAAAATAAGCGGCCATTTTGGTCTTCTTCCATCTTTCACAATTCGAAATATTCCCAAAATGAATCGGGCACTTAATTTTATCTAAAATTTTGAATGTTCTCCAAGCATATCGGGGCGCCTTCCCGGAACCTCGCTGGCGCCGCCACTGGTTTTACTACATAATATTTACAATTAGAAATTGAAATTATGTTTATAATACATATTATTTATTAACTGATAAACATGGTGAGTCGGGAGGAAAATGACAAACTCCAGGAATGTATACTACACATAAGGGTATGACTAAAAGACATGCATGTTGTAACCCAATTTTTTTTTTTTTTCAAATTACAGCCTGTTGACAATTTAGCTATAGACTATAGCTTGTACTCTGTTGATTGTAACTAACAAGTTTGTCATATGGTAAGACGTGCAACCGTTCAGACCTCTAAATTTAATAGGATTTCGTTGTCGATTGTGGATAATTTTCTAAACTTATAGCTTGTGAGTTACTTTAATGAGACAGACGTGTAACACATCGGCTGTCTCTGTCTATCGGAGAGACCTAACATATTGTATGCCTTTACATAACCTAACAAAATGTCATCATTAACAAATCTTGCTCAAAATTACAAATACGAACAGTAAATATGATCAATTTAGGTAAATAGGTTAGGTTTAGTTATTAAAAATCTAGGACAGCAGAGTTATAAAAATGATAATAGATAATAAACATTTTACGAAGTCACCGTAGTTGGTTTAAAGACACACAGATGTCGGACTATTCGTACCTCACTAATTTCCAACGTTCAAACAATCTATTAGGCATATGCATAACGCACAGTGCAGAGTCAACTAATTTAAAGAGTTCTGAATGCAGCTTAAGCTAACACATTTTTATTGTCAAATATCGAAAATTACTTTTGATCTACACGATTTAGTCTAAAAGAAATTTTCAAAGAAGTTTCTATGGACTTCTAGACATTTTCTGGTTCGTTTGCGAACAGAGCCTGTTGCTCTGCCGAGCACACCGCGAGCCGCAGCATTCAAAATACGACGAATTAGTGCGTATCGATGGTCAACTCGTACCATACACCTGACTTCAGCCAGACCAAACAAACAAAATTCTAATGGTGTCAGTCTGGAGACCTTGCCGGACAACTAATAGGATCACCGCGACAATTCATTGTTCTGGAAAAGTTCCATTTCAGTACTGCGTAATCTGACGAGCAAAATGTGGAGGAGTTCCACCTTGTGAATAGTGCATAGCATTTCACATGTTTAAAGGGACGTCTCCTAATAGTCCTTGGAAATCATTTCGCAAAAATTCCAAGTACTGTTCTCCTGTTAGACGAGTTATGAAAATGAAAGGTTATAAAAGAAAATGTCAGTTACAGTCTGTTCCAAACGGTTAAGCGGAACTAGATTTTGCAATCTAGTTACTTTCATCCTTTAAATCGTGCCTTTCGGCCGTTTCTTTGTAAATCGAAGCTTTGTAAATCATACTTACAATAAACATTTTTTGGTTAAGGTAAATATCATTTTAAAATGTTATTTTCTTTATATTTTGATTTTTTGTGTCATTCTTAATACAAATTTCCCATTTATTTATTTTTTTGTCATTAAAATATCTAAAAAAAATATTTAATTTTGACATATGTAATTCGTTTCCATGGTTTCATTGTTGGAATTTTAAATTTTGACATCCCAACGTGAAAAATGAAATAACCCAAGCAAGGTCCCTTCTCGTGACAACCTAAAAGAACTAAATTCCCATTTAGTTCCGCTTAACCATTTGGAACAGACTGTAAATGATATCGATGATATCATACCACACGTTAAATGAAAAATGTTGCTTGCCTACTTTGTTAAACAAAATCTTTTGATACTCTGTAATTCGTAAGCAAATAAAACTAAAATTACAACATTTTAGTTTTTTAGAGATACACTTATGTATAGTATACTCTCTTGGAGTTTGGCATTTTCTTTCCGACTCTTTTCCGACTTTTAAAATTCTATTAAAATGAAGACCTACAAGTGATAAAAAGATACAGAGATTTATTAGCGTAAGCGGGAGCATGTGGCCAAATAATTAAGTCCGAAAGTATTCACATTAAAAGGTTCAAAAGAAATCAAACTAACCAAAATTGAATCCGCCAAACATATATGACAGTTAATGCTTATTTCTAGTAAAATTAAAATACAATTTACTATCACAACAGATGGAATATCCACATTAAAAGGTTCAAAAGAAATCGAATTAACCAAAATTTAATCCGCCAAACATATATGACAGTTAATACTCATTTTTAGTAAAATCAAAATACAATTTATTATCACAACAGATGGAATATTCATACAGAAGACAAAAAAATATTTTTAGCTTATTATCAAGACAAACTCTTTAATAATTAATAATGATATATTTCTGTTTTATAAAATAAATAAATTGCAAAATCTCTAGCCCGTTTATTTGGTTAGCGCGGAACTAGAGTTTGCAATCTAGTAATTTTTAATGTTTGAATGATGATTTTATTTAGCAAAAGCCCTGTAGCAATCTTTAACAGAAATGTTCATTTGGAAATACTAACAACTTATTTATAGGCTATTCCAAACGTTAAAGCGGAACTAAATGGAATATTTAAGTAAGGTGACCAACCGTCCTCCTTTCGGGAGGACAGTCCTCCTATTGTAAGGTCTGTCCTTCCTTGAAAAGTGTCCTCCTATATGTCCTCCTTTTCGTATTCGATCGATGCTGAGCCGATCCGTTGCAATTGATGTGACGTATTTGCATTTGACATTCGTCAAGGTTCGGTAGAATGCGGCGAGACGCGATTATGAGACGCATACGCTCCGAACGGGAGATCTTGTGAGAGCGCGTCGCACACAAGTTTTGTTTATTTGGAGGAATCAAATCCAGGCATAACAGAAAAGTTTATCAAAGAAGTGCAGACATTTTACCAAACATGTTTTCAATGTATCGAAGAATGGTCTGAAACAAACACCTCGGTAAATAATTGTTTTCAATTGTTTTTTACTTCATCGCAAGTAAATTGGACAGATATTGAATCTTGTGTTGAGTTTTTATCCAAAGAAATGCCAGATATTAAAATAGACGACAATTGTCTCTTTGAAGAAATTAGAAGACTGAATGTATATTTAAATTCTGAAAAATTAATACAATGAGAAAATCAACACGTTGAAATTGATAAAAGATGAGTAGAAATATTCAGCCATTTTAAAAATGAACATATTCCATGTGAAAATTTATTTATTCTTGTTCAATTTACCTTGTGCTGCCCTGGAACGAATGCAGCAGTTGAAAAAGTTTTTTCAATTTCTAATGATTTTTGGACTAGTGAGAAATCTACATTGAATGTTGATACTCTAGCTGCAACACTTGCCGTAAAATTCTATATGGAGGATATTTCTTGTTCAGATATTACCAATATATTGTTAGAAGATGATACTGTGATAAAAAATATTCATTCGATTGATAAGTACTCGTTTCAATAATAATTATTTTATTATCAAGTTTTTATTTTACATTTATCATATTATAGTGTATTATTGTTGAAAAGAAAAAAAAAATGCGAAATTTCCTTTGTCTTCCTTTTCATTGTAAAAAAGTTGGTCACCTTAATTTAAGTCATGTTGTCACGAGCTAAGTCATCATGCATAAGTTGTTACGAGCTCACTTTATAATGATTGAAGAGGACTTTTCCTAAACAAAATGATCAAAATCCTCATTTAACCCATAAAAATTACTATTTATCAAAATCAAGTTTCGCTTAAACCAAAGAAACATGCTTGAAGAAACTTGAAGTAATTTTTTTTAACACCAAACTTATTAAAAAATGTTCCGACCGGCGTAGCGTAGTGGTAACTCAGGTGCGTTGCTAAGGTCTCGGTATAGAATCCCGTTCAGGCATGGAATTTTCAAAAATTTAAATTATCCTGGTTAATTGCTTACGTACCAAAAGTTAATTAATTAATTTTTTTAAAAATGTTGTGGCTTACTCGAGGAAAAATTGTGAATGGATCATATTATCAAATCATATTCGTTCTGGAAAAAAAAAATAAATAAAAATATGTCATTTCGGTTTTTGCTTCCGTTCTTTCACAAATTCGGTTAATATCGTCCTTGTTCTGTTCTCACATAAATTCTATCAAAAGTTCTCTTCTGTTAAATATTCTTTTGTCTTTATTGCTTGATTGACCAAAATGAGAAATTTCTGGAAGGGAATATAAGGAACGAGAATGAGGAAGTATAAAAAAACAACTAAGTGTTCACAATTTTTATTGAAAAACATTGCATACATTAACAGTTTCATGTGATATTTTTTTAAAAAATATATTCGGAATAATGTGATTTTGTACTTATTGCACCTATGATAAAATTTTGTATAAATACTGCTTAACATTATAATAAAATTAATCTTATTAACAGGACATATTTCCACCTTCATTTTTAACTAGTAATTCTCGTACATAATCAGCCATTTTATCAGATAGTCCGAGGTGTTCTGCTTCACCGTTGAACTGTTCCATTCCGCCTAAACCAATAACATAACCGTTGAGACGTGTAGCAACATGGGAGGTTTGTAAATGTTCTGCTGTCAGCCCCATCTGGTTAACTAACCATGTGTGTTCTTGCAGACGGTATTTTTGATGATAGCTGAAATATTAAAACAAAAGTAAGTAACATTCAGCGTTAGACGATGTTTTTAAAGAACTTTATTAGACGAAGCGCAGTGGTGTCATCTTAATTTATGAACAACCGGTTTCCATAATGAGGTGATGTAAATGGTAGTACTGCCGTAAATTTTAACAACCGGCTGGATGACACCACTGACAATGCGCGGTTTAACGGTACGTTTAAAACCTACAGACAGAGCCGTAGGAACGGCCTGGCAACGGGGCGCCATTGTGTATATATCTGGTCATTAAAAACTTTGAAAAGTGAGGACCTTTTTTTGCTCATCACTTGTATTTGGGAAATGAACACCTTTTTTTTGCTCATTATTTGTATTTCAGAAGTGAGGCGCTATTTTAATTAAATTTGATTAATTTACTTTATTTTCCAAGGGCGTTATTAACATTGCTACGGTACTGCCCAAAGATTACAAGTTTCTTATACAAAACTAACAATCTTAAATAAAATTCTACTATCTATACGTGGAGAATTTTTATCTAATAGGATATTTTTAAAAGAAGAAAAATTGTTGCAAAAATGTTCAATAATATTTTAATGTATTTGTGGGTTTAAAATAACTTTTATCATCAACATTATTTTCGAGATGCATGTTTATAGATTAGAACAAGGGCCTCCAAACTACGGCCAGAGGGACAAATCCGGCCCATGGACATTTTAAAAAAAGTGTACTTACTATTCCTAACGTTTAGGCGGAACTAAATGGAAAATTGTGAAAATTTAAAATTCCAACAGTGAAATCATGGAAACAAATGACATTTATTAAAAATTTTAATTATTTTTTTACATATTTTGAAGACAAAAGAATAAATAAATGGGAAATTTTTATTAAGAATGACAAAACATTTAAATGCAATGAAAAGGACATTTTATAATGACAATCAATTTAATCTAGAATTTGCAATGTGAGTATTATTTACAAAGCTTAAACAAAATGACCGAATTAATAGATAAAAACTACTAGAATTCAAAATATAGTTCCGCTTAAACGTTTAGAATAGCCTATACATAAAATAATCAGAAAATCCCAAAATAAAACATAACTATAACTAAATAATATCTGATTCTAAAAATTATTATTTTTATTAATAATATATTGCGTTTACTTCTGACAAACCAGAACTAGTTATTTTGGTTACTTTTATAGTGTACCTATTACTGACTTTTAATGTCATTAAAAAAAAAAAAAAACTTCTTACGCTGTAAATGAGACTTCAGATTTGTTGGTTATGATCATTATAATTAAGATATTATTTTTCATTATGACATACATCAAATGGAATGTCATATTAAGAAAGCGACATTTTTTACCATTTTTTAATTCCAACATGATATACAATTATACAAGGTTAGTTTGTACCTTTGAAAGTATTGAAATTAAAATTTGCTCTTAGTTTGTTTTTAAAAAAGTGAACAGCATATATCACAATTATTAAACTTGTTTTTAAAATCAAGCGAAAAGAACCTAACTGAATTCAAGTGGTCCGACCCGGCATTGGTTTAAGATATTTTTATGTGGCCCGCTTACTAAAAGTTTGGAGACCCCTGGTTTAAAATCTTCATCGAAAAATACTAAACTTGATGATAATGGTATGACACGTGGTAAACGCGTTCTTAATGAATATTAAATCATTTTTATCCACAACACCTACAGTCTGTTTCAAATGCTTAGGCGGAACTAGATTTTGCAATTTAGTTACTTTCATCGCTTAAATCGTGCTTTTCGGCCGTTTTGTTTAAGCTTTGTAAATCATACTTACAATAAACATTTTTTGGTTAAGGTTAATATCATTTTAAAATGTAATTTTCTTTATATTTTGATTTTTTGTGTAATTCTTAATACAAATTTCCCATTTATTTATTTTTTTGTCATTAAAATATATAAAAAAATAATTTAATTTTGACATAGGTCATTCGTTTCCATGGTTTCATTGTTGTAATTTTAAATTTTAACATTCCAACGTGAAAAATGAAATAACCCAAGAAAGGTCCCTTGTCGTGACAACCTAAAAGAACGAAATTCCCATTTAGTTCCGCCTAAGCGTTTGAAACAGACTGTATGTTGAGGAACGCGACATATTCAAGATAACGACATAAATAGACCACCAAGCACAATAAATAATTTTCTCAATAGAAGAAAATAGCATATTTGTAGAATGAAGCTTTAACTACTATTTACCAATTTACTACAATTTAACTAATATGAAATCGTCAGAAAAATCTTAATAAAGGTTTAAAATGCCTTCTATGTTATTACGGCAATATTACATAATTTTTAACATGGTTTGTTGTGTTGTGGAAAATATTTTATCACTTACTCTTCGGCGGGATAAAACACTCCAGCGGGTATTATTTCTGTTCTAAGAGGCTCTTTGTGTCTTCCAGCTTCATCATCTCTTGATTTTTCAGCAATTTGCTTCTGTTCATCATCATGGTATAAAATCAGTGACATGTACTGCAAAAATAACATAATAATTACAACGCAATAATGAAATAAAGCGGATGTGGTTAAAATTTTCACACATTTCAGGATTTTATAGGTATTTAATAAGTGTAAGAGCTAACAGAAAGCTCGATGTCTAAGAATATTTTTTTGATAATCATTTTTATTCGTTATTTGAATACTAAGAGCTTCCATTTAATTTTCTAAACTAAAATGTACGAAAATGCGAAAATTTCATCACAATAACATTAAAATTAAAAAATCCCAGCGCTTTTTTCTGCATTTTCTTCTTACTAAGTCTTCATTAAATTAATAAGAAACATATAGATAAATGGCTTCATTTTTTTCAATTTCAAAAACGTATCTCATTATAAACAATGTGTTATTTGATTTATAAATATTTCACTACTAAAAATGATTTATTCATGTTTGATACCTTAAAAAACAAAAAACTAAACTAATTCAGTAGGCTCCTTAATTCTCCGCCTGTAGGCTCCTTACATACATGAACTCGATTCTCAGCTGATATATATATATTTTTATTATATTTTTAATTTCAAAAGAAGATATATACTACCGTAACCATAAATATAAAAATCCGTAACATTATTAGCCATAATTGAGCCATTAATTAAAAAAATAATTAATTTTGTCAAAAACACAAAAACTGCAATATTTTCCAAAAAAACGCAATCGGATCAAAAATTCCTTTCGTACTTTTCCGGCTCAGATCAATGTACATAATTTTTTCAGATTTTTAGTGTAACCCTTTTCGGTAAAAGGATGCGGGACAAGTACTTTTTCAGCACATTTTTTGCTAAAATCGTGTTAAAAGAAACGAATTTTAAAAAACTAGCTCTTTATAGAAAACTAAAACAGAGCTTTCTTTAAGAAAAATTTTTAAAAAATATATTTTTTTTTATCGCCGACAAAAAAATTGTAATTTTTTGAAAAACTAATCTGATCAAAAATTCTTGTTGAACTATTCCGATTCCCATCAATGGTCCTTATGAAGATTTTTATTACATTTTTAGATCAACCTCTCTGGGAGATACCCCTCAGGGTGGGGGACAAAAGTTTTTTTATATATTTTTGGCAAAAATCCCAAAAAAAAAAAAATAATAATTTTTCAAAAAAAAAAAATAGTTGCTTGTTAATCCATGCATTAAAAGGTTTCAATTTGGTATACCACTGGAAATTTAAAAAAATATATAAATTTTTTAATTAAATACATATTTGTTTATATTTATCTCGGGATGTTTTTTTGAACTCTCAGTATTTTTCCTATATGTGGGTCAAAGCATGTCAAATTTCAACATTCTATGTTAAGCCGTGTTGCTATAATTTCTACCGTACAGACAGACAGACACATGAGTGACGTTATAAGGATCTTTTGGTGGTCATACCTACAAAACTCTAAAAATTGACAAGTGACAACCAAAAATGTCATCACTTTTTGTATATTTTTAGTATTACACACACCGGCAAATTTAAAGGAACAGAACAAATTTAATTATTTTTCCTGTAGTGTACATATTGTTGATATCTCTCAGGTAATCTTCTAGTACGATGTTTTTTGGAATAATGTTCAATCGGGTTGAGGTCAGGGGAGCACGCTGGCCAACCCATTGTTGTTATACCCACTTGATTTAAAAAGTCTGTTACACAGTGGGCGCGAATTATCCGGCATTAGGGTGAAATATTCTCCGATTTATAGGGCAAAAGGTACAACATAGTCTTGAAGAATATCTCTGATGTACCTATCTGCAGTTAACGCTCCGCCACTAACTCTGTGCGAGCTCCCAAACATATTCCACCCCACACCATAATTGAACCTCCACCAAAAGATATAGTAGTAGCAAAATTAAATGGTGCATTTTGTTCTCCTTGGCGTCGATACAATCTTCGTTCATTGTTTAGTAGAGCATTCAAAGCTATTTAGCTGTAGGCTACAAAATAATAAAATTAAAAAAAAAAACATAATTTTCAATCTGTTCCTTTAAATTTGCCGGTGTGTGTATTTGATAATACTGAAAAAATTGCCAAACTAGACGAATAAAAGCTGAAAGAAAGAAAAACACTGTTTGAATAATTACCTACCTGTTTTTTTTGAGTTTTAGTTAGTCCATACTCATGATTATTCCAAAACATGTGTAACAAACTCTCATATGAAATAGTTTTCGGGTCATAATCAATTTCTACAACTTCAGTATGATCACCACTGAAACAAATAAATATTTAATACGCATTAAATATAACGATAAAATAGAAATAATATAATGTATATAATTATAGAATTGTATTGTGAACTTATGTGAAATTGTTGTGCACTGGAAATGATAAGTGAAAATGAGAGTGTCACTTAAATGGAAATGATGACTTACTGATCCCTGAAAACAAATAGTAGTGAGTTAAACAAAATTAAACAGACAAGAATAATATGTTATGAAAGCTTGTGTTGTGTAAAGCAGGAAATGTTAGGACAAGAAAGAATTATGTTCAAATGCACCCGGAAGACTGCAATATATCGCGCAAAACGTTTCAAATCTAGTGAAGTACCGTACTTCAAGTACGGTGTTTTAGTCCAAAATGTACAGTAGTAAGAATTTTATACAACTTGAAAATAAACTGTATAATAGTATATTATACATTGCAACGAGCATGGAATGATGGTCATATTACACGAGTACGAAAGTTGCGCCACGAGCCGCAGGCGAGTAGCGCAATTCTTGCGAGTGAGAAATACTATTCCATGCAAGTTTCATATTATGCTTCTTCCACGATTATAACTTTATTGCTTATTTAACTTTGATTCAGTTCCTTTTAAAAATGAACAATAATTTGAAAGTTGCTTTCAACCTATTACGTTGCCTAACAACAGTCATGTACGTGTCATACGGAATGTAAATTCAATTAAAATAACAATACTTGCGTCAGCTAATTAACAGACTGACCAAGACCACTTCCATCAAAAAATATATTTGCAAAATTCGACAACTTTAACTATATTATTTAATTTTAATCCGATTTCCTTTACAAATTAACAATAATTTGACATGCTTTCAACCTATTTATTACGTTGCCTAGCAACGGTCGGGTATTGCTGCTTGAATCTGTTATGTAATAAGCTCAATTTGTTACGTAATGAGCTCATTACAGGTCAGCGGTGTGTAACAAAAAGGAGTATGAAACGTGTTACATTTACTAACCACTGACACGTCTGTAATGAACGTATATCTATATAGTTGTGGAAAATAGTATTGTATTTAACAAGCATATAATGTAGGCTATATTACAGAAGTACAACCCTCGCCTACGACTCGGGTGGTAAACTTTATTCTCGTGTAATATAGTCATTATATGCATGTCAAATACAATATTTTAACTACAACCACATAGTTTTATCAGTAGAAAAATAATAAATTTTATTTAAAAACATAGAAATTCTGAGTATCAATTGTAAAACATTAGAACTAACGTCATCCAGATGGCTACCGAACTATCAGATGATTGTAACCTACAACAAAGTTTAAAATATATTTATATATTGTTGTATTTATTCGAACTTATAAATAATATTCTAGTTATAACGGTGGGCTGTGTGAGACGCGACTATGCATAGTTGCTAAGTGCCAAAATTTTTAACGAAATAAAACGTTCATTATTCACGGCTGAGAACGCATGTGCATCCCATTATACACGGCGTGCAGTATGAGCAGCTTTAAGTATTTTCCCCAGCAATTACCTGCAATTTAAAAATATTCATGGTATCTGTTATGTTTAGGCTTGTTTTTATTACTCTCAGGATAGATCTCTGTACTTAATTAACCTACGAAAGTCTGGTTTATACCAACGTGTTCAGGTAATCTTTCCGCAAGCTGAGGCCTCTTTTGTATACGTTAAAACTTAACAATTAAAAAAAACTAAAAAACACTTATAGCACCTGCCTTAGAGTACTGCCACAGAGAAAGTACGTAGACAGACACGGGATGCAGAGACGCAGAGGGAAAGATGAAGGTTAAATGAGACAACGGGCATGCCACCTAGTTATACATATATACAGGTATACAGGGGCACAACCAGATATTTCGCAAGGGTACAATTAAAAGGGTACAAAAGTGGTGCCACTAAAATAATAGAAAAAATCTTATTTTATTACGTTACTCAAAACTATGGATTTTACTGTTTAAATTTACACATGCGGTGACCGACTTTGGTTTGCTTTTACACTTAGACATGAACAAATTTTAATTTAAAAAAACAGATATCGTGTGGGATGCAATTGAACCCTTGCATCCCCCTGGTTGCGCCAGTGTAGTTATATCTTAATACACGCAAAAACAAACATCAAAGATGCAAATGGAGATATATTCTATTTAAACCTTCTACGTATTCTAGTTAATGCATTTTAGTACTATTTATTTTTATACGTACTTTATATTATTTTACATTTTGTAAAAAATCGGGACAAATGGTGTCTTTCCCAGGGTTTTTTTCGGAATGCCTCTATTGAGAGCCGAAATTCTGGATGTCCCGTGAAATTCGGAACGTTTGGTCATCCTAAATAGACCTGATTTGACATCAATATGGAGGATTTATGTTAATAGGGACTAACAATATCCACAAATGAGTTTATTATCAATAAGCGAATGAGGTAAACGATTTTTTGTTAAAGAAGTTGAAATTATATGGTGCAAACAATAATAGACAAAACCGTAAAAATGTACATGTTTAAAAATAAAATTGCATTCCCCAACAACACCGCAGTTGTCACTCAGAGCACTTATTTAATCTAAAGTCACTGGATTATACAAAGTACCGCAAGCCTTTGAAGAAGCCGACAGACCCCAGGGTTTGATTGGCAACATTGCTTCCCCTATTAAGCAAACTAAAGCAGCAATTTTTAGATTCTTAAGTTTACGTCTGCGCTGTCACATCTCCCTCTCTCGCTCTCATTTAATAACCTTCTTTGTCAGCGGTTTGTATATTTAAGGTTAAGTTTAATTTAAATTTATATATTATATCCATTTTATTTAGTTACAATTTTGTTATAGTGCATCTTTGATTAAAAAAATCGTGATTACAATGTTTAAAATAAAAACTAGTCTCTTATTTTTGTAACGTTGGAATCACTGAACATCATTTGTGTTGGCGACATTTTTAACCCCAGCATGGCCGCCGTTGCGGTAGTTTGTATAATCCAGTGACTTTAATTTAATCCATTTTGTTTGGCTCAGTTTACTTCAGTTTTATATTGACTGTGAGATTCAAATTTATTCGCGCTAACCCCCAACATAAAATTAATTCCAGCAAACCCGCAAGTTCATCAGATTGTTCAGATATGCGCTGAGCACTCTGACAGATCACTCGGATGGTCTAAAAATAAGCTATTATGTGCCATTCTACTTAGATCGCTCGGATTAGGGCCGCTTTTACAAACCTCGGATAAGCGATATAACTATCGGAGGTATAAGTTTATTTCGGTGTTTATTCCAACGTTCGCTTTTACA
Organism: Liopterus haemorrhoidalis; assembly: GCA_963971575.1. Classification (NCBI taxonomy): domain Eukaryota; kingdom Metazoa; phylum Arthropoda; class Insecta; order Coleoptera; family Dytiscidae; genus Liopterus; species Liopterus haemorrhoidalis. The sequence continues at coordinate 30,070,590 of OZ020619.1, read as the reverse complement.
ATGCATTTTTATTTTCGGATAGTTATCCATGGTTTTATTGTAAATAAAATAAAGTTGGTATTGTTTGACACATAAACTGACATATTAGAAAAGTTATATTTTAAATTGACATTACTATTAACAACATCTTTGAGCATGTTTGGGGAAATATTGGGAGATGTCAAAATATTCGACTCAAATAATTCTTATACTGTGGTATATCCGCCGCTTTATTGTCAGCCTCTCGTGAGCAAATATTCATAAAACCGCCCTCTATTAGAATCGATCCCAAATACCGCCCATGTGTAAATATTCATAAGATCACCTTCTACTAGTAGAATTCTATTAGTATCTATACCAAATGCCGTCCCTTTGATGAGCGGCTCGTGTGCGGTGCAGTCTATGTACAACCGCACGCGGTGGCACTGATTGTGGTTCATATTTATGTACTGTAATCCCTTGTCACCACGGAGCTTACGTTCCACTAACATACTGTAGACAAAAAAACGTGAGTAATAAAATTAAGCATATACATATTATGTACAGTGGTGGACTGCCAAAATTGTAACAACCAGTTCTCTCAGGAGGAAAATTTCACTGGTTAATAACAGGAGTATTTCTCACTGTATAACAACATTAACAAACAGTTCGCATTTTGAATAAATAACAACCGGTTCATTCGAGCCGGCTGCAGCCCAGCACTGCATATATACATATACAAAAACAGGCGTTATGTGTACATAATGTGGAAGGGGTGATAGTGGCCAGTTAGATTCGAAGCGCTCAAAATGCAAGGAGCATATTCCAGCGGTAATCGGCTGCTACTGTTCATTGCTACGCGAGCCGGTGCATATCACCGGCTCGAGTTCGAGCACTGCATATATACATATACAAAAACAGGCATTATGTGTACATCATGTGGAAAGGGTGATAGTGGCCAGTTAGATTCGAAGCGCTCAAAATGCAACGAGCATATTCCAGCGGTAATCGACTGCTACTGTTCATCGCTACGCTATTATAAAATTATTATTTCACATGTGTGTGTAATCAAAACTGCTGAACAAATACATGGATATACGAGGGATTACTGTACTATAGTCGGATTGCTGATAGGTGACTGTTACATGTATGTATCAAGTAGTGCATTCATATAATAATCTATGAAGCGCCCGCTTAGGGCGTACCTTCTTGTATTTTTAATTTTTTTATCCTAAAGTCTATTTTTGTTTCCGTTTAATTATCAATTTTACTTAATTTTAATAAATATTCATTTCATAGACAAAACATGTTTAGAACCTCACTATATTTTATTCCCAAAGTACAAATATATTACCATATTTTACCCGATACAATAATATTTTATATAATAATTATATAATTCTATAATAATTTATTATTGTATTAATTTAAAAACCTTATCTTAATTTATTTAAATATAACCATTTGTTTTCTTAACTATAACTTGTTTAGAGCCGCTGGTAAGACATCTTCCAGCCAAATTAATCCATTTTTATACATTAATATTTTTCCGATCAAAGTGAGTAGACGTGTTTTTGATTTTATAATTGTGAAAGAGTTTTGAATTCAGTTAAATTTAACTACAATTGATATTAAGGGTTAATTAATATACTAAGGATATATTAATTATTAAATTAAATTTGTTATAGTAATTTATTCTGAAGTTTTTCCCTCCCGATTTCTTGGTGTGGTTAAACTCGGTTTTGTGGCAGTAATTTTTAAATTACTGCATTTTTGTGAGACCAAGAGAGAAGGGTTTATTAATAATCTCTAAAATTTATTCATAAAAGTTGTCATATTAACATTAAATTAAAAAATTTCATTTGGTTGTGTGACGTCATATAGTCGATGCAACTCAGAACGCGTGGTTGACCGTTTCCACTTGTTCGTTCTGTTTAAATAATAATTTTTTATTTTGTTTAATTTAGCCCAACATATTTATTAGAAATTTATTTGAGAAATCATTTAAATTCATTTTTTTTGTAAATTTTAATATTAATTTTTTTTCTATAAATTTAAAATCAAGATTTTTTATAATTTATTTTTTGGGATTAATTTAGAGTAATTCATCGTATTCCCAGCCGCGCTTACCGCTATCAATTGTTGCAGTCCGCAACAATTAAAATTATTTAATTTTGTTTTTGTACAAATAATTTTTTTTGACTAAGTTTTTTTTCAACTATTTTTTTTGATAATAATTTTTTTTCTCTCTTTTTTGTTATCATTCCTGGCAACGCTTATGCAACAAGAACCTGACCTTATTTTATTATATTAAATTCTCACAATTATATTTTTGACATTTTAAGTCAATCCTTGTGTGTCGTCCTGGACTCCTACCCTACCTAGGCCAGGAGCGGGCGCCACAATCTAGTTACCATTTTTCAGCGATTTTAATTTTTTTTTTTTGTTATTTGTCTTAACTGTCAGTGTCTGGTAATAAATATTAATTAAAATATGGCTTGCGGTAAATTATTAAATTCACAAACTTTAATTTTAAATTTGCTGGAATAAAAAACAAATTATAATCCAAAATTTCCGTATGAGTATAAATTTTTCCTTATTTATAATTATAACCTTAAAATTAATAATTTTGTTTGTTTGAGTACTGCTGTAAATTTATTTTCGCGCTCTAATTAGTAAAGATATCTACGAATCATGCTGTTTCTTTCTAAGGCTTTGTTTTTTATTCAAATAATTTGGAAGGTTAGTCGTCAACTTGGGTCACTATACGTTACTATGGGTATGCAAATAATTATAATGATATAGACAGAGAAAGCATATAGTATTGAATATCGATACTTGTAGCAACGAACAGTCACTTATCAGCAATCCGACTATATTATTATTTCGTATGGCAATGTCTAGGGTTTAGAGATTTTCAGATTACTTTTTACATTAACCGAGACCCCCGGTTTTACGTGCCCTGGGAAGCATGCTCCATATTTCCGAAAATTACAGTGATACAGGCACTCATTGTAAAGAATCCGAGCCTATTGTTGCAACAACCACCTTTTTTTTGTGTGTTTTTGCCCATACTAGGTCGATATCATGATTCCACACTTTCAAAGCAAGTGAGCTAACCACTACGCTGCTGCAACCACAATTATATAACGGTAATAAAAATTCAAATAAAACGTTATAATGGGACATTTATCATATGTCAATTTAATTTTTTTACCGTTGTTGGATGACAAATACTTATTCACCAATCGGAGCAAGAGAATAACATATACTGCCCTTTATCTGAAGTGTCGTTGGCCAGATAAGATATTCTGGTGTTTATTCCGATGTTTATCCTATCCGAGCATTGTAAAAGCGATTTTTTGACTTTATACCGGGAATAGCGTTATCTGTGCTTTATCCAACGATTGTAAAAGCGGCCCTAAGACTGGATAACAAACTAATTGGCCGGTAATTTTTGGAACTATGAATCCTTACCCGCTTTTGGAAAGGCGATTTTCGCTACTTTCCATGTATATACCGTTAACTATTTCTATAATATAAACTGTAAATTGCATTTTTGGTACGTGTTTCAAATCAGAATTTATAATTTCATCTTTCCCGGATGTCTTTTTATTTTTAAAATTTTTTTATTGTCGATATTTCTTTAGCAGTTGTCAACTTTACTGTTTCAAAGTTACTTTGATTTAATCCTAAGCCTCTATCTTTTGGTGGAAGGCTTCAAACTGCTTGAAAAAGTCTCAACTGTTTCAAATCTTATTTCTTTTTACATAATTTGTTTGACTTTTTGTTGTTGTTTTGTAAATTGTGAATATTTTTATGTTTATGAAATATTTTATCTAGTTACAGTGAGTTTTCTATTTTATGATCTACAAAAGCTTCCCGCGCCATTTTAATTTGCCAACCAGTGATTGTACGAGGCGTTATGATTGAACACGATAGCTGTAAGGTCCTTACAGTTATCACAACAAGAATTTGTGCGAGTGAGATTAAAAGTGCCAAAGGAAAGACAGAATGAGACATAATACGAGGTATAATCAAAAAGTTCGTGCAATTTGTTAATTTACAAAACAATATTTATTCATTAATTTTTATATTGTCCCCTTTAAATTTTGCATCATATTGCCACCGTTTTTTCCAGTCTTCAAATCACTTCTGATACGCAGATTTTGGTATAGCGTTCAGCTTCTTCAGCGATTTTACATTTATTTCTTCAATGGTCGTAAAACTTTGGCTTTTCATTGTTTTTTTTCATCTTTGAGAAGAGAAAAAGGCACTTGGGACCATATCTGGTGAATAGAATGGTTCCGGTTTCTTTACGGTGCTATTTTTGAACAGTAAATCTCGAACAAGCAATGAAGTATGAGCTGGTGAGTTTGGTGCAATTTCCAAGAATTGTTCTTCCATAAATCTTGCCGTTTTGTACGACTTGCTTCAGGCAGCCAACGATACAACAAGTTCAAATAGTATTCTTTAGTAACTGTAACACCTTGCGGTAAAATATCATGATACTCAATACCACGATGAGCAAAAAAAAAAAAAAAACGGTGATAAGATCTTTAACATTCGATTGAACTTGGCGTGCTTTTTTAGGTTTTGGTTCATTTGGAAGCTTCCATTGATATGATTGAGCCTTTGTTTCGATGTCATAACTGTACACTAACGTCTCGTCACCCGTTATGATGCGCTGGAGCAATGTTGAGTCATTCACGAAATCATCTATCATTTACTGAGCGACTTCTTTACTACACATTTTTTGTTTAATTTTAACAATTTCAGAACAAATTTTGTTGTCACTCGCCTTATGCCCAAAACATTAGTGAGAATTTCTTTGCAAAAACTATACGATATGCCAACTTCTTCAGCAACCTCTCTAATTGTAATTCGACTGTTATCAAGAATTTTTCTGTGGTTTTTTCCACGTTTTTTTCGGCGGTTGGTCTCTCAACTCTATCATCATCTTGAACTGATTCACATCTTGAAAGCGTTAATACCATTTGTAAATCGCTCGTTCATTCATACTCTACTCACCAAATTACTTCTGGAATATTTCCACTACTTTACAGCACAATTTCATTTTTCACGCAAAATTTAATGCATATTCTTTAACCCCTCATTGTGAAAAATAAGTAATCGCCGAATAAACAGAAACACAACTTCTTTAATTAGCCGTCAAAGCTAAAATACACATCCAATATGGCTGCCAATTGAGACAGTCGTCAAAGATATGTTAACCAACATGACAACAAAAAATTGCACGAACTTTTTGATAACACCTCGTATATTGTGTGAAGTGTTTCAATGTGCAAGACTCAATAACATTTTGCGCAATTTTGCAGTTTTTCTGATTTCCAATATTGGAATAACTTACATTTTCCTGTATGTTGGGTTTTGTGTTGTTCCAGAAGCGTATCCTACTCTAGTTCTCAATACACCTTTCTGGGCTCCATAGAGTGACTCACCGGCCCAGAAGCATCCCATGCCAAAAGTAGCTTTTTTGAAAGCCGTATTTACCTCGTGCAACAATCCAGGCATTTTCTAAAAAAGAATTTTATACATTAATGTTTTTGTCACATAATTTTCTACTATATTAAAAGGTAAACTAGATGCAGTCCTCGCTTTGCACGATAGTGTGGAAACAAAAATAACCGTGCAAAGTGAGTGATGTTGTTTAACTAAGCAGTATTAACATGAATTCGTGCAAATCAGAATAGTGCAATGTAAGGCTTGTATGATTGTATGTTTGTAAGTAGCAGTAGTTCTCAACCTTTTTTGCCACATGCACCCCTTTCACTATATGTAAGAATGTCATTCCCTCATTTTTATAATTTTGTAAATCAAAACGTGCATTCTAATAATATGCTTTTAATATTGAAAACGTAGCTTAATTCCCCCTCTGGAATCCTAAAATTCCAATTTGGGGGAATTCCCTCTTGGTTGAAACCCCCTGGTATAGTGTCACAAACATATTGAAAATTAGAAGTCATTCAAATTTGCTTTTTTTAAATTAAATAAATAATCTTTTAAAATTACATTAATAATAATTGTTGTGGAAGGGTTGGACGGGTTGCAGACATAAATAATGCAACTAAATACAGCTAACTAGTTTCAATTGTGGATTCACAATATTTTATATAGAACTAAGAGTTTTTTTTTTTTCACTGAACAATAAAACAAATTTTCTAAATCAGGTATCTTTTACATAAAACAATGTAAAGTCACAATTGTAATCCACCATTTCTCATTTTCACCAGTGTAGCTCTGAAGAAGAAATAAAACTTTTTGAAAATGGACAGCTGTATTTAATTGCATGACGTAAGTCGTTACCACGTATTAAGTGCGAAGGCGTTTCGCGAGGCTTTAATAATGAGAACCAAGACAACTGTCACATTCATTGTTGGCATAAATGTACATTGTTGGCCAACCAAGTTGTACGCAAACGAAAAAGATACTATTTATGTTTTAAGTACAATAAATGTATTGGTTATTGAACTAAGAAAAGTGGCATGGCCTTTAAAAAAAGGACCGGAGCGGCGCCCTGGCACCACTACATCCCTGTCGGCGAGATCGTAATTTCTTTTACTAACTACATAACTTCTTTTTCGTTTCACGATTTCCGAAGTTTGATGAAATTGGTGCGACAGCATTTTTTAGGTCATGTATCTCATTAAAACAGTATATTAAGCATGAGTTTGCAAACTCTGTCTATAGTCCACAACGTTCGCATTAAAATTAGAGCTGTAAACGATCACTTGAGTTACCATATTATGACATACTGGTTAGTGACAATATGCATTGAATAACTCACTAAGCAAAGTGCATTCATTTATAGCTCTGAATGCGGCTTTATGCAAACAATTAAGTAGCTACCGCCACTGTGTTTAAATTAGTGCTGTCAGAAATCGACCATGTCGGAACCGGTTCCAGGTTTCCCCAGTTTCGAATATCCGCTGGGGTATTCGGAACCGGGTATCCGAAATCGGATATCTAAAACCGGGTATCCGGAACGGGGTATGCGGAACCGGCTATCTGGACCCACGTATGCGGAACCCGATATCCGGATCCGGTTATCCTGACCCAAGTATCCGATACCAGGTATCCGGAAACGGGTTTCCGAAAAAAACGCAATCGGGCAGAATTGAAGAAAAAAAAAATAATAAATAAAAAAAAAAACTGTAACTCGCCAAACAGTAATGATATATACCGTGCGATCAAAATTTCTTGTCAATTACATAACAGTAAACAATGAGTTTAAAAATATCAAAACTGTGTTCTAGTCCACAGCTGAAAATCCCAATTTAACAAAGAACCAATCAAATTACTTCGTTGGTCCGAACTCACCCGAGAATCAAAGAAAATATGTGTTCCTAACTTAATACCTGTTGTCAACTCATTGGCCTGTAGAGAAAAATAATGTTCATTTAATAATAAATTCGTATAAGGTAATAAAAATAGAATCGACGCCTATGAGTATATGTCCTTGGAAATAAGTTTGATAACTAAATGTTTCTAAAAGTGTTGCATAACGGACAAGATTTCTCGATCGCTCTGTAGTTCTTTCCACGCTCTCTCAGAATTAACGAAATAACTGCAGTTATTTGAGGTTCTCATTATTAAAGCCTCGCGAAACGCCTTCGCACTTAATACGTGGTAACGACTTACGTCATGCAATTAAATACAGCTGTCCATTTTCAAAAAGTTTTATTTCTTCTTCAGAGCTACACTGGTGAAAATGAGAAATGAGGTCATTATTGCAGTTGGGGGTTTATTATCCTCAATATTTGAATACACAGAGTCAGATTGAGATAAAAATTAATTTCAAAATTGCCTGGATATCTGAATTTAGAAATATTTTATGTTTTATTTTCAAATTTCATTTCAATTTTTATTCAATACAGCCCATTCCTTTCTTATAATTATCCTACCCACCGACCAGTCGCGGGGTTTATTGATAAGCAATTTACTAAGGTAAGATTAATTCCGGATAAGCGTAGAATGAACTATACTCCAGCCATATGTCAAAAACATATCAAAAGAAAATGTAAAATAAATACAAAGATGATGAGGGATCGGGTAGGGCATCTGATTTTCTCTAAATTTCACCGTAAATGGATACCAACAGATGAAACAGTAAATAGATATATTTATTTTGGGATTCTGATGCGATGTAGTTAGTCCAAAGAAAGAAACGACCTGAGGTGCGTTCGGCATAACTATGCAAGAAAGTCAAAGACGAACGCTTTGTTAAGATTGTGCAGTTATTCTAATCTATTCTTTTTTGTAAACAATTGAATTATACAGTGTGAGTGGGGAGGAATGGGCCGAACTTCAGGAATGTATTGTACATGTAAAAACAAGTTAAAAAAACTCTAACGTTGTTATACGATTGTATTCTGTTTAATAAATAAATCATTAGTGTCATCCTGTTTATCATTAGTGTCAAATTAATTATTATTGTCTTCAGACAATCGCATAACAACATTAGAGTTTTTTTACTTATTTTTACATGTACAATACATTCCTGAAGTTCGGAAGAACCAGAACCACTAACTTTAGAGAAGGAACTAATAATCATGATGCCTGTACTATTTATTTTGCAAATGCTGCAGGCATAAACAATGATGTCTGATAGTTTTAACTCATTTTGCTTTGTAGAAAAAATAATAATTTATATTTTTACCGCGAAAAACACTATTGCACAGCACATCGCAAGCTCTGAGCTTGGGATGAAACTGCATTGCACGGTATTTACCGAACGAACTTCGTGCGGCACGAAGCACACAGAAAAGTTGCCAAACCTTTCTTGTGTAAATTATGCAGAATATGTAGATTATTAGCTTATGCCGAACGCACCTCTGATAGCTGGAAAAAAACAGATCATCACGACAAAGCATCAACCCACACTTTCGTTATGGTTCGGCATTTTCTGACGAAGAGCAGTCACTCTTGTTCGCCATTCACCATACTCAATTGACTTGACTTCATGTGATTCACTTTATTATATTAAGTAAAATAATATCTTATTAATAAAGTTTTATAGCGCTAGTTTGATATATTTTTTTATCAAACCATATACCCACCATAAGAAGCAGCAAAATTAATATATTTTACAGTTGGCAATGGCCTCAATACCTCAATATTTCTGAGCACTGTATTTATATTACATTGTTACATAAATTTGAGAAATTTATTTTAAATTTTCTACAAGGTATTTAGAACTGTTTGTATAAACTATGTGTATAACCAAAACATCTTTTATTCATTTTCTTTTCAATATATTCCATTATATTTCAAATTTTCCCATATCAAAGTTTCGGCATTGTGTTTAATCCAGTTTCTCTCAATCTGTTCTTTCCATTTTTATCTCCTACGCCGTTTTAACCATTCACTGATAAGACCAGTGGCATCATCTTATAGAATACAAAATTTTTCAACAACACAAATTTTCATAATTTGCTCATATTTCATACAATCACTATTTAATCACAGTTTGAGAAACACTGGTTTAAACATTATTAGGACTGGGATTCAGGCTTTTGTGATATATACAATCTTATATTTTAGATCAGATTAGATTAGAACAGAAAAAAAAAATTGATATAAGATTACTGTCAATTTGCGTCCTTAAAAAATATGTGTCAAAATAATTATTATCATTATAGGTTAGTATTATCAGACGCAATCGCAGAGTAATTTTAGCAGGATAAATACCAAAGTTCGCACTATTTTATCATACAAAAGCAATCTGAAATTAAATTAATAACAATCTATACCGAATTAATTATATTCGATATATATCTATGATCATATCAAATATATATCAAATTTTACATTAATTTTTATCTATCTAATAGGATATTTTCAATTATAAAGACATTGTTATGGAACATTAAATTAAAAAAAAGATAATTATAGACGCCATTTTGTAAACCAATTGACGCATAATTGGGTATGAATTGTAACTAAGATTTCATTCTACAAATTTTTGTAGCTATTTTGTTCTAATGTGATAATGACTGAAGGATGATTTCCAATTGACGTAGACGTAGAATTCTACGTCTACGTGAAAATATAAGTAATAGGAAAATGCATGCTACGGTTTCCAATCAGACGTAGATGGACGTAGACGTAGAAACGTTCACGTAGAACATACATATTTTTATATTTCACGGCTACGTTTTTACGTCCGGCCAATAAGAAAGAATGATAGAACATGACAAAACATACTCAATATGTCGTATGTAGATAGATAGAACCTGTCAACATTTTTTGGGTTCACGGTATTGAAATAAGGGAAATAAATAATTACCATGGTTAGATTATTGTTTAATATAGAATAGATAGAAAAACATCAGAAAACCATCGCTAGATTCCGGTGTGGTAATGAAGAACGGGCCAACTTCTTCTGGAGAACTGAAGGTGAAAGGACATGCAGAACATGCGGAGAAACCATCGAGACAATAGAACACCTATTGTCCTGCAGTGGAGTGGGAGAGGAACGAAGAGATATACACAGAGTGTTGGACGAGGTAGGTAGTGGCTATCTGTCGATGAAGGTCATCCAAAGAAGACAGGTGTTAAAGGAGAGAAACAAGAAAATACTAGGAAGCGCAGTCCAATGAGCCTGAATACGTTTTTGTTTTGAATATTTGAATTATTGTTTAATTTTGATGTAATTGTTGTTAATTTGTTAGAAATTTATTATTATTTATATTATTATTTTGAATGTGATATCACACAAATGGTATTTTGGGAAAATTAGTGTATAAATTCAAGGCCGAAAAGCATGAATAAACTATTATCTATCTATAATAGATAAACTAATTGTGGAAACTTTTCGGCGTACAGGGCCACAGCGTGTGCGCTAAACACGGGCGACACAACAAATAGGCGGTATTTGGTGTCGATTCTATTGAACCCTACTAGTAGAGGGCGATCTTATGAAAGCTTACGCATGGGCGACATTCGGTTCGATTCTAGAAAAGCCGGTCTTATATATGTTTGCACATGGGCGGCTGACACCAATGTACCTGGTTGCAAAATTGGTCTAAACTACCATCGTGCTTTAGATATTGTGTTTACGAAGTTGTATGCGAATAATTAGCATAACAGTAACAATAAAAATTGCTAACATTGCTAAATCGTCGTCCATATTATTTAACGAATACATGTTATTCGACTCTTTTTAAGAAACTTCTTTTATAAAGAGTTTAACTTAAAGAGTTTTGATACGATATTCTAAGTTTATTGGAAACCAAAGCAACAAAATCTACATTCTACGTTTTATATTTGCGTTCTACGTCTACGTCAATTGGACAAAAGAGTGGTAATTCTGAAATGGCACTTTTATAAATATTTGACAAATAATTGACATTAATGACAATCTAGCATTAGTTTATATTATTATTTTTTAATGAATTATGAAGGTTAATACAATAAAACCTAACCAAAAATTGAAAAGCCAGATTTACAAGTTCATGGTTCCATAAAAGTCCTTTTATAACACAACGATCACCAGTCACCAGATCTAGTAAGGTGTTACAAAATGAAATATGTATAGTCTGTTTCTTTGATTTAAGCGGGACTAGATTTTGAATTCTAGTAACTGTTAACATTTAATTGAAGCTTTTGATCATTTTCTTTAGCAAAAGCTAACTACAATCATTTAAAAAAAAATCATGACAACTTAAGAATAATAAATTCCATTTGGTTCCGCTTAAACTTTTGGAATAACCTTTTGCTAATATTGTCAAACATAACGTTTGTTGTTTATATCGTTTTAAATTTTGGACATCGTTTTAAAAATTAACAAAAATAAAAAAACGATGAGTACCATTGACGCAATTTGCGCACATGTTAAGTTAAGGCACTTCTGTGGCCAACTACGTCACTAACAAGGCGGATTTTGAAACTCTTTAATATTTAATAATTAATAACTTTCTTATTAAATAAGATCCTATGTTATTTGCTTCATAATATTTTCTGATTGCGATTCTTTAAGGTGGAAATACTAAATTTCATTAATTTAATACCATTCTACAAATCTATTCTATTCTATAGTTGACAAAAAAAAAATCTAAACAAAAACTATAAAGAATCAAATCGTAAAAAATTTGGATGTATTATTTGAACATTTTTAAACAAAACTGTCTAAATATAAAAGTTATTTATATAGACAGTCAAAAATGTACTTATACATACGAAAAAAATTTAAATTAAGAAAAGATTCTTTCCTGTTCAATACAGCTTTAATACGATGAAAATTTAGGGCAGAGCTACCCAAACTGTTTTTTTAAAGTTGTTTATAATAAAGTAATTGTTATTTTCTATTCAGTGTATTTTTTAATAAGATATTATGTGGGGAGTTAAAGTGGGCGCTACCTGAAATCGAAATGTTTTTCTTATTATTCACGTTAAAGCAAAAATATATGTATATGTATAAAAAAAAAACCTTCGAAGTATGGACACGTCAGTTCGTGATTAATATACCTTCCTTTTAAGAGCTATCATTACAGTGCGGTTAATTTACGTCATAATACTTTTTAATCCTACGTAACTGAAAAACAAACATTGTTCTTTTTAAATTAAAAGGTTTAAAACGTATTAACACCTAGATTGACCGCTCTATTGTTATCATGGTTAGATTGTATGAATCACAATGATGAAACCCAGTCTTAAGCCTTTTTCCACTCACCAATATAATGTATACCAGTGTTTCTCAACCAGTGTGTCGCGACACGCAGGTGTCTCGACGGTAGCTCAGGTGTGTCACGAAGTTTATAGTTTAGGTTCTGAAAACGTTCTACGAAAAAAGAAAATATTATTTATAAATATACATATGGGCGCTCGCAGAAAGGAGCAAGAAGGGACACTTGCCTACCTTGGAGTCTCTACTTTTAAGTGTTTTATTTTTTTTTGCAAACCCTTATGCTTTTTTGTTCTCAAATTTATTTATTTTATATTTGTCTATTTTATAAAATAACTATTTTTATTATGTCTATTTTATATTTGCTATCAAATGTTTAACAAATTTTAGTTTATGTGCATTTACTCATTTCAGCTAAAGAGAATGATTGAAAGGGCTGTTAAATACTTCAAAAGGAAAAAAACTAGAAGTAAACAGGGACAAGACGAAGGTAATGGTATTTAGTAAAGGAGGAGAAGAAAGAAGATAAAATGGAAATGGGGCGGCAGAGAAATAGAAGAAGTGAAGACTTTAAAATACCTGGGATATGTACTAGCGAGGAACAATGGGGCTGAACTACACATAAGGGAAAGAGTAAAGAAGGCAACAATAGTCATGGGGAAGCTGTGGAGTATAGGAGAGAGGAAGTTTAATGACGATATTAGATGGAGATTGAGGTTGTTTGACGCCGTGGTGAAGAACATTCTACTATATGGGGTGGAAATTTGGGGATGGAAGGAATGGGAGAAGGTAGAACGAGTACAGGATAGGTATTTGAGATGGATCTTAGGGGTAGATAGAACAACACCAGGGTACGTGGGTACAGGCGGAAGGTGGGGAAGGGCGGTTAAGTACGAGGAGAAAGTAAGAATAGAAACAGACAAAAGAATAATGAGGGAATGCTGGGAGGAAAGAGCCAGAGAGGAACAGAAAGGAAGATGGTACGCATGGGGGGAGATGAGAAAGGAGTATTACTGGAGATGCGGAGTGGATGCGGCAGAGGTGGAAAGGAGAAGAAAAGACGGGATAAGCGTGATTGAGGAGTTGTGGAGGAGGGATAAGGAAGTGGGGGAGAAAGAAAGGACAGTCAGAATAGACAAATCAAGGAGCGCAGGGAGATATAAGGAGGTCAGAACTATAGGGGTATCAAGCTATTTGAAGGGAGAAAGAGGAAGGTCAGGAGGAAGAGTTAGGAGGATTGCGAGGCTAAGGTGCGGGAATGAAGAAAGAGGAAATGGATACTGGAGGAAACAGGAGGATAAGATGTGTAGGATGTGCGGGGAGGAGGAAGAAGATATAGAGCACCTCGCGAAGAGGTGTAGAGAGATGACAGTATGGTCGGGGAGCACACTAGACCTGTTGCACGAAGATGGAAGGGGGGAGAGGTGGGCGAAGGAATTAGAGGCAAGAAGGATTGAGATCGGGGAAGGATAACAGGAAGGGGTAAAGGAAGGAAGTAAGAGGCCCGGTGGGAGGCAGAAGGCGAGAAATGGAAGGAAAGAAGGGGGCTGAGGTCACCTGGAAATGGATAGGAAGGAAGGGAGATAGGAGGAGGGGTGAAGAAACGGTTGGAAGGGAAGAGAATGGAATAAAATAAATTAAAGATGGGCGAGAGAACTGGAAGCAAGAAGGAAGAAGATTGGAGAGGGAAACCAGAATGAGAATAGGAAGAAAGAGAGGGACACTGGAGCAAGAAGGAAGAAATGAGAGAAAATGTAATATATTGTAAATTAAATTGTATGTTATGTAATTTGGATTGTTTTGTATTGTTTTGGTTATTTTATTTATTTTATTTCTATTTGTAATGGCTAATGCCCTGTACGCCGCAAGGCCTAGGGAGAAATAAAGAATATTATTACTCATTTCAGGTTTGCATTAAGGGCATTGAACCTCACAGCATTGAAGCATATGGGTCCTCGGAAAGGGCAAGCAGAGGCGCCAAAAGAGAAGCTGAGCCCCGGTAATACAATAATTACAGGCCCGGGAATACAGTAATTCCGCCCCAGTCCCCGGAAAACTACCGATAGAAACATCACAAAAAGTCCCAAATACTGATAACTTATGACAGCTAACTACAGGAACAAAATGTGCAGGCAAATCGGGTCTGGCCCGGATCTATAAACACTATTATTTCAATTATTATTAGAAACGCCACAAAGGGGCCCAAATACGGATGACAACGAACTACAAAAACAAAGTGTGCAGTTAACTATTACGTCAACTATGGCGGATGATCAGTTATCCTGTTTGAGTGGTGTAGTGGGGCGGGAGCGCAAGGGTTTGGCGCTTCCGCGTCTTTTATTTGAGGCGGACGCGCCCCCAGAGTTTTTACTCCAGGTATTTAAAAAATCGAACGGCTGAAATCGCTCGAAATAGATATCGCTTATCTAAAACCACCCTACCTTTAATTACTTCTTAAATTAAAATGCGCAATTCGCGCACATTACTGTTATCGCGTGAAACCGGGGAATCCCCGAATTATATATTGCGTATTTACATAATTACATACGGTCAGTCGGCTCCGAACAACTGTACGCCGAACACCGATTTGTTATAATTGAATCGGTCATTTTGAAAAGGGGTCACGTCCATTTTTTTCATAAAACTACCTTTTAACAGATTCTGCCCATTAACATGTCTATGCATGTATTCCGTATGAAAACGGGTCGTTTTTCACTAGCTGAAGCAGCTTTAACAAGGCCAGGCTCCTGTCAGTCAGTTTGAAAAAGAGTCATCTCCGAGAGATAGCCCGTTTTCAAACTGAACCGGTGAAGTGAGTATATATTGCCCTGGTGAATATGAAAATTTTATTCAATCCTCTATAAAAACACAGAAATTCTAAGTGAAACATTTAACATATCAAGACGTAGCTGCTTTTAAAATTTGGTGGCCAGATTTTTTTAAAAAGAAAGTTCTGTTACAGGAAAGTTACGGAAAGAAAATTAGTTAAATACAAAAGATGCAATTTGCTGTCAATAAGTTTTTTGAATTCGTTTTCATAAGTGAAGAGCCAGGAGTGGTTGTTGCCAAACCTTATATCGATAGTCTTGTGCAACACCCTTTACTTCTAAAGAGCCTGCATCAAGAGATCTCAGCTATTCATTGGCTCTCCTGAAAGCAACCCTGCTTATCAAGGAAAACGTCCTATTAATATAAAAAAATCAGCTGTGGCCACCATAGGACCGACCGCCATCATAAAGTACTTATATAAAATACATTCTAGCAGCAGAGTAGAAATAATTTGGCCTAGTATTTTCTAACAGAGTTATTATTTATCATGACCATAGAAACGTTACATATAAGTATGAAAAAATTGAGACTTTACAGAAATTATTCGAAATTTTTCGCTTTATCAAAAAACGTCTGAAATAAAAGTTATTAGTTATTGCTTGTATAGCAACTTTTGTTCAATAACTTTTTTCGAAATATTTTTCTGTTGTGAAATATTCACAAAAATCTTAAATTCGACACGAGTAAACTCCCATTTTTAGTCAACCGATTTTTACCAAAAGTTGATCAACTCGTGCAGATTTGATTGCAGATGCTATTGATGGCAGAAGCTTAAATATGAAGTTTCATAAAAATCCTTTCAGCCGAATTTGCTCTGCACGTGTACACAGACGAACAAACGGACAGACAGACAGACGGACAGACAGACAGACAGACGGACGGACAGACAGACCGACAGACATCATGCTAAAAGTAGTCAAAACGTTATGTAGGGACCTCAATTCGTGGAGATCCATCGAAATCTCGAAATGTCAAAATCGGTATTAACACAATACCTCCCTTATATATGTTGGCGGTCGGTAAAAATTCAAAACATCAGAAAACTGTAGAAAGTTTTCTGAGATGAAATCTACGAATGGCCGACAACAGGCGAAGAACTTAATTATCTTTATTTTTTACTGTGTTACTATTTCAAAATGGTCAAAATAAAGTTAAAATAAAAATGGACGTTGTCTTTGAAAAAACTTAGTTCATTTTGAAAAGGAGTTACCTCTGCTAGAGAAAAACAAAAATCTGGGGGCCCCTTAATTTCCAAATAAGTATATTTTTGCACCAGGGTTGATGGCTTATAAACATAAAAAAAATACTACGTTGCCCTAACTAATAATGCATGGAAGTCAAATAATTTTTTTATTTCTCCTGAAAATTTTCAAAAAATGGACAAAAATGGACCCCTCTTCAAAATGAACGATTCAATTGTTTTTGCTTCCTCTTATGGTTTGTGCTTTTGGCGTATCAAGCATTTATAAGTAAAAATCAATAAGATTACATTTGGATAAATTGATTCATTCATTTTTTTTTATAAATTTAAAATTAAATAAATTTAAAAAGAATAAAGGTTTTTATACATTTATTATTATGCATTTCCACATTTGCAGTCGGTTCAATAATAAAGTACCCCGCATTTCCTATACTCTATCTCAGAAAAACTGATAGTAATAAATCATTTTGTCAGGCAGTTACCAATGGCGTGCACATTTTAAACACGTTTAAATTGGTTTTGTGTATTTCTATATTACTATTTATCATTTTATTAAAGCACGCCTGTGACCATATTTATCATATCATTAAGCACACCCCTATGACCATTTTTTCCTCAAAATTTTAGGGTCAAATTTTTATGATCTATTGTGTTTAACCCTAGTTCGTATTCCCATATAATATGGGCGGCACACTCGGTTGTTTTTAACAATATTTCGTTTCGAACTATTCATATTTTGTCGCTTTTGTTTTGCCGCTTCTGTCTGAAAAAACAATAACTTTTTACAAATAATAAATTTTATTACTATCAGTCTTTCTGAGATAGAGTATAATTTTGCATTAAAACATTCCTACAGCCAGAACTGCCAACGGCCTATGTACTTTGAGCTCCCGTACTTTTTCATTTAGCACTACACCACTGGTTTAAGTATATTAAGTGTGCACAGGTAAAAAATTACTAATAATAGTTTTATAGAAAAATTCATTAATTACAATTTGTCTAACAGACACCTTCAATTTTTATTTAAATAATGAATTTATGAAAGTTTAATCAATAAGTTACTAGAAATTTTTAAAAATATGCCTGTACATTTTGCTCCCTTGACAAAAATTCTGCGCACGCCCATGAACATACATCAGAGCGCAAATATTGTTTTCATTGAACAGAAATATGAAATAATTATGGTTGAGAAACACCGATGTATACTAAAGCCTGATTTATAATAGGTCCATAGTACAAGACATAAATATTAGTACAAAGGTTGTACTAATATTTATGTACAAAAATTAGTACACTGTTCTAAACATATGTTTATAATAAAAAGAACAAAGAAAGTCCTGTGATTTTTATGTTATGCTTGTGCTGCGGATCTATTATACATTAGGCTTATTTGTTGTAAACTTTGTTACAATTTTATATGGCACTAAAAGTCCCTAACCTGGACTGATATTGTTTGAGTTGCGATTCTCGAAGCTAATTCTTTTTCATATTTAGAAGCAGCCATATCTTGACTTTTACAGGTTCCTGGTTCAGCACCTTCCTCCTCATAATTTTCACTAGTATTTTTGCTACATCTAGACACATATTTTTTACGAACGTTTACGTAATCGGTACAGTCACATCCTCCAGCTAATCTATCGAGTGTAATTTTATAGTTGTTGAAATAATTTTGCATTCTATAAAAGTATGGAATTTCATCATGGACAAGTAGCTTACGTTTATGTTGAGATATTACTTTTGTTGATGGTGTGAAATTTTTTATATGATTTAAATATTCTTTTTCAAAATCATATTTTTTTGACGTTTGAGGTGTTGTATGCAGTTTAGGCGTTTTCCATCTTGGAGTTACCTTTATATCTAATTCATAATCAGGTGATTCTCCAGGAAGACATACATTTTTAAATTGACTGTATAGTGTATTTGTTGGTAATTTTGTTTTCCGTTTTCCAGAAAAGAACTTTTTAACATTTAAAAGTTTTTTCTTTAATTCTTTCAGGCGTTTACGTGGTAAGCTCGTTGGATTTAATTTATTATAATCAGAGACTATTGTTTCATTTTGAACTTTATATTCTTGTACAGGAAAGTTGTATACTTCTTCATTGTCTAAATAATTTTCGTGATCTTTTTCGTAGCTCTCATTTTCTTTTTTATTTAATTTGTTTAATAAAATAGTTTCGAAATTTTCACATCCAATAATATCTCTTTCAGTTTCATTTCTACCTCTACAGTGATTAACGACATTTTCTTTATTACCTTCATCTATTGTGGCATGTGACAAGTGTAAAATAATAAATATAAAAGTGAAAATCACCGCTAATAATGTGCCGGAAATTCTCATAATACTTCACTATTTTTCATAATATTGGTTGGTTGCAGAAATATTGGTTTTTCACATTCATTATTTTACATTCTCACTGACAATTTAGATCTTGATGTTCTAAACACTTTTAGTTTGAGTTGTTGTTATGGCAACTGTAGTTGACGTACTGTCACTTAACAATTTGACACTTCAGAAGAACTAACTAGTTTTAGAACTGATACGTCGGCAATAGATGACACTTCTAAACTGCTTTTAGAACTGATACGTGACCGAGAGATTTTATACCGGAATTGAATGACGTGGTTCAAACTCACGCGCCTGCGTTCTCAAGGAGAATCGATCCGTTAAACTAACCGAAAATTTAATCAGCAAATATCAAACGGTGTGTCATACAATTTTTTCCGACCGCCAACATATGTAAGGGAGGTATTGTGATCATACCGATTTTGACATTTCGATGGATCTCCACGAATTGAAGTCCCTACATAACGTTTTGACTATTTTTAACATGATGTCTGGAGGTCGGTCGGTCTGTCTGTCTGTCTGTCTGCTTGTCTGTCTGTCTGTCCGTCCGTCCGTCTGTCTGTCTGTGTACACGTGCAGAGCAAATTCGGCTAAAAGGATTTTTAAGAAACTTCATATTTAAGCTTTTGACATTAATGGCACGAGTTGATCAACTTTTGGTAAAAATCGGTTGACTAGAAATGGGAGTTTACTCGTGTCGATTTTAAGATTTTTGCGAATATTTAACAACAAAATATTTCGAAAAAATTTATTTAACAAAAGTTGCTATAAAAGCAGTAACTAACAACTTTTATTTGAGACATTTTTTGATAATACGAAAAAAATTTGAAACATTTTTAGAAATTTTTTCTATCTATTTTTTCATACTTATATTTAACGTTTCCATGGTCATGGTAAATAATATCTCTCTTAGAAAATATTCGGTCAAGTTATTTCTAATCTGCTGCTAGAATGTATTTTATACAAGTACTTTGTGATGAATTTTTAGTTTAAACGCGCATCCACGGGAACCCATGGGCTGGAACCCAATATAAAAAAAGCAACACACTTTTCCCTTTTTATTGATCCTGTGCCCCTCAAGAAATTGTTTGTCTTCTGAACCCCTAAGAAAACATTTTTGCTTCTAAGCTACCCCTAAGAAAAACATTTGGCTGCGTGCTTGTTTTAGTTAATTCACTAGATTCAACTAAAAATATGCGGGTCAAAAAACTGTATCCTCCTCCTTTAGTTTTCAACCCATAGGTTTGTTTGCAGTATGTCTCCATGCTTCCCTGTTCTCAGTCAGTCTTTTTAGACCACGTACGTTGTTGCAGTTCATATCTTTCATTATCTGTTTCATGTACTCTAGCCTTGGTCTGCCCCATCTGTTTTCCCTCGGCTGTTCCTTCCAGTATTGCTGACATCAATTCTTCGTGTCTAATATGTCCAAACATCTCTACTCTTCTGCAACATTTTTCACAGACATGGTTCCTCTTCATTTTGCCGCAATACTTCTTCGTTCGTCTACCCATCGAATTTCCCACATTCTTCGATAGCACCACATTTAGAATGCTTCCATCCTCTTTTTTCTGTCACACCTAGTGTCCAAGTTTCACGTACAATAATATGCTCCAAAAACGGTCTTAAGCAGACTTTTTCTTAGTCTCTGGTTTATGTTGCTAGTTGTGAAAATATTTCTCTTTTTATTAAATGCCACTTTTGCTTGATTTATTCGGGTCATCAATTATCTTTTGCATCTTGCATCCGTTGTTATCTTGCATCTTAAGTAAGTGAGCTCTTTAACACTTTCGAGCGGTTTACTGTCCAGCAATATTTGAGCTTTAGTTCTGTACTTGCTTATCACCGTTATTTTTGTGATCATTTTGTTTATATTCATACCGTAATTAGGTATTAAAGGTGTTCTCAATCTCCTCCAGTATTGCTGTCAATTCTTCTTCACTTGTTGCTAGTACCGTTTGGTTGCAATTTCTACCGTACAGACAGACACCTGAGTGTAAATATATAAATACTTTTTTTAAATTTTTTTGGAAAATATAATGTACATATTAAGTCCGTTCTACATTATACTTTTTTGACGATACGGCAGTACTTGCACTACACGAAAATCCAGCCTAAACATTATCAGGGACGTCCTAAGATATTCAGCGTTCGTGGGCTACTAAAAATAATGCGTTCCTCTTAAGAAAATACATAACCAGAACCGTAGCAATGTTTTTGGAGCCTTTGGCAAATAAAGTAAATTGATTAAACAAAACACAAGGTTTTGACTTTCCCAAATCCAAGTGAAGAGCAAAAAAAGGTCCTCACCTCCCCAAATCCAAGTAAAGAGCAAAAAAAAAGGTCCTCACTTCCCCTAATACAAATGACCGAGCAAAAAAAAGTCCTCATCTCTGCAATGGTGTCCCTGGCAAATACCCCGATGCCAGTACATAACACCAATAAAAATGCCGCCCACAAAAGGCTTACACCCCGGGAATATAGCCCATTTAGCTCTGTGGTTAGGGTTGCCCTGAACATTCTAATTCCTTCAAAAATCCCTAAATGATATATAAGAGTGGCTAAAAAGATGGAGAATTAAAGCTAACGAAACAAAATCTATATTCGTTACCTTTACTACCAGAAACGAAACCTATCCACCAGTCCAATTAAACAACTAAGATTTGCCAATTTCAGATAGTGCGAATATTGGCACAGTACTTTTAACGTTTAAATGAAGCTTTTGATCGTTTTTTTAAGCAAAAGCCAGCTTCAATCGTTAAAAAGTCAGATCGTGACAACTTTAAAAAATTTAAATTCCATTTGGTTCCGCTTAAATATTTGAAATAGACTTTACAATGGTGTAAGTAGTTTGGTCGGAACTGATTAAAAACCGCTGTTTTTTTTTTTTTTTTGGTCTACGTGCTTGCATTATGTCATCCATCAGCGTAATTTCCCCAATATTGTATACAAAGAACTATGTTGATAATGGTTTACGTGGAACTAGATTTTGAAATCTAGTTACTTTTAACAGTTGAATAAGGCGTTTGATCTTTTTGTTTCATAAACGTCCACTTCAATCGTAATGAAGTGAGCTCTTGACAACTTAAGAAAATAAATAATTACATTTAGTTCCGCTTAAACATTTGGAATAGACTTTATAAGTATTAGAAAAAGCAAACTACATAACTAATTGCAAAGTTCAAAATTTATGACATAACAAAACATGCTCAAAATTTCAATGGCTAACTGTTCATGGACAACTGTTCACACGTTATACTGAATATATTTTTAATTTAAGTTTGCCACAATACTGTAACGGTATATGGTTCAAGACGCATCAAACGGAAATTCTTAAAATTCACCATTCTAAGAAATAACAAAATTCCATATTATTTTTAATTACTTATATTTTTCAGTCTTCAAATATTTCAAAGTATTTTTACAATTCAATTTATTTTTACAAGCTAACACTTCTGTCAGAAATAGTAACGTACATCTTTCACTTTGAAAATTCTTATTACCCAAAGAGGTCATAAACCATTCTGACCAGTACGAGAATCCAGCCCTCTGGTTAGCAACATTTGACAGTTAAATTTTAAAACGGTGCATGCATTTAACATTATTGATACCAAAAGTTAAGTAGGTACAATATTTTCAAACATGAATGTGTCATGAACGGAGTATGTCACTGTGACGTGGGCTCACATCTGCTCTCCGTCACAAAATGTGGTTACAGATCGCTGCAGTATTCGACAAGTCGTCTTTAGACCTAGAAGAACAAATCGGCATGAATCGCATTGCGGTTCTTATGCCACCATTCTGGCCTGCCAACGGCCTGCTACAAATGTTCACGCGACTTAATGCGAATCAACGAGTTAGCCGTTCCCAAAAAATGGCACAAACATACTCAAGCTTACACGTACATTCACGCATACCTACACGTACATTCACGCATACAGGCGCATTCAAAAGTATACACGCATTCACCTACGCTCTAGCGCACACGCGGTGGCACAAACGTACTCAAGCTTATACGCATAAATGCACACTCACGCATACATGCGCACTCAAGCGTATACACGCACTCACCCACACTCTAGCGTACACGCGCACTCTAGCGTATACGCACACATTCGCGTTCTCGCGCAAACTCGTGTATTACGCACTCAAGCGTACACGTGTATTCACGGACTCAAATTGGTAGATTTCCATCATGATCGACTATAACAGCTCATTCAGTCATCCACGAGAACGCGGCAACAACTTAAACAGCTACAACCACCTGATCAAACATCCATAAGAACACGACAACAGCTCAAGCACCAGCAACAGTAACTCAACTACAATAATGACAGCCTCAGCTCCAGTCGCAACAACTTCCACATCAACGTCAGCCACAATCGTAGCAACATCATGAACAACAGTCACAGCTTCAGCTAGAGCCGGCGCTAGGATTTGCAAGGCCATGTGCCAGGGTAAGCGCTAGGCCGCATGCGAGTTTGACAAAAAAATTTAGACCACGCAAAATGACGGAATGAACAAGATACATCTAGTGAATGTTACGCTATTTTTTTTTTTCTGTGTCATCTATCAATAACAACTTTCGGCTATGTGATTTTCTCACAGCGCTTTACAACTGATGCAAAGCACCCCACCCGTTTTCTTCTTTCTAATTTCAGCGCGCTCGAAAACTACATATACAATTTAGATGGGACTTTAGTGTACGCGCATACGCGCGGTTCAGAAAGTTTGCACCATGCGCGATGTCTGTTGGGCCGCGAGGCCATGTGCCACTGCACATGCCTAGCGCCGGCTCTGGCTTCAGCAACACCAACAGTAACTCCAACTGCAGTAACAACAGCAGCAAATTCAACCACAGAAGTAACAGTAAATATAGCCAGTCCTACTCCGTTTTTCTTTCATTTTCATGTCTCATCATATATTTTTCCCTTTATTAAAATAATGCTCTTTATTTTCAATTATATTTTTATTAATTAAAATAAACAAAATAAAATAATTGATATACAATAACAATACGTACTGACAAAAATAAATAAAATGTATTCATATTCTCAAATCAATCAAAAGAAAAAACAACAGATGATATAGATCAGTGTTTCTCAACCTTTTTTCCGCGCGACCCAACATATTTCTTTGAAATCATACGCGGTATGATGGGGGGACAAGTGGGTCGCGGACCCACTTTTTTATTTTATAATTCTTAATATAAAATAAAAAAGGTATTATATTGTCACGATATTGTAGTTATTATAACATAAATCAACATGATAGTACTTATAATGGACAAATAATAATTTATAAGTTAAAAATTAAGTTAAACTATACATTTTTAATTTAAAAATTTAAACCCTTTTGTTAATTGCCGAAGAATGTGGTCTTTTCAAGTAAGATATCTGTGTACTAAATTCAACAAAAATTATAAATATAGATTATTCAGAATTTTATTTAAGGTATGTATGCAAAATTTAAAAAAGTAGCCTATTTGGACATATCGGTAAATAGTTTGATTTCATTATTCTTTGAATTTACTATAATGAATTACTATATTCACATTAATATAAGTTTATTTATTAAGCTATTTATTAATATTTTACTAGGCAGCTATTTTTGTTAAATTTCTTTGACGCCTTCCCGACCCATTAAAAATTTAAAGCGACCCAATATTGGGTCGCGACTCAAAAATTGAGAAACGCTGATATAGATAATATATATAAAATAAAGCAATATTCTACGAAAAAAAGAAAATGCACTTATATATAATCATAAAATTAAACATTTTTATGATAAGATAAGATACGGTAATTATAGTATATATTTGTAAAATGACTACACCCTTATTTGTATTTTTTACTTTTACCAAATACCGAATACCGATATTTGACTATCATTAATACCAATATTTCGGTATTATAAAATAGTACATTATACCGGGATACTGGTATAGCAATCACTATTCATGACGCATCCAGAGTCGTAGCAACGCCCTAGCATCGCGGCAAGTGCCAGGGGCGCGATGCAACACAGATGGTAATATTTAGCATTGGCGAACATTTGGGGACGGCCCCTAGCGCACTAAGGAAAAGGGCGCTGACGAGCTTGCTAAGGGGCGCCATTGCGAAGACTTGGATTTTGGGAGGTGAGGACTTTTTTTTTGGTCATCACTTAAATTTTGAGAGGTAAAATCCTTGTTTTTATTTACCGAGTGCGCCAAAACACGGCTCTGCCCCTAGCGCAAGTTTTCCTTACTGCGGCTCTGCTGGGATATGGCAAGTACAACAGGTTATATGAGAAAGCTCAACGCCAGGCGTTAACCCATTAGATACTAGCGTTCCATATAAGGAACGCAAAACACGACATCGTAAAATGTTTACTAAATGACGTTACTAGTTAAAACTCCCCGATAAGTCAAAGTTTTCAGGTCGTATAATATACGAATGATGCGCAAGGACTGTTTGTTTGTCGAGTAATCGCCTAACAGCCTCCCTGAGATAGTTTGATTCTTTGCTTGTCTTGTGAACATATAAGTATGGTGAGTAGAAATGAATAAGTACTGATTTTATTAATTTTTACAACATTTAGACTGGATCCAAATTTTGATTAAGTAACTTTTTATAGACTTAAGAATGTCTGTACTGTTAAAATAAAATTATAACATATTTATTTGCCTAATTTATACACTTTATTTTGGCGTTCCATATTTGGAACGCTAGTCCTTTAGCATACATTTTTTAACTCTGTGTTTTTATTTTTGTTTCTTAGATTAACGGTGCAGCAAATTGCTGATATGTTTGAAAGTGAAGGTTTTTGGGAGAATTTTGATGTCAATGATATATCTGGAAAACAACTGCAGGCAAATGCAGAAGTAGTAATGGGTAGTGGCAGACGAGTTGGAAATTTTAATATATTAGTTGAAAATGATGATATTCCAGATGATGTGACACTTGCGTCACTTATAAACAAAAGAGATGAAATTTTTGAATGGTTTGGACAAACAGACTTTACTACAGACCAAATGGATGCCAACATCAATGCATATAGAACTGGGGTAAAATGTAAGCAATGGTGGTGGCCCATTTTCACCTGGATACTAGATGCTGCCATTCAAAATTCATGCATTATTTACAAAATACATAATTCAGAAACAACACAATTGGATTTTAGAGGGAAAATTGCAAAATTATTTTAAAAAAATTCAAAATTTACCAAATCCTCTGGTACACCCGGTTATTTATCTACGGTATTCTCCGGGATTCTACGATATCTCCAGATATTCGCCTTGATGGTAAAGATCATTTGGTGGAATACATACTAATAACAAATGCCGACGATGCTCCGGACAAAATCACAAAGGCAGCTTTGTGCGCACTCAGTGCCGTATATGTATATGTGAAGTAGGCTAAAGTATAAGTTGTTTTTTTTTTTTTTTTATTATTAATTTAATGGCCTTTGCTTCTGTGGCAATTAGCCGGGACAATTTTTATTTGAGAAAATTTCCATGCCTAAACGGGATTCGAACCCTAGACCTTCGCAACGCAAAGCACATGTGTTACCACTGCGCTACGCCGGTCGGCATTAGTTGTTTTGTTGATTTTCATACAAAATAAACTTGTTTGTATAATTTTAACTTTCTAAATAAATATATGTATCCATCACTTTTGTTTTATTTAATTGTAGTTCTACGGACCTGTAAGTACTAGCGTTCCATATATGGAACGGCCTCAATCTTAAAACTATCTAAGTGAACAACCAAATATTTACCTAAACCATGTTTTTAATGCTAATTTAAGTTTAAAAACATAATTTAAGCCAAAATTTCGAAAAACAAAAAATTCAGTCCTTAATGGGTTAATAGGAGTAGCCTCGGCTTATCGCACTGTGTCGACTGCGGTCGTGCAAGTGGTGACAGGAACCCTCCCTCTGCGACTCCTTGCAGAGGAAAGGCGACAGATATACGAGGCAGGAGGGGGATCTGAGGTGAGAAACGCTGCCAGAACACATTCGGTGGAGAGGAGTGGTCCAGGAATCAGGACAAATGTCAGTGGACAAAAAGGCTCATCCCCAACATACCAGTGTGGCTGGCCTGCAATTGCAGGAACATAGACTACTATGTCACGCAAGCCCTGACAGCCCATGGGTCTTTTAAGTCCTTCAGCCTGAGCCAAATCCAATTTTAATCACAGGTAACAACGGGCCGCATTTTTTTTTTTTTTTTTCTTCTGTTTGGAAAATATGAAAGGCAATACTGATTTTGTATTGCAACTTAGGACAATTTGGGTGGGACCCTTCAAATTTATTGCTTGTTATGTAATATTTTAAATGCAAAATACAATAACTAAAAACTTTTCAGCTCAAACAATCATTCTAAAGTATACGTACAGCCATCTATATGCGAACTTTTGCAACAACCTAATACTATACCTAATATAAATAAAGATATTATAGTATAAATTTAACTTTCGCCAATTTTTTTGTAGAAGAAAGGAGGTCATTCTTTCAAAATATTCGCACATATAATTGGGCATCCCAACCTTGGTGGAGAACAAAGTCAATGACATATTGATCTATTTATAGAAATAACATTTAGACCATTGAACTTGTCACAGAAGAGATTTTTCTATAAAGAAAATAAGTTTTCTAAGTAAGTAATTTTCTATCTGCTCTTCGTTTCCATTCCGCGGGCTTACTGCGAAAAGTGATCCGGTCCAAATCTTACAATCTTGGAATTGTTTGACGAAGTCAATGCAAATTATAGGCTATTTCAAACCTTTAGGCGGAACTAAATTTTGTAATCTAGCAACTTTTATAGTTTTATTCGAGCTTTTGACTTTGATTTTGATTAAGCTTTGTAAAACATACTTACAATAAACGTTTTTAGGTAAAATGAATATCATTATAAAATGTCATTTTCATTACATTTTGTTTTTTTTTTAATACAAATATCTCATTTCTTAAATTCTTACATTTTCCAAAAATTTGTAAATGTATTATTTATTTTATTTTTCTAATAAATGTCACTTAATAAATGGCAACATGAAAAATGAAATAACCCAGCCAAGCTCTGTATTCGTGATAATTTAAAAATTGATGTGAAGTGTGAATATTCACACATTTCGGGGTTTCGCAGGTACATAATAAGTGAAGGCGGCATGTTGAGTGTGTAGGACAAATTTTACTTTGTAGTAATCACGGCAAAATGAACGATATTTTTAAAATAATTTATCGTCTGTTAATCCTATAATAAGACTGGTTATTAAATTTACGCTCTTAAAAATTAAATGTAACATTTGTCAAAATATAACTAGAATTTTGACAAAATAATTTCAACATAATAAAAATGCAAAAAAAAAACAGAAAAAATAAAATTCACTCCGTACTCGAACTCGAAACCCTTCGTTTCCAGCGCATTTTACCTTACGACACCAGTGCTCTAACCATTACGCTATCGCACGCCTTGCATGTGGGTGTCTTACATTGATATTTGTACTTTGTGAACCAAAAACCACAAAAATGCGTTATTTTCCGAAAACATAATCTGATCAAAAATTCCTATTGTACTATTTCGGTGCACACCAATATACATAACTTAGAATTTTTTCAGATTTTTAGTTTAAACCATCTGGGCTACAGGGTGTGGGACAATATTTTTTTTGCACAATTTTGGCAAAAATCGCATCAAAATAATTTATTTTGCAAAAATAAAATTTTGATCGTTAATCCACGTACTAAGGGCTTTCATTTGATACCCTAATCAGAATTTTAAAAAAATATATATTTTTTTGATGAGCACATATTTGTTTATATTTTTAGGGGGATATGTTTTTTAGATGTTTTAGTATTTTTCCTATGTGCGGGTCAAAGAGTTGTATAAGCATGCCGAATTTCAACTCTCTAGGTTTAGCCGTTTGGCTACAATTTTTACCGAACAGACAGACAGACAGACAGACAGACGACAAAATGACGGTATAAGGGTTTTTTGGTCATACCTACAAACCCTAAAAATACGAAACCCCTCATTTAGTTCCGCCTAAACCAAAGAAATGACTATACCACAACTATGATAGAAAAAATTTAGACCTTTAAAAATTTAACAGGTAGACCTTTAAATATTAATATACCTACAGTATTAACAAATTTATATAAAGGACTCTTGCCTATTTCTGAAAATAAAAAAGCAAAATTTTGTAAATGTTACGTAAAAGTGACGTGATACCTCCAGATTAGGATGGACCATGGATGGTACAATTCACTTCCTGTCGATAAACTGTAGAGGAACACTATTTCCGAACCAGAGACTTCAGAAACTAAATCAGAAAAGGAGATGTAGTAATTTCTTTTCAATTTTTTTTTTGTGTTAACTTTTTTTTAAAACTTGTTTATTTTAAGTAAGGTTAGATGTGAGTTACTGAAGTGATTAATATATATTTTGCATATCACTACTGTTTTTAACTTTTGACCAAGTAGTTTAACATGTATTATTCGACAGCAAAAAGTAACCAAGTTTTTTGGTTAAAAAAATAAAACTAATGGCATATTGTACTTGATTAAATGACAATAATAAAGAGCACTAATAATGAAAAAATTATAGATTAATAAAAGAAACGGTATACATAAAACATAATAGCAATCATATAAATATACAACAAGACGCGGCAAATTTAAATGGATGCTATGATCACATTATTAACTGTATTCATGATAGTAAACATACACGCATTAATAGAAATTTGAATTAATACTTTGTCACAACTTGTCATTCTGTGATGTGCCATACTCTCGCATGTGCTGTGATTTTTATGTTATAAGTTTTTGATATTTAACTGTGATATTTTTTTATAATTCTCATCTGTGATATACCACATCGTGTTTTTAATATGTTTTCAATATGTTATTGACTGTAAAAATTATAATTATTAGATTAGTTGTAACTACTTTTTAATATCAGCATGTCGATAGAACTACTTTTAATATCATACAATTGAGTAAGTTTACTTTTCTATTATATTTTTGTAACGTACACTTATTAGTTTAATAATTGGCATTATATTTTATTCTCTCTTCATGTTTTGTCCACTTAGATCAACTGAGAAAGATAATAAAATTATCGAAACCGGTATTGAATATTCAATAATTTGAGGTTTTTTCTTATGACCTAAAATCCTGGTAAAATACACCAACTCCAGTAAGAATACTAATAATGAAAGTCCGACCAAGTTACTTTGACGTTATTTTAAAATTGTTGTGAAGTACTTGAACTTGCAATGCGCTTTTCTCATTTTTGCCTATATTTGACTTGGTCACTTTTCACAGTAAGGCCACGAATTATCCTTTGAAACCGTGGAATTTTGTTGTCTTCCTGAGTAACAAATTTACTTACTTCTGCATTCTGATATTATTGCCACTTTCTGGTGGCAGGCTGTTCCGTTTGAGTATTATCTTGGCGGTGTCCTTTTCCACAAATCTTGCCACTTCTATCACGTGACACAGTCTTCGTTTATTTCAATTTCACCCCTCTTCTTGTTACAACCCTTTGAATTCCATCTTAAGATATTTTTTGTGCCCTTGCTTTAAAAACATTTTTGCTTCTCTTTTATTGTCCGTTCTGCAAACATGTCCATACTCATCTGACTTTGTTCGACTATTTGCTCTATGGCAATGCTTTCCAACTAGAGATGGGAATTTCGGCTCAGTTTGCGGAACCGGATCAGTGGAGGTCGTTCAGTTTGTTGAGCCGGTTCATTGATCCGGCTCAGTGATCAGGTTAAGTAAACATGTTTCCGAGACACAGGTCGGCGTTAGTTCGTAGGTAGAACGTCGCTTAGAGCCGGTTCTTGCAATATATGAACTGTAAACATGATTCCAAGACACAGGTCGGTCGGTTGTTCGGTCGTAGGTAGAACGTCGCTTAGAGCCGGTTCTTGCAATATATGAACTGTAAACATGATCCCGAGACACAGGTCGGTCGGTCGTTCGGTCGTAGGTAGAACGTCGCTTAGAGCCGGCTCTTGCTTAGGGCCGTATCTTGCAATATATGAACTGTAAACATGTTCCCGAGACACAGGTCAGTCAGTTGTTGGTCGTTCGCTCGTAGGTAGAACGTCGCTTAGCCACGGCTCTTGTCTAACATTTTTGAAACACACTATTCAATTTATGTAGCTACTGTATTTTAAACCAGATGTGTTAAGTTTATGGCGATGTTTATTGCCCTTATAAATCGGACATCTGGGATTTGGGCAATATTTTTAATATTTTTATATAGTATGGTTGTAAGAAAATACAGACTAAGCCTATTAAATTCAAATAAACTGCCCTACAAATTGATGACAAAATGCACTTTATGATAATACATTACAAGCTGAGTTCTCGCGAAGTTCAACATGACATCGATCCAGATCCGGATCACTACGGTCACTGCTCACAATCGCCCGACCAATCGTATCCTTGAAACTTGATACTATATACAGTGAGCCGTGAGCCGGCTCATTTCAATTTGGTGAACCGTGTCACTTCGGTCAGTGTACTGAGCCGGTTCGTTCATGAACGACCCATCTCTATTTCCAACAAGTGTATCGCGACATATTACTATGTCACGACTCAGTCTGAATAAAGACGTCACATAATTTATAGTTTAAATATATTTGAATAAAAATAAAATTTCACTTTAAAAGTGTCTTCATCGCTCCTGGAATACAATATGTAATTTCTTCCGATACCCGTCTCTTCATTGGTCTTCCTGGGGCTCGTGATAAATTACGATAAATTCGTATTCCTCTTGGCTTATACAGCAGCGCCTGCTTGGAAATTTTGCAAGCGGGAATTATTTCAAGATTTTATGTAGAACGGGTCAGACCTTCCCTTATATCTTCATTGCTAATATGGTTAAATATGGTACATCCTTTCACGGCCATCAAAAATGTCATTTCCGCTGTTTGTATTCTGCCTTCTTATGCTTTTTGTTGTATGCAAGATTCGTTACTTTATGTGAAAATTGAAACTGACATCGACTTTGCAAAAACACTTTTTTCTATTTTGCATTCATTAGAGAAACATTATGAAACTGAATTATTTGTTATGACACTAAATATTATATTTCATAAAATTGGTAAAATAGCCTACAAATTTTACAAATCATAATTGATAGCTACCTTGAAAAATATAAAACTGTAATATCAATGCAGCCAACCGCTACATTCACATGCCAAAATCCCTAATCGAGGATGTTGGTTGATAATATAATGCAAATTTATTATTTTAAAAGGCATGAAAAAGCAAAATAGAAAAAATAGTATAAAAAAACTGGTTACATAAAGCTTTTTATTGCGCTTGTCGGCTAGAAAACTAGTCGCAGCGCAACACGTTTTCTAACTCTGACGCGTGCGACAAAATCATATCTAATGAAACTTGTGCTTTAATATACTTTTAAATGAAACGTTAATAGTCATTTATGCAATTAGTATGTAAAGGTTGCCTTTCGTGGAAAGTGGTAGCACGAGATTGAAAAAGGGTGACCTCCTTTACATAGGGTGACCATTTTCTTAAGAAGGCAATGCGGGACGGAGCAAAAAAAAGGTCCTCTCTCCCAAATCCAAGTGAAGAGAGAAAAAAAAAAGGTCTTCACCTCCCAAATCCAAGTGAAGAGCAAAAAAAAAGGTCCTCACCTCCCACATCCAAAATGCGGGACAAAATGTAAAAATGCAGGACTTTTGCGGGACGCATCTTAATGCGGGACAAAATGTTAAAATGCGGGACGAATAGTCACCCTACCTTTACACACATATTGTATACAACAGTGGTTCCCAAACTTTTTCGGTTCTCGGCGCCCTTAATGTATCAGAATTTTTCCGCGGCACCCCAAGTCAAAATATTCGTCTCACTAACGCAATTGGAGGAATATTGCAACATTTCCGCGGCACCATTTATAATTCAAATATAGCCAGTCCTAAGCCTGATAAAAATGTGAAGAAATGTCATGTGAGTATATACAGTTCATTCTAAATAGCATATAAGAAAACACGATTATTTTAAATAATTATTACGGTCCTGACAACTATTTTTAACAGAACCATAAACTCAGCAGGTATAATGGTTATACTGTCAGTCATTATTGGAATCGATAAATGATAGTGGCCAGTTCCTTTTGGAAATACTATATAAAAATAATTGTAAAATTCAGTACATATATTGTTTTAGTATGATTCAGATTCATCATCACTAATGAAAAATCCAAGTATCAGATTGTTAGTAGACGCAGTCATGAGAACATGACCAACTTAAAAATTAATGGCAACACTTTGAGAGAGTTAAAAAATCTAGTAAATCTGATAAAACAGGAAATTAAGAATAAATTAAAGCTGTCAACGCGCCCTATTTTTCACTGGTCAATTCTCCAAAACGAAACTTTTGTTTCGAAATACCTATAATCTAGGATGAATGGATAAAATAAACTCCTTTTATCTATTCAGCCTAGAGCCCAAAAAAAACTTAATCCGGCACTGATACAAGTCAAATTGATTACCAGTAATAAATAAATTATTAGATTAAAAATAGATAGAAAATAAAGTCACGAACTTAAAAATATGGCTTACTTGCAAAGGTGATACCAGTTCACCTTTGCTGTCTAACCTCATACTGGAGATGGTGCTACGAAAAGCCCAAGATACCAACCCCGTTGGTCTTAGCTCAATTGGTACCACAATATTTTAGGGTATGTAATGGGTGTCCCAAGATTAACGCAAGATTTTAATTAAATAGAAAATACAGTTTTTAGTCTTTAGATTGTTATTTTTTTATTGAATCATAAGGATAGGGTTATTTATGGAATAACACATCGGGCAAATGGCCTCCACGGCTTTGCTGGCACATACGCACTCTTTTGTCGTAATTTTCCATGACCATTTTGCATAAATGTGGCTGAATTTCATTAATGCACCGTTTAATTTTCTCCTGTAATGCACGGGTGGTTGTGGGCTTGTTGACATAGACCTTTGACTTCAAATAATCCCATAAAAAGAAATCTAATGGTGTTAAATCACACGATCTAGGGGGCCAATTCTGATCACCGAAACGAGAGAGTACACGACCAAGAAATGTCTCATGCAGTAATTGAATTGTTTCACGGGCTGTATGGCATGTGGCACCGTCTTGTTGAAACCACATATTGGCCACATCAATACCATCCAATTTCGGCAGAAAGAACTGTGTTATCATGTCGCGATATCGAGCACCAGTAACAGTCACTGCTTGACCAGCCTCATTTTCAAAAAAGTATGGTCCAATGATGCCTCTGTCCAAAATCCGCACCAAACAGTGACACGTTGTGGATGCATTTGTTTTTCGATAATCACATGTGGGTTACCCCAAACACGGCAATTTTGGCGATTAACTAAGGTGACCATTCGTACTGGTTTTACCAGTACTGTACTGTTTTTTTGGTCATTGGTCCTGGTTAGTCGTGAAATATAACCAGTACAGTTTAGGGACACAAAATGAAAAATTATTAATTTTTCAAAAGATCGAGTAATCGTTCCATCTTTCAGTACGCGCGTAAATTTAAACACAAAATACGGCTCAGCAATGTAGCGACCTTTTCAAAATTACTTTCTTAATCTACAATATAAATAAAAGAAGTACATTTTATTTTTTCACTTAAAGGCAAAAAAACTAAGCTTACTCTGCAATATTTTTTTAATATATATTCTACGATAGCCACTATTCTTCATGCTGACTGAGCAGGCGCGCTCCTAGAAAAATGAACTGGGAGGGGGGTCTATTTCTAAAAAATATCCGATAAATAATACAAAATTTATTATTGCCTCTTTACGGGGAGAAGTGGTCTGAAACGTTAATTACATTTTGACTATAATTTGTTTTTATCAACAAAAAAGGTGATTTTATTTTCAGTAGCTTAGTATATGATTTTTTAATTCCTGGGGGGGGGGTCAGGACCCAAGGCCCTCTCTTATTGCACGCGCCTGTACTTGGGCTATTTTAAATGTCTTGGTTTTATATTTGACAAAAAATGGTCACCTTAGATTAACAAAGCCATCAAGGTGAAAATGTGCTTCATCGCTTAGGATGATTTTGCTCGAAAAATCAGCATCCACTTGTTGATGTTCAGTAATCCATGAAAACACGTTGTTGTATCGTGTAGCGCTCCATTTTTACTATCCCTAAACTCTTAGCTGTCAAATTGTTTTTTTTTTTTTAGGGTTGCCAACAATTTACTGCACAAATGGCGGCAAATTCAAATCTTGCGTTAATCTTGGGACACATTTATATGACCTGGATATTATTTCAAATAAGGTTGTAGACGTGAGGAGGGAAGGCATACGCGGCAGCCCCGTTCTCGCTAACATTTTCTATAACTCTATTCCTCGAATAACAAATATATAAATTTAAAATAGCAATCATAAGAGATCCTTAACTAAATTGTTCTGTCCTTTGCCATTGATCTACTAAAACTGATATAGAATCGCGTGCAAGAAACGGGGCCGCTGGCTCCCTTATTCCCGCCCAGACGTAAGTGCATGTCCTTGGCCTGCATCCTGCATAATCTGATGTAACATGCGAATTTCAACACTGACGTTAAAATAAATTTCAACCATTTTCTCTTAAAGATAAAGGTTCAGTCACTCCAAATGAGAAAAATGTATTTTGCTATTTTAAAACATTATTACGTATTTATTTTTTTATTATAAATATAAATAGAGTTGATAATATAATATTAATGATAATATTAATTTAAAAAATTAAGTTTGCTATAACATTATTTATATCTTCTTCATTTACATATTGAGTATTAATTAATGGACCTATTTTCTGTTATTATTTATATTATTCCTGTTATGACATTTGACCTTTCACTTGCTAAGAAGTTATCATTTTGAATGACTAATTGAAATCGTTATAAACAACATAGTAATTTTTCTTCTAAACACAACATAGTAGTAAAATCTTTTTTTACATCAAGTAGACAAAACAGTTATTTATGCAACAAGTGCATAAAGCATTTATTTTTTTTCACGAATGGGATATTTGACAGCACGAGTCGAAGGCGAACGCAACAGTTCCATGAGTGAAGAAGAAAAAATCAGCTGTGGCCCCCACCGGATCGACCGCCATCACAAAGTACTTGTTTAATTTATGCTGCTTTATCAAATAAAAGTTGTTAGTTATTAGCAACTTTTATTAAATAAATTTTTTCGAAATATTTCTGTTGTGAAATATTCTCAAAAATCTTAAAATCGACACGAGTAAACTCCAATTTCCAGTTACCCAATTTTTACCAAAAGTTGATCAACTCGTGCAATTGAAGTCAAAAACTTAAATATGAAGTTTAATAAAAATCCTTTTACCCGAATTTGCTCTGCACTTGTAAACTTTTTATAAACGTTCAGTATCAGAACTTTGCAATCTTCTGACAAATGACATTTTCCTTTAGTAGCCACGTTCACATTTTCGCATTCCACGTCAACGTCCACATTTTGGCACTCCAAAATACCTTGCACAGATTTACTATTTTCACTACAGAAATTAGGAATTTCTTCAAAATCAAATGGTCGCCAAAGAGCCATGCTGTTAATGTATGCACGCTATGAACATTGAAAATTAACTAACAAACAAGTATTATATATTATGTGTATAACAACCCCTAAAATTTAGAAACAATAGGATTAAAAATTTGGATAATATCCTTAATGGTTTTTAAGAAACTTCATGTAAATAGTGTTCTATCTATTCAATTTAAATTTAAAATTCCCTTAATACCTCTTATATTCTGTTTATGGCTACGAGTCTTAGGATTACTGCCATAAACCCATTACGGCATTGTTAAGCTTCTTAACAAGAGCGGACATTTCATTTTGGAAATACTATACTAGTCCAGTACACAAAGCTGTGCGATACGAAAAGATGGACTTCGAATTGGGGTCTAATAATTTCTGTATGGTCAACGCAAACCAAACCAACCTAGTGTCATTTATTAACTGAGGAAACAAAGACTTGTTAGGGGAGGGTGGGGTACGTGTATCATTTTTGGGGACTTTCCGCTGCGCAAACTTCAAATCGGTATAACTCGGGATTGCGAAGCGCTACGAAATTGATCTCAAAATTGATCTCAAACGAAAGCTAACCTCAAATCTGGCCACAATTTCTTCTGTACAGATAGACATATACGAGTATAAATCAGTCGTTTGATCAACGCAGTTGGTCATTTTGCGTCATAACTTCAATGACAAACTTAGTGGCGAAAAAATAACTAAATCGATTTTTTTTTGCTTGTGAATTATAGACTAATATTGCTCTTCACTCTTTTGTCTTAATAAAACATACTTTTGAAGTCATATTTAGTTTGTGTTCGATAGTCATTTTGAAGATTTACAAATTTTTAAAGTGTTTATTTAATATAGGGACATTTGTATTGGTATCGCTAAATAAAACGATGTTTACTTTGACATTTTATAATACACTCTGATGTGTTTTCATACTTGTGTTCATATATCTAACTTATAGTAATTTCTAAAAGCCTTTTTTATTTAGTTTGTTGTATATTTAGCAGTTTTGTGTTTAGTTATACTTTTTCTTATAGATATCTTATAGATTTCCATTTGATATTGTGTGTAGTGCAAAGCTTTTTAGGTTCAACTCAACGTATTTCTGTTTTCTTTTCTTTGATCATATTTTTGGATCACATCAGCCCTTTTTAGGACTACTTAGCCTATTAGAATAGTTTATTTGTTTCTATTCTGTTCTTATTCTTATATTTTCATTTTATTACGATACAAGTGACAGCGTACGAATATTACATTCGTTAAATGGATGCTATGTGACGTCACAAAAACATGTGACGTTTCCAGTGACGCAACTGCACTGATTCGCCGACTGCCCTATATTTTCATATTGCTCGTCTACTTCAACCTTGTTAAGAGTCTGCTTTCTTGAATACTATTAAGATTTGCTAGGAAGTAATGAAACAAAATTGCTTTTTATTTACATGCATAAACAGTAATAAAACAGCCATACGTCAAATCACCGTTTCTAAACGGATGCGGTGTTTGTTAAACATTCTTGAATGTTAATTCAAGGGAAAGTATAAAATGATATAACTAATTATGATGCCAATAATATGACTCATACTTTAGTAAGTAACGTAAAACAAAACAAAAATGTAATTTTAATAACACAAAAAAACACTTTGTTGTAAGTTCGAGTTTTGAATTGTTCCACGCTTTATAAAAATAGTTTAACTGGCCATCATTTGTTTTTCAGGGATGGATTACTTTACAAGCAAGGTAAGTACGCACTTAGGGCATTAGCAAAAAAATTATATGAATTGTGAATTTTCATACATTTCAGGGTTTTGTAGGTAATGTGAGAAGCCAACAGAATGTTGGATGTCTAGGACAATAGTTATTTATAACACAACTCTCTGTTAAATTTGTAAGAAATATATTGAGAAATGGCTTAATTTTTTTCAATTTTAGAGCGTATTTCTCACTATTAACAATGTGTCATTTGATTTATAAATATTTCACTACTATAAATGATTTATTCCTCTTTTATACCTTAAAAACAAAAAAAAAACTAAAGTAATTCAAACAATAGGTTGAATCATGACGTATAATAATAGGCAGACGCACACACGTGAACTTAATTCTCAGCTATTCATTTTTTTTTTATTATATTTTTAATTTCAAAAGAAGACACACACTATCTTAGCCATAAATACAAAAAATCCATAGCCTTATTAGCCATGAATTTAAAAAATAATAAATTTTGCCAAAAACACAATCTAATAAAAAAATCCTTTCCTATGTTTCCGGTTCAGATTAATGTACATTACTTAATTTTTTTCAGATTTTTAGTTTTACCCTTTTGGGTTAACGGATGTGGCCCAGTAATTTTTTAGTACATTTTTGGAAAAATAAGTGTCAAAATAAAGAAATTTAAAAAAAATTCTTTCCGTTTCATAATCTTCGTC
The DNA here is from genome assembly GCA_963971575.1 of Liopterus haemorrhoidalis. NCBI lineage: Eukaryota > Metazoa > Arthropoda > Insecta > Coleoptera > Dytiscidae > Liopterus > Liopterus haemorrhoidalis. Next base: position 30,031,637 of record OZ020619.1, on the reverse strand, counting down.
TCAGGAGCTTTCTTTTGATGCAACACAATAATTTTTTTTTTAAATATATTTTTTTCAACGACACAAAAAATCGATATATTTCGTAAAACTAATCTGATCAAAAATTTCTGTTGAGCTATTCAGGTTCCCATCAATATATAATATTACGATATTATTCAGATTTTTAAATGAACCCCTCTTGGAAATAGGATGAAGTAATTTTTTGTTAAACAAAATAATCAAAAGCCTCATTTTTGTCGTTAAAATTTTGCGTTGTCTTTTTTAAACATGTATGATCGGGGAGTGCGCGATTGTAAAGCCCAGTATCGTCTGCATTAAAAACATCATCAAATTTAAAATCAATTTTGGTCCATTCATTTTCGATCCAATCATTCTTAAAATCAGCATCTTATTGCTCGTTTTCCAACGGTGAAACCATCCTTTCATTGCAACAAAATGTTTTTCCCCATTTTCTTCGCAAGCTCTTCCCCTTTCTAGCGCATCAACGGGCCCAGTACACCTGCATCACACATATCAAAAAGCACGAAGAGAGCGGAATTGCCAACAAGCCTGTAGGCGGTTAACTTCTGAAAAATAGGTCCGGTACCACTTCAATTTGAAAATACATACAAACAAACAATTGCATGAAAACAACATTATTGCTAGTGAAGGAAATCAGTCCTAAGAAAAAAATGATAACATAAATCCAAGTCATGATTACTATAAACGACATTTTTTTCTATGTAGCCGTTCAGACCGTTCTTCGCTAAAGTGATAACAATATCCGAATGATAACATTATCCGTGATTCCAATAAGTGGCGTGCACTTATTGGTTTATTATTAACAAATTAGTGTTAACGTTTATAAGTTCTGTGTACCATAATACCTCTTCCTCTTCTGTTTTCAACGATTAAATTTATTCTAGCGTTCCAAAATTCAGGTGGGTCTAATGATTTAATGAAGTAATCCATGACCAGCAATTACCTTTTCAAATGTCATATTCGTCACAGTCCGAGTTGCTATGCCACGATCATAAACTACGCCCATACATTTTCAATGAAGGAAACTTAACGGACAATTCAGAATGATGTGAGCAAAATGATTAAATCATAAGTAGTATACAGTGATTAAATCATTAAATTAAATGTTACTGTAATTTGAAGCAAATATTCATAGTTGTTGTAATTTTTAGGATCGTTAAACAAAATAGTGAAATAGTTATAAAATAGTAGTATTAATTTAATAGGAGAATGAAAAGAGAATGTCATTGTCTACATTATTATCGGAATAGAATTTGATACTCGATTAGCAACTAAGAAACCCGTACCTCCTACATTTTTTTTGTTTTTTTTTTATACATTTTCGCTGTAACGTAAATAACTGGGAAATTACAATTTCAAGTAGCGCCCACTAATGCCTTCAAAATATTCTTATTAAAAACTGCAGGGAACAAAAAAGAATCATTTATTCATTCTCAACAACTTTATTACTTGACAGCAAAAATTTACGTAACTTATTATTTAAAAGTGTATTTCAAAGTACTTATATATTTATAGTGAAATATTTTACGCAGTTCTCCAAATATTAAAATGGTTTTCAGTCAACAAACTTTGCACTAATCAAGCAAAGACCCAACACCTGTCTTTTTCAAGACGAGCCCTGGACTGTGTTACCAGTGACTCAGTATGTTTCCTGGGTGTCACTCTAGATATGAACCTTAGCTGGGAGAAACACGTTGATGTGACATCCATAAAATTATGTAAATCAATATATTGTATCAGGAATTTAAGATGGAAAGTGAGTAAAGATGTTCTATTGACGGCATACTACGCGCTTTTTCAATCTCACGTTGCTTATGCGGTACTAGCGTGGGGACATTTCACGCATGCAGTAAGAATTTTTGCACTACAACGACGTGTTATTAGAATTATCGGCGGAATAGGTTACAGAGAGAGTTGTAAACACTTGTTTATAGAACTTGGCGTTTTAACGTTCCCTTGCCTGTACATATACTATTGCCTTTTAATGTCCATTTTAACTTTAAAGACAAAAAGCTACAAAAAAATATTCATAGCTACAATACCAGAGGCAAAGAATTGATCAGGCCTGGTTACACAAGACTATCGTCAACCAGATACTCGTTAAATTACTATGCCACCAAATTTTATAATGTGTTACCGAGTAAGGTCAAATGCCTTGATAAAAGTCATTTTAAAACAAAAATTAAAAAATTTTTACTCAAAAAGGCCTTCTATAATTTTGACGAGTACCTGGTGGACGATTTTAACTTGTTCTCTGACACCTGATATCTTTTATCTTTTATTTTATTTTTTTCTTGTTGATGACGTATGTAAAAAATTGTAATTTTATTTGCTTTACTAATTATACGAGTACTTACTTAGTTTTTTTGTAATATCATTTTTAAATTTGTACTTTTTTTTTATATATTTTCATTATAATATGTTGTTATGTACTATCTATTTTAAATTTGTACTTTTTAAATATTTTGCCTTCTGTAAAAATTTTTATAATGTATTTCAACATTAATAAATATTATTATTATTATTATTATTATTAGAGCTGGGTAACGAAACCAGTTTTTCGGATATCCAGTTCCGGTTTTTGGGTAAAACCGAGTTCTTAATTTTCGAGTAACATGGTTTCGGACAGTTGGATTCGGATATCCATAAACAACTAATTTTAAGAGACCAGAGAACATCTGGTTAGGTTATTTGACGTTAGTCATTTCTAGTTTTGGGGATTTTCATGCGAAAAAATATCCACTACATTCCATAACGCGTTTCCCATACCAAATTTCGTGAAAATACGTCCAGCTGTTTTTGCGTAAATCTCGAGCAGACACACATACACTGTTTTTGTGGATATTGTCTTATAATCACCTAAACTCTGCGTAACGAAGTGCGAGATCGAAAAACTAAAAAACAGGTATAGCCCAGCAAACATTCAACCATCGGCCGAATGCCGGCAAACTGCTTTTTTTGTTGGTAAATTGCTGGCACTAAAAGTTTGTACAACGCCAGTATTAATAATATACTTCACATTTGTATTTCGCGCTCCTCCTATACGAAGTACTTTACCAGCATTTTATGAGCACTCCTTATTTTTGTTAATATGTTACATTTTACTTTTGTTTCACCATCGTTGAATAAATTTATTCAACGAATAAAGTTGACAATATCGAATCATTCTATTGACAGCAACGTTAATTTCTTCATTAATAGTTTAAAACCGATGCGATATTGTCAACTTTATTTGTTAAATAAATTTATTCAACGAGGGTGAAATGGCCAAATTGAGTATTTATTTTGCACCTAACCATTAATTTATTTTAATACTGGGTAAGTATAAGGTAAATATACATATGTTACATTTGAAATACTAGAGAGTGGGTATAATATAAGCATTGGTCCGTCAGAAATAAATCTTGCAACTAATGCGATTATTTTGCACTTTACCGCTGCTGGGCCGGCAATTGATACACCAATGAGCCAGCTAACGGCCACGGCGACACCGGGTACTGGGCCCATTACTTTGAATGCCGGGGAGTTTGTGCTTCAACAGTACTGGCCCGTATAAAAATGTTTGCTGGGAGCCTACACTTTTATTTATATCTATGTATAGAAAAAAAAATGTTGCGCTGTATACTATTTTTAACACCATTTGCTGAACTAAAAACTTTCATAAAAAGGTTAACAATATTTTATTATTATACCTGGTAATGCAGAATATGCAAATTGCCTTAATGTATAAGAAAGTGCACTTTAAATACCATTATAATTTCTGTTGTGTTGAAAAAAGGAGAAATAAGAAAATGCAACACATACATTTATTTAAAAGTAAAAAAATAGAATTAAATGTATAACTTTACATATAAAAGAAAAATTAAATTTAAGAATCCTATGACCACTACTTATTTTTCGTTTTTATTTATATTTATTTGCAATAACATCAAAAATGACATCGTCCGATTAATCTATGGGATAAAAATAACAACACGTCATTTTTCGATGTTGTTGCAAATAAATATAAATAAAAACGAAAAATAAGTAGTGGTTTTATCTTCAGTAATATAGTATTTTCATGTACTAGCTCAGTTTTTATGTGTTACATTTCCTGATTGATTTAAAAGCGGAAGCAGATACTACACACAGACACTGTTTTTGTGGATATTGTCTTATAATCACCTAAACTCTGCGTAACGAAGTGTGAGATCGAAAAACTAAAAAACAGGTATAGCCCAGCAAACATTCAACCATCGGCCGAATGCAAGCAAACTGCTTTTTCTGTTGGTAAATTGCTGGCACGTTACACACTGGCAAGTTTGTACAACGCCAGTATTAATAATATACTTCACATTTGTATTTCGCGCTCCTCCTATACGAAGTACTTTACCAGCATTTTATAATGATGAACATTTAACGAGAGTCAAGCTAAAATTATTAAGTTTGAGACACATGGTTAATTTTTTTTTTTTTTTCGAATTTTCGAACAAATCCATTGGGAAGAAAATGGAATTAGAATAGATGGAATAAAACTAACAAACTTAATATTTGCCGATGATTTAGTCCTATTCGCTGAAACAAAAGAAGACTTAAAGGCAATGATGTCAGCCCTTAATATAGAAGGGAAGAAAGTAGGATTAGTTATGAACAAACAAAAGATAAAAGTAATCTCCAATAATTTACAAAGCCCAATATACGTAGATGTAACTGAAATTGATTACGTTGTAGAATTTACTTCTGGTCAACTCATATATTTAAAAACAAAAGCGACACAGAAATAAAAAGAAGATTAACATAGGCTGACCATTTTCTTGAGAAGGCAATGCGGGACGGTCGAGGGTGAGGACCTTTTTTTTTTTTTTTTGCTCGTCACTTGGATTTGGGAGGTGGGAACCTTCTTTTTATTTGCTAAGGGAGCCAAAACACGGCTCTGCGTACATGAGAGGAAAGGAGTACAAAATATAACAAAAATGTATTAAACGATTTAACAATTGTGGCTAGTATAATTTAATTACTGCGACAAAAAAATTAACAATTGAATAAAAAATATCACAAAAAAATAAATTACTCTGATAACTACATATACCACGAGCTCAAAAAGAAATAACATAAGGGTTGGCTATGAAAAAATAAAATAATGTCTACTGCAGGCTTTATATAACAATATAAACTTATGACAACAACAAAAGTCATGACAGTTAATTAATTCTAAAGCTTGCTGATGACATTACTTTTATTTTCCATAGCCAACCCTTATGTAATTTCTTTCAGAACTCATGGTATAATGTAAATATACACATTTTAATATCAAAATTCAAAAATTATCATTATCACACTATAGGAAAAGTAGAGCACTGACAGTTAAATTGATGTAAAGTTAGTTAGAATTAAAAATGCGGGACATTTTGCGGGACAAATATCAAAATGCGGGACATTTTGCGGGCAAGTAACAATGCGGGACGCAGAGTCAAAATGCGGGACGAATGGTCACCCTAGATTAACAAATTTGTGGAAACAGTTTTGGTCTCTTAGGTACGTCACTGAAAAAAAACTTCCATTACATCTGAAGAAGAAACTAATAGACGCATGTGTGTTACCTGTCTATCATACGGTGCACAAACATGGGCACTAACTAAAAAATAATTATCCTAACTACAGATCTGCCAGCGTAAAATGGAACGTAAAATACTAAAGTTAGTTAAAATTTTTGGCGCACAGTAACAAAGGCAATTTTCGCCCGTAATATACTAAATATTTCAATTAAGGATAAGATTAGAAATAAAACTATAAGATCTAAAACCAAGATAAAGCTTCACATTCAGCAAAATGACTTAGATGAAAGTGGACAGCACACAAGATTCGTACACAAGATGACAGACGGACTAAAAGACTCACGAAATGGGTACCAAGTAGTGTTTCTTCTCGAGAATTTCTCGAGAAAAATTTATAATTCTCATTTTTCATTTCCCGAGAAATGTAAAATTTTCTCGACGCCATGTTAAACGCATTGTGCATCTAAAAAACTATTTAAAAAAAAATTAAATGTTTGGTGAGTCACTGATTATAATTTAATTTTGATAAAATTTGTCTTCTGTCTCCCGCAAACGCAACTATGGAAACAGATAAGAAGCGATTTATAATATCTAGCTAATTAGCATTTATTGTTGCAATATTTTATTTTAATTTAGTGTATTATTTATTATAATCAATTACATTTTATTTTTTGTTCAGTTTAAAACTATTATGGAAAAGATTACCAACAAGCTAAATAAAATAATTAGTACTATTATTAATAATTTCTTAATTTTTTGAAAATTTCTCTATACATAATGTATTAATATGCAATTATGTGCCGTTTTCATAATCATTTTTAAAGCCCCGTTATCCATTTGTACTAATATTATTTAAATGAATACTTTAGTACTTTAAAGTTGACTATAATTTTAACATGTTTTTATCCTCTACAATATTTTCAACATTAAAAAAAGATATACGTTCTAATAATTATTTTCCTCGAGATTTCTAGAGAATTCTCGAGAAAATAAGTCTAATTTTTCATTTCTCGAGAAATGAAAAATGTCGAGAAATCAGAAACACTAGTACCAAGGGGCTGCAAACGTAGAAGAGGTAGACAGCTCACCAGATTGAGAGATGAATTAACTTATTTTAATAAGGAATGGCCAACATTTACTTTTGTAAATGTTGGCCATTGTTTTTGGCCATGTTGGCCAAAAAGAAACCTGGAGTAACTTGGGGGAGACCTTTGCCCAACAATGGGACGTATAGGCTATTACTATTACTTCTATACTCGGGTAAATACAGTAGTTCAAATAACCGAATGCCTACTATTTCTGTAAAGTCTTTTCTTGTAAAAGCAAAATTTAAACTTTAACTAACAATAATAACTTAATAACTATACTGGAAGGTTATTAAGAGTTTAAATATCTTTATTATAAGCTTGTTATAAGTGCATAACTTCACATTCAACAGTCATACAGTTTCATATGCAGTTATTCCTGTTTAATTTTAATTATTTCTTAGAAAACGTAGTCATAAAATTTTGTCTTAAGTTTATAAAAATATTACTATAGTTTGAAATGACGATAAAATAATGATTACCTCGTAAATAAGAGGGTATTCCCTGTGCTTATGTCCACACCAGTCTCTAATAGTCTTCCACATTGTAACAATGCCTAGCACTCACACTACATAGCATTCTGAGGTCTGGTCGTGCACTGACAACCATACACCAGGTTGTTGTACCTGGTGAGGAAGTTGAAAGCCCATACCGCCACGCGTTCCTGCCTCTGACTTCAATAATACACTGTCTACCGCATCGCGACCCACCTTTACCTTGCCTTATACATATCAAATTATCCAACAGTTTAGTCACGTCACAGAAGATACCGTATTACAACTCATATTTGGATAAATTGCAAATTATAAATTCAGTGACAAACAATATTTAAATACACTTAATATCTCATTGCCCTTTGGAAATAATGCCGGAACTATGTAGGTGCAACAGGTGTACAGAGTTCCCAGGGTGAAAATGGCTTTGAAACGGAAGTGAAAAAAAAGTCCATTATGATAATATTTACAATTTTTTTTTTTTTGCTGAGCTTTGCTTCGTGCTTTAGATGTCGGTGTACCAGATTGGGCGAGTGGGTTCAGGCAGTGGCGGACTTTCGCAAAGACAAAAAAGACAATTGTCTTGGGCCCGTAATTTTCAAGGGCCCAACGAACCCTTCCCCTTTCCCCTCCCCTTTGAACGCCTCTAGGTTGAGGGCCCGTAAATCAAAAATGTCTTGGGCCAGGCGAAGGCTTAATCCGCCACTGGGTTCAGGTAACCCATTGCGTTAGTAGTTACCAATTTAGTTCCATTTTCAGGAGTTTTAACTTACTTTAGTTTAATTCACTGTATTGATATCTGAGAGAAGTCAACTGCTTATTTCTATTACCAATTTAGTTTTTGGCTCTTCATGAATTTACAATAATTGAGTGAAGTCCGAATGACAATGTTGCTAAGGTGACTATTTTTGATGCAAAAGAAGTACGTTGGGAACTCCAGGCAGTACCATAACTAGGCAGGTAAAATCTTAGCTATAAATACAAGAAATCCATAACATTATTAGCCATAATTTAACTATGAATTAAAAAAATAATTAATTTTGTCAAAAACACCAAAACTGCAATATTTTTCAAAAACACCATCTGTTCAAAAATTCCTCTTGTACGTTTCCGGCTCAGATCAATATACATTAACTATAATTTTTTCAGATTATTAGATTAACCTCGTTGGGTAAAAGGATGCGGGACAAGAACTTTTGCACATTTTTGGCTAAATTCGTGTTAAAATAAACGAATTTAAAAAAACTATCTATCTTTTCTTAAATCTACGTCTTAAGAGCATTCTATTGATACCACACAATAAATTTAAAAAAATATATATTTTTTTATCAACGACACAAAAAAATCGACAAACTTATCTGATCAAAAATTCCTTTTGAATAATAAAAAATTCCGGTTCCCATGTTCATTACGGAGATTTTTTTCAGATTTTTAGATTAATCCCTTTTGGAGATAGGGTGGGGGACAAAAGTTTTTGACAGGTTTTTGGCAAAAATCCAATAAAAAAAAAATTATTTTTGAATAATAAAAATTTGTTTGTTAATCCACGCATTAAGAGATTTTTTTATTAAGTACATATTTGTTTATATTTATTTCGAGATGTGTTTTTTTGAACTCTTAGTAGTAATCCTATATGTGGGTCAAAAAGTACAGACAGACAGACAGACATGAATAACGTTATAAGGGTTTTTTGGTGGTCATACCTACAAAATCCTAAAAATTGCCAATTTTACAGTTGTAGGACGAACTATGTTGACGGTTGTTGTTGATTTTTTCGATGTATTAATAAATATTATAACCTATAAATAAAAGAAATTGTTACATTTTTTGTACATTTATGTTTATCATGCGCCTTTATAATGTAACTATCTGATTTGTCCCTGCACTGATGCTGCTGTCACTGTTTAGGATTAGAGTCCAGATGCAACACGGTAAACGCGTCCTCGAGTCCGCTTCCTTCCCAGGAACGAAAAATTACAGTGTGAGAGTACGGTATAAATACAACCGTCCAGTCAATTATTCATAGGAAAATCCTATCTTCTCGCTGTATTTCAGAATTATTTAGACTAGCGGTCGGGGAACCGGGGTAAATTACCCTAAATGGGGTAAAAATGAAATTTTTGGGGGTAATAAGGAAATTTTTCCAATTTGCTATTTTATAAACGTGTTAGTAGCGCACTAAGAAGGAAAACGGCACTGAGGGGCTTGACTAAGGGCCCATTACGAAGGTGAAGACCTTTTTTTTGCTCATCACTTAGATTTTGGGAGGTGGGACCTTTTTTTTGCTCATCCCTTAGATTTTGAGGGGTGAGGACCTTTTTTTTTGCTCATCATTTAGATTTTTTTTTACAAGTCAATGGGGCAACGTCGGTATAAACAAATATATCTTTGGGTAATGGGTAAAAATGTTCCCCGACCCCTGATTTAGACGCACCAAATAATTTTCAAAAAACCATAAAAAATATTTATTTTTTATTATTTTATTATTTCCTCCGGGTCCTAATAGTAACTGTGTACAATTTGGTTCAGATCGGTCAAAAGGCTGAGGAGTATCTCGGGTTTCTTGGCTATACCTACGAAACCCTGAACAATTCTATACGCCTTTACTTCTACAGGGTTTAAAGAGTAACTGCAAAATCTGGTCCAGATATGTCAAAGGGCCTAGGAGATTCTAGAATTTACTGCTTATACCAACGAAAGCCTAGACACTTCTATGCACTATTTCTTCCACAGGGTTCTAAAGAGTAACTGTGAAAAATTAGGTCCAGATCGATCAAATAATCTAGGAATCTCTTGGGTTTCTTACTTATACCTACGAAATCCGAAATACTTTTATGAGCCATTACTTCCGCAGGGACTTAAAGAGTAACTGTGCAAAATTAAGTCAAGATCGGTCAAAGGGCCTAGAAGTGTATAGGGTTTCTTGGTTATACCGACGAAATCCTAGACTCCTCTATGCGCTGTTACTTCCAGAGGGTCCTAAAGAGTATCTGTGCAACATTTCATCCAGATCAGTTAAAGGACCTAGGAGTGTATAGCGGAAAAATAAACAATTTTCTTCTTTTATATACTGGTGTTTACGGTCTTCTTATTTCTTTTTTAATAGGTGATACTGCAGGTCAAAAGAAGGCGAAAAACATGGCGAAGTTCAAATACATTGTTTAAGTGATGACGAACGAAACGGCAAAAATGCGCGGGTGCACCGTCTTCAAGAAACCACATTTCTTGACTTATATTTAATGGAATATCTTCTAAAAGTTCTGGCAAATTATTTTGATAAAATAAATCATTTTCAGCATATAATTGTTTTTCTAACATTAATTTATCGCTTACCTATAAAAACTTAAAAAATTAATATCTCTTTTATTATAAAACTTTTACTAAGGTTTTTCGCCTTCTTTTGACCTGTAGTATCACCCATTAAAAAAGAAATAAGAAGACCGTAAACACCGTGTATATAATAATAAATGAGAGAATTATAAAAAAATTGCAATAGTTTTATTAAATTGCCGAATTAAGAAATAAATTAATTTTATTATAAACTTTTGGGCTAAAACTATCGTAGGACGAAGTATCATGGCGAGGAGCTAGTATATATAAATTTTCAAAGACCCGCTAATTCCAAAAAGTTGCTAATACCCATGTTCTAAAACAACGAAACTTTTGTTAAACATTACAGTTTTGTAGTTTCTGTGGTCGTTACTGATTACTTACTTCCTTAAAATTTCACAATAATTTATTTTAGAAACTTTACATTTTACACAACTGAGGACAAAGGAAGAAAGATTACATTATTTTTGCATTGCATCATTTACGCAATTTCCAAATAATACAAATTACAGTTAATTAATACTAATATCTGCAAACTGCAATACATTAGTGTATTGCAAGTAGTCTAAGTTAAGGTACTTTATTAATTTTTATAATGTAATTAATGATTGCAAAGATTTGTGAATATCGCATGCGCAAAAGGTAAGTGGCACAATCAGAAACTTTGTGATCAAGACGTACTTTCCAATTTTTGCACATGGGCTTAAAAATGTTAGTTTAGTTATTGTCATTAACTTTCTAAATTTTAACTTATCTCACGACCCGCATGATTTTAACTGACAAAAAGGTTTTGTGCAACCTTATTTATTATGTTAACTTCATCATCTACCAGCCGAATTCATCCACTGCAGAACATAGAGCCCCTGGCCGTATTATTAAACGCAGTTTAATTTTCTGCAACAGGGGAAACATTTTAAGATCGCAATTTAAAAAGTGACATTAAACTGTTACTCGTGTAATTGTTTACATGGCGAAAATGAACACTAGTTGTATTTTCCTATTTTCCGAGATTTTTTGTACCTTTTTTTATTTATCTATGATTTATAAGATATGTAATAATATACTATTCTAAAGAAATTTGAAGGAAATTTTTAGTTTTTCATTGTATTTTTAATTCTTTTTGATTGTCTATCAATATAATATCAACAAAAATATGGTAAATATATTAGTAAAAAATAAAAATCTCTGCCTGAAAAAGTGGAAGGGCATTTTAATATCGTTAATTAATAGCGTGAATCAAGATCTGGTTTATCTTAAACATTATTGCAATAACCACTGATCTTTGGGAATAAATCTACCCCTACTGATAGTTTTGATCACGGCGAAATTAGAATTGAACTAAACAACAATATTCTACCATTAGTGCATGAGTATAAGAATCTAGGCATTGTTCTAGATACAGAGTTGAGATTTAACTCATATATTAGTTCACTTTTAAAAACGGCCTTTCTCGCCTTAAAAAACTTATACATGAATAGATTTTGTCTATCTCGCAATTTAAGAAAATCTCTTGCTGATAGTTTAGTGTTATCTATTTTTAATTATGGTGATATTATATACCACTCCTGTATCACTCACGTTGACAAACTCCGAATTCAAAAAATTCAAAACTACTGTGTAAGATTTGTACTATCACTTCGTAGTAGAACTCCGACGTCCAAAGGGTTGAGTTCATTAAATTGGCGAACTATGGAACAACGTCGTAATTTACACTTTGCTTCGTTCATTTATAAATTAGTAACTAATCAAATGCCTACCTATTTAAGCTGCAAACTAGTTCCGAGAACTTCCCTTCATAGCCTTACTCTTAGAGACTTTTATAGCCTAGAAGTTCCAGCCCACAAAAGTTCATTTTTTGAGCGATCCTTCTCCTATTGCGCCCCCTCAATGTATAATCAAATACCCAAGTGCCTAAAATCTCTCTCTGTGCAATCATTCAAAGTAAAATATAAAACATGGTTGCAGACAAGAAATCACTCCAAGTAATCCTGTTTCGCGAATATACTTTTTATTCTCCCAGGTCATATATTTTCGCCCGCACGTCTATTGAATTTCGCTGAATTAAAGTTCCCTAAACTTCTTATGCCATTTTATATAAAATGTAAGAATGTAATTTATATATATATATATAAAATGTATTATTGTATTTATATGATGAAAAAGGTTAAGTTGGAAGACCAGCCTTGGCTGAAACTTCGCGTACAATAAAGTTTATTATTATTTTGGGGTTTGTCAGGTCTTGACAAGCGTCCACTAATCTCAAACTTCAGCAACCTTTTGAGCCATACAACATACATTGAATGTACATGCTTTTGAATTTGTATTATTATTATTGAAGGGGGGTTTGTAGTCTCGCCAGTACCGTTCAGGTTTGCCCGCAACGTGTTCGGCACAGACAAGACGCTCTTCTCTAACCTTCACGAGAAGGTCGAGAGAGCTGTTTCCCAGCAATCGGTCGCATCCCAAACCCTGGCGATATGCGACCGATGGGCTCACACCAGATCCAGCGTCCGCACAATGCGAAGCGATCCGAGCAGCACTGCTTTTTGCAATCTGCAGACCAGAGAGGTAGCAGATGGTCTGCAGACGGGAATGATCTCGATTTCCCTCTTAAAAACAGCTTTAAGGCCACCCAATACACCCAAAATCAAGACTACGAGCTTTACAGAATAACCCGGGTACATTTTTCTTAGCTCGGACAAGAGGTCCAGGTACTTGGTTCTCTTCTCGTCCTCTTTGAGATTGATATTTTTCTCAGCTGGACAGGATAATTCGATGACAAAAATGTCTTTTGTCTCGAAATCCAGCAGGACGATGTCCGGTTTATTGGCTGAGAGAAGCTTAGTGGTAGAAAATGCATAATTCCAGTAAATACGACATCTGGAATTTTCCACCACTGCTTCAATGTCAGTGGGAGCGTAAGGTAAGACAGGTATTGTGTCAATACCATATTTCTGTCTCAAAAAGAAGTAAAAAACTCGAAGAGCAGAATTGTGTCGTGATATATAGCTAGATTGAGCTAAAACGGGACACGCAGAAAGTACGTGCATAAGCGTTTCAGGGTGACGTTTACATAGTCTACATTGTGTAGACATCGCCGTCTTTGATATTATGTGGCGATAAACTAAAGTGTTCATGACGCCATCCTGGCACGCAAGCACAAAACCTTCCGTCTCGGACTTGAGACCTGCAGACCTGAGAAAAGTAAAGGTTAGTTCCCGTGACAAACCGGTGGTCTCAATATGCTTGTAGAACACGGAGTGCATGTTTTTCTCCATGTGTTCTTTAGCAAGCATATCGTGCTCTGCTTTTCGTATGCGGGAACACATCCTTTCTATGTCTCCGCATCCGAGGACTACACCAGAGTTGGTTGCCTCAGGACTCAGATCATGCAGTTCTAATTTCTCTGCTGCTCTTCGAGCTGCTTGAAACAGAAATGCCCCTTTTCCCGTGAGTTCGTGAAGAGTAACGAACTTCAATAAGGGATCCTGACTTCTCAGCACTTGGTTTGCTGTACCCAGGACGACTCGATCGTGCAAACACTCCAAGCTTAATAATCCCCGACCTCCGAGATGACGAGGGAGGTATATGCGTTGCACAGAGGAGTTCGGATGAAGACTGCGGTTCATATTCATAATTTTTCTGGTCTTCCTGTCAAGAATCTTGAGATCATCGACTTTCCATTTCATAACACCAAATGTATATGAAAGGACTGGAACAGCAAGTATATTTGTAGCTTCTACCTTGTTCTTGCCTGACAGACAGGATCTCCATATCTGTCGAAGGCGTGCTAAATACCTGCTGCGAAGGGTCTGACGAACATGGAGTACATCTTGGACGCCCCTCTCACGGACACCCAGAAATGTATAAGACCCTTCGGCATCAAGATGTTTTACGATGCTTCCGTCGACCAGGTGAACATCATTGCCGTCGCTCATACCTTTTCCTCTGCGCACATGAAAAACGGCGCATTTATCCAACCCGAATTTCATTCCTATAGCGGCAGAGTACTGAGCAACAAGCTCTAGTGCTGCTGTCAGGTTTTTCTCGTTTGAGGCGTAGAGTTTGAGATCATCCATATAAAACAGATGCGTGATCTTATGCTCTCGCCTTGTCGGAGGACCTGCCATGTATCCGCTGCCGCTTCTGAGCTCGATCGATAAAGGGAGTAGTGAGATGCAGAATAGAAGCGGGCTGAGGGAGTCTCCCTGGAAAACCCCGCGTCTGAAATGCACCCAGTTTGTGAAGGCAGTTCCGTCCACAGTCGGAACAGCGAACTTTGTCTTCCACAGGGGCATAAGCTGTTCTATACATCTCACAACTTCCGGATGGACCCGTAAAATCCGCAAAAGTGTCACAATAAGTGAATGCGGTGTGGTATCAAATGCTTTTTGATAGTCCACCCAGGCCATCGACAGGTTGCGCTTGTAGGTGACAGCGTCATGACAGACTGACCTGTCTATAAGGAGATTTTCCTTGCAACCTGCTAGACCCCTTTTCGATCCCCTCTGTTCATAGATGTCATTCCAAACAGGGGCAATGGAGCTCAGCACCCGCTCATTCAACACGCTCGTAAAGATCTTATATATCGTGTTGAGACAGGTGATAGGACGATAGTTTTTCGGGTTGTTCAAATCGCCGTTCTTGGGGATAAGCACAGTGCGTCCCTCTGCAAGCCATTCAGGAATGGGTTCTTCCCCACGAACAAAACGTGTGAAAATCCGTGCTAAGTGGCGATGCACGGACGGGAAGGATTTCCACCAGAAGGCGATGATGCCATCCATTCCTGGTGCTGCGAAATTACGAGTACGGCTTATGACACGAGTCACTTCGTCGACCGTAATAGAGGAAAACGCTTGAGGATCTGCAAGGCGTTCATTGCAGTACTCCTCAAAGTGCTCAAAGGCTGGAGTGTCTTGCACAATCAAGTCTTTTTCATAAATCTCTCTCCAAAAAGTTTCTGTAACATCAACACCTAAAGACGTGTCGGAAGATTTAGCCCTGGATTGAAACAAACGAGTGGGAGATGAAAGAAAGGTAGAGTTTTCTTCGACTGTCCTCACCCGAGTGATCAATTTCTTCCGTGCTAAAGTAAGTGCGCGCAACTTGTCTACAGATTTCTGTTTTAAAAGTGCCAAGATAGACACATTCAGTGTGTGATGTTTGCGCCGCAATTGGCTAAGTATGCGTCGGGTTTTGTAACCGAAAGGTCCGCCCTTACGCAATGCATCAGTAGCACACTGAATTTTAGACACTTCTTGGCGGCACCACGTCATTTTAGTTTCTAATTGCTGTATACGCCTCTTGTCCTTAATGGATTTATTTACGGCGGGGCTCTTGGGTGTCAGTACTAAGGCCGCGGCGTATACAGCGCAGTTGATGTCCCAGAGACTGCTCGAGAGAGAGATTTGCTCGTCAGTAAGTTCATTAAGTAGAGCGAGGTGTTCGGCTTTGACTTTGAACTTACTGTGTCTTATTGGGGTACGTTCAGGGCGAGACGAGATAGCTTCGAAGAAATCGTTTCGGAGATTTCGTTCCGAAAACATTTCCTCAATCCTGGTTTCGGCTGGAATATGTCCAGGTGACACTGTTTCAGTCACAGCCGCAGTTGTTGAACCAGGTGCCGGAGTCACGAGTGGTAATCTCGACTGCCGTCTTCGTGATCGTCTCGCTCTTCGTCGAAGATAAGCTATATGGTCACGCAGGTTTTGTTGTGTCATGAAGTCCAATTCGGCATGGGACTCACACCATTGCGAGTGAACTCGGTTCATATAGCCTCTTCGGTGGGGTGACGCTGCTTCATATATCTGAAGCAGATCCTCCTGCTGCTCAGGCGTCCACCTGTGCCTACGCCGAGTGGTGGGAGGGATGTTGCTTCGCCCAACTCTTTGAGGGTCCCCATCCGAGAGGGACCCGTTGTGGGAAGCGATATGGTTTCCTGTTGTGTCTAGAACCATTTGTACATTTCATGGAGAGGTTGGCACCATGAAACGGTGGCAGGATTTATCGACCAGATGGTAGGATCGACGTTACCCCCGATTGGTTCCTGCCGTGATAACTTCGTGCTAGCGATCCGGAGGGAAAGGGCGCTAAGCCTTTTCGGTCAAAAGACCACCGTACCCTTTATTATTATTATTATTCAGGGTACGTGGGAACATCAGGCCCAAAAGCTCGATATGGTCAGATGTTGCGACCATTGCGAACTTCCCTTGCGTGATTGAGGGTACGCGGGATCATCAGGCCCGAAAGCTCAGCAAATAGCCAGGTGTTATGGCCATTATGAACTTCCCCTGCAGGAGTACTATTATTATTATTATTATTATTATTATTATTATTATTATATATCAACTGATGATTTAGGCAAATTTTGGGTGGGGTTAGAGCCTTTTCTTAGTCTCTTTTTGGACGTAAAAAATCACTTTGCATAAAATGCAACGAGCAAACGCAAATGCATGGGGTTGCATTTTTAGTTTTTGGATCCATAGAAACCTACGATCCACTTTCTCTCTACTTCCAAATGTCGTTTCAATTGATATTGTTTCCGATTTAGGAAAATGATGGAATGTTAAAGTGGGATTCTTCTTTATCCACGATTTACATTGCGACATACAACAAAATAAATTGTTTCTTTTTTGCCATGATTAACAAAAATAAAACACGTATTTCTCAATGTTATTCCCGTATCTTCCGCAAATCGCCACCAGATGTCAGGGCGCTTAGGAAGTTTACCCTAATCTTTGCAGCTTTGTAATAATCTAATATGATTATAATAAAATATTGTTGCATAAATAATAAATTTTTAAGTAAACGTTGTTTTTTCCAAAGTTCTATACAAAGATACCCAATTCGACGTACGTTACTATTTAATAAATCAAAATTATCCTTGATATCCTGTACTTCAATATTACTATTCCTTTGGATATTTATGTAAGTTATAGGACCAGTCCTATATCGGCTCTTATGGTTACACAATATTTCACCACTTGACACAGCCCGGAAACACGATGACAGCATGCCAAGTCAGCACAAACGCATAATGTACTAACACAGAATTTGACTCATTAGAAGATAACATACTAATATACAAGGTGTCTCAAAAGAAATTTTATATTTATTTAGCTTACTGCGTGAACGCAACGTATCCGAGGGGCGCGGGGGTTATGTCAATCGGTAGGCTGGCTCTTGGGAATTTAGTCGCTATGGAGCGTTTCTCGGGAGCAGACCGCGCGTTATTCGTGCGAGAGTTTTACAAAAACGGTGATTCGGCGACTGTAGCGCGTAGAAAATTCTGCAGTATTCGAGGTTTTCGCCACTTAAATGATGCGCCAAGCATTCCTCTCATTCGACATTGGGTTAAAAAGTTTGAAGAGACTGGTACAACGGTGGATAAATCAAAAACCGGGCGACCTAGGTCATCAAGAACGGTAGAAAACGTGGAGAATGTTAATCAGTCTGTTCGTGACGACCCGAACCTTTCAATTCGGAAGCGCGCAAGTGCTTTAAATGTGCATAGATCATCATTACATCGCATTATGCACAAAGACCTAAAGCTGCACCCCTACAAAATTCAATTGGTGCAAGAATTAAAGCCCCAAGATGCCAGTCAGAGGCTTAATTTCGTAAATCCTGATTTAATCACCTGTGATTGAGCGATTTTCAACGTTTACCAACATTTTGTTTTCGGATGAAGCTCATTTTCATCTTAATGGCCATGTAAATAAGCAGAACTGCCGCTACTGGAGTGCAACGAATCCGAAACGCAAACATCAGAAACCCCTACATTCGCCTAAAGTGACCGTATGGGCTGCGATGTCGGCGCGAGGAATTATCGGCCCTTACTTTTTTGAAGACGAAAGGGGGCGTGCAGTTACAGTGAATTCAGAGCGTTATGTGGAGATGTTAGACAACTTCTTGGTACCTGAACTGCAAAACTTTCCTGGCTATAACCAAAGAACATGGTTCCAACAGGACAGAGCAACTTCACACACGTCCAATATATCTCTGCCACGTGTTTGTGAAATTTTCTCAGGCAAATTGATCTCCCGGAGAGGTGACATAAATTGGCCTCCACGCAGTCCAGATTTAACCCCTATGGACTTTTTCCTATGGGGTTATCTTAAATCTAAAGTTTACGCCAAAAAACCGACTTCACTGGCGCATTTGAAAGAAAATATCCGTCACGAAATGGCAGCCATCCCTGAGTCCACCTGCCGAGACGTCATAAGTAATTTTACTGTTCGATTAAATGAGTGCCAAGAACGCGAGAGTCTACATTTAGACGATATTATTTTTAAGAAATAAATCCCCAAAAAGTGTATTTTAATAATTAATAAACATTTTTTCTATATACGGCTTACTTTTTTTTTAATCGATCCACTAAATATAAAATTTCTTTTAAGACACCTTGTATAAGTATTAATGATTTTTTTTTTTTTTTTTGATATGTTTGGACTTAGCTACTAAGGCCATTATCCAGTAGAAGCAATTTTATTTTGAAAATGTTACAGAATATTACAATGTACATTTTTTGGACAACACAAAATATCCATGCCATTAACCGGGATTCGAACCCGAGCCCCCCATGGCCCAGAAGTTATTGCAGTGCTACGCTAACCACTGCGCCACGGTGACCGGCTAAGTATTAATGTTAAACTGTAATTCATTCTTAATATTTCCATTGCACGATGTAATTAAGTTGTAATTTAAGTCATATCCTATATAGTCGTGTGTTGCGATTGATTAAATACTTAAATACTTAAAGCTTAAGCCCTAGTGCTTAACTTATTTTTAATATAAATTTCAGTCTTACTATTCCTTTGGGTAGACATCAGAATGCCTGAGAATCATTGTGAAAAAGAATAGTGAAATGGTACCTAAATGAAAGGAGAATAAGGCAAACCAAAGAAAAGCTGAACAGATGGTGTGACAAATGATCTGAAAGACCAGAAGAAAACAAACTGGGAAAGGAAAACACAAGACAAGAATATAAAAACGAAAAGAGTGAGAAAACGAAAATTAAATAAGGCTATTAACCGAAGTTTTTTTAAGAACGGAATCGAAAACAGTAGCTTTATTTTGTTTTTTTGTTTAAGTCTAGTTTTAAGACTTGTATGCAACCGGGCATTAGTGTCATAAGGGAAACGATATGTTTCGTTTTGGTTCCAAACGGAAATGAACAGTATTTTTCGTTCACAGTTCCCGATATAAACCGACAAAAGATTGTAGAACTCGAGAAAAAGGCTATTTTGTAATTCTGTTTACACCTGTCAGACATCTTTGTTATCTTACAATTCACTCATTGACATAGATCCATTTTGAATAAATCAACCTTGACCTAAATTGTTAAAAAATGTGCGTAGCCTACAATACTATATACTAGACGATGTTGCGTAAAGTAACTTATTTTTAGAGTAAATATTTCATTGACCTCAACCTTCAATTAAATTCAAGGATGATAATATTTATCTAGATAGTCCCAAAACTTTTTTAAATCAGAATAATGTTTCGACAAAACAAAACACAAACAGATATTATTTATCCAGTAAAGTATAAAGTCCATTGTACATTATACTTCTTTCAATACTTTTTTCAATACTAGCCAACTCTGACGTCATTTCAACTTTTGATACTACAGAATATAGTGGGGGAAAAAAATAAGAGACAGTGATAAATTTTATACCTTCCATCTCTTATTACTTTTCATTGCCAACTTAAAAATTTTTAGGTTCAGATGGCAGACAACAATTTGGTTATAGTAAATCAATTTATAAATATCGTTTAATTGTGCTGTTTATATTTAATTATATGATCTAAATAAACTTCTTATCATCTTAATAAACTACTAAAAGTTAAGTTGTAAACAAAAACTAAAAAGTTGGTGTAGGTACGACTGAAAAGTACAGAACTGTCATCCAAAACTACCTCCGGTAAAATTTTTGGTTGACAGTTCTGTACTTTTGTAAATACGGGTACTACAGCTAGTTATAAATAATTTTACTATAGAGAATCAAATTTTCAAGTTATTAATTTTTTATTTATATTATACACATGTTCAGTTTCTTTTTAGGGTTTTGTAGGTATGACCAAAAAACCCTTATACCGTCATTTTGTCGTCTGTCTGTCTGTCTGTCTGTTCGGTAAAAATTGTAGCCAAACGGCTAAACCTAGAGAGTTGAAATTTGGCATGCTTATACAACTCTTTGACCCGCACATAGGAAAAATACTAAAACATCTAAAAACATACCCCCCTAAAAATATAAACAAATATGTGCTCATCGAAAACAAAAATATTTTTTTTAAATTTTGAGTAGGGTATCAAATGAAAGCCCTTAGTACGTGGATTAACGATCAAATTTTTATTTTTGCAAAATAAATAATTTTGATGCGATTTTTGCCAAAAATGTGCAAAAAAAAATTTGTCCCACACCTGTAGCCCAGATGGTTTAAACTAAAAATCTAAAAAAAATCTAAGTAATGTATATTGGTGTGAACCGAAATAGTACAACAGGAATTTTTGGTCAGATTATGTTTTTGGAAAATAACGCATTTTTTGTGGTTTTTGGTTCACAAAGTACAAAAGTTATACCAATCTAAGACACTCACATGCATGGCGTGCGATGGCGACATGCGTTAGAGCACTCTTAAACTGGCTGGAAAACGAAGGGTTTCAAGTTCGAGTACGGACTGAATTTTATTTTTTCTGTTTTTTTTTTTTGCATTTTTACTATGTTGAAATTATTTTGTCAAAATTCTAGTTATATTTTGACAAATGTTGTATTTAATTTTTAAGAGCGTAAATTTAATAACCAGTCTTATTATATGATTAACAGACGATAAATTATTTTAAAAATATCGTTCATTTTGCCGTGATTACTACAAAGTAAAATTTGTCCTACACACTCAGCATACCGTCTTCACTTATTATATACCTGTGTGAATATTCACACTTCACATAAATTTTTTTAATATATTGTTTTTATTTGGCTTTCTCTACAGAAACCAAAAAAATCTTTGTAAAATCTTTGTAATAAACAGACAATATACTTCATTGATACATCTTTATGCTTAAGCCATGCATTTGTGCTATGGATCTATTAATCTATTATAAATGAGGCTTAACTCTTTTTATTTCCAGAAGTGAAAAGTTCATTAAAAGGGCGCCGTCATTAATAGGCACGACATATATCGATAAGTATAGAAAGACAATTAGTTCAACTTCCGGGTATTTTTTAATCACGGTATCAGCCTGAAATATAATGTGACGTAATTTTAGAGTATTACTGTATTCTGATATGTTATTCTACAAGATAAGAATTAATTCTAGGAGACATCATTTGAGTCAAGAAATATTAGCATGAGAATGCATTTAATACCAAGTTTATCGCAGCCACGTGTTAACGATAAATTAAATGAAAACTCTTATCATTTGTAATAATAGACTTGTAGATTGATATTAAATAAAAAATATTTATTTTGCACCTAGAATAATAGCAATCACAAAGTATTATGAAGCAAAACATTAAAATCTTATTCCTTAAGAATGTTATTAATTACTGAATATTAAACAGTTTCAAACGCCGCCCTTTAGTGACGTAGCTGTCCACAGGAAATGTCAGATGCTAGAGGTCTGCACGGACCTATTTTGGACCACCATACCTAGGGTGATCATTTTCTTGGAGAAGGCAATGCGGGACGGAGCAAAAAAAAGGTCGTCACTTCCGAAATATAAGTGAAGAGCAAACAAAAAAAAGGTCCTCACCTCCCAAATATAAGTAAAGAGCAAAAAAATGGTCTTCACCCCCCAAATATAAGTACAGAGCAAAATTCGGCCCAGGGGACACCAAATAAAATGCGGGACGTCCCGCGAAATGCGGGACGAATGGTCACTTTACCTTTACCCGGCCCGGCCCGTTATGTTTCCAGTCCGGCCCGGCCCGAGCCCGAAAATATTAATACAATTATTGCATCTACCCGGCCCGAACCCGACAAAATTTTAAATTCGGCCCGAATAAACCTCGTTCAAAAATATTATAATACAAAAATTGCTAACAATTTGTAATAATTATAATACTAGAAATTTAAAAAAATATATATTTTTTAACGAAGGTTTAAAAATATATTATTAAGGCCCGATCTTTCCACCTTCAGATAAAGTTCCAGGTAACTATCTGACAGATAAGGTTATTTATAACTTCATCTGCTGAATAAATGTCAATACCAGTCAGTGAATCCAATACGTCAGTCTCATTATCCGTTAGATAACTATCCGATAGATACATTTGTATAGAAAGAAGGGATGACATTTATTCAGCAGATGAAGTTATAAATAACCTTATCTGTCAGATAGTTACCTGGAACTTTATCTGAAGGTGGAAAGATCGGGCCTTAAAGGTATTATTGTTTTTATCCGGCCCGAGCCCGAATATAATACATGTGCACCACCTGGGCCCACGGGCCAAGCCCGAGCCCGTGCAGGCCTCTATTAGATGCGTGCCAATACGTTAATGATGCGCATTATTTTTTCATTTTGATTGATTTTTAAAATAGGTGATCAAAATATAAACTGAAATAAACAAAAATTTATGTTTGACATTATTAACAAGAGATTGCATGATGCATGAATGTGCATGTTCTCAAGAGTGAGATGATCGCGGGACGTCCCGCTTTTTGAACAAAAATAGATTGTCCCGCGCGGGACAGCTAAAATCACGAATTAATCAAATTTTTTTGTCTTGTTCATCACTTGGAAGTGAGGACCTTTTTTTTGCTCATCATTTCTATTTTTGGGAGTGAAAACCATTTTTTGTTTTGTTCATCAGTTCTATTTTGGGAGTTTGGGAGTGAGAACTTTTTTTTTGCTTATCACTTCTATTTTGGGAGTGAGGACCTTTTTTTTGCTCATCATTTCTATTTTTGGGAGTGAAAACCATTTTTTGTTTTGCTCACCAGTTCTATTTTGGGAGTTTGGGAGTGAAGACCTTTTTTTTTTGCTCATCACTTCTATTTTGGGAGTGAGGACCTTTTTTTTTGTTCGTCACTATTATTTTAGGAGAGGGTCTTTTTATAAACATTTTTAAATATTTTGAACTGTATATTTTATTAGGTTGTCCCGCTTTTTGCGTCTTAATCCCGATTTTTAGGGTTTTGTAGGTATGACCAAAAAACCCTTATACCGTCATTTTGTCGTCTGTCTGGCTGTCTGTCTGTCTGTCTGTCTGTTCGGTTAAAATTGTAGCCAAACGGCTAAACCTAGAGAGTTGAAATTTGGCATGCTTATACAACTCTTTGACCCGCACATAAGAAAAATACTAAAACATCTAAAAAACATACCCGCCTAAAAACATAAACAAATATGTGCTCATCGAAAACAAAAATATTTTTTTTAAATTCTGAGTAGGGTATCAAATGAAAGCCCTTAGTACGTGGATTAACGATCAAATTTTTATTTTTGCAAAATAAATTATTTTGATGCGATTTTTGCCAAAATTGTGCAAAAAATTTTTTGTCCCACACCCTGTAGCCCAGATGGTTTAAACTAAAAATCTAAAAAAAATCTAAGTAATGTATATTGGTGTGAACCGGAATAGTACAACAGGAATTTTTGATCAGATTATGTTTTCGGAAAATAACGCATTTTTTGTGGCTTTTGGTTCACAAAGTACAAAAGTTATACCAATGTAAGACACTCATATGCAAGGCGTACGATGGCGTAACGGGTTAGAGCGCTGGTGTCGGAAGCTAAAATTCTCTGGAAAACGAAGGGTTTCGAGTTCGAGTACGGAGTGAGTTTTATTTTTTCTGTTTTTTTTTTTGCATTTTTCATGTTGAAATTATTTTGTCAAAATTCTAGTTATATTTTGACAAATGTTGTATTTAATTTTTAAGAGCGTAAATTTAATAACCAGTCTTATTATATGATTAACAGACGATAAATTATT
The DNA here is from genome assembly GCA_963971575.1 of Liopterus haemorrhoidalis. Lineage (NCBI taxonomy): Eukaryota > Metazoa > Arthropoda > Insecta > Coleoptera > Dytiscidae > Liopterus > Liopterus haemorrhoidalis. The sequence goes on along the minus strand of OZ020619.1, from coordinate 30,007,236 downwards.
TAAAAAATATCGTTCATTTTGCCGTGATTACTACAAAGTAAAATTTGTCCTACACACTCAGCATATCGCCTTCACTTATTATATACCTGCGAAACCCTGAAATGTGTGAATATTCACACTTCACATAAATTTTTTATATTTATTTGGTAAAAATCCCGATTTGGTAAAATAATAATCTGGCAACCCTGGAGATGATACACGTACGTCGAATAGTAATAAGCACAACATCCGCGAAAACTACGTCACAATGGCAGAAATTTGAAAATGTAAAAATATTCTATATATATATATATATTAAATATATCAATGTGTATAAAAACTGCTTAATTTAACGCAAATTAAGCATTTCTATAAAATGATTATACATATGGCATAAAATAGTTTTAAACAGTTTTATTTAAGTTTTAGTTTTTTTAGTTAGGCATATCCTGCTGAAAAAATAATTCAATTGTTTTGTACCTATACAGTTGAGGTGGATTCGTGATAAAATGGTTGCCTACGAAGCACAGGGCCGTGGGTTCGAATCGCGGAGACATAATTTCATGATTAGCAGAAAATAGAACCGGTCGAAATGATACATGTTTTGTTTGGAATTCTAAGAACTAAAAAAATTGTTTTTCAACTCCTAATCTGTTTTCAAAATATTATAAATGCGATAAAAGTGCTCAATTCGTAAAAATATCTGAGAAATGATTTGATAATATTTGATATTTGTGATAAGTTTTTTTAGTATTTTTATTTATTTATCTTTTGTCGGTAAACAAAAATATGAAACGCAGGTTAGAGAATCAAAAATAATAAATACATTATTATTTTTTTAAATGTTTTTAAATGTTTCTCTGGATTATAGAGTGGGAGGTATTTTATTTCACATTGTTAACTAAATTAATGGCTCCCAAACATGAACCTTAACAAAGCGAGATCGACAACACCTCATACTTTTCGAAAATAAAATATTACGCAGAATCTTTGGTCCCATTCAAATTAATGATGAATGGAGAATCCGTAAGAACAAAGATATCCGAGAACTTTACTCAGGGCCAAGTATCACACAAGAACTCAGAGGCAGACGATTACAGTGGATAGGACACGTTATGAGGATGAGGGAGGAGAGAATGGTTAGGAAGATATGGCAAGGAAGATTGAATACCCGTCGACCAGTGGGAAGACCTCGCAAGAGATCTAATAAGTATTGGTATACAGGGTACTTGGCAAGATCTGACCATAAACAGATCAAGATGGAGGGCTTATGTGAGTAGGGGTAAAAATCAACCTGACTGATAGTGCCCAAAGAAGAAGAAGAAGAAGAAAAATTATAATGGATCCAGGACCAACGCAAAGCCGATCAGTTGGTGAAATTATACCGGTCACGTGACTTTTCAAAATTTTGGCAGCAAACCAGTACTAAGAAAACTGCTGCAAATCCGAGTAACATCGACGGGATAACAGATGATCTGGAGATCGCTGAACATTGGAGAACACTGCTAGAGAGTTCTGTGCGGAGTATTAACACTGTCTTTGTTGATAACTCCGAGAGGGTCTCTCCAGAAGATTGCCTAATCACATGTTCAAGCGTGCACGAAGCGGTGAAAAGTCTAAAATGTGGCAAATCTGCAGGTGCTGATGGTCTCAAAGGGAAACACATCTTCCATACACCTCCTGAATTACACATTTTGCTTCACCTTTATGATTGTACATCGACATCTACCTTTGAAACTAATTCAGACTGACATTGTTCCAGTTCCGAAGGGTAAGAGCGGCTCTGTGACATCCAGCGAGAATTATCGTCTTATCGCGATATCTACTGTCTTGTCTAAAATTTTTGAAAAAATTCTCATGACAAAATTCGTGGATTAAATACAGTGTGTCGACAACCAATTTGGTTTAAAAAAATTTCATGGCACAGATATGGCGATATATTTGTTAAAGTAAACTATAATGCAGTACCTACAGCGAGAGAGGCCCGTATTCTCGCGCTTATTAGACCTTAGCCGCGCTTTTAAACAGGTGGATAGAGGAAAACTTCTACAGATACTCTTGAAGAAGAACGTCTGCCCACGAACAACCTCTGTATTACACCACTGGTTTAATTGAGAACAAAAAAGATTTCACTGGGGCACAGCTAAATCTAGTGCGTTTATACAAAACACAGTACGACAGGGTGGCCTGTTATCACCTTCCTTGTTCAACATCTACATGGATGATCTTAGTCGACGGCTGAACGAGGAAAGGATTGCCTGTGTGGTTGGCTCATCACTTGTTAATCACATCAGCTATGCTGATGACATGGTGGTTTTTGCACCATCTTTGGCTGGATTAAGGAAATTGCTGGCACTGTGTGAATCTTATATTCTGGAGCATGGCCTAATTTATAATGTTAATAAAACAGAGTTTATTGTATTTCAGCCCAAGAATAAGAGATATACAGTGCCAGACATTTCGCTCAATGGTCAGTGCGTTAAGAGAGTACCTTCTGTATATTATCTTGGTCATATCATCTGTGATGATTTAAATGATACACCTGACATTGATAGGCAATGTCGCTCTGTATGTGTTAAAGCAAATATGCTAAACCATAGATTCTTTAAATGCAGTACTGTTGTACGTAAATACCTTTTCAACACGTTTTGTGGCTGCTCTTTGGGCTAACACCACCAAAACCGGTATTCGTAAATTAGTGGTTTGCTACAACAATGCATTTAGAGTTATCAATGGGTTTTACAAATATAGTAGTGCAAGTGAAATGTTTGTAATGAATGAAGTTAATACTTGTATGGCTGTACTTAGAAAATACGTCTATAGTTTACGTAGTAGATTACTTAAATCTAATAACATGTTGATTTGGGAGTGTCTACGCTTTGACAAAACGTTCCACACTTGTTGGTCAGCATAGCTGATATATTAAATATCTACTAACTTAAACTATACATTTATTCTCTAATGTTTGTTAAAATTGAACTCTAAATTTGTCTTGTTTTTGTTTTTGATATTTTCGTTAAATCAATATTATTTTGGCCAGGCAGGCTGTTTAATAAATTATTATTATAATAAAATATAGCTTATATATTGTAAAGTTATTTCGCTGTACGATTATTTTAAATTTGTTAGATTATCATTTTATTGGACATTAAATGGGGCACGTGCCCCCAGTACCCCCCTGAATACGCCACTGACGAAATATATAGGGTATATGTAGTTTGCATTAGTTATTGATTTATATATTAAGACTTCTATTTATATTCTTAGATTTTAAGGGTGGAGGTTAGTATATTTTTTTCTTGTAGTTACGTAACTTTGTTGGTTTCCTCTATGATATAGGTATAAATAATTTGATATATATTATTATTAGTACATATTATAAATATTTATATAAGATACTTTAACTCTGAAGTTATATTGATTGTGTTATTATTTTATTTAAACCCTTTTAACCAAATCCCATTTTTTACATAATTTTAAAAAATTAATAATTTTAACTCTTAATAATTTTAACAATTTTCCTTATTGTCATCTGACACTACCGATAGAGGCGCCACTGCATTGTACATCATGGCTGACGCAGATAGGATATTTTTGACAGGTTCAATGGTATCTTCATGTGATATTTATTGAAATTAATTTATTATTCAATATGAGGGTTGCGTTAAATGAAATTTTCCGTTTTCTCAGTGCCCAAGTAACCTCTAGGGTTGTAATTGAAGGTAATAAGGCTTTTTTGCCACGTTTCGGAACACGATGAAAACTTAGGTCTCTTTCACGACCTACTTTTGCATTGCAAAGAAAAACACAACAATTCACGTTGTATTTAATTTTTTCTTGCAATTTTAAAGACATTTTTTAAAAACTCGCTATGAAAACAACAGTATGCAAACTCGACTATCCTCCACCTGTCAGTTTCTCAAAATCTCACTAGAGGCGCTTCAGTTATTGTCAGTTGAAAATACTGAATTTATGTCGTATAAATAACGTGTTTATTATTTGTCTTGTTTATTTCAATACTTTATCAACCAATACCCCTTTTATATTAAAAAAATAATAATAATAATCATTCGGCTAACCCAGTTACTACGTCCATGCCATATATTTTTTTAATATACCGCTCTACTGTATATGTCCTGTATAAATCATACTTGGTTCTCATCGTTAACTACTTACTTCTTAATTGACACACAATATACCTAGCTAGTAGTCGTAAAATCAGCAGAGGGTATACTGTACATATTGTTGGGAAAATGCTATTCAAGACGGCGTTGGAAAAGAACAACAACAAGTTAGCAACCAGAAATAGATATGACAGTTAATTATTGAATAAAAATACATTTGTAAATTCTTAATTATACAATATATATAATTTATAATATATAATAAACATCCAGTTTTCTTTAACTAACACTGTCTCACCCCACCGTTAGGCGAATCGCAACAGTTGGTGGCAGCGGTGGGATTTTAATTTGAAAAAAATTTCACGGCAAAAGATAAAAAATATTTTGTTGAGGAAGGTCAACAGGGAAAAGTTTTTTGAAAAATCTTTTGTTCCGACGGTGTTCCTGCTGGTAGATAAAGAAGCAGAGAAGGCAAGAAGTGAAGATAAGGGAAGCAGTTATTTGGATGTAAGACAACAGGAACAAATACTGGAATCTGTTTTTGGCGGTGTACTGCTCATTCATCGAGTTGGGAGCCATTGCAGTCAGTTATTTGGAAAAGGTGACAGCTGGTGCAAGATTTTGGGTTACGTAAGTAATATATGTTTGTATTTCAGAGTTTATGGTCTTAATTGATGTCTAGAACTCAGGTTATATTATTTATGTACCTATCTGTAAATATTATTTAAAAATATTGCATATCTGCTGTACCACAAATTTTTTCAAAAAGGGTTTATTTTGTTAAAATTTTGTCGGGTTGCCTTTATTTTTTTTTAAAGCAAAGTATTGGCCGGTCACCATGGCGTAGTGGTTAGTGTAGCGATGCACTGGCTTCTAGATCATGAGGGCTCGGGTTCGAATCCCGGATATGGCACGGATTTATCAAAAATAAATGCATCTACTGGATAATGGCCTTAGTAGCTAAGTCCAAAAATTAAAAAAAAAAAAAAAACAAAAAAAAAAGCAAAGTATTGCTGGAATATTTGTCATTTTGCCGAATTTGGTATTGTAAAAAGTTGTTACAAAGGGGTATTTTGTACGAGATAAAGAGAATTTACATTTGCATTTATTCTGGTTTATAGAATTTAGTGTAAATTCCTTTATTAAAATTAAACAAATATTTTAGAGGGATACATGTTTCAGTAATTATTTGTTTGTTTAAATTTTATGTTTAAATTATTATAAATTGAAAATATTTTTAAAAGACCATAAGCTCGAAGTGCAAACTTGTATTGCTTAATGAGCTGACCAATGAAGTCTCAGGTGTCAGAATCACCAGGATTCTAACCCCAAACGACTGTCTCAACCCGGGGCAATTGTTGGGAAAATGCTATTCAAGACGGCGTTGGAAAAGAACAACAACAAGTTAGCAACCAGAAATAGATATGACAGTTAATTATTGAATAAAAATACATTTGTAAATTCTTAATTATACAATATATATAATTTATAATATATAATAAACATCCAGTTTTCTTTAACTAACACTGTCTCACCCCACCGTTAGGCGAATCGCAACAATATGTCGTAAAAACAGAGAGTATACGGGATAAAATAACCTCGTTTATAGCATCGCAATTTTAAAAAGTTTGGGGTATACGCTATTCATTCGAAACAAAGCAGAAGGTATACCGTATACCGTTGTATACCCTCCTAGCCCTAACTGTTTCTATATAAAAATAAAATAAATTTCTTTCTTTCTAAACTTATTTAATAAAATGAATCCCAAAGAAACAAAAATTATAACAATCACTTTTCGATTTACTTAGTTATTAATTTTATTGCAAATGATATACAAAAACATAACATCAAAGCACCATATAATTAAAAATTATGTATAATTCAACAAATAAACTTTTAATTATACATTTAATAGTGAAAATTTAATACTTTTCTAACCAATTCATGCATACAACAATTACTTCACACCACTTTAATTATAATTTAAATATTACTTACTTATAATAATAAACATAAACATTAAAAACACTTACCGTACTTGAGGCACCTATGGTGAAAACTTTAATTCAACAATTTAAATATGGACAAAATTCTACGTGACCCAATCAGTCGAGTTGTTGTAACCGAAATGGTGAAGACGCACGATATAGCGTGGACGGTTTTATACAAACAGGGTCATGAACGCTCTTACACTAGAAAAGGTCTGTGTAGCTGGTAGGGGAAGCTTGAGAATTTACTTTGCCATGCCGGTTGACATGACGCTTATAGATTATTTTAGTGCGACGTCACAATCGTCAAAGCGGGCATTTAAAAATGGCAGAGATAGGACAGGAAGTACATTGATGCTTATGGGATTATATATAAACAATTAAAGGCGCGCAGCCAGGATTTTTTTGGAGGGGGCCCAGTAGACAAAATTATTTAAATTATGAATAAGGTTCTCACATTTCTAAATTACAAGTAACAACCGAAAAAAAAACCTCTATTTTAACAAAAATGCTGTAACAAACAACCACATGTGTTTGGAGCTCTTGGGGGAGGGGCTTATCACTTATATTTTGACAAAAAAAAACTACGTGTTTTTGCAGCTCCTGCCCCTGAGATAACGCCCCCCCCCCTCAGGCCGCGCCTGCTCTACATACGATCTATGCAGACTACTGTCCGTTTACTAAGTGACATATTTGAACATACGTCATGCAAACCAATTATTAAACAATTAAAAATTCTGACAGTCCCGTCTCTATATATATACCATCCTACTGTTTATTAAGGAAAACGAAAACAACATCCTAAAACAGTGTGAAGTACATAAGCACAACACGAGAGGGAAGGATTTATTCTCTATTGAGAATAAACATTACCTATAGAGGCGCTGTTGTCGCTTACAAAATGGCAATTGGAACAGGATATTTTTGACATTTGCCATTTGATACACAACAATTCACATTGCAGTTAATTTTCTGTTGCAATTTTAAAGACATTTTATTAAAGTTTTCTTCACTTTAACACATACAAACAATGCAATTAAATGAGCCACATCCAACAAAATCCTATCCCGTTAAGTTCCAAAATATTCCGCTAGGCGTCACTTCAGTTATTGTCAGTTCTCAATACCGAAATATAAATATAGCTCGACAGGAAATCTGCCCCTGATTAAGGGTATAGACAGGGCCGGCGCTAGGATTTGCGAGGTCATGTGCCAGAGAAAGCGCGAGGCCATGTGCGAGATTGACAAGAAAAATCTAAATTAACGCGGTGGTCAAAAAGGGCTGGTTCAATAATGATGGACCACGCAAAATGACGGAATGAACGAGATACATCAGTCAAAATGTAATTTTCCTTACCTGGTGCTGTCCGCTACCACTCTATGTTTACATGTTAGATACTCCTATAATGTTTCAAATGTATATATTTTAATGAGGGATACATTTAGTGAATGTTACACTTTTTTTTTTCTGTGGCATCTATCAATAATAACTTTCGGCTGTGTGATTTTTTCTCGTATTCGGGGAATCACAGCGCTTCAAAGCTGATGCAAAGCACTACACCCGTTTCCTTCTTTCTAATTTCAGCGCGCTCGAAAACTACATATACAATTTAGATGGGAGTTTGGTGTACGCGAGTACGCGCGGTTCAGAAAGTTCGCACCATACGCGAGGACTGCTGGGCCGAGAGGCCATGTGCCACTGCACATGCCTAAGGTGAATATGCGCCATTGCAAGATACGTCTGAACGATGGTTTCGGCGTTTCAAAAGTGGTGACTTTGATCTTACAGACAAAGAACATGGAAAACCTCCAAAAAAATATGAAGATACAAAATTGGAAACATTGTTACAGGAAGACGATAGTCAATCACAAAAACAACTAGCAGAGCAGTTAGGCGTTAGTCAACAAGCTGTTTCCAATCGCCTACGAGAGATGGGTAAGATCCAGAAAGTCGGCAGATGGGTTCCACATGTATTGAATGAGAGGCAGATGGAAAAACACAAAACACAAAACGAAATTTTGCTTGCACGATACAAAAGAAAGTCTTTTTTGCATCGTATCATTACTGGCGATGAAAAATGGATTTATTTTGAAAATCCCAAACGCAAAAAATCATGGGTGAACCCAGGCTCACCATCCACATCAACTGCAAGACCGAATCGCTTTGGCAAAAAGACAATGCTCTGTACTTGGTGGGACCAAAAGGGTGTTGTCTATTATGAATTGTTAAAACCTGGTGAAACAGTTAATACCCAACGCTACCAACAACAACGAAAGAAGACAGCACAAGGTAATCTTTCTTCACGATACCGCTCCATCAAATAAGGCAAAAGCAGTTTGCAACACATTGGAGGCACTCAAGTGGGAAGTGCTACCCCATGCCGCTTACTCACCAGACTTGGCCCCTTCAGATTACCACTTGTTCGCATCGATGGGTCACGCACTTGCCGAGCAGCACTTTTGTTCATATGAAAATGTGAAAGAATGGCTAGATGAATGGTTTGCGGGGAAAGGGGAAGAGTTCTACTGGCGAGGTATTCACAGATTGCCTGAAAGATGGGAAAAATGTATAACTTCTAATGGAGCATACTTTGAATAAATAAACTTTTACTGTTATTTTGAGTGTTTATTTAAAAAAAAAATCCGCATTTCATACTTGTAGACCTGGTATATGTCAATTAGGAAAAAAATTGAAAAACGTTTTAATAGAGGGAGCCTTTTATAATATAATGGAGTTTAATACATTCAAAATTGTGTAAAATTTTTGTAAAATTTTATATTTTTCTATTTAGTAAAATTGTGTAAAATTTTTGTAAAATTTATGTAAAATAACTTGACTTACGTTTCTGTATCTTATTTATACAACTAGCTTCAATAAAGAATTATTATTATTATTATAATTTAATTGATTAATAAAATTAATAAAGTACTTTTACAGATATTCTGCGACGTGTTAACTAATTTATTTATATTTATGTTTAAAACATGACATTGTAAAGTAACGGTAAATAACAATAATTTTAAGCAAAATAAATAAACAGTTTTTTATCCATCATAAAAACCAGACTACAATATAAAACGAATTTTGCAACTTTTTATCTCGCAGTTTTAAAAAGTTTAATGCACTTTTACTATGCAATGATAAGATTATAGACGTTATTTTTTTGTCTGGTTATTTGTTATTTTTATATCCTGACCATAAACAGTAAGTAAATAAACTATTTGTAAATTTATATTAATTGGATTATTGTAAAATTAAATGATATACACACTTTTCTAAAACAAGGCAATATTTCAGAAACAATTTCAACTTATGTAAACAAGAATGTCTAGAGAATATAGAGATTAGATCACAGTATCGTTATCAGTGGCTCTTAAATTTTTAATGAACCACTTTAAAAAAACGATTTGATGTATGGACCTTCTCCCCGCATAATTCTGTCGCCCCTCGTGATAACACCACAAAACCGGGTAGTTACTTTCCAGTGCTGGAACTAGGATTTTTGAGAAACTCATACGTTTTTTTTCTACGTCCATCAAATAATAAGTGCAAAATGTGTCCAATTGTAAGCACATAAAGTGCATGCGTGTTTAGCCGTGAATAATGAACGTTTTATACATGACAAGTTTTTTGTTTAATAAGTTAGTTAACATTTTTGGCGCTCAACAATGATGGCTATTTGCAGAGCCGCAGTAAGGAAAACTTGCGCTAGGGGCAAAACTGCGTTTTGGTGCCCTTGGCAAATAAATGTAAGTGATAAGCAAAAACAAGATTCTCACCGCCCAAAATCTAGATGATGAGCAAAAAATAGGTCCTTACCTCACAAATTCCAAGTGAAGAACGAAAAAAAAAAAAAAAAATGATCCTAACCTCTCAAAATCCAAGTGTAGAGCAAAAAAAAGGCCCTCACTTTCGCAATGTGGCGCCCTTTTCCTTAGTGCGCTAGGGGCCGTCGGCCCCTCCGCCCCCCCTTACTGCGGCTCTGGCTATTTGCGTCTCACCCAGCCCCTTTGTAACTAGAGTAATATTTATTAGTAAATAAAACAATAAATAATAATATTTTAAGCAGTGTTGTAGGTTTCAATCAGCAAATGGTTCGGTTGCCATATTGATGACGTCAGTTCGAAAGTTTTACAACGGACACTCAGAATTTCTGTGTTTTTAAATTAAATTAACTATTTTTCTGAAGATAAAACTATATAGTTGTAGCAGTGGCGTCGCTAGCTCTTAAAATTTGGTGGGGCCAGGAAATATTTTTTTATCGTTTACATATGAAAATACAAGTAATGACCTAAAAAAAAGGTCCTCGCTTCTAAAATATATTTTTTTCCAAGCAATTCTAGGGGGGCCAACTGGGGGCCAGAGCAACTATTAGCCATAAAACAAAATCTTATCGTATCCATAGAAAAGACAAACTATTATTTTTTTTAATATTTTTGGACTTAGCTACTAAGAACATTATTATTTTTGTTTGCATGTAAATATAAACAAACTAATAAAAATTCATTTATTGTTTCTAATTTATTATTTTTAAGCCGTCTAGGAACTTTAACATGTCAAATAATTATTATATCTAGTCACCATTGTATATCTGTCGCCATGGATATGAGCTTGCTTTCATAATTTGCTATGTTGCAAATGAAATAACTAACTTTATTAACATTAAATGTGAAACATGTATGTTGCTCCTTAAATAATTCATCCGGTACATATTCTGTCTACTACTTTTCATAATATGTAACTGCCAGTGGCGGATCAAGCCTTCGCCGGGCCCAAGACATTTTTGATTTTCGGGCCCCCAACCTATGATTTACGGGCCCTCAACCTAGAGGCGTTCAAAGTGAAGAGAGAAAAAAAAAAAGGGACTTCACCTCCCAAATCCAAGTGAAGAGCAAAAAAAAAGGACTTCACCTCCCAAATCCAAGTGAAGAGCAAAAAAAAACAAAAGACCTCACCTCCCAAATCCGGGCCCTTGAAAATTACGGTCTCAAGACAAATGTCTTTTTTGTCTCATGCGAAGATCCGTCACTGGTAACTGCAATAATCAGGGCCGGTATTATCATTACCAGGCGACCGCCTAGGGGCGTCACGGGGACATTTTTGGAGTTACGAGCACGAATTGACTTTAATTGTTGCCACTGTACTCTTTAATACTTCTTCGGATTGCACGGACACGCCTGCAGTCTTTGAAGATGGCTCTGTCGCCCTCTTAAGCTCATGCAAATCCGTTGAGTTCGTGGTGTAGACATCATTAGCCGATGTATTATGGTTATGGTTCACCATAATTGGTAAGCGACCGAAAAATATTGCGATGGGGCGGCCAAGACAATCAATATTGATCACGCATCATCATGCTTATGGAAAGTGTGAAAAAATAAAACATTTATGAGATTTTTTCAACACTTTACCATTTTTTAACTGTCACCGTAAACACTCATTTAATGCACAAAAATAAGTGAAATATAGAACAGTTTGTTTAATAGTAAAATTCTGTTTTATTATTTTTCTTATGCCTCCATTGAATTATGAATTATGTCTTCCGTAGGGGAGCGAAAAAACCTCGCGCCGACCCTGGCTATAAATGAAACTAAATTAGGATAAAAAAAAGAAGGATACAATAAATCAGCGAGTAAATACATATTTACAACAATTTTATTGCTTAAAATACAGTAGGACAAGTGATAACATACATATGTAAATTCTGTGTTGAATCTATTATATAATTCTTAATAATTCGTAACGTTAGATATATCTCTTATGGTTAACATTCTGAGGCAAGTACACGTTTATCCATTCCCAAAATATTTGTATCATACAAAATTATACTGGAGTCATAGACAATATCACGAGTAGATTCTGTGACTTACAATATACACATAATTATTTTAATTGGATTTAATCTTTTCGCGCCGAGGACCGAATATTCTCGCGCGAAAAAATAGTGATCAACAGTCGAAGACCGTATTTATCAAATTATTATATTTAGACGACGATTGCCGTACGCTGCCGTTTTATGTGTTAGATGTGTTTATTCTAGTTTACAGACAAGTTTAATCTTGTCTGTTATTTTTATTTTTACTATTCTTCTAATTTCATTATTATACGTGTGCAACTTATCTTTTTCATATATTTTTCTCATAATAAACAAGTAAGTATATTCAAATAAATGTGTTTATTTCTACAAAAATATAACTATGGCATTTAAATATACGTTTTTAGCTAAGGACAATACTCAAGTAGAGACGCTATAACGCCGGTGAACGTACTTTACCAATACACGTATGCTATAACGACGAAGACCGTACGATTCCGAAAACCCCATAAATAGCAGGGATGGGGAGTCGGAGTCGGAGTCGGAGTCGGAGTCGGGAGTCGGGAGTCGAGGAGTCGAAGCTTTTTGGAGGAGTCGGAGTTGGAGTCGGGAGTCGGAAAAAGTTATCGACTCCCGACTCTTTGATTACATATTTATCAAGGATGAGAACAATCCGAAAACGAAAGTAAAATACCATACTACCAGAATTTTTTAAAGTACGGAAACAGGAACGACATTTTTTCTCTGTTCATGAACGAAAATGAAATTAAAAATATTCAATTCCGGTTTCCTTCACGCTTTCCAGTTAAAAATTTAATTAATTTTTAGTCATATCTAATTTTTCTTTTTCTGTATACTTTGTTTATTATGTTAAAACGAAACTAAACTGGATTTTTATTTTCTCAAGTTGTAACGGGCTTTGTGATTATTTTATGTTTCATGTTGGCAGCTAAAATTTATATGTCAAAAGAAAAAAGTGACATGTTATGAAAAATAAAGTATAGTCTGTTCCAAACGATTAGGCGGAACTAGATTTTCGGTTAGTTTCGCCTAATCGTTTGGAACAGACTAACCGAAAATCAGACTAACCGAAAATCTAGTTCCGCCTAAACCAAAGGAACAGACTTTATATAAAATACAAAACAATTTTTTTTTTTAAACTAATATATTTGAAAATTTGTATTAATAATGACTCAATAGTCAAGATGAAATGAAAATGACATTTTATAGAAACAGCTCACCCAAACCCACGATATTTAATGTAAGTATAGTCTGTTTCTTTGGTTTAAGCGGAATTAGATATCGAAATCTACTAACTTTTAAGGATTGAATGAAGCTTTGTATCATTTTGTTTAACAAAAGCCCACTTTGATAGTTAAAAAGTGAACTCGTGATAAATTAAGAAAATAAAAATTCCATTTAGTTCCGCTTAAACATTTGGAATAGACTTTACAATTTACCAGTGAAAGGAGTCGGGAGTCGGAGTCGGAGTCGATTTTCGAAAATACCGACTCCGGAGTCGAGAGTCGGGAGTCGATAATTTTTCTGTCGACTCCCCATCCCTGATAAATAGCCCGTCTTATGGGCATTGCTATTATGGAAAATAGCACGTCGCGAAAGGGTTAATTGTGCAGCGTACTAGTTCTTCTATTTAGACAAAATGTTGGATAAACGAATGAGCTAAGCCGCAGTCTTTAAACAGAAAGTGAGAAAAGGTAATATAGTTTTATAAATCAACTAGCTGGAGTACCTGTACTTTTACAGTACAGTTTTTGTAATGTATATTTTTGCTGTAACATTTTTGCTGTTAAGTCACTGTTAAGTTGCTTAAGTTGCTGTTAAGCTGTAAGTATAATTAGAGAGATATTTCAAAAGTTTAGCTTTAGGGTTTCTTTTTTTATTGTTTTCAAATCTTGCTACGTTCAGCTTTGTAAAACTTATGTTGATTATTATTTTGTAAATAAATGGTCGCCATTTTGAAATGGTTAACATAAAAATATGACTTTTTGGTGTCATTGTAAAGCTAATTTAATGTACTTTTAGGAAAAAAATATAAAATTATCGATTCCCTATGCTTGATCAAAAGTTGACATCATTTCCCGTGAAACCGGAAGTGCCTCAGAATTCTTATAGTGACCTTTAGGTGGGCCTTTTTGTCTAGTTTAACTTTTGTTCTGAAGATTTTTTGTATCTTTACAAATAAAGGAGATTTTCGGGGTGCCCCGTTTGAAACAAACACCCTGTATTTTGTATTTTGTTTTATTACTAAAAACATTTTTTGCTTTATATATTTTTCTAAGTCAATAAAAAGGGAGATATTTTAAGTTTTTTAATAGTTTTAACAGTTTTAACCCTGAAACAGCCTCTTAGAGTAAAAATGCCTTATAGCCTATGTTCAAATCCTGGTTCTAATCTATCATCGTACCAAATTACGTGAAAATATGTCCAGCCATTTTTGCGTGAATTTGGGACAGATAGACAAACAGACAATAATTGATTTTTTTGTGTGGATATTGACTTATAATCATCTGAAACGTATGGAAACCAAATACGAGGCCGAATAAATAATAAATATATATATATATATATATATATAGCCTCCAATTTTAGAATCTGTTTTTGAGATGTGAATATGCAAAATGAACACAATGCAACAGCTAAAGCTAAAATCACCATTTTGTTAGTCAATTTTCATCACCATGTGCCACATGGTAAAAAGAAGATATTTGAATGCATTGTAGAAATGAACGAAACTTCATGAAAGCCCAAACAATGTTTGTTAGTAAAACCGCAATCAATTTGCAGTAAACAAGAGGCAAACTATTAAATATTGGCCTCAGGGCCGCCGCGTGCCGGTGTTCACCGCACACGAGCGGTGAATGATTTTGTTCCTTAATCTACCTTAACAGCTTTTTTTTAGTACCACCCTATAAATTTTTAAAAAATGTCGACGACGAAAAATCGATATTTTTCGAAATAATAATCTGATCAAAAATTCCTGTTGAACTATTCCGGTTCCATGTACATTATTCAGAATTTGGTGAGGGACAAAAGTTTTTTGACACATTTTTTGCAAAAATTACATAAAAATATTTGATTTTTCAAAACTAAAATTTTGTTGGGACTATCTATGCATTAACGAGCTTTTTTGATATACCACTCAATATTTAAAAAAATATTTAATTTTTTGTTAAATACATATTTATTTATATTTACCCCGCTACGAATTTATTTGAATTATCTATAGTTTTCCTATATGTGGGTCAAAAATTTGTACAAGCATGCCAAATTTCAACTTTCCATGTTCAGCTGTTCACATGACGCATGAGTGACATTATAAGGTTTTTTGGTCATACCTACAAAACCCTAAAAACGTTACATATCTTACTACACCCATGTTAAATGGCGCCTTAAGACAGACTACCTCTAGGCTACACTCTGGCGACTGTACTGAATACATCAAGGTAAACGTAGATAAATATATACTCCAGATGTAACAAACGAGAAAATGGGATTATTCATGAAAAATAAAATGCCGCATTGAAAGGCAGTTTCTTTCAGCCAAATGTAGAAAGTATTTTATAATATATCCTTCAATATAAATACCTAAGGATTTGCACTCAGATGCTTGGCGTTGTTGCGTGAAAACGTTTGAACGATTTAAAATAAGGTGTTATCGATGGGTGACAAAAGTATCGTGGATGCATTGAGCGAGTAACATAATCATGGTCCGCATGAAAAACAGTAATCATTATAAGTATTTCCAAAATTCCAAAGAATATTAACCTTCTACAAGCATGCACAACAAATATCGTCTCCTACAATTCATCCGTCAAGGCAAGATACAATGCAGACGGGGATTTAGGATTCGTTGATTGTTATAGGAACCTGCAACCTTCGACAGTGGACCGGCATGGACTGTTCACCTGGTACAATTGAAAAAAAAGAAGGCATTCCTTCATTTTCCCATCATTTTTCAAAGGTTAGACATCACCATGGTTATTCTCTTTTTGATACAACAGCTCGGAATCTATACTTTGGCCGAGTTAGTTGGTTTGTGTGTATGTACGTTATGTATTAGGTCGTCAAGGATGAAATTTGTAGAAAAAAATTGATGTGAAGTGTGAATTTTCACACATTTCAGGGTTTTGCAGGTATTTAGTAAGTGAATGTTGATTATTTGGGATGCCAAAACAAATTTTATATTAAATTTTTTTTTTTAAATTTTAATTCGAACGCCTAATACCATTATTTAGGTTTCTAAATATGTGCAGTATTTTTTATTTTTTTTATATAGCAAGGTTCTTTAAGATTTTGAAAATTGCGCCTATGGCTTTCATTGGTTGTTATAAGCTCCGCCCCTCTGATTTCGTGTACATTGAAACAGAATTTAATTATAATTTCAACAATTTCCACTGGTTATTAAATTTACGCTTTTAAAAATTAAATGCAATATTTGCCAAAATATAACTAGAATTTTGAAAAAATAACTTAAACATAAAAATGCAAAAAAAAGCAAAAAAAAATATTGTCTCTTCTCGTGGGCATCGAACTGACTTAGTTGGGTGAAAAAGCCAGCGCAAGTACCACTACACCAAGATAAGCCTTCCATTCGAGAGTGTTACAAAGCTATAACTTGTGTTTATTATTAGCCAAAAAACACAAAAAATGCGTTTTTTTCCCAAAACATAATCTGATCAAAAATTCCTGTTGTACTATTCCGGTTCACACCAATGTACATTACTTAGAATTTTTTCAGATTTTTAGTTTAAACCATCTGGGCTACAGGGTGTGGGACAAAATTTTTATTGCACAATTTTGGCAAAAATCGCTTCAAAATAATTTATTTTGCAAAAATAAAAATTTGATCGTTAATCCACGTATCAAGGGCTTTCATTTGATACCCTACTCAGAATTATAAAAAAATATGTTTATTTTCGATGAGCACATATTTGTTTATATTTTTAGGGGGATATGTTTTTTAGATGTTTTAGTATTTTTCCTATGTGCGGGTCAAAGAGTTGTATAAGCATGCCAAATTTCAATGCTCTAGGTTTAGCCGTTTGGCTACAATTTTTGCCGAACAGACAGACAGACGACAAAATGACGGTATAAGGGTTTTTCGGTCATACCTACAAAACCCTAAAAAGGCAAAGTTGGTTGATAACTTACATATACATATAAGGAATTATTTTATTCATCAAAGTATGCACCCATATCGTCTATACACTTTTGCCATTTAAGTGGCATGTTATTCAGGCCGGTAGTATAAAACCCTGCAATTTTGGGAGAGGCGTCTCCCCCGGAACCCTGCAAGAGCCGTCACTGTTCTGTCTGTAAACTTACAGGTTTGCGCAAAATTGAATTATAATGCTCGAATTCATAAAAATTTAGTACTGTATAACGCTTCGTTATATCAAATTTCTATAGAAAGGGTTCGTTTCTATGGAAAGGAAGTACAGGTCCCTCAGTTAGTTAATAATAGGATCCCAACACCCAAATAGGCGTATAAGGGGCAGAGAAGGTAAGTTCTCCGTTTCTAGCTAGTTCATAAAAAAATTAATTTAACTGCATATATAAGTCACAGAATCATAGTTTTTCGTTCTTCATTCATTCATTATTTTATCAAACATAATACTTAACTTAAACTATTTACATTTAAAAACAAAGTGGAAGTGGAAGCGTTGTCAAAATTATTGCTTGGTTATTCCTGCAACGAAAACAAACGTATATACAGAAAATATCTCTTATCAATGTTTAAAATACTGAAAAGGAATGTACATTTTACCTAATTATCGTTGAAACGTGAGCAAATTATATTTAAAAATAAAATTGTATTTAATTTTAATGTGAGTAGGTACTCAGTCTTAAAATTTTTAGTTTATAGGTTCATATAAATATGTCCACATAAAAAAAATAAAAATCTGAAATTTTAATTTAAAGGATTTCGCAAGTATTTAGTTTGGGGAAATTTTTGCTGTAGTGTTGAGAAAGATTAGCCGAGTTTAATCTTTTGTTTAAACTCGGTTACAATATAACAATCCCATAAGTAACCATAGCAACCATTTTTTAACTATTTGGTTACAGTTAACTGGGCTTTCAGAAACCGGCTCTAAGGGCTGGTTTCTATATACAAATATTACCAACTTTATGAAATAAAATGTTAAGTGTCATAATGAAACTCAATTCAGTTTCATAATGAATTTCTTATAAATGAAAATAGAAAAAAAAATCTAGTTTTTATGTTCTTTCATTTAATGTACCATATTAAATTTTTATAAGCAGTTCACTTTTGTAAGAACAAACTACATCTGGTTATTTTGGTGATTTTTATAGTGTGTTACTGACTTTTAGAAATTTGGTTATATTGTAAAAAAAGCTTTACAGTTTTAGGTTATGTTTGTATTATTTTAAGTTAGTATTATATTTACAAAATATTTAAGATATTCAAAATGAAATATGACAAATGATATTTTTTTAATAACATATTTATAATCTGACTTCAAATTATTTTTCTGTAATACCAACATGACATACAATTTTAAAGGTGCAAACTGTTGAAAACAAAATTTCCTCTTAGTTAGTTTTTACAAAAGTGAACTGCTTATAAATACAATTACTTTTTTGAGCAATACAAAATTATTGTCCATTACTGTCGAAAAAATAAAATAAATAAATAATAAAACAATAGGATCCCAACGTCTAGCTATGCGTATAAGGGGCAGAGAAGGTAAGTTCTCCGTTTTTAGACCACCGAACATAGATATGAAAGCCAAATGGTCAGTGTGAAGTTTCGACTGGTCCTGTTATCCCTATATAAACAGGTACTCAGCCTCAAGTATTAACTACTGTATATAAATAATTTTCTAGTACTTTTTCTATATCATGAAACTCTATATGCATGCCAAATTTATTTAGATTCAGCCGTTTGGCCTCAATTTCTACAGTACAGACTAGGCGCGCACCCAGATATTTATCTTGGAGGGGGGGGGGAGGCTTAAAAAACAAAATTGTTTTAAAATGATAGGAATCGAGAAATGAAACAAGTGCTGGTCTAAAGCACTTTATTTTCCAAAGTGTTGACCTAAAAAAAAGGTCCGCAGTTTCTAAATACGAGTAATTTCCTAAAAAAATGTCCTCGCTTCGAAAATACAAAATGATGACCTAAATCACTTCCAAACTACGAGTGATTAACTCGTATTTTTTATTTACTAAAAAATAGCTCATGAACTCTAGAATTCAAGTGTATTCCTTAAAACCACTGAACCCACTTGTTTTTTTTAGCTGTTGGGGAGGAGCTTAGTTGAGCCTCCCCCCCTGGGTGAGCGCCTGGTACAGTCAGATACAAAAGTGAATAAATGATTTTCTTGTTTTACTTACGAAATCCTTAAACACTCCATTTTTGTTTTAAAAATGTGTCTTACTTTGCTTATGAACCCATCTTGTTAAATTTATTTTAATAAAATAAATGCGAATTTATGTGTAATAGTTTATTTTGCAGCAATTTAAAACCTTTTTACAAAACAACTTAAATAATACTTAAACAATCATCAAAAATCTTAACAAAAAAATTTTTACAGAATAAAATTAATTGGAAATGCCTATAAATCAACAAAATAATAATTCTATAAAAATTCAATTATTAAAATACTGGCCAATATCTTACAAAGAATTCTTAAGGCAAAATAATCTCACTTCTGTTAAGTACAATACATAAATTTTAATTTAGGTAAATATTCAGCCTTTATTTTACAAATTGTGATGTTCTATATACAATGTTTTTAACAATAATTTATTCTATATCTTTTTAACAAAATTTTTAATCGTAGACTCTTAAATTTATAGAAAATGTGATATTTATATTGCAAATCGTTCATATCACAAATATTTTAGGACTAATGTCCCTGGAATGTTCATAGTTGCAAATGCATCGTTTTATATAAATGCAATTCTGACATATTCTTGGTAAAGTATACAAATATTTAAAATAGCTTTTAGTAAATTTTGGACATCATTAGGCAGCAGTCTGACTGGTCGAGCGCCGTCGTGTAACGTAGCGCCGAGTCGTGTAGTGTCATTAAAAAATTTAAAGCTGGTCTGACTGATCAAGTACTGTCGAGTATTATCGATCATTCAGTGTCAAGTAAATTTGTTTCTCACTTGTCAAATAGTGCATATTCCAACCTAAAATAATACTATCAAACAGTTAATACTAATTAGCGAGTCCATTTTACTCTATATTGTAATTTTTTTTTTTTTGACGTTCCAACTGTCAAATAATATATGGTTATGAACTGTATATGCTTAAATGCGCATGTGCTATTGCCTCGAGCGTCGTGTGAAATTCAAACCGGTTTGAAATACAAACAATTTGATGCTACTTGACAGCAAACGATGGTTCAGTGCGATTCATGCCCTTAGTTAATGTGTGTTTGAAATTTGCTCGACAGCAAATGATCGATAGCACTCGATCAGTCAGACCGCGGCCTTATACTGATTTATAATATATCTAATAGTCCGGAAGGCAGCGTTACAAGTGCCCTGGTCATAACATCCCGATTGATTCCTATTGGAAATTATTCCTTTCGAGTAGTAAGTTGATGATGTAAGCGTCTGGTGCGTTGGTAATGGTGGGACTGGTCGTAAGAAAATGTACATCTTGTAAAAAAAAAAAAGAAGTAATTTCAAGCCACTTGAAAATTTGCACAGTTATTGTTTAAGTGATAATAATAATAATAAAAAAAGTCAGCTGCGTGCGTAGTGGGGAGTTATACGCTAGTCGCATGTATAATCTGTCATAAAAAAAATATATTTAAAGTCATTCCAAATTCAATGAAACTTAAACATCGAACTTATCATTGTAACGAATCGAGTAGTCTATCAGAAACTTTCACAAACACCCGTCGGGAGAATTCCTTTGAAAGGTATTTATTTGGGATTTATAAAAAGGGTATATTTTTGAGAACTCAAATAATAAAATTTTAGAAATTTTATGTATCTTTAGAAATATATTTTTTAAATGGTTCTTTGTTCAAGGATTCTATTGGAGGATTCTATTCAAGGATGTTATTGCTTAATAACTCTGAACACTAGCGTCCCCTTGAACAAAGCTAAACCCCTTTTCCACGAAATACCTAGAAACTTCTCATAAAAACACACGACTCTCTGAAGAGGAGATCAGATAGTATTCAGTCTTGTTAGTAGTAAGAACTGAGTAGTGGCATTCGTAGAGGGACTGGTTTGGCATTCTGGTGGACAACTTGATTCTGTTTGTTTAATCTTTTTATTTTGAATTCATTTTAATTATCTTAACTTCTTTGTAAATATTACTGTTAATAAATTTAATTCATTAATTTTAAACCGTGTTAACGAGTGTAAAACCTTCACATTTAAACTTTAGTGAACAGCTTAGATCCAAACTTAAATACAAGATGCCTGTTCAGTCGGTTGGTAAGTACAACAATACATATCATTTAATTCACATATCGTAATGATGAACCCTGGATAACACTCACGCCTACTACCCGATCTCCTTTAGTCAGTAATCTCACTTCAGTTTGAGATTAGACGTAATATTATACCACAGGCTCGCTACCTAGTGGACAATAAAAGGTACGTTATAAAGTAACGTTACCGGTTCGCTACATTATATAATTAGAATAATAAAAACAACAATCAGCTGTTTGCACAAAGGAGGTAAAACCCAGTGGCGGCGTTAGGCGTCGGCGACGTCGGCGACTGCCGACGGTCTCGCGCTTGAGGGGGCTTCGCAAAAATTATTATAAGTTATTATTATAAGTTATTGAAAGTTTAAATATTATATATTAATTATGACATGATATTTTTACATTTCTCATTTCGCTTTGCTGGACAAAAATATGTTTATTTGTATATTTGTCGGTTTTATCATTGGATTCTATTACTTCGACTTTAAATAAATAACGTTTTCTAAGTATCATGCTCACAATTCCAGTAAGTACAGCTTCTGCTGAGAGAAGCTTTTCAACGTTAAAACTGATTAAGACCTACTTAAGAAGCACGATGAGACAAGAAAGACTATCTGCGTTATCAGTTTGGTCAATTGAAGCGGAAATAGAGGCTCGTGTTAGTTATGACACAATTTTGAAAAGATTCAGTGAGGCTAAAAGCAGAAAATTTCGCCTTTTTTAATTTGTGTTTGTTCGTGTAATTTTTGTTATTAATTCATAATTAACAATAAAACTCATATGGTACTGATAAATTTAAGTACCTATATAATTCAGCTTATTTAACGTTTATTTGACCTAAAACTTTAAAATCATTAATTTAATTTGATTGTGTTTAAAATTAATAATAACAGTTTTGAGTTGTGTTTATAACTTTGTATAAAATATAGTGTTTAGTGGCTAAAAAGTCAAGCCAGAACAAGGCCAAATCAGAGTTTGTTTTTATTATCGTTTTTTTTTTTTTTTTTACTGAGGAATGAAAGGGGCCTCGCAATACCTCGATGGTAAGACAATCAGCTGAGGGGTTATAATTGTTGATCATTTAACCTAAGCATTTTATAATATAATCAGTGATGTAACTGACGATCTTTACCCCGTTATGTCGGCAGCTGCCGATCATTTTTATTTAATATAATATGTAAACTATTCATTATAAAGTGGCTTGAAATCAATTTAGCTATAATTTTATTGTTTTAATCGCTTTTTTATATTAGACAACTTACTAATTACTATTCTTTCTACAATAGGTTGCTGTGCTTTCCGTCGACAAGAGTTAATATCTATGAGAATAGATGATATCCGGAATTTAAGATCTACAATTGCAGTAAAGTGCCGGTCACTAAAACTAAAATCACGTAACTAAAGAGTTTTTGTTATTATCGCAAAAGAAAATAATTGTGATACCGTAAAGTGACAACTTTACGGTACTAGTACTGTAAACATTTGTTTTCTGTTGATGCCTTGGTTATCATAATATCAATATTATAGTACGATTTAACAAAAATACATTGTTTTAAAGCATCTTTTGGATCTATTTGATAAAATAGAAACAAAACTACTATCATACATAGAATGTAAAGGGAGTAAGAAGTGTCTTAATATATTAGGTTTGTCTACTCTTGCCTTAGTAGCCTCATAGTTAGTGTTTATATTCGTAGCTGCACTGTTTTATCACAAATTTTACCTTGCAAATTATTTTAAATATTTGTACATCTTGATCGTTTACTAAGCAACCATTTTTAAATAAATGTTACACATTTTGATTCTTTTTTTAACAGAACAACTTTTTAAAAATCATATTAAACTTTACCAGGCATTTTTAAAATGATACATACAGTTTGAAAATATTGTTCTTTTAGGACACATGTTTAGTTTACAGTAAAAGTTTGTTCAATGTCGAAAAATGGTTGAGTTTGAAATGCTGTCGTAAACAGCTATTGTATACAAATATCTAAAAATTGGTCGCTTTTTATTTGGTAGTAGTTTCCAACATTTTCTGTAATTTATTCTCCACTAGATCCAGTCTTCAAGTGATGATTCAGAATAAAATGTAGTATTTATTCTTAAATACTTTGATGGATCTAAAAAATATGGCGGCAAAAAGTTCATAAATTATTGTGTTTGGATGTGTAGATGACAGGAAAATTTTAAAATATTAATTTTTATTATTTTTTAACCCTGTTGGAGATTGAAATGATGGGAAGGAAGCATCTAGGAGTAAAAATAGAGGATACGGGAAGATGTGAGAAAGATGTAGACCAATAGTTCCCAAACTTTTTCAATTCCCGGCGCCCTTAATGTATCAGAATTTTTCTGCGAAGCCCCGAGTCAAAACATTGGTCTAATTAACGCAGTTAGAGGAATATTGGAATATTTTCGCGGCACACCTGTAGCCCAGCTGAGGCGCCTCAGTGTGCCGCGGCCTACAGTTTGGGAATCGCTGAGATAGACGATAGATTTAATCAAGGAGAGAAAGTGACTGGAGTCCTAAACTCAATTATTTGATCAAGTCTAACAAAGTATTATGCACTTATTATTTAACATCATAATAAATAGTACCATGGTTTACAGTATCGAAATATGGCAAATAAACAACCAGTAGAAGAAAAAACTCCTACTGCGATGAATTTCAGAAAACGGAAAACGACTGTGGCAAGACTGGATAAAGTTCGAAATAAAATATTCGGGAAAAGACGAACATAACAATTGATATCATACACCGGTTCCAAGAAAAACAATTTATCTGGTACGGCCAAGGCCAGCAAATGGCCAAAGTAATAATTCCAAAACAGGTACCGTGGATGCAAACGGACAGACAAAAACGGGGAAGGCCTAAGAGCACAAGAATAAAAGGAGTGCTGCTGATTATATCGATTTGTAATCTGGCTCCAGGCGATTGGAATGACTCACAAAAGTAGCTACTGCCCACAGGAGCAAATTGGCAAAATATTCCGGCCCAGAAAAATAGGAATAAATTGGCCCCATAGGGTATAGAGTTGGCCTCATAGGATCAAAGACTCCATAGACCCAAGAATTAGTCCTATTGGGACCAGCCCACCAGGAAATTGCCGGTATTTCTGCGGGCTAGTCGCCAGTGACTGTCCATTATTTTGTTATTTACGATCATTGTCTCAAAACTAAATTTACAGAACTTGTGGACGAAAATAGTATGAAAAAAAACCGCCAGTGGAAGATTTTAATGGCCATCTATGTTGCAACATTGTATTTTTTATTGCCAAGTATCAAATCACTACGAAGTACTGGCCAGTTAAAATTAAACTGCCGTTGCAAACAGCGTCCGGTTTTACATAATTGAGGGAACTAGAAGTAAATGGATTCAAATACTTAATTTAAAGTTTCGAGAAAATTAGCTTCAAAGTTGATTGCTAGGAGAATTATTTAGTTTTAAGATAAGTAACATCGAATGACAAGTAACAGCGAATCTCTCTCCATCTTAATGGGTATCCATCAGTATTGTTCCTAGGATCTCGCAGTAAAATGATTCAAGCCTACTTAAATCGTTTTACCAGTAACTGAAATAGCAATTTTATTTTTTCAAGTTCGACAAAACGTGTCAATAAAGCGAATTCTGTTGAAATCGTTTTACTATCTATTAATAATAATGTTTAACTGACGAAATATGTACTCAGCTTAAATTTAGAAAAAATTGCACTTGAATCATTTTACTTCTAACCCCCTCAATTAATACGAATACTTATTGCGAGACCATGAAGCATTTGAGAAGGTTAATATAGAACAGAAGGCCTGGATTTTTGTCGAAAAAAGTGTTTCTTATGAACTATAACGCAAGGCTGCTAACTAGTTTCAAGTGAGAAGTGTTGACCAAACCTCGCACTGACTGGTAATTAGAACTTGAAACTGCATGTAGGTGGCAAATGGCTCATGACAAAGGACGAAATCAATGAAGACAAAAAAAAAAAAAAACGTTGGATTACGGAAAAATTTGGACGCAAATTATTTTAATGTTGAAATTCAAAAATTGGTAACATTTTATAATAAATATTTGAATTAAGAAAGTTGTTATATAGAAAAATAATTAATACTTGGAAATATCTATATATCTCAGAATGATTTGGTGTACTTTCTGTATTGTAAAAAATTCTTTGACAGGGTCCTTTTATTATTAGTAATACTTGAAGGAAAATAACTTTAATTTTCCTTCCCTAGTTTTTGCTGTTTCATTTCTAAATGATCTAAATTGGAAGTTTAAGATAGATTTGGCAATTAAGGGGGAGGATGGGATTGCAGCAAAGTTCTACAAACTGTATCACTCGGTAGAACGAAGGCTTGAAGAGCTACTGATAGGTGGATGGAGTTATACAAGACTGATAACTCGAGAAGTGCATACATGATGGACGGTGCCACATTCAAGAATGGACTGGTTCGGAAAGGAGACCAAAGGTTCGTCGAATTTTAAAAAACCTTCAATTTACACATACAAACACCCAGTCAATCAATACATGATCATGTTCCAAGCTTAACTTTACTCAATATACACAACTGGACTACTGTATAACACAGCATCTCTTCGACCTTGTATCACCAACAACGTCACCTGTGTTACCCGTAAATCTATTCACCGAAACTGGTGAAGTTGAAACCCCTGAATCAGACTCAGGAAGCGAGCTAACAGGTGTAGTAATACTACTTATCTCCGTCGTACTATTCCTAATCTGTGCTCTCTGTTTCTTTAGGTCAGCTAACGTGCCATTAATTGTTACGAATACTGTTACATTTATCTTTCCATTAGAGTCGGTGCTGTATGTCGTTTCATTTTGTGCATCTTTAGCTATAATCGAGGAATCTTCTAAATAAGAATCGTTGTCTTTTCCTTCTGGTGCTTTTCGATTTTCCGTTGCTACTAGTGCTAAGTGATCATTTTGATCATGGCCATTTGGTAATGTTTCTTCGTTTTGTGCTTCTGTTGGCGGAACACTATCTGGATTTTCATATCCCTGCAAAAGAAAATAGTACCATTAATATGTGGTTTCAACAGAAATTTTTAAGCAGTTTCAATATAGTGGAACGTAAGTAAGTAACACAAGGACACTAATAACTAAGTTTCGTTTTTTAACTTTACGAAATGCGTTGCCACCAAAAACCTACTGTGTTTTACAAAAAGATTGCCTGAGATTTGATCAAAATTTGCGAACCCAGTACATAAAACTTAAATAATAAGACATTTTACATTTTAATCATTACCTTCAAAATACCATTATTTGGCGTTACATATCGATACCAACGTCTTTTCCAGTTATGGAAACACGTTTTGTAGGCACTAGGGTTGCACTGATAAACTAGTTTGCCGATTACCGATTAATCAGCCTTGACTTATCGGCCGATACCGATTAATCACCTGCTGATTATATGGAACAGATATGGCATCTGCCAACTAGCGATTCATATATAGTACCTGATTGTACGGTTTGTATGATTGTATGATTTATTGCTATACTATGAGGGTTGCCTTTTATAATTTGGGATTGCGCTAAATTAGTGCTGCAATCTGGCAACTGACGCTTCTATCGTAAAGTTTGACATTTTCGACGGTATTCGTACTCAGAACGTTTTGACGTACGAGCGCTATTTGTGTTGTTTACAGTAACTTGAAAAAAATCATCTCGGCTAAAAATGGAATTAAATCGTGAACATTTTCGAGCGATTATTTTTTACAACTTTCAACGTAGAGTAACCCAACAACAGTGCATCGATGAACTTAATTCGACTTTTGGCGATGAAGCACCATCAAGGAGTACTGTTTATCGATGGTTTACCGATTTTATCGTGGCCGTAGTTCGCTTAAGGACGAATTTCGTGAACTTCGTCCAAAATCGGTTGTTATTCCGGTAATCATTGATGCTGTGCATGAACTGCAAGATCGTCATGTGGCTTAGCGTGAGATTGAGGTATCCTTGGGCCTTAGTGGGACCAGCATACATTCTCTATTGCATGAACATTTGGCCGTCAAAAAGATTTGTTCGCTTTGGATCCCACATAATTTGACGGCCACAAAAATGCGAGCTCTCACAAATCGGCTCAAAAAAGTGAATTTTTGAGCACTCAAAACGTCGATTTGATGGGTCATCCGCCGTATAGTCCTGATTTTGCACCCAATGACTTTTTTATTCACGCATATCAAGAATAAATTGCGAGGACACCGTTTGTTGATACCTGAAGAAGTGGTTGATGCGATCCAAATGCATGTTTTGGAGGTGCCTGAATCGGAGTGAAAATTGCTTCGAAAATTGATTCAAACGCATGCAAAAGTGTATTGATCTTCATGGAGAATATTTTGAAAAACAATAAAGCCACTTTTGGTGATAAATAATTGTTTTTCAAATCCCGAAATATAAAAGGCAACCCTCACACACTTATTCTTATCAGGTTCATGTTAAAAATTGCCGGGCAAAGAAAACTGGATTACAAAAAACGCCATAAAATTCATAAGGAAAAACTAATCGAAATAAACTCAACGACAGTCAGCTAAAAATTTTAAATGCATTACGATATTTCAAGTCGCTATTCCGCCTCTCCAGTTACTAAGTATTTCGCACGTATATTTTGATCAAACCTCATATGTGTCGTTTTTAGCAATTTCGGGTATTAGTTACCTATTAATTAACTGTGGATAAAGCTAAAACTTAAAACAAAAGTGCAGATGTGATACGAACTTATAAACTATAATAATTAGGAGACTGAAAATGAATGACTTCATAATTAAAGGAGAAATATGTTGGACACACGGTTTGTAGACTATATTATAACCTAACTTTATAGACTATCAGTCTACGGACCGTGGGTCGGACGTACAGTATGGAAACAAAAAGCAAAGTTAACTATTAATGCAGTTATATTCAACATGCATATGGAGTGTGAGTTTGTTATTACAATAAACTACTGCAGTATCTCGCTTTAATCTGTTAGCTCAGAATAATATCCAATGAAGAGTTATGGAGAATAACTTTCCTGTTTATGCCAGAAACACAATATTTTAATATCTACCAATATTCTGAGTTATATATGGTAGTACTTTCCAGATATTGTTATTTTCATTTAAATAATTTTACTATTTTAATGTGCTAGAAGACATTAATTTTCAGCCATCTATAGCATGGGCGGATCCAGGGGGGGGAGAGTGTATTTATAACCTCTCCTCAGTCTCCTTTCTCCAATTTTTTGCCGGTTAAATCGCTCCATCCCCTGGATACGTCCATGATCTACAGGATTTATACTTAGGTACAATAGGGCTCCGCCTATAAAGGAAATAAGGTTTCGACGTAACTTGTCAAAATAAATAAAATAAGCATCAAATGAAACAATGATATACATAATTTAAAATCGCCAAATATGTAGGGATGAGTATCAATGTACGATATTTTTTAGACATCGTTTATAACGAATTCTCCGTTTTTTGCAATCGATATTGAGAGACCAATGTTATCGGACTATCAATGTTTTGAGTACTGGAGGCAAGAAGGAAGGAGAAGAGGGAAGCTGGAAGGAGAATAGAAGAAAGAGAGGGATACTGGAAATAAAAAATATTGTAAAATATCCTCTACGTTATTTTATTTTTCATTGCTTTGTAAATGTTAATTGTTTGTAATTATTAATAGCCTAAACGCCGCAAGGCCAGAGGCGGCGCTAGCGGGGTCTCTGAGAGACCCCTCCATATTGCCCTTGCCCTCAGTTGCCCCCCCTAGAACTGCTTAGAGAAAAATTAATTTTAGAAGTGAGGATATATAAATATTACCCCCAAATTATACTAAAAAATTTCCTGGCTGTTACAGATTTTAAGAGCTAGCGCCGCCACTGCGCAAGGCCTAGGGGAAATAAAGAATATAATTCGTTTTGTATAAGAAACATTTAATATCTGGGGTTTACAGGTAGTGTTAAGGGGAAATATATTGAAAAGAAAAAAATAATCTTTCTTACACTCCCCCTCCCATTTTACCAACTTTTTGATCTCCCCTCGTATATCAATAATATTTTTAAGCGTGTTCTACATTATACTTTATTCGTCAATTTTCTAACCTTTTTTCTTTGAACTAGAAGTTGTCAAAGTTTTAATACAATTTATTTTTCAATTTTTTGGTAGAGAAAGAAATTCTTACACGTGTTTCAGTTCATTTAAAGTACCAACATAAATATATAATTTAATATATAATATCTTGTCAAGTGTTTATAACGTAGCTATTAGATTTGTAAAATTACTGATTTACGTACAAAACACAATTTATATATTCACCTATTCAAACCAATGATCAACAAAACACTATTAAACACGTGGTAATACAAAATATTTACAAGCGTAATTTTAATGTTGGTACTGTTGTTAATCTTGAAAATATTTTTAAGAAAAGTTTGTCCAAATCTAGTTTTGAATAAAGTTGACCTTGACTACATAAAGTGTTCTACACTGTACAATTTCACTGATTTATTTCTAGTACAAGTTATAGTCAAAGAAATAAGTATGAAAATTTGACGAGAATTGTATAATGTAGAACACGCTTTACAGAAATAACGATGTTGCAAATAATCGATGTTTTTTGTTTGCTATTTTTCTAATATCAATACTTTAAGAACCGATACCCATCTCTACAAATAAAAGAAACGCCGAAAAGCGGAGCTCTATTGTTTATAATAAATAAATAAATAATGGACTAAAAAGTGCTCCGAAAAATTATACGCGAAGTTGTACCTTTTTGTTATAGTGAGAGTGTTGAATAATCTTCTGCAATTTGAAATTAGACATAAATTCGACCACGATATATGAGGTTCCAAATGAACTAACAAAGTAAAATTACAGATAAGTCCAGTTGCAAAACAGTTTAAATTAACAAAAATATTACACCAGCAAATATAAATAAACCATATTAGTACCTTGTTTGGGGTTATAGTCCTCTAATGATATGCATGAAAAAATGTTAACAATTTAGTATTTTAATCCTAAAAAAGTAGGATGTGGGGTCCAAAAATGAGATGTAAAATATGTCTCTCTGCAAGTAGATATCCTATTTTTAGAATTTTTGAACATTTTCATATTTAAGTAATTGAACTCCAATCTCAAATACATGCAATATAGAACGCAAACAAAATATTTAAAGTTATGGTTGCAAATTTTACATAACAATTAAATTCACTTGCAATTGTAACAAAAGTACATTTGTACAAAACATTCTTACGAAAATTAAGCAAAGAATTGCTAAAAGTAAAAATTTCTAACATCAAGAGAAATGGTTGATGAGAAATTATGATCTGCCTAGTAGTTTCAAAAGTTCTGATAGATTTTTCTGTTTTTTTTTTTTTTTTTTTTTGTTTTTGTAAAATGACAATGAAAAAGGTGTAAGGGAAGTAATTTTGGTATTGTTTGAAAAATAAAATTTCAAAATATAATTATTCAATTGGATTGCAAAATTAAAAAGTTTTGACTGATCATAAAATAATCTATTTCTTAAAAAGATCACTAGATAAGTGCATGTTTATTTGTGTAACTTAAAACCATAACAGTATGAAAAAAAAAAAAAAAATGTGAAGTGTGAATTTTGACACATTTCAGGGTTTTGCAGGTATTTAGTAAATGAATGATGATTATTTGGGATGACAAAACAAATTTTATGTTAAAATATTATTTTGATAATTTTAATTCGAGTGCCTAATACCATTATTAGGTTACTAAATATGTGCATTATTTTTACTTGCCCGACCTTAATATATAAGGGGCAAGTATTGTAATCGCGAAAATTTTCGATGTTGAGATTAGGACTGATGACCACGTTTCATGGTCCAGGGACTCCAAAAAACCTATTTTCGAAGTGCCGTCCGTATGTGTGTGTGCAGGGCTTCGAACCGTTATTTTTTTCGTTTCGGTTTTCGTTCCGGTTCAATTAAAAAAATATATATCGGTTCGGTTCCGGTTTTCGTTCCGGCAAAAATAACGTTTTTTTCGGGTTTTCGGTTCAGTTCCGAGTGATAAATTTTTAAATGCTTTTATATATATTAGAAATTTATTTTCTACTATAATTTAGAACAACATTTTATTCCTTATTCTGTGATAATATTACCAAGGTCGCTGCCAGGAGGGAGTTCTGGGCGTTCAACCCCCCTCCCCCGAAATAATAGAAGCGCATTTTTTAAATTATCAGTTAAAAAATTACAAATTACGATTTTTTCTGCTCATCAGTTTAAAAAATAATCTTAAATAAAATGTATTTTATATTCACTCACATAAACGTTATCTGAACCGAAATAAACCGATATTTTTTTTCGGTTCAGTTCCGGTTTTCGTTCCGACAAAAATAACGGATTTTTTCGGTTTTCGGTTTTCGGTTCAGTTCCGGTTCGAAGCCCTGTGTGTGTGTGTGTGTTTCTGTGTGTATACACGATAACTCAAGAACGGTTCAACTTAGAGAATTCGTTCTGGTACTAAAAAATTCTCCTATTAAATGGGAAGAACCCTATTGTTTTTTATGAAGATCGGTTGACTAGAAATGGGAGTTTACTCGTGTCGGTTTTAAGATTATTGCGAATATTTAGCAACAGAAAAATATTTCGAAAAAATTTATTCAACAAAAGTTACTATAAATGCAATTACTAATAACTTTTATTTGAGACGTTTTTTGATAAAACGAAAAATTTCGAAATTTTTTTGTAAAATTATTTAAAATTTTTCAATTTTTTCATACATATATGTAACGTTTCAATGGTCATGATAATTAATTCGTAACTAGTAAACCAAGCCTTGGACAAAAATTTGTATAGAACATAATTTGATGTATTTTTTGAAGATTTATATAAATATTAAATTTTTTTTTTATGGGATGTTTTTAACCAGAGGCTTCGCCACTGGTTTTTATATAGCAAGGTTCATTGAAATTTTGAAAATTGCGCCTATGGCTTCCATTGGTTGTTTTAAGTCATAAGCTCCGCCCCTCTGATTTCGTATAGATTGAAACATAGAATTAAATTATAATTTCAACAATTGTCACTGGTTTTAAATTTACGCTTTTAAAAATTAAATGCAACATTTGCCAAACTATAACTAGAATTTTGAAAAAATAAAAATGCAAAAAAAAGAAAAAATAAAATTTTCGCCATACTAGAAGCAAATCCTAGTTTGCAATTTAGAAAGCGAGATTTCTAACCACTATACCATGAAAGCATACTGGTTTACTGTGTTACATAAATCAAATATTTACATCGTCAACAAAAAATGCGTTATTTTCCAAAAATATAATCTGATCAAAAATTCCCGTTGTACTATTCCGTTTCACACCAATGTACATTAATCAGAATTTTTTCAGATTTTTAATTTAAACCGTCTGGGCTACAGGGTGTGGGACAAACATTTTTTTTGCACAATTTTGACAAAAAATCGCGTCAAAATAATTTATTTTGTAAAAATAAAATTTTGAGCGTTAATCCACGTACTAAGGGCTTTCATTTGATACTCTATTCTAATAAACTACACATTTAAAAAAAAAAAAATTCGATGAGCATGTATTTGTTTATATTTTTAGGGGGGTATGTTTTTTAGATATTTTAGTATTTTTTCTATATGCGGGCAAAGAGTTGTATAAGCATACCAAATTTCAACTTTCTAGGTTTAGCCGTTTGGCTACAATTTTTACCGAACAGACAGACAGACGACAAAATGACCGTATAATGGTTTTTTGGTCATACCTACAAAACCCTAAAAAAGGAAATCGTAAATTCTATTTTTGTTTACAGAAATGTCCAATAATTATTAGGTCATATGTAAATATCAATTGATCTATGTCTTGAAATATAAACATTAGTTTTGGATAGTTTTATAATGAGATTATACTATTTAAATTATTATTTACAACTGTAGTCTATGTTTGAGATAGAACAGATGCCCGGGGTATAACATGACAATTTTTCTGTTGGGCAATGTTAAGTTTTGGGAGAATACAACTATACCAGTCAGAGTTTAAAACAAGTTTATTAATTTTTTTTATACCAATGACCTTTGCTACTTCAGCAATTAGCCAGGAAGAATCTAATTTTTGAAAATTCCATGCCTGAACGGGATTCGAACCTGA
The DNA here is from genome assembly GCA_963971575.1 of Liopterus haemorrhoidalis. Taxonomy (NCBI): domain Eukaryota; kingdom Metazoa; phylum Arthropoda; class Insecta; order Coleoptera; family Dytiscidae; genus Liopterus; species Liopterus haemorrhoidalis. The sequence continues at coordinate 29,973,765 of OZ020619.1, read as the reverse complement.
GACTTAACAACATAGGGCACCTGTGTTACCACTACCCTATGTCGGTCGGCTAAGACAAGTTTAAGGGCAGCCATATTTGGTACGTTATGGGTGACACATTATGTTGGAGTGTTCAGACGAGTCTGGTTAAAGTAACAGTGTAAATTCATAAATACGTTAGTGTAGTGTACAGCTAAAATGATGGAGAGACAATATTCAGAGACTTGTGACAAACAAATGGTTTTTGAAGTTGCTAGTGAGGATTTTGGTATCTATTAGATAAATTAGTGTTTCGTGTGATAAGAGCTTTTCATATCTTTTAGGGTTTGTGCATGTATGTCTTTCTTGGATTAGCTGTATCATCATAATTGTACCTTATAGGGTATAAACCATATAAATATTACACTGTGATCGTTAATTAAAGTAGGTTAGTTAAAATGTCAATTCAATAACCTTTAACTCATTAAGAATCATTGCAAGCAGTCAGCGAACACGGAAAGTTCATATCCGAAACCGCTCGCTGGTTATCAATTTATTGTTTATAACCAGCCTGTCGGAGACCTCGAGTTTTGAGGGATGTACAAAGTAAATACAATTGAAGTATATTAATATTATATTCAAAACTGATCAGCCAACCGTAAATTTCATTCTTATATTACACGGAGGTCCGGAAGAATTTAAAAAACTTTCACGATTTTCAATATTTTTTTTCAAAAATAAATGTGCAATAAAACTAATGAGACTACAAGGCATAAAATAATTTGTGTTTCTCATCTTTATTAATGTTAAAATAATATAAATCCTTTAATAACACAGCCCAACAGACATTTTGGTGCGAGTTTTTAACTGTCTCTAGGTAATTTTTGGGCACAGAATCCAAAATAGCCGTCAGCCGTCTATCAGATCTAGTGTTTGAGATACGCTATATTGGCCTCTTTTACAGTAAAATATCTTCTTTCTTAACTTGTGTATTTTTCACATTATTACCGTTACTATTTGCTCCAACTGCCAGTTACAAACACAAAAGAGACAAAGTAAGGTATTTATTTCACAAATTAGATAAATATACATTCATCACTTATCACTTAAAAATGTTCTTTTGTACGACTTTCTAGCATGGAGTTTACCAGAACAGTCTTTCTGAAGACTCCAACAGTAGTAGGCCATCATGTGGCTATCTTATCTTCCTTCATATCTATCTTCTATAGTTTTATGTCCTGATAGAATCTTTCCCCCGGTTCTTCACTAAAATCACCTAGGTTTTCTGGTAAGTGGCCATAATACAACCGAGAATATTAAAGTTGGAAAGCATATTTTCCACTAATTCTCTGCCTTATGATTTCCAAGAAAATTTTGTACTACTTGAATAAACGAACACCAAGAATTAGATTCAATCTCGTTCATTGATGCGGTTGGATTGGATTGTGGATCTTCATGAGGTTACCGTATCTGAGGACCATCAAATATTCTGGCTTTCAGTTTTTCATAGTTAATCCCAGGAAATTTACGTGTCAAGTAGCCTACTCAAAGTCCACCTCGATTTAAAGCCTTCAAAAATTGCTACATAAGCCCAAACTTGATATGCAAGGGTGGAAATATAATTTTCTCTCTCGCAACCAAAGGTTCGTTGACAACGTTTTGTTTTTCTTGAATTATGATATTTCTCAATGGAAATCACTCAATTTCTGTTAACCAAGCACTGATCCTTAGCTCTGTTGTCCCAAAGATATAAAAAACAAAGATATTTTGTATATCCACTTTGCTGTCCAAGGAGGAAGTTTACCGTTTTTAGATAAAAATCTAAAATCAATTAGTCTGTATCTCAAAAACTAGAGCTGCTACGAAAAAGAGTCAGGTATTTTTGGAATAAGCACATCAAAAATATCCAAAATGAGTTCTTACTTTTCCGGCACCGAGATAAAAAAAATATTTTGTTGGGAAGTGTAATATAATAAAAAAAAGACTAAATACATGGTTAACTTCAAAACACTTTAAAAACTGTTTGTGCTATAGCGAAACCGGCATTGTTCAAAACCGTGTTATGCAAAGTATTGCTATAATGTCTTTCAGTAAATAAATAATTTGTTACAAATTGTTACAAAAATGAATAAATACAAACAATAAACTTATCAATGAATACATTGTTTTTAGGTGACGACAAATAAAAGAACCACGAAACTCTTGCAAAGATACAAATATAAAAATAAAAAACCAAAACAATTGAAAGGACATAACAAATAAACACCACACAAAACAAAATCACCACTTACTTTGTAATAAATACAAACACACGTCTTTTTTCTTTTCATAATTAAACAAAGTACACAAACTAAGACACTGTCTAGTAAATACTATTCATGACTAACTAAGAAAGTAACCAATACCCATCGCACTAATCATAAATGGTGCATGCTTATTTTCACTCCAACTATGTTTAAAGTTATAAAATAATTGGTATGGATTAAGAACAAGGAATATGTGTATGTGTTGGTTCGTTACCACTTTCATTGGCAATGTAAGCTAATTGTTATTGCTAAATGGTGGTTACTCTTATGGAAATAATGAGATATTTTTACATATTTAATTTAATTTTACTATATTATTTAATTACAGTTTGGTTAAGTTTTTAATTATTTAAACTTTCGTAAACAGTTTAGAAAATTTATTTCTAATTATTGTAATTAATTAATAAACGAATCTTATATTTTTCACTAGAAACAGATTTTTTTGCAAACAATTTCTATATAAATTTAACTCCAGAAAGAAGGTAATGTGATACCTGCACAGTGTTGGTGCTAGCCTTTAAAATCTGGGGGGAGGGCAGGAAATATATGAGGGGGCACCATTTTTTTATCGCTATAAATATTAATGAAAATATGATAGTTCTGAATTTTGAAAAGATGAAAGCGGGCCGTAAACAGCTTTTTGACCCGCTTCCATCTTTCATAAAACGAAATATTCCCAAAATGAACCGGGCACTTAATTTTATCTAAAATTTTAAATTTTCTCCAACTATATCTGGGGGCTAGAACAATTTTTAGATCATAACTAGCTCCGTCACTGTATCTGCATATTGTTACGAAATACTAATCTGCATTGCCTGGCGTCTCTTATTTCACAAAAGAAAATATTTCACAAAACTGAACATATACCAAGTCTTGCCATAAATATTGTGCCTTTAATTTTGTTTAATAGTCCGCTCAAACGTTAGAAAGCAGTATTGCTCTTATGGGAAATGAGAGCGGTGTTATCAGTGATGGGATTCACCCGGTTTGCACCGGTTCGCTCGAACCGTTTGTTAAGAAATTTTAAGTTGAACAGCTTGTTGAAATACTTTAGATACAGGGAATGACCATAGCCGTCAGTTCAGCAGAAGCTGAAAGAGGCTTTAGCCTTATGGATAATATGTGCACAGAAAAACAGACTGATCGTTTCAAATATGGTTTGCCTTTAATAGATTGCCAGTACCGATAGTGCTAAAATGGTTAAGAAGCAACCACAGTTCGGATGGTCCTCGTGTAAAAACAAAAACGGAAGTAGAAGTGACTGAAAACCAGAGAGCTATTTGGCAATATTTAAAATAATTACATATCTTATATTTAATTTAAATAAATATACTATTTTGAATTTTGAGAATTTTTTTTGTTTTTAAACAAATAAGCCTGCGAACCGGTTGTTGAGCAAATTGAATCCCATCAATGGGTGTTACCAATGTTGTAATAGTGTCAAATATGTCAATGAACCCAAAATATTATTTGGAATTTTATGTTATTTTCTTGTTAATTCATTGAAATTAAATGAATTTCTGAACAAAAATGTATAACCGTTTATAGAATACCGCGTCGTCACGAATCAGCGCGTTTCACAGCTGGCAACGACACCAAGAAAGAAAATGATAGCGTCATTGGTAAAACCCATTAGAAGTATGAAAGAGAACTACTCTATTTGCTCTGTAATGCATTCTAATGTCTGAACGGACTATAGTACATAGTACAAAATACCTACATGTATCTTAAACACCAATCCGATTTTGAAATTACCACTTCTGGCTGTTACACGGCGCCTAAGTTAATTACGAAGAGTTTCTACAGAAAAAACCTCCACGGCCTTCATCAGGGAGCGCTTCAGACTAGCGTTATTAGAGTGTCTCTTCTTGCAGGCCATGCCCAGAAGCACTGACCACAATTTATAGTCTAGGGCAGTGGTTCCCAAACTTTTTCGGTTCCCGGTACCCTTAATGAATCAGAATTTTTTCGCGGCGTTCCAAGTCAAAACATTGGTCTAACGCAGTTAAAGGAATATTGGAACGTTTTCGCGGCGCCACAGTAGCGTAGCCGTGGCGCATAGTTTGGGAATCGCTTGTCTAGAGAGTTAAGGTCAAAGCTGCTAGACGGATAACGGATAGACGGACTGTTTTCATTTCTGCTGGTGAATTTTTCTGGAAGCTCCAGTGGTCACCAGCGAAGAGGGAATTGTTTAGTTCTTTAACACTCGACTTCAACACGGTTTCCTAGTAGTCTCAGACAAACCATTTTACCGCTTTTTCGTAAAAATGAAGCTGAATGGCATCGTCATAACCAGTCCAGAGGGGCAATGGCCCTTTCGGATCGTCGGAACTTACTTTCGAGCGTCTCGTGAATTTGTAGCAAACATCCAGTCAGTTGAAAGACTCCTCAATATTAAAAATCTTTTCATGAAAATTCTTTCAAGAATCCCTGCGTAATTCTATTAACGAGTACACTTAAGAGCTGCGTAACGACCAGAGGGGGTCATTTTACAAACTGAATTCTTGTTAAAGATGCATTATGTACTAAAAGAAAATTAAAATATCTTAAATATCCTATAGACTTTCTTTGAAACCTTTGTGACAATATTTATTGTAAGACTAGCTAAAAGGTTGTAATGTGATATCGACATATTGCTACGAAATACTGCACTGCATTGCCTGACTAGTGGTTCTCCTAGACTAGTGGTTTCCAAACTATATTCCGCGGAACCGTAGCCGTAGGTTTCCGTAATAAATGAGTTTTAGAACTCATTAATAGTTTGAAATATGTTTGAAAAAGTTATCTACTTCAGATTATGAAAAACTCATAGAACTTTAAGCATCCAAATGAAAGTAAAATTTAATGAAGTTCCATTAAATGAGTTTTGAAGTTAAAAGAGCAATATCAAAATTTATTCAGAAATATACCTCGTAGTTTGTTGCCGTTTAGTGAAATTTTCGTGAAAGCGTATTTTCGCGTGCCACTCCATATCAAAATTCAGCTGGCCACAATTAAACCAAATTTTGAAAGAGAAGTTTAATTCTTCACATTAATTACCTATTTGAAGGAATAATAATTATTTTTCTCCACAACCACTATAGAATTTACCAATTCTTAAACCAATTTTGACTACAAAAAGTTAATATTCTAACACAAGAGTTGGAATGTTATTCTAAAGCACCTATCTTCTTATGCATTTTGCATGTATTTCATTTCATCACTTGTTATGGAATAACTATTCCATACTTGTTGTCTTTTGTTTTTGTAGGGTTACATTAAAATATATGCAACGTTTACATTAAATAAATGCAACATAACTTCCTAACCTAAAATAGTGGCCAATGTGCGGCAAATTAAATTAAAATTAAACAAATAATAAATAAAAAAAAAATAGTTTTTAATTTGTTATGTAATATAAATTATTTGTTAAGATAAAATGTTTGTTAAAATAATTATTTGTTAATTTATTTTTCTTTTTGGTGGTCGTGGAGAAAGTAGAGTCTGTGACTCGGTTGGAATGAGAAAATTCGTTGCTCGTGGTTCCTCACGCTCGCATGCGGCTCGCGCTCGGAATGTTCCACTCGCATCGAATTTTCTCATTCCAACCTTGTTACAGAATATACTATTCCATTATTAATCTGCTTATTGCATTTTCAATAAATTAATTTCAATTTCTTTGATTTTTTTTTAAATATTCATTATCAGTAAATACTGATGGGAACAAAACCAGTAAAAGAAGTCATAGAAGAAAGCCAACTGAGATGGCATGCTCATATACAAAGTATTGATGAAGGTAGAGATGCAAAAAAGGTATTTGAAACTATACCCTGGTTTCAAATACCTTTTTCGTATAAAATAAGGCGCGGAGGACGAACTAGGAAAGAATGAATTGACAAAATTAGAAAAGCGGTAGAGAAGATAAATCCCTTGGAATGATACAAGAAGTAGCACAAAAGACAGAAATGAATGAAAAAAACTGTAGCGACGCTCTCCCGTGAAAGAAGAAAATAAAAAAAAGTAAAACTCAAAGCCAGACACCAGAGATAGTATATGGGCTCAATGATTAAGTAAGTAAAAACTGTAAGAGTTCCACAATTTTTATCAAGGTGGAAAGGTTTCTGTGATTGAAATAAGTTAGGAACCGCTACCATACTATATTAGGAATATAGTAGAGTCTAGGGGGTTATCTAAGATATTAGGAGAATTACCGGAAACTGGCTATTGTTGGCCCAAGTTGGCAATGTATTATTCAGTATTTTATTCGAAAATACACCCAGGCCCAATTTGCGTTGTTTTAGAAGTTGCGTCATAAAACAATTAGGACACATTTGCGTCGTTCGAATATTTCGGAATTTTGTACATATTCCCATAAGTGCATATTATTTGGTCGGAGTACTTTCCTATTATTTGGAGAGTTCATTCCAATAGAGAAAGAGCCAGCGACGTCATTCGGCTCGATTCTGTAAAAAGTTATTACGTTAGTTGCTACGAAATAACTTTTATATAGTAACTTTCTTAGCAATCGCCAAACAATTGGTATTCTCTAAGGGTGTGCACAAGCAACGTTCTTATAACAAGTTATCTTTAGTAACGTTGCTACAAAGAACCGTAAAGCTAGAAGCAGAGCCAGCGAGCACCAAGAAATATTTAGAAGGGGGTACAAATTTAAAATATAATTATTTTGAAAATATGAAAGCAAGCAGCTCATTGGTCCCTTTTCATCTTTTACAATTCGAAATATTCCCAAATCACGGATGCCCAGTACGTCGTTAATGCGAGATGAAAAGGTTTTATTTGAAATTAAAAATTTTCTTCAAACCTCTCTGGAGGGGTCAGCTGGGGATCACAACAGTTGGGGGGGGGGGGGCATCGGACTGGTGCCGCTACTGGGGTGAGACCAAATATGTCTTGCAATTTGTATGTATGTAAAAATATAAATTCCAATATTTATTGTTAGTAATTATTAATATGAAGGTAAATGAAACTTTAATTAAAATACTCATTATTATAAATTTCAATATTTTGAAATTTTTTAATCAAGGTTGCTTTCAGTTTTTACGTAAAGTATTGTTGTTTTTTTTAAATTAATAAGCATAACCAAGGTTTTCAAAATGTTGTGAATAAATAAAATGTAAAACACATGAATTAGGATAAATTAAAAAAATACATGATTTAAACAATCAAAATCAGCATGCAGCACTAAAATTATTAGCGTCAATGGTGGATAAGAAACATCATTTTTTAATTTTCAAATAATATTTTCTCCAAAAAGTCCCCAAAGATATCATAGTCAAAGTAGTAAGAATGGGATACTGAATATATGTATGGGCCTTGGGTTATGACGAAGCTGACCCTTTTCATGTCAAGTAGTCTGATTTTAGAAATCGCCTATGCTGGACTATCTCCGATTTAGTTAAAATTTTAAATGGTTGTAGATCAATGTTAGAAATGAACTTAGCGCAAAATATCCGGACCGGGTATGTACCGAGATTTTGAACCCTGTTTTCCACCGCTTAGCAGAAAAAACTCCATTAAGAAAAAATCTGATAATAATAGTTTAAAACTTTTTCTATTGGTACTGGAAGAATCGAATATAATATGATAATTTCCCGATATTTGAGGCTGAACCTAGGTCAGTTTTGATGATTTTGTGTTCGACATCATTTTTATAGAGCAATATATCCCTATCCAAATGTGTAATTAGGTTGATAATTTAGCAATATACTTCCATATATCTTTAATAAGTACACCAAATAGCAAGTTTCCCTGGTTTTTGGCTTGTTTTTATTCTTTTCATTCTTATCCTTAAAAGAGATATATTTTTTTATGTTCAATATATTTTCTTCTGATTCACAGCAAAAAGATAAACTTGTGTACCCATTATCAGATCAACAGCTGCTTTGGTCGACGAGTTACAGACAGTCAAACTTGAATTTTCTGGGGCCGTTCAACTTCGTTGCCATACTGACTTTCAAAAAAGGGTTTCCCTGCTTGTTTCTTCTGAAAATAATGGACTACAAAGTTAGGCTTAAATTTGCAAATGCGTTTTTTGTCCTCTTTTATCCTATGTCCTCAAAAGCTTTTCTGATGTTCAGTATGAATTTTTCTGATTCACAGCAAAAAGATAAACTTTAATATACATTTTTAGACCAACCATGCTTTGGTTATCGAGTTACAGACAATCAAATTTTCAATATTCTGCAGCCGTTCAACTGTGTTGCGAGACAGGCCTTCCAACAAAAGGCTTCTCTGCTTGTTTCTTCTGAAAATGATGGACCCAAAGTTGGGCTTAAATTTGCAAAATTGTTTTTTTTTTTTTTGTCCACTTTCATCATTTATATTGAAAAGGAAAATATTTTTTTGACGTTCAGCATGTATTTTTCAGATTCACAGCTAAAAGATAAACTTGAATATCCATTTTCAGATCAACATCTGCTTTAGTTGTCGAGTTACAAACATTCAAACTTTGAATATTCTGCGGCCGTTCAATTACGTTGCGAGACAAACCTTCAAACAAAAGGTCATACCTCGCTGAGTACTTTTTTTATTTGCACAAATTCATTTTAAGCGTTGATCTACAACCAGTTTTACTGTTTTTTTACAGTTACCAAATTTTATCCAAATCGGGAATGGTCGAGCGTTAAAAGGAACCCGGATGTTAAAAGGAACGACCTATTATTGTTTTATTGTAATGGTGTGTGATATTTGCGTATGACGTGTTATCTTGTGGTAAGCCTAAGATGCAGTGCATGGTGGAGGATGGGATGAAGACCTAAACCACTACCACTTATATGCGAGGATTATTCAAATATAAATGGTATTTTTTTATACATTTATTTATTAATAATATACACAAGTGAAACATTCAGTTTTTCTCTACATAGCCATCGTGCTCTACACACTTTTGCCAACGTTTTGGAAGCTTGAATATTCCTTGTTCAAAAAAAGTTTTAAGGCGCGTCAACACCCAATTGCGCACACGCTCTTCGATATCTTCATTGTTTTCGAATCGTTGCCCTCCAAGCGATTCTTTCATGGGCGCAAACAGGGTGGGGGCAATCTGGACTGTAGGGAGGGCGGTCGAGGGTTTCCCAGTGCATTTTCTCCAATGTGTCCTTTGTCAAAATCGCGGTGTGAGATCTAGCATTGTCATGGAGAAGGATGACACCTCTGATAGGTACATTAACCATGCGTCGATCGTGAAGAAAATCAATGAAAAAAACTCCTTCAACAAGCTCTCGAACAGATGACAGCATGGATGTTGTCATCTGTGCGTCGACTTTGGGCGTCGATCATGACTTTCGTTTTCTACACTTCCTCGGCCGCCCTTAAATTGAATGGCCCAAGTAAACACTCGGTTCTAGGACAGCGTAGCGTCCTCAAACTGTGCCTTCAAACAAGTTAAAATTTTCGAGGGTTTAACCCATTCATTGATTAAAAATTATAATAAAATGTTGTGCAACAGACGAAGGAACCTCTTGTGCACTCATGGCTGTACTGGGGACAGAACAAAGCGGAGCAGCTAACCAGGCTGGTTCCGCTCCCTAACACACCGACCATCAAACCCCCATTCTACTGGATAGTAGAGTGGGGGTGCATTCAGAATACTCGTTTTCATAAAATGACTACTGGAAATTCTGTTTTAAGAATCGAAATCCACCATTGTCACTAAGACGTCATTAAAAACTTCTAAGTACCATGCAAATAAAATATTAGTAAACTCTCTATTTTTAAGAATCATAAAGAATGTTTAAGAGCAAACTATTTTAAATTCATTCCATTCCAATTCAAATCTTTCATATCTTAAATAATCTTCAAAGAAAAATTCCTTCTAAATCAAGGAAAAAACTTAATTACGTCTTTTGAAATGCATACCTCCTGTGCTTTGAGTCGTAATCTAGCTTCTTCGACTGCATCCTTCTTAGTAGTAAGTGTTTTATCTCGTAATGACGTCCTGCGAACAGACTGGGCTCTGGTGTTACTTTGCGATCTACGAACTCTCTTCCTTTGTGCCTCTGCTTGACGTTTACTTTCCTGTTCCGATTTCAACTGCATTATTCTTTCGCGTAATTCAGGATCTTCGCAGATATCTGGAATTTTAATTACAGAGTTAAATTGGAGAACAGATAATAAAGAGGAGGGACAGAAATATAAAGAAAAGTAGAACTCTCATTCTATATTGCAAGAGACAATATCAGGATATAAGAACATCAAAGAAGAGACAAGTAAAACGATCACGGTAGCACATGTATCGGGTGTTGGACAACGTAAATTTAAAAACAGATTCAAATCAGTATTGCCAGACGTATAAAAATAAATTCCTTAAACATTACAGCAAAAATTTCCTATTTTAAAAATAAATAGCTTAGAAAAATTCGCAAAAATTCCCTAAATTTAATCAAAAATTCCTGAAGTATAATAATAAAAAAAAAGATTATATGTATTTATCTAAAGTCTGCTCCAAACGGTTAGGCGGAACTAAATTTTGCAATCTAGTTACTTTCATCGTTTAAATCATGCTTTTCAGCCGTTTTGTTTAAGCTTTGTAAATCATACTTGCAACAAATATTTTTTGTTAAGGTTAATATCATTTTAAAATGTCATTTTCTTTATATTTTGATTTTTTGTGTCATTATTAATACAAATATCCCATTTATTTATTTTTTTGTCATTAAAATATGTAAGAAAATTAATTTAAGTTTGACATATGTCATTCGTTTCCATGGTTTCATTGTTGGAATTTTAAATTTTGACATTCCAACGTGAAAAATGAAACAAGCAAGGTCCCTTTTCGTGACAACCTAAAAGAACGAAATTCCCATTTAGTTCCGCCTAACCGTTTGAAACAGACTGTATATACATAATTTTTTATGGAATAAATTATAGGTCATTTCTTTGGTTTAGGTGAATCTAAATAGAGGTTTCGTTTAACATTTTAAAATTTTTGGAAAATTTAAGAAGTTAACAAATGAGACATATGTATTAAAAATGACACAAAGAATCAAAATGTAATGAAAATTACATTTTATAATGATATTAATTTTAACCTAAAATGTTTATTGTAAGTATGATTTACAAAGCTTAATCAAAATGGTCAAAAGCTCGAATCAAATTATAGAAGTTACTAGATTACAAAATCTAGTTCCGCCTAAAGATTTTTGTAAATATAATTATAATCTGTGTACGAATGAAAAAACAGGGTTAACAGTTCATTTTCGACTTACAATTGTATCATATAGCCTTTTTTTTGCTTTAAGCGGAACTAGATTTTCAAATCTAGTAACTTTTACAAGTGAGGCTTTTGATCATTTTTCTCAGTAAAAGTTCACTTCAAACCCTAAAAATAGAGCTCATGACAACTTACAAAAAGTAAAATTCCACTTAGTTCCGCTTAAATGTTTGGAATAGCCTATAGGCCAAAACACTGTTTAGTCGATAGCCTGCGCACGCGCCATGGCCGTCTTATTGTGGTCGTTCAAAAAATCGCGCAATGGTTAGCGCGCGAAATTTAAAGCAAACGAATTAAGGCGTTATGTAATTTTCACGTCGTTTATACTTAAAAATGCCAACATGTAAGTATTTGGATATTAAATTCAGTAGTTTACAGTACAAATAAATAAATTTTCTCTTCTAGTATCAGAATTTCCGTAGAAACTGACATAATTTCCTTTTTCCTTAAACAAGAAAAAAAAAAAAACCCTAAATCTACGGAATTTTTCCTTGACCTGGCAACATTGGTTCAAATGTAGAACACTACTTTTAGGCAGACTCATGGTTCCAATTATGCTGTATGGCAGTGAAATATGAACTGGAAATAATAGCTTGCTTTTACTTCTACGTTTTTTGAGTGTTTTTAGAAATATAATTATAGGAGAGACTGGGGAGGGTTGATACACCTCACACATATACCAATAAAAACTCGTTTAAATAATGGTTTTTAAAAACAATATTTTTTAAAATTGTACCTTCGGTATTTATCTTAAAATTTCTATTTAAAAACAGGTTTAAATTTATTTACAAAAATAATAATACATATTTTTTCATTTGTTGTAAAATGTATCTATCTTCCCTGCATATGGGAGGTTTAATACAGTGTCTGCGAGATAAGATACAATACTAAATAATAAATATTAATAGGATCCAAACACTAGATAGGCGTATAGGGGGCATAGAAGGTAAGTTCTCCGTTTCTAGGCCGCCGGCCACAGACATGAAAGCTACGGGTGACGTTTATGTCGGTCTTATTATTCCTGTATAAACAGGTATTCATTTTAAGTATTAAATACTGGAGGCTTAGTCGACCCCAGAGCTGACTGCACAATTTCGGAACCGTCTTATGCTGCAATCGTCTTACCACGGAGCCACGGAAACTCTATAATACACTATTATAAAACACAAAAATGGGATACAGAAAATAAACTTTACTGGTTACAAATTATATTTTAACATATGGCAGTGTTGATAGGTGACGAAACTAACATTCTTTTATTCAACGTACTTACACACCTAGAGAATCGTGTATAGATTCATGAAGATTGGGACACTTCAACAATAACCAAGAAGCAGACAGTCATGAAAAAAGTAAAGTATGTAGAATTCTTTAGAAGTACGGGCCTGGTAAAGGCATGTAAGCTGGATGGACTGAAGACAGTTACAGCTAAATGGTACACTGAAAAATATTTGCCTGAAGTGCTCAGTACAGTTCCAGAGAAAAGGATTAACTTACATCATGATAATGCGGCTTCCCATACGGCAGCTTCTCCAGTTTTTTGTGGAAATATATTTAAAAGCAATAGAACACTCGCCATACTCACCTGATTTGGCAATGTGCAATATTGGCTAGTTTTTGGGCTTCAAAAAATTTACGGGGTAAAAGGTTTTCATCTGAAGAAATTTTGGTGCTCCAATTCATGATTATAATGAAGGTATTAATGAAGATTGGTTGGTAGTTTTTCAGAAGTGGAAGGAAAGAATGTGTGCCAAGTGTAATATTGTTAAATGGAATGACTTTGGACATATTTAAAATAAAATCTTAAAAAATATAAGCCATGTGTCTTAAGCCTCATTTATACTATTATAAATGAGGCTTAAGACACAAGTTCATGATGCATAACACAAGTGCATGGCATGAGCATAAAGATGTATGAATGGAGTACATTGTCTGTTTATTACAAACAGATGTTCGTAGTACTGTAAGCAGAACAGTAATACACCGTTAATTCGCTGTATGCATATGCGATGTGTTTAAGTTATGGACCAATTATAAACAAGACCTAAAGCTTCGTTTATAATAGTCCCATATTTATTATATTTTCGTATGGTACATTTGAATTTCTTAGATATTAAATTACAAAGAAAATATGGTAACTGATACATTAAATATTTATATCTAAATTTGTAAGCCATTGGATCGCTTCATTGGTCAATTGTACTATAGATTGGAGACCACCCGGGAAAGCACGTTGAGGACATTCTTCTGCGATGTGTTTCATCGTCTGTAGAGGCGCGCCACAGTCACAAGCGGGAGAGTCGGCTAAGCCCCATTTATGGAGCATGTAGTTGCATCTACCGTGGCCGGTGACTAATCTATTTAATCTTACCCAAGCCGAGCGGGGTAGCGAGTAACCAATTGGCTGAACATTGGGATCTGAGATTAAAATTTTGTTGGGATGAGGATAGTCCCATAACTTAATCCGTAGCATATTCATAAGGATGAGACAAAACGGTGTTACTGTTCTGAACATCTGTTTCTAATAAATAGAACAAAGAGAGTATGAGTTTTTATTATATGGATATATAGCACATCCATTATAAACGAGACTTTATTTTCTTTATTTATTTTTTTTATGCGTGACTCTTGTAAAAACCCAAGTTCCATAAGAGTTAGTTTTAATGACTGAAAAATAGTCAATGAAAAATTTAATTTTTTTATTATACCACTGTAAAATACAAATTATATTTCAAACTATAAAAATAAACGAACTCATCAAAGATGATATATGTTTTACTTAGCACTTAACAAAAATGACTTAATGTATATAAATAAAATATACCTGCTGGTGTTTCATCATGTTTATTCTTCGCATTTAAATCAGCACCGGCGTGGACCAGCATTTCCAGAACTTCCAGCTAAAAACAAACACTTATTAAATCTTACTTCACAGATTTCTTAGAAAAATTTATATATGAACAAATGAAGCGCATTTTTGCAACATACTAAGCAAAAATATTGACAGGTCACCTTGGGAATTATCTGTTAAGCAGTTTTGATAGTCCAATTATCCAATTTTAACAATTTTGAAAGGATAATTGAGATAGTGTTTTGCATCGTGTCATATGATTAATAATATAATAGGTTATCAACATCCATGTGGCGTTTTGGTCGGATAAGGTACGGTCTCTGTTGCTTGACTTGTGGTATTATATGAAAGCCATATGATTGACGTAACGTTTCGCTCTATTATACTGCGATATTAAAGACAACAAATACTTCGGAAAATATGTGAACCATTTTGGAAAAATTTAGATAAGTTTCAGTCCAACCAATCAGCGACCATCGTAACCAACTAGTATACATAAACTTGAATAAAAATTGATATATTATTTGCATTTTAGTATTTATGTTTTATATATTGGTGTAATATACACAAGTTTTAATAGATTGTATTTATATTTATTATAACTGTATGGATATTATATATAATAGTTATTTCATTATTACCATCTACATTGCAATTTTTTGAACTTAGCCAAAGTGGCGTGGCGTTTATGGAAACAAGGGATGCACTGCATGGTCTATATTTTAGTTTAATTATTTCTATTTTCCCAGAAATTTGTATTTTTTCACATTAATACGCTTTGGGGTAAATTGTAGTAACAGACGATTCATCTTTCACTAAGATTACCCAAAATTTGTCAAATGAAAAGCAAATTGACCCTAATTTAAATGAACACATTTACTGACGTAGTTGCGTTACCTGGACCTTCATTTCACAGCGTATAATATGACTAGGTTTATGTACTAACAGTTGGATACATAATCCATTTATTATTTGATGGTTGGACCAGAGCTGGTGCCTAGCTCTTTTGGCACCCGCGGCAAACCCGCCAAACTGCGCCCTTTTTTAGAATATGCCCTGGCGTACTGAAGAGGGGAGTTTAGATGCTCACAATCTTATTTCAAACATATTCTTTTGATTTAGATGCTTGCAATTTACCGAAATATTTTAACATTTTAACCGAATACTAGTTATGGCTAAGTAAATTTGGTAATACAATATAGTTTCCTGGTTCTTATATTTCGTTGAAGCTAGATTTAACACATCCAATCACATCCAAAAGAGACGATTTAACGATAAAATTGAGCAATTTTCTACCAGACATAAAAAAACTTATAGTTATTCATCTGCTACAATTGTCCCATTGGAGTATTGAATTGTGATTTGAAACGTAATACATGGTTACTGATTTTACAGTTTTATTTTTCTAACAAATAAATTTTTTGTAACAAGTTTTATTATTATTATTTATATGTTTTATTTGCGGAAAAGTAAATGTGGCGGGTCAATCGTTAAAAATGGTTGGAAAATCCTGCCCTGAACAAACAAACACGTACCATAGGACTACGTGTATCGCTGGTTGGGAATCACTGGGCTATATCACCTAGGTTTGTGTAAATAAACTCTATAATGTTCGAAGAACGACGAAATCGCCTAACGACACATTTTTCAGAATTTATTCCAGTCGTTAAGCGACGCATGAGTGTATTCTGCACTTTAAAACATATGATTGAAACTCACGTGTCCCCAGCAGGCGGCGGCATGAGCAGGTTGCCATTCATCCTTGTCCCTGACGTCAGTGGCGACGTGGTGATCTAAAAGGAATTCCACTACGCTCATGTACCCATTCGCTGCTGCTACGTGTAACTGAAACATTACACAACATGCTAATTCTGTAACATGTAAACACAATGTTTAAACAAAACTATTCTTAGAATAACTAAGTTTACGCAAAAAATTATATCGATATATTTAGAGTTATGACATGGAAGATTTTTATTGTTATTTTTGTTTGGTTAAATATTGATTTATTTATTTATTAGTTTAGAAATAGATACATCCTTAAGTTAATTATATACAACTTGAAATAGTTTCTACTAGTGATGTTCCGGATTAATATCCGGGGATGATCCGTAAAAGATAAAAATCCGTATCCAGTTCTGCATCCGTTCTTCCAAGGCTTAACCTTAAACGGATATCACATTTTTTTTACATAGATTTTTTTTCATATAAATATGCGTTTAAAAATGCTCAAGTGGCGTAAATTTTACTCTGACGTTTAAATTGATGTTTAGTCAAGCATCACATTATTGGTTTTCAAATGGTCTAGTGCAGTGTTTCTCAACCGGTGGTCCTCAGCAAAATTTTAGTGGTCCACGAAAGGCTTATAAATGATTATTTTTAAGATTTTTTGTTAATTTTTTATGATGTTTTGTTCATTTTCTGTGATTTTTGTTCATTTTCAATGATTTTTTATTACTGAGATATTATATAGACGTAGAGTACATATACAATAAACTTGTTTAATAGTACATTTATTTATTGTGGTGCGCGGTAGAAAATTAAATATTTAACTGGTCCGTGGTACGTTTTGGGTTGAGAAACGCTGGTCCTTACATTAATTGTTAAAATTAAATTAATTTAATCAAAGACAACTGATTCTGAACTTAACTGAATTGTATCATGATTTATTTTTTTTGTAAGAACTGCGAGACACATCAAACCAATGATGTGCCTGGTACTTGATATGGTAAAAAAATATTGTTTTAATTTTTCACGTAAAGAATAGGTGGAAAGAAAATTGAAACTATGTAAACAATACGTAAAGAATGTAGATAAATTAAAAAATGAAGTTGATTTTTCGATTTGACAGTTGAATTGTGTTAAGAGGATCCTACACTGTACACGCAAGGATATCACTGTATTTGAAAATAATTCATAAAAGATTACGAATTTAGAAAAATAATACAACAAATAAGTTTTGAAGTTTTGACTTATTACTCTGCAGAATCTTATAGAAATTTCCTCCTCAGTGGCGGTACTAGCGGGGGGTCCGGAACCCCCATAAATTGCTCTAGCCTCCAGTTGGCCCCTCCAGAATTGTTTGGAGAAAAATGTATTTTAAAAGTGAGGACCTGTTTTTTTAGGTCATCACTTGTATTTTCATGTGTAAACGATAAAAAATAATTTCAAATATTTCCTGCCCCCCACCAAACTTTCTTCAAAATTTTCCTGCTCCCCCCCCCCAGATTTTACGAGCTAGCGCAGCCACTGCTCCTTTTGCTAACTTGTTTTTTTTTTTAATTTAATGGCCTTTGCTGCTGTGGCAATTTGCCAGACAATTTTTATTTGAGAAGATTTCCATGCCTGAACGGGATTCGAACCCGAGACCTTCGCAACGCAGAGCACATGTTGCTAACTTGGTTGCTTCTAGACAAGTTTGCATTGTTAGAAAAACATTATCAAGGGTTTGTTTTTATGTTTATTGCATTAATGCATTTTGTACGCATTTAATCGGTTCGTTGATTGTATTCGGTGAAGCTGTAAGTTGTAAGGATGGTTTAGAATTGAAAAAGCCAAGATCCAATACATTAAAAACTGGATTTTTGGCGGTTGTGATTTAAGTCGATTTGGAACTTCTTTCTTGCAATTCAACGCAATTTTGATCAAAATTCGCCATTTTGTTAGAACGGCGGGTGCCACTTTAATTTTTCTAAAATACGCGTTTTTTTTTTTTCTGTGGATTACTTTTGATATATGGGGTGCATTCGAGTTGTACAGGGTAGAGCGAGCGCTGAGCGAACAGTTGATGGTGACGTCATGAATAGAGCACTAACGGAGCGCAGCAACTCGAACACGGAACGAGCGTTGTTGTGACGTAATGTTTATAAAATCTAACTCTACAATTTTAGGCGGCGTTTTTACTGTCAGATTAGTTCACCTCAGTCATGAATCAAAATTATATACCTCGGTTTTTCGATGAAGAAATAAAATTAATTAAAAATTAAATAATAATTAATGAATTAATTTGATGAATTTTTTCCATTTTAATTTTATGCCTGGTGTATTTGAATAATTTTTTTGCTGTTTACAGAATATCAAAAATACACAAAATTGCCATACTCTGTAGCCATAGACGAATAACAATATTATTTGTCTGTTATTATTTTTAATTATAATTTAATTTTAAACTTTTATTTCTTTCCCGCCCTTCCCTCACCTTTTTCCGTCATACCCCATATGCTCGGTCTTAAAACCCCGAACAAACAGACCGCAAATACTCGCTCGGTCGCAAAACGAATGCAATTGAGTGTACTTCGAGCGTCAAATCGAACACGTTTGAATGTACAGAACGTGCTCGGGACGCTCGGAGCGTCAAATCGAATGTACCCATGCAAAACAATATGCGCGCCGTTTGTTTATTAGTTGCCTAGCAACCACTTATTTAGAAATAAAAACAAACAAAGATCAAGATAATATTACTTTTGTCAATCCCACATTTTTTTAAAGTAATTTTAAAGTAATAAAATAAAAACCATATTTTCGGACGGAGGAAGTATGGATCTTTACATACACTTTTTAGATTTTGATCGATTAAATAGCATAGTAAAATCTGTCTTCTAATTATTAAATATGTTATGAAATCTCGCTTTTGCAGTTTTTAACAAACAAAAATATACGTAAAGATCATATATTATTTGTTTATTCTGTTGTATTATTTTTTCTAAATTCGTAACCAGGGTGACCAGATTTCAGATTAGTAAACCGTGAGATTGAAATAATAATAATAATAATAATAATAATAATCGGAAATACAACATATTTTATTCAATTTTGCTTTTATTTCCTAAAACAGTAACAAGCTCCGTCGACCATCTACCGTCACCCGCTACTCTCTGACTCGCACTACCGGCTGACAGTTGACAGTCCGAATGCAGCAGTTGGCGACACAGAACAGTTAAACAGTCAGCGACTGTTACAGGCTCTATACATCCGGCTAATTGGCTTTAACCATTGGTGTGGTCGGAAATAGAAAGAGTTAGATATACGCAGGCACTGCGCGCAATATATGCGATGATTATATGAAACGTAACTACTTTATTTTAATTGCTATAAACCATTTACATTAATTTAAGATAAAATTAGCGTAACCCGAAGATTTTATAACAAAACCCGGAGCACGAGGAAACGATGTTGAAACCCTGAGACTCCGGGTAAAACTCTGAGACCTGGTCACCATGTTCGTAACCTTATAAATTATTTAAAAATACATGGATTTCCCTGCGTGTACAGTGTACAGTGTAGGATCCTCTTTAGTGTAAATCATTGAAAAAATGCGGTTAACTGGTTTTTGAGAAGAGTCGGTTAAAGGTTACCGGTAAATATTTTGAAAATGTTTTTTTACCAGTTTCCAGCCCTGATTAATAATAATACTAATTGTGTACTCTCAAAACAATTGACTTTACAAGTTTTACTGATTCAATATTACTGACAGTATTATTGACCATGTAAAATGTATTAGTTTTCTTTCGTCTCTTGATCTTACCGGAGTGGCCCCTTGTTGGTCGTAAGCCTCTAGATCTCCTCCGTTAGCAGCGAGACGCTGCATGTCTGCCAACATCCTCATCTCAGTGTGCGCTCGAGTGTCATCAATCAACTGCTGGGTCACTCCTCGGTGAGCCATTTCACTCTCTATATGGTCCAGAGTCGCCTCATCTTCGCAAATATCGTACGGCATGTTGCCGTCAGCGTTCACTGCCAGAAGATTTGCACCACGAGCTGAAATCAATGCAAAAGGGAATTAGACTTTTTGAATAAAAAGATTAATGTGACATTTTGAATTATTAACATTAATTCTTTTAAAGGGTGACACAAACAGATCCGCGCTGAATGATTTCGATGTCTGAAATTATTAATCATCAAGGAGTCAATAGCGTCCTATGGAATCAAGGACGTATTAAGCTTTTCATAGGCCCTAGGTATCTTTTATTCGACTTCCTGTCTGGCCCGGACGTAACATTATTCTAAAAACTGTCCTACCAACTTCTCTGAAAATATAAAATATATTTATGTCCATCTACCATATAATAAATGTATTATGTATCCAACTGTAAATACATAAACCTACTCATATTATACGCTGTGGAATATGAAATTGCATATTCCACGTATGAGCCCGCGTGCTCACACCTGGAATATTTTACACGTTGTTGTAGGTTACAATTAGTCGTTGGTTTAGTAACCATCTTGCTGACATCAGTTCTGAAGTTTTACAATTGACGTTTATGCTTCGTTCAGAACTTCCGAATTATAAATTAGAATTAACGTGAAATTAGTACTTAACATAAAATTTGTACGTAGAAATTAAGCAGCATTCACAATAAAAATTAAGAAATTAAGCCACTGACAGATATTTTTATCGATTTCTACTTTATCGATAGATATTTGGCAGCTGTTTACATTTGCTAATGAGTTTTGGAGTGTTTCATAGTTCTGAAAAGAATTAAAATAGAGGAAAAATTTATATTTATACTCATAGAAAACATAAAGATGTGGATAGAAGCAAAAAAATATGGTCATAGAAAATTTTAGGTTGACAAGTGCTTACTGCGCATGCGTCAATTATAAATTAACGTAAGGGTTTGAAGTCTACAGACATCTAATTTTAATTTATAAGTATAAGTATTAATTTTGAAGGTTGTGAACGGTAACGTACAGTTACGTATAACAAACATTTACGTTAATTCGAAGTACTATTTCTAATTTCGAGGTTCTGAACGCAGCATTAGAATTTGTGTTTTTAAATTAAATTAATTATTTTTCTAATGGTCTTATTGCTTTCTTTCTTTTCTTTCTTCTATATTAAGATAATTTTATTTTCAGGTTACATTTACCTTATTTTTATTATTAAAGAAACAGAGAAATCAAAATTTATAAGTGTACCTATCACAATTTATTCTAGATTAAATAAACTACGGAGAATCCAAAAATTTTAACCGGAGGTCGCTATCTCAAACCGTTTTAGAGTTTCCTTATTTAATTCACAGTTTTCACAAATAATGTAAAATATACCATTAAAAAAAATGTCGAAATTTCAAAACGCGTTAAACGATTAAAACCCTAAATTTTTTCTATACTAAATAAACTACGGAGCTTTTTAGATACCTATAACACAGTGGTGCCCAAACTTTATCGGTTTCCGGCGCCTTTATGTATCAGAATTTTTCCGCGGTGCCCCAAGTAAAAACTGGTCTAACTAACGCAGTTTAAGAGGAATATTGTAATATGTTCGCGGCGCCCCAGGGCACAGTTTGGGAATCGCTGGACTATAGTATTAAATACAAGAGTGATAAATTTATGTACGTACATACCTTGTTAAAACTAGCTTGCTTTACTTTAAATATTTCCCACCAGAATTCCGATAAGTTATCGCAAGTCTATTGTCTGAATCTCAGAGTATTTTTTCAGTTGTTCACCATCACTGAGTAGTAATTATGATTATAATACTCAATTATGGTTGAACAGACTGTTCTTTTTTAAATTGTGCAATTATTGTTGAGAAAACAATAGAGTTAATGTTTGTGTTTAAAAAGAAATCATGAATATTCAAGAGCATGTACTTCTAGTAATGTTTTGAAAGCACGTTCGCACGTCATAAAAAAATAATCTCTCCAAAAAAAC
Organism: Liopterus haemorrhoidalis; assembly: GCA_963971575.1. Lineage (NCBI taxonomy): Eukaryota > Metazoa > Arthropoda > Insecta > Coleoptera > Dytiscidae > Liopterus > Liopterus haemorrhoidalis. The sequence continues at coordinate 29,951,780 of OZ020619.1, read as the reverse complement.
ATTAACACTATATGTTTGTTTTGTATTTAATTTAAGAGACAATGTCATAAAAACAGATTAAAGATTACGATGTTCATTTATTATGAAATAATTAATTTGGAGAAAGGAAGCGTAAAGAAATAAATGTTGTCTTTTTGAAAAGTGGTAGATTAAAGGTGATATTGCTTTATGATCTACAGTTCAATGGGTACCATAAGGTTATTTTATGGTATTTCAAATACCTATGGAGGACTGGTTATTTAGTTGCTCTGGTTACTGGTTACCTAGATAGGGCCACTTTTCGGGCCGCCTTGTTCGATTCGACTTCCTTTTGACTTGCTTTCTTCGTCCAAAGGTTGTCATTTAGGTGTGCTAGGTGTCCTGTCCACCTCTGTTTCAACCTTCTGCAGAAATTCTACTTTGAAAGTAAAGCGATATTGTTTTTCTTCGGTCGACAATCTTTCTACGGGGATCCGAACAAAAGGCGGACATGAAAATTAGGCTGACATACTTATGTCTGTCTTATGACCGACAGAGACTAGGCCGACATGGATAAAAGACCGACACGGACAAAATCGACAAACAAAAGGCGGACAGACCAAAGGCCGACAAAGACAAAAAGCTGACAGACAAAAGCCGACAAGAGAAAAGTCGACAAAGACAAAAGGTCAACAGCCAAAAGGCTGACAAAGACACATTGGCCATTATATTGTTTTATCACAAAATTAGACGTTTTTTGATTAAATCTAGAAAGAGCAGTGATAATATTTATATGTCGAACCATAATAGAAACAAAAATTAACATTTTTTGATTTCTCACATCCCGACAATTTAAACAAAAAATTAAAAACAGTTATTTTTTATTTATTGGTGTGCGTCGAATTTTTATCACTTATGCTACGAACAATAAGCGAGATATCGCAAAAATTAAGGATATGTTAAAGCACGGAATTTCTTCAAAGATGTCCATAAGACCATATAATTAATTACAATAGTATGGCCAGGAAAGTCGCTCGATGTTTTTCCTCAAAATCCTCGTTTTTTGCGGTATGCGTCTTATTATCTAGCACCCCCAATTTTCATTAACCATGTCTAAAAGCCATGTTAATGTCCGATAACGAATCTTCAAAAACCACAGGCCTTTATAATACCCCAAAGTACTTGAAAAATGAATTTTTTAAATAATTATCATCGTCATTTTCCTTTTATTTTGTCATACTGAATTTTTATCTCATACTACAATACAATTTCTTTAATAGTTCATAACTTTTGCTCGCATATTGATGGTCTTTTTTGTGCTTCTTGCTGAATAAATTGTTTCAAAATAAGCCCTATTGTCGTTTACTTGTAAATATAACTGCTTATGCCCTAAATAATTTAAAACATCGTTTTCGATTATAAAATAATCAGATTCAATTATATTCCGTATTATAACTTATGTCTGTTACGGGTACTAAAAATTATAACCTATAATCTGGTTTAAAAAAACCAGACGCTACCCTACTGAATTACTATACAGAAATACAAACATTTTTAATTTATCACAATTATATATCCGGAATATCCTGGCTTACACAAACAAGTATAGTAATATTATAACAATAAAAGATCATAAATACTCAACGAGGAACAAAGATAAAGCAGCTCCACATAAAACTTTTAAAACAATTGGTCTGCGATATTTCTTATATCATCTACCAAAGATATTTAATAATTTTCAAGAATTTTTGCAGAAAAATGATAAGGACACTTACAATATCAAGGTTTGGTTTAAAAAGTATTGCCAACAACTGAATCTAAATGAAATTTTGAAGATACTGAAATAGAGCAGATTAAAACTATACCAACTTGTAGCTGTTGGTATTGGTAGCTACTTGGATTGGTAGCGTGTTGTACAACATGATCAACACTAACATATTTGAATTTTTTTTTGTCAGTAGCCACACGCATATTTTCTGAGTGGTGAATTTATTCATTGTTTATTTACTATATTATATAAGTAAGATTAATGTTGTACTGTATTTCTTTCTGGATTAATAAATTTATTATTATTAATATTATTATTATTATAAACTGAAATTAAGAAATGCATAAGATTTCGGGTACCTTTTAGCTTGACGCATTGATTTTAATAATAACAGAGACTGTTTCTGTAGTATCTAATTTCAGAGGGAAAATGTCGGCCTTTGGTCTTCGTCAGCCTTTTGCATGTCGGCAGTTTGACTGTCGGTTATTTAACCATGTCGGTCTTTCGCCAGCGTTTGGTCTCAGTGGGCCTCTTGTCTGTCAGCCTTTCATCTAAATTGAACTTCAATTTTTGTCTGCCTTTTGTCTACGTCAGCGTTTTGTCCGTGTCGGCCTTTTATCTAATTCGACCTTTTATCTCGGTCAGCCTTTCGTTCAAGTTGACGTTTTGTCTTTGTCGGTTTTTTGTTTTTGTCGGCCTTTTGCTTTTGTCGACCTTTTGTCTTTGTCGGCCTTTTGTCTACGTCGACCTTTTGTCTACGTTTGTCCAAGTCGGTTTTTACCAGTTGACCATTTGCCAGTTGGCCTTTTGTCTGTCGGCCTTTCGTCCAAATTGAACTTTTGTCTTTGTCAGCCTTTTGTCTACTTCGGTCTTTTGTCTACATCGGCAATTTATCAAAGTCGGTCTATTGTATAGGTCAGCCTTTTGTCTGTCGGCCTTTCGTTCAAATTGACTTGTTTTGTGCAGTTTGGACTGGAGAAAACCGTCTAGATTGCTGACTGGTGGTTCGATCCTCCTCCGTTGGTGATATTATTCGGGCGAGAATAATATGTTTACATTACTCCCATTTTCATATTCATTCACCTCTCATCCAGGTGTAGGAGCTCGCCCCCTGGCATCGGCGATTAGCCTCGTTGGAGAAATAGGCCGATGTAAAATAAATAAAATTTAAAAAATTGACATTATGTCTTTGGCGGCCTATTAGTATTTCTCGACTTTTTGTCTTTGTCGGCCTTTCGTTCGTGTCAGCCATTCGTCCAAGTTAGGCTTTTGTCCATGTCAGCCTTTTGACTTTCGGCATTTTGTCATAAACCCCTTTCTATTTGTTCGTACCCTTATGCAATTAGTTTGGTGCATAAATCATTTTATGTTGATGCTACAAGACATTTCAACATTTCTGACAGGGAATCCAGCAATATATATCAAACAATGATTAAATCACTGTGCTAAAATCTTAAACGTTTCAATCTTGTCATTTTGAAATTCCACTTCCTCGAACGTCGGTTATGTAATTTCACAGTGATTATATGTTATAAATTATACATAAATACAAAAGCTTTCGTGGAATTTCAGTTGTTGTTAATTAATTATGGTACTTCAGTAGGTGGATATAACAATGAAGAGTCAGCAGTTTGGTCTAGTTTAATCTAGTGCACTTCAACGCCAGATGACAGCACTGTGCTCTACAGTACAGCTTAGCTACTCACTACAGCTGACATTGTTATCAATAGCAATTATTGAGGTTTCCACGGAAACAATTGGTTGCAGGCATGGAAGACACACGATGGGGTGTAATTAGATTCTGTAATGTTACTAGGATTCATTTTGTTTGTTATTTATGTGTTTTTTTTTTAGCATTTATGTTGACAGGCGACTTGAATCCGTAGAATTAAATAACATAAAACTGACTTTATTTTACCATTTATTGTAGAATTTTAAACTGAATGCATTCCTAGATATTTTTTTTACTGAAAATTTATAATCTAATTTTATGTAGGAATGTTAAAAAAGGAATCTCTAAATCAAGAGTATAGTATTTTCAAAATGAAATGGCCGGTCTTGTTAAGAAGCTTAACAAAGTGGTAATGGGTTTATGGCAATAATCCTAGGACTTATTGCAGTAAAAAGAATAAGTTACACATCTCGCCTGTTTAAAAAATCATTGTATGACCTAAAAAATATCAAAACTTTTTTTTTTTAATTAAATTCGCACTATTATGAAGTATGAGTTCTTACGTGGAACTACAGCATCAGAGACAGCGCGAAACATTAATAGTGTATTTGGCTCTAGTGTTACTACGTAGTATACAATATCAAATTGGTTCGCCAAATTTCGTACAGGTAATTAAAAAAAAAAAAAAAACTGGCTCATCGATCACAGCAAAAATATACTGCAACTTACTGAACGATGCAAAAACTTAAAGAAAAACGACGTAGATTGGTCAACAGATCGACTCCTATCTTATTGCATGATAACGCTAGACCACACACTGCATAAATAACTCTGGCAAAACTACAGAAATTGGAGTTGGAACTTCTTCATCATCCTCCATACTCACCAGACCTAGCCCCCACTGACTTACCACTTCTTCCGCAATTTGGACAACTTTTTAATAGGAAAACAGTTTAATTCCGACAATACTGTAAAACTGGCCTTCCAGGAATTCATTGACTCTCGTCCGCCAGGGTTTTATAATACCGGCCTGAACAACCTGCCGCTTAAATGGCAAAAATGTATAGACAATATAGGTGCATACTTTGATGAATAAAATAATTCCTTATATTTGTAAGTTATCAACCAACTTTTCCTTTTTTTCTACAAATTTCATCCTTGATGAACTAATATTAATTGTCGTTCAACGGAAAAATTTTGTTTTATTTTATTTGATTATGTTATTTATATTTATATTTTGTATAATATTATTTTAATTTTTATCAACTTCAATTATTAATTATTGTTATTGTTGATTGTTTTTTTTTTTTAGGATTACAAAATACAGCTTTAATTTTAATGTATTGAATTGTGGCTTGTTAGCAAAATATATGACCACAATTAATTATTGACCGGTAGGGGGATTTGTTATATATTTGTTACCCTTTTCATGTAACATAACCTTCAATTTATTCTACTTTATTGATGCCTGTAGATTAAATTATGCATTTAACACCCTTAATTGAATTCATAGTTTCAGGCTGTGTATGTATTGGACGACAACTTCTCAGTTACTTGTACACATAATATCGCTTTGTGTCTAAAACTCAAAGTGCATAATATACAAAGTTCACACGGAAATAGTGCTCCAAGTTTTGCACTTCACTACTACGGTCGCTGTTTTTATAAAGTGATTTCAGTTAAGCTTTGGTGAAAGGAATTGTAGTGCCAACATGTTTGTAAATTTTGACAAATCCAATAACGCTTTATTGTATTTTAAAACGTGTATTGGAAAAAATAACAGAGAATGTTTGCAAAACTTATGACTTTAATTGCGCATGGATTCCGCATAATTTGACCCAAACTCAAATAAAGGCTGTTAACAATTAGTTTGTAGAATTTCGTCGTGGTCGTGCGTCCGTCAGTGATGAATCTCGTGAAGGTCGACCAAAATCGGTTGTGATTCAAAAAAACATCGATGCTGTGCGCAATATGATTGAAGAAGATTGGCATGTGACTTACTGTGAGATAGAGGCATCCTTTGGCATATCGCAGACTACAATACATTCGATTTTGCATGACAATTTAGCTGTGAAAAAGATTTGTTCCCGTTGGATGCCGCATAATTTGATAAAAGCTTAAAAAAATTGATGTGAAGTGTGAATATTCACACATTTCAGGGTTTCGCAGGTATATAATAAGTGAAGGCGGCATGCTGAGTGTGTAGGACAAATTTTACTTTGTAGTACTCACGGCAAAATGAACGATATTTTTAAAATAATTTATCGTCTGTTAATCATATAATAAGACTGGTTATTAAATTTACGCTCTTAAAAATTAAATGCAACATTTGTCAAAATATAACTAGAATTTTGACACAATAATTTCAACATAATAAAAATGCAAAATAAGAACAGAAAAAATAAAATTCACTCCGTACTCGAAACCCTTCGTTCCACCGAGTTTTAGCTTACGACACTAGTGCTCTAACCACTACGCTATCGTACGCCTTGCATGTGTGTGTCTTACACTGGTATAACTTTTGTACTTTGTGAACCAAAAACCACCAACAATGCGTTATTTTCCGAAAACGAAAGTTTAATCTGATCAAAAATTCCTGTTGTACTATTTCGTTTCACACCAATATAGAATTTTTTTAGATTTTTAGTTTAAACCATCTGAGCTACAGGGTGTGGGACAATATTTTTTTTGCACAATTTTGGTAAAAATCGCATCGAAATAATTTATTTTGCAAAAATAAAAATTTGATCGTTAATCCACGTATTAAGGGCTTTCATTTGATACCCTACTCAGAATTAAAAAAAAAATATTTTTGTTTTCGATGAGCACATTTTTGTTTATATTTTTAGGGGGATATGTTTTTTAGATGTTTTAGTATTTTTCCTATGCGGGTCAAAGAGTTGTATAAGCATGCCAAATTTCAACTATCTAGGTTTAGCCGTATGGCTACAATTTTTACCGAACAGACAGACAGACAGACAGACAGACAGACAGACAGACAGACAGACAGACAGACAGACAGACGACAAAATGACGATATAAGGGTTTTTTGGTCATACCTACAAAATCCTAAAAAGGCTCAAAGGCTAAAAGGCTAAAAGGTGTTGATTGGGGTAAGGGAATGCTAAAAAACTTCAACCTACGCACTGCAAAATCCGTATACAACATCGTTACAGGTGACGAAACTTGGAGTTATTCATATGAACCGGAAACTAAGCAACAATCCACTGTTTGGGTCTTCCAAGATGAACCGAAACACACAAAAGTAGGTCGTTCACGAAGCATTTCCAAGAAAATTATCGCTTGTTTCTTTGGTTGTACTGGACATGTCGCAACCATTCCTTTAGAGGATCGGAGACTAGTTAACGCTGAATGGTATACAATAATTTGTTTGCCAGAAGTTATCGACACAATCAGGAAAAAGAACCAAAAACGTCGCATCATTCTTCATCATGACAATGCAAGCTCCCACACAGCACGTCAAACAATTGATTATTTAAAGGAGAAAAACATCGAATTAATGTCTCATTGCACGTATTCACCTGATTTATCCCCTAATGACTTTTTTTATTCCCCAATCTCAAACAAAAAATGCGTGGACAGCGATTTTCATCACCTCAAGAAGCTGTTAAAGCCTTCGAAAACCATGTTTTTGAGATACCAACTTCAGAGTGAAAAAAATGTTCCGAGAATTGGTTTGAACGCATGCAAAAATGTATAAATCTTAAAGGCGAATATTTTGAAAAGCAATAAAACAGTTCAAAAAAAAGTCTTTCTTAGTTTTTGTAAAAACTTAAAAGGTAGCCCTCGTATGACATTAATTTGACGTAATTTTTGTCGTTATACGTTAGTTATTTATATCGTTTGCAAGAACTCTCTAATGACATTGCAGGATTTTTCGAAAAATTATTTACTATAGTTCTACGTGTCAGAAAAATAATAAGATTAAATTTCTTTCTCTGGAATTGGCAAAACTACAAAAACTGGGGTGCAACGAATCAAGAGCTACAACCTCACTTTATTTTCTGTGTAAGTATCAATACGTTAACTTGAACACATGTGGATTTAGAACCATTTGTAACACGTCATAAAAATGGAAAATGAATTGCTATTTGTTCAACAAATGTACATTAAGGAAACAAGGGAAGTAGAGAAAACAGTGCCGGAAATAGAAATAGTTTTTTTCTGTACCAGGCGTAGGATTTTTTGTCAAAGCCTAGTCGAGATTAAAAACACGCCGCGTACGAAAAAGTATTTTTCCTACGTGTTTCACGCAAAGTTTTTTGTACTACCGTTTGAAAAAGATTAAAAGAAATATTTTTAAAATTGTGAATTAAACATTTGTTATATCTTTTTAACTATTTAGAAAATTTTCTGTTAAAAAATGTAATCCTGGAACTTGGATGCTGATTTCATTTGTATTTTTTATAGGTGTGGTTTTCGCTGAAGGAAAAATAAAGAAAATCTAGTGAAAAAAATTTGTTTTAGTCTTCTGATATTATGTTCTTCAAGTGAAAAAAAAAAAAAAAAAAACTGTTAATACAATATTAGAGAAAAATGTCATCTAAAAAGTCATATAATCGTAGCTACAAAAAGTATGCTGGTAATATCACTGTCCAATATCATTTTATTATTCGATTAAAATACATCAAAAATCGATAATGTAAATATATCAAGTTTGTGAAAAAATGGGTATTACTCGTGAAGGTTTCCGTTCGATGATTTTTTACGATTTTGGTAAAGGCCTAACTCAACAACAATGCATAGATTCGCTTCGTTCAACTTTTGGTGATAAAGCACCATCAGAAAGCACAATTGGTTTGCAGAATTTCGTCGTGGTCGTGCGTCCGTCAGTGATGAATCTCGTGAAGATCGCCCAAAATCGGTTATGATTCAAAAAAACATAGATGCTGTGCGCAAAATAATTGAAGATCAGCATGTGACCGTGAGAAAGAGGTATCCTTTGGCATATCGCATATCAATACATTCGATTTTGCATGAAGATTTAGCTGTGAAAAAGATCTGTTCCCGATGGATTCCGCATAATTTGAACGAAACTCAAAAAAAGGCTCGTGTTGATTGGTGGAAGGGAATGCTAAAAAAATTTAACCTAGGCACTGCAAAATGCGTATACAACATCGTTACAGGTAACGAAACCTGGATTTATTCATATGAACCGTTTCAACCTTTCCACATTTATAAGGAAAATTACAACTTTTCCTAACTCATATACATATTGAAATCATACACAGCAAAAGTGTCAACATTTTCATTTAAAAAATGTAAAAAGTGCACTATTTTTAACCAAATCACAATGTTTACAAATTATTACATTTTCAGTGTTAAAATTAATACTACTTTAACACTATTTATTTTCACGATACTTTAACCAGTCTGTAAGTATAAAATTTAAATAATAATAAATAATAAAAAGGATCCCAACATCTAGATAGGCGTATATGAGGCAGAGAAGGTAAGTTTGGTAAGTATAAACTTTACCAAACTAAATTTACTAAATTTAACCAAAAAATAAGTGTAAATAATTAACACGAAAAGCGAGGGACTTCATGGTACACTAAAATTTAATTTTGTAGTGTACCATGAAATCCCTTTTTCAAATGGGAGAGAAGAATATTGAAAGTTATAAGACAAAACATTAAAAGATTGGGATGACTACAAAAACAAAATTTTGCCGAAACTAATCGAAAATTCATTTTATTAAAAAATACCGGTTCACATGTGTATTGAACTACAAGGTGTCTCAAAAGAAATTTTATATTTATTTAGCTTACTGCGTGAACGCAACGTATCCGAGGGGCGCGGGGGTTATGTCAATCGGTAGCCTGGCTCTTGGGAATTCAGTCGCTATGGAGCGTTTCTCGGGAGCAGACCGCGCGTTATGCGTGCGAGAGTTTTACAAAAACGGTGATTCGGCGACTGTAGCGCGTAGAAAATTCTGCAGTATTCGAGGTTTTCGCCACTTAAATGATGCGCCAAGCATTCCTCTCATTCGACATTGGGTTAAAAAGTTTGAAGAGGCTGGTACAACGCTGGATAAATCAAAATCCGGGCGACCTAGGTCATCAAGAAAGGTAGAAAACGTGGAGAATGTTAATCAGTCTGTTCGTGACGACCCGAACCTTTCAATTCGGAAGCGCGCAATTGCTTTAAATGTGCATAGATCATCATTACATCTCATTATGCACAAAGACCTAAAGCTGCACCCCTACAAAATTCAATTGGTGCAAGAATTAAAGCCCCAAGATGCCAGTCAGAGGCTTAATTTCGTAAATCAGGTGATTGAGCGATTTTCAACGTTTACCAAAATTTTGTTTTCGGATGAAGCTCATTTTCATCTTAATGGCCACGTAAATAAGCAGAACTGCCGCTACTGGAGTGCAACGAATCCGAAACTCAAACATCAGAAACCCTACATTCGCCTAAAGTGACCGTATGGGCTGCGATGTCGGCGCGAGGAATTATCGGCCCTTACTTTTTTGAAGACGAAAGAGGGCGTGCAGTTACAGTGAATTCAGAGCGTTATGTGGAGATGTTAGACAACTTCTTGGTACCTGAACTGCCAAACTTTTCTGGCTATAACCAAAGAACATGGTTCCAACAGGACGGAGCAACTTCACACACGTCCAATATGTCTCTGCCACGTGTTCGTGAAATTTTCTCAGGCAAATTGATCTCCCGGAGAGGTGACATAAATTGGCCTCCACGCAGTCCAGATTTAACCCCTATGGACTTTTTCCTATGGGGTTATCTTAAATCTAAAGTTTACGCCAATAAACCGACTTCACTGGCGCATTTGAAAGAAAATATCCGTCACGAAATGGCAGCCATCCCTGAGTCCACCTGCCGAGACGTCATAAGTAATTTTACTGTTCGATTAAATAAGTGCCGAGAACGCGAGGGTCTACATTTAGACGATATTATTTTTAAGAAATAAATCCCCAAAAAGTGTATTTTAATAATTAATAAACATTTTTTCTATACACGGCTTACTTTTTTTTTAATCGATCCACTAAATATAAAATTTCTTTTGAGACAACTTGTATTTCACATTTCAGCTCAACCCCTATGAGTTTGTATGGGACATTTTTTTTATCTCATTACGAATCTCTTTAAAAATAGTTTTTTAAAATTACAATATTTTAAAGCTTTTTTATAAATACATTAATGTACATATTTTTCAAGTCCTATGTTTTTGCGAAGTCTTAGTATTTTTCTTATATACGGGTCAAAGAATTATGCATAGCAAATTTCAACTTTTTAAGTCCAGCCGTTTAGCTACAATGTCTACCGTACATACAATATCGTTGTTTAACAATCACTGTATCAGATTATAGTAGTCAAGTGGCTCAATTTGTTGGATATAATGATAATCTCACGTGGTCCAGCCAATAATGGAATAGTTACGGTTGATCACGTACTGTAATTTGCTGTTATCGAGGTCTGCGGTTTATCAAGTAGATCCTCTTCTCGGAATATTGAGATAACATCTCGGTGAAAAGTTATTTATACAATTAATACGCATAATTAATTCAGCATTAGTTTTAATACATTTGATGGAGAAAGTACTAATCAGGATGTCTTTATAAAACATTAAATTTCCAATTACTCTCTTATTTTAAAACAAACGATTTTTGTCTTATTAGTAGAGATAGGACATAGCTAGGTCTAAGCCTACACTGTCGCTTGCGAGTGGCATGTTTTTTTCAATAAAAACTATAAATTGTGTTCATTGCCGTACTAGTGAAATGTAAAGGTGCGTACTGACTTGAGCATTTGTACGCGTACGGATTATGTGCGCGCACAAATGCTCAGGTTAGTACGAGGTACAATTTGTGTGCGCGTACAGTAATCCTCCCACGAATGCTATCCGCAGCTTATCGGTCCCACCGATAAGATCAAAGAACTTGTGCGCTCAGTGTGTACAGATTTATGCAGTCATATAATTGTGCGCGTAAATTTAAGTAAACACCAGTAAATATTCAACATGGAATGGAGTAAAGCGGTATTGCATGCTGGTAAACGAATCCTCAGTTGAAAACGTAGGGTTATGGCTAATCGTTCTTTCGCGGGAACAGCCCTTATAAATCTTGTGTTTCTCCTAATTTTGTGACCAACTTTATTAACGAGTAGTTCAAAATCTGCCGCTGACATTCGAACAAAATTTTGAAATTGTCCACTAACCTCTTGCATTTGCAGTTCTGCTAGCAAACTTGAACTATTGTATATTTCCCTGCTTCTATATAGTTGTGTCATCCACCACCGTTTGTTTTGTTTTTCTTTTTTTTTACTAAGTATACTATGGCCACATTCAGCAGACACACCAGTGAGTTACCGGTTGGTAAATTTTTTCCTGTATGCATACGTTTATCTACCGGTGAGTTACCGTACTTACTCACCGGTCGCCATTTTTTTAACCGGATTTCATTAACGAACAGTTGCTCACCGGTGGACATTTTGACAGTTATATCTGTAGTAACAAAGAATCAAGCACAAAGCAAGTAAAAAATTATGGAATTGAGTGTTAAGTCAGTTTACTTAGATATTGAGGAGACGTATATAAAGCACATGTACTTTTAAAATTACTGTAAAAGCTTAAATTCAAAATTTACTGTCATTACAATCTGTCATTGTTTAGATATTGTAGTTTTCATATTTATTATTCGCTATTCGACAACGCTGCCAAAAAATGTGCATTTAGTCATAGGTCATAGCTAAACAATAATAATAATATTTTAAACATTGTTGTACGTTACAATCAGCTGATGGATCGTTAGCCATCTTGATGGCGTTTGATACTGGAAAATTCTTTTCAATGATGAAAAGATTTTTAATATTGAGTAGGCTTTCAACCGCTACAAATATAGGGTTGTGCTGCAAGTTCACCAGAGGCTCATGAGAAAGCGCCAAGGATCTAGAGCTGTGGTCTTCAATCTTCTTACATCTACGGTACCCTACAGTTTAAATCAGGGGTCTCCAAACTTTTTCGGAAGAGAGCCACATCAAAATTTCTTAAATAAATGGCGGCAAAGCAGCGATGAAAGCGGAGAGCAAAGCGGCGAAATTAAATAAATGAATTTCTGTTAACACGCTCATAGTGGAGCGTACTGCAGCGAGGTTATATCGTTGTTATAGTCGAGCAAAGCGACGCGTTCAAACAATTTTGATTTCTCTGCTATCATCGTTGCTAAAATAGTTGTTTAAAATGGATATTGAAGCATTTACAAGTAGTTCTCATTAATAAGAGGTATTTATAGTAGGTTCCGATTGAAATTTGTCCTTTTTTTACCAATTTATGTTGAATTTTTTCCAAAACATAATCAAACGTTGAAATACTCATGTGAAAATAAGAATGAAACTTTACTGGATGTTCGGGAGTTGCATATAGAAATGATGAAATTCACCATGTACAATATGTCTACTTTTATTTATTCTCTGAACATTGCACCTTCTAGTGTGTTTATTTTTATTTTTTAGTAAATACCAAATTTTCATGGAAGAGTTTTCTGTTAGTAAAAAATCCATTATAATTTTATGAACTTTCTGCTCGATTTTAAATGCGTCACTATGTGTAGACACTCTTTTATAAGCGCGATATTCTTTCGCTGTTTTACTCTCCGCTTTCATAGCTGCTTTGCTCTTTACTTCACTATGTGCTTAGCCTAAGTGAACTGTTGTCGGAGAACGTCGCTCTTAATGGTGGGGAGCGACCGACCACACACCTCATGCCCCACTAGCACCTAGGAACTTAGCGTTACGAGGATACACAGAAATTAGGGCTTTTATATATATAATAGTTGTTTTATTTTGCGGTTTTCTAATTATTTTAAATTGCTGTTTTTATGAAAGTAAACTTTTTAAAAAATGTTCACGGACCGGATTATATTTAGCCGGTTTTGTCCCGCGGGCAGTATTTTGGACACCCCTGGTTTAAATGCTATTTCTTTGGAACTTCAAAGCAAAAAGCCACAATAGGGGAAGTATTTTAAGATCGCAGCGCTATTTCGGCAAACTTGGAACCTTCAAAATAGACATTCGTTACATATAAACAACGTGAATTTTACTTATGAAAAATGTTTACTGGTGGTTTTTGTAATTTTGCTACAATATTAATACTTGTTTTTATGCAATTATATTTTTATGCAAACATTTTTTATAAAAAAAAGCGCGACACAATGTCTATTTCTGTAGTTCCTTCAATCCCACCAGATGTCATATCGCTTAGCAATTTTTCCCTATAGGCTGTATTTTTTTTAGTTTTAAGGTAAAACATTTTAAAATAATAATTTAGATGTATACTATTGAATTAAGTCTTGATCATACAGGGGATAGGCATGATTTTTTTTAAAATTTTTTATTATATTCCTCTTGTTGCATATAAACATAAAAAACAGTTTTTATTTTATTTTTTTGTAATTTGAAGGCTTAAAAAAATCATAAATGTATGTAGCGCGCGAAAACGACGTGTGACGTCATACCCCTTCTAACTGACGTATGACACTACTAGCTTACCGGCGTACATAGTCTGTTGTGAACTTATTTGTTTGTATAACTTTCATAGGTTATGTAAAGTTAGAGTGATTTTAGTTAAAATAAAGTGTAATTCTATAAAAACAATTTATACATGTTTACCGAATTAAATTTTATATTAAAATAGATAACTTATATTGCAGTATTTCAATTATGCCTCTAACGTTTTGTAACTTCATGTAAACAATGTAGTAAAATTCTGACATCTAAATTACATAAATATTTACATTTTACAGAGTTGCAGCGTTTGTTTACATAAAGTTATAGAATATAAAATAAAAATTACTTTGACACCACCTATTTCCTCAGCACTGTAGCATTCATTATTTTTCATATATTCCATGAGCATAAATGCATCAATGTTGGGTAAATTATCACTCTGAGCCCTAACAAAATCTTTATCTGCCATTTTAATAATAAATGCGTGAAAAATTGCTTAAAAACAAATACAAAACTCTCGAACAATACAATAAACACACGTGTAAAGATTATGTTGTAGCTGTATCTGTGATGTGAAACCACTATCGTTTGACGTCATACTCAGTCGTTTTACTCGGCAACCTTCGCTCCGTGGTCGGATTATTTCAAATTTACAATATTTTAATTCAAAAATTTGGCTATAATATTAATTAAAATGCAATTTTTGTTTTGTTAGGTGACATAACTAACATTAACATATTAAAATAATGTAGTTTTAAGGAAATACAGATTTTATGCGTATCCCCTATTTATATTTTATAGCTGACTATATTTCTATATTTTTAAATGTAGGTATAATGTACTATTTTACTTTTTAAATAATGCAATACCTACCTAATATAATTTTTAATGCAAATTATAAATAAAAATTGAATCGAATAATTAGCGATATGCTGTTTTGAATCTTACCTATTTATTTATTATAAACATTTATTAGCAATCATTATAAACATAAAATCCAATAATACATTACAAAGTACATATTCAAATGGTAAGTGATATAAGAAGTAAATAATAATCATAACTCAACAAATTTGGTCTTTTTGCCGATAAGTCAAATTAGCTGTTTTGGAATAAGTATGACCTATACTAATGACGAAAATGGTGATTAAAAATTTTGTAGCACCTTCAGATTTAAAGCTATTCAATTTTTAAAATTTACCAAACTCATTGTATCAAAGCAAAGGGTCATTTAAACAAAAAAAAAAAAAACAAAACAAAATCATTTAATTAAAGTTGCGGAACTCCTGAAAACGTCCTACGGAACCCCAGGGTTCTGCGGAACACAGTTAAGTACCACTAATCTAGAGGGATCATTACCCAGCTTCAGTTATGTTTTGATGGGACGTGAGCTATGTCGATAGCACCAAGCTTCATTTTTGAAAGAAAGGGGGAAACATCGGCCAAAATCTACTAGGGCACCATGATGGAGTGGATAGTTAAAGAACTGAGCAACTCCTTCTTCGTTGGTCACTACTCAAACTTCCAGACTAACTCAGCGCCAGCCAAAAGGCGGGGAATACGTAGCAGTGGCTTGAAAGCATTGCAATCCTAACCTCAACTGCCTGGACTACAAATTGTGGCCCGTGCTTCAGGACATGGCCTGCAGAAAGAGACCAGATGAAGACAGCGGAAGGTTTTCCTGATGAAATTCTTCGGAATTCTATTGACCGTAGAGTGGCCGTAGAGACGTAAGAGCTATGTAAAGGCCAGAAGTGGTAATTTTGAAAACTGGTGTTTCTTTTTAAAAATGCATCTATGTATTATATACTAAAAGATAATTAAAATGTCTTTAGGCATCTCGTGAAATATCATTGAAAGACAAGGTATACTATCATTAATGATATTAATATTTAATATTTTTTAATCGAAAAATAGGAAGAGATATATATTCAGTTGATTCAAAAGTTATTGCGTATTATTATTACGAAATATATATATATATACATTTTTTGACTGCTCAATAATATCTTTTTTCAAACTATTGTATTGTTCCTTTTCACATTTGGTTCAATTTCGTTCAAATGAATGAACAGTAAAGAGCTCTTATTATTATTTTTTAATGTCGGCGGATAAAAGGTATTTCCATCATTGTATACGTTATGAATTTAAAAACGCAATATGCCAATTGTGACAACCAAACACATTTGTCACGTGTACGGTAGTGATGTAATTAAAGTCGGATTAACTCAATGTTGCTTTTTGAAGTTTCGATCTGAGGATTTTTCACTGACGGAAAAAGCACGGCCCGGTTAACTTTGAAGCTAACGGTTAACACGCAAAACGAAATTAAAAAAAAAAAATGTTTACGAAAATTCTTCACAGGCCCTCCAACGCTACACTTCTAGCCGGTTAATACATTGATCGCCAACGAATTTTATTCAAGACGATTAGAAAATGATTCTTTGTTTTTAAGTTTCGTTGGTTAGTATATGTTAAGATTATGTTTTTCGGTGTATTTTTATATATTAGTGATTTTTTTGAACTAAAGATCTACTTAAAATCACGACACGATCGACTGGTTGGGTAGCCCTGATTTATAGCATATTTTTAATTAAAATAATATATCAAAATTTGTATACAATTGTAAATAAACAAATCACATTACAGACGCCAATTCAATCTCCGTACACAGACAGTTTGAAATAAAATTAGTAACAATCTATACATAAAAATTTGCAGCGAATTTTATCTATCTAATAAGATAATTTAAATTGTTATGTAACTGTAAATAAACAAAGTGCGTTATAGATGCCAGCTTGAAAACCAATTAACGCATATTTCCGTACGATGCGGAAAATTGAAGCTAAAGTTTCATTCTACAAATATATTTTTAGCCATTTAGTTAAACTGTGAAAATTACTTAGAATTATTGTTCTTGGTGTTCGATTTTTGCAGCCATCTTGAATATTCCGCAGTTGTCAACATAAATGATGGGGGTAAAAATGATTTAATTTTCGTCAAAAACACGCCTACCAAATGGCATTCCATTATCATTAAATGAACAGTGCGATCATTAAATCCCGACCGTTACATAATGGTAAACAATGGGTTTTATATCAAAACTGTATTCTAATTCACAGCTGAAAATCCCAATTTAACAAAGAACTAATCAGATTACTTCGTTGGTCTGAACTCACCCGAGGAATGTGTTTCTAACTTAATACTTGTATCAACTCATTGGAGTGTACAGAAAAATAGTGTTCATTTAATAATCAATTCGTACAAGGTAACAAAAATAGAATGTACGCCTATGTGTACATGTCCTTGGAAATAAGTTTGATAACTAAATGTTTCTGTCAAGTACTGCATAACGTTCAAGAAATAATGATCGCACTGTAGGATTTCTCGACAAAGGTTCTGAACTAAATAATGATGTCGAAAAAAATGCTGACGGATTATTTTAACATTTTTGCAAAAAACTACATAAATAGAAATGTTATTTTAAACATAAAAATACATTTAAAAAATCTGATATTTATTATTAAGTTATTGAGCGATAACATTTTTTTCTACAATTAAAAATATCCTAATAAAAATAATACCTACATAATTTTTAAAGCCCTGATGAAGATTTAAAATATAAATCGAAACGTTAGCAAAGTTAAATTATTGTTTTAATTTCTGGCCAGTTAGTTAGTTAGTTAAAAATGTTGACGCACAGCAAGGATGGCTATTTGCGCCTAACGCAGCCCATCTAAATGACTACATAACATATTAAAAACAATAAATAAATAAATAAAATCTTATACGCATATTTAATAAAAGAAATCTTGCACAGACAAATACAAATAAAATTTCTGACTAGTCCGAATCCCATTACTTCCATATATTATTATCTATAATCATTATTACAATATAATCTATGAACGTAACTCATCTAATTCATTAAATATATTCTATTAGAAAGACAAAAATTCTCTGAAAATTTTGATGCATAGATTATTACTAATTTTATTTCAGTTTGTTAGTTTTGTATGAGAAACTTAGATACTGTGGGGACTATACGTACCGTTAACTTAACGTACTTCTCCATCTACATACGTAGCAGAGATGAACGCTAGTAAAAGAATTCTATTCTAGTTGACAAAAAAACACTCGTTGGTTGGCAACCGTCAATAAAATTGCTTTATTTGCGATCATTTGCAATATGATTCTATTCATCGTAATACCACCACTAGTCAACAAAATCGATCAAAAAGAATTTTTTTTTTTTTATATTTTGTAAGATACTCCTTTATTTGAAATAAAATTTTGACAAAACATTCTTAAACCCTTATTTAATAATACGACACGAAAGTTAAAACTGAATCCTCCCTTTCATTGTTACATTTTATTACCCAACTCTCCCTTATACGAGTTAAAAGTTTGGAAGTAAACATCTTTAATCAAACCACAATAAAATTTTCGCGCATCCTGTAAACACATTGTCATTTTCCGAAACAAAAAAAAACATTTAACCTGTCAACACAATCTGTTCTCTGGAGAAAACAGATTTCATTGAAGACCACTAGCTCGAACATTTCACAAATCTAAGATGGCTGCAATAAACCACAGAGTTCAGGGGTGTCCAGCTACGTTCACAGGTTAAAATGACAGATTAATATTATTAAGTTTTTTATTTCGAACCCGTATATTAAGTTTACGACCAGTACCGTCAACAAAATGTAGCATAGATGCAGTCTGCCTCACGGAGTTGTTTAAGGCGGTGCACAACCCTATAGTTCTCAATAGTTTCTTATACAAAACTAATAATCAGAAATAAAATTAATAACAATCTATACCTACATCAAAATTTACAGCGAATTTTTCTCTATCTAATAGGATATTTTAACTGTAGAAAAAACTGTTATGTAATTGTAAATAAGCAAATTGCATTGTAGACGCCATCTTGTAAACCAATCGACGCATATTTGCGTACGTGCGGCAAATTGTAGCTAAAGCTTCATTCTACAAATATGTTTCTAGCTATTTTGCTCTACTTGTAATTATTGTACTTGGTAGACTATTTTTGCTGCCATCCTGAATCTGCCGCGGTTCTCTAAATAGGTGTTACGGGTAAAAATGATTTAATTTTCGTGAAGAATGCGTGTACCAAGTGGCATTCCATTATCATCAAGTATAATATTTTTCGATGAAGGTTCTAAACTATAAGTAATCAAGTCGATTTTTTTTTTTTTTGATGTGTTATTCGAACATTTCTACACAAAACTATATAAATATAAAAGTTATTCGAAACCCACAAATAGATTCAAAAAATTACAGAACAATAATGTTGAAGTTATGGAGCGATAATATTTTTACAACAAATTTATCTACAATTTAAAATATCCTATTAGATAGATAAAAATTCGGTGCAAAATTTGATGTATAGATTGAAACTAATTTTATTTCAGATTGTTAGTTTTGTATAAGAAACTGGTAACCTCAGGGGGTTATACGTAGAGCCCTGCAAATCCGTGCATTATCCATGGATATCCGCCATTTTTCCGCGGATGCGGATAAATTATCATTTCAATCGTGCGGACGCGGATAAAATATCATATCCGCGTGAACATGAAATCTTCGGTTTGCACACCTCTTTTCATGAAAGAGGCGCTTAGAATCCCAAAATTGAATTGCTGACATTTGGGTTGTACTTACGGTAAGAATAAAATAAAAACACTTACGGCACTTTTTTCACGCTTTTTATTTATTTTTGCTCTTTCGGTCTTTAGAATCTTAAGACTTACTTTATGCTTACTTAAATGGTTAAATATATTATACTTTAAATAAAAGTCGTAGAAAAATCCATTTCTGTAGAATTATTGCCAGTTTATGAATTTAAAAATAATTATTTAATGTTTCGCCTTATTTTACATTTTTGGAAACATTGGAAAAAATTAACCATAGTAATTTACCACATTTAAAAACTTATGAAGATCATTAAATTTTGAAAAATAAAGATTTTAAATTATTTGAAATCGTCATAAAACTGTTGTTTTTTAATAAGATGATTTTAAGAATTTAGTTTTTAACATTTGCTGGTATTATAGCTCTTTTTATTTTAATGATATAAATGTAATAAATGTGATAAATTAAACTCTGCTCTAAAATAATCGTGAGATATCTTAAAAAACTAAGTTTCTGACACATTAGTTGATAAAGAATGAACAAACAAAAAAAGATACGAAACTGTAATATTGAATGTGGTATCGCAACGTGGTTATTAGTGTGATTTTATTTTATTTTATTTTGTTGGATAACAATTAAAAACTATTAATTTGTTGACTCCAGTAGTAGAGGAGTTTTCCCAACATTAAAGAAGGGTTGTATAACCAAGAATATGTTTCTAATTTATTCAGATTCGTATTAGTATTTGAAGCCGCACAACACCTAAGGTATACGAGTTCTGTTCAAAAAGTATCGCGAATTTTGAATTTCCGCGGGTTACGTATATTCGATTTTCGATTTTTTGTTATGTTGGTACTTATGTCTCTCACTTATGCCGACAAGTTCGGCCATTTTGAATGTTCAGTTAATTTTTGACAGTTGCTTTGCTTGCACGTGTTTTGGCTCGTCTTCGATTTTTGCCTATACCAAAAAATGGATCAAAGAATCTGTATTAAATTTTGTGTGAAAAACAAAATTAAGTACGCGGACGCATTCTGAATGTTGGCTGTGGCATATGGTGAAGCTACCTTGGACCTAAGCAACGTTTATCGGTGGTACAAAATGTTCTCAGAGGGCCGAGAAGATGTGAACGACGAAGAGCGTGCCGGACGCCCGACCACGTCAACAACAGATGAAAACATTTTTGGCCAAAAACAACACACTAATAATGCCGCAGCCACCGTATTCCCCAGATCTATAGCCCCCTGTGACTTTTTCTTGTTCCCGAAACTGAAGAGTCCCATGAAAGGACGACGCTACGCTACGAGTGAGGAGATAAAGACGGCATCGAAGGAGGAGCTGAACAAGATCACAAAAAATGATTTTTTCAAGTGCTTCGAGGATTGGAAACAACGTTGGCACAAGTGTATAATATCTGGTGGGGATTACTTTGAAGGGGACAAAATAGATATTCATGAATAAATAAATAATTTTTGAAAAAACACAAAATTCCCGATACTTTTTGAACAGACCTCGTATTCATAAAATAAACTAAACAACCAGTAATTGTTGTCTATTATTATCTGTATACAATACTAACTTCTACTACGATTTTCAGGATTTCATTCTTCATTGTACTTCTCCACTCCCATCATCGAAGACTAGCTGAGATAAATAAATATATGTAGATATAGCTACAGGAAGGGATAGAGCTATATGAACACCATCTAAATTGTCGGTATATTTGTATAATTACTACATTATACGATATTTTTCAAAATTATAATTAGAGTTAACAAGGAAATGACTTTTTTTAATGTTAACACGTTCGCGGACAGTACGGCTATAGCCGTCGAATATTTTTCCTAGCTCAGGTCATGACGGTCTAAACCGTCCTACTTTTTTATTCAAATATACAAATGACGGCTGGGGCAGGTTTTAATTCCATTTAAGTATATGAAAACTAGTATAAACTGTCCTATCAGGAACATACCAAACACAGTAAATGTCCTATTAGAAACAAAATCTAACAAAGTGACATTTTGGGTACATCTCATTGTACAAAACTGTCCGCGAACGTGTTAAGTTTACCTTATAGTCATTTTGGTCGACCATTGATAAAATTGTGATCCGATTTAACTCCTTATTTATTTCTATTTTCATTCATTCAATTGTTTTTATTTTATCTACAATATATTTATTTAATTAAATTGCAATATATTTCTTACTTCTCTCTCTCTCTCTTTCAATATTAGACTTGTTGGTCGGTCTAATAGATAAAATTATTTAAACCAGCTGGCGCCCAGATAACCTACATTAATTAAAATAAGAACCGCACGACCGTCTCCACTGTTAAAGCAGCCAACGGTCTAAAATTTTGGAAAAATAATCGTTACAAACTGTAATTGAATAAACCACCGTTTTGAAACCAGTGATTCAACATGTCAACAAAATGTGTCCCCTTTTAAAAGCAGCTTTCATTGAATGTCGCGACATAACCTACCTATAAGACATTTGACGAGCCTAAGATGGCCACAAGTGGCCGCAGCGTGCAAGGGTGTCCACTTCTCGCTGTCCTCAGCATTGACATTGGCCCCGTATTCCAGAAGAAGCTGCAGCATTGCTTCATTGTCGTCTATACAGCACTGGTGCAAGGCCGTCAGACCATCTTCGTTGCATGAATCAGGACTAACACCTCGCATTAGTAGTCTTCGCACTGCAACAAAAATAAAGAAATTTTAATTACAATAATTAACAGATCGTTTGATAGAGAAAACCTTAATATTAATGTAAATCTTACGATTAAATTAAGGATATATTAAACCAGAGACAATAAATAATATGGGCCGGTTTCTGAAAGCCTAGTTAACAATAACCAAATAGTTAGAAAATGGTTACTATGGTTACTGATGGGATTGTTATATTGTGTGTTACGGGCTATCCTAGCCGAAACACAGCGCTTTAAAATCTAGTTAGACGATAACCTACCTTCGTACGGAAAACTTATTCTAAGCTTATAAAAGGATACAGTATGGGGTAATTTTGTGCGAAACCAACTGAATAGGTCCTGTCAACCCACTTAGAGGACAGCATTTATGACAACAAGCACCGCATCTGCTTCCGAATGCAAAAACATACTAGAGATGTCACTTAATTTTGAGGTTAATTGTTTTTGACATTTCTATTTAACCTGTTTTGGGATATATACGTCGTGGAAACCTGGAAAGTACAATAGTTAGCGTGCGGAATATGTTTGAATGATACACCTACCTTATATACAAAAAGAAAAGAGAACAAGAAATTATAATCCTCAATAGTAAATAAATTTCTGGGGATATTTGGTCGTAATAACGCAACTAGACATATGTCTGCACCGACGATGCGCGCGTGGTAAGCCCGGTAGGGGGGTAAAGAAAAGGTTATAAAACAGATGGGAAGCCGCTTTTTGGGCGCTCTTAAACTTACGAACAGTGGTGTTATCAGAAAAATTTGACCAGAAAGAAAAACTAACGGCACGTGCAGTGAAACTTCCATGTATAAGCCTAGAGGAAATTGAAGGCAACACGGAATTCGTTTTTGCGGAGACTGCTTGGCGTTATACTGTCTTCGTAGGGAAGACACGGAGATATCCGGATGAGAATTTTCTTTTCTGATCAAAAGTTCGGAGTTTAAGAAAACCATTTAAGCCACCGACCACGAGTGGCGGTACGATAGAGGCAAAAAATTTGCACAGTTGTGCCTATTTGAGAGTATATATCGGCTGGAGGAATAATTTCTGAAGTTATCCGAGTATTCAACCGGTCGCAAAGGAATGAGCACCTTGTAGCGGAACCTTAAAACTACATCACCGTCCAGAGAGTACATAACCTACTTATTGTATCTAGCCGTGGAAACAGGGAGATTGTTTTTGTCTGCAACTCAGATGAGTACTAATTTATGATATTTGTTTGATGATTTGTAACAAAAATATCTTTATGAGTGTGGCGTATCGGACCTCCGGGTTGTGTTGAGGCGTAATACGTCCCCGTATAGATGTTTTTGGATACACACTGATAATTTTGGCCATTTTTATGAATGTGTATGTATTGTACTTGTATTTTGAGTTGAGTGAGCACATGGTGCCACCCCTATTGTGAAGCATATATTTTCTACGTCCTAAGGCCCTAAGCTACAATAAGTTGGACGCGCTGAATCGTGTTGGGGCGCGTAGTTAGTCAGAGCAGTCTCGCTCGGGGTTGAATTAGTTTATTTAATTGTAGATTCAGTCTGTCCGTAAGTCAACATTTTTTTTATCCCCTTGATAACTCGAGGTTGTGAATTAGTTCTCAAACACATGGGTTTAACCCCTCTTTGTGAATATTCCCTGGCCGGGTATTCGTGTTAACTGCTTTTTCACGTTATCAAGGGTCGGTCTTTGTATTTGATTTGGGTGGATTAACGTTAGCTTCAGTCGGGCAGAACCTCAGCCACAAGCATTTCTTTTTTTTATCATCATCGGCCAGGCCTCACCTAATTTTTCAGTAATTTAGTTGTTTGTTTAAAGTTATATTTCCGTAGAGCCGTGTGGGGTTGGGTGGTACGTTAACTTTTTTTTTCATCTCGTTAGAGATTTTTTTTGTGTTAACGTACTACGGGTTTTCAAGGGATTTGAGAGGATTTTGAGAGTCAGTCTCTTGGCCTCCTTGGATATTTTATCACCGCGACTTCGAGGCCACTAGACTGGCTGGGTTTTCATTAAAGTTAAGGCGAGCTAGAAGTATAGTAAAAATTTAAATCGGGTTTTGAACAAGCGCTGGCTTTCCGATTCTAAAACTCTTCCGGATATTTCCTAACGGTATTGCCAACCGGAATACCGTTACCATTTTTCAACGTAATTAATCACTGTGGTATAATATTCCTGTGCAAAACTTCACGCAGCCCTAGGGCAGTTGTAGCATAAGTAATCCAATCACATGTTACTGGGTATTTATACCGCAGCACAAGTAATTCAGTTGTTAGTTTAAATTGTAATTAATTACCGGTTAAGGATTCAGTTGTTTAATTTCCTTTGGCCACTCGTGAGTACTTAGTTTCTAAAATTTTGGATTTAACTTAGATATTTTGCTCGTAGATTAAATAATTTATTTTTTTGTATTAACTTTGTCGTACTCCGAGCTAAAAAGGGAATGTTTAACTAGTCACTGATCTTGTAATTATTAATATTTTGGTTATAAAATTTTGCTTATTGAGTATTCGCTGTGCGAATAATAATATTTATTTTGTTTATAGATTTTGCGTATTGAGTATTCATTTAGTGAATAATTTATTTTGTTTATAGATTTTGCGTATTGAGTATTCATTTAGTGAATAATTTACTTTGTTTATAGATTTTGCGAATTGAATATTCGTTTAACGAATATTAGTTATTCTGTTATTACCATTTGTTAGTTACTGATTTTTTTGTTAATAAATTTAGTTATTGAGAATTTTGGTGTTTCTATTACGAGAACTCTATTCCTTCCCCTGGGGTTTTATTTTTCTTCCAGAATTTAGGGCAATAGAAGCGAAGTGACTGGCGCCGTATAAATTTTAGGCCGCACATCGACATTGATAATTACAGGACCACCCTGCATAGTCAAATCTACCTCTAGACTGGGCTGGCGGCCTTCTACCTTGCCCTGGACAGCTGATAGCCACTGGAGTCACTTCACAGTGGTTACGGACTTCATATTTTTCCCCATTTAGGTTTTTAGCGACCGATCAGAGAGCTGAGCGGACGCTGGCGTATGCCAACTATATAACGCTGGAGTCTGGCCGTAATATACGTTATATATTTCTGGCGCCCAACGTGGGGCCAAACCAACGTGGGGCTCGACGGAAAAGAAGACCGTTGCTTGCTAAAAAGAATTTTACACTACGATTGGGTTAATAAAATTGTGTTATACTTATTTCAAACTTAATTCCTGTGCCCCTAGACCCATTCCTTAAGAGTTCTCATAATAAGAAATTTAGTTAGATTATTTTTTTTTGTGATATTGTGTTGGATTACTTTTGCTATACTGTGTTGTATTGTTGTGTTTTAACACATACTCGATATTGGATGACCTATTGTACGTATTGGTCGCATTTTGGCGATTTAGTCTAACGGATTAAAGAGCAAACAAGCTACTGTTTTTGAGTTGTTTATAACGTTGAGTAGAGGACTCTAAGGTACCTCCCGGTGAAAATTGGTGTTGCATTGTTGGCAACAGTTGTATTGAAATTGTAATTGCAACAATTGTTTGTTGAATTATCTTTGGAGACGGACCGGCGTTGGTTCGGCCGTCCATTGGTTTTACGTCTGTAGAGACGTTAGTGTTGGTAAGCCGGTTTAGGGCAAGCCATTGAAAAATTCACACGGGATTCGCTTAGCGGAAATTTAGTTTCCTCATACTTACGGTATTACGTTTATACCGAGCTGGTTAAACCAGGATATCACTCGACGGTTAGAGTATTGAAGAAAGACAGTAGACTTGGAGTTGTGCAATAGTAAGTCCCAGTATAGGGAAGTAGTAGAACGTAACCAAGGATCGTGTTTGTGTTGGACGCTGTATTTGCATCATGTCGTTGCCTACTAAATTTCGGGTTGAACACCTAGCACCAGCGGAATTAGAATATGAAACCGCGGTCTACGGACTACAGGACAGCGACGGCGAGGACGCTCATTTACGACGGGAATTGCTGCAAAACATGATGTCGCTCGTGAAATCAGGAACGTCTTTTCGACTTCCTAAGTACCCTTTCACCTTCGAAACGGATCAAACTGGCGTGGAAAATACCCTTCGGGAACTTACAACGGTAATTGAAGCATTCTCAGGAGACCGGAGGACTCGTGATTTCCAAAGGATCTCGAGTCGCGTTGCACATTGTGGTACGCGAATCGGCCGTATGGCCGCATTATCAGCGGAAAACAAGTCGATACAGTCGCGGTTATTAGTACGTCTCGTAACCATCTGGACGACGATAAATCGCAAGACGCGCGCGCGAAGAATTACCTCAACTCCTAAGAGAACGATTATCGGGGACCTCGATGCCTCTAGGGCCGACCTCAGTCCATCAGAGGAGAGCTCGCTCGAGACCGAAGAGGAAGAAACCCCACCAGTTAAGCCGTGGCGAACCAAGAGTATCCCGCCAGCTCAATGGAACTTAAAGTTCAGCGGAGATCAAAAGGAGATGTCGTTGAGTGCATTCCTAGAGCGCGTGGAAGAATTGCGCAGCGCACGGAACGTATCGAGACAACAACTATTCGCCTCAGCATTGGATCTGTTCACTGGCAAGGCATTGATATGGTACCGAGCACAACGCCAGAACTTCTTAGATTGGCACGACCTCGTACATCAATTACGTACCGTCTTCGTACCAATCGATTACGACGACCAGCTGTACGATGAGATCCGCGCCCGCCGGCAAGGAGTCGACGAGTCAATTGACATCTATTTAGCGATCATGGAGTCGTTGTTCAAAAGATTGAGCACACCTTTGCCTGAGATAAGTAAGTTGAAGATCGTTGTCCGCAACCTTCACGCCCGATACAAAGATGGGATGTTTCTGTTGGACGAAGTGGAATCTGTACGTCGCCTCCTGGAAGTATGCCGCCGTATAGAACGAGCACACACCAACTGGCAGCCAGCTAGCATCACGACCCCGAGGAATCGGACGCCGTTAGAACCGGATTTGGCCTATGTGGCCGGGAGTTCCCGAGGAACACAACACCCGCAATCAGCGGAGTTACAAGAAATACGACCACAAGGCCGGATTCTCACGTGTTTTAACTGCCAAGAACCGGGACATCGAGCGGCAGCGTGCCCACAACGCCCAATCAGGAAGTGCTATACGTGTCATACTCCAGGCGTAACGAAGTACACATGTCCTAGATGCAATCCAAGAGGGTCCAGTGGCCCGAAGCAGAATCCGGGAAAAGAACAGCGTGGCGGATAAACGATCGGTCTCCGTCCGACGCAACCTCTATAAACCCGATTTTGGATTACATAATAGCTAACGCCCGGAGCGACGAGCGACCTTATCTAGAAATTGAGATCTTAGGTTACAGAATTTTAGGATTGTTAGACAGCGGAGCAACCCGAACCGTTCTTGGGAAACGCGGTTGGGCTTTATTGCAGAATGCTGGTTTCCATTTAGATAAAACGAAACATATTTCCTCATGTACGGTCGCCAGTGGGCACCGTCTGGAAATAGCTGGTGTTGTCCAGTTACCATGTACGATAGAAGGACACACCGCATGGATAGAAGCCATAGTGGTGCCTGAGATGGCACACACCTTAATATTGGGGGTTGATTTCTTCCGGCAGTTTGGAATTGTGCCAGACCTGCGCAGCGGCAGATGGCATTTTAGCCGATTAGAAGATACGGCCAGGATAGACCTGAGCGCCCTGGAAATGCCCGAAATGAGGATGAACGAGGATCAACGTGGAAGAATTGATGAACTGGTTTCTAAACACTTCAATAGTATGAAGAAAGGTATAGGCTGTACGGACCAAATAGAACATCAGATCAGCTTGCTGGATCCGCACCAACCGCCGATTAAACAACGCTACTATCCGGTCTCTCCGGCGATACAGCGAGAAATTGACAGGCAAGTCACCGAGATGGCAGAAGAAGGCGTTATCGAACGATCGAATTCGGATTGGTCGTCGCCGGTGCTGATGGTGAAGAAAAAGGATCAATCTTGGCGCTTCTGCGTCGACTTCCGCAAGGTAAACGCTGTCACTAGGCGCGATGCCTACCCACTACCTTACATCACGAGCATCTTAGACAGATTGAAGAACGCGAGGTACATCTCCAGCCTGGACATAAAGTCAGCGTATTGGAACATCCCGTTAACTGAGAGTTCAAAGAAGTATACCGCATTCACAGTGCCCGGAAGGGGTTTATGGCAGTTTAAGAGGTTAGCGTTCGGACTACACAGTGCTCCCGCCACGTTTCAGAAATTAATAGATACCGTATTAGGACCCGAGTTAGAACCGCACGTGTTCAAATATCTCGACGACATCATCATAATCGCGGATAACTTTGAGAAACACCTGGAAATTTTAGGAGAAGTATTGAAAAGATTGCTAGACGCTGGTTTCACGCTGAACAAAGACAAATGTGCGTTTGTAGTACCAGAACTGAAGTACCTAGGCTACGTGGTGAACCAAGGTGGACTGGCCGTCGACCCGGATAAGGTCTCGGCCATGCTGAAAATCCCACAACCCACCACCGCAGTCGAAGTACGCAGAATGCTGGGCGTTGCTGGTTGGTACAAACGTTTCATACCTACATATTCAGACATTTGTGCGCCACTCAATCGGCTAACCCGAAAGGGCATCCGATTTCAATGGGACGACGCATGTAAGCAATCGTGGAACCGCATCAAACAACACCTGATCACCGCTCCGATCCTATGCTGTCCGGACTTTTCACTACCATTCATAATACAGACCGACGCCTCTGGATACGGACTTGGTGCCGTGCTCTCGCAAAACACCCCTGAAGGCGAGAAGGTAGTATGCTACCTCAGCAAATCGCTTACGCGATTAGAACGGGCGTACACCACCACGGAGAGGGAGTGTCTGGCTGTGTTATGGGCAGTAGAGAAATTACGTCCGTACATCGAAGGATCGCACTTTACAGTGATCACGGATCATCACAGCTTGTGCTGGCTTCATAACCTAAAGGATCCGTGTGGACGACTAGCGAGATGGGCTCTGAGACTACAACAATTCGACTTTAAAATTATCCACCGTAAGGGGAGAGATCACCATGTACCCGACGCCTTGAGCCGAGGAGTACCAGTACTCGACAGTGTTACTGCCGACGTCAACACCGAAGGACAACCCCCTTGTGCGTGGTACACAAAGATGTGTCGGAAAGTCGAAGAAAACCCTCGCAAGTTTCCGGCATGGCGCCTGGAAGAAGGTAAATTGTACCACTACTACCGGCATCCTAATCCCGGCCTGTTAACCGAAGCGGAGAATTGGAAACGCGTGATTCCTCGTCCGGAGCGTAAAGAGATACTTCAACGGATGCATGACGCACCGACCTCAGGACACTTAGGCGTTTATAAAACGTATTGTCGACTAATACAACATTATTATTGGCCGTTCATGAGAGCGGACGTGGTCCGCTATATACATCGCTGTACCACTTGTTTGGAAAGTAAAGTAGAGAGAAAACCGCCAGTCGGATTGATGATGCCGCGGCGAGTCGTAGAGCGCCCATGGCAGCAGATAAGCGTGGATATCGTAGGTCCGATGACCAGATCAACCTCTGGGTATCAATATATCTTCACAGTGATAGATGTGTTTAGTAAGTTCGTGTTGACTTTCCCTATGCGGAAGGCCACCGCGCCCAGCATTGTTAAACTGCTAGAGAATGGAGTGTTTCTGCTGTTTGGAAGCCCCGAGTCAATATTATTGGACAACGGAACGCAATTCCGAAGTAAGGAGTTCCGTCGTTTGGCTGCGACGTATAACGTGCGCCTCCGATACAACGCTAACTATCATGCGCAAGCGAATGTGGTCGAACGAGTACACTCGACGTTGAAGCAAGGAATACGATCCTACCTCGACCAAGACCAGCGGAAGTGGGAAGATAACCTGCAGAAGGTATCTTGTGCGATACGAACGTCCGTCCATGAAAGCACTAGAATGACACCGTATTTTGTCAACTTTGGAAGGGAGATTGGATTTCCAGAAGAATGTGTGGACAGGGTTCCAGAGGAAATGGAGACACCCAGTAATAAGGAAGAACGTCAGAAGGTATTTCGGGAGATATACACCCAGGTGCGGGAACGCCTGAAAAGGTCTTCAGAAAATAGTAAACGGCGTTATGATTTGAGACGTCGAGACATCCAGTACGCGATAGGCGACCGTGTGTGGAGACGGAATTACATACTCTCCAATGCGGCGAAACATGTTAGCGCTGCTTTGGCACCGAAGTACGTCGGACCATTTTGGATAAAAAGAAAATTGTCACCATGGACTTATGAACTTAATAGAGAGGATGGAAAATCCTGTGGCGTATGGCACGCCAAGGATCTAAGGGGCCATCCAGAAGACACGGAGTCAGAGTGACTCCGTCTCTTTTAAGCAAAGGGGGAGTTGTTACGGGCTATCCTAGCCGAAACACAGCGCTTTAAAATCTAGTTAGACGATAACCTACCTTCGTACGGAAAACTTATTCTAAGCTTATAAAAGGATACAGTATGGGGTAATTTTGTGCGAAACCAACTGAATAGGTCCTGTCAACCCACTTAGAGGACAGCATTTATGACAACAAGCACCGCATCTGCTTCCGAATGCAAAAACATACTAGAGATGTCACTTAATTTTGAGGTTAATTGTTTTTGACATTTCTATTTAACCTGTTTTGGGATATATACGTCGTGGAAACCTGGAAAGTACAATAGTTAGCGTGCGGAATATGTTTGAATGATACACCTACCTTATATACAAAAAGAAAAGAGAACAAGAAATTATAATCCTCAATAGTAAATAAATTTCTGGGGATATTTGGTCGTAATAACGCAACTAGACATATGTCTGCACCGACGATGCGCGCGTGGTAAGCCCGGTAGGGGGGTAAAGAAAAGGTTATAAAACAGATGGGAAGCCGCTTTTTGGGCGCTCTTAAACTTACGAACAGTGGTGTTATCAGAAAAATTTGACCAGAAAGAAAAACTAACGGCACGTGCAGTGAAACTTCCATGTATAAGCCTAGAGGAAATTGAAGGCAACACGGAATTCGTTTTTGCGGAGACTGCTTGGCGTTATACTGTCTTCGTAGGGAAGACACGGAGATATCCGGATGAGAATTTTCTTTTCTGATCAAAAGTTCGGAGTTTAAGAAAACCATTTAAGCCACCGACCACGAGTGGCGGTACGATAGAGGCAAAAAATTTGCACAGTTGTGCCTATTTGAGAGTATATATCGGCTGGAGGAATAATTTCTGAAGTTATCCGAGTATTCAACCGGTCGCAAAGGAATGAGCACCTTGTAGCGGAACCTTAAAACTACATCACCGTCCAGAGAGTACATAACCTACTTATTGTATCTAGCCGTGGAAACAGGGAGATTGTTTTTGTCTGCAACTCAGATGAGTACTAATTTATGATATTTGTTTGATGATTTGTAACAAAAATATCTTTATGAGTGTGGCGTATCGGACCTCCGGGTTGTGTTGAGGCGTAATACGTCCCCGTATAGATGTTTTTGGATACACACTGATAATTTTGGCCATTTTTATGAATGTGTATGTATTGTACTTGTATTTTGAGTTGAGTGAGCACATGGTGCCACCCCTATTGTGAAGCATATATTTTCTACGTCCTAAGGCCCTAAGCTACAATAAGTTGGACGCGCTGAATCGTGTTGGGGCGCGTAGTTAGTCAGAGCAGTCTCGCTCGGGGTTGAATTAGTTTATTTAATTGTAGATTCAGTCTGTCCGTAAGTCAACATTTTTTTTATCCCCTTGATAACTCGAGGTTGTGAATTAGTTCTCAAACACATGGGTTTAACCCCTCTTTGTGAATATTCCCTGGCCGGGTATTCGTGTTAACTGCTTTTTCACGTTATCAAGGGTCGGTCTTTGTATTTGATTTGGGTGGATTAACGTTAGCTTCAGTCGGGCAGAACCTCAGCCACAAGCATTTCTTTTTTTTATCATCATCGGCCAGGCCTCACCTAATTTTTCAGTAATTTAGTTGTTTGTTTAAAGTTATATTTCCGTAGAGCCGTGTGGGGTTGGGTGGTACGTTAACTTTTTTTTTCATCTCGTTAGAGATTTTTTTTGTGTTAACGTACTACGGGTTTTCAAGGGATTTGAGAGGATTTTGAGAGTCAGTCTCTTGGCCTCCTTGGATATTTTATCACCGCGACTTCGAGGCCACTAGACTGGCTGGGTTTTCATTAAAGTTAAGGCGAGCTAGAAGTATAGTAAAAATTTAAATCGGGTTTTGAACAAGCGCTGGCTTTCCGATTCTAAAACTCTTCCGGATATTTCCTAACGGTATTGCCAACCGGAATACCGTTACCATTTTTCAACGTAATTAATCACTGTGGTATAATATTCCTGTGCAAAACTTCACGCAGCCCTAGGGCAGTTGTAGCATAAGTAATCCAATCACATGTTACTGGGTATTTATACCGCAGCACAAGTAATTCAGTTGTTAGTTTAAATTGTAATTAATTACCGGTTAAGGATTCAGTTGTTTAATTTCCTTTGGCCACTCGTGAGTACTTAGTTTCTAAAATTTTGGATTTAACTTAGATATTTTGCTCGTAGATTAAATAATTTATTTTTTTGTATTAACTTTGTCGTACTCCGAGCTAAAAAGGGAATGTTTAACTAGTCACTGATCTTGTAATTATTAATATTTTGGTTATAAAATTTTGCTTATTGAGTATTCGCTGTGCGAATAATAATATTTATTTTGTTTATAGATTTTGCGTATTGAGTATTCATTTAGTGAATAATTTATTTTGTTTATAGATTTTGCGTATTGAGTATTCATTTAGTGAATAATTTACTTTGTTTATAGATTTTGCGAATTGAATATTCGTTTAACGAATATTAGTTATTCTGTTATTACCATTTGTTAGTTACTGATTTTTTTGTTAATAAATTTAGTTATTGAGAATTTTGGTGTTTCTATTACGAGAACTCTATTCCTTCCCCTGGGGTTTTATTTTTCTTCCAGAATTTAGGGCAATAGAAGCGAAGTGACTGGCGCCGTATAAATTTTAGGCCGCACATCGACATTGATAATTACAGGACCACCCTGCATAGTCAAATCTACCTCTAGACTGGGCTGGCGGCCTTCTACCTTGCCCTGGACAGCTGATAGCCACTGGAGTCACTTCACAGTGGTTACGGACTTCATATTTTTCCCCATTTAGGTTTTTAGCGACCGATCAGAGAGCTGAGCGGACGCTGGCGTATGCCAACTATATAACGCTGGAGTCTGGCCGTAATATACGTTATATGTGACCGAGTTTAACCAAAAGATTAAACTCGGCTAAGCTTTTAGAAACCGGCTCTTAGTCTTATACTAATTGTTTAATATGATGTTTGTATCCAAATTTCTCTTCCTCTTTTACTTTGGTCAGTGGATGTGCGAACTGTGCAGTCGCACAGGGCCCCGCACTACGCCAGGCCCTTAGTTTTTGTACTATATCTATGTTAGCATTTTTTAATATTTTATCTTAAAGCAACGTAAAGCTCTTTCTGAAAGTGTGTCAGATAATATTAAAGTAGTAATATTAAAGTATCAAAACCATGAAAAATAGTTATTTGTGTACCATGGCCAAAAAGTAGATATTTTTTGGCACAAGGAGCACATTATACTTTTGGGCGACCAAAAGTAATTTTTATTAGAAAAATTAAATTTATTTATTTACATAATTTATGGTTACTGAACAATTATAAATGTTTGACTGTCAGTTGTTTCAATGTAACCATGGTGATCTTGTAACTTAATAAATGAAACATAGATGGCTCTAGCACCCAGCGAACAAAACATAAACGAATCGGCCTAGGCCGAAAAGATTTACTTTTTGGCCGGTACTAGATGACAAAAAAGAACTCTTTTGATATGGTCACACAAAAATGCTTTTAAGAGTTTTGTAGATATGACCACCCTTATAATGTCATTCATGTGTTGTCTGTCTGTACGGTAGAAATACGGTAACATAGAAAGTTGAAATTTGGTATGCTTACACAACTCTTTGACCCAAATAAATAAATACAAAAATCTGTAGTCTCAAATAAAAGTTGTTAGTTATTGCTTTTATTGCAACTTTTATTAAATACATTTTTCAAAATATTTCTCTGTTGTGAAATATTCGCAAAAATCTTAAAACCGACACGAGTAAACTCCCATTTCTAGTTAACCGATTTTTACCAAAAGTTGATCAACACGTGTCATTGACGTCAAAAGTTTAAATATAAAGTTTCATAAAAATCCTTTCAGCCGAATTTGCTCTGCATGGTTACCCAGACCGACGGACAGACAGACAGACAGACAGACAGACAGAGTTATATTTAGTTAGAGTACAAAGTTATATTTTTTCAATTTGGATTATACATATTTTTTATAGACAGACAGACAGACACACCGACAGACATCATGCTAAAAATAGTTAAAACGTTATGTAGGGACCTCAATTCGTGGAGATCCATCGAAATCTCGAAATGCCAAAATCGGTATGATCACAATACCCCCCTTATATATGTTGACAGTCGGTAAAAATACTATTGAACAAAGTTATAGGAGACCAAGGGGGACATCTGCTTAAAGAAGAAAATAATTTGTTAAACCAGTGGTTTTCAAGTTAGAGTACAAAGTTATATTTTTTCAATTTGGATTATACATATTTTTTATACCTATTCGTTAGCGTATTTATTTTTCTGGGTTAAACATGTATTAGTTTAATATCCTTACCTAATAAAAATATTGAAAAAAATGCGATTGAACTTTAAATAATTTTTATTTTTAATGTGTTACTGCTATGGATGAAAAATAAGAGTGATACATTAAAGTTAAAAATTAATAATTGTTAAATATTCCTATAAGTAATGTTCCATTATTTTCTACACATAATTCTATTCGACTTTAAACAGAAGAAGTAGCTTTCATTATTGATCAGATATTAAACTAATGCATGGTTGTATTTCGAAAAAAATAGGCTTTTGAATAGGTATTAGTAAAGCTCTTAGTACTCAAATATCGGATAAAAATGATTATCAAAAATCTGGATGTAATTATTGCAAAAAAATTGTCTTAGACATCCAGCATTCTGTTGACTTTCTTACACTTTTTAAATACCTATAAAACCCTGAAATGTGTAAAAATTACACATCAATTTTTTTATGAGAATGAGGTGAAAAGTACGAATAAGAGTCCCGAGACAAACCCGGGACCTTTAGTACGACAAGCAGGGACCTGAACTGTCGAGGTCGGCAAAAAAGTTCTTTAGGAATGAATTATTAAAAGACATGACTATTTATTTTATAATCAACTTAATTGACTTATCCCGTTCGAAGAACGGGTATTCTGCTAGTTACAAAACTCAAGTAATTCCAGATTTAGTCATATCATTTTTAGTAATCTTGGTAAACTTTACATTAGTTGTTTTGTATATAAACTGATAGTGTAATAATATACTGCAGAAACTAACTAATACTTGAAAACTTTCCTTCTTGAAAAACATTGTCATTCTCTTTTTAATCTCGCTCCAAGAGATTTCTTTATTTTTAAATTTTATTTTATTTCTTGAAACAATAAAAATCTAATCTAAAATTTAGTATTTTATTATTATCAAGATTTAGAAAAACAAAGACTCTATATCCTTTGAGAGGGTTGAAATTTTATCATGTAAAAACTTGTCTATTTGAAACGTCGTATAAGAAATAAAATAAAAGCGTAGAAAGAAACGTGACAGCCCCGATGAAAAATACCTAGGTACTGTTATATATCTGAATATAATCAAATATGCAGGAAATTTCCGAAAAAGAGAAAATTTTTTACGTGACTTTTTTTATTGAAATATTTATTTTACTTCTAAAGATGAAACGTGGTTTCAATTTTTTATAAACAGAAGCGATATATAATAAAATATCGAAAATATCAAAAGGCATTTGGACAATTGGTAAAGTCAAATAGGATAAAATGGTAAAATGTAAGCTGGGGTAATAAG
The DNA here is from genome assembly GCA_963971575.1 of Liopterus haemorrhoidalis. NCBI lineage: Eukaryota > Metazoa > Arthropoda > Insecta > Coleoptera > Dytiscidae > Liopterus > Liopterus haemorrhoidalis. The sequence continues at coordinate 29,915,547 of OZ020619.1, read as the reverse complement.
TGGATAAAGGTTCAAATGTCCAGGAAAATACCTCTGAAAATTTTCTTAAATTATCTATATTTAAAAGCATCCTGGATAATACCCTTGCAAAAGCTATGCCGGGTACTATTTCGCTGGAACTGTCCACGACGACGGTTGGAAAACGGTTCGCAGTCCCTAACTGTTTATGAGATTTTAAACGGGAACTATTCGGTAACTGCTCAGCGGCTGTGACATCTTGACGGTTCAATCTCGATTGACGCGCCTTCACCGCTCTAGAAGCAATCCAGCAGTCAGCACTCGACGGCCAAGAAGAATCCCTGGATGTTTTATTTTTAGTAATGTGTGTGAAATTGTAACTGATTCTTTCATAATGGCGAGAAAATGGTTCAGTGCTCATGACGAACCACTTGTCGAGTTGTATTGCATTGGTATAAAGAAATATACCGAGATCCGACAGAGAGAATGGGAGAAGAAGTCACAAAGCTTTTGAGTGAATAAGGGGGTGAGGCAGGGACGTCCATTGAGCCTAACACTATTCAACCTATACTTGGCTGATTTGGAAGAAACAATGAGGAAGGGGCAAAACGGAGGAGTGGTAGTGGGAAGGAGGAAGCTGTGGACATTAGGTTACGCTGATGATATGCCACTGATGGCGGAGAAGGAACAAGAACTGAAGATGATGGACCGAGCGGACAAGTACTTTAAAAGAAAAATATTAAAGGTAAACAGAGACAAAAAAAAGGTGATTGTGCTCGGAAAAGGGGGAGGAAGAAGAAAGAAAGAAAGATGGGAATAGTCAGGAAAATAAATCGAAGAAGTGAAGAGTATAAAGTACCTGGGATACGTGCTAACGGGGAACAACAGGGCAGAGGGAAAGAGTGAATAAAGCAAGGCTAGTTATGGGAAAACTATGGAGCATAGGGGAGAGGAGGTTTAATGACGATATCAAGTGGAGGATAAAGATATTCGATGCAATAGTGAAGAGTATCCCTTATGTACGGAGTGGAGATTTGGGGATAGAGGAAAGGGAGATAATGGAAAGGGTACAAGAGGGCTATATGAGATGGACTTTGGGGGGTAAACAGAACGACACCTAGATATATTGTGAGAGAGGAAATGAAAAGGGAAAAGCTGATAGTAGGTGCCGGAACGACACGGAGAAGAATACAAAGCTAAATTGTTGGCATGAGGAGAGACAAGAAAAGAGTACTTTTGGAGATGTGGAATAGACATAAGAGAAGTAGAGAGAAACGGAGGAATGGATATAGTAGAAGAATTAAGAAGGAGGGATAAGGAGGTAGAAAAGCAGGAAAGAACAGACAGAATAGACAAATCGCGGATTGTAAAAAGATATAAAGAGATACGAGGACACCAAGATCCTTGAAGGGGAAAAGAGGAACATCAGGGGGTAGAGTCCAGAGTATAGCAAGTTTAAGATGCGACAACGAAGAACGGAACAACAGATACTGGGCAAGGCCAGAGGACAAGCTCTGTAGAATGTGTAGGGAAGAAGAGGAAACGATAAAATATTTAGTGTAGAGATGCAGAGAGATGGCAGTCTGGTAAGAATAACTGAAGGATCTGATGAGTGCGGAAGGCAAAAAAAAATGGGCGAGAGAACTGAGGAAAAGAGGGACACCAGAGAAAGAACAAAGAATAAAATAAAAAGTATTGTAATAATAATCATATTATAATGTTATTTTATTTTTATTTCTTTGTAGTTAATACCCTAAACGCCGCAAGGCCTAAGGAAAATAAAGAATATATATGTTTACAGCATTGGTAACTTTCCGGGATACATCATCCCTCACCATATTCAAAACAAAATCTTACTGCGATGGGTTAAGCCTGAAAATTTTCCTGAACATGTCCTCATGTTTCACAAGTGATTCTTTTTCAAGTTGACAAAAGATCCTTCGTTTTCCCGGCTTTCAAATATATCATTTGAGACCGTTCTTGACAATAGGCGTATAATTTCATCATCCTCTTCTTCCTCCTCTAATAAAAACTCTATAATAGTATTTAAGCCCATTTTCCAAAACATCGAGATGTTTACCCTCCCAAAACTAACAGCCAATTGTCTATTTGCCCTCTAGTATAGTAGTCAGCCGATACGGAGGGCAGTTAAAATGGAATACTTTAACAGTCAACCGGGTTTATTCTCTAAGCATGATGTTAAAATCTTAGCGTCAGAAACTGACGTTATTTTTTTAACACCATTTTTAACCTAAATGCTATTCGCTAAACATATATGTGTTAAAATTATAGCGCGGCGGCGTTAAAATAGCCAGTTAACGTTCTACAATAAGTGCCTACCGAAACGGTGGCTTTAAAATTTAACGCTAGTGTTTAGTTTGCAAAAATGGCTGATCCTATTTAAGTAAATGTCATGTTATTTAAAAAAAAATAAAAATGAATAGAACACAAGACGGTACGAATATTAATCAACTTTCTATTACTTTTTAAAGTGAATTCTTTACAGTAGAGATAAGAATGACGCTTCATAGTTCAAGTAATTGTATAGAAAGGAAGTAAATGGAGTATTGGAGAGCAGTTTTGGTTTTTGTTGAGACACAGAACTTAAAATTATAATCCTCTGAAAGCTACAAAACTTCACTTATGCCTCTGCCGTAATTCAAAATATCGCAGTACATTTTAATGGTGTTTTATTTGAAGAAACAATTGATGAGATTGATAATGACGATCACAACAGTGTTATTCCAGGGTAGAAATAGCGTAATAAATCAATTAATTATTTAATAATTAATATCACCGAACACCTTTTTAAAAATAGAATGAACATATCATTCACATATTATTAAAAAATTAGATAAACCGTTATAATACAATGTAGTATATAAATTGACTAAACAAAAGTTGAATAAAGTTATATTTTTATTTAATACACTGTGGAAACCAGTTATAATGAGAATCACACGACCAAACATTTCTGTTCCATTTTTAAAATAAATTTCGCCACTGAATATTTAATTCAACACCGAAATATTAGGTTAAGATTCTCTTGGCATTTGACTAAATAAATACTCCTGTTAAAATTGAACGTAACAGCGCATGCGCGTGCAGTTAATATTAGCCTCTCTACAGGGTGAGTTAGCACCTCGCGTTAACAAATATTATATTAACGCTTACCTTAACAAATGCTCTTACAGAATAGCATTTTTTGATAATGACGTTAGACATGGAGTTAAAATAAAAATATTAACCTGACACTAATTTTAACGCATTTCTTACAGAATACACCCGACTGCCAGACGTTACGGTTGACCGTGACTGACAACCGTCGATAACTACCTTAAAGGAAGTTGGACAAAAGTGACGAGAAAAGTAATGCATTTTTTCGATCATATTGTATAATATAAACGACAAAATAAGCGTCTAATAGTTTTAGAATATAATTTTAAAAAAAAATTAAATGAACAATGCTGTGCTGTTTATCGTTTTTGATTATTTACTTTCGTTGCTTGTGATCATAATGTAATTTTTTGTAAATAATTTTTCTCCTGAAGCTAGAGGAATGTGAAACAAGTAAAGCTGAAACTGTCACTTTGCCTGTGTCAAATTAAAGTAGGACATCTCGTGTTTTTTTGCCTTTGTTTTATTTAAAAATTTGTGACAAATTGAAAATTGGAAATCCATGATATGAAAGGATTTACGGCAAAGTTAGTAAAAAACCTTAAAAATTAAATATTTCTAAACATCAAACATTTTCATTGAATTAATACACGAATTCGTATGTTTTTGTTAATATTGTGTATAGGTACTGTTTTCACTTTTGTAAGGCGCCAAGTTGGGTTGCAACAATACTAGCCACTACAATAGCCACTAGCTACAAGCAATTGACTTAATTTAGTCCTGTGTATTTTCATTATTCTTTGCAGTATTTTACTCAGACATCCTGTATAATAACACGCGTTGCAATATTTGGACGTTTACTAATAAATAATAAATTCATTTTCGTTTTTATTGCACCCTAAATTTTCTTATATTTCACCATTTTCCACTACACGTTTTGTCCGCACAAATAAACCATGTTTTTTATGAATAGGGTATTCATAAAAAAATATCAAGCTAGTCGCCAACATAAAACATTTTACCTGACATTTTTTATACCATAAAATAAATTTTTCGTTGCTTTCACGTTATCAACTTTTTGTCTAGGGCTTTTCATCTGAACTATACATTTTTTTGTTTTTTTAAATTTACGAATATTAAATTAGAAATTTTCTTTCTCATCTAAAGCAACGGTAAATGGAAAAGCAGAAAGAATAAATATTTTAGAGCAATATACGATGGTCAAAGACAGATAATGAAAGGGAAATATAATCTGGACGCAAATAGTCATAAATGCTGTGCACCAGTGTAACGAATAGATTAGTCCGCCCGGACAAATGACAAACTTTCACAAACCATCCGTCCAGAGAATTTCTTTGAAAGGGGCTGCAATCGTTTTTTAGGGATTTTAAATGGTACTTTGCACTCAGATAATAATATAAAATTAGAAACCCTACGTTTCTGCACATAACTTCAGAAATATATTTTTTATGGTTCATTGTTCAAGGAGAAATTTGTTCAGAGTTATTGTTTAATAACTTTGAACACTAGCATCCCCTTGCACAATGCTTAAAACCTTTTTTCTAGAAACGCTACTAGCCCTCTTATACAAACCCCCATCTCTCTGAAGAAGGATCAGAAAGTATTCGGCCCAGTTAGCGTAAACATCTAAGTTGTTGAATTCTAAGAGGCACTGTGTCGGCATTCTGGTGGCCTATCCGATTCTATTTATTTTAATCTTTTCATTATTTTAATACCTATATTTTAATCTTACAAACTTACTCTTGTAAATAGTATATTATAATAAATCAAATTTATTAATTTTAAACCGTCTTACTTAACGTGTGTAAACATTCATCTTTAAGAACTTAAATGAACAGCTAAGATCAAGACTAATTACAAGACGCCTGATCAGTTGGTTGGTAAGTACAATAATACATATCATTTAATTCACATATCGTAATGATGAACCCTGGATAACACATACGCCAAGTACCGAACTCCTTTAGTCAGGAATCTCATTTCAAACAGAGATCAGACTATTTATTAAATCACAGGCTCGCTACCTAGCTGAAAGTAAAAGGTACGATGTAAGTAACGTGTCAATGGCTCGCTACACCAGAAATTTAAAGTAACGTCAATTTAGGGACTTGCTTTATGCAAACCAGGGGTGTCCAACCTTTTAGCTTCCCTGGGCCACACTATAAGAAAACAAGTTATTTTGGGTCGCACATAAAATAATACTATTTTCAGGTGTTTTAAGTTGCTTTAGTTTAATTCACTGTATTGATATCTGACCGAAGTCAACTGCTTATATTTATAATATAAAAAAGCATCGTTACCAATGTGAGAAATATGGGGGGGGGGGAATTGGAGAAAGAAAAAAATTAAAGATAGTTTTAAGATAAGAATGACGATGTTTGATAGTATAATCAAGGCGATAGCGATGTATGGAGTGGAAACATGGGGATGGGTAGAATAGAAAAACTCCATTTAAAGTACCTCAGATGGATATAAGGATTGGCTCAAAACACACCCAATATTAAAGAAACGAAGAGGTGTCAAATAAAAACGTACGCAGGGAAGTTGGCGATGAGATACGAGGAACGTATAAGGCTAATGCCGGAAGAGTCAATATTACACCAATTCTGGAGATAATTAAGGAGATGAGAGTTGAATGAAGTAGGAAAATCCAGATGGGAGCAAAATAGAAGAAAATATTACGAAAATAAGAGGATCTCGACAAAATTAATAGAACAAATGAGGGAATTTGAAGTATCTAAAATTATAATAGCAAGAGAAATTAAAATACAGATACAGGCACAAACGAACAGAATAGAAAACGGTACCTTTTTCCCCATATATAGTCAAATAAGAACCATGAACATGCCAAGGTATTTGACAGAAAACAAAAATATACAGCTGATAGAGAGATTTCGATGCGGGAATGAGACTCGGGGAAACATACCGTGGTTAAAACCTGAAGAGAGAAGATGCAGATTCAGTAGAAAGAGAGAAGGCAACGCTGTGGCATATAATTTATGACTGCAAAGTACAAGAGGTGAAAATCAACTCGACAGAAATATTACCCATAATAAAGAAAATATTGAAAGAGAGAAGAAACACAAACAGACACGGAGACACGTAAGCAAGAACGAAGAAAATTTTTATGGTTCTCTCTAAAGAACGCATTAAATTAAAAATTACAATGCTTATAAATTAAGAGCAAGTTGAAATTGTATTTGTATTGTTATTAATGGTACTTGTAATCACAGTCGTATAAAGTTAGTAAGTTTATGATTTTTCGTTGGGCCGCGGGTTGGACAAGCCTAATGTAAACCATTCAATTTAGTACTTGACATAGTACAGAAAATCTGTTCAGTTTAGCAGTTTGATTTCGATACCTGATTTAGCTATTAAACACGTGAAAATCCGACATAACTAAATATAACCTGGGGAAAATCAGTTTAAAGGTCATTCAGTAATATCATTTTACTGAAATTGCTGGAAAATGAATGAACATTTAAAGGAAATTTCTGGAATCAAGTGACTAAGATTGATTGGTATAGGATTTAAGAGCATTTGTTAAAGTGACATTTGAATGATTGCCTACAAATGTAAAATTCTCAGAATATAAATGGCAGAAGCAAATGGATCCGAAAATATTTAGCATTTTTATAAATTAAATTGATAATAAAATAAAATATCCTTAAACATGTTAAGATCTATAAACATACGAAGTAGGTGCTACAAGTTCCCGGACTAATTATCCAGGGGTGATAGAAATAAAACGTCGTTATTTTTCAACGTATTAGTCTTCTTGTACTTCAACACACTTCTTACATCTCTGAATTAACATTTCAATACGTTTAGAAAACAGGTTGGCCATTTTTTTCAGCAAAATGCTTATAAAATGTCTCTAGCAACCCTTAATCAGTGTTAAATTTTCTAGTTTTGAAAAGATGTAATAGTCACTGAGGGCCAGGTCTGAGCTGTAGGGTTAGTGGTCATGTTCCTTGAAAACAAATTTTTCACAGCAGTCTTGAGAATGGCGGCAATCTAAACTGGCGCATTATTCTGTAGGAAATGAACACCAAGTGTCATCTTGCCACGCCTCTTCTCCTTAATGTCAACCTGCAACTTATGCAACAAGTCGGCGTAGTAATCTTCGTTCGCAGTTGTGTTGCTCTCTTTTCGAATCCCAAAAACTCGTTGCTATGATTTTCTTGATCGACTTGGACCCCTTTGCTTTTGTATCCCCTTGACAAAACGTTTAAAAATTCAGAGGTCAATCCATTATGCATTTAATTTCATTTGTCATGCAGGAAATATTTTTCAAAATTATTAAACTTATGCATTGGTCAAAGTTTCTTGTTTTAATTCAAAATTAGATTGATAATGGAAAAAATAATAATTAACTTAAAATTTTAACACTTTCTGAAGCGTGATATAAAATCGGAAAAACAGAGGCTTACTAAACCTTTGAAGCAAGAGGGTTGAAGATAAATTACGCAGTGGAAGGCCTTCATCTTCAAGAACCGATGAAAATGTCGACAGAATCCGGAATCCTATGCGTTCAGATCGTCGGTTGACAGTCAGAATGATCGGGGAAGAGTTGAATTTGACTCACACTACCGTTCATCAGATTTAACCAATGAATTGGAGAGGAGACAATGTGCCTTGTCACACAGCAAATTCAATAAACTACAGGAATGGAAATAGAGTTTTTGGCCAGTAAAATCATTCCTGTGGCTCCTCAGCCTTCTTATTCGCTTGACTTGAATCCTTGTGACTTTTTCCTCCTCCAAACATTGAAAATTCACCTCAAGGGACGTCATTTTGGGACACTCGAAAACATTCAAACGTCCGTAACCGACCAACTGAAAACTATTCCAGTATCCGAATTCCAGCACTGCTATGAGGACTGGAAGAACCGTCTCCAGCGCTGTGTGGCTTCCCAAGGAAGTTATTTTGAGGGAGGCAATATTGAATTTAATTCTATTGGAATAAAAAAAAATTAAAAAATCAGTCCGGTTACTTAATTTACACACCTCGTATATTCATTTGATTTTAATATGAATAAAATAAAGTGATTTTAAATACTTATATGTATAAAATATGTATATGTTTTTTCCGTTCCTTGGGGGGTCCAGACCCGAGAACCCCTCTTGTGTGCGCGCTTTTTCGGCCACGTATCGTCCAACCTACACCATATCATGGATTCTTTTTTGTTAGAGGATGGAAAGTGCAGAATCATAGTTTCATCGTCTGTGCCGATAGATACTAGTACCTCCTTCTAGTTGTCACGGCAAAAGTCCAAAAACGTGATACAGCAGGTCATGCGTTGCTGCTTTTGAACTGGGGACAGCAGTCATCTGATTAAAAATAAGAGTATCCAAGGTACTGAAATACCAGGTCTACAAGTATGAAATGCGGATTTTTTTTTTAAATAAAGCACATTAAACTCATAAAGAACAGTAAAAGTTTATTTATTCAAAGTATGCTCCATTAGAAGTTATACATTTTTCCCATCTTTCAGGCAATTTGTGAATACCTCGCCAGTAGAACTCTTCTCCTTTCCCCGCAAACCATTCATCTAGCCATTCTTTCACATTTTCATATGAACAAAACTGCTGCTCGGCAAGTGCGTGACCCATCGATGCGAACAAGTGGTAATCTGAAGGGGCCATGTCTGGTGAGTAAGCGGCATGGGGTAGCACTTCCCACTTGAGTGCCTCCAATATGTTGCAAACTGCTTTTGCCTTATGTGATGGAGAGTTATCGTGAAGAAAGATTACCTTGTGCTGTCTTCTTTCGTATTCTGGTCGTTTTATGAGCAGCGAATGGTTCAATTCGATCAGTTGTTGTTGGTAGCGTTGGGTATTAACTGTTTCACCAGGTTTTAACAATTCATAATAGACCACACCCTTTTGGTCCCACCAAGTACAGAGCATTGTCTATTTGCCAAAGCGATTCGGTCTTGCAGTTGATGTGGATGGTGAGCCTGGGTTCACCCATGATTTTTTGCGTTTGGGATTTTCAAAATAAATCCATTTTTCATCGCCAGTAATGATACGATGCAAAAAAGACTTTCTTTTGTATCGTGCAAGCAAAATTTCACAAGTGTTTTTGCGTTTTTCCATCTGCCTCTCATTCAATCCATGTGGAACCCATCTGCCGACTTTCTGGATCTTACCCATCTCTCGTAGGCGATTGGAAACAGCTTGTTGACTAACGCCTAACTGCTCTGCTAGTTGTTTTTGTGATTGACTATCGTCTTCCTATAGCAATGTTTCCAATTTTGTATCTTCATATTTTTTTGGAAGTTTTCCATGTTCTTTGTCTGTAAGATCAAAGTCACCACTTTTGAAACGCCGAAACCATCGTTCACACGTATCTTGCGATGGAACATATTCACCATAAGCTTCTCGAAGCAGTCGGTATGATTCAGCAGCAGTTTTTTTCAAATGAAAACAAAACAGTAGTACTGTCCGCGAATGCTCTTTATTTGGCACAAAATTTGACATTTTTAACACAACAAAACAAAACTATATGATCACTTTTCAAATTATAACCTATACGCTTTTGACACTTAATGATAACTTAACAAAACGCCATATGTGTTGAAACTTTGAACTATACACTCTGTTTGCGCGGCAAGTTTGAAAAAAATCATCATTTCATACTTGTAGACCTGGTAAATTGGCGGGTGCAACTTTTATATTCGCTCACTCATAGATGGCGCTAACTGAAACTACATCGTTTTATTTCTCTCATCTATCAATAATAATTATGCACGATATGTAACATAGGAAAAGTTTTCCAAAAATTGTATTATTTTAAAGTAGGAAGCTTATATTTAACTGCAGTATATGGAAATCAAATATTGGAAACCAATTGCCATACCATTATCGATTCCATTTGCTATATGTGCCAAAAAATATAAAATAACTCTTATCTATATAGCCATTTCATAAAGTGATATACAACAGCAATAAAGACAGTATCGAAATTGCTTTCGAACGCGAATATAGCTGCAGAAAAACTTCAATTAGATTGATAAGGTTTCCCCTAAACAATAACCAGTTACCAGTAATATTGCCGACCAAGTTTATTTTTGTTTTGAAAAGTTTGTAATAGATATAAGAAATTGATTGTTATAAGATTTTAAAGTTTGTTGAAAAGTCTTGTTATAGAACTAATGAGAATTTAGTTATAATTTTACAGTATATTTTATTTTTAACTTGCATGTGAGACTTGCAAACAATCTACAAAGTTTGCAGACATTAATGGACAATAAATCAGCAACTAGCTAAGAATATAGTCTATCACTGAACAAGATAAAAATAATAATAAATAAATAAATACGTGGTACTAAATACTTAACAGACAAGAACACCTGAGCAACTTATATTTAAAAACACCTCCATAAAAGTGCCATATATACAGGGTGTTTGTTTGAAACGGGGCACCCCGAAAATCTCCTTTATTTGTAAAGATACAAAAAATCTTCAGAACAAAAGTTAAACTAGACAAAAAGGCCCATCTAAAGGTTACTATAAGAATTCTGAGGCACTTCCGGTTTCACCGGAAATGATGTCAACTTTTGATCTAGCATAGCGAATCGATAATTTTATATTTTTTTCCTAAAAGTACATTAAATTAGCTTTACAATGACACCAAAAAATCATATTTTTATGTTAACCATTTCAAAATGGCGACCATTTATTTACAAAATAATAATCAACATAAGTTTTACAAAGTTGAACGTAGCAAGCTTTGAAAACAATAAAAAAAGAAACAAAATATCTCTAAAATAAAAATTCTGAGTAATGTATATTGTTGTGAACCGGAATAGCACAACAGGAATTTTCGATCAGATTATGTTTTCGGAAAATAACGCATTTATGTGTTTTTTGGTTGACAATGTAAATATTTAATATGTTATGGTACACAGTAAACCAGTATGCTTTCATGGTGTAGTGGTTAGACATCTCGCTTTCTAGATTGCAAACTAGGGTTCGCTTCCAGTCTGGAGACAATTTTATTTTTCCTATTGTTTTGCATTATTTTGGCAAATGTTGCATTTAATTTTTAAAAGCGTAAATTTAATAACCAGTGGGAAGTGTTGAAATTATAATTTAATTCTATGTTTCAATGTATACGAAATCAGAGGGGCGGAGCATATGACTTAAAACAACCAATGGAAGCCACAAGCGCAATTTTCAAAATCTTAATGAACCTTTCCATATATATAAAAAAAAAAATACTGCACATATTTAGAAACCTAAATAATGGTATTAGGCACTCGAATTAAAATTAACAAAAAAATATTTAAACATAAAATTTGTTTTGGCATCCCAAATAATCATCATTCACTTACTAAATACCTGCGAAACCCTGAAATGTGTGAAAATTCACACTTTACATCCATTTTTTTTAATTATGTAAGATGGTGTGGCATGTAGTTTTCCAGATCCCAAATAATCATCATGCACTTACTAAATACCTGCGAAACTCTGGAATGTGTGAAGATTCACACTTCACATCAATTTTTTTAACCTTCCATCACAGATGAGATCTGCCCTTTTCTCTCTAAAGATATTTGAGAAAAATTAAAAAATGTAATACCATGGTTTTCTTATTCTTTAATATTATTGATTTACAATATCTAATTTTCTTTTTAACGCTATAAAAACAAAAGTTACAAAAATAATATTTTTGTTCGATTTTCAACAAGCTGTTACTTGTTTCACACAATATTATAAACTTTTTAACTGGATTTTTCCCAACCACTGGATAACAACAATATGCTATATATGCCCACAATGTTTATTTCTTGCTGGAAAATAACGTGAAATTTTACATGACTGTAGTTTAAAACTTATTATTCTTGTTATATATTTGTGTCATTTTTATCCGAAGTTTAAGGAAGTTCCCGACTTTTTAGACATCGATCACATGTTTTTGTTATCCAGTTTAGAGCGATCTTCATATATTATGTAGAATATGAAAATGCGAAGGAAATATAGTATCTTCAGGATTTAGTGATTTAGTGACGCATTTTATAAATAACACCTTGAAATATTCAATGTAAAAATCTTTGAGAAATATAGACAGAGACCTGTCATACCTTCGTGGTTAAACTGTTGCCTTCAAAGTATTAAACCTACAGTAAAACATGATGGAGGCCTTATAGCTTTTCGTACACAGGAGGATTTTTTAGGGGATATGGCCTGCCGAACTGATATGTCACGCTCAGTCTTTCGTTGCCCAGTAAATCAAAAATAAAGACTCCTAGTCACTTCTCGAAACGGAAAAGGTCCGCCAGCGGGCACCAGCTGACATTCTAGATCAGCGTTTCTCAACCGGGGGGCCGCGGCCCCCTGGGGGGTCGTGAAAGCTTCGTCGGGGGGCCGCGAAGTCATACAAGATCGAACAATTTTGCTCAAATGTGCTCAATTCATAAATATTGTACATTTATATTCATAAAAATATACCTTCCATGACATAAATAAAATAAATTATACTTATTTTGATATCTAATTTAAATAATATCAATGTCAAATTAAGTGTATGTGTCGGCTGATGCGTTTCTGTGATAACGGTGCGCGTTGGAGGTACTTCAAGTACTTGTAAGTTGTAGTTTCAAATGGGCACGACTTGAAAGTGCAATATTATTATTATTATTTATTATATGCCGAGCTACAATAATTCAAGAGTAAAGAAGCGAAAGTGTTTAAATCAAAATGGAAAGCATTTTGAATACTTGTAAATAAAAATACTCTCAAGTCTTTCAAATCTTTTAAAATTTTTTATCCAAGGTTAATATACGTTCCCATTTAAAAAATTGTCCTTGATATCCTGTACAGGTTAATTTCGGAGAATTTCAATAGGTACTACCATTCAATTCTTTGGATAAGATTTGGTCATCAAACATTTTTCCCAATTAGCTCGCATATCGCCTTTTTTACCGTGCCGTCTTGTAAACATCATTTTATAAAACATACTGATCTAAATATTTATTTATGCCGTCTGTTAATGAAAAGAACTGAACTTTTTTTGAACGTTTTTGTGTCGAGCTTGCTTTATTTTTAAGTTTTTGAGTATTTCTACAAATATATAATCGTGTTATAACTACGTTTAAACTACGGCACAGACACAATAAAAACGCTGATGCCACGGTGCACCCTGTATATATGTATAGGGGGGCCGCAGACAATGTTTAAATAATTTTGGGAGGTCCCATGCCAGAAAAGGTTGAGAAACGCTGCTCTAGATAACAGTGGTACACCAGCTAGCTGACATTCTCGAAGGTAACAATGGACAAGTACCTTCTGATTCAAAGATTTGAACAAGACAATATGCAGCTTTTGGTCAACGGAAGTCAGGACACACCTGATACAAGGCAAGAAAGAAGAGATTACTAAATTCAAGACTAACTGAAAATACCGTGAATTTATTTTAATGTGAACCATAGCATATTCATATCCATGGTTACGTTATGATTGACAGCAATGTATTAGAGCAGCGTTTCCCAACCTGTGGTATGCGAGTTGCTGGTTAGTGGTATACGAAAAATAATCAATAATGGCGGACATAAAAAATTTTAAAAAATGAAATCACAAAAATATCATAGAAGCGTTTTTTTCCTACAATTCATAAAAATATGTACAGTCGATGATCGAAAATCCGCTAATCGATATCGTCAACCCCTTCTATGAAGAAAATTTAGAAAAAGCTACATCATTATCAGTAAAAGATAAAGAAAATTTAATACAATTATCATGTGACAGAACTTTACAAGTAGAATTCAAACGACACAATCTAATTAATTTTTGGTTAAACATTGATAAAGAATATGAACAACTTTCTGAGAAAGCTCATAAATTATTATTACCGTTTACTAGTACCGAATTAGTAGAAAGAGCTTGTTCTTCATATATTTAAAAAAAAATAAGTATCGAAACGGATTGAACGCAGCTGTAGACTTAAGGGTATACATCGCATCTTTTGAACTAAATTTCAAAAAATTATGTGCTTCGAAACAAGTACAAGGATCTCATTAAATTTATTTTATAAAAATATTTGATTATAATAATAAAAATATAGAAAATATATTAATTGGTTTTTAATAATTTTGTGTTTTTATTAAAACCATTTATTAGTAAACGAAATATGACAAAATAGTAGAATCTACTATTTTGCCATATTTCGTTTCTATCTACTATTATATCTACTAAGTAAATAAATATACGAAATACAATCATTTTTACGAAGTAGAATTTACGAGGTAGAATTTAGCGTGAGCCAAAAAAGATTGGGAAACGCTGTATTAGAGCGTTTATTTTGGGTACATTCGAGTTGTTCGTGGTATAGCGAGCCCTGAGCAAACAGTTGGTGACGTCATGAATAGAACACTGACGGAGCGCAACAACTCGAACACGGAGCGAGCATAGATTGTGACGTAATGTTTATAAAATGTAACCCTACAATTTTAGGCGGTGTTTTACTGTCAAATTAGTTCACGTCAGTCATGAATCAAAATTATGTACTTAGATTTGCCGTTGAATTATTTTTCAATGATGAAGTTAATGAATCTGAACAATTAATTTTAGAAAAAGTATGGGGATTTGCGGAAAATACGGTGCTAAGATTTTCAAATCACATTTTCGGGTATCTTCTACAGCTTTCGAAAATATTCTTGGAAAACTGCAAGCAGTGCCAGATGGAATTCCTCTGAGACCAGGAGGAACTCCCGAAACAAAACTCGAAAAACAGCTTATGATAGCTTATGCTTTATCATTATGGTACCTTGCCAACATTGAGACCTCATATAAATTTGCAAATAGAACATAACCCTGGAGGTCTATTCTGTAACTTTTCGACAGTTACATGCACAGTATCATGTCACCTATGCACACTGCACTGTCTTCGTAGACTGTCCTTTGTGATGTTGTTTTGTATTCGGCATTATCGAAAATAAGTAGCGCCATTTTGAAATTTTGACATATTGTGATAAATTTCAATAAATTTCAAACAGGGAATTATTTTGAATAGAAATGCCAAAGTATTACAAAATATTAATAATAATTACGGATATATATCGAATTCCTTCAAGAATGTTGACTGTAAGATAATTTTGTCACTGGGATCTGTGTAAAACAGCTTATTTAGGTTGATTAAATTTTATTAGAATTATCTTATATGTTTAATATAATTAGTTAAAGAACACAAAAGAAAAAAATATATATAAAAAATACCTAAATGATTTCTCATTAAATTACCGAGATGTCTTATCTTCCCCACATCAAGTACATCTAAAAATTTATAAAACATATATCCCTGGGCTATAACTAAAATATTTTACGTAAAAAGCAACAAAAATATATATTTCCATATAAAAAACACATTTTAAAAAACACTAACCTACAAATATATTCAAACATATCTAAACAACAAGTACAAATGTCAAAAAACAATATCACTTTTCAAATACACGTTCGTAGTTATCCTCTCAAGAACGACACAACACTATTAAAAGTGCACTATCAATTAGTTACAGAATACCAACACGAGGTGTTCAAAATCGGAACTTTCAACAGGATATTGTAAAAACGATTGTCGAAAAGCTTACAGAATAGACCCCCTGTTTCAACCATGTTAATTTTATGCATGGTGTATTTAATTATATTTATGTTGTGTTTACAAACACAATACAGCTTTCGAAGTTAATAGAATCGTCACAAATACAAAAATTGTAGTACTTTTCCTGTCGTTCCCTCACTTTTTTCCGTCATACCCTATATGTTCGGTCTTAAAACCCCGAACACATAGAGCGCACTCTAAATACACCTTCGACTGCAAAACGAATGCGATCGGGTGTACTCCGAGCATCAAATCGAACAAGTTTGAATATACAGAACGTGCTCGGAGCACTCGGAGCATCAAATCGAATGTACCCATTAAAATAAATTCACGGTGTACTTCGATGGCCGTGACTTTGCATCTGTTAGATTATATTCACTAAATACTTTCAGCAAGTCCTACTGTTCATTAGAATGGAGATTTTTTTTGTACTTCAGCATAAAATAAAAATAATGACAAAATTCCCATAAATTTATTTAATACAAAAGAACATTATTTTATACATTCAGAAAATTCGGATAAAAAATGTAGGCTCAGGGCAATATTATTTAAATTAAAGTTTGTCTCGTAACTTCTGAACAATTAGAGCGTTAGAGGGAATACGTCACATGTATGCGTAGTTCAAATTAGCATACAAAATTAATATAGATGTTGCATGTTTTTAAATATTTTTATTAACTATATTCATAATACATATTTATTTCAAGACAGTTCTACTGAATAAATTATAATAGTCCGAGAACTAGCAACGTTTTCGAGAAAGAATTTTAGGTCGGCTGGTTTTTCGATATTTCCCTTTTCTTATTGAAGTTAGGTAGGGATACGGTACGTCTGGCACCTGGGAGCGGTTGCGTTTACCTGTGCGCATCTCGCCTGTACAGGTAAAAAGTGGATATTTAGAAATCATTTTAAGAATTTTTTTTTTATATATAATTTTCTATGTCTTTTAAGCATTATAAATTTATAGTTGCCCGACAGTTTCGTTGTTGCTAACATTGCGCCAGATCTAATTTAAGTAATTAAAAAATAATTTTTTCAAACCATTTTAGTATAGCTGTAATTTTTGTAAATCGAAGAATACAATATTAATTTGCCAGACGTAAATTCCGTTGTTTAACTAGGAACCAGACCAATTTAAGTCCCGGGGATAATAGGTAAGTTAGAAGAGTGTGGCAGCTTATTCGTTGGTTGCGTTAGAGAGATAGCTGCAACAGAGGGCGTTAGAGAGAGACAGGTTATATAGGTTAGAATTTCATAAAAAAATATAGCAGAATAATAATTAAAGTAAAATGAGATGAGAACAACTGATAAAAAATATTATTAGCAAAATAAAACAAATCATTTATTTTAAATATGTAGGAAATGAAACATAAAATGTAATTCAGTATTTTTATTGAATAATTCTGTCACAATAAAATGTCACAATAATACATCGTCAGTATCATCGTCACTGCTATCATCGTTATCACTCCTTATATCATTATTATTATTGTATTCAGATGTATCGTCATTTTCTAAGACCTGAGTATATGTAAAAAAAATAAAAAAAATAAATAAATAAAATTATTATTATTTTTTAAATTTTATTATTTTACCACTTTTGTCTGACCAAAAAACACATTTTTCATTTTCCTCACTCATCACGATAAAATTCTGCTTTATTTTATTTTATAAAAACAAGCAAACATAAACACTCATGTGGTTGACGCCAACTTAAAAAATAGCAGCTGTGATTGTTTTTCTGTTATCTCTTCTAACTCACCTATTCTCCCCGGGACTTAAATTGGTCTGGTTCCTAGTTAAACAAAGGAATTTCCGTCTGGCAAATTAATATTGTATTCTTTGATTACAGAACTATATCCTATTAAAATTACAGCTATACTAAAATGCTTTGAAAAATATTATTTTTTAAATGATTAAATTAGATCTGGCGCAATGTTAGCAACAACGAAACTGTCTGGCAACTATAAATTTATAATGCTAAAAAGACAGAAAATTATATAAAAAAAAAAAAATGTCTTAAAATGATTTCAAAATATCCACTTTTTACCTGTACAGGCGAGATGCGCACTGATAAACGCAACCGCTCCCAGGTGCCAGACGTACCGCATCCCTACCTAACTTCAATAAGAAAAGGAAATATCGAAAAACCAACCGACCTAAAATAATTTTTTTTGTGACGTTGCTAGCTCTTAGACTATAAATAAAAACCTAAGAAAATTTTATACTGATTTACATAAAATTTAAGGTATTTGTATTATAGTAAATAAATAACAATAAAATCGAATACAAATATAATTTTAGGAATATTTAAATAAAAATAGGAAAACAAATTGCTATAATAATATAGTAATTAATAAAATTGGAGGTTATATCAGTTTTTAAAAACAGCTGGACGTATATTAACGAAGTTTGGTACACTAAAGCAAAACCTGGATCAAATATAGGCATGATATCTCAAAATGTTCTTTCTTAGGGGGTATTTCTGGGTTAAAATTGGTACTAAAAAACTTAAAATATTTCATTTATAAACAGAACTATCTTACCAGAAAAAACTATACAATAAAAATTGTTTATAAGAAAACAAATCTTATTTGTTCTATTTGTTCAATTTGATGAATATCAGGGTAGTTACGGGGGACACCATTAAACTAAAATATTGAAATATTTCACTTCACATCAAAAATGAATGTAAGAAAATTTATTTAGAACGAAGAAACATTCCTTTCAAAGAAAAAAAGACATTAAAACAAGTAGAAAATCAAAAAATTAAACGATATTTTGATATTTATAACAAAAAATCAAACTTCACGTGTATATAACATATACGATAAACAAAGACTGACGTCCCGTTAGCATACAGATGACGCATAGCTACGCTATTTACCCCCACCACTACAAGTAACGAGACAACCTTTACTTTAATAATCGTGGACTCAGGGTCTTATGCAGACTAACAGTCGAAATGTGCATTTAGTTGAACAAATGTTTAGTGAGGAGATTGTGCTATTGATCTCTACCCAGTATTTGTTATATTTATTTAATACATTACACAGCCCAACAGACATTTTGGTGTCTGCGAGTTTTTAACTGTCTCTAGGTAATTTTTTGGCACTGAATCCAAAGTAGCCGTCAGATTTGGTCTATCATATCTAGTTTTTGACATACGCTATATTGGTCTCTTTTACAATAAAATATTTTATTTATTAACTTGTGTATTTATCACGTTATTACTGTTATTACTATTTGCTTCAACTGCCAGTTACAAACACAAAAGAGACAAAGTAAGGTATTTATTTCACAAAGTAGATAAATATACATTCATCAATTATCACCTAAAAATGTTCTTTTGTACGACTTTCTAGCATTGAGTTTACCAGAACAGTATTTTTGAAGACTCCAACAGTAGTAGGCCATTATGTTGCTATCTTATCTTCCTTGATATCTATCTTCCATAGTTTTATATCCTGATGGAATCTTTCCCCCGGTTCTTCACTAAAATCACCTAGGTTTTCTGGTAAGTGATCATAATACAACAAAGAATATTAAAGTTGGAAAGCACATTTTCCACTAATTCTCTGCCTTATGATTTCCAAGAAAATTTTGTACTACTTGAATAAATGAACACCAAGAATTAGATTCAATCTCGTTCATTGATGCGGTTGGATTGGATTGTGGATCTTCAGTAGGTTGCCTTATCTGAGGACCATCAAATATTCTGGCTTTCAGTTTTTCAGAGTTAATCCCAGGATATTTACGTGTCAAGTAGCCTACACAAAGTCCATCTCGATTTTAAGTCTTTAAAAATTGCTACATAAGCCCAAACTTGATATGCAAGGGTGGAAATATAATTTTCTCTCTTGCAACCAAAGGTTCGTTGACAACGTTTTGTTTTTCTTGAATTATGACATTTCTTAATGGAAATCACCCAATTTCTGTTAACCAAGTGCTGATCCTTAGCTCTGCTGTCCCAAAGATATAAAAAACAAGGATATTTTGTATATCTACTTTGCTGTCCAATGAGGGAGTTTACCGTTTTTAGATAAAAAACTAAAATCAATTAGTCTGTATCTCAAAAACTAGAGCTACTACGAAAAAGAGTCAGGTATTTTTGGAATCAGCACATCAAAAATATCCAAAATCAGTTCTTACTTTTCCAGCACCAAGATAAAAAAATCAGCTGTGGCCACCACACGACCGACCGCCATCATAAAGTACTTATATAAATTACATTCTAGCAGCAGAGTAGAAATAACTTGACCTAATATTTTCTAACAGAAATATTATTTATCATGACCATGGAAACGTTACATATAAATATGAAAAAATTGAGACTTGGAAATAATTTCGAAAAATTTTATAGAAATTATTCGAAATTTTTCGTTTTATCAAAAATGTCTCAAATAAAAGTTATTAGTTATTGCTTTTATAGCAACTTTTGTTTAATAAATTTTTTCGAGATATTTTTCTGTTTCGAAATATTCGCAAAAATCTTAAAATCGACACGAGTAAACTCCCATTTTTAGTCAACCGATTTTTACCAAAAGTTGACAACTCGTGCCATTGATGGCAGAAGCTTAAATATGAAGTTTCATAAAAATCCTTTCAGCCGAATTTGCTCTGCACGTGTACACAGACAGGCGGACAGACGGACAGACAGACGGACAGACAGACGGATAGACAGACGGACAGACGGACAGACAGACGGACAGACGGACAGACAGACAGACGGACAGACAGACCGACAGACATCATGCTAAAAATAGTCAAAACGTTATGTAGGGACCTCAATTCGTGGAGATCCATCGAAATCTCGAAATGTCAAAATTGGTATGATCACAATACCTCCCTTATATATGTTGGCGGTCGGTAAAAATTATTTTGTTAGGCAGTGTTATCTTTCATCATGAAATTCCGGATACTTCTGGTCAACATGTTTAATATTATTTTTCTAAAATCATCAATTTTATATTTCTAAATTTTGCTACAGTACATACAAGGCAACGTTTGCAAGTACTAAAATAAAGAAAACACTATTTTGAGCAATAAAATAAATTAAATTCCATTTTATTCTCTAGCCAATAAAGTAAATACATACATAGATGTTAAAGTTAGCACATTGTTTGCGGATCGATTTGTCAGTGCAATATGATATGAAACTTTTCACAAATATTCTCAGTTGTAAGAAATATCTTTTATAAAACATAGAAGAGTAAGGAGTTTTATATTTCAGTCACGTTTTTCTAACTGAGTAACTCGAGTTGACAGTAATCCTTTGAACTAAGGATGTACAGAGGTGTGCCAAGGAGCAGAACTTTGCCAGCCATGGAAAATGAATATTTAGTTATGCTCTCATGAGCCGTACAACAGTGTTTAGCATAATACATCATCGGAAGAGTTTTATATTTTCTTATATTTTTGAACGCTTGACAAAGTTAAAAATATATATGGTTTTTCTTTGAAACATAGGACATAGACAAACATTTTCTATCTGATTCAATTTCTAGAGACTTCTATTTCTGGTCATGATTTTCCTGTACCTTCAGCTTCTTTTAAGCTTAGTTTATATTGGGCACAAGT
The DNA here is from genome assembly GCA_963971575.1 of Liopterus haemorrhoidalis. NCBI lineage: Eukaryota > Metazoa > Arthropoda > Insecta > Coleoptera > Dytiscidae > Liopterus > Liopterus haemorrhoidalis. The sequence continues at coordinate 29,894,265 of OZ020619.1, read as the reverse complement.
ATCAGAACTCGTACTCGAACTCGTACTCGAACTCGTTATAAGATTTATATAATACACATGCACGAAGAATGACTTGTGTATGTGTATACATGTGTTAAGTACAAGGAAGTGTTTATACTAAAGTTTGTAACAAATACGTCTCATGGGCAGAATTTACTATTCTTAAGTGCTGGGCCCTGTTGCACCATTCTACTTAGCAACTTTACACTTTGCATTTTGAATTTATGATGGTAATTGTTTTTTGTATCCATGTAAAAACATAATTGTTGATATAGTAATTCCAAATGACAATTCTGTAATAGTATATTACGCAACGAGCATGGAATGACTATTCCATACAAGTTTCATACTATGCTGTTTCCACGACTATAACTTTATTAGTTATTTAATCTTTATTCAGTTCTCTCCAAAAACTAACAATAATTTGACAATTGTTTTCAACCTATTTATTACGTTGCCTAGCAACGATCATGTACCTTGTCATCCGGAATGTAAATTCAGTTAAAATAACAAGACTTGCGTCATACCCTTTTCACACTAGAATTTTAAGACGAGTGAACTTAAAGTTCACCGATGTTTAACATTGGTTTGCTTTCACACTTGATGTTTAAATCTCCGGTGCTATCATCAGCTAATTTTGTCCTTAAGTTACCGTCATGAAATTACCAGTTTTGAACTGTCTGCGCAGACGCACATTTTGAATTATTATAAACAAATATGGATATTTCATTTCATTCTACAATAAAGACACTACAATAAAGAATATATTACACCTGTATTAACATGTAAGTCGATACATTTTATCTCAATTATTGTAGCTCTGTATTTTATTAAACACATTATTAAAATAAATAATTTTATTATAACAATAAGTATAAACTTCTTATAACGTCTATATAATACAGTATTCTTGTTTATGATAATATAAAATGTTCACAGCACAAATTCAAAGAGTATGTTTTTATCATAGAAATTATGTTGGCAATGCGGACGATTTTTAAGACGCAGATCTCTGTCTTAAACATCGCTTGTATTTAGACGAGGCCATACGGTTTCACATTAGCGTTTAAAGACACATTCACTTTAACATCAGATCTTAAAGTTCTAGTGTGAAAAGGGTATCAGCTGAATAACTGACTGACCAGTACCAACTCTACCAAAAAATATATTTGCGGAATTCGACAACTTTAACTATATTATTAATTTTAATCCCGTTTCCTTTACACACTAATAATAACTTGACATATGCTTTCAACCTATTTATTACGTTGTCTAGCAACGGTTGGCCATTGCTGCTTGAACCTGTTCTGTAATGAGCTCAACCTGTTACGTAATGAGCTCATTACGTAACAGGTCAGCGGTGTACAATAAAAGGAGTGGGGAACGTGCTACATTTACTAATCACTGACACGTCTGTAATGTACGTATATCTATATAGTCGTGGAATAATATGTTTCCTATTCTAACAGTGCAAATGACACAAAATAATCTAAACTGTAAATTAATTAAATATTTTTTAATGCAAATATTATATTTTTTATTTGTATTTATACATATAAAAAGAAAATAAATTAACAAATTAAGATTCAACTAAAAAAATGAAAAAGTGGGTACCATGCATTTCTATGGTTTAGGCGGACCCATATTTTGACAACTAGTAATTTTAATCGGTTGAATGAGGTTTTTGACCATTTTGTTAGCAAAAGCCGTCTTCAATCAGGAAAAAGTGAGCTTGTGACAACTTACAGAAATTAAATATCGTTTTGCAAATAATGACAGTTGACTTTATATTTTATTTCGTTTGAGCAACAAATGAATAAATTCAAAATGAAGATACTTTGCTTTACATTTTGCATTTTCAAAATTTTACATGAAACGCAGTTGTCTTCAAAATGTAAATAGAATGATGCTACATGGTTATTATTTCAAAATTTAATAAAAGTACCGAAGTCACCTCCGATTTCGGTACTTTGCATCGTGCATTTTTGAAATCTAGAGTACCACATGCTAATTACTATTTAACGTTAGGGTACAAACAGGGTCACTCCTGGCGGGGGTGTAAAATGTGCCCCGAACCTAAGCGAGTGAAACCCAGGGGCAGTCTACTGCAGATCGTTTGTGTTTATGACCTGAATGGACTTGCGTTATTTAATGAAATATTAAGTTTTAGAGAAATATTTCTCAGTTCTACAAAACCCTTAATTACTTTGTAGTACATAACAGACAATGAATTAATATCTTCATTTAATTTTTTTTTTTTAACTCTGCTTGTAACTATGGCATCAGGGTACGAAGTTTTTATAAATTAAAATGAATAAAAAATTACATCAGATCGTTAATGTCACAGAAAAGGCTAACTAATATTGTATTATTGTCAGTAGATAAAGATATTTGCGAGAAATTGGATTTGTCAAAATTAATTTATTTCACTTTCAATATATTTAATACTAGCAGTTGTCTTTGTTATACATATTAATAGTTTAATATTTATATATGGAATAAAAATTCATCTTAAATAAAACTGTTTATTTTTAATGATCTTTATTTTATGAAAATACAAATATTAGTTTTTCATGATAAATATTTAAAACTTTGTATATACAAATATAAAAGTAACCATTATGTATTCTTAATTAAATAATATTTAACTAATATTGTTTTTGCACCTGGGCGTCCAATAACCCTGGAACGACCATAAGCAAGAAGACGTAGAAAGATTACTACCGTCGCCTATAGGTGCTGGCTAGCTGATGCCAACCGGTGAGAACAAATATCCCTTTACTTTCAAATGTACTCAGATACGTAGAAAGATTGTCGGTATTTGTAGGTGCATGGAACATGTTCCTGCGATATCTGCCGCTGAATACCGAGTACTAACCGAATTCGTTACAGATCTAATTTTCAGTACTGTCTAAGTGAGATATTCTATAATATCTTAAAACGCCTATTTCTTGATAATAAAATCTTTGACACTTAATTTTGTGCTACATATTTGTTCAAATGTTTCCCGAAACAAAAAAAAAAAAAAAGCGAAAAAATAAATGAAAAACTATACTCCTACATCATAAGTGAAGAAATTCGAAGTTGAAATCACCTATATATTTATGTATTTAACTATGAACGGCAATGCGGTTCAATAAAATGTAAAATAAAATTCTTTTACAAACAATTTCCTATTAAACCTATTAAATAATAAAACGCAATTGTGTATGTATATTGTGTTTCTTTATAAAGTCAAGAGAGCTCTTTTGTCGGCATAAAATCAAACTTTGATTTATGCTGAAGTGACAGCTTTGATTATCAATCCACAAAAAGAATTACAAATATACGAGAGTATAGGCAACATAACAAAAAATATGCAAAAGTTTTCGCGTGCTTTAATGACTATACAGGCCACCTCAATTGAAAGCAAAAGGGTATTCTTGGCGTCAAATTTTTGTTAGAAAAAGAGGGTACGAGCTGCATCGAAACCACGACCGCAGGTCTTTTGAACGTAGAATACGTCGGTTGGTGGTTGGGTGGGTGGTGGGTGTTATAAATGAGTGAATGCACTGAGTTTAGGATTAGAGAGATTTATTTTTATTTTTTGCTGTCTTAATAAGTTTTCTCCCAAATATTATTACAGAGATTGATAAATCTCGCGTAGACGAAACGAATGACGACACCTTGCAATACGTGCGACTGCGTATCAAATCGCAGTCCCGAGTTATACTAATTCTAAGGCACGCGCCGTGCGTCGGTTTCACTAGACTCTCTGGACCTTCTTCTCTTTAACCCAGTTATTACAGCGGCGGCTCGTCATGTAAAGCCAAGGAGCCATGACTCTACCATTGCAAAATTATGGCAAGATCATCACAAATTAATCATTAAAAAGCTTTTACTTTGAAGAACGCTTTGTATTTTTTTTAGGTAGGCGAGCTAAATCGAAACCGGCCCCGTTTTCGGACGGATTGTAGGCCTGCCCAGAGAGTTGGCGGGTGGTCAGTTCATGCGGTAGAATTACACTAAAGCCAGCCAGCTAGATCTCGGCCCGTTAGTTCGAGATATACATCGCGTATTAAAGTGTTTTTTTTTTTACTGTGTCGTGTCGTGTGTGTGTGTCGTTTTGTGTTATTATTAGAAATTAACAGTATCAGTAACCTTATGAAAAAACATTTTCTTCGTATTTTCGAAATAAAACAACTGGGAAGACCGCTACCAGATTTGGACATTTCAAAAACTCTGCAGAATGTTTCTGCCTCTGCTTCTAAAACACGTACAAGAAAATTTAATAGAAACATTTACTTTATAAAGAACAATTGGATTTTCGGATGCGACGAAAAGCAAGCTGTTTTTTGTTTTCCTTACGTTTTATTCAGGGGAGAATTAAGACGAAGAACGGTATTACGGATTTAGTACACATCTGAGAAAAAATTAAAACGCATGAGAAATCGAAGGTACATATGAACAATATTTTTAGTTTTTCTATGCTTGGCAAATCATATATTTTAACTCAGTTTAATTCAGCCTATAGAAACGCAATAGTAGAACACAACCGAGTTGACAAAAACAGGTATGTTTTAAACATAATCATAAATTATATTAGATTTACAAGACAACCTGCTACCTGGGATTTTGGTAAGTCACTTCCATTTAATTTAAGTATCCACATTTAGATATGTACGCGCGATAAGTACTTGCAGTTTTCATTTTTAAATGACTTCTCAATTTGTCTACATAAAACATTTTGTATTTTTTTAATTTGCAATAAACTAGGTAATAAATTATTGCAAGCTGAGCTGATTCAAAACTTTGGGTAAAATGGGGGGGAGGAGTAGGGGATCGAATTTTTCCTCGAATTCCCGGAAAGATAATTTTTAAAATTTTCACATTAAAAATTCAGGAAATGCTACCTTTTACCCGACATATTAGGGGTTAAGGGGGCTCAATATAAGTCAGTGTCTGAGCTGATAGCATAAAGTTCAAATGCCGAAATGGGGTCGGCGGATATTGAGCCCACGTTTCTGTGTTGCATAAGCAGACGTATGTTATGCAAATATTTTTTTCGAATATCATTTTAAATATTTAAATCAGTGCTACTCTTTGCTACTCGTTACATATTTACAATTTCAAAACCGAATTATAAAAACAGGAAATAATTATAGTTTCTATTCATTAATAATAGTTTCTTTCTGCTTGTCATAATATAATTAATGCTACAGTACAATAGTGTTTCATATGAGTACATTATATTTTCTCCTCTTCCGGTTCTGTTCAATATTATTCTTTTCCATAGCGAAAGTGTCTGATATAGACTATATGTGTTTTGTTACATAAGTACATACAAATTATTTTCAATTGTGCTATTGTTTTAAGTTATGGTTGAATTCAGATTTTCTGCAAGTTTGGTAGAAATATGCTACATAATAATTACTGATTAAAATTACCCAACTGGAAGATGTAGTTATTGCATATAGATTATTTTATGGGGAGGCACAATATAGTTTGCACAAGTTTCCTATACAAAACTAGCCAACTGAAATATAATTAGTAATAATCTATACATCAAAATTTGCAGCGAATTTTTATCTATCTAATAGGATATTTTTAACTGTAAAAAAATGTTTTTTAATTGTAAATAAACAAATTATATTATAGACAACATCTTGTAAACTACTCAATGTATATTTGCGTACAATGAGCAACACTGTAGCTAAAGTTTGTTTCTACTAAATGATTGATGTGAGCTTCATATTTTCAGATGACGCAAAAAGTCATCTGAAACATCTGGTTTTAGTCAGGTGACAGCATGAGTGGAGCAGCAGACAGAATGTTAAGTTAAGACAGATTACGGGAGACATTAAACCATGGTGTTCTTTCTGCAGGATTAACCGTAGGGAGGAAACCGCCATTGCTTCCGTGTAGGCCACTGTTGGTGGACCCATGGACACCTCCTTCGAGATGAAGAGTCTCCTATGTGTGTGACGTGTAACACAGATTTGTATGTATTACACATTGAAATTCAGTGTGCACAATTCGAGGATGTCAGAGAGAGGTTAGGCCTGTGTTATTATGACCTGTCAGTTGTTTTAGGTGACGACAAAGTACTTATGGGCAGGCTGATATTATTTCTGAGACAATGGAACTATAGTGCGTTCAAAGGTGAGTTTGCAGTATAGCTCTTATGGCAAATGGGAGCGGTGTTGCCAAATGTTGTAAAAGTGTCAAATATGTCAATTATAATAATATGAAAAACTCGTATGATTAACAAAAATCAACTCTTATAAAACTCAAAATAACACCCAACAAAAACAAATGTCCATTTGTAGAATACTGCGTCTTCACAGATCAGCGCGTTTTAGAGCTGGCAACGCCGATAAGCAAGAAAAAGATAGCGTCATTGTGTAAACCCATTAGAGAGTATGAAAAAGAACTACTCCATATGTCCTGTACTGCAAACTCACCTTTGAACGCACTATAACTGTTTTATTTATGAAGTCTTGCAACTTATTTAAATGTGTTCTATTCCTAGACTGTGATATTCGAAAGTAATTGAGCCCTTTACAGCCTTTTAACATCACCCTGCGTCTCTTCAATTTTCGAACAGACTTTGTATCTTATTTATTTGTGTTTGTCTGTGCAAGATTTCTTTTATTGAATATATGGTACGTATTTTTATTGATTTTATTTATTTATTTATTGTTTAATTTGTTTTTTTTTAATACAAGGCAAAGGTACTGAACCATATACAGTACCTAGACAAAATATTATAACCAATTATGATTTTTTTTTAAATTTATTGTTTTACACAAATTCAACAAAATAGTAGTACACCAATTTTATTTTTATTTTATATTTTATTATTTCAAATTATTTTATTACATTTATAAAATGTTTTTTAATATTTTGTGTTGCCCCCTTTGCTTTTATTACTGCCGCAATTCTTCGAGGCATACTCTCAATACATGCCCTACTACAATTTTCAATTTCTGGAGAGCCATGCTATAGTTTATTAATATTATCTATTAAAACTTGTTTATTAGTATTATTTAAATCATAAACAAGTATTTTCAGGAGGTTCCAAACATTTTCGATAGGATTGACATCCGGCGAATTACCTGGCCAGGACAAAATCGGTACTTTTTGTTCTTGCAAATCAGTCTCAGAATAAAAATATAGAGTTGAAGATGTTTAAAATAGCTTATTTTTTAATAAATACACGATATATTAAAGACATGAATAGAGTAGCATATGATTATATGCCGGCATTTTTAATAAACAGTTCTTTTTGTTGTTATATAATTAAAGTGGTTATAATATTTTGTCTAGGTACTGTAGATATAAAAGTTATTTGAAACTCACAAATATATTTAAAAAATCATTTCCGTTTCCCGGAAAAAATTCGGGAATTATGGCTGTATACAAGTCAATCCTAGAGCCAATAGCACAGTTTCAGAAAAAATTAAATTAAAAAATTGTTTAATAATTACATTATGTTGTTAAATTATTAAAAAATTTCCTAGGTCTATCACATCATCATTGACGCGACAACCCGAGTTGAGCCTAGGCCTCCTGTTTCCAGGTTTTATGACCATGTTTTCAATCTATGCAGATACATTAAGGAGTAATATGGTCAGTATTACGTCCATTTCTTAGCGTACACAGAATGGCACCTACAGTTTATAGCCGGTTGCGAACGCCTAAGCAGAATCTGTAATTTTTATAAATATTTTTACACAAATTATTTGACATACGCAGGAATTGAACCCACGTTCGTGCACTTGCTTAACGGTCAAATAGCAGGTACAAAGGATTTAAAGTTTGCAGCTACAGGCTTGCTTATCATGTATCAACTGTTAAAACTGAACCAAAACTAAAATAGCCACTGATATAATTTGTAAAGTTATTTTTGGTCACCCGGTATATTAACTGCAAAATGATAAACTCAGCGGCTCAGAGTGGGTAATAATTTTTTTAAGGGTCTCCTTACTCCTTAAGTAAATATTACAATGGATCCCGAGGCAAGATAATTGAGAAACTTTATTACAAATATTTTCTTTTCTAAATAAATCTTTTATTAATAATTTTTAACATGGCGTATAAATAAAATATAAATTTTACAGTCTGCTGGTAGTTGACAGCTTATTACAAAAAGAAATAAAAGTAATTAAGGTTAGGAAGTACATTAAGATTCGTACTCACGAATTCCGAAAGAAAATCTAATATATCATCGAACACGTTAAAATAGTTTTAAAAAACTCGTATCGTGATCGTTAAATAGGAGATTTATCAACTGGAATGATTTATGACCGATAAAGTTCGAATTTAATTAACTAAATAATCCCACTTTCATGCATCAGATATACTTTTATTTGCTAGAGATAACGGATTCAGTATTATTAGATTAAATGTATTTTCTTTTTAAACGATCAGTTTTAGGGAGTTCTTCAAATTATATATATATATATATTTATATATCACTCCTAAGAGAATTATAAGGCATCAAAAAAGCTTCGCAATTTAAGTCTGTCTTGAGCAAGTTTTTTATCTCCCTCCAAGCAAGGTTTGCCTCTTTGGTTTCTTTCAAGGTAATTCGATGCCAGGGATCCACTGGACAGCCTCCGACTACGAAACAGAAAAAAATCGTAGAGAGCCTTCTCTGTCGAATATGGTGCATATTCGAATAATTCGAATCGTAATTTATGCAGTTTCACCACCGCAATTACCGATTTGTGAGAGGATGAGTTATCTTGTGGAAGAAGACTTTTCTTTGCCACATGAGGCCTTTTTGTCATCTTCGGAGTTCGTTCATTGCGTGCTACCACTGTTTTGATTGTTCTTTGGTCTACGGAGTGTAGTGATATATATACTAGAGCTGTGTCGTTCGCGAACGATTCATTCCAAAAGAACGAATCGTTGCAATGAATTGATACGACCGAATCTTTTAATAAGCAGTGAACGAATCTTCAGTACGCGAACTCACGAACCAATGCTAGCGAGTGGCGAGTGTGACTCGATATGGAACGGAACGAGGGTCGGACACAGAGCTCAGGCTGGTGGCTGTGTAATGTGGAACACACGTGCATCTATGTCTGTAATTTGGTACGTGGGCTCAGTCTTGATGGGCGAACTTAAAACATGGCACGAGCGACAAGCTGTCAGCTGAACGGCAGACTCGATACACTGCGCCGTACATGTGTGTACGTGTACGTGATACGTACTACGTATACTGACACGTTCGCCTTTCACGAACTACTAGCGACTACAGAAATATGTATACAGCGTGACGTAGACAGTAAACACTAGATTTGTTGTACGCCAACGATTCGTTCCAAAAGAACGAATATTTTTAGAGAGTACTGAATACTGAACGAATCTTTAAAAAGATTCGCATTTCCCACCTCTAATATACACGTTTCATCGACAGTTACAAAACGTCGCAAAAAGCTTTTGTATTGCTCTTGAACATGTCTAGAGATTGCTGAGAAATATTCATTCGCACTTGCTTTTGATTGTTTGTTAGCAAACGCCACACCCATCTGGCAGTGCTCGATTTTATTTATTATTAAGGTAATGTACGTAATTTGTTGTTTTAGTTGACTGTCACTGCTATACTCTATGCACAATCAGTGGCTGCAGTTATATGAAAAGTTAGGCTTTCAAAACATATGAACGACATTCGCGCGCAACACCGTCTTTTAGTTCGTTCTAGAAACTTTCCGATCACCCCTTGTACGCAGCACTTAGTATCTTAGTATTAAAAAATCTAATGGCCGGCATAAATTAAAACAGTGAGCAGAAGTTGCCTATCCTTGAAGATATTGCTCTTCAATTCCTTCTATATCGCTTCACTGGGAATGATGGAGCTGCATATGCTCACACCCTTCGCAGCCGAATGGTTGATTAACCTAGATATTTCATCTGCCACTACCGATAGAGGCGCCACTGCATTGTACGTCATGGCTGACGCAGATAGGATATTTTTGACAGGTTCCATGGTATATTCATGTGATATTTACTGAAATTAATTTATTATTCAATATGAGGGTTGCGTTAAATGAAATTTTCCATTTTCTCAGTGCCCAAGTAACCTCTAGGGTTATAATTGAAGGTAATAAGGCTTTTTTGCCACGTTTCGGAACACGATGAAAACTTAGGTCTCTATCCCGACCTACTTTTGAATTGCAAAGATAAACACAACAATTCACGTTGCATTTAATTTTTTCTTGCAATTTTAAAGCCATTTTTTAAAAACTCGCTATGAAAACACCAGTAAAAAAACTCGACGATCCTCCACCTCCACCACAGTCAGTTTCTCAAAATCTCACTAGAGGCGCACTATTATATTATATATACACTATTGGCCATAAGTAGAGAAACAAAAATATTTTTTAAATTATTTTTATAAATTCTGATTTGATTACAAAAACAAATGTTATTGAATTATATTCCCGGTATAGCAACAACAAATTAAAAATTATAACCTGCTCTTAAAAATATTTTTTGTAAAAATAACAGACTTACTCAAATCTGTTAGGTCATAAATAGAGAAACATTATTTTTATTCAGTATAACTAGGAAAGCTTGTTATAATAATTAATTTTTTTGTGTTCTGGGTAATAATTTTGAAAATTAAAAATGCCAAGGGGTGTATATATAAGCAGTGATATCAAAGAATTAATAATAACAACATATAATGACGGTGAACAACAAATTTTGATTGCGGAACAATTAAATTTGCACCGTTTAGTAGTAAGAAAAACTGTTCATAATTTTAATGAAAGAAATAGTGTAATAGCACTACCAAAACCAGGTAGACCTAGCAAAACTGACTGAATTGTTGATAAAAAAATTATAATGGTGTCGATAAAGAACCCTTTTGCGTCATCATCGGATATAAAAAAAAATATTAAACGAAGGAAATGGCCAAATATTTCTATAACTACAATCAAACGTCGTCTTAGAGAAGCCGGCTTACGGGGATGCAGACCTGTCAAGAAGCCTTTAATATCTGCCAAGAAGAGAAAGGCTAGATTAGAATTTGCAAAAAAGCTTATAAACTGGTTAATTAAAAAATGAAAACATCCTTTTTTCGGATGATCGCAAATTTAATTTGTTCGGTTCCGATGATATGTAGTGGGTACGATGTACTATCAACAAAAGAATGCATCCAAAATATAGTAAACCAACTATAAAAGACTATGGAGGTAGTGTGATTGTAGCATAATTGACAAATATATTATATAAATGTATTGGGATATGATAATGTTACTATTTTCCGAAGAAAACATGTCCCTAAATTGGATTTTTCAGCATGACAACTACCCGAAACATACCTCCGGAGTTGTCAAAAATTCGTTAAGAGTCAATAAAATTAATGTGTTGTAGTGGCTAGCTCACAGCCCTGTCCTAAATACCATAGAGAACCCTCTGGGATGACGCTGATAAAAATACAAAAATAAAAATGAATTATTTTTGGCACTAAGGGCCACATGACAAAATTTAAATCATGACAAAATAGATATATTATTATGAAGAACAGATGTTTGGAAGTAATAAAGAATAAAGGATACTCCACTCGTTACTATTTTGCAAAATTTATTATTTTTTTCTAATATTTTTAATAATATTTATTTGTTTCTCTACTTTTGACCCATTATGTTTTTAAAAGATTGTATAACTTTTTGTAAAATGTATCTCAACAATATTTTTTTCTATATAACTTACTTCCTAACAAAGATACTTACTTCCTACAAACTCCAAATTTGTATTATCAAATTTTTCATTCTATAAAAAATATTATAATGGCCGACCGCCAACATATATAAGGGAGGTATTGTGATCATATCGATTTTGACATTTCGAGATTTCGATGGATCTCCACGAATTGAGGTCCCTACATATCGTTTTGACTATTTTTAGCATGATGTCTGTCGGTCTGTCTGTCCATCTGTCCGACTGTGTACACGTGCAGAGCAAATTCGGCTGAAAGGATTTTTATGAAACTTCATATTTAAGCTTCTGCCATCAATGGCACGAGTTGATCAACTTTTGGTAAAAATTGGTTGACTAAAAATGGGAGTTTACTCGTGTCGATTTTAAGATTTTTATGAATATTTCACAACAGAAAAATATTTCTAAAAAATTTATTGAACAAAAGTTGCTATAAAAGCAATAATTAATAACTTTTATTTGAGACGTTTTTTGATAAAACGAAAAATTTCTAATAATTTTTGTAAAATTTTTCGAAATTTTTTCTGTTTCAATTTTTTCTTACTTATTTGTAACGTTTCCATGATCATGATAAATAATATCTCTGTTAGAAAATATTAGGCCAAGTTATTTCTACTCTGCTGCTAGAATGTATTATTTTATGAAGTACTTTATGATGGCGGTCGGTCCTGTGGTGGCCACAGCTGATTTTTTTTTAAATGTTTCTCTACTTATGGCCGATAGTATATTTAATCTGCTGAAATTGCATTTAATTTATTGTATTTATACCATGAGTTCAAAAAGAAATTACTTAAGGGTAGTCTGTGGAAAAATAAAATAATGTCTATTGGAAGCTTTATATAACAATTGACTAACTAATTTTCAATAAAAACTTATGACAACAACAGTGATGACAGTTAATTAATTGATAGTTAAAGCTTGCAGTACACATTATTTTATTTTTTCACAGCTAACCCTTATGTAATTTCGTTTTGAACACATGGTATATTTTTCTTCATTGTGAACTTGTTACCACAAAATATAATTATTATGGTTGTTATGTCTTTCAATTGGTTGTTCAATTAATATGTATAATTTAATGTTCTAAAACGTATAAATAAAAATAATTAAGCATTTTAGTGTTATATTATTGTTTAACAAATTCCTTTCAGTCCAACCCAGTAATACTATTTCCATAATATAATACCTTTATTATACAAGATTAATTTTATACACATTAAGTTCACATCTTGTTATAAATTTCCAATTCTTACACACGCTTCTTGTGTATCTCTCTTCCATAATTCTTCTTTAAAGCTTAGTAGATTTCGGCGTTTTCTCCCTGTTCCATCATTATACGAGCACATTTAAATACATATAAATCAGACCTGTGAAATCTCCGTACGGGAAGCTTCTGTTTGTGACATACGAGAGCTGATGAGAGCGGAATTTAAGCCCCATTCTACGTAGAGAGTCATTACAAATGACAGAGTGTTATTAATTTTTTGATTTTTTATTTTAGAATTTTGTAAATTTTTGACAAATGATTTGTTTAACCTAAAATTGTTAAAAACATGTATGAAAATTTTACATAGAGCAGAAATCTGTGAAACTAATCATAATGTAACTAAATAATATAAAGCAGGTATTGATTTTTATATTTAAGTGTTAGTTTTAGTTTTTATGTTTAGTATTACTACTGAACATGACATCTTATTCGAAGGGCACAAAAATGCATTGATAAAAATGGAGAATAATTTGAACAAATGCTGTAATGTAGTTTTATTATTTTCGTAAATTGTTATAAATTAAGTTATTTATTTTCATAACATTGTTTTATTCTAGACTAATAAAATACTATTATACTTTAAGCTCTACTTTTAATTTTGGTTTTCATAGCTATTTTATGATGCAGCCATTATTTTGATACACAAAAAACGTTTTTCTTAATTTCTCATATTATTTACGAAAATAAAATAGGATTTTTTTAAAGGTTGAATAGCAAAAAAAGCTCTATTCAAAATAATATTAACTAACTATAAGTTCCATATCAAAAATTAAAATTGATCCCAATAACTTGAAAACGGTACTCAATGAAAAAAATAAATAAGAACCTCTGTAAATTCAAAAACACATCGGAAACACATGGTACACATCGGAAAAGTCTAGGGATATTGAAAAAAATATGAAAATATATTGCTAAGGGTACATTTAATGTTGTATTTCAATTATAGTAGGCAATTACGAGTAGTTGGCTATGGAAAACAAGTAAAAATAATAACCAACAAGACAAAACAAATACAAATTTGACAAAATTTATTCAGTACATGATCCGTAGGTTGATCACATGTTTCATTTTAATTCGATTTAAAACGTTTATATTAATAATTTCAGTGTTTATTTATTTATTTTTTTTTTTAATTTAAAATTTATTTTGGGGTGTATCAACTACATGGTCATTAACACCCCGTAACAGTTACAAATATTACATTAAATTAGTTCATTATACTAAGGTGTAAGCAAGAAATTTGAATTACATAATATTACATATTACATATTATATTACAGTGAAGATTTTTACAATACTCGTTCGTTACATTTTTGCCTATATTTTATTTATTAGGTTAATGTCTTCTAGATATTTTAAGATTTTGGCTGTAGCTTCCATACTGTTAGATAGGGCCTCTTCCAAGGAGTTTGGGATGCTGTTTTGGGCTCTTTCTCTCGTGTACTTCACACATTCAATAAGAATATGTTTAACAGTTATTGGGCTGTTACATGTTTGGCATATTTCCTGTTCTTTTTTCTGCATGAGGTGTTTATGGGTAATGAGAGTGTGGCCGATTCGCAATCTAGTCATTATAACATGCTCTTTTCTGTCTTCTGGAGTATACCAGTGGCTGATGGATGGTTTTATTCTTCTTAATTTGTTGTTATTTAGGGTATTCCAGAAGGAGTTGAAATTTTCGCTGGTTTTCTTTTTTACATAGCTTTTAAAATCATATGGCATAATTGTTGTATCGATGACGTTGCTTGAGGTTGCGTTTTTTGCTGCCTGGTCTACTTTTTCATTACCCATAATTCCCACATGTGAGGGGATCCATAACAGAGTGATTTTATTACCTTTATCTAGCGCTGAGTGGAAGTTGCTTTGAATTTGTTGGACCACGTGGTTTCGGTTGTACGTCTGCTGGATACATTGGATTGTGCTCAGAGAATCGGTTTGAATAAGATAATTGCTTGTAGTCTGATTTCTTCCATTTATAAGTTCACTGGCTTTTAAGATACTGTACGCTTCTGCAGTAAACACGCTAGCCATATTTGGGAGGTGGAATTCAAAAATGTCTTCGTTAGCTAACACTGCACAGCCCGTTTTATCTTCGATTTTGGATCCATCCGTGAAAATATGAAAGAAATCTTCGTACTTGCTCAGTTGTTCATTATATAATTTTTTGAACACTTCCGGGTTGGTATCACTTTTTTTATATGACGTCAGTATCAGATTGTATCTAGGGTGTTTTCTGATCCACGGAGGTATTTTGTTATATAGTTTTTGACTGATGTTAGGGAAGGTTAAATTAAGTTCTGACAGGTATCTTATGATGTTTTCGTGGAAAGGGTTATTATTTCGGATTGTTATACGATCATTCACATTGCAGAAAATGTGTTGGTATGTCGGTATACTAGGATCTGTTGCCAGATTTGTAATGTAGGCTAAGGTTAACTGTTTTCTTCGGTATTCTAGGGGAAGTTGGGAGGATTCACAGAGAATGCTATTAACAGGGCTCGATCTAAAAGCGCCTGTTGCTATTCTGATTGCAGAATTCTGTATGGGTTCAATAGTTTTCAGTAAACTCTTCTTAGCAGTTCCGTACACAATGCATCCGTAATCCAACTTTGATCTGATAAGTGCTTTATATATGTAGAGTAATGATTCACGGTGAGCACCCCATTTATGATGCCCAAGAGATTTTAGCAAGTTGATTCTTTGTAAGCATTCCTTTTTTAGATTTAGCAGGTGTTGTTTCCATGAAAGCTTTCTGTCAAAGATCATTCCCAGAAATTTAAGTGAGTCGACATATTCTATCGTACTATTTTGAATTCTTAATATGGGGTTATATTGATTATACTGGCTTCTTGTGAAGTGTATGGCTTTTGTTTTAGACGTGGAAAAATTAAAACCTGTTAGTTCTGACCATTTCTCAAGATTATGAATTGCACGTTGTAAATATTTTTTAATGAAGTCTATATTTTTCCCTTTGCAATATATAACTAGATCATCAGCGTAAAGACATGCTTTTACATGTTGTGATATTTGTGTTAATATCTTATTGATAGCTATCAGGAACAAAGTTACACTGTATATTTCACCTTGCGGCACTCCATTTTCTTGTATTTTTCTTTCAGACAGGCATCCGTGTGTTCTTACTTGAAAATTGCGATTTTTTAAAAAATTGTCGGAGTAGTGTAATATGTTGCGGAGTAGTGTATAGTTCAGTCACTGTGAAGGGCTTATTTATATCACTATCTTTATTACGAATTATTAGTTCTTCAGCTTCTTTAGATATCTTATATGTAACAAATTCTTTACTGAAATTATTATTACTGGAATTAAATTCAAAGTGGTCTGCGATAGTGTCTGCGATATGTTGGGGTGTAGAGATAATTTTATTACCTTGAATAATGACTGAAGTCTGCTGAGGGATTTTATTACATTTAATTATGCGTATTTTATTCCATATTTTAGTCGGAGGCGTGCTAGGTGTTATTGTAGATGTAAAATCTTCCCAGGATTTTCTTTTGCTCTCTAGGATAATTCTTCTTGCTTAAGCTTTAGCTTCAGTGTTTTAAGTAGTGGCATTCTCTTTTAATAATGGAGCGACAGCATTTAATTATCCATGAGATGAATCGTGCGGTGGGACTTCTTCAAGCTTGCATCAGGCGAGTTGATGTAGCCGAGTGGATAGGAGTTTCTCAAAGTGTCACCAGGCGGTTATGCAGGCGTTACAGGGAAACAGGGAGTACGGCTGAACACCATCCGGGACGTGGTCGCTGTACAACAGCAGGTCAAGACAGATTTTTGGTCTTAAATGCTAGAAGGCAACCTACAGGTGATCAGTTTAATCTTGCCCAGGATAATGCTCGGCCACATGTTGTGCGAATTGTAACGAACTGGCTGGACAACAAAGGTACTGATGCGATACCATGGCCAGCACAGTCACCGGATCTAAATTCGATTGAACGTGTGTAGAACATGAAGTAATAGAAGAATTACTCCACATATGGATAACATCCACGATAATTTTAGATTCAGAGAGCTTCTAAGAGCAGAATTGGCACAGTTACCTCAAGAAGACATCGATAATGTTATTTTGTCCATAAATCGCAGATGTAGGGCTGTGATCAACCAACGTGGAGGTCATACTCCCTATTAGCATTTGTTTTTTTTTTTTTTTTTTTTTAATTTTTTACAAGACTGTACATAAATATGTACATTTAAAAAAAAAAATCCTTCAAATATTGATCATTTTTATAAATATCATTTAGATTATTTTTTTGTAAACTATTATTTATTGAGTATTTTAATTGAAAGAATACAATAAACGTACAAAAGAAACCACACGCTATTTATTTTCATATATATTTTTTTATTTCCCTAGACTTTTCCGATGTGTGTATTTTTATTTTGGACATTATGAGCAAAAATTAAAAACAGTTATTTGGGACATCTTGTATAGCAGTCGAAATATAGGTGCATTTAACCTCGCCAACAAAAATGAATGGGACAGTTTTACTCATGTAATTTAAAGGCTGATAAAAAATTATTTAACCGTTTCAGTGGCAAACCGTAAGTATGCAGAAGTAATGAATGTTTATATAACAAATCTGCATAAACAAATATTTTTTATTGCTGACTAAACAGGCTCTAACAATAAATAATGCCCGCCTGAACGAAGACTATATGATAGCGCATATTAAGTAAACGCATTTAAACACAATTAATTCATTGTTAAAATAAAATTTTGGGCATTAACGCTACGTACAACCCCCAGAGATTATTAGTTTCTTATACAAAACTAACAACCTGAAATAAAATTAGTGACAATCTATACATCAAATTTTGCACAGAATTTTTATCTATCTAATAGGATGTTTTTGATTGTAGAAAAAATTATTGTAAAAATGTTATTGCTAAATAACTTAATAATAGGTATTACACAACAATGTTCTGTAATTTTTTAAATATATTTGTGGGTTTCAAATAATTTTTATATTTATATAGTTTTGTGTAGAAATGTTCAAATAATACGTTAGCATTTTTTTCGACATGATTGTTTATAGTTTAGAGCCTTCGTCGAAAAATATTATACTTGATGATAATGAAATGCCACTTGGTACAAGTATTCTTTACATAAAATGAAACATTTTTATCCTCCGCACCTATATTGAGAACCGCGGCAGATTCGAGGTGGCGGAAAAAGTAGATTACCAAGTACAATAACTATAAGTAATTTTCACAATAGAACAAATTATCTCCAAACATATTTGTAGAATGAAGCTTTAGCTACAATTTGCCGCATGGTACACAAATATGCGTCGAATGGTTTACAAGATGGCGTCTATAACGCAAGTTGTTTATTTACAATTACATGACAGTTCTTTTGACAATTAAAAATATCCTATTAGGTAGATAAAAATTCGCTGAAAATTTTGATGTATAGATTGTTACTAATTCTATTTCAGTTTGCTAGTCTTGTATAGGAAACTGTACGGTTGTGCGCACCCTTAAGCTACGTTCACAATTCTAAAATTAATGGACTATAAGTTGTGGATGAATTTAGTACACAGTTTTAGCGTTTAATGACAGCGTTCACAGCTATGAAAATGGATGCATAACGAATGTTGTGACATCTATGTTTTTTCAAACGAACTACGATGGAATAAATGCAATTATGTGACTTTTTACGAACCCGCCATCAGCGAGATCGTGATTTCTTACTAAGTTTTAATAACAAAAGTATAACCACAACTACAGCGATTCTTTTTCGTTTCATGATACCTTTAATTTGTGCGACAGTATTTTTTAGATTATGTAAAGTAAGATAGCTAATGTGTGTTTATATGTCTGTCTCATTAAAAGAACGTTGTTCCCTTACAAAGTTTGGAAAACTATCTACAATCGATAACACATAATGCATTAAATTTAGAGCTATGAACGGTCGCTTACGTTATCATAGGACAAACTTGTTTATAACAACAGTGCATAAGTTATAGTGTATGTCTATTAATTTTAGAGCTCTGAACGCAGCTTTAGCTCACTTTGGTTTAGTTGGATCTTTGTTGATATTTATATGGTTGCAGTGGTCTAGTAATTCCTCACTGATAATCATGTTTATCTTTTCTGTCCATATGAACTAAATTAGTTTTACATGAACTTGAAATCAGATCTCAGTAGCAAATATCATATGTCTCTTCATTGTTTCGTGCTATTTTGAAAATAGGGATCCATCATCATTTTGAACTACATAGTGCTTCGAAAAATAATGTCTTTTTTATTTTAAAATTTTGTTGTTGGATCACATTACAAAAACTATTTTCGAACTTTAAGAAAAAACTTTGCATCATCCATCATTTAGTACATAATATTTGTCGGCGTACACCATGTCTAGAAATTCTTTCTCAGCATATTTTTATAAATCTGGTTTTGTATTCTTGGAATTCAAAGAAATTCCAAGAATCTGCAATTTAAATTAAATGCAGATTTTAATAGATTTAAAAGGTTCTGAAGCGAAAAAAAAAACGATTATTACTAAATTTTGTAATGTAAAAACAATAAATAAAATGTTGTGATTTTGCCTATTTAATCACAACAAAATATCTAAATATTGGGCCACACGAGGTTAAATCAAAAATTTGTGCACTAGCATCATACTTTTTCAAAAAGATATGCTGTTGTGCAACTACATATTGCTGCCAGCGTCGCTTCCACTTCTGGAAACATATTTTGTAGGCTCGTTTTGGAATCCCTTGTAGATTATTTACCGATTTATTTTTATCTTTTCAATAGTTCGAAAACGTCTTTTTAATGAACTCTTCTGTTTTAGGAATAAAAAAAAATCTACACGGAGCCAAATCAATTCAGTATGGCAGATAAAGAACGATAATCGCTTTAGTCAAAACCTGTCGAATCATAAGGGAAGTGTAAGCTAGTATGTTGTAGTGATTGTCGAAATAGGGCAAAATATCTTGACACTTTTTGATTTGTAAGATTTGCCTTTAGTTTGCTAAATTATCTCTGAAATTCGACTATTATCTCTCAAAAGGCCAAACTGTGCATTTTTAACAGCAATGTAAAGTCAGTCCTCTTGCGGTAGCGGCTGGTGCAGGGAGGGCAACGGGGAAATGCCCACCCAATTATTTATTTTTTAAAACGAAACAAATCTTTAATAAAAAATAATAATAGTAACATGTATTATTTTCATTTTACCCATTTTAAATTAATATTTAGTTATATTGAAATGTTTATAACTTAAATTCCCATTGCGGCACGTTACGCTTCCTAAAACAAATATTTTTAGAATGGACATACGCCAGGAAGGGCAAAAGAGCAAATGTCTCAAATCATAGTACGAGTATTGGTGCGGGGTAAAAGAGGGGGTGAAGGATAAGCAATAGTATGTAACCTGTAGCAGCCATTGCAAGTGGGTCAAAACATATTTTGTCCGTAGTTTTAATTATCAGTCGTTTATTTTGACGTTTGAGTGCTTTATTTTGACATTTCTGTGTTATTAGAAGCTTATGTATGTTCGATGTTTTAATAATTACATTATTAAAATTGTGTTTAATTAGTATATTTGATAATAATTTACTCGCTACCTTTTCTTAAGTTTATGTGATTGTGTTTTATGTAAGTGGCGAATTTTGGAAAAAAAATAATAATAAATAAATAAATACATTTTAAAAATGAATGTTCCGAAGAAAATAAAAAAAAAACAATAAAGTTATTTCAAGGAAATTTCATTCAAAAACCTTTTTGATAAGCTTTTGCAATAAAAAAGCCCCACCAGAAAATAATGTCACGAGCCGCCTCTGTCCTGTTGTACGCATATGAGATTTGGCAAATCACAGAAACAATGACCAGTAATTTACAAATATTTGCGAATTATGGAAAACATTCACCAGATACCATCCCTAATAAAGACTTATGGCAATTCACAGATCAAAGAGAGATCCGACAAGAAATTAAGAAGCGCATATGAATATGGGTAACCGCCAATGTGTCAATAAGCTTATGCCCCCCACCCTATTTCGTAAAGAATAGTTCAACAGAAATTTTTGTTAAGATTATTTTTCGAAAAATATCTATTTTTTGTCGTTGAAAAAACAGATATTTTTAAAAAATTTATTATTACCCGGTTGCAAAAATGGAGATCAATTCTCAGATCAACTGTTCTCAAATCACCGTTGATACCAGATTAAATTTTAACACCATTGTTTGAATGCAAGATCAGTTGATCGTTCATTTCATAATTTTTACTGGGGCAAGTAATTGTGAATGAACTATTCTAACCTAAAATTTTATTCCATCTGTCAAATTGTTACACATAATTATGGTCTATTTCAAAGTAAAAAAGGTGGATAGCGCTGCGAACCGAGTACGATTTACACTGATCAAATACAGTATAGCGGGAAATTTAAAATAAGTTACAACTAGGGCATGGGCGTAGCGACTGGGTTAGCAAATGATTTTTTTTTTTAAATATAAAAAAGGTTAATAAGATATTGAAATAAACAAGGCAGATAATACACTTACGTTATTTATACGACATAAATTCAGTTTAATGGGAAATTTGAAAAATATAAAAAAATATTAATTTTAAAAATGATGTACTATATATGTATAAATGAGAGATTTGGCTAAAACAGTTTAAATAAAGCAATAAAACAAACAATATATCTTCAGAGCTAAAGTTTCTTATTTAAATAATTATTGTAAATAAAAATTAAAAATATATGTATATATGAAGGTCTAAAAATTATATCAATAACTTCTTCTTTGGGCACAATCAGCTCGGCTGTCTTTTGGCCTCACGTTAGTCCTCTCTCTTGATCTGTTAATTATCAAGTGTCAAAAAATATTTATATGTCGCATAAAATCTACGCCAAGAATATAAATAAAAGTCTAAATATGTAAATAATAAGAAAATATATGAGAAAAATTAAATAAAATAAATAATATATATTTCCAATGTACGACACTGAACATCTGTCAACTTGGACTAAAAACAATATTTTTACAGTGTAATAGGGATGACGATCTAAACCAATCCGAAACAAGGACAATTAGCTCCTATCAACTGTTCATACTACATGAACTAAAGCAAGCTCTTGGTGGTGTTTCGCTGTCTAAATTAATTAATAAAACGAAAATTATTTACAAGAAAAAAATAAGGGATGCCAAAATTGCAGCCAACAACTTGTTTGTACTTAACAGCACAAACAAGACTAAGGCAATGTGGGCGATTGTGAAATCTGAGACTAATTCCCAACATAAAAAGTCTCCCTCAACAACCATCAGTTCAGAACATTTCAATAATTTTTTTGCGGATATAGCTGTAATACTGGACGACAAACTTCCACTCAACGGAACTGATGCTTCAGCTAATGTGACCCGTTGTAATGTCTCACTTTTTCTTCATCCTACCGATCATATCGAGGTTGAGAATGCAATTTTTTCATTGTCTAATAGTAAAACTCAAGATGCTTTTGGAGTAAATAGTGCTATCCTTAAATCTGTTGCCAAGTTAATATCCCATATATTAACATCAATATTTAATAATAGTTTTGAAACCGGTGTTTTTCCCGATAAATTAAAAATTTCTAAAATAATTCCTATTTTCAAGAATGGTGATGTTAATGATGCTTCTAATTATAGACCGATTGCCATCGTACCTGTAATTGCCAAAGTATTTGAGATCATCCTTAAAACTAGGCTTTTAAATTTTTTTTCAGTGAACAACCTTCTTAATAAAAACCAATTTGGTTTCCGACCTAAGTTAAGCACTATCTCTGCCATCACTGAGCTCGTCAACTACGTAACCGATTGTTTTGAAGGTCATATAATTCCTCAAGCCACTTTATGTGATCTTTCAAAAGCATTCGATTGCGTTCCTCACAGTTTGCTTTTGGACAAACTTGAAAAGCATGGCATCCGCGGCATTGCAAATGATCTCATTAGATCTTATTTTTCTAATAGATACCAGTTCGTCTCGATGAACGACGTAGATTCTTCATATAGGAAGGTCAATTTCGGAGTTTGTCAGGGCGGAATTTTGGGTCCGTTTTTTTTCATCGTTTACATCAATGACCTCCCAAATTTACTTCCTGAAAGTGTCAAAGTTATACTTTACGCCGATGACACTACTGTCCTGACAAATCATACGTCTGTTAACGATGTGGTCAGAAATACAGAACAGGAAATGGTGAAAGTTAAAGATTGGTTCACTTCAAACCGACTTTCCCTTAATAATAATAAAACCCAACAAATGATTTTTTCACTGAACCGCAATATTGATATTAATATTCAGTTCGGTGGGCCAATCAAATTTCTTGGGATTTATATCGATAGTCAACTTAGCTGGCATGATCACATTGACTATTTGGCAAAAGTTCTTAAAAGGGTTATCTATGCGTTCATCAGGCTGAAAACGTCTGTGTCTTTTGATATGCTGCGTATGTTCTATTTTGCTGCTTTTCAGTCGCGTTTAACTTACGGCATAATTCACTGGGGTTTAAGCTCGTCTGTCAACAGAATTTTCTTACTCCAAAAACGTGCTGTAAGAATCCTGAATAATGTTCCTAACAGGCACCACTGCCGAGAGCTCTTTAGGAAATGTAGCATTTTGTCTTTTTATAGTCTTTTTGTTTATACTTGTCTGGTATACGTTAAAGAAAACCCGAACAGATATGTAACCATATCCTCTAGACATGTCTACAATATTCGTTCTGCTGGCAACATCAGACTACCAAGACTTAGATTGTCTAAATCTAGGAATGGTATTTTTTTGGCAGCCACTTTCTTTAACTACTTACCAGTTTCTTTAAAAAAATTGTCAATTAGATTGTTTCAGTTCAAAATAAAAAAAATTCTTATTGAGAATTGTCTCTACAATTCGGACGATTTTTTCAAAATTAATTTCAGTTCCTACATCTAACATGTAAGCTGTTGTTTTTTTGCTCTACCATTGTTAATTTTATATATATATTTTTTCCCTCTCTTTTCTATATTATTTAATATTGTATTTCATTTTTCAATGTTTTCAAATACTTTCTACTTTTGTTCATTGAATTTATCATATATGTACTGACAAATGTAAACGTCGTAAGATATCTAGCATGAAATAAATATTATTATTATTATTATTATTATTATTATCTTCTTACACACATTTTTCTACTTTGAAATAGATCATAGTTTGTTATTAGTTTGAATATTAGTTTAAATATTTGTTATTATTTTAATATTAGTTTATTAGTTTAAAAATAAGTTTATTAGTTTAAATATTAGTTTATTAGTTTATTTATTTACTATCATTAGTTTTGTTACACTACAATAATTTAGTTTGTTTCTTTCCTTTTAGTTATTAATATTACATTATAGTTAATATAGATATATTTCTTCATATTTTGTATTAAATTAGTATTGCCTGTTAGTTGCTTAATTAAAATTAAATTAGTTTTTTCCATTATTCTATAGATTAGTGTAGTTTAATAGATTGTTTATTCCATTATTTTACACTTAACGATAGATTTTCTTCTCTTCATATTATTTTATTTTTTATACATTTTCTTACACATTATTTTACTTTGTATATATTTTCTTATACATTATTTATACGTAGTATTAATAATTAATACATTCTAAAATTGTGTTATTTTAGGTTAATTTTTTAACTTGTAACTTTTTATTAACTAAAACAAAAATTACCCTGTCCATATCTCCAATAAATATGCTGTACTTATATTACAGTATAAAAATGATTAAAAAAAGTGTAAACAATAATAAAAATGTTTCAAAACGAGATCTATGTCATACTTCAAAATATTTAACATAACGGAACGAATTTGGCTTGATCTCGACTTGATCGGTGAATTTTCAGGTATCAATTTAATGCGCGATTTGTTCCGCGATCAAGAGGTACTTTGTATTCTTGCAATAGTTTGATACACGATTTGATGCAAATCAAAGTTGATCGGATATCAAACCATTTGATCCTGATTCTTGCAACCGGGCATATGTGATATCAAAGGAAAGCTCTTAAAACGTAAATTAAAGAACAATATATTTTTTAATTCTATTATTTTAACACGATTTTTGACAGGAATGTATTAAAAAAACTCTTGTCCCACACTCTATAACTCAGAGGGTTAATATAAAAATTTGAAAAAAATCTGAACAATGTATATCTATTTATATGAACCAGAATAGTACAACCGATATTTTTGATCTGATTATTATTTTGAAAGTTATCGAATTTTTTGCAACACCTTGCCTACAATATTGCTCACAATATTAATCTGACTGAGTGTATAAGTCTTTGCTTACGGTTGTTTGCATTACCATATGACCAACTTGTAGTGACAATGAACAGAGCATAAGTCATAATCTATAGTAGGGATGGGAACGATATATCGATATTTCGAAAATATCGATACTTTAGAAAAATATATCGATATTTTTATATCGATATTTGAAATGCGATATATCGCGCAAAATATCGATATTCGCACAAAATATCGGTATTCTTGTATATTTTTTACATTTAAATGTATACTGTTCACTTTTGTAAAACCAAACTATAGGCAATTCCAAACGTTTAGGCGGAGCAAGATTTTGAAATCTAGTAATTTTTATCTATTAATTCGGACTTTTGGTCATTTTGTTTAAGCTTTGTAAATCATACTCACATTGCTAATTCTAGATTAAATTGATTGTCATAAAATGTCCTTTTCATTGCATTTTAATTTTTTGTCACTCTTAATAAAAATGTTCCATATATTTATTTTTCAGTCTTCAAAATATGGAAAAATGTATTTTTTTTTTTTTTAATTTTTGGACTTAGCTACTATGGCCATTATCCAGAAGATGCATTTCATTTTTTGAAAAATCCATGCCATAACCGGGATTCGAACCCGAGCCCTCATGGTCTAGAAATTAGTACATCGCTACACTAACCACTACACCATGGTGACCGGCGAAAAATGTATTAAAATATTTGACATATGTCATTCGCTTCCATGGTTTCACTGGCGTTAGTTTCACTGTTGGAATTTTAAATTTTCACATAGCAAACCTGAAACATGAAATAACACAAGCAAGGTCCCCTTTCGTGACAACGTAAAATAACGAAATTTCGATTTAGTTCCTCCTAATCGTTAAAGTAAGACGAAATTTTGATTTCAATAATTTGCACCTTTGAAATTGTATGTCATGTTGGTATTAAATTTTTTTTTTTAATTTTCAGTTAGTTAAAATTTTTGCCGCACAGCAACAAAGGCTATTTGCGCCTTACGCAGCCCATTTAAATGACTACACTACATATTAAAAACAATAAATTAAACAATCAATAAAAAGATAAAATCAATAAAATTACGCATACTTTTTAAATTTTCACTGTCTTAATAATGATCATGACCAATAAATCTAAAGTCGGTTTTACAACGTAAGGAATATTTTTAATTAACATTTAAAGTCCGTAATACACTATAAAAGTACTTTTACTATAAGTTCTTTTACTATAAATGGCGAATTCTTTTCCCGCCAAGCCAACAAAAAAAAAAAAAAACTGTAATTTATATATCTTATATGTTACGTGTTAGTTATTTCGATATATCGAAAATATCGATATTTTTACTTCGATATATATCGAATATCGGTATCACACTTACGATATATCGAATCGCGCATATATCGAAATTCAAAAATAAATTCCCATCCCTAGTCTATAGTCGACTAATTTAAGAGCTCTGAACGCAGCTTTACTCCAACAGTAAAAAGCCAAAGCCAAAATTAAAGCTAGCAATTAAATTATATTTAACATAATTCAAATAAATATACAGCTCAATAAACCAACCACCATAAAATATTCCCATAATAATTAATTATAAAATTTGAACAATATTTCATAAATATATTCAAATTTAAACCAATTTTTTTATCCAATATTTTATAAGCTGATAGTTTACGGGATGATGGATTACGATAAATAGATTTATTTGATGAAGTAGAGGGTGAAATTATTAAATTATCGTTTAACGCTATCACTTTAAAGGCTCAACTCTGTATGCAAGTTTTACAATTCAGTTAAAAGTTTTACTAAAGTTTATACTTTGTTATAGAGTTTGAACTTTGAAGCCTAATGTTTTATGGAGTATTTGGTTATAAATAAACAGAAAATTAAATTGGATGGGTACGGGATGGTTAATAAACAAGCAGCTAAAGAAAAAATACTTATCGTTAACTTTGACAAATCTCAAATGTTATAAAGGAATATCTAGGGAAACTTTGAAGGAAAAATACGTCCCAGAAAAAAAATTCTTAGTTCGCAATCCTGTGTATAATCTGTCTCAATTTGTAATACGAAACTAGATCTGGTTACTTTAGTGACTGTTGTGGTGTAAATAGACTTTTGTAGAATCATGTGAACTTGTAAATCTGGCTTTTAATAGTATGGTTAAGTTTCATCATATTGAGGTTATTACTAAACTGACATGTCAAAATTGTGATTGACATGTCAAATATTTTGAATGTATATATTCATATTTATTTCATCAAACTTTCGATTATTACTCGTAGAATAGTAAAAAAATATTACGATTATCAATGAAATATCGTGATAAAATATAAAAAACAAACATACATATTATATAATAATAATTTATCATTTTATTCTGCTGCCCTTAAAATCTAATTCTTGTTTTGCAAAATTTAATAACATTAAACAAAAATATTCATTTTATGAATGTAAATCCCAAATTTATCTCTGCAAATCTTTCCGAAACATGTAGTCTGTGGTTCTATCTGTTTTCTTATTATTACCTCTTCCCATGTTCGTCGGTCTTAAATTTTCTACACCTTCATTTAAAATTTTTCTTACTTCTTTTTCAGAAATCTAAAGAAATTGAAATGGGTAAACTATTTTATATTTCACAACAAAAAGGATACCAAGATTTACTGAAAAAATATCTGCCACAAGGTCTATAATTTCGCTTCTTTTTAATTTTGTTCCATTTTTTTCTAAAAGATTTCCATAAGCGTTATATACGTGTTTTTTTTTGTATATTTATCTAATTGTTGTCTCTTATGCATATTTTCTGATGTTATGTTCTTATTTTGGTTGTATTAAAATACTTTTCAATTAAAAAAATAAATTGGCATATAATTTAATGTCAAATATGAATTGTCAAATGTTTTGAAAGGTGCCATTTCAGCAGTACCACCCTAAGATGATATTTTAAATAGACAACATAAAAAATGAAATTTTCCTCTTAGTTTCGTATTACAAATTGAGACAGATAATATATGGTTTGGAATTCTACCTAATTGTGGCCTTTAGCAAGCCTGCACATAGAAAAATAGTCTGGGGGGGGATGTTTCGAAAAATGATCCGTAAAATAATACAAATTTATTATTATTTTTTACGGAGAGAGATGGGTGAGTTATAAGCAATTCACTTTTGTAAAAACACACTATTTCTGGTTATTTTGGTTACTTTTATGGTGTGTTACTGACTTTAAATGTCAATTAAAAATATTCCTTACACTGTAAAACCGACTTTAGGTTGATAAGGTTATGATCATTATAATTAAAATATAATTTTTCATTATGACATATGTCAAATTGATCGACATTTTAAAAAAGTGACATTTTTTAATACCAACATGACATACAGCTTCAAAGGTGCAAACTATTGAAAACAAAATTCCCTCTTAGTTTGTTCTTATAAAAGTGAACAGCTTATACGTATTAATTTAATTTTTATTATAATTTGATTTTTAGGGACCAAAAAACCCTTATACCGTCATTTTGTCGTCTCTCTGTCTGACTGTAAACGGCTAAACCTAGAGAGTTGAAATTTGGCATGCTTATACAACTCTTTGACCCGCACATAGGAAAAATACTAAAACATCTAAAAAACATATCCCCCTAAAAATATAAACAAATATGTCCTCATCGAAAGAAAAATTATATATATTTTTACTTGCCCGACCTTAATATATAAGGGGCAAGTATTGTAATCGCGAAAATTTTCGATGTCGAGATTTTGACTGATGACCACGTATCATGGTCCAGGGAATCCAAAAAACTTATTTTCGAAGTGCCGTCCGTATGTGTGTGTGTCTGTGTGTGTGTGTGTCTATGTGTGTGTCTGTATGTATACACGATAACTCAAGAACGGTTCAACTTAGAGAATTCGTTTTGGTACTAAAAAATTCTCCTATTAAATGGGAAGAACCCTATTGTTTTTTATAAAGATCGTTTGAATAGAAATGGGAGTTTACTTGTGTCGATTTTAAGATTTTTGCGAATATTTAGCAACAGAAAAATATTTCGAAAAAATTTTCAAAATTTTTCCAAGTCTCAATTTTTTCATATTTATATGTAACGTTTCCATGGTCATGATAATTAATTCGTAACAAGTAAACCAAGCCTTGGACAAAAATTTGTATAGAACATAATTTGATGTATTTTTTTTTAATTTTATTTTGTGGGAGGGCAAGTCTAGCGGAGGTTTCCCTTCGCCACTGGTTTAAATTCTGAGTAGGGTATCAAATGAAAGCCCTTAGTACGTGGATTAACGATCAAAATTTTATTTTTGCAACATAGATTATTTTGATGCGATTTTTGCCAAAACTGTTTTGTCCCACACCCTGTAGCCCAGAAAGTCTGGAATAAAAATCTGAAAAAATTCTAAGTGATGTACATTGGTGTGAACCGGAATATTCTGGATGTTTTCAGAAAATAACGCATTTTTTGTGTTTTTTGGTTGACGATGTACAAAAGTTATAGTTATGTAACACACTATACTAGAAGGCGTATCCTGGTCTAATGGTTAGCTTGTTCGCTTGCTACGCAACAAACTAGGGTTCGTCCCGGGCAGAGGAGACAATTTTATTTTTTGTTTCTTTTTCCATTTTTATTTTGTCAAAATTCTAGTTATATTTTGGAAAATGTTGCATTTAATTTTTAAGAGCGTAAATTTAATAACCAGCTGGGATTGTTGAAATTATATTTTCCTTTTGTGAACAATACTGCACATATTTAGAAACCTAAATAATGGTATTAGGTATTCGAATTAAAATGAACAAAAAAATATTTTAACATTTAACAAATTTGTTTTTGAACCGCTTAGATTAACAGACAGTAAATTATTTTTAAATTATCGTACAAATCAAAATTTGTCCTACACACTCGGCATGCCGCCTTCACTTATTATATACCTGCGAAACCTTGCAATATGTGAAAATTCACACTTCACATCAATTTTTTATTAATAAAAATGGTGATTTTTATTTTCAGTTGCATTTAAGTTTGAGAATAGTGGCGTTTATTCTCATTGTAAGTACTCCCTTCAAGGAGAACTTTTTCTCAGAATTCGGGAAATATATAATTACATTTTTTTCTCGAAAATTTCTTCCCGAAAACCTCTAGCTAGAGTTTAGGCGCGTACACAAGGGTGGGGGTTCTCGGATCCGCAATTTTGAATAGTTTTATTTTCTTTAAAAATACTGATAAATACAAATAAACATACACTTGTTTACACATTACACATGCATTTGATGCGACGAAGCACGCATGTATTTTATCATACAGGCGAGCTAAGTCGAAACTGGCTCCGTTTTCAGTCGGTTTGTAGGCCTCCACGGAGAGTTAGCGGGTAAGAGCGGGTGGTCAGTTCACGCGTTTGAATTACATTAAAGCGAGCCCCAGTTAGATCTTGGCCCGTTAGTTCAAGTTAAGGTCGCATGTAGAAAGCATCGCGTATTATAGTGTTGTGTCGTGTGTGAGTGTTGTTTTGTGTTACTATTAGAAATGAACAGTATCAATAACCTTTTGAAAAAAAACATTATTCGTATTCCCTCGAGGAAAAGCTTGAAGTAAAACAACTGGGAAGACCGCTACCGGATTTGGACATTTCAAAAACACAGAATGTTTCAGCCTCTGCTTCTAAAACACGGACAAGAAAATTTTACTCAAAGAACAATTGGATATGTGGATGCGGCGAAAAGCAAGCTGTTTTTTGTTTTCCTTGCGTTTTATTCGGGGTAGAATTAATATGGACGAAGAACGGTGTAACGGATTTAGTGCACATCTGGGAAAAATTAAAACGCATGAAAATTCGAAGCTGCATATAAACAATGTTTTTAGTTTTTCTATGCTCGGCAAATCAAATATTTTAACCCAGTTGAACTCAGCCTATAGAAACGCAATAGTAGAACACAACGAAAGAGTTGACAAAAACATAATGTTTTGAACATAATCATAAATTGTATTCGATTTACAAGACAACCTGCTACCTGAGATTTTGGTAAGTCACTTCCATTTAATTTAAGTATACATATTCAGGTAGATAAGTACCCACGATAAGTACTTAATGCATTTTTAATTTTTAAACAACTTCTCAATTTGCCTACATTAAAATTTTTGTGTCGGTGTTTTTTTTAATTGGTAATAAACGAGGTAATAAATTACTGCAAGTTGAGCTGATTCAAAACCACACATATATAGCCTGCAATTTTATTTCTTCTTCTTCTTCTTCTATATTTATTGGCTTCGGTTTCCCATTCCGCCAGTACTTAGCTGCATTATGAACTACAAATTTCTTCTTATTGCGTGTAAGTAGAGTAAAATTGTACTGCATATTAGGGATGGGAAAAAAACATCGATGTATCGAAAACATCGATGTTTTTACCATCGATGGTCAGCTGGCGATAGTATCGATAAAACATCGATGTCTACTACCGATGTCGATGTTTAAACTTTGAAATTCAGAAACTACCGCTATAGGCGCTGGAATCTTAAAAATTTAATTTTTATTAAAATTAGTACACAAAATATAAGCGCCATCTATTGTGATATAACAATACTAATAGTGTTAGTTTTTAGTCTTCTTAGCAGTTAGCAGAATACGAAAAAATAAGAAAAAACTTCTAATTTTTCCAAACAATGCGAACGACCAACGACGTCAACACACTTTTTCTTTTTTAATCTTGTTAACACTTTCCCAGTTGTTATTCCTCCAATCCCTGGATTTTTGTAATTTGTCATTAGCTATTTTTTTATATAATGAAGTTGGCTTTTCCTGAACAAAATGATCAAAAGCTTCAATTAATCGGTAAAAGTAACTAGAATTGAAAATCTAGTTCCGCCTAAACCAAAGGAACAGACATTATATCAACTTAAAAAAGTATAAAAATAACTGTGTATGACAGTGTTATTTTTATGTTAAATAATATAAAATTAACATTAAGATAACTATATTAGTATTGTAATAAAATCCAATATTTCATTTTAGAAATGTAAAAATAGTAAGGTCTGTTCCTTTGGTTTAGGCGGAACTTGATTTTCAATTCTAGTTACTTTTACCGATTGATTGAAGCTTTTGATCATTTTTTTCAGGAAAAGTCAACTTCAATATATAAAAAAACATCTAATGACAAATTACAAAAATGAAAATTGCGGTTAGTTCCGCCTAATCGTTTGGAATAGACTGTAGGTACAAATTAGGATTATTATATTGGGTATATTAATATTAATGTGAAATTAATTACTATTAAAAAGGAATATTTCTATTTCAAAATCTAATAAACGCTTTTTGTGTATTATGCGTTACTTTTTTCGTATTTTATCTTTACATTATTAAATAAAATCTATATAATATAAATAAATAGCTTTTTTTAATATTAATAAAACATCGATGTTTCCGATACATCGATGTTTTTCCTTCGATGTTTTTTCAACATCGATAGTAAGGCGCCAATGTTAACATCGAAGTTAAACATCGATGTTTTGCCTTCGATGTACAACCCTACTGCATATTTCTGGGGTCGGTCGAGTTAAGATTGTTTTCATGGATAATGGTGTCTCAATTGTTTTTCAGAGTTCTCGGTATAAATTGGAGGAGTGTTGGTAATTGTTGGGGCAGTTGAATAAAATGTGCTCAACAGTACCTGGCTCTTCACAAGGACAGAGGTTGGAGTTTATCACGTTGATTTTGTTCAAGTGGAGCAATTTTATTTAAACTGATTGGGGCTTGTGTTATTTTCGTTTCAACCCATTGGGAAAATCAAAGTAAGCCAGTTTCATCTGTCAGTTTTATCTATTATAAAGTGACATTTAATTTTATTGTTCAAATAAAATTTGTACATGTTCCTATTGTTATTAATATGTCTATGTTTTCCAACAGTGTTACCAATTTCAACATCTATTAATTGTTATAATTGTGTAGAGTGCGCTAACCAAACACTTGGAAATATAATAAATTGTGAAGGAGTAAACACATGTGCAACTGTAATTTGGGAAAATTCATCAAGTGTTTCTGTTACGAAGGTTTGTGGAGAGACAAATGTCTTAAATAATAAAGAAAAAATAGAATCAGAAGAAAACTGTGAATATATACTGAATTTGAAATTAATAGAAAAACATACTTTGAACGCTGGAGTAAAATGTACAATATGTTATTATGACTTATGTAACAATGAAACAACAACTAATATTCTTCGTAGAGTAAGGGTACGTGGTACTACGTACCTTGTACCACGTAATATGGTACTTCATCCACGTGACATTCAACCAAGAATACTGCCAAGTCAAGAACCAACAATACAATTTTTGAGAATAACATCACTCACTGAATTAGAACCAAAGCATAAGGTACTACTAGCCTGCAGTAATAGCATTTATAATATTCGTATGTGTATAATCTATATAAGTATTGCTTTAAAACAAATAAATTAAAATAAATAATTGATGTGAAGCATTTCAGGGTTTCTTATACTAAGTATATATTCCGGGTGCATTCTGTAAGAAATGCGTAAGAAATTTCTGAAGATAGCTTCATAGGCCGAAATACGTATCAAATAAATTTGTTTTATTCTTTGAAACTAACCATGATTTATTTTCTTTTCCTGTTAATACGTTAAAATTAGCTTCAACTTAAAATTTTTATTTCAACACCAGGTCTAACGCCGTTATCGAAAAATGCTATTCTGTAAGAGCATTTGTTGGAGCAAGGTAAGCCTTAAGCCTGGTTTATAATAGATATGTTATGGAACATAAGCATAAAAATTACACTATTTTCTTTGTTCTGTTTATTACAAACAGATGTTTTGAAGGGTCAAATCTATTGTTCTATTACGTATGCGCTATGCTATGGAGTTATTATAAACCAGGCTTTAATATTATGTTTGTTAACGGGTTATGTTAAAATACCTTGTGTAGAGGTTTTATTTTTGCCGGAGCATGCGCTACTATAGTCGGATTGCTGATAGGTGACTATTACATGTATGTATCAAGTAGTGCATTCATATAATAATCTAGTTACCATTTTTCAGCGATTTTAAAAATGTTTTTTGTTATTTGTCTTAACTGTCAGTGTCTGGTAATAAATATTAATTAAAACATGGCTTGCGGCCAATTATTAAATTCACAAACTTTAATTTTAAATCTGCTGGAATAAACAGCATATTATAATCCAAAATTTACGTATGAGTATAAATTTACCCTTATTTATAATTATAACCTTAAAATTAATAATTTTGTTTGTTTGAGTACTGCTGTGAATTTATTTTCGCGCTCTAATTAGTCAAGATATCTACGAATCATGCTGCTTCTTTCTAATGCTTTGTTTTTTATTCAAATAATTTTGAAGGTTAGTTGTCAACTTGCGTCACTATACGTTACTATGGGTATGCAAATAATTATAATGATATAGACAGAGAAAGTATATAGTATTGAATATCGATACTTGTAGCAACGAACAGTCACTTATCAGCAATCCGACTATACGTTGAGTTTCAAATGCCAAAAAAATGTTAACTCAATATTTTGGTGTAAATTTCAAAATTCACCGTGGCAAAATTAATTTAAAAGTGGTACAGAAATGTTTGGTCCTGTGGTACTCATTATAACTGTTTCCACAGTACAATAATTAAAACTTAATATAACTATATATAACTACGAGGGTTGCCTATATATATTACGGGATTGTGCTAAACTAGTGCTACCATCTAGCAACTGACGTTTCTATCGTAAAATTTTACATTTTTAACAGTATACGTACTGAGAATGTTTTGACGTACGAGCGCTACTTGTGTTGTTTACAGTAACTTGAAAAAAATTGATGTGAAGTGTGAATTTTCACACATTTCAGGGATTTGCAGGTATTTAGTAACTGAACGATGATTATTTGGGATGCCAAAACAAATTTTATGTCAAAATATTTTTTTATGAACTTTAATTCGAATGCCTAATACCATTATTTAAGTTTCTAAATATTGTATATATTAGTATTAGTATTTTTTTTTATATAGCAAAGTTCATTAAGATTTTGGAAATTGCACCTATGGCTTCCATTGTTTGCTTACATCATAAGTCCCGCCCTTTGATTTCGTCAAACATAGAATTAAATTATAATTTCAAGACTTTCCACTGCTTATTAAATTTACGCTTTTAAAAATTAAATGCAACATTTACCAAATATAACTACAATTTTAACAAAATAAAAATGCAAAAAAAAAACAAAAAATAAAATCAACAGGATTCGAACCCTAGTTTGCAAGTTAAGTTATATTATTAAGCGTACGACAAATCCAACCACGCCACGAGAGCTACTGATCTGGTGTGTTACACAACGTATTAAATAGTTAACATATTTTAGTTAAAAACACAAAAAATGCGTTATTTTCCGAAAACATAATCTGATCAAAAATTCCTGTTGTACTATTCCGGTTCACACCAATGTACATTACTTAGAATTTTTTCAGATTTTTAGTTTAAACCATCTGGGCTGCAGGGTGTGAGCCAAAAATTTTTTGCACAATTTTGGCAAAAATCGCATCAAAATAATTTATTTTGCAAAAATAAAATTTTGATCGTTAATCCACGTACTAAGGACTTTCATTTGATACCCTACTAAGAATTTTAAAAAAATATTTTTTTTTTTCGATGAGCACATATTTGTTTATATTTTTAGAGGGATATGTTTTTTAGATGTTTTAGTATTTTTCCTATGTGCGGGTCAAAGAGTTGTATAAGCATGCCAAATTTCAACTCTCTAGGTTTAGCCGTTTGGCTACAATTTTTACCGAAAAGACAGACAGACAGACAGACAGACAGACAGACAGACAGACAGACAGACAGACAGACAGACAGACAGACAGACAGACAGACAGACAGACAGACAGACAGACAGACAGACAGACAGACAGACAGACAGACAGACAGACAGACAGACGACAAAATGACGGTATAAGGGTTTTTTGGTCATACCTACAAAACCCTAAAAATGCATCTAAGTTACAAATGGATTAAATAATTCGACTTTTGGCGATGAAACACTATCAAGGACTACTGTTTATCGATGGTTTGCCCACTTCAATCGTAGCCGTAGTTAGCTTAATGACGAATATCGTGAAGATCGTCCAAAATTGGTTGTTGCTCCGGAAAACATTTATGTTGTGCGTGAACTGATACTGCAAGATCGTCATGTGACTAATCGTGAGATTGAGGTATCCTTGGGCATTAGTGGGACCAGCATACTAACACTATTTCATGAATATTTGTCTGTCAAAAAAATTTTTTCGTGTTGTATCTCACATATATTGACAATCGCAGTGGACAAAGTGCTTCGAAAATTGTTTCAACCGCATGCAGAAGTGTACTGATCTTCATGGAGAATATTTTGAAAAACAATAAAGCCACTCTTGTTGATAAATAATTGTTTTTGATCTCAAATCCCGAAATATAAAAGGCAACCCCTCGTATTAAGCATCGAAAACAATGGATTAATCACAGCAAGACACTAGCTCCACAACCGAAGGGAGGACACCATCCGAGTAAGATTATGCTATCGGTTTAGAGGAAAATGAATAGCATTATCCGTTTAGAGTTCTAAAAGTCAATCAACTCATCACAAAGGAGCAATTTATGGAAGGGAAACAAAGCCAAAACAGGAAAGTTATAATTTAAAAAAAAGCCTTACAGCAAAGTTGTCTTTGTTCATCACAACGACGCCAGACCTCATACGTACATACATATAATGAAAAGCAATGACACCAGGGATAGATTGGCCATCTGGAATTTGGTAAAATTCCTGGTGTGCTGGAAGAGTTTTGAAGGGTTCTGGAGTCACTCCGTATAGAATTTACTGCAAACGGGCCGATCAGGCCGGTCAGATCTCCCGGGAAAAAGGTGCCATTATCCTATCACCTTTTCCGCTGCTTTCAAAACAACATTAACCCCTTAACGCACATGCCCGAGCGTAACTCGGGTATGTATTAATACAAAATTAATCATTTTGATTTCCTTATTGTAATATTCATGTATACATATATATTAGTCTTGAATAAAAAATAATCTATATTCATTTTGACTATATTTTTGACTATTTTGCATTGACATAGATCTATACATTAATTATCAATAATAAAAAAAATGTTTATTTACGGTTGTATCGAAAAAAAAAAAAAACGTGCGTTAAGGGGTTAATGAGAAACATGATGCTTTTCTCCGAATGGAGCAGGATTTATACTTTTGCTCAAAAACGAAAGAATTTTATCGCCAGGGAATTGAAAATTCAAGATTAAAGGGAAAGAAGTTGTAATATTAAAAATAAATTTTTGATACAAATTACAATGTATTTTTTTTTTTTTTTTTTGTTTAATTTAAAAAATATCTCTAGAACACCGCATTACTTATGGGATGACTTAATTACATATGTATACATGTATATATTGTCTATCAGTTTGAAAAAACACGAATTTATGCTAATATTTTGGTATTGCTAA
Organism: Liopterus haemorrhoidalis; assembly: GCA_963971575.1. Lineage (NCBI taxonomy): Eukaryota > Metazoa > Arthropoda > Insecta > Coleoptera > Dytiscidae > Liopterus > Liopterus haemorrhoidalis. The sequence continues at coordinate 29,856,507 of OZ020619.1, read as the reverse complement.
TTTTCCTAAACCGTTTCCTAAAAATAAGTAAACTGGACGTTAATCGATTAATGCTAAACCTAATGAGCTCTTCAGATTTACAATTACGTCAGAATTACTATCAAATTTCACCCTTTGTGTATTATCATTGACAAGAAATTTAATCACATACAAATAGATGCAGAGGCGTATATAAAGACGGAATATATACCTACATAGATTATCGAACACGTAATCCACAAATTACTGGAGATTAAATATTATTTTTTAATTTCAATTACACATAAATTACACTATAAAACACTAAATAAGCAATAATCGTTGAAATTCGCTCACAAACACTTGAAGAGCGGGGCACAGAAATATACGCCTTAATACTTGGAAGTGTGGAAGGAAAAAAATTGTTTAGGAATTGTTAACCGTCCTAGACTCACATATGAATGTGTTTTTGTATTATTATTATTATTATTTTATTTTGATTTCACATCGTTAAGTATTTTATTAGACATCATTGCTGCATGCTAGAGTGCTCTTCCCACTAGATCAGGCTACCGAAGTCACATGCGCAGAAACCAGAAGTCGTATAGTCGCTTCGTTGCTAAGCAGCGGGCGTAAAACGTCGTAGAAAGTCGTATTTCTATTGGTTTGACGTCATTACTTGGCACATATTCTATGAAATTACTGGCCAGTTCTCGTTAGAGAAACATTATTCCAAGCTAACTACTTTACTACTACAAGTTGTTCTAGAAATCGATGAATAAGTCAGAACGTACTTACTATCCAACTTAGTTTGACAAGTCAAGTTGGCCGACTTCCATGCGTGGATATAGCGGGTTGAAAGGTTGTAAAAGATTAAGGAAGTAATGAATATAACTAAAGAAAAATAAAATAAACTATTCTAAACTACTTTTGAAATAACTGTCGTAGACAGGTCTACGAAATATCTGTTTCAAACTGACCATTGTGACAAGTTATGGCAAAACATATCAAAATTTATTTGTATTATTTTGTATTCAAATAATATTTGAAGTGTAAGATACAAGTAAATATTCCCTAGAGAACTTTCAATAGTTATAACTTCTATAAAGTTATGCATAACAACTCTAGCTAAGTTCAAGTTCGGGTCGCTGATTTCCTCCTTTCCCAGCCAACTAAAATTTATATTCTGAACATTCTTCAGAGTTTAACGGTCAGTTAGAGATCCATAAGTGCACATTTTCACTTCAGCGTACTCGTAACAAACTGAAACGGTTACGTTGCGAAATATATTTATCTCATGTACGAGTACTTAAATTTTGTAGTGATTTGTGAATGCAATCTAAGTTTAATGATGTTTTTAAAAGTAAGATGTTGGACGTATTTTATAATTCCACCAGGAATAGGGTCCACAGACGCAATGCTGGCTCTAGGGGCCATGGCGCCCCGATGCAAGTTTAAGTTGTGCACCCCTAAAATTTCATGACTAAAAAATGAAGACGACCAAAAAGAAAAAGGCGCCCTACAACTTAAGTTGATTCGACCATTTGAACGACAATTGCAACGTCACAATAAATGCATGTGCGTGATACAGATGTATCCTAATGCAATCTTGTGATGTTTGATTGCAACTTCCTTGCCTCTGGTGAATGCCATATTTTAATTGAGTCTTTTATACTTTTTAGTTTGGTGCCTGTCATTTGTTTCCAAGTTGTATTCCAATTAGGGTTACCAGATGTAAAAATGAAAAAAGATGACATTTAGCATTAAAATGGAGGAAAATTAGTGGAAAAGGAGACGACCCGTACTAAACTCTTTGCATTGTCTCTCAGGCTCAGACCAGGTCACGAGACTGAGTAAGTGTGGGGGTTAAGAATGAGCATTTCAGCGTGTCAAATGAACCGTCGTCTCTCGTCTACCACCCTGACATATTTAATTTAATTTGTATAAATGTTACAAGTAAAATAGTACAAGTAACACAAAAGGAGGACTTTTTAGGCTGAATAGAATAGAAAGGATTTTATTTAAAAAAGAAGGGCATATCCTACTTTTGGATACCATCTGGTAAGCCTATTCCCAACCATAATCTTTATAATACTTCTGAGGTCGCTAGGTGGTATGGTGGTTTCAATTATATCGTTCGATTCTGTTCTATCGGTGCTTTGTCAGCTGCCTCATTACTGGTAATTTATACATATAATGGTATCCAAACTAATGTTACTTGTTTGTTGTTTGATTTTGCTAGTTGCTAGGTGGAAATTCCCTTGTATTTGTTTCACTGTGGTGCACTTACTACATAATTTTTGTACATCTTGGACTGCACTTAATGAGCCGGTGAAAATGGTAAATTGTTATTTTGGCTTTGGTTAAGATATTCAGATGCTTTAAGTATGTTGTAGATCTCTGCATATACGTTGCATAGTTGCTGTGGCGAAATTTATCTGTGTTACTTCCAAATATAACCGATGCCCGTTTTGTCGTTTAACCTGGAACCATCTGTGTATATTTCTATGTAATCCTTGTAGTTGTTTCTTATTTATTGAAATTTCTGTTTGTATGTTGTGGGGAGGGTATTGCTTTTATTATTATTTGAAAAGTGAAGGTTATAAACAGGTCTATGTTGGATCCAAGGAGGTGTATCGGGTAAATATAGTTTAACGATTGTGGGAACTGTTATACTTATTGGGATTAAATAGGATATTATTTGTCGTTGGAAAGATGTTTTAGTATTAAGGTATGTTTTATTGATCATTTTTTGGAAGGTACTGTTATAAAAGTTAAAAATGGGAATGTAAAATCTGTATACAAGAACAGACATAGGTAGCCAAGACAAGATATTGTCAGTTGTTATACGTAAAAATGTCATTTAATAATATTGTCTTATTCGTACCATTTACGTCAGTATTAAATTTCACAGTTCCTCTCGCTGTGATTACGAAACTACCGTTCGTAGCTAGATTCAATTTTTCAGTCCTCTTCTTGTGTTTTAGTCTTGCTAATTTTTTTTTTAAAAGATGTTACGTCGTTCCGCTTTCAAGACACCACAAATTTTGACTGGTTGCTGATTAAATGCAACTTCTTCTGAATAATTGGCTGTCTGCTTCGATATTGAATTGCGACATTCATTTGCCTTATGGCCTATCTTCTTACACTTGTAACATCAAAATTATCCCCGAAATTAGGTTGTTTCAGGATTACTCGTTGTTTTCTTGGTATTGTACTTCCAAAAATGTTTATATGTTTCTTCGGGCACAACGCATCGTTTTTGCACCAGAATTGCGCGAACTGCTTTCCCTAGCGTCGCTCTTTTCTATTATCTTTACAGGAAGAGCCTGTGGATCTGGTAAATTGACTCGAAGGAAACTGGTGGCAACTGGATGGAAAAATTTCATAGCTGGTAGGTAAGCTATACAAAATCATTATAGAAAGCAAGTCTTTATTGATTTCAATATCCATTTCGCGTAGTTTATCCACTACGTCAAATAGCTTACGGGGATGGTCGCGAACATGTAAGAAATGCGAATGTAAAGTAACTTATGACAATGACTTGTCATAAATTATTGTTAGTTGTTACAAGTAGAAATTTCAGTGGCAAAATATTGTAAATAAATGTAGTGCTTCGGTTGTTTATTTGTTATAAAATAAATTGTTATATGTATATGGTTATTATACCTATACAGAATTGAATAGATTTATTTCATGTGTACGATCCATACCTCCTACCAATAAAGTGGTATAGTTGAGTGTCTAAGTAGGATAGCTGTAGATAATCGAAGAATTTGTTTCCTTTTTAATTATAAAGGTAGTTCCTCAGCTTCATTTTGGTAAGTTTAAATAAGTGGTTTAATCAACAATACAAGAAACAAGATTTACCTCCAAAACATGTATATTAACTGCGACTTTACTCCAAGTTTCGAAAACAGTAGAAGCAGCACAAATGATTTGGAGGAAAGAAGAGACCAAAAAGTGGTTCGCGATGCCCTATCAGGTTATCGTAAGATGCAGGACTATGCCCACATGCTCATCTGTCCAAACATGGGTTGTGTTATAGAGGATTTAATTTCTGCTTACTGTCAAGCGATAAAATCCGCAACGGATACGAGAAGTAACCGATACGCTAAGATAACTATTTTTAGATTCAGCTTTGCCGATTATATATCTACTTCAACATTGTTAACAGGAGTTTTTCCACAAAATATGCTCCTTTTTATATACATGAAAATTTTCCAATTTAAATTTTTATGAGTTTCAGTATAGAATAATACAGATATTTCTTATATAATAGTGTTGTTATAAGTAAGTTAAATTAGAAATAAAACCATCGAGATAACAAATATTTCCACATACATCTCCAGAAAAATCTGTATCTTATTTTCTCAGCGAATAATAGAAACTAAATTTAAAAGTTTTGTCACTTTTTGTACTTTTAAAGAAAGCAATCTAACTCTACAAAACGAAATATTCACTTCAGGAAATATATAAAAGTCATAACAATACCAGTTATACCAATAATGCTAGAATATATCCCTAGAGATGAAATTGAAAATATTCCATTTAAATTCCATACGATTTTGACAGCTGAGATATATCATTCATAGCTTTCAAAAAATTATGGAATTGATAAAGAATGTCAGTACTCATAATGCGCAAATAAATTGATTTATTTTACGTTTCATGTCGGATTAACATGCAGTGAAAATCGTTTAAGGGAATGTTAAACATCACAGATTATAGATCAGTTTCTCATACAAAACTAACAATTTGATATAAAATTAGTAGCAATCTAATTTTGCAGCGAATTTTATTATCTAATAGGACATTTTAAACTGGAAGAGTACATAAAAAAAAATAATCAAAATGAACAATATAATTGAATATGATTTGTTGCCTGTTATCTTAGGCTTTCCTTTTAAAACCCTACCACGTCGCTCAACAAGTCTCCGGTCTAACTAAGAAAAACTATTTTTTTTTTTAGAAATTCGACTTTATTCCTCAACATACTCTCCTTCAAGAGTAATACAATCATTCTAACGCTCCTTTTGATGGGCAACTTTTCGATGGCTTCTTTGTAGAACGATTTGTCTTTGCCCTCAACATAGGCCTCGGTTTCGGCAATCACTTCTTCATACATAAATTTCTTTCCCTGAAGCATCTTAGAAGCATCATCAAAAGAGATGTAGAGAGTACGGTGGGTGAGGACGTAATTCGAAGCGTAATTCATTCAATTTAACCATCGTTTTCATCGAGTTGTGACACGGGGCGTTGTCTTGGTGAAAGAGCACTGTTTTCTTTTGCATGTGAAGCCGTTTTTTCTTGATTACTACACTCAATCGATCCAATAATGCCATGTAGTATTCGTTATTGATAGTTTTACCTTTCTCAAGATAGTCTATAAACAAAATACCATGCGCGTCTCAAAATACGGATGCCATAACTCTTTGCCAGCTGACTTTTGAGTTTTTGGTCGCTTTGGACGACTTTCACCGACTGCTGTCCACTCAGCTGATGTTCTTTTTCATTCAGGTATGTAGTAGTGGATCCATGTTTCATCCATTGTCACATACCGACGCAAGAAATCCTTTTTATCTCGTTTGAACAGCTCCAAACAGAAAACTTCTGGATTAATATGAAAAATAAAATAAGTCAGTGGTTTTAAAAATTTGGGGCACCTTTTTGTTTGTTTATTTTTGGACGAAATTCACATTTTAGAGAAAATTGGCAAAGGAAAAATCGATTGCATTCTACGTCACCATACTGTCTTTTAAATTGTGCCGGACATTTACCTAACATTCTGTATATACTTTTGGTGCTGCAGTCCATTGCAGTTACTTAAGCATATGTATTCGAATGATACAATGTACATATGTACATATGTACATTAACATTCTCTAGTGGATGATTATCGATTTTGATTTGTCGGGTGTCAAGGCTAATTAATTTTTTTTTTTTTTTCTAGATTCGTTTCGAGGTTAACGTGCCTAGATGCTTCATTTAATTGATATAGCATATATTTAGGTTTTTAATATCGTTCCTTATTGTCGGCAAAGCCCAAATTACTCAAATTAGTTCCAAGGTAACACCTTAAATATGTCTTCCATGGGTAGGGGAGAAAACTTGTAACCTTGTCTAACACCCTTAGAAAGAGTCAGCTGCATGTCTAATGTTGTTAATAAATTTGCTGATTCAAATTAATCTAAACATTTAATGGTTAAGATATTTAGTTTATCGCATCAAATGATCATAGAATTAATTGAATGGATGTAGTTTACAACACCTCCATTTGTCGATGATGATTTTAAACTAGAGAGCATTTTAGAGGTAACATTAAGAGCATTGTTTGTGGGTTGATGTATAGCATTGCAGCACACTGCGTTTAAATGTAGAATGGAGCGGAATGTGTACTATCAGGATACTTTGTCACTTGGGGAATTCGATATCACCACTGCACTGCTAATAAATAAACAAATCACATAACTCTCTACCTCTCTACTCACCGCATCCACATCTCAACAAATCGATGCCCTACAAGATCCTGCTATTAAGTTTCTCATCAAAGTACTTACTATACTGATCTCATACTAAAAATAGAGAAAATATATTTGAAGTACGTTGCCGTTTAAAATTTTAAGTAGAGAAACATGGATAACTGAGAGATACGGGGAACAATAAGACATTTTAAATATTTTTGGCCCTACTCGCCTCTGAATCGACGTTGGCATCATACTAGTTCACTAGTACCAGTCAGCAAGCACTAATCGACTAGCATGTTACAAGCTTAATGTAAAGAGTTATTAAAGCTAGTATCGTGTTTATTCTACTAGCGCTAGTAAAATTGAAAGCATATGTATTTTGTGTTCAAAGATTAAAAATGGCACCGACTAACAGATGGACTGAAAATGGCAGTCTTTAATTCGTGAATATAATTTTGAGGGTCTGGAAATTTAACTTTCTTCAATAAATTATTACACACATCAAACTGATTGCGTCTGTTTGATCCATTCTTGAATCCATTATCTTTTTAGACCACGTTTGAATATTTTTTATGGATACATATTTTAATTCTTCCTGCAGATTTATAGCTACTATATCAGTACTTCAGCAACTTCATTATGGGCGATGACAGTGTTAAACTTTTTTTACTGGTACCAATATGTAAACAATTTCACAAGGTTAATTTACTAGGCCTGGGTGACTGGTATAATGTCAACGCTGCTTAAAATACTTCTAAAACAGCCTACTTTCGGTTAAAATCTACATATTATTTACATATAGCCTAATTACATTTATTTTCAAGTACTTATTCTAATTATTGGTAAATCTTGGTCTCAAATCTTCTCTTTTCTCTAAGACGTCCTCCATCCATTTCCATCCTTGCCCTGAGTCACACAACGCGCCTTCTCTTGTTCCTTCTTTAAATATCACTTCTCCACAATTCTTCATTATATGCTCCAAGGTCTCTCTTTCCTCTCCACACATCCTGCACATTCTTTGTTCATCCGTTCTCCAGTACTCTTTTTCTCTTTCCTTATTTCCGCACCTAAATCTTGCTATTACCTTCTTTTTTAATCCATTACTTTGGCTTTTGAGATACTGGGGTATTTGCGTCGTCCAAGTTTTCTTGTATTTACTATTATACCCCGAATTTTTCATCCTCTCACTTCTTTCTTGTCCTTGGATATCTCTCATTCTATCAGTTATTTCTAGTGTCACATCTTGTCCTTCCGACCTCTTTCTTGCTATTTCCTTAGCTGAGTAACCATTATGCTCAAATCGTTTCCTTCTTTTTGCTTCCCATCTGGATTGTATCTTTCCTTGTATCCCTTTCCTCTCTATTTCTTTCCAGCACTGACAGACCAAGTTTTTCACACACACACACACACACACACACACACACACACACACACACACACACACACACACACACACACACACACACACACACACACACACACACACACACACACACACACACACACACACACACACACACACACACACACACACACACACACACACACACACACACACACACACACACACACACACACACACACACACACACACACACACACACACACACACACACACACACACACACACACACACACACACACACACACACACACACACACACACACACACACACACACACACACACACACACACACACACACACACACACACACACACACACACACACACACACACACACACACACACACACACACACACACACACACACACACACACACACACACACACACACACACACACACACACACACACACACACACACACACACACACACACACACACACACACACACACACACACACACACACACACACACACACACACACACACACACACACACACACACACACACACACACACACACACACACACACACACACACACACACACACACACACACACACACACACACACACACACACACACACACACACACACACACACACACACACACACACACACACACACACACACACACACACACACACACACACACACACACACACACACACACACACACACACACACACACACACACACACACACACACACACACACACACACACACACACACACACACACACACACACACACACACACACACACACACACACACACACACACACACACACACACACACACACACACACACACACACACACACACACACACACACACACACACACACACACACACACACACACACACACACACACACACACACACACACACACACACACACACACACACACACACACACACACACACACGGACGGACGGCACTTCGAAAATAAGTTTATTATATATAAAGGTCGGGCAAGTAAACAATTTAAAAAAAAATCATCAAAAATACCATACCCCCTTAAGGGTTTTTTTTGTGGTTATACCTACAAATCCCTAAAAAGACACCAGGATAGTTACGCCGGCAAATTTTGGCGCATACCTCTTACGTAGTGTAATTTTCGCAATTTAAACACATCAGTCCCCAGTTCTAATCTCTCACTGCAAAGTAAATATTTGAGTTTCTCATATATTACCAATTAAACGTTTTTTAGAACTTCGTCTTACATTAGCAGTATTACTGACTCAAATCTTGTTCTAACTAGTAATTTGAATTTCTGCGAGTTAAGCAACAGTATCAACATCTACACCAATTTCGTGGTTTTGCTACCTTCTACACATTTGCATTAAAACCTTTCAAACAAATGTTTAAATCCTCTTAACTCAAACCTACCGAAATTTGTTTGAAGGTAGATTATAAAGAAAATGAATTTCCTTTATATAAACTTTTTGAATATAAATTTATTGGAAATATTTTCTATTTACTGGAATCGAGTAATTAAGAAAATTGTTGACGTATACAAAATATTCTGAAGAATAAATTTTCCTTATTCCAGTTTGAAATCGAAAAAACTAAATTGTGTTGTGTACTTCTGTTTAGTCTACAGAGAAGTTCAATTTGTATGTTTGTCAATATTGTAGCAGAATATAAATTAAACAATTAAATTTAAAAAAAACTGGCAAAATGCGAACTTGCATTGAAACAGTCTTGAAGGTAGAAATAATATTTAAAATACGTAGATGATTATCTTGTTCTGTAAAGGTGGTAATAGTCATATAGCCCTGAGAAAAATCCCAGCGATTTTTTCTACGATTTGCTTCCTGACTAAAGCTGCGTTCAGAGCTCTTAAATTAGTCGACCATAGGCTATGACTTGTGCACCGTTGATTGCCACTAACAAGTTTGTCATATGATAACTCGAGCAATCGTACAGAGCTCTAAATTTAATACATCATACGTTGGCGATTCGATAGTTTTCCAAACTTATAGTTAGTGAGTTGTTTTAATGAGACAGACATATAAACACATTGGCTATCTCAGTCTACAACGGAGAGAACGTTTACATTGTATGCCTTTACATAACCTAACAAAATTTTATCGCGCCGATTACAACAAATCTCGCCTGAAATTACAAAGACGAACAGTAAATATGATCAATTATTATTATATATTATTATATTATACAGTGAATTAATCTTTTAATGCAACATGTGCTATGTCATTACCATGGATACAGTTTTTGACAGCAATATAAATCGTGTTCATTTTCATTTGCAACATAGAAAAAACCATATTTACTAGCCTAATCAAAATATTTTATTGACAATACAAATAAAAAAAAAAAAAAAAATAATAATAATAATAAATAAGTAACTAATAAAAACTTATAATAAATGTTCAAAAGTTTCTCCGTTTACTTGCATACAAAATGTTAAGCGATCATAAAAATGATTCAAAACATTCAGCAATTGCTCTTGAGGTATATTGTTGGATGCTTGAACAATTTTGTCTTGCAGTTCAGCAACATCCCTAAGTTCTCCATTATATACTTTGGCCTTTAAATATCCCCAATAAAAAAAAATCATTGGGTGCTAAATCCGGAGATCTCGCTGGCAAATTCATCGTCCCTCCTTTTCCAATCCAGCTATTTGGGAAAGTTCTATGTAAATATTCTTTAACTATTCTAGAATAATGGACTTGTGCGCCATCATGTTGAAACCATACTTGTCCATTAATATTCAGGTTTCGCAACGCAGGTAATATTTGGTTTTGCAAAAGGGCTAGATATTTTGCGGCATTAAGGTTACCGTCAATAAAAAATGGCCCTATAATATTAGTTCCTATTATCCCTGCCCAAACATTTAATTTTTGCGGCCTTTGAGTTCGGGAGGAATGAAACAAATTTAATTTTCTCGACTCCAGTACCTAAAATTTTGTCTGTGCACTTCACCATTTATAGTAAACGTTGCTTCGTCAGTAAATAAAATTCTTTGAAGCATTGTTGGGTCGGAATTAATTTTTTCAAACATTTCAAAACAAAAATCCATACGTACTACTGCGTCTCTTTCTAACAATTCTTGATGATTTTGAAATTTGTATGATCGAAACTTTTCTTTTTTTAAGAAGTTAAAAACAGATCCAATACTGACACCAACGGTTTGTGCAATTGATCTTAAAGTATTTTGATTGTTTTCTTCCACTTGTAATAATATTTCCAACTGCTTCTCTTCTGTAAGCACGTGGGATGTTGTTCTTTTTAGGGTTTTGTAGGTATGACCAAAAAACCCTTATACCGTCATTTTGTCGTCTGTCTGTCTGTCTGTCTGTCTGTTCGGTAAAAATTGTAGCCAAACGGCTAAACCTAGAGAGTTGAAATTTGGCACGCTTATACAACTCTTTGACCCGCACATAGGAAAAATACTAAAACATCTAAAAAACATATCCCACTAAAAATATAAACAAATATGTGCTCATCGAAAAAAATTTTTTTTTTTTTTAATTCTGAGTGAGGTATCAAATGAAAGCCCTTAGTACGTGGATTAACGATCAAAATTTTATTTTTGCAAAATAAATTATTTTGATGCGATTTTTGCCAAAATTCTGCAAAAAAAATTTTGTCCCACACCCTGTAACCCAGATGGTTTAAACTAAAAATCTGAAAAAATTCTAAGTAATGTACATTGGTGTGAACCGGAATAGTACAACAGGAATTTTTGATCAGATTATGTTTTCGGAAAATAACGCATTTTTTGTGTTTTTAACTAAAATATGTTAACTATTTAATACGTTGTGTAACATAGCAGACCGTTAGCTCTCGTGGCGTGGTTGGATTTGTCGTACGCTTAAAAATATAACAATATAACTTGCAAACTAGGGTTCGAATCCTGTTGATTTTATTTTTTGTTTTTTTTTTTTTGCATTTTTATTTTGTTTAAATTATTTGGTTAAAATTCTAGTTATATTTGGTAAATGTTGCATTTAATTTTTGAAATTATAATTTAATTCTATGTTTGACGGAATCAAAGGGCGGGACTTATGATGTAAGCAACCAATGGAAGCCATAGGTGCAATTTTCAAAATCTTAATGAACTTTGCTGTATAAAAAAAAATACTGCATATATTTAGAAACTTAAATAATGGTATTAGGCATTCGAATTAAAATTCATAAAAAAATATTTTGAAATAAAATTTGTTTTGGCATCCCAAATAATCATCGTTCAGTTACTAAATACCTGCAAAACCCAGAAATGTGTGAAAATTCACACTTCACATCATTTTTTTATTATGTTTTGACTTGAGACATCCTTCGCGATGAAATTTATTAACTAGTCTTGAAATTGTAGAGGGATTTGGTATTGGCTGATCTGGATAAGTTGCACTAAATACAGCAGAAACTTCTCTTAAACTCATTTGGGAGTTATACCAAGTTATCATCATTATTTTTTCTTCATCTGTATACATGTTGATTAATTTTTAAATCAGCAATGAGCAAAAGTATACACACTAATTGTCTATGTTGCAAATGAAAATGAACACGATTTATATTGCTGTCAAAAAGTGTATCCATGATAATGACATAGTACATGTTGCATTAAAAAATATATTCACTGTATATTAGGTAGTTAGGTTAGGTTTAGTTAGTAAACATCTAAGACAGCAGAATTATAAAAACGATAGTAGATAATAAATCGTAGTTGGTTTAAAGACACACAGATGTCGGACTATTCGTAACCAAAAATTTAAAAGCCAGATTTACAAGTTCACATGTTTCCATAAAAGTCTATTTACACTACAACAGTCACCAAAGCAAATCAGACCTACTTTCGTATCACAAAATGAGACAGATTATACCCAGGGGTGTAGTGGTGCCAGGGCGCACCAGGGCGCCGTCCCGGTACTTTTTTTGAGTGGCCCTGGCACTTTCTTAGTTCAATAACCAATACATTTATTTTACTTAAAACATAAATAGTATATTTTTCGTTAGCGCACAACTCGGTTGGCCAACAATGTACATTTATGCCAACAATGAATGTGACAGTTGTCTTGGTTCTCATTTTTAAAGCCTCGCGAAACGCAGAACAGGAACAGACTTGAATATAATTTAACCAATTTTATTATAAAATTACAACCAAATGAAAACAATTATTTTTTCTATGAACACCTTGTTTCGTTGTCATGGAAACGGATACGGTTTGATAGTTTGTGTCAGTTTGATAATAAAAATATGTTTGTAAAAATGTATAAATACACCGTTGGTTCACAATAATTAAACACAAAAATGATAACTTTTGAATTTGTAATACGTTTTATAACTTGTAATATGGTTTAAAATATGTAATTATACGCGTTTAAATGCTCGATGTAGTTTAATCGCTGTTAAATTTTAGCAAAAGCTAGCGAGCGTTTATTCAGAGTAAAACTGTTGTCATTGGTTGACATTTGAAATTTCATGAAGTATCATTGGAAGATAATGAGGGAAATAATCACTATTAATAGTGTATTATTTTGTTTTTAAGTAAGTATTTCTAGTATAAATGATTTATTCTTATTTGATACCTTAAAAACTAAAAATTGAAATAATTCATGCAACTGAAGTTTAAACTATTTTCTTACCTTCATCAATATCATCTCTGGCAGCAGCTTCAAGCAGCACGACGCTGTCGTTGAAGTAGATATGTCTCTTTACTGGTCTCTGATTCTTAGGGGTTTTCTGTTGCTTGGCCCATTCCTTATCCTTCTGTTGATGGATCTTGAGCTGGTGCATGCGGCGACGACGAGCCAGTTGCAAACGTTCCTGGGTTGTCATCTGCTCCACATGAGCCATTTCTTGCACCAGCTCCCAGTGCTCCATTTCGATGGTTTATTAGCACTTTCTAGAAAAAAAGTATAAGTAAATTACCACTCACAAAAATTTGGATACTTGTATAAAAATAAATAAACAAATTACAAAATTGATTTTACGGCTTAATTTTATTAATAATATCATTATTTTATGATTATTATGAAGGTTAAAAAATATTTATAATTATTCAGAATATTTTTATATTCAATATATTTCACTAAAAAGTCTATTATGTATAAAAACATCTACCGATGTGACGAAGAGGGTATTCTCTTCGTATTGTAGGGTGGTACCGTAAATAGCGCTAGATGTGGATTATAGCGAAGTATCTCAAATGGTGATGTACAGAGAATAGTATTGTTAACAGAAAATAAATAAATAAATAAAAAAAAAGGTAACCCCAGGTCAGGATTGCGACACATAGACAGTATATCGTACAGCTGTTTGATTAAAAAACTATTTGTCAGTGTCTCCCATGTAATTACGTAATGCATACGCTGCATTTTCGTACTAAGGTGATATTTGTCATGAATGAATACCAGAACTAGGTTAATTGGAGGTATAAGTAAAATTTAGTATGGAATCCAGGCAGGAGAAGCTAGCCAACTCTTCGACGTTCTATTCAATCACGGTGACGACCACGAGTCCGAGTCAATATACGAGTACTTCCGAGTAGACCAAGCAGCAGTAGCTTGGTATCCCTATAGTTCTGACCTCCTTATATCTCCCTGCGCTCCTTGATTTGTCTATTCTGACATAGGATTCTTATAGTTTTCTTTTGTGTTATTAAAACATCTTTAGCGGAAGCAGATTTAAATGACTACCAACTGTTGAGTGGTCAGCTTATAAGTGATTAACAACTGTTGAGTAGTTAACGAGCAACTGTTGAGCAACCTTAAAGTTTTCTTACCTATCTAATACTTCTCTAGAAAACATACAAAATTAAATATTCGTTTTAAATCAATTTTCTGTGAATAGAGGAACAATTCATCAGGCTCCTCGACTCCCTGATGGGTAAACCCCGTCAAGTAGAAGGTACAAGACAATCCCGGTCAATATCAGGTGGACGGAAGACTTCCCCCAGCTCCCAGGACAATTCCCATTAAATACTGTTGTAATTGACAAATATTTAATAAACTCTATTGTTATAATCCAGGAATTGTATTTCCATCACACCACCCCCGTGACAATAATAATAAGACAACATAATGGAAAATAACTGCACCAGGATTTAATTTGCGCCAAGAATGAAAAATATCTGTAAGTAGGGCCGTCGAGAGGGGGTGACACCTCAGACTTTTGTCACGAGCCCAACTGCGAAACAGGTCCAGTCCATTTAATTAATAATAATAATTTTTAAGCCCGCATGCACCCACACGTACATTATCATCTTTACGCCAATTTATAGGTCTTGATTATATGAGGTCGTCAAGGATGATATTTGTAGTTTATATGTAGATATTTGTAGTAGATATGATAAATATGGTCACAGGCGTGCGTTTAATAAAATGATAAATAGTAATATAGAAATACACAAAATCAATTTAAACGTGTTTAAAATGTGCACGCCATTGGTAACTGCCTGACAAAATGATTTATTATTATCAGTCTTTCTGATATAGAGTATAGTAGAAACAGGAAAAAAAATATATTCACTCAGCTTTTTTGGACAAAAAAGTATATTTCAGTAACACAACGTTTCACTAACTACTTGTTAGTTCCTCAGGTGCTACAAAAAACATTTAAACTATGGTAACAATCTTATAGAAGTAATATAAAATCTTTACCTATACTAATGTTACGTTAAATAAGTATAGGTAAAGATTTGATATTATTTTTAAGACCACAAAAAGTCGTTTTTTTCAAAAATTTTGTTATGTAAGGAAATAAAAGTTTTACACCGTTGAAAAGAGAGAAAAAAAAGCCCTATAATATTTTCTTACCTTTTGTTACCCACTCTGTATAGAACTGAAATATAATGGTTCAGTTCAGGTGCAGGTTCTCGAAAAATACAGGCCTTTTTCGGGTTTTTGGTCCCGCTTCAGGTCCTTGGTTAGAACTAGTCAAAACTCTTAATAAATAAAATTATAAATGTTGTTTTTCATTAACATATATGTTTATGATAAATATATGTATCAGGTCGTCAAGGATTAAATTTGTAGTTAATAATATTGCCAACTTTAACAGCTTATTATTTGACATTGGCTTAATATTTTACCGTTCTGTTTTTCTTGTTGGAAAGTTACACATATCGCCTGTTTAAAGAAATCATTGTATGCTCTAAAAAATATCAAAAACTTTTTTTTTAAATTAATTTTGTTGAAAATGGAACGGTCGGAAATTCTCACTATTATGAAGTATGAGTTCTTACGTGGAACTATGGCATCGCAGACTGCTCGAAACATTAATAATGTATATGCGCGAAACATTAATAGTGACTCTAGTGTTACTACGCAGCAGACAATATCAAATTGGTTCGCCAACTTTCGTACAGGTAACTTAAAAACAAAACAAAAAAAAATCCTGGCTCATCGATCACAGCGGAAATATACTGCAACCAACTGGACGAAATGATGCAAAAACTTAAAGAAAAACAGCCTAGATTGGTCACCAGATCGACTCCTATCTTATTGATGATAACGCTAGACCACACACTGCACAAATGACTGTGGCAAAACTACAGGAATTGGAGTTGGAACTTCTTCATCATCCTCCATACTCAGCAGACCTAGCCCCACTGACTACCACTTCTTTCGCAATTTGGACAACTTTTTAATAGGAAAGCAGTTTAATTCCAACAATGCTGTAAAACTGGCCTTCCAGGAATTGATTGACTCTTGTCCGACAGGGTATTATACCACCGGCCTGAACAACCTGCCGCTTAAATGGCAAAAATGTATAGACAATATGGGTGCACACTTTGATGAATAAAACAATTCCTTATATTTATAAGTTATCAACCAACTTTGCCTTTTTTTCTACAAATTTCGTCCTTGACAAACCAATAGTAAAAAAAAAATATCATGTTTGAATTTTCACACATTGCAAGGTTTCGTAGGTATATAATAAGTGAAGGATTTTTAGTTTAAACCATCTGGGCTACAGGGTGTGGGATTAATTTTTTTTTTCACAATTTTGGCCTCAAATTAATTTATTTTGCAAAAATAAAATTTTGATCGTAGATCCACATACTAAGGGCTTTCATTTGCTATATTTTTTTTTTCGATGAGCACATATTTATTTATATTTTTAGGGGGATATGTTTTTTAGATGTTTTAGTATTTTTCCTATGTGCGGGTCAAAGAGTTGTATAAGCATGCCAAATTTCAACTCTCTAGGTTTAGCCGTTTGGCTACAATTTTTACCGAACAGACAGACAGACAGACGACAAAATCACGGTATAAGGGAACTTTAAGAGGGTTTTTGGTCATACCTACAAAACCCTAATTAGTTAATTATAGAAATTGTAGTTCAAAAAAAAACAATAAATAAAATAATAATAATAATAAAAATTAATTAAAATAGCATAATATTTGAAATTCGCATCATGAGCGCGAAGCTAATTGTGAGGTTGCCATCTGCTTGTGAATCTCCATACCTATCTCTATTAGTGTATCAGTATATTACCAAGAGAACGCTCGTTTAATTTGCATTATCTTGCTGTTTTGTGTTATTTTGATAATTCTGCTTGCGGAATGTTGTGAGCATTTGTAGAATTAATAAAATAATATGTATTATAAACACAATTTAATTTTCTAATTGTTAATAATATTATGTAGTTAATACGGTTTTTAATTTTGGTTAAAACTAATTTCAAATCGTGACCAAAAAGAACGGAAACCATATTTCTCGTTTTCTTTCTGAACGGAATGGTAGTTCTTTGATTGTCAGTCACTTATTTGAACAATAAACAAATTTTACTTTGCGTCCAAACTTCCATGAGCGGGAGTGTATATACGCTGCACCAAAATTAACTTGATGTAACAAAATTACCAAAAATTTCTGTTTTAGTTAACGGAGCAGATTTTCTTCTGTTTTTTCAATTTCTAATCAGTGTCAATGCTGAGACCCTATACGCCACTAGAAGATAAAGAAACAAATAGAGAAAATAATTATTATAGCATCGTTCACACAGAACTCAAGACCTATTATCGTCGTGTTATTTTAAACAATCGATCCATTTTTAGTATTATAAAATTTCAATGTGAACAGTAGACGTTACACCATCTGGTACATAGAAATAAAAGCAAATATTATAAAGGACTATTGAACATGTCTAGTCTCATTATAACAAGTGAACGCGCCAATAAAAGCCACCTGTGACACACGTCATGTTGGCGTTCGAGCGAATGACAACAAGATAACCAACTAATCATCGCAAGGACTTTTATGGCTCAATTCACACATCATGTTTACTTTACCCTTACATTAAGGAGATTGTGGACCAAGAATTTAATATATGTACGATTATTGCCTCTCAGTATATATGGGTAATTACACAAACAGTGTGAGTAATTCATTCTAATAATATCATACCATCAAGAGCGTTCTTACGGTTTCTCCCCTGGGGTTCCAATATATATGTGCCGACCCTTAAATACATTTTTAAACATTTTTTTTTTTTGTTCTTTACTTTGTTCAGGAAAGGCAAACTGGAATATGGACAAAGGTCCATATTCCCAATGTCACATTGAGATTTTGAAATCTATACAAAAGAAATGTTTTTATCTTTTATGTAGTAAATTTAAATTACCATCAATAAAACCTCATTTCCATCAATCCAATTAAAAATTATAAATATACAGTTCAACACTTATATCGTGACAGGGTGTGAAGCCTGCGCGTAAAATATGGTAATGAGCACGTTACGTACATATAATTCCTGTACATGCTTAGTCTTATTATCCGCGGTTTTTCTATCCGCGGCATGTTGGTGGAACGTAACCTTCGCGGATAACGACAAATTACAGTATTGTAATGAACCGTTACAGGGTACATATTTTTGAGAATTCAGACAATAGAAAATAAGAAACCTTACGTTTACAACACGTAACTTTGAAATATATTTTTATATGGTACATTGTTCAAGGAGACATTTGTTCAGAGTTATTGCTCAATAACTTTGAACACTAGCATCTCCTCGAACAATGCTTAAACCTTTTTTCCTAGAAATGTCTAAAAATGATTTTTTAAAAAACACACGTCTCTCTGAATACGAGATCAGAAAGTATTCGGTCCGGTTAGCATTAACATCTAATTTGTTGAATTCTTAGAGGCACTGTTTGTTTTAATCTTTTCATTATTTTAATATCTATATTTCAATCTTTTAAACTTTTTGTAAATATTACTTATAATAAATCAAATTCATTAATTTTAAATTACCTTCACCTTCACCTTTTAGAACTTAAGTGAACAGCTAAGTCCAGACTAATTACAAGATGCCTGATCAGTCGGTTGGTAAGTACTAATACATATCATTTAATTCACATATCGTAATGATGAACCCTGGATAACACTCACGCCAAGTACCCGAACTCCTTTAGACAGGAATCTCAATTCATTTGAGATCAAACTTATCAGAGATAATATCACAAGCTCGCTACCTAGTTGATAATAAAAGATATGTTGTAAAGAAACGTACCGGGCTCGTTACAGTATATATAAAAAATAGTATGAACTATGATAAAAGAATTATCTGAGTCGAATATTTCGACTACTATCAATATTTCACCAAACGTGGTTGATCGATATTGTTGCTAGCAATGTCAATTTAAATTTATGACTTTTCTGATATATCAATGTATGTCAAACAATACAAACTTTATTTTATTTATATTAAAATCATGCGCTCAACTGAACGTGCATACATAGTATATGCTGTACTCTATATTAAGCCTGTTTCTAGTACTAGTGAAAAACAAGCTTTAGTTCAATTGAAAAAAAGCTTCACGGTTCGTATCTCAAGTCCCTAGACTTGAGATACGTATCTAGAGTTTGTATCTAGAGGTCAAAATAGGATATGAAAAAAAATCGTATGTCGAGCAGTTCGTAAGTCCCTCGACTTACGAACAGCTGTACAGTCAATAAAAACATATTATGGTATATATATTTAGCGGGAGAACGCATCTGTTTTATTTTGCAGTATATGCGGCATTGTTATTGTTTACAATATTTATTTATTTATTATTTTTTTTTATTTATTTTTTTATATATTCAATATGCACTACTTGAAACAGCATGAGTTTGGAAAAGACACAAGGACGCGGGACGGGGGACATCTAGCCAATAGAGAAGTAGACGTAATGATCTTCCAATGCAATTCTCACATAAAGCAAGCAGCAACGTTTCGAAAGTTTTGATGTCCGACAGTGATGGACGGTATTTAAGTTTGTAGACCTATCTAATAAATATAATATACAAGTGTTAAAATGTGAATTGATACTTGTTTTTTTGATTGTTCTCTGCAACTGTAACTGTCTTGATAGACAGCAGAACACTGTGATCAGTGCTATCTCTATGCGCACCATAAAGACCGCCCTATCGACATATTTGCTAAACAGTATTGAAGCATAACTGCACTATAAAATGTAACTAATACTGTATGATTCTAAACTCCATTCACAATAAATATAAGATGACGTCACTCATTTACTTAATGTTGGTAAACTTTTCCAATGTTGTCAGTTTGTAATTGGATTGTTCAATCGTTATTTGTCAGGTTGACATTTAAGTGCTTATTTAGTGAGGTTATATATTATTATTTTTAAATTTTACTGCAATAAAATTGCCCAAAGCTCTTAGTAGCCGTGCTCAAAGGATGGTTTCGTCTCTTATTAATTATTTTGAAAGATAATTAATTTGATTTTAGGAGAGCATGTTACTGTCGACACTATTAATATAAAATTACATGAAAGGGGTACCTTAGTAAACTACCATTTCTAACAGAGTGATTAAGATTAAAATTTAAGGGTTTTTTAAAACTCATAAAAGAGTAGTAGATATCAAATTTTAGCTTGATCGTAGCAATAGTTTTCGAGATATTGGTTGAGTTAATTTTTAGAAATTGTATGGTACCTTAGTAAACTACCATTTCTAACAGACCGATTGAAACCAAAATTTAAGTTTTTTTTTAAACTCATAAAAGAGTTATAGATATCAAATTTTAACTTGATCGTAGCAATAGTTTTCCAGATATTGGTAGAGTAAATTTTTAAAAATTGCAATGGTACCTTAGTAAACTACCATTTCTTACAGAGCGATTCAGACCAAACTTTAAGGGTTTTTTAAAACTCATAAAACAGTAATAGATATCAAATATGATGGGTGATATTTCTATAACGTACTTTTATCTGTATATTGTGTTTGTATATTTTAAAAGGTTTTATAATTTGTAATGTAAGTGAACAAAAACAATATTTAATTTTGTATCTTGGTCGATAAACAAATATTATATATGATTAATAAAATATGTTCTATTTACATTTGTTACGTTCTTTTTTTTGTAATTTTAACCTTCAGGTCTGTTAAGTAGAACGGTTTATCATCATCAGATGCAAACGAAAAGTAATTTTAGCATAGTCATGAAATTTACACTTGCAGCTAGCGGCAATAAACTGTTTGACTGGAAATAATATTTGAATATTCATTATTCGAAACAAAATTGTATCTAACATCTGAAATTCAAAAATTTCTATTCGATAATAAAAAAATTTGACTCTTTATCATTGCTTTCCGATATCATTTAGTGAGTTCAGGAAGCAAGCTCGGAGCGTCCGAGAAAAGGTCTAAACGCGTTTATTCGAGCGGTCTGGAGTTAAACAGTGTGACTCGGAACACTCCGCGTTTGCTTCCCGAACCCGCTGTCAATGTGACACCAGGCGAAAAATTAAAGTAAATTGTATAAAAAGTATTAAAAGAACACGACACATTTCTAAAAACAAATATTTCTGATGATTCTTATACACTGAA
This sequence comes from Liopterus haemorrhoidalis, assembly GCA_963971575.1. Lineage (NCBI taxonomy): Eukaryota > Metazoa > Arthropoda > Insecta > Coleoptera > Dytiscidae > Liopterus > Liopterus haemorrhoidalis. The sequence continues at coordinate 29,834,867 of OZ020619.1, read as the reverse complement.
TTTTTTTTTTTTTTTTAAGTACTACATATACTCTTAATATAAAAACCATAAATTTCGCGACAAATCGGTTAGAAAGAACTGCTGTGCATCATAATTTACATTAATTCCTTTCCTCCATAGGAAATATAGGTTAACAATATATTTTTAGAAGATGTCCGATATAACCTAACTTTTTTTTGACAGTTTACGAATTGGCAACAAGGTGAGTTTTTCAACTGTGACGTCATTTCAAAGTTACGGTAAATGGACTTTACCAACATCTATTATACATTATAGGTAATAATAAAACTTCAGTTCGTATTGTTTGATCTCGCACTATACGAGTGCCTACTGTACATTCTTGTACTTTCCCCAGATACATATATATTTACTTTCACATATGGACTAATGTGAAAGTAAAAATATATGTAGAGAATGTCGTCTTATTTTACATATTCGTAATTCCACATATCTTTGTCTCATTTGTATGCAGCTCATTTGAAAAGCATGTAGATTTTTCTTTACAAGACGGAACATGATTTTTCTTTTGGGTTGCAATGCCCTCATATCTAGTAAATGTCAGCTGCAGTAGCTGCGGGCTGTTGTTCAATATTACAGACAGAAAAAGAATGTAAACAAGTATAACAATGCAAGACTAGTATATCTCAACTTAGAAGATCTTTATATCAAGATTTTAAGTGTAATAATAGAGATTCTATTTAGATAAATGACATAATTTTGTTTGGTTTGCAAATTAAAGAATGCAACGATAAGAAAATGAAAAAGTAATCCGAAAAAACTTTTAAATTTCTGACAAGAACAGTACAAAACTTGAGGGCACTTGAATGAACTTTGGCCGGGTTTGCAACAGTCGTGCAGTTGGAAACAAGCAAGTTATTATGAAGACAAATAAAATAAAAACACATAAGATGAAATTTCACAAAATTAAAATAATATATTGCACTATATACTTTGTCAGATATATTGTGGACGCAGTGGAAGCTGGTGAATACTGTGTTACCTTCTTAGATCTCAACAAAGCATTTGACTGCATCTCGCATAACATTTTATTAAATAAGGTGTATCTATATAGTTTTGATGAAAACAGCTGCTCCTTGCTTAGATCGTATCTATCGGATAGGAAACAATTTACTCGGCTTGACAACAATAAACCTTGAACCCTTCCTTTACAGTTTGGTGTTCCGCAAGGTTCCATACTTGGTCCGTTACTCTTTTTAATATATGTTAACAACCTACCCCTTTTTATGACTTCTAAAATAGTTCTCTACGCACACAACATTATTAACGAGAAACTCCAGTCTAAGTGCTCTCCTTTCCGAAAATAGATCCTTGACAGTCGAAGTAAATTCTTGGTTTAACACCAATAAATTATGCTTAAACACAGACAAATCCCAGACCTTGCTGTTTACTACTAGGAAACATAATTTTGAAAACCCTCATTAAGTTTCTTGGAATCCACGTAGATTCTCATTTACGTTGGGACCAACACACTGAATTTCTTAGTCAAAAGCTTAGGTCCACTATCTACCTGATAAGGAGATTGAAATACGAAGTATGTAAGGAGGTCGTATTGAAAGCCTATTTTTCATTATTCCAATCCCACCTAAATTATGGGATACTTATATGGGGACATTCCCCGTCCGTTGAATTTTGATCCTTCAGCGTAAAGCTGTTAAAATTATCACCGGCGCTGTCTACAGAGCCGAATGTCGAGATTATTTTTATTTAAGTCTCAAAATAATGACCTTACCAGCATTATTCATTTATAATTGCCTCTTACTAATACATAAGAATTTGAGCATATTCACTACACATGGAGACTCGCATGAGTACAATACTCGCTCAAAATACTATCTCCGTCCTCAGTACCTTCGCTTGAACAAATCCATAAATTGCTCAAATTATTATTGTATAAAATTTTTCAATGTGTTGTCCGAGGAGATTAAACAACTATCATGCAGAGAATTTTCAAATAAAGTTAAGGACATTTTGTTGAAAAATCCCATTTATGATTTTAATAATTTTGAAAACATTGAATGTTGTATGTGAAATCTTATGTACCTAATAATGATTGACTAAAAACAATAGATGTATATGTAATTTGGTCAATAAATTATTATTATTATTATATATTTCGGCTGTTAGCTCATCAACTGGAGACTGATATAAAAAACATCTAATATATACCATTGTGTCACATATGGTGAGAACAAGGATTAGAAACTACAATCATTATCATAAAAATCTTGTACAATCGAACAAACCTTAATCTTAATATTTCAACCATACAAAAACCAACGCTCATAAATCCTGCCTCTTGGACAAGAAAATAACCTAAATTCATTTTAACCCTTTACGTATATCCGAAACATTCCACATCTACATCCTTATACAAAAATCTATTGCAGAAAATAAAAGAAGTATACAACGGAACGGAACTACAGAATATCTACATAGACGGCGCGCAAAATTGATGGCAAAGTAGGAGCAGGCTTGGTTATTGACACGGAAATAATAAAATACCACCTCCCAGGTCCTCAACACTGCTGAAGAATTCGCACTCTTAAAGGCTATTTGAGTACATTAACCGTAACAGCACTAATAAATTATTTATAATCCATATAAACTCACTAAGCGTAATACAAAATTTACAAAAGATGTACTCAAAAAGCACTACTATCGAAGAAATCCAACAAAAAATACACCGGTCAGTTGATGATGGGAAAAAAGTTTCCATAATATGGCTCAGATGTGGGCATACCTGGCAATGAAAAAGCCAACATCGCCGCCAAAGAAGCCACCAGGAAGACTGAACTAACAAACATTCTCATTCCAGCTAGAGTTTACAAAAATCTCATTAAGAAAAAAATTATAATCCGATGGAATGAACAATGTGCTGAAACAGATGTAAACAGAAAACATCTATGGCAAATTAAAATCGACACCAGTGCATGGCCTAAAAGGAAGCAACAATACCTACTCGCTGATCTGTACGTTAAATCTTTAAATAATCAATAAATAGAACAATTATGGTTAAATTGAATTAGATGGGTAGTTAAATTAGAGGATTCCTTTTTATTAGATCTAAATGCTCTTATATTTCATTTAATCTACCTTTTAAGTTTTTGCAAAAACTAAAAAAGAAATTTTTTTTTGGAACAAACTGTTTTATTGCTTTTCAAAATATTCGCCTTTAAGATTTATACTTTTGCATGCATTCAAACCCTTTTCCACTCTGAAGTTTGTATCTCAAAAATATGGTTTTCGAAGGCTTCAACAGTTTCTTGAGGTGATGAAAAAATCGGCGTCCACGCATTTTTGTTTGACATTGGGGAACAAAAAAAGTCGTTAGAGGATGAATTAGGTGAATACGGGCAAAGAGACATTAATTCGAAGTTTTTCTTCTTAAATAATTATTTGAAACAATTATTATTATCAAACAATTGATTATAATCAATTGATTGTTTGCTCTGTGGGAGCTTACATTGTCATGATGAAGAATGGTGAGACGTTTTTGGTTGTTTTTCCTGATTTTGTCGATGACTTCTGTCAAACAACTCTTCTCCGATCCTCTAAAGGAATGGTTGCGACATGTCCAGTACAACCGAAAAAACAAGCGTTTTCTTGGAAGTGCTTCGCGAACGAACAACTTTGGTTGGTTTAGGTTCATCTCGGAAGACCCAGTCAGTGGATTGTTACTTAGTTTCCGGTTCATATGAATAAATCCAATTTTCGTCACCTGTAATGTTGTTGTATACGGATTTTGCAGTGTCTAGGTTGAATTTTTTTAGCATCCCCTTACACCAATCAACACGAGCCTATTTTTTTTGCTTCGGTCAAATTATGCGGAATCCATCGGGAACAAATCTTTTTCACAGCTAAATGTTCATGCAAAATCAAATGTATTGCAGTCTGCGATATGCCAGAGGATGCCTCTATCTCACGGTAAGTCACATGCCGATCGTCTTCATTCATTTTGCGCACAGCATCAATGTTTTTTTGAATCACAACCGATTTTGGTCGACCTTCACGAGATTCATCACTGACGGACGCACGACCACGACGAAATTCTGCAAACCAATTGTAAACAGTCTTTTCTGATGGTGCTTCATTACCAAATTTGAACAAAGCGAATCTATGCATTGTTGTTGAGTTAGGCTTTTACTAAAATCGAAAGATATCATCCAACGAAAACCTTCACGAGTAATATCCATTTTTTCACAAACTTGTTTTTTTTTAAACGCTTATAGCAATCTATTTCTTACATTTCCATTGAACATAATGTGTTCGTATTATAGTGAAAATAAAATTATCGAACTGTTTTAGTAATTTCTATATAACTGTTGTATATTATATTTTCATGTCTGTTTTTTTTTATTTGTATTTATTTTTAAGTCTTAATATTGTTTTATTATGTTCCTGTCCAGTTTTGACTGTACTGTTGGGACCGACGAATTAAAATAAATAAATAAATATTGTTGCAGCCACTACTGGGTACATATGTATCACCTTTTTAATGTCATTTATCTGTGCTGCAAGCAGAATCCAATTGACGAACATGACTATTCTTTTATTTCCCTTGTCAACATTTCAAGTTATAATTTTCTTTACAGTAGTTTTTTTATCCTGGTGTGTTAGTTTTCTGATATTACGATATCAAGGTTCAATATTTTCATACCTCTTTAGGCTGACCTTAGACTTCAGCTTATTTAAAGGTGTTAAAGGTGCATAAACTATTATAGGAATCAATATTCACAGATTCAATTCATGATTTGACAGATTCTTAGAAAAGCTTACTCTTTCTACTTTTGTTTCTTGTTTTTGCAGATAAATTTAAAATCCACTATTTTACTAAATAAATCTAATCTTTCATGAAAACTGCAATTTATTCTAGACTTTGAACGTTTGTAGAAACTATTTCTCATCAGCATTTCAGTGCATTTAGTTTTCACTAGTTTTTTCAGTTAAGTTTTCCTTTATAGAAGCAATTCAATTTCGTAATGAAAAACGGAATTACTTTAAACAATACAACCATTACTGTTTTATTTATACGAACAGAATGAAATACTTGAACGGTTCAGAGGATTTTCAAGATTTATCTTACTTACAGTAAATACAGGTCATTTAAAATAAAAGTGAGCGGCTTCACACTCTCTTTTATTAGTTTTACTTTTTTATTACTGCAAAATATTGGTCGAAAGAGACAAGATCTTATAGTATGAAAATAACAGTAAATAGAGTAATCGATGAGTGGAGCAGACATAGTTATGAAGATGTAACCAGCTCTCAGGTAAATGGCAAAAGTTTTAAAAGAGTATTTTTAAATATCTAGGTAGCATTATAAGTCAGGATAATTGGAATAAACAAGAATTTAAAAAGGCGCAGATAGCATTGATGCGTAGATCTTGAATTCTGTGCAGTGTCGCGACTAAAATATTGGTCTCGTGAAAACAAGATGGTAAACATATATTCTGTAAACAGGAATGAAGAGAGAGGAAATAGATACTGGAGGAAACAGGAGGATAAGATGTGCAGGATGTGCGGGGAGGAGGAAGAAGATATAGAGCACCTCGCGAAGAGGTGTAGAGAGATGACAGTATGGTCGGGGAGCACATTAGATCTGTTGCACGAAGATGGAAGGGGGTGAGCGAAGGAATTAGAGGCAAGAAGGATTGAGATCGGGGAAGGATAACAGGAAATGGAAGGAAGGAAGGGGGCTGAGGTCACCTGGAAATGGGGAGGAAGGAAGGGAGATAGGAGGAGGGGTGAAGAAACGGTTGGAAGGGAAGAGAATGGAATAAAATAAATTAAAGATGGGCGAGAGAACTGGAAGCAAGAAGGAAGGAGATCGGAGAGGGAAACCAGAATGAGAATAGGAAGAAAGAGAGGGACACTGGAGCAAGAAGAAAGAAATGAGAAAATGTAATATATTGTAAATTAAATTGTACTGTATTGTACGTTATGTAATTTGGATTGTTTTGGATATTTTATTTATTTTATTTCTATTTGTAATGGCTAATACCCTGAACGCCACAAGGCCTAGGGAGAAATAAAGAATACATATATATATATTCTGTAAACATATAAACAAGTTTTTGATATCCTGCTTCTGGATAAAAGAACGAGACCGAGAACGATTTAAATGTGCGCCGTATTGTGGAAAATTTGAATTAAAAATATGAATTAATATAAAAAAATCAAATCTTCACAGGGTGATTCCCCTGTTTCAAACTCCCAATGTTATGGATATCGCGTCCACGACTCTCACCAGTGAGCTATAAGTGTGAAAGAATGAACATGATATTAATAGACATGACATGTGATTTTACCAAACATACAGGTTACGATTTGATTCCATGTGAATAATTGCATTTAAAGGGTTTTGTAGGCATGACCACAAAAAAACTCTTATAACGTCACTCATGTGTCTGTCTGTCTGTACGGTAGTAATTGTAGCCAAACGGCTTAACAAAAAAAGTTGAAATTTGGTATGTTTATGCAACTCTTTGACCCACATATGGGAAAAATACTGTGAGTTCAAAAAAACACATCCCGAATTAATACAAACAATTATGTATTCAAAAAGATTTTTTTTTTAAATTTGTGTGGAATACCAAATGAAGTCTCTAATGCCTGGATCAACAAGCAAATTTTTATTTTTGAAAACTCAATTGTTTTTATGGAATTTTTGCCAAAAATATGTCATAAAACTTTTGACCCCCACCCTATCTCTCAGAGGGGTGATCTAAAAATCTGAAAAAATCTCCATAATTAACATTGATGGGAACCGAAATAGTTCAATACGAATTTTTGATGAGATTAGTTATCGAAAAATGTAGATTTTTTCTGCCACCCATAAAAAAAAAAAATATAATAAAAAAAAATGTACTGTATGGTATCAAAAGAAAGCTCTTATGGGACGTAGATTAAGGAACGAGAAGTAGTTTTTTAAAATTCGTTTTTTTTAAACACGATTTTAGCAAAATAGGTGCTAAAAAAGTTTTTGTCCCGCCCCTTTTTACTCAAAGGGCTTAAACTAAAAATCTGAAAAAATTATAGGTAATGTACATTGTTCTGAGCCTGAAATGTACGAGAGGAATTTTTGATCCGATTGCGTTTTTGAAAAATATTGCAGTTTTTGTGTTTTCGATAAAATTAATTATTATATTAATGCATGGCTAAATTATGGCTAATAATGCTATGGATTTTTTATATTTATTGCTAAATGTGATTCGTTTTATAAAATTAAAAATATAATAAAAAAAAATTAACAGTTGAGGACCGAGTTTAGAATACCACACCAAAACATAGTCAAAAGAACAAATATTCGTAAACGTCCAGTATTATTTTTTATTCTTACACTCATTAAATACCTACAAAACTGTGAAATTTGTGAAAATTCCCACTTCACATATATTTTTTAAATACTAATTCATACTTCAAATAAATCACCTGGAGCGTTTCAGATTTTAATTTAAAAATCTTTTTTCACATTTATTACATGTGGGTTACAATCAGTGGTGGCGCTAGCGGGGAGTCCGGGGGGTCCAGCCCACCAAAACTTGCTCTGGCCCCCAGTTGGCCCCCTCAGAATTGGTTGTAGAAAAATATATTTTAGAAGTGAAGACCTTTTTTTCTTAGGTCATCACTTATATTTTCATGTGTAAACGACAAAAAAATATTTCCTGCCCCCCCCAAATTTTACTCAAAAATTTTTCGGCCCTCGCAGATTTTAAGAGCTAGCGCCGCCACTGGTTACAATTATTTAGATATTTGTTAAATTGATTTCTGTAGAAGCTTGTTCCTCCTGTTGTTTCGCTCTGTACGTTTAATGGAGTCACATGTCACGTATGCTAATATCAAATTCATTCTCTCGCACCTTCATAACTCAATGGTGTGAGTTGTGGATGCGATATCCATAAGGTTGGAGATTCTATTTCCTGTCAAGGCTTGAATTTTTTATATTAATTCAAACTTTAAAAAAGGAGCGTGTAAGATTTTATTATAAAAATCTTTATACACATTTAAAAATATACTCATTTATATTGTGTTAGAAAAATGGTTGATAAAGTATTTAAATAAAGAAGATATAATATACTTACGTTATTTACACAACACAAGTTAGTGAATAGCTTGTCTATTAAACCACTATCCTATCCTAGCTACTAGCGTGATTACTAGCGCTAGTTGAATCTGAAGCGTTAACATTAGAATAGTTATTATCTTAGGCACTAGCAAGCAGGTTACTAGCCCCTTTACTAGCCTAATGTAAATGGACCATAACAATTGGAACTTTAAATACTAGATACGGTGAGATTTTATAATCTCATTTTGTCCTGTAAATTTTTATAATGTACATTATATTTAAAATTTTGTAAATTAACCTCAGTTATTGAACAATATCTTATATTCGAAAACTGTTTACAACCTTACAAATACCTACATACATCTACTTTGTATAGAATGTTTTACTAGTGATATGTTTAGAGGGTAATAAATAACATTCAGCAGTTCCATATATTTTGTATTTTATGTTCACCTCATGCTTCCTTTCCAACATACGCTCAGTATGTTATTTGTTTTCTGCAGCATTGGTTCAATAAGATAAAATTGTTGAGAGTGACGTTTCACTTTATGTCAATATAGAGTTACCAATGACATATAGAAACAAAGTCAGTTTGAAACAACAGTGTTTACATTTTCAACAATATCGAATACAGGAAATGCACTCCAGATCATGTTACATACTAGAAATTCTTTATTTTCTATTTTAATACAAGAGAAATAAAATAGAGAGGGTTTGAACAAATGCACAAACTAAGACAAAACATTTTATTTTTCACTTCGCTGTTATTTTGTCATAATGCCTAGAATACGAGATATATATATATTTTATAATTTTATTTATGGACTTAGCTACTATGGTCACTATCCAGTAGATGCCTTTTGTGATTTTTGACCAACACAATTTTTGGACAACACAAATATCCATGCCATAACCGGGATTCGAACCCGAGCCCCCATGGCCTAGAAATCAGTGCATCGCTACACTAACCACTACGCCAAACGAGATATTTAAATATATGCATAAAAACCGTAGCATTATGGATCCATAATGCCCTTTCATTACGCCCTCAACAAAGAGTAGTCTCATTTACGGCCGGTACCTTATTTTTTGATTGCCATAGTCTAAAAGTTTCGTATTCTTTTTCATATTTCTTTCTAGCTTTAAGTGGTACCAAACTTTCTGTTGCTTTTCGTGTATTTTTCTGTATTGTGATTGTAAAATTAATTCTGACAATTAAATAATTAAACAAAATCATTTGTTTTTTGTCCATTATGTCTATAAACTGTTTTTTTATACTTTGCGTTCACAATAATATCATTGGTACACTGAAAACAGTTTAACAATAGAAGCTATTGTTACACTGTTTTTTTTAAATATGTTTATTTAATACAATTCGTAAGTATTTCCATGTCAGATAATTATTTTATAATATATTATTAAAAAAATTCGAAAAGAAGGTTTGTTGTTTTGCATCTCTCAAATTACTGTTGTAATCTGTTGTGTCTGTTGTGTTATGATAGAAATTGTTTTATTATAATTGTTGCTATGGTGACCAAATTTCACAAAAATTCCTAGATTGTTTTCCGATATTTCTTATAAATGAAAATTAAAAAAATTCTATAAAATAAGGCGTCACTACTTAACTTCAAACATATATTGCTTACGAAAATGTTAACAAAATCTGAGCAATCCGACTAATCTTGTGATGTCACCAGATCAATCTGAGCAATCTTGTGGATTGAATAAACGTAAACGCCTAATGAGTTACAGTGCCAAGGTTCAGGGCTGGCGTGTTGCATGAGAGACCAGGTAAATCCCCAGAGCCTCACGCTTGCTGGGTCCCCGCTCTCGCACATAATACAAGGTGTCTCAAAAGAAATTTTATATTTAGTGGATCGATTAAAAAAAAAGTAAGCCGTATATAGAAAAAATGTTTATTAATTATTAAAATACACTTTTTGGGGATTTATTTCTTAAAAATAATATCGTCTAAATGTATACACTCGCGTTCTCGGCACTCATTTAATCGAACAGTAAAATTACTTATGACGTCTCGGAAGGTGGACTCAGGGATGGCTGCCATTTCGTGACGGATATTTTCTTTCAAATGCGCCAGTGAATTCGATTTATTGGCGTAAACTTTAGATTTAAGATAACCCCATAGGAAAAAGTCCATAGGGGTTAAATCTGGACTGCGTGGAGGCCAATTTATGTCACCTCTCCGGGAGATCAATTTGCCTGAGAAAATTTCACGAACACGTGGCAGAGACATATTGGAAGTGTGTGAAGTTGCTCCGTCCTGTTGGAACCATGTTCTTTGGTTATAGCCAGGAAAGTTTTGCAGTTCAGGTACCAAGAAGTTGTCTAACATCTCCACATAACGCTCTGAATTCACTGTAACTGCACGCCCCCATTCGTCTTCAAAAAAGTAAGGGCCGATAATTCCTCGCGCCGACATCGCAGCCCATACGGTCACTATAGGCGAATGTAGGGGTTTCTGATGTTTGCGTTTCGGATTCGTTGCACTCCAGTAGCGGCAGTTCTGCTTATTTACGTGGCCATTAAGATGAAAATGAGCTTCATCCGAAAACAAAATGTTGGTAAACGTTGAAAATCGCTCAATCACCTGATTTACGAAATTAAGCCTCTGACTGGCATCTTGGGGCTTTAATTCTTGCACCAATTGAATTTTGTAGGGGTGCAGCTTTAGGTCATTGTGCATAATGCGATGTAATGATGATCTATGCACATTTAAAGCACTTGCGCGCTTCCGAATTGAAAGGTTCGGGTCGTCACGAACAGACTGATTAACATTCTCCACGTTTTCTACCGTTCTTGATGACTTAGGTCGCCCGGATTTTGATTTATCCAGCGTTGTACCAGTTTCTTCAAACTTTTTAACCCAATGTCGAATGAGAGGAATGCTTGGCGCATCATTTAAGTGGCGAAAACCTCGAATACTGCAGAATTTCCTACGCGCTACAGTCGCCGAATCACCGTTTTTGTAAAACTCTCGCACGCATAACGCGCGGTCAGCTCCCGAGAAACGCTCCATAGCGACTGAATTCCCAAGAGCCAGGCTACCGATTGACATAACCCCCGTGCCCCTCGGATACGTTGCGTTCACGCAGTAAGCTAAATAAATATAAAATTTCTTTTGAGACACCTTGTACAAAACATTTAATGAAATATGGTCAACACTCACTTGCACAGGGCCCCAAAGTGGCAGTCGGCTCTGTGGAGACTGCATATAATTCTAAATCCAGGAATTACTACGAAACAATTGACATTATAGACGGATTCCAAGAAAAATATTTTATCTGGTATTGTTCAGTGAATGACCGGAACAAGAATTCCAAAAGAGAAACTGCAGTAGATGCCAACGGATATACAAAACACTTATAATCTCAGTCTTCACAGTTCTAAGAATTCATACGTATGAACACAATAGATCTAGACACGAGAAAAATGCAATTTTATGACATTGAAAACATATGTTTTTATTTCTTCTAAAATAAAACGTTTAGCGATCTATTTTACGCAGAAAAACATTGTATTGCCTGATGTAAAAACAGGCAAAAACATTTAACGATGGTTCTTTTGAAATACACATTAGTTTCATCCCAAATTACACCCAAGTAATGAATTTCAGAATTAATCATTATGATTGAAAGCATTACAAACGTTATTTGCTCACATGTGCCTGGAATATCAATTACTTGATAATAATTGCCAATATTCCAGTTGAGACAATTTGAATCTGTTTCTAACGATTTATCAAAACCGTAATATTCTTCAAATATCTAGATCTAAATCTCAAAACAGCGGCAAAATATTTAAACTTAAAATGATTCAATGTCATTGAATAATTTTTAGACGTAATTTGATTCCTGCACTTTGCCGTTTTCAGTTTTCACACAATTTGTCTAAATCAAAAAATTTCGGGATTTCGACCTTAAAAAATCGGGATATTTACTTTGATTATCGAGATTATCAGATTAATTATGACTAGACTGCAGAAAAATATGCATTTCATTGGAATCTGGAGTTTTCCTATCTACCTGGAAAATTACGTACATAGTACCTATATTTAAAACTGAAAACTGGATGCAGGACATATATAGAAAATTACAGGCCCCTATCTATCATCGTGAAAAATGAAATCAAGTGCTGTAAAGTAGAGGAAATGTTGTAGAAGTCATTTGGTGGGTCGATTATGAATGAACGAGCAATTAATAAATGGCATAAACACTTTCAAGGTGGCCGTGAATCAGTTGAAGATGATGATAAAAATGGGAGATCTTGCACTTCAATCACCGGAAAAAACGTGGAAAAAGTTAAGAAAAAAATTCTTGATAACCGGCGAATTACAGTTAGATAGGTTGCTAAAGAAGTTGGTATATCGTATGGTTCATGAAAAGAAAATTTCACTAATGTTTTGGGCATGAGGCGAGTGGCAGCAAAATTGTTCCGAAATTGTTAAATTATGAACAAAAAATGTGTCGTAAAGAACTCAGGAAATAATAGATGATGTCGTCAATGACTCAACATTGCTCCCGCACATCATAACAGGTGATGATGAGACCTGAGTGCACGGTTATGGCATCGAAACAAAGGCTCAATCATCTCAATGGAAGCTTCCAAATGAACCAAGACCCCCTAACAGCACGCCAAGTTCAATCGAATGTTAAAGTTCTTCTCACTGTTTTTTCTTTCGATTATAGTGGTATTGTGTACCACGAATTTTAACCACAAAGTGTTACAGTTACTAAAGAATACTAATCGAGTTTGTTGCGTCGGCTGTGTGAAGTAATTCGTAGAAAACAGCAAGATTTATGAAAGGATAATTCTTGGAAATTGCACCATGATAAAGCACCAGCTTATACTTCATTGGTTATTCGAGATTTTCTGTCCAAAAATAGCACCGTAATGATACCGCAACCACCTTATTCACCAGATATGGCCCCATGTGACTATTTTGTCTTCCCGAACATGGAAAAAACAATGAAAGGACAACGTTTTACGACCAGAGAAGAAATAAAAACAAAATCGCGAAAACGGACTTTTACAAAACGAACTTTTTGATCACACCTCATATGTCCGCAATGTTGTAAAGACATGCATGCTTATAACTCATGATCGGCATGTGCACAAATAATATACAGGTTCAAACATGATAAGAATATCAAGACCTAATACGTCGAATAATAAAAATAGTTTAGTTAGTGTTCTGTCTTTCAGTAGTGCGGTTGTGTAATAATGAGTGCTATTTATAGACAGGATAAAGTGATTTTTAACGTTTTTAAAAATAATCCTATGTTATCTTTACGTAAATATCAGGCAATTTTGTAAAAACAGAACATTAAGTTAAGTCTAATGACTCTGAGAAGTCGTTAAATCGAAAATGGTATAAATTCAGGAGCACCAAACAAAAAGCATTGTTATTGGCGAAACATGTCGAAAAACGCCTCGCTTGGGCCAAGGAAAATTTAGAGACCGCGATTGCAGTGATGTGGTTTTCTCTAATGCTCGATGCAAATCCTATTGAAAATGTTTCGGAGTACATGAAATATAAGTTTCGAACAAAAAACGTTCAAAACTTGGATCAGCTAACTCGTCAATTGTTAGGTAGTAGCGTAATAATATTTAGAGTAAATCTTTAAATTATTTTTAGTTTTTCCTTTTCCCTCTTATAATTCGCCAAAAATCAACAAGGACGTCTTATTATACAGACTGTATATCCGAAACTCGCACAACTCTTCCACAATCTAATATATAAAGCGCAATGTATGTTTGCTAGTGTGTGGGAATGTTAGACTTCGTGTCATGTCGTAATACTTCGTGAAATTGACGTGCTCTGCCGAATGAGTAGTGTTGGGCTGTTACACGTTACACGTACCAGTTGATGACAGATCGTACGTAGCCTACGTCCATTGTTAAAACCCTACATAAAACTATTTTGAGAAATTAATCGGTCTTAAATTAAATAACTAAAGTCGAAGGTAACATATGTTCGTATTTAACCCATCATTAAAATTATTTGATTTTACAATTATTTACTTTTCCGAATTAAAATATTATAAATTATACTCTTCTGTATGTATGGACACGACTAATTTTACAAATAAAAATAATAAAAACACTCACCAACAAAATTAATACTATAAGAACACTGTATTGTTGTATTAACCAATATGTTTGTCTAGATTAAAATTCTCTTGTAACATTAGCGTATCCTCTTGACTGTTGTTAGACAGTTATTAGAGTATTGTATTCGTGTTTCCGTAAAGGCAATACAAGATAAATCAGAGACCTCTGTTGTCTGTTGTAGACACACTGAAACACACACAGTAACACAACATCGATAGTATGTTACAAACTGTATACTTGATCTCGTGTACTTGATATGCAGTTAATTGGAATGCCGTCGCCTAGTGCCAAAAATTTAGTTATATTTAGAATATCGTCGTTCATCTTCAGAGTGAATAAACTTTATTTTATTTAAAAAATTCAGAATTCTGACTCATATTTAGATGAATGAATGAATCAGTGAAAAAAATTTGTATTTATTTTATTTTGTAAATATTTATCTCTGATTTTTTCTTGGTAAATGTTTAATGTTTTAAATATACATTAACTTTCAGTTCCGTTTATTCAATTTATTGTTTATTTAAAATGTGATCGCTATTATTCTGCCGAAATCTTGAGGCATCCTGTAGTATCAAGCAACTTCCATAATTAAAAATATACTTACGATAACTATCACCGCCATAGCTAAGGCCCATTGACCTCGCGGTGCGAGGGGGCCGAGAAGTTAGGGGAGCCCATAGAACGTATTTGTGTTACATTGCTTCCATGAATTCTATACGAATTGTGAAAGATGATAGGTCCATTCGCGACCCACTTCCATTTTTAGGGTTTTGTAGGTATGACCAAAAAACCCTTATACCGTCATTTTGTCGTCTGTCTGTCTGTTCGGTAAAAATTGTAGCCAAACGGCTAAACCTAGAGAGTTGAAATTTGACATGCTTGTACAACTTTTTGACCCGTACATAGGAAAAATACTAAGACATCTAAAAAACATATCCACCTAAAAATATAAACAAATATGTGCTCATCGAAAAAAACAATTTTTTTTTTTTAAATTATGAGTAGGGTATCAAATGAAAACTCCTAGTAAGTGGATTAACGATCAAAATTTAATTTTTGCAAAATAAATTATATTGACGCGATTTCTGCCAAAATTGTGCAAAAAAATTTTTGTCCCACACCCTGTAGCCCAGATGGTTTAAACTAAAAATCTGAAAAAATTCTAAGTAATGTACATTGGTGTGAACCGGAATAGTACAACAGGAATTTTTGATCAGATTATGTTTTCGGAAAATAATGCATTTTTTGTGTTTTTAACCAAAATATGTTAAATATTTAATTTGCTATGTAACCCAGGAGATACGTCAGTGCTCATAGCGATGTGCGTTTCGTCATTGGTTTTCTAATTTACTAAACAGGTAACTTGCAAACTAGAGTTTGAATCCTGTCAATTTTAATTTTTTTGTTTTTTTTTGCAGTTTTCTTTTGTTTAAATTATTTTGTCAAAATTCTAGTTATATTTTGGTAAATGTTGCATTTAATTTTTAAAAGTGTAAATTTAATAACCAGTGAAATTATAATTTAATACTATGTTTGAAGTATAAGAAATCAGAGGGCGGGGCTAATGATTTAAGCAACCAATAGAAGCCATAGGCGCAATTTTCTAAATCTTAATGAACCTTGCTATGTAAAAAAAAATACTGCACATATTTAGAAACTTAAATAATGGTATTAGGCAGTCGAATTAAAATTCATAAAAAAATATTTTGACATAAAATTTGTTTTGGCATCCCAAATAATCATCATTCAGTTACTAAATACCTGCAAAACCCTGAAATGTGTGAAAATTCACACTTCACATCAATTTTTAATTAACAAATGGCCTGGTCAATAATCTATAATATAATACGCCAACGTGTGTCCTTGCGTGGGTGCGTGTCTGTCGTCTAAAATCTAAAACAATTGAAGCGAGATTCCGAAATGTAACGAAATATTCCGAAGCTTACCCAAGTGTATAATGACATAAACGCGTAAAAATAATAGTTGTTAATTGATATGTTTACACAAGAATAATATAAATTAAAATTATAAGTAGCAGAAAAATAATTATTTAAAAAAATATTTGGTTTTGATGAAAGTAAGTAAGAAAACTGTGACCTTCTTTTCTTTATTATTATTTTTTCAATGCTTTATAATTTTTTTATTTCTACGATTAACGTTTTAAATTATCTAACGTTTTAAATTTTCAAAAATGTAAATATAATGCAGTGAGTAAAACACGCTTTGGTAAAAATTAATAATTTTTACCAAAAATTACCGGCCGAGTTTGGGCATTCATATCAGCGCCACTAGGTGACAACTTATTTATGTAAATTTAAAATTGGTTCGAAATATTTAAAATATTTTGGTAAAAATTACAAAATTATACATTCAATAGTTTGCACCTTTGAAATTGTATGTCATGCTGGTATTAAAACATGGTAAAAAAATTCACTTTCTTAAAATGTCATTCCATTTGACATATGTCATAAAGATAAATGATATCTTAGTTACAATGATCGAAACCAACAAATCTGAGGTAGGTTTTACAGCGTAAGGAATATATTGAAATGACAAATTCACATTTAAAAGTCAGTACAACACTATAAAAGTAACCAAAATAACCAGATCTTGTATATGAGGGGTGAGGACCTTTTTTTGCTTATCACTTGAGAGTATGAGGCTCTGCCTGTATAAGTTCTGTTTCAGTAACTATTACTACCAGAACTCCATTGGTAACCTTATCTTTCAAGAAAGACAATCACATTTTCAAAACTAAAATTTTTCGCACTATCGCAATATGCAGGTTTCACCAATAAATTTTTATTTTCGTTATTAAAATTGAATTTAAAATTCATAACAATATATTTTTATGATAAAACTGAACGTATAAAATTTTATATAATATTAAATTTAGCGTTTCAAAGCTCCCTCTCTTTTTATTAAACTTCATCTGTTTTAAATTTAAATTGTAGAATATATCTCCGATATTTACGACATTTTAAATTGTTCACACATTTTTATGTCAACTGAAAAAAAGGCTATAAAAATGGATGATATATTTTGAAAGAAAAAGTTTTTAAGACTGTCTGCTCGAATAAATCAAAAAGAATTCAACAATTTTTGAAATATAATATGAAGTTTGACAAATCTGTTTTATGAAGCAAATATTTTTTAGTATATTACTGGGGTAATTTAAAATTTGAATCGGTTTTAATCCGTAAAATCGTTGATTTAATTACCAAATCAGTTATTTGTAATAGGGGACACGCATAAAATTTGTATTTCCTTAAAACTACATTATTTTGATATGTTAATGTTAGTTATGTCACCTAACAAAACAAAAATTACATTTTAATTAATATTATAGCCAAATTTTTGAATTAAAATATTGTAAATTTGAAATAAGCCGACCACGGAGCGAAGGTTGCCGAGTAAAACGACTGAGTATGACGTCAAACGATAGGGGTTTCACATCACAGATACAGCTACAACATAATCTTTACACGTGTGTGTATTGTATTGTTCGAGAGTTTTGTATTTGTTTTTAAACAATTTTTCACGCATTTATTATTAAAATGGCAGATAAAGATTTTGTTAGGGCTCAGAGTGATAATTTACCCAACATTGATGCATTTATGCTCATGGAATATATGAAAAATAATGAATGCTACAGTGCTGAAGAAATACGTGGTGTCAAAGTAATTTTTATTTTATATTCTATAACTTTATGTAAACAAACGCTGCAACTCTGTAAAATGTAAATATTTATGTAATTTAGATGTCAGAATTTTACTACATTGTTTACATGAAGTTACAAAACGTTAGAGGCATAATTGAAATACTGCAATATAAGTTATCTATTTTAATATAAAATTTAATTCGGTAAACATGTATAAATTGTTTTTATAGAATTAAACTTTATTTTAATTAAAATCACTCTAACTTTACTTGACCTATAAAAGTTATACAAACAAATAAGTCCACAACAGACTACATATGTACGCCGGTAAGCTAGTAGTGTCATGCGTCAGTTAGAAGGGGTATGACGTCACACGTCGTTTTCGCGCGCTACATACATTTATGATTTTTTTAAGCCTTCAAATTACAAAAAAAAAATTAAAAACTGTTTTTTATGTTTTATGCAACAAGAGGAATATAATAAAAAAAAAAAAAAAAATCATGCCTATCCCCTATTATTAAACAAATAAGTTCAACTGAATTCTTTTAAATGTTATGTCCAACCAGAGAATACAAAGATCATATACACTGATGCCTCAAAAAAGGAAGACCAGGTTACAATAGGGTTCAAAATAGACGACAACAAAAGGAGCTACAGCCTGCCCTCAACAGTCTCAGTAACGACCGCAGAAATCGAAAGCATCCACCAAACCATTAAAGATACTTTCAGATACAAAGAGAGGACAAACTATATTAACTGCACCGATTCGCTGGGTGCAATCAAGGAAATAACAAACCCCAACACAAAACGAAACAACACGCAACAAATTCAACACCTTATACACGACACTATAATACACGATAAACACAACATAACACTCTTATGGGTTCCAAGTCACAAGGGCATCGAAGGCAACGAAGACATACATAACTACATTAATAACACCACACCTACACGATCACTAAATCTACCCCAGTTGAAGACATCCAAATGATCATTTTACAGCACTCACAAAAAGCACAACAAGCCAAATGGACTGCAATAAAAAATAACAAATTAAGATCCATCAAACCTGATATACAAGTTTGGAATCTAAACACGGATAGAAGAACACAAATCATCCTCAAAAGGTTACGAATAGGGCATACAAAATTAACCCACGAGCATCTACTGCAGAGAGATAACGCGAAGATCTGCGATGAGTGCTGTGAAAACCTCACTACAGAACACCTCCTATTAGAATGCCGAACATATGCAGATCTGAGGGCCAAACACAACATAAGATATTGCCTTAAACACACCCTACAGAACACCACCACAGCTAACACGAACATAATAAACTTCATCAAAGATGCCCAACTAGTCAGCAGCATTTAAACCCAAAACCACATCACTCATAACTTATAATTAACATTTTATAACAAACTCTTATAAACACAATATGTAACCAATGACATGTAATTATAAACTAATTACTGTAAACTTATACCGACGCTAAAAACCATGTAGTTGAAGCGTCGTTAAATAAAACTTATGGAAAAAAAAATAAATGTTATGTCATCTCTCTCTCCCTAATTATTTATTTTATCAATCATATTTGTTATAGGCTATCCACGATATGTGAGGATTTACGTCACAAAGTTAATAAAAAACTTTAAAAATTAAATCTAAACATCAAACATTTTCATTGAATTAATACACGAACTTGTATGTTTTTGTTAATAATAGGTCGTCAAGGATGAAATTTGTAGAAAAAAAAGGCAAAGTTGGTTGGTAACTTACAAATATAAGGAATCATTTTATTCATCAAAGTATACACCCATTTTGTCTACTTGTACACTTTTGCCATTTAAGCGGTAGATTGTGCAGGTTGTGCCGGTGGTATAAAAACCCTGACGGACGAGAGTCAATGAATTCCTGGAAGACCAGTTTTACAACATTTTTGGAATTAAACTGTTTTCCTATTAAAAAGTTGTCCAAATTGCGGAAGAAGTAGTAGTCAGTGGGGGCTAGGTCTGGTGAGTATGGAGGATGATGAAGAAGATCCAACTCCAATTCCTGTAGTTTTGCCACAGTCATTTGTGCAGTGTGTGGTCTAGCGTTATCATGCAATAAGATAGGAGTCGAGCTGTTGACCAATCTAGGCTGTTTTTCTTTAAGTTTTTACATCATTTCGCCCAGTTGGTTGCAGTATATTTCTGCTGTGTTCGATAAGCCAGGTTTTTTTTTTAAGTTACCTGTACGAAATTTGGCGAACCAATTTGATATTGTCTGCTGCGTAGTAACACTAGAGCCAAATACACTATTAACGTTTCGCGCGGTCTGCGATGCCGTAGTTCCACGTAAGAACTCATACTTCATATTAGTGCGAATTTCCGACCGTTCCCTTTTCAACAACATTAATTAAAAAAAAAAGTTTTTGATATTTTTTAGAGCATACAATGATTTCTTTAAACAGGCGAGATGAGTAACACTCTAACAAAAAAAATAAATAAAAACTGAACGGTAAAATATTAAGCCAATGTCAAATAATAGGCTGTTAAAATTGGCAATATTATTAACTACAAATTTAATCCTTGACGACCTGATACATATATTTATCATAAACATATATGTTAATGAAAAACAACATTTATAATTTTATTTATTAAGAGTTTTGACTAGTTCTAACCAAGGACCTGAAGCGGGACCAAAAACCCGTAAAAGGCCTGTATTTTTCGAGAACCTGCACCTGAACTGAACCATTATATTTCAGTTCTATACAGAGTGGGTAACAAAAGGTAAGAAAATATTATAGGGCTTTTTTTTCTCTCTTTTCAACGGTGTAAAACTTTTATTTCCTTACATAACAAACATTTTTAAAAAAGCGACGTTTGGTGGTCTTAAAAATAATATAAAATCTTTACCTATACTTATTTAACGTAACATTAGTATAGGTAAAAATTTTCTCCATGACCACTATAGAATTTACCAATTCTAAAACCAATTTTGACTACAGAAAGTTAATATTCTAACACAAGAGTTGGAATGTTATTCTGAAGCACTTATCTTCTTATGCATTTTGCGTGTATTTCATTCCATCACTTGTTATGGAATCACTATTCCATACTTGTTGTCTTTTGTTTTTGTAGGGTTACATTAAGATATATGCAACGTTTACATTAAATAAATGCAACATAACTTAAAATAGTGCGGCAAATTAAATTAAAATTAAACAAATAATAAATAAAAAAAATAGTTTAATTAATTGATTAATTTGTTATGTAATATAAATTATGTGTTAAGATAAAATGTTTGTTAAAATAATTATTTGTTAATTTTTTTTTTTTTCTGGTGGTCGTGGAGGAAGTAGGGTCTGTGACTCGGTTGGAAGAGAAAATTCGATGCTCAATGTTCCACTCGCATCGAATTTTCTCATTCCAACCTTGTTACAGAATATACTATTCTATCTCATGCCGTACTGAGATTATATATATTAAAAAATAAGGAAGTTAATTACGATTATTTGACTCTCTCTTAAACTAGGTTTATAAAATATGTAAAACATTTAAACAGCAATATGTCAGAAACTTAGTTTTGTAAGATATCTTATATATATATCACTAAAGTTTTAGAGCAGCGATAGTTACAAATAGTTAAAAGATTAATTAATCATATTTATGGCCAATCAATAAAAAGAAAAAAACTACAAGATCAACAAATGTTAAAAACTAAATTCTAAAAAATATGTTATTAAAAGATGACGATTTCAAAAAATTTTAAATCTTTTTATTTTTTATATTTTAAATATCTTCATAAGTTTTTAAATGTGGTATATTACCATGGTTTATATTTTACCAATATTTCCAAAAATGCCAAATAAGTCGAAACATTGAATAAAATTATTCATTAACTGGCAATAATTCCAAAGAATTTGTTTTTCTACGACTGTAATATAAAGTATAATATATTTAACTATTATAATATATTTAAGTTAGCATAAAGTAGGTCTTAAGAGTCTAAAAACCTAAAGAGCAAAAAAAGTAAAAAGTGCCGTTACGTGACTTTATTTCACTCTTACGCCAGCGAATCATTTTTGGGGTTTAAACGCTTCAAAATTTTTTTCGCTTACAAATTTTTATCAACTAATGTCTACGAAGGTTAATGGGAATCCATTGGCCTGACATAATCAACAACAAAGATCTTTGGCAGAAAACAGGGCAAACAGAAATAAGACGGGAAATACAGTTGTGAAAGTGGAAGTGGATGGGACATATACTCAGACGAGAGACAGAGAACATCACGAGACGAGCGTTCCAATGGAACCCTCAAGGAAAACGAAAGATCGGAAGACCCAAGCTCACATGGAGGCGAACAGTGGACAGAGAAATTAAAAATATCTTTGAAATTATTTTGCAATGGTCCAATTTTAATGCGGACACCGTTATTTTGGACGTTTGCCATTGCTGATAGTACTAGGCTAGAATAGTACAATGTAATGAGTATTAGTATCAAAAAGATATAATACTTCATGAGTATATAAGAAATAAATTCGCACGTTTCGGAAACTGCTGAACAATCTGTTTCCGTCTTCAGCGATCGCTATTCTAGCCTAGTACTATCAGCAATGGCAAACGTCCAAAATAACGGTGTCCGCAGAGAAATTAAAGATATGGGAAAGACCTGGGGCGAAATTAAGACCTTAGCCCAGAACCGGACAAGATGGCGATGTTTTGTAAAAGCCCTTTGTTCCTCTTGAGGAGTTGTAGGAACCAATATATAAACGCTTCTTCCGTGTAAAGAGGTGTCCGAACCGAAGATTTTATGTACACGCGGATATTGCGGATATGATATTTTATCCGCATTCGAACCGCATCCGCACTATTTAAATTATAGTCTACCTTCATCCGCAGAAAAATGGCGAATGTGGCAGTTAATTCTATGACAGTACAAGACACGAAGTGCAAAATTGTAGCGGAAGATGTAGCTATTTATGTAATTATTTATTATATTCTCTTTTCTTGACTCACGTTTCCGTGTATATTTTCTCCTAGCGTCCTGTTTTGAGAGAGTAAGTGCTGTTTTCATTTCACTCACGTAAGTAAACATGTTGTTTTTAGTTTAATTATTTATTAAGAAATTTTCTGACTGTTTCAGGTACTTAAGATTACTGTCATTTACACACAGTCCATTATGCCTCTTATGTCTTCAACTTCTAAGGTTTAAAGGGATGTTCTTAAAGCATTTGAGATATCTCCAGTACTGAGATAATCACAGGTAAAGTTAAACAGTTAATAACTTCTATTGTAATTATTTATTATTATTAACAGTAGTATTATTATTATTAACAGAGAAATGTAAGAAGATAACCGCTATTAATTTAATTTAATTGAGGAGGTAACATTAAAAATGTGATTTGTCCTGAATTTGCAATACTTTGGGAACCTTATTCTTCGACCTACTTATTTTTAAAGTCCCAAACATTGAAAGCAAACATATCATTAAAATATTAATGAGCAAAATTACAAAAAATCGATTATTTAAACAAAGGCGTTTTGCAGTCGGTAGCAAGAGATCGCATCCAAAACGTCTCGTCTTGCTTTTGTACTCCTTTCCAAATATGGATCATTCGCTACAGTTTGATCAATGATTTTGGTTATCGTTACCAAACTTTTACTATGAAAACCTGTAACTAGTTCTTTGGGTTCTTCGTTTTCAGAATCACTATTTTCAAGTTTTACGTGAATTCCTTGTACTGCCATTTCTTAAAGGGTGTTGTTGGTAAGGCTCTCACCAGAAACCTGCAGTAACAATATCTTGCTCATCTACATCTTCTAGTCCTGCTGTATCGATTAGGTTAATAATTTGGTCAACGTTAGGCCCTTCTCGTTGAGAATCCTTGGATACCTTGGATACGAATCAATGAAATGCCGCAATAATTTGAATCAGCACACATTTTTTTAAGATTTCGAGCAGACTGCCTTTTAACGATTCAACGTAAATCGATGAAGCGCTCAACGAGGTCTTACTGTGTATATAATAACATATGTCAACATGTAACGTGGTAATCATGCATCCCTGCCACTACTGCCAATAGCATCAAAATACATATCTTAATTTTTACTCAATAATAATTAAAACTACTCACAACACTTGACGGTTTTCATTACTATAGATGTCTATCACACACAATATTAACAAAAACATAAATTTCGTTAATTAATTTAATGAAAATGTTTATAGTTTCAAATTATTTAATTTGGAAGGTTTATTACTACCTAGAAGACATAAATCCTCATATCGTAGACCACCTACAATCAAACTTAGCTGAATTAAAATTAAAAAAAAATGTATTTTTTTAAAATAATTTATGTATTTTTTTATTACCAATTTCTTGTTTATCATTTTTTATAATGTTTTGTCATTATTATTGTTAATTTGAGGTAATTAACTTTACCAACCAAATTTATACATTTTTTTATTTTTTTAAATATTTTATTTTGCTATTCTGTAATATTTTGTACACATATTTGTAACTGCAAATTAATTTAATGTAACTTAATAGCGTTCACTGTGTTGGGCATGTCCTGTTTGTGAACCAAAATTGTTTAAATAAAATAAAATGATGCTGAATCGGCAGATATATTTAATATGTCAATACTGCCAATAGCAGCAAAATAAAAATCTCATATTTTACTTAATAGTTAAAACTAGTCACAACTCTTGAAAAATAAAATAATAATATAATTGTTGTTTTTCATACCTATAGTTGTTTATCGAAAGTATTTTCACAATTACATTTATTTTACATCCTTGGTTATTTTACAAGTTTTATATTTTACAAATAGTCACGCACTTTTTCTTCACTTAGGAGATTAATTTTCCCCTGAAGAGGTCATAAACCAACTGGTCAATAAGACCAACGATCCCTCTTGCTAGCAAACGTTCTCTATGTTAACAACATTAGCCTGTTACCAATACGTCCCCTAATAGTCATTAAAAAGGCCAAATACTGGTATTTCTTATTTAAAATCCTACAGACATAATAATCCCACATAGATACATAGATACAGATAGTGTATGTATCAGATCAATTCTGTAAAAAGTTACTATAATAGTTACCATGAAGTAACGTTACTACAAGATAACTTTTATAGTGACTTTAATAGTAACTTTAACATTTTTCGTATTCTGTAATATCCAACTGTAGTGACGTCGCTATGAAAGTTATATCTTAGTGACAGTTACTGAGAAAAGAATATAGTTAGTTACAGAAGCGCAACACGCATGCGCATTGGTGGTATACAAATGACAGTTGAGGTTAAAAATGTCAAAATATTGTATTGCTTACATTATTTTATTGTTATACAATATATATTACGGTATATATATTTATAAAATATAAAAAAAAAACAAGATAAAAAGGGTGAAGAAATAAAAAAAAAAAAGCGGAATGCAAAGACAAATTCTCGACAATAATAATAATAATAATAATAATAATTTTATTGGTCCAGAAGATTATATGCATACATAATATTGGACAAGTCATTATTTTCATATTTCAATACAATTGATTATTATTATGGTCAAAACAGTTTATGATTACTTCCAAATAAAAAATACAGAAAATATTTTTAATATATACAAAATCTTGCATCAGTGCAGTTGTCATAGAAAACTTATCAGTTGTTTTTTATTATTTATTACTCATTCTATTTACATCACTAATAGAAATACTATTAGACGTTAGTATTTAATTAATTAATAAACCAAATAATAATTTATTAATTTCGTCCTTTCAATAAAAAATTACTGATAAAACAGTTTTTGTCAAATATAAAATAATAAATAAGTTTATAAATACATTTTAAAAAATAAATAAATAAAATTAAAAGTAAAATTTATAAATATCAATACATGAATTAGTCCGTTTTAATGACGTTGTAAAAGATACTCATTAAGATTATAGTAACACTTTTTTATTAAGAAGTCAACAAGCTGACATTTAAATGTTTTAAGTGATCCATAATCTTTCAGGTGTTGCGGCAAATTGTTGTAAATTTTCTTTGATAATATGGTCGGATTGTTAGACGTAATAGCAAATTTAGTTTTAGGTACTTGTAAATGTGCTTTTTGCCTCGTATTGTATGCATGTATATCTGACAAATTTTGTAATAGACCCAGCGGCGCAGGCGGGTGGGATTTGGGGGTTAGAACATCCCATGCAGCTGGATTTTTTATTACTTTGATGCATTTTCCTTGTTTTGTCATTACTTCCATACGTCTCATTTTATAACTCATGAAACTATTTTTGCGTCACTGAATAGAACTCTTGTTAATTTTTTTACAAACTAAAAATTACACTTAAAATCAAGTGTCCGCCATTTTTATCTTCATAAGAACTAAGTTATTACTTATAAACACCAGCGTTTGGTAGTTACTATGATAGGAACTTTTATAGTAACATGTTATAGACACATTTTATAGTAACTAAATATTTTAGTAACTTTTATCTTACGCAATACGAAATACCCCAAAGTTACTATTGTAGTAACTGACCTTGCTCATAGTGAAAAATTTAGTTACTATGATCATAGTAACTGAGTTACAGAATTGTTCTGAATATTAACAAAAACATACAAATTCGTGTATTAATTTAATGAAAATGTTCTATGTTTACAAATATTTCATTTTTATTTTATGTTTATTACTAACTTTATAACGTAATTCCTCTGATACCGTGAATCACCTATACAACACGTATTATCTCACGTATCAACACATTTTTTTGTTAGATTTAATTAAAAAGTTAGCGATAGAGCAGAGTCGACACATTAAAACTCCATTTGCTAAGTAAATGTATTTTCCCTGTAGTGATGCGCATGGTAAGGGCGGCGAAGGGATATGAAGTAGGTGTAATATCTAATGCGTGTTTTACGGTGTTTACACACGGGCAGATTTCCCCTAGGACTGCTTCTCATTTGCACAGGTGAAGCTTTTGGTTGAGTACCCGTGCCTCTGCCCGACCAACCGATTCAACTGAAATGGGTATTAGCTTCGTAGTTCGAGACGATGCTATTTAGTGTTATGACAGTGACAACTGAGAAAGTTTAAATTTAATAGGCAAAACTTTGATAAAATAAACGCAGTTTAAGTTTATAAAGACAAAATAGTCAAATTGAAACATGAAAATTTGCTAAAATGTGTCTTCAACCTCATCTATCTATTTATATCTCTATCTATCTATCACTGAGCTTGTTGGGTACTGTAGACAACCTGTAATGAAATAAACTGATAGATAGTTGAGTTGAGAATTGATAGCTTGTTGAGTACCGCAAGACACACTGGTCGTTTTTGTTTTGTTTGACGATGCTATTTAGTGTTATGACAGTGACAACTGGGAAAGTTTAAATTTAATAGGCAAAACTTTGATAAAATAAACGCACTTTAAGTTTATAAAGACAAAATAGTCAAAATGAAACATGAAAATTTTCTAAAATGTGTCTTCAACCTTATCTATCTATTTATATCTTTATCTATCTATCTATCGCTGAGCTTGTTGGGTACTGTAGACAACCTGTAATGAAATAAACTGATAGATAGTTGAGTTGAGAATTGATAGCTTGTTGAGTACCGCAAGACACACTGGTCGTTTTTGTTTTGTTTAGCTCTGGATGGTCAGGAACCTCAAGGAGTTCAGAGGAACTCTGGATGGTTAGGGACGTTAAGAAGTTGTTGGACCTAAAATGGTTGTGTTTATCTTGTTGACTCTAGAAGGTCAGGAACCTCAAGGAGTTCAGGGGAACTCTGGATGGTCAGGGACCTTAAGGAGCTGTGTTTGTTTTGTTTGACACTGAATGTTCACGGACCTCAAGAAGTTCAGTGAAACTCTGGATGGCCAGGAACCTCAAGGAGACAGGCAAAACTAACATTATGTTTTCGTTTCCTCTGTTTAATTTTGCAATTATTAAATTGCCGCGAGATTTCCGCAGTTATTAAGATGCCGCGAGGACGTGGCAGGAGCAGGATGGCCGTGTTAGAATAGCAAGTTGTTTTATTTTCCAGTTAAATTTAGATCATGCCGCGAGGATGCGGCATGATCAGGACGGCCGTGTTAGGATCAGGATTAGTTCTTGGACGTCCTTTGTAATATGTTACGATAGTAACTATAACATGATGACATATATAAGTGACAGATTGTAAACAGACGTGGTAATAAATGATTATTGGTGATTGGATTTGTATGTTTTAATGGATATTATTACAAACGCTATAAAGCGTTTAAATAAATATAAAAGACAACGTCTCTTTGTTGTCTACTGATCCGATTGTCATGCAATTTTCAATTAT
The DNA here is from genome assembly GCA_963971575.1 of Liopterus haemorrhoidalis. NCBI lineage: Eukaryota > Metazoa > Arthropoda > Insecta > Coleoptera > Dytiscidae > Liopterus > Liopterus haemorrhoidalis. The sequence goes on along the minus strand of OZ020619.1, from coordinate 29,806,659 downwards.
TATTGTGTCAAGTAATAGCAGCCATACTAACTAAACATAATTGAAAATACAGTAAAATTAGTTATATTTTAGTTATTGGCGAGTACTCGGCAAGATTTAACACTTGTCGTGTATAATTTCACAGTTTTGGGCAATGTCAAAATGTATTCTTACGGAGAATATAAATTACGGTATCGGTTACGGTGCGACGCAAGGAGACTTTACATATAGATATAGGCAGTGTCTGGGACAAAATAGTTGTAAAAAATTAAATTCAAAGAGCCGCAACTTTAATGATTTATCCTGGTTATTTAGTGCCAGCGCCGGCAACGACTCTAACCACTGCAGTCTTTCATACCGTCATCTCCTTGGATTATTGTAACTTAGATGCAATTATCGAAGAAACAGAAACAAAAGACAACACTGGGCAGGCACAAGCCCTTTGGACTATCAAATACCTGGAAGGCGTTTTGTGAAAGCGTCCATTTAATTATATTGCTGGTACCGACACGAATTTTGCGGGTGTGTATGAAAATGCCCTTTCGATTTGATTATCATTCAGAATCAGATACTCAGAGTTTATATTTGTTTTTGTGTTAACTATCTATTTGGTCTTCTTAAAAACACTTACACAAATAAATTTAGCTTTGATTTCTCATTTTCTCATCATGCAAACACTCAATAAACTATAATTACCCGAGCTTTATTTATAGTTTTAAACCTAAATTCAATCAAAGTTTGAAAACAAAATTTCGCAAGCCATTAATCTAAGATACCCTACTTTAGCCATTATCTCAAAGCAATTTTAAACAAATATAATAGTATTCAAACTAACAATATATCCATTATACAGGTCTATTAATCATTTAAGTTTAATGTAAAGTAAAATTCTGGCACAACAACCCCCAGTGACCTTTTCAACCCTAACTTTTCAGACATGCGAGTTCTGCTTAAATCATGAACAACAAAAACAGGACAAGTTCCTTCCTTCGTGCCAGATACCAATTCACTGCTTGCAATTTACGGGAAAAATGCAAGAGCACTATTTTTATATGAATTATTTATATTTTTGCCCTGTAATAAACTTGTCGTTAAGGGATGAGCATTGATTTGTGACTTGAAAATTACGGAATAACTGTCTGTTCTAGAAAAGAGAAAATTAAAGTTTATATTTCAATCAATTGTAGTTTATAAGTTCAATGGATTTCACAAAATTCTAATAAATGCAAATGATCCGAGTATTTTTTCGAATTAGCCGACGTGCTTGTACGTTGTACGATTTTTTACTGTGATGTAAATGATAAGTGAGATAGATCAATTTCAGGTACCGCCCAACATAGCCACCCAAATGTTAATCTCATTAAATACTGCAATGACCAGAAAGTAATAAATTTATAAATTATTATTATTTGGGGTTTGTCAGGTCTTGACAAGCGTCCACTTATTATTATTATTATATTAATTAATATTTATTATTATTATTATTATTGTTATTATTCTAAACAACTTTTTTGTACTAATTTTTGCAGTTAAGTAAATCATAATAGAAATCTGAAGTTTATGAGTAGCGCAACCCATAACTCCCCAAATAATCATCTTATTAAAAACTATATTGGATTATTCTGTTCATAAAGCATTCTCAAGACGTATTTACAAGTTTTTTCGATTTGAAAATGATATTTATTTAATTATAAATTTTATAATTATAGTCGGATTGCTGATAGGTGACTGTTACATGTATGTATCAAGTAGTGCATTCATATAATGATCTAGTTACCATTTTTCAGCTATTTTAAAAATATGTTTTGTTATTTGTCTTAACTGTCAGTGTCTGGTAATAAATATTAATTAAAATATGGCTTGCGGCCAATTATTAAATTCATAAACTTTAATTTTAAATCTGCTGGAATAAACAACAAATTATAATCCAAAATTTACGTATGAGTATAAATTTTTCCTTATTTATAATTATTACCTTAAAATTAATAATTTTGTTTGTTTGAGTACGGCTGTAAATTTATTTTCGCGCTCTAATTAGTAAAGATATCAACGAATCATGCTGTTTCTTTCTAATGCTTTGTTTTTTATTAAAATAATTTTGAAGGTTAGTTGTCAACTTGAGTCACTATACGTTACTATGGGTATGCAAATAATTATAATGATATAGACAGAGAAAGCATATAGTATTGAATGTCGATACTTGTAGCAACGAACAGTCACTTATCAGTAATCAGACTATATTAATATTTTCAATTATGCTACAGACAGTTCAAAAATCAGTATGCGAAAACGTTTAAGTAAAAATGGAAGGCACTTTGAACATTTGTAAATAAAGATATTTTACTTTCTAGTCGTTCCAGAGCAGTGTTTCTCAATCGGTGCTCCGCGGACCACTGGTGGTCCTTAGCAAAAAATTTGTGCTCCACGGAAGGCTATTTTTCAGATTTTTTTTCATTTTTCAATAATTTTTTAGTACTAAGATATAAAATTGTAGAGTACTTATACAATAAATGAGGAGGTACAAAACAAAACCAGCTTTATCAAAGTCATCAAAACTTTGGGTATTAAAAAAAAAACGTTTTTCGAGTTAAGTTTTATCACTACAATGATTTTTTTTTATAAATCTACTGTTTATGGGAATACGATTAAGATTAAATAAGTCGCCCACATCGAAAATTTAATAGTTTGTCAGATAATTCACTTTTTTGTTTGGAAAAAGTTGGTTTTGCTGAGACTTGTCTGTATAAAGTAGATTTTGCTGAGATTTGACTGGATAAAGTTGGTTTTGCATCAAATCGCTTACAATCTCATTTCTTAAGAACAATATAATAAAATCAAAATAAAATATTTGATGGAAAGGTCATGGAATAAAGTTTTATTAAAGATTGAAAAAAAAAAAAAAAATTCAATTAATTGTTACAGCAGTTATGTACGTGTTATAACTTGTTATTGTCAACTTGTATTTATCTACATGTTTTTGTAATCTGCGCAAATAGAGAAAATAATGGAGTGATGTGATGGCTGAAATGGAAAGGTTGATTTTACACCAGACTCGCTTGTGGATAAAGTTGGCTCTGTTTTCTCGTGCACAATTCGATGCGACATTATAAAGGAATATCGTTGATTTTGTTCATATTTTTTCTGTTTTCTGAACAGCTTTCAAGGTGAGAAATGATAATCACGTGATATATCGATTTTGAAAAAAATGTGATAAAGTCGTTTTTGCATTGTGCCTCCTCAAATTTGTTTAATAGTAAATTTATTTTTTGTGGTCCGCGGTAGAAAATTAAATATTTGTCTTGTCTGTAGCACGTTTTCGGTTCAGAAACGCTGTTCTAGAGCATATCATTTTATAAAATTTTTCGTAAACCGCAAAAAGTATTAAACCAGTGGCGAAGGGAGACCTCCGCTAGACTTGCCCTCCTATAAAAAAAATACATATATATATTTTTTTAATTTAAAAAAATATTTAGGTAAATCTTCAAAAATACATCAAATTATGTTCTATACAAATTTTTGTCCAAGCCTTGGTTTACTAGTTACGATTTTTTATAAATTTTAAAGTTTAATAACTTCCGTTTCCGGTTTCGGATTTTAATAAAGAACAATAGGGTTCTTCCCAATTATTAGGAGAATTTTTTAGTACCAGAACGAACTCTTTAAGTTAAACCGTTTTTGAGTTATCGTGTATACACACAGACACACACACACACACACACAGGCACACACACAGACACACACACATACGGACGGCACTTCGAAAATAGGTTTTTTGGATTCCCTGGATCATGAAACGTGGTCATCCGTCAAAATCTCGACATCGAAAATTTTCGCGATTACCATACTTGCCCCTTATATATTCAAGTCGGGCAAGTAAAAATGTTTAAGCAATAGTTGATATTTTGCCAAAGCTGAGTGTTAATATATCTGGTTCATATATAATGAAAGGAATAATTACGAGCTGCAACTTATCACTAACGTAAAAATCATAGGATGTTTCTCTGATCTAGGATATAAGATCTTTTCTCACCAAAGAAGTATAGAACCAGAGACATCGCGAGTGTACCTCGTGCGCTGTTCCACTTCATTGCCGTCATTAAAAAACGCGTCTGAGTTTGAAAATTGCATGCATGAAACTAATTTTATTATCAGCAACTCAAAGAAAATTTCCTGTTTTTGCGCTGTTAATTTAGACGACACATAAGTATTCATTTCATTCACCATTATTCCTCGCAGAGTAGAACACAACCGAACAATTCGCGCACTGATCGTTCTGTACTAACAATTAAACATGTATTGCGCTGTTGTGTTTTGTATAGATCAGTGTGACGCGGCGCGATTAATCTGAACCCGGCTTAAAGCCTGGAACAGAATGCACAGCGCGCTACGCCGTCAGCGCGCCGTCATTTGCGACAGCGTTGCGTTAGCGCCGTTGAGAATTTTCGCCTGCACACAATGCAATAATTTTTAACGCCGTCAAGTGTCACGTGATAACCTATATCTGTGTTTATACGTGCGCTTTCTTTTATTAAAAGTATAATGGATGATGAAGACTTGTGTGTGATGTTATTTATGTTGTATGCAAGTTAATTATACATACAAACACTTTACCATTCAGTAAAAACTGAGGTTAGGTGTTCTGCGTCAACGTTCAACGGCGTCAAAAGTTGGAAGGTGACGAACATTCAGTATCAACGGCGTTCGAACGCCGTCGGACGTTGTCCATTTTGTGCACTTGCGTACGACAGCTTGGTTTTAACTTTCTTCTGACAGATAGCGCCGTACGAACGCCGTCAACGCGCCGTAGAACTCGTTGCATTCTGTTCCCCACTTTAGTGTGCTGTTAACTTGAAGAAGATGCTTAAAGAAAAAATTAAATAATTTTCTAAGAACGTTTAACTTATTATTTAATAATTTACCGCCTCACAAATAAACCGCAGGGATGTGACGCACCCCCGAGCTGCGGCGGCCCTGTATAGGTCGTAGAAGAACTTCATGGCTGCCAAATCTCCAAATGTTTCGACTCTACATCTATAGATCTATTCCAAGCTGTTATATCAAAAGACATATAACTATGAAAAGTAGCGTTTTCTAATTAAAATTGTAGTCAAATTATTAAATTTATACAACCAGAATGAATTTGGATGATATTACAGTTGTAATTATCTACAATAGTAAATAGAAATTATTGATGCATCGTTAGAAAGTTATCGTTTGAGTTCACCTGGCTGGTAAAATCTAAATAGTATGGCACAATTTAGATAATAATTCGTTTGTATAAATCTCTGTCGCTACATTTTGGCTGCAGCGCAAATTTGTAATTTAATTAATTACATAACTTAACGTAACATCAAAGAAAATTATGAACCAATAAATCTACCTTTTAGTTCCGAAAATACCTTGTAACTACATCGATTCTTGCCGCAAATTATTCGAAATTATTTGGTAATAAAACAAAATAATAGTATCAAATCACTTGTGATCGAAGTATCTTGTCCTGCTGGAAAATTAAATAAATAAATGTAGCATTATTGGAATTATTTGCCCCACCAATACGGCTGTGTTTTGGTCACCACAATGGTGAACGCACTAAGTAACTCTGTATTTTAACTTCCTTCTATCTGTAATTCAACCCGTTTCACAAAATAAAAACATCTAGATTTACTGCCACATGCTACATACAACAGGACCAAATCAAATGGAAAAATAACGTGCCATTTTGTAGTTTTAGTGCTAGCTTTGTTAGTGGTTGCGTCGTAAATTTACAGTAAACCATAACTAACGCAATGTTTTTTACAAATTTACGATTTTTTAAATATATCCCTTGTATAGGCAGCTGCATGTCGCAATAAAATATGCTTTTCCGTGCAATGTTGCTGAAATTATAGCTCTTTATAGCGTATTCAATACTGTAATGATATGAACAACAAAACAATGAATTAAAATTATATGATAAAACATGACTTCCAAAACAAATATTTATGAATATATTTTATTGCAGTGACACGAAACGTCATGTATATTTAGTAATAATAGAAAATAATGTGCACTAAACTGCTTTTTGAATTTGGTAACAGCTATGTTATATATTCATTACTATGTCAAACTGCCAACATTATATGAGGGATGTTCAAAAGGTATTGAGAATGTCGTCATAAAATATTTACTGTTATCGCTTATTTGATCTCTTTTCATACAAGATCCTCTTCTTAATCTAACGACGTGAAGCGATCACATGATTATGTGTCATCTTTGTTTAATAATCTTCGGACGACCCGTTGTCAAGTGACTCGATATTCGGCATCGACATGAGACTCGTCCCTGTGAGGCTGGATATAACATCCGTCCACCGAGTAGGTGATCTACCGCGAAGCTTTCCTTCTGGTTTTCCATGTACGATAAATTTTTCTAAATTATTGTGGCGGGTTAGATGCCTAAATAATTTTATTCGTGCAGAGATTAACTTGAACGACGCTGGGTAAGATTTATTTTGGCTATAAATTTTAATGGTTGTCAACTCTGGATTTTTAGTAAGTGTCGCTGTTTAAAATTTAGATTCTAAAATCAATTGGTGAATTGAAATTCCTGATATTGTACATTCTTGTGTGCAGTAAACAGAATGACCAAATTTTAAGTTAAATTACCCATATTTTTTAAACCTTATTTTTATATATAGGAGAGACTATTGCACCTTGAGCATAATGTACCATGGAACAGTTTTAAGTTCTTGAACTTCTCTATCATCTAGGATACTATCTCTCAACCGGTGGTCCGCGGACCACTGGTGGTTCTTAGTTAAATTTTAGTGGTCCGCGAATGGCTTATAAATTATTATTTTTGAGATTTTTTATTAATTTTTTTATGATCTTTTGTTCATGTTCTGTGTATTTTGTTCATTTTTCAGTGATTTTTATTACTAAGGTATATGTAGAGTTTACATATACAATTTGTTTAATAGTACATTTATTTTTAGGGGTCTGCAGTAGAAAATTAAATATTTTACTGGTCCGCGCCACGTTTTCAATTGAGAAACACTGATCTAGGGACCATAGCCATGAGATACCTAGATTTCCGTTCCAACAATCTAAAATAGTTATATTTAATAATAATAATAAGTTTTATTTTACTAAAATATACTATATACATCATATCTTACAGACTAGAGTTCCAATATCTACAACTCTATAACTAAAATTTTTGACACAATATTCCTTATTGTTTATCTAAGTCAACATATTGTTGAAGAAATATTTCCAAAAAAACCTCTTGAGAGAATATATCCTTTTTTTTAAATTGTTTTAAAACTTTATGTCTGATTTTATTTAGATTCTTATATTTGGTAACAATGTCTTTAATAGTAGGTATATTAGTATGATTGTTAATTCGGGTATAATATTTATTATTTAGTTTATTTATATAATTTTTCATATATTCTAGTTCAGAGTCTTGGTGTAATTTACCAATTAACGAGAATTTTTGCGGGTTTTGTCTATAATACGGATTTAGTGATTTTGAATTATTTGTAACGATTTAATACTAGAGTCGCTTGCAAGATGCCATGCAGGGCAGGCATAAGTCAATATTGGCCTTATTATGGTTTAGTAAATAATTATTTTATTTTTATAATTTAAGTTTGATTTTCTATTATAGATACGAGATAGGTTTCGTAGTACTTTTAGAATATAGTTATATTTATTTTACTCTTGTAAACTACTGTAAAATTTTTGTTATTGAACTTTAATGAAAATGAGAATTTATTTAATGAATATATTACGATTTTGTAATACAATTACTATTCCAAACATTTAGGCGGATCTAAATGGGAGTTTCGTTCTTTTAGGTTGTCGCTGGAAGGGACATTGCTTGGGTTATTTAATGTTTGATGTTGACATGTGAAAATTTAAAATTCCAATAGTGAAACCATGGAAACGAATGACATTTACTAAAAATATTATACTTTTTTTTACATATTTTGAAAAAAAAATAAATGGGAAATTTTTGATTTACAAAGCTTAAACAAAATGACCAATAGTCCGAATTATTAGATAAAAATTACTAGATGTCTAAGTCTAGTTCCACCTAAACGTTTGGAATAGCCTATATCAGTGGTTTTCAATCTTTTTACTCTCTTGGCACATTTGCCAAAGAAGAAAAATTTCGCGGTACACCTACCTAGTGATACAAGAAGAAATTTGAATGCAGACGCCTCTGTATTCAGGATATCAATTTCAATTCGTCGTAAAAAGATCCTCCGTGTACTTTATTCTTATTAATGGTATTGTACGTATATTCGGACCATGATGTTAAAATAAAAACGACTTTTTTTTTTTTTTTTTAATTTTGCGGCACACTAATGTTTCTCGGCACACCCTTTGGAAAACACTGGCCTATATAAATACTTTAATATGAGTTATTAACCCTTGTTATAAATAACTGTTATAAATAATGAGTACTAATTATTTATTATTAATAGCAATTAAAATGAATAAATGTTTCAATATGCAAGAGGACTAATAATATCATAGAACACGTTGCAAAGTTTTAGAAAATAATTTTAAAAAAATAATAAAAAGAAGAAACAATAAATTAAAAAGTAACCAGTTAATAGGGGAAAAATCAAAGTTTATTTTACATAAGTTGGTATTAAATTTTAAAAACAAATATCTGCAACATAATAATTTATAAAATGTAGAAGGGGTTCCAAGGTAGAAAAGTCTCCTGTACTATCTTAATTTGAATTTACTTAAAAACCGCATTATAATTTAAATCGGTCTCTCCACCAATCCTGGGCTATCCCTGTCACTGGTCCTGGAAAGAACGTAGGTAGGAGCGTTGACACTGACATATAATAACGCATGGGTGGCGATTACTTTACAATATTGACTCTCTGCCTAGAAAATATATATTTATTATTTATTATTTATTTATTTAATAGCGATTTCTGGTACGCAGGATGCATTTATTTTTTTTCGCACAGTAATTTTGAAGTGACGTTTTGATTCGTGAAATTTTCCATTTCGAGTCCTGATATTAGCTTTAACCAATATGTCTATATCCGGGAATTGTCATAGTACTTCCAAAATATTTCCACAATTTTGTAGTTATGTTTTTGCATGAGAGAATCTGATGTGTCTATTGTTCTGTTTTTGTTAACACCATACATAACAACAACTAACAATAAAAAAATAATAGTTGTGTATGTAATATTTTTGTTTGATGTAAATATTTATTTTCAGTAGAATTGTTTTGTGCGAGTACAGTGACGAGGCGAATCATGACACGCATAGTTGGACGTTCGACAAAAGGCCTCTACGATTACAACTGTTGATACAGTTCAGTTGATACATCGATTCGTGGCTCGAAGCAAACTTTACTATTACATCCTCCAATATTCAATATATACTGCTTAATATAGGGCTGCTATTTTTAAATGAAATTTACATATAAAGGGCTATTAATATCTTCTTATTACTGACCTACTTTAATAAAAAACAATTGCGCACAAATTTTATATTTAATACGAGGCAAAATTACGGTGACCATATGTCCTTTATTATAGGGACAGTTCTTTATTATAAATGGTTGTATTTTAGATTTGTTTGGTTTTCTCAAAAACCTACTTTCATCCTTTATTATTTATTTTGTTAGTTAAAGTACAACGGGTCTATTCTGCAATCTGTCGCATGCACACTGCCTTGTTACCTATGCACACTCTACTATCCCCTGTACAGTGTTGTTTAGTATTCGACATTTTCGAAAATAAGTGGCACCATTTTGAAATTTTTACATATTGTGTCAGCCAGAATAGACTTGTAACAGAGGGTTATTCTGAATAGAAATGTGAGAAGTCTTACAAAATATGAATAATAATTTCGAAAATATATCGAATTTATTGAGAACTGACACGCTTGGATACGCAGTCTGGTGGTCAAATATTGTACTAGGGGCCTGTAGTACTGTTTGAACTTATTACATATGTTCTAGTGTTGATTTTTTGTTAGAATGTTGATAGAAGTTGTGAAAAATACTTACTACGAGTTATCTCGTAGCCGGCGTCCTGGACAAAAGCACAAATTCTGGTCTATTCTGTACCTTTTGTGGTTAAAAAGATTTGGTTAATAATTATGGTTAAAAAGTAACAGTTTAACTAGGCGTTAAAATTTTAACCTTGTTTCTTATTCTGTATCTCAGGTTATAAGTAGGGTGACCAGATTTCAGTTGAGGTAAACCCTGAGATTGAAAAAAAGTTCTCACCTTCAAAATCCAAGTGATGAGCAAAAAAATGATCCTCAGTCCTCACCTCCAAAATCCAAGTGATGAGCAACAAAAAAGAAAAAAGTCCTCACCTCCAAAATCCAAGTGATGAGCAACAAAAAAGAAAAAAGTCCTCACCTCCAAAATCCAAGTGATGAGCAAAAAAAGGTCCTCACCTCCAAAATCCAAGTGATGAGCAAAAAAAAGGTCTTTACCTCCAAAGTACAAAACCGGAGGTTTTATATCAAAACCTGGAGACCTGGAGACTACGGTTAAAAGTATGTTGTGAAATTATCTACAAGGGACGTATTTTGCTAGTGTAAGTGTGGGTTTAATGTTAACAAGTGTTATGGTTGAATCGTGAATGAACAACGTTTAAATATAATAAATCTATATTGCGGAAATATACAATATTTATACATAAATAATATGGGTGCAGAAAGTAAATAATATAATATTACCATAACATGCAAATGTGTCAATATTTTTCTTTCTTTTTTTTTCTATATTATGATACTTCTATTATCAGGCTATTATTATTTATAAACAAACAGAGAAATAAAAATTTATAAGTGTACCTATCACAATTTTTTAAAAGTTTTAAATATTTACTTGCAATATATCGGGAAATCTTTTGGTTCTTCTCGGAATTTCAAAAAAACATTTGTAAAACGAGATATAGAAGTTTTAGACAAATGAAAATATTTTAAAATGTTTTTTCAGATAAATTAAAAGGAACACTCATATCACGCAGTTGCCTTTGTTTAATTCGAACTGATCTCCTAAAAAGCATTTGTATATATTTTATATTCATCTATATTAATTTTTCACTTATTAACCTCTTTTTGTTCAATTTGTTCAAGTAATAAATGGTTTAAAATAAACAGACTTGCCATGATTAATTCTAAAAATGGATTTTTTCTGGCTATTTGACGTTTAGAGGTTAGAATTACAGCTGGTTAAAAGTTAACACCATGTATTTGGAGTTAATATTCCAAATATAACCTACTGAATTAAACACATCGAGGTTAAATTTTTAACGCCATAGAGTTACAGAATAACAAAATATTACAAAGCGTGGATAAAAATGTTTAACTTCGACCTTGAGGTTAATTTTTAACTTTTTGAGATACAGACTAGACCCGACTACGAGTTATCTCATAGGTAGCAGTCAACGTGTTAAAATACAACTTTATCAACAAATAATAAAATTATCATGTTTTTTGTTTTTGATATTTACATCAATATCTTACAACAGGGGTGTCAAACACAATTGGGTTGCGTACCATTTTTTATACAAAAGAATACAATAATAAGCAGTGACAGAAAAGGGAGAATAGAAAGAAAGGGCGATAAAGAGCGAAAGGGAATGGGTGACAAGAAATATAACAGAAGGGCCACAAAAAAAATATTGAGGGCCGTATGTGACCCTATAGCATCATAAGTACGCCCCCGAACCATGAGTCCTGTATCGGCACTGTATTTGACCAACTCTATACTCTGTTCGGAATTAAGAAGTATTAATCACGCAATGTTCACGGGATAATTTCGTCGATCTCTCGTCGTTTGTTGGCTGTTAAGTCGTTTTATGCGACAGCCAATAGGGTAACGACTTCAATCTTTTAGTATTTATGCATTTTGAACAGGGTATAGTATGTGTGGGAAACCCTAGGTTTACTGGTTTCTGCATTTCTTTCGTCTTGAAAATATTAATCTTTAATCTATCTACTTTAATGCAACTAGAGTTTTAATTGCACTACAAATTATATAATACATAACCGTATTTACCTAAAACATACTGTAATCTTGGTACATATTTACTTTAATAACCCCAAACTCATATAGTATGCATTTGAGACAACAATATTTCACTAGCTTTTAAATTTTTAACCAGATTTAATTAAAAAGTTGGTAGATAAAGTAGCTAACATTAAAAACGCTTCACAGAGCCAAGTTCTCGTTAATTTGTTCAAAACTAATTCAAAATTTCGCGGCAGATTTATCATGCGTATAAAAAAACAAAATACGAGTTGAAAATGGTGAGATTTTTTATTTTTAAAAGATAAAAAAAAGTGTAATTCACTGAGTGTGGAAAAACTAAAGTTTTTGTCGATGTTTTTTATCATGCAGATTGCAGATTGTGGGATATTAAAAGTGCATTGAGAATATTAAAAATGCATTTATGCCAAAAAGATTTATGTTTGTTCTATTGTAATTATTATTTTATAAACTTTTGATTAATTTCTTCATTGTAATATTATCTTTTGATTTATGGAGCTTGAAACAAGTTATGTTTATGATACAACAGGGATTCAAAAACTTTTGTATTCAAATTTATTTTGCACTCGGCTTTCTCTTTAAAATCCGAAATTCAGGCTCTACCAATTTATAGTATGGCTATATTTATTATGGCTCCGAAACATGAACTTGAACAAATCGAGATCGACAGCATCTGACAGTTTTTTCAAATAATATATTTGCCGAATATTTGGTTCCATTGCAATTAATAGTAAATGGAGAACCCGCAAGAAGGAAGATAGCCGAGAACTGTACTTACGGTCGAGTATCACACAATATATAAGAGGTAGACGATTACAGTGGATAGAATACGTGACGGGAATGAAAGATATGATAAACAGATTCTGGGAACGGAAATTATTACCCGTTGACGAGTGGAAAGATCTCGCAAAAGATGGAGGAATCAGCTGCAGACACTTGGAGAATATCAGACCAATTCTGTAACTCAGTTACTATGATGATAGTAACTAAATTTGTCACTATGAGCAAGGTCAGTTACTATCATAGTAACTTTGGGGTATTTCGTATTCCGTAAGACAAAAGTTACTACAATATTTAGTAACATGTTACTATAAAAGTTCCTATCATAGTAACTAACAAATGCTGGTGTTTATAAGTAATAATTTAGTTCTTATGAAGATAAAAATGGCGGACATTTGATTTTAAGTATAATTTTTAGATAATAGAAAATGAAGAAGATTAGTAAAGAAAATTATATAAATTATATATATATATATATATATATATATATATATATAATTTTTAAAACACATGATATTAAGTTAGCCTTCAGCTCTGATAACAATAACAACCGTAATTTTTCCAAACTTAAAGCCGATATCCCAAAACTTGAAACTTCAAACGTCGTTTATGAAATACCGTGTAATGGGTGTAATAAAAACTACATAGGAACGACACAACAAATTTTAAAGAAACGCATTTACCAGCACAAAAGTGACGTTAGATTGAAACCCAATTGCACAGCTTTAGCGGTACACACTAATACGACAGGCCACATTTTTAATTATGAGAATGTCAAAATTCTTGATAAAGAAAGCCACATTCAAAAAAGGATGATCTCAGAGATGCTACACATCCATTCCTCTAAAGACAAATGTGTTAACAAGAAAACAGACACGGTCGGGTTAAATAAATCATATTTTAAACTAATTTCTTAGACATCAGCTGTTTGTCTTTTTTCTTGTTACATTTGGTCTTTAGCTTATCAGCATTGTGACGTCTGACTGTCTAGGTGTTATGCCAGTAACGGGCTTGCCTGCTCTGACACAACATGTCGCACTTCTACGTACACATAGTGGTCTAGCTGCTAAAATATGTTTAGAAGTTTTTAATTAGTTTTGGTTTTTTTAACTTTAGGTAAGTCTGTCCAGTTAAGAACACTTCCTTCCTTTTTGTCACACAGTTTTGTATGTCATATAATTTTTCTGTGACTCTTTGTACTTGTTTGTAATCTTTTCTAATGGTAATTTATATGAAAAAATTTTTTATTTCTCTCACAAAATGGTGCTAGGCGCCATTTTAAAATTTTTTAAATTTTTTTAAATTTTTTAACTGTTTTAACTTTTATTCATTTATTTATTATTATTTATTATTTTAATACTTTGTTTTAATCATCTATAATTCTTTAATGTTTTTTAACGTGATTTTTAAGTGTTTTTCACATTTTATTTATATTATATTTTTTTGAGACTGATTTATACAATTTTGTAAAATTGTATATTTTTTATTTATAGACTGAAGATGACTGGATGTCCCAGTCGAAACGTCTCATAAAATTATTATTTTGTAATAATATTTTTTAATATAATTTGACGAGTAAATAAGAACTATTATTTCTCCTTATATATATATATATATATATATATATATATATATATATATATATATATATATATATATACATAATATGCATGTATGAGTATAGGGTAAATGTTTATATTGCAGGAGATGAAATATATTAAAGATCAAAAAGTATTTTCCAATTCCTCATTTTTTTACGAGTCTTTATTTAAATTATTAAAAAAAATTGAGTGAAACCATGGAAACGAATGACATTTATTAAAAATTCTAATACTTTTTTACATATTTTGAAGACAAAACAAATAAATAAATGGGAAATATTTATTAAGAATGACAAAAAATTAAAATGCAATAAAAAGGACATTTTATAATGACAATCAATTTAATTTAGAATTTTCAATGTGAGTATGATTTACAAAGCTTAAACAATATGACCAAAAGTCCGAATTAATAGATAAAAAATACTAGATTTCAAAATCTAGTTCCGCCTAAACGTTTGGAATATCCTATATATGCTGTTCACTTTTGTAAAAACAAACTAAGAAGAAATTTTGATTTCAGTAGTTTGCACCTTTAAAATTGTATGTCAGGTTGGTATTAAAAAATGGTAAGTCAATGGAGCCTATAGGTCTGAGTAATTGTTTAAAATTAAAAAATTAAAAAAATTAAAATTAAAGTTAAAAAAAACACTCCACTCTTCTTCATTGCAAACACCGAGAAAAAAAAAACAGTTTAGTAAGCCTTTTGCCCGGAAACCTATTTCTGTCTCTGTATACAGTGGCTCCTGCTTTCGAAATTAAACACTCTAAAGGAACTGACGTCGCTACTACAAAAAAGAATTTCTGAGCAAATTTATATAAGTTACGGAAGTCTTCATATCGTCCCAAACCAGTAACGGATTGGATTTCAGAGGTGAAACTGGATTTTTCAAATACAATGAATCAGTTTCATGTTCATGTTCAGTTTTGTTAGAACCCCGTTGGCCTGTGCCCTGATTTTAGTTTCCTTTTCCCATGTGCAATGTCAGTATGTTCCAGCAACGACCTGGTTGCTGAAAAAAAAAAAATGATTCGATACGATACTGGGTTAAATGTAATGATATTAGTAAAGTATCGCAATATTAGTATCGATACTAAAATCACGATATCGAATGAAAAATATCGATACTGTTATCGTATCAGTAGTATCGGAACATCCCTATGTAGAACTACTGCACTGACCAAACAAAATTTATTTAATAAATATCTCTGCTGTTATTTTTTATTATTTCTATGTTGACATTGTTTCCGAGAAATCTTAACACATCTAACACCCTTTTCACAAATGTAATATAAAGCTACAGACATAAAAATTCATATCGGTAGAAATAAAAGCGAAAGGGAAACACATGACTCCATAGTTACAATATGAAAATAGGGTAAAATGAAATAAAACGAATAAAATGTAACCTGAACTCTCCTGAAAATAAACGTGAATGAGAAGAAATAAAACCGTCTCTATGGTTAAGAATATGAATGAAGAAGCAAAATCTTTGAATATATGATTTTATGCGTATCCTTTTATGGAAAACATACGTGAAGGTATGTCCTGAATGTGATTCAGACGTTGGAAATATTTGAAACGTGTATTCCATTTGGGTTTAGCTTAGAACATATGTGGAAAAGTTATGTAACAGAAATCGTACGCTGTGGAAAACGATCTCTTTATTCAAAAAGATTGCATTGTATTCTGAATATGGTCAGTACGAAATATAAAGGTAGAAGTTAAACCAGACGTTTCAAACTTTTTTGAGGAATGTAACACTAGAAATTCGTGAATGCTAAGAATGATAAATGGAAACTTGCTAGTCATAGTACTCTGGGGATTATGTTGTTAAGTTCAGATAGAGCTTAAGAGGATTCTGCACTATTTACCTAAGGGAATCATTACATTTATAAATAATTCATAAAGAGTAACAAATTTAAAAATCACTGGTGGCCATAAGTATGTAAACTTTTTATTTTTCCTAATAAAAATAAAATTATTACAGATATTTTTTTTTCTTGTAATTTGTATATAATCCGAGAGAAAAGAAAAAGATTTTGCAACAATTATTTTTACCTATTCAGTATATTACATTGAAATTTTAAAATGCGCCTGGCCTATAAGTATGGTAACTTTATCAAACATGCTCTACTATGCTATAACCAGTTTATTGAATTGAAGATTAGTATAAAACTTACTCATTATTGTATTGACGTGTTGTATGGTACCATGCCACAGAAAAAATATTATTCTTGCGATGACAAACAAAAAATATTCAATCATACCACAGTGGCAATAAACAGTGTGACATATCTAAACTTTTAAAGATACCAAAAGCAGTGATGGGCGCGTAAGTTACATGATGTAAGTTACCTCATTGTTGACGCGTAAACAATTGATGTAAAGTAAACACAAAAACTCTTGTAAACAATGTAAACAACGTAAACAATGTAAACAATGATTTAGACATGCGCACTTGTTTTGAATTAAAGAACCTCATTTTCAATACATTTTTATAAATAATAAAATTTTAATGAAACGATTTTAAAGGAAAAAGTAAGTATATAAAATTAAGACAAGCCAATATACATATTAATAAAAATCGAATTTGCATCATTATACAGGTGTTAAATACAAATTAGTAAATATGAATATGAAAAATAAAAAAGTTTTTTCTTTAAAAAATTCAGTCTAATTTTTTTAATAACAAAATACATTAAATTTCACCTTTAAGAAAATCAAACTATATTTTTTAATAACGAAAAGATTCATTGCAAATTTTGCATAACGCCCTATATTTTCTTTCATTTTCTTTAATTAAAACAAAACCTAGTTCTTCAGAACTATTCCTTCGGTTTCTTCCCACCATTTTTTAAATACATTTATTGTTTTAAACTGAATATACTTGTTCATTAACTCTCTATTATTCGTATTAAATAACTAAAACTAACCTCACTATTTGACACTTTACAAAGTTTACATTGTTTACATTGTTGACAAGTTTACCAATTGTTTACATAAGTTTACACGTAAACGTAAACAATTAAAGTTTACGTGTAAACGCCCATCACTGACCAAAAGGTACGATTTCAAAAATTATAAAAATATTGAATGATAGAGAAGGACGTTAAAATAAAAAGTGGCCGACCTAAAACAACACATCAAGAGTAGATAAAATTATTAAAATAATTTCAACATGTGATCCGAAAAAGACATCTAGACACATTTCTGAGAAAATCTTAGACAATTTTAATATTTCATTGTCAAATCGTACTATAAGAAAGATACTGAATAATAGTCCCCCATATTATTTTGTAGAGTAGCGGTAAAGAAGCCACTTATTTCTATGAAAAATAGAAGGGCTTGGTTGGATTTTGCTAGCGATCATTTGGAGTGGTCCATTAATAAATGAAAAACGGTCCTTTGGAGTGATGAAAGCAAATTTAAACTGTCGGGAGTGATGAAAAGAAGTATGTAAGGCGTCCAAAGGGTGCGAGATACGACAATAAGTACCAGATTCCCACTGT
Organism: Liopterus haemorrhoidalis; assembly: GCA_963971575.1. Taxonomy (NCBI): domain Eukaryota; kingdom Metazoa; phylum Arthropoda; class Insecta; order Coleoptera; family Dytiscidae; genus Liopterus; species Liopterus haemorrhoidalis. The sequence goes on along the minus strand of OZ020619.1, from coordinate 29,788,756 downwards.
CAAACATGGCGGAGGCTACATTAAGGTTTGGGGATGTTTTGCTTCAACTGGAACTGGTCCAATAATAAGAATCGATGAGATAATGGATGGATTTAATATAAACCTATTCTAGAGAGTGCGATGCTTCCATATGCAGAAGAAGAAATGCCCCTGAGGTGATTATTTCATCAAGACAATGACCCGAAGCATTCGTAAAATTTGATAAAACATTGGTCTTTACATAAAAACGTACCGATAATGAAATGGCCATCTCAGAGTCCTGATCTTAATCCAATCGAGTACCTTTAGGAGCATTTAGATAGGCAAATTCGCAAAAATACAGCTACCAACAATGAACAACTTTTTAAAATTATAGAGCAAGAGTGGAAAAACATCCCTCGGCTAATTACTAATTTAGCAGATTCGATGCCAATAAGATGTTTTTCTGTGATTAAAGCAAAAGGGTTCGCCACCAAATATTAAAGAATTATCTTAATTTTTAGTTACAATTTATTTTTGAATAAGTTTCTATACTTTTTGACCAAATAAATATCATTTATGTTGAATTATTTCTTTCATTTCATATTATCATATTATCAGTTATAGAATAAATATATATTAAAGTCCTATTTACTAAATTAATTTTGATATATTAAATACATAAGCATATTTCAAGTTGAATTTATATGAATAAAACCAAAGTTTCCATACATATGGCCAACACTGTATGTACGAGGGTGAGTCAAAATTTATCTACACTTTTAGGTTTAACATGTACATCATTTTTCTATATAGTCTTCTCCCTTTTCGATGCACTTCGTCTAGCGATTGAGAAGCTTGCGTATTTCTAGGAAGAAGGTTTTCGGTAGGCCGCGATGCCAGTTTTGCACCGCTTTTTGCACGTCAAAATCTGTGGAAATCGAGTTCGTTGTAGATGATTCGATGGGCAGAACCATGAGTGATGAACGAAGACGCTACCTCACCGATGGTAACTCGCCTATCTGCCAGAACTATCTCTCGAGCTTGCTGAATCTTGTCATCCGTGGTAGATGTTGACGGGCGTCCTGCTCCCACTTCGTACGTTACACTTGTCCGGTCACTTTTAAACTTCTTGATCCATGAAAAAACACCTTTACGTGATAAGGCACTCTCCCAGTATTGTGATGAAGCCCCTTTCATACCTTCGGATCAGAAAAATTGGATCATTGCTCATTGTTTTTCCTTGGTGCAAACTGCTAATGAAGCGGATATGTTTACATTGTAACCACAGGAAGGGAATTGATGCGGTCGGGGTCAAATGGCGCACATGTGACTATAGTCGTACCAACTCTAAGGCTGCGGTTACAGTGGAAGCATGTTCGCCCGAAGTACACTTCGGGAATATTCGCACGTATTCAAACGAGTAGATAGGTGGTGTTTAGTTCTAACAGTTTCGAGCGATTGATACGCTTCTACTGTAACCACACATCCGTATTTCTACACGCTTGAATCTGTCGACCGAATGCGGTCGAGTACGAGCGTAGTAGACTTCGGGCGAACATGCTTCCACTGTAGCCGTAGCCTCTAAGCATGCATGCATAGAAGGCAGAATGATAACCTTAAAGGTGTGTTAATTTTTGACTCCCCTCGTATAACAGACACAACGAATAACCTATATCTTTACACTCATCTTGTTTGGTTTGGATATATTCAATACGAGGGAAGTTCCTTTTAGTTCGTTACATTTTGCCCAACGATATTTCAGCTTGTTTAAGGCTTCCCAAAAATACGATTTCCAGAACTCTGCCAAATAGGCTGTTTCAGCGATGTTCGTCTCGTTCGATGCGAATCTCTTTCCAGCGAGCAATTTCTTCATGTTTTGAAAGAGAAAAAAGTCGCAGGGGCCAAAACTGAAGAATGAGGTAGACAAGGAAGCAAATCGTAGCACAATTGGATGAATTTGATCGTTGCAATTGTGGACGAGTGAGCTGATGTATTGTCAAGGTGCAACAGAACATTTTTTCTACGACAAATGGGGCCACTTTTTCATCAATTCAGCGCGTAATCGATCCAATAAAGTGGCATAATATTGTCCTGTGAACGTTTTTCCCTTTTCCAGATAGTTGATGAAGATTATTCCTTGCGAATCCCAGAAAATCGTGCCACAATGGTGCGGAAGAGTATAATTTTTGCCTCCCGTGCGTACACATGCTCGTGTCGTCTCAAACTGAAGGTCGCGATAAATTGTAGTAAGTATTAACCGTACATCTACGGTAGGGTGACCATTCGCATTTCGCGGGACGTCCCGCATTTTGATTTGTTGTCCCCAGGGCCGAATTTTGCTCTGTACTTATATTTGGGAGGTGAAGACCTTTTTTTTGCTCTTTACTTATATTTGGGAGGTGAGGACCTTTTTTTTGTTTGCTCTTCACTTATATTTCGGAAGTGACGACCTTTTTTTTGCTCCGTCCCGCATTGCCGTCTCCAAGAAAATGGTCACCCTAATCTACGGTCTATAACGATATGCTATTACCATGTGCCTCCGACTATTGTACAAGTAGCAGTAAGCGTTAGGAAAGTCTTCATTTCGTTACGCTAGATTTTCGGAAGTTACCCTACCATAACAGCTGCAGACTGACGTATTACACGTAAAAAAAGGTCAACACGAAAAGGTATTCCCATTTTCCTTGTTTGCGAACACTTATTAAACCTGTTACATTTAACATGGTTTTCGTCGAGTTCACTGTTGATTCGCTTTGCAACTATCTGGAACCAAACATGTCATAATAGTACGGCATGCCTATATTCATATATCAGTCACAAACCTTGCTGCTCTGTCATAGACGTCAATTTTATTTTTCATCTCGTCTCAGAAAATTTAATAATCGCTTCTATCATTTTCAAGTTTTTTAAAATTCCCACAAGTCTAGTTCTCGGAATATATACTAGAATATTCTAATATTATTTCCTAAAATGTACAGAATTTTATATGAAAAGCATCCTTTGTAACGTTGTCAAGCTATATTTCTGCAACACATTTTGTTTTATTCACTTTTGCTGCTGCTGTTTCAAACAAAAAAATCATAATCACAGTTGTTGTAACAAGTTAAACTTTTCGAAACAGGATTTAAATGAACCACTGAACTTGTTTGTAGTTGTATTTTGTATCGGTCATTTGTCAAAATGTCACTTAATGCTATAGAACAGCGGTTCCCAATCTGTACCAATCGGAATTAATGTATATGAAGTCCTAAATTCAGGGCTGCCAGGTACGAAAGTATTTGAAGAATTTAGACTGATCCTCTGTAAGATTTCTAAAGAAAATTTCCTTTCAAAGTTTCTCGCAGTCAAAAGGGGAAGTACCCAGTGTTGTCGATTGTGTTTGTCTCTTCGGTACTTCGGAAAGATTGCTGTAGTTAGTGCTGGTATCAGTATCGGTGCCGGTTTTACCGATGTGTGTGTAAAAGGCTACAGTAGTTAGAACCGGTGCCGGTGTCGGCGTTGATCTCGTATTCTGGTGTCAGAGCTGGGATTATTTGAAATATTTTATTTCAAATACTTCAAAAAATGCTGTTGGTATTTGGGTTTGCAAATATTGTACTTTTTCCGTAGTATTCATATTTGGTAATAGTTGTTTGAAAACATCAGTATTTGAAGTACTTTTGAAGTATTTAAAATATTTCCTAGTATTTCCAATATTTCCCTTGGACATATTTCAAATATTTACCTAGTATTTCAATTATTTCCCTAGTATATATATTCTTTATTGCCTAGGCCGTGCGGCGATTATTTCCCTAGTACATATTTAAAATATTTCCCTAGTATTTCAAATATTTACTTAATATATATTTGAAATATTTCCTAATATTTAAAATATTTCCCTACTATTTCATACTTCTAGTTCTATTTTCTAATCATTCGACTAGGAAATCAAATATATTAATACCATACCAGAGACCAGTGGCGCGCCAACGAAATTTTCCGCCCGGGTGCAAGACTTTATTTGCCGCCCCAACGTAAGTCGACAATAAAATTAAACAACGATTGACGAGGCTTTTTGCCGCCCCCCAAAATTTCCGCCCGTGTGCGGTGCACTCCTTGTACCCTCGGGTTGGCGCGCCTCTGCCAGAAACTGAGGTATTTAGACAGAACCTTTCTAAATTTTCCAAAAAGAGTATAAAAACTGACAGTACCTGATAGTCAAAAAATCAGCTGTGGCCACCACAGGACCGACCGCCATCATAAAGTACTTATATAAATTACATTCTAGCAGCAGAGTAGAAATACCTTGACCTAATATTTTCTAACAGAGATATTATTTATCATGACCATGGAAACGTTACATATAAATATGAAAAAATCAGCTGTGGCCACCACAGGACCGACCGCCATCGTAAAGTAGTCGTATAAAATACATTCTAGCAGCAGAGTAGAAATAACTTGGCCTAATATTTTCTAACAGAGATATTATTGGTCATGACCATGGAAACGTTACATAAAAGTATGAAAAAATTGAGACTTGAAAAATTTTACAAAAATTTGTCGAAATTTTTCGTTTTATCAAAAAACGTCTCAAATAAAAGTTATTAGTTATTGCATTTATAGCAACTTTTGTTCAATAATTTTTTTCGAAATATTTTTCTGTTGCTAAATATTCACAAAAATCTTAAAATCGATACGAGTAAACTCCCATTTCTAGTCAACCGATTTTTACCAAAAGTTGATCAACTCGTGACATTGATGTCAAAAGCTTAAATATGCAGTTTCATAAAAATCCTTTCAGCCTAATTTGCTCTGCACGTGTACACAGACGGACAGACAGACAGACGGACAGACAGACAGACAGACGGACGGACAGACCGACAGACATCATGCTAAAAATAGTCAAAACGTTATGTAGGGACCTCAATTCGTGGAGATCCATTGAAATCTCGAAATGTCAAAATCGGTATGATCACAATACCTCCCTTATATATGTTGACGGTCGGTAAAAATTGAGACTTGGAAAAAATTTCGAAAAATTTTACAGAAATTATTCAAAATTTTTCGTTTTATCAAAAAACGTCTCAAATAAAAGTTATTATTTATTGCTTTTATAGCAACTTTTGTTTAATAAATTTTTTCGAGATATTTTTCTGTTGTGAAATATTTTCAAAAATCTTAAAATCGACACGAGTAAACTTCCATTTTTAGTTAACCGATTTTTACCAAAAGTTGATCAACTCGTGCCATTGATGGCGAAAGCTTAAATTTGAAATTTCATAAAAATCCTTTCAGCCGAATTTGCTCTGCACATGTACACAGACAGACGGAGAGACGGACAGGCAGACGGACGGACAGACAGACCGACAGACATCATGCTAAAAATAGTCAAAACGTTATGTAGGAACCTCAATTCGTGGAGATCCATTGAAATCTCGAAACGTCAAAATTAGTATGATCACAATACCTCACTTATATATGTTGGCGGTTGGTAAAAAAGGATGTACACAGTGTTCTATTTCGCTTTCCTCTTCGAACTTTCTTCTAAGGTACTATAATCCAAGAAGTCACAATTTGTGTCGAAGTCACAATTGCACATTCGAAGACGGCGTGTGGGAAAGACTACAATGGTTAGAGCCGAAGCCGGCGCCAACACTTGTTTTGCCGGTGCGTGTTAAAAACTACAATTATTACGGTGCTTTCACGCACATCAACTAAATACAATAAAATCAAATGGATGCTTTTGCACATAGAGCAGCCCACCAGAATTTCTAATCAATTGAAGTAATAATTTGCCGGTAATTGACGAGAATTTGCCGAGAATTTAGACTGATCCTCTCTAAGTTTTCCAAAGAGTGTGTAGAAACTACTCAGTGTTCTCTTTCGTTTTTCTTTTTCGATACTTTATGGTACTTAAGGTACAATAACCTAAACAGATAGCGTCAGTTGACAGCAGCACACATGTCTGCAACCGGAAAAAGCGCCAGTGTGAAAACACCCAACTGACGAAAGAATTTTGTTGATTGTGCCTAGCAAAATCGGATTTTATCGAATTAATAGATTAACACAAAAACTGGATATTGTGAATCTGTTAAATTTTAATTAAATTCAACCTCAATATCGATCATAATAATATTGTTTGAAAAAATATAAATGTCATTGTTTAACAGCATTCCATTTCCATCAGTGCAGTATTGTGAAATGTACTCTAATAATAGTATTATCCAATCCATATAAAAAATCACTGATTATCAAATAATGGACGTTTCTACTATAGTTGTCAACGATGCATTGATTCCATAATGCAGTTACAATTAAAACATACCGCAGTGATTAAAAACATAATAAACAACATTCACGTGATACATTTTTATGATGAAATAAAATAGATACAGGACAGTTGATAATTTACATTTGAGATTGACAATAATGGTATATGATATGTCATTTTTATTTATATATTTAAATTATTATTCTGACAATATGTTATTTGCATAGTTTTTCATAATTTAATACATAATATTTCAATGAACTAGTTCGATCGTTTTGATCATGACTAATGATTAGTTCAAAAAGCTATGTAAGTATTTTAAGAACATTTTAGAACAACTGAAGAGTGGAAATAGGAAAGACTAAAGGCGCCAGTATTTAAATTTTGCATTATTAAAAGTTTCATCCCTTTGAAGTAAACAATCTTTCACGTATTATATCCTTATTCTGTGCCACAATGTCTATTTAGCTGTGTTATGTTAAAATTCTAGGTAATGCCGGGTTTACATTGGTAGAGTAAAAGAGCTAGTAACTAGCGCAAGTAACTAGCAACTAGATACTATCCCTGTGTAAACAGTTGACATTGTGACTAGTAGAGTACTAGCTGCCAGTAGTTGGGCTAGGATAGCAGCTAGCTCGTCGACGTATTTACTAGCTACTGTCTTTTCCCCCACTACGCAAAATTGATTCATTTTAAATTGGCGGCAAGCGGTAACCTGTCATAACAAATAGAAAAAAACCCATATCAGGTAAGTTACAATTTATTTACATAAATTGCGTAACATTGACTTATTAATTGATGATTTTTGAAATCATCTGTGAAATAACTGCCTTTGACACACGAAAAAGATGTTGTAGACCAGTGTTTCTCGACCAAAAAAGCACCTGGACCAGAATAATATATAATTTTCTAACGCGGACTACTAATAATATATTTAATGTGCTACTAAACACATTTATTTTATTTGTAGAAAATCACAGAAAGTTGACAGAAAATAAACAAAATATAAACTATTTACATAAAAATTGTGCAAAATAAATTAAAAATAAAACTGCAAAAAACACATATAAAAACTCGCGAACCACTAAAATTTTTCTGGGGACCACTGGTGGTCCGCGGACCACCTGTTGAGAAACACTGTTGTAGACTACAATAACTATTTCCTGTGGCTAGGAAATAAAGCGTTAATTCCAATTTTATTTTTGCTGGAATCGCATCCCTTATTAGTGTATCAGTTCGTTGTATTAATGGACTAACTAAATTTAATAGCCTATTAAAATCATCTGGTGTCATTCTTAAACACAGTCTGTACTCTTTTTGATCTTCCACGGCTAATTCACGAAATAGAGGGACTGATGCGCCATGGGTAGTTCTTCTATCAATCCATTTTTGTTTAGGCTTATATTCTGTACCGAATACTTCAATAAGACAATCAATTATTTCCTCCACAAGAAATGATATAATTCAAAATACCACTTCTTTAATGGCATCACGTCGGCGACGACGTATATCCACATTCATAAACTATTTTTTGCAAAAAGATAATTTCACTACAAAATCACAGTGAAGATGTCAAATGTGTTTTGACACTTACTATCCAGAAAATAAGATATGTATGTCAATTGCGTATGAACACCTACTATCCTGAAAATAAGATAGTAGAGTAAAGCGCGTAGTACTTGCGCTAGTTACTAGCTCTTTTACTCTACCAATGTAAACCCGGCATAAAAGATATGTATGTTATAAGATGACAAAAAATGACGAATATTTTCACCGCCAGCAGAGCTGGGAATATTTGAAATAAAGTATTTGAAAAAGTAGTTCGATTAGTTTCTGAATTTTAAAATATTGTATTTTAAATACCTCAAAAAATGCTCTTCGTAATTTTGGTTTTGCAAATACTTTCTCTGTGATATTTATATTTGATGTATGAAAACATCAGTATTTGAAATACTTCCTAATATAATACAAATTCAAATATTTGCTTGTAATTCAAATATTTTCCTAGTATTCGAAATATTTTCTTAGTAATTAAAATTTGTCCTAGTATTACCAAAATTCCTTAACTTTCCCTTTTATGCCATACTTCTTCTTCTTCTTCTTCTTCTTCTTCTTTGGTCAGTTTGACCTTTGGCCTCACTCACATAAGCCCTCCATCTCGATCTATTCATTGTCAAGTCTTGCCAAGTACCTTGTATACCAATACTTGTCAGATCTTCGGTTAGCTGATCTCTCCACCTCTTGCGAGGTCTTCCCACTGGTCGACGGGTATTCAATCTTCCTTCTCATATGTTCCTAACCATTCTGTCCTCCATCATCCTCATAACGTATCCTATCCACTGTAATCGTCTGGTCTAAGTTCTTGGGTGATACTTGGCCTTGAGTATAGTTCTCGGATATCTTTGTTCTTACGGATTCTCCATTCACTATTAATTTGAATGGGACCAAAGATTCTGCGTAATATTTTATTTTCGAAAACTATGAGGTGTTGTCGATCTCGCTTTGTTAAGGTCCATGTTTCGGGGCCATACATAAGTACGGGGCGTACTATAGCTTGGTATAACTTGATCTTGGTGCTCCTCGACAAGAGTTTCGTTTTGAAGAGGGGACCAAGTGCAAAATACGATGCATTAGCAGCTTTAATTCTATTCGTAATTTCTTGCTGTATCATATTCACCTGATTTACCATGGTGCCCAGGTATTTGAAAGTAGTAACTCTCTCAAAAGTGTTGTCATTAATTTTTAAATCGGTCGTGTTCTCATGACTGCGTCTACTAACAATGAGATACTTGGTTTTTTCATTACTGATGATGAGTCCTATTTGACGAGCTTCAACATCAATAAGGTTAATATTACGTCTTCAACCTTATTTGAAATAATATCCAGGTCATCTGCATACCCTAAAATCTTGTGGTACCCATGAGCTCTAGACCACGTTGGTTGGTATCTTGGGCTTTTCGTAACACCATCTCTAGCACGTGGTTGAACAGCAAAGGTGAGGGGGGTCTCCTTGTTGGACTCCAGTATACACATTTCAAAATCCCATTGTGATGATATTTTCATTTTCCTGTTCTTTGCCATGTTGTCGTTAATTTTCTACGTTTTATTTGTCCCTTTTCTCTTCTAATTTCTAAACTTCGAACTGAAGAATTCTTTCAGTTTCTCTTCTCTTTCATTCCATTTTCAATCTATTTTAATTTTCTTATATGCTACTTTTGCGAATTTTCCTTTTAATTGTTGCTCTTTAGCTATTCCGCATAATTTTGTTTGTATTTATATAATAATTTAAATTTTAATTGCTGTTTAAGATGTTGTAGACCTTTTAGAGCCAAATGTAAAAACTGAGTAAGGCTTGCATGTTAGTCACATTACATTCTAACGTTGGTAACTAAATTAACCAAGTATGGAATACGTACAATCTTAACATAAATATAATACAATATATTAACATAAATTTGCTATACAAAATCTTTAAACATTACAATTCAACAAATTCATTAAATTTTATTTAAATTCAACGTTCATGGCTTAAACGGCAGAATCTATAGTAGACAGACCTTCCTGTAATTATTATAATTCCGAGCGTTTATGAACGAGTTTTTGCACGGCTAACTAACCTGCTTTCCGGCGCGAGTTCCGGTTATATTGAGACCGCCACAGTTGCATTTCTCTCCTTTTATTCAACACATGCAGTGAATCTCGAGTGGTTATCTCTAATGATGTCATAGAGGCAAGGTCGTAGCACTCGTGAAATTCTGATCGGTCATAATTGCACTGTAATTGAGGGCTTGCATTGTGTAGCTTCCTCGCTGAAGACTGATGTGAGTTAATAAAAAGCATGGTCATCAGATCTTAATAGGGTAATCTGTAAGATTTTTATTATTAATAGTATTAATAGTGAGAAATGAAGAAATAAAATAAGAACGGTCGAAGTGGACTTTATGAGAAATTTACGGCATGAAATAGAAGTGACCTCAACGTTACAAATTATTATGAAGCAAATACAAAAAATTCGACACTCAAGCAAGAATTACAATTTACTTAATACAAATTAAATGAGATGGCTAGGGCATGTCCGTAGAATGGGATATGAATTAATAACCATAGCAACTCACGAAGCGAGACAACTCACAACTCCAAGATTGCGACTCGCTCGCGAACCTTTGGACTGACTGGACGTAGACTAGACAGCATATTGTGCACAAATGAGACGAGGTTGAGTTTAAAATCTCTAGATGCTGTGTTTCTGTTCCCAAGCCTATCTCTTGATGTAATGCTAATAGGATTTTCGCTGTTTAGAGAAAAGTGATTAGAGTTATTGCAGGTGTTCCTTTTCACGCTGAGTGTCGTGACCTTTTTTTGAAATTTAAAATAATGTCCCTACCATCTTTATTTATATACGAGTGCCTTATATTCATATATGAACATACTAGCACGTATAGTACCTTTAGTGCGCAACACACGCAGGACACGCGCTCTTAAAACATTATACGTTCTGATTTTATTCGTCTCAACAAATCCAGAAACGCTTCGAACTATTTCTCTATTCGTTTCTTCAACTTATTACCCATGAGCATTAGATCATCGCCTTTCAATGTTTTCAAAAAGACCATAAAAAATATGTTAATTAGCAATCCAATATATATTTTCGAGGAGTTTAACAATATTAGTTTCAAAATGTACCACTAGTTATAATATATTATCTATGTTATTTTATGGGTTTTGCCATGTTATGTATCATGTAACAATCTGACTGACTAAAAGCTGTATAATGTACAAGTTTACTTGGTCAATAAAGAATTATTATTATTGTGGAGTCGAGTCACAATACATCTTCTTGTTGTCTCTTGCAGATTTCTTTCCAGATTTTCTTATATAACGCAAAGGTTGTAATAGCTGTCCATTTGACCTCACTTATTGTCGCTTGCCTCATTTTTTTCAAAATCTTTCATCTTAAAGCCGAGCAAATATAGATCTTCTACATACAAGCCCATGTTACCTCAATGCTTTTTGGAAATTGCCAAATTTCGATCTTTTGCTATATCCAAAACTCCAGCGATATTCGACCTAGCCGTGCAATGTCTTCAGATAGCATTTAAATATAATTGCACAAAAAAAAAAATATATACTGGCTAGAGTATAAAAATCTCTAGGATGGGTAACTAATGCCCAAAATTTTATTTTAACAATATGCACTATCATGTAGTCTTCGTTCAGGTGGGCAGTATTTATTATTACAGCCTGTTTAGATATCAACAAAAATATTTGTTTCTGTAGACTTGTTTTATGAACATTGTGAACATACTTCCCAATACTTCCTATTTTCTATTAAAATGGTTAAATACTTTTTTACTAGCCATAAAGTATAACTCCACAAAACCCTCAACATCAGGAACAAATAACCAATCCCAAGATTCGAATAAAAGGCCCTTAAACCAGACATCGCTTTCAGATTTGAGCGACCAAGACTTGGAAACAAAAAACAGACCTAAACGAACAAATCTCAGAAAATCGAGGCAACTGAAGAAAGCCAGGTCTTTGAGCCCTAAATACAGAGTTCCAACAGGAACCTTCGACAAACAGCTGAAACAACAAATAAACGACAACCCCGATCATTTCGTACTAACCTATGAAGAACTGTCGGATTTCTATGAAAACTCGCAAGGTGTCCCCGACCCTCTAACTGTTTCAAAAGACTACACAAATGAACCTCATAGATTGATAGATATGATAGACGAACTTAAACAAAACTGTACAAGAACTATGAAAAGTAAAATGACAAGAATAACAAATAAACTCAAACAACAAATAGAACGACAAGACGCAGAACAACAAGACTCAGACCGACAAGACGCAGAACAACAATACTCAGGACGACAGGACACAGACCGACAAAACTCAGAACGACAAGACATAGAACATCAAGACGACACCGACAACTTAAATAATAAAACTACATCACCAGCATGGATCTGATTCAGTGGAACTGCAACGGACTTAACGCACACAAAGGCGAACTCCAAAAACTTGTACAAGACATTAACCCAAAATACATATGCATTCAGGAAACCCGACTTCATGCACACCACACCACGAGTTTTTCCGGATATTCAACGTTCAGAAAAGACAGAACCAACCACAACAACGCCAGTGGTGGTGTTGCCATATTAGTGGAAAATGACAGGCATGCTGAAATACTAAATTTACAAACTGAACTTGAAGCAATAGCGATCATAACTTACATCCCTAAAAAAATCACAATCTGCAACGTGTACCTTCCGCCAAATCAAACTATACAAGAAAAAACAATGGAAGATCTGATAACGCAATTACCTTCACCCTATCTACTGGTCGGTGACTTTAACAGTCACAACACAATATGGGGCTCTAAATCGAACGACAGCCGTGGAAAAATGATAGAAAAAATATTAGACAACAATAACAACTTGGTTCTCATTAATGATGGTACGGAAACACATATTTGTACAAGAACAGGAAGTTTCTCAGCCATAGATCTGTCCTTTGCTGATACCAAACTAGCCCCTAGTATAACCTGGGATGTCATTTCCCATACCTACGGTAGCGGCCACTTCCCGATAAAAATATCCTTTCCTAACACAGCTCATCCATCCTCACCAAATTTAAAATGGAACACTAAAATAGCCAACTGGAAACTTTTCGCCGACATAATAGAGGGAAACCTGATTGTACCATACACAGACGACATTGACCAACATGTAGACTACCTTATAGGACTGATACAACAAGCAGCAAAAGAAGCAATAGGTGTCCAAAATACAACACATACCAGAAAAAGTGTACCGTGGTGGAATGCAGATTGCCAGAAAGCCGATAAACTTCACAAAAAACATTTAAATAAATACAAAAAACATAACACCCTTGAAAATTTCATAGAATTTAAAAAATCAAAAGCGATAGCAAGAAGAACGATCCTAGAAAGTAAGAAAAAATCCTGGATAAATTATGTATCGACGCTAACAAAAAGTACACCAACCTCTGAAGTATGGAATAAAATCAGAAAAATAAATGGAAATAAAAAAGCATTCCAGACCTCCATACTTATAAAAAATAACAATATAATCACAGCACCCCAAAAAATATCGGAAACTTTTGCTGAACAATTTAAGTATAATTCAAGCAACAACCACTACTCAAACAACTTCAAGCTTACCAAAGAAAAATCAGAAAGACAAGGCATCCAAATACAGGAAGACAACAACCCAATTAACGACCCGATAAACATGACAGAACTACTGCATATACACCAGACGCTCAAAAATAAAAGCAGTCCAGGCCCAGACGGAATTACTTACGAAATTATCAAGCACCTACCTCAAAGTGCCTTAGAATATTTGCTCAAAATCTACAATCAGATATGGACTAAAAACACATATCCACAAAGATGGCGAGAAGTTAACATAATACCGATTTTAAAACCAGACAAACCAAAAACTAACCCAGAAAACTACCGCCCAATCTCACTCTCCAATTGCATGAGCAAAATTCTCCAAAAAATAATAAACAACAGACTACTATGGTATCTAGAGACAAATAACATACTAAGTAATTCCCAATGTGGCTTTAGAAAAGGCAGATCAACCATGGACCTCATATCCCTATTAGAAACGGACATAAATTACGCCAGAAACAATAAACAGCATCTAATAGCGATATTCTTCGACATCTGCAAAGCTTATGACACAACCTGGAGACATCATATAATAAAGACGATGACACAATACGGACTTGACGGCAACATATTACAATACACAAACAATTTCCTGCAAAATAGACTCTTCAGAGTGAAAACTAATGGCTGCCTATCAAAACAACACATCCAAGAAAATGGAATCCCGCAAGGAGAAATCATCAGTGTCACTCTATTTCTGATCGCCATAAATACTATCATAAAGCATATCCCAAAACAAATAAAAATTCTACTATTTGCCGACGACCTTGTTATCTACTACAAACATAAAAACCTAACAAAATTGGAAAGCTTGCTTCAGGAGACAATAAATAACTTAGAGCTTTGGACAGAAACTACCGGTTTTAAATTTTCACCTGAAAAAACTAAGGGTGTACACTTCACCAGAAAACAGATACCGTACTTAAATTACAATATAAAAATAAATAATATAAAAATAAAATTTGTAGATAACGTAAAATTTCTGGGAATAACATTTGATAAAAAACTAACATGGATGCCACACATAGAGAGCTTGAAAAAAGAATGCACACAGCGCTTAAATATATTAAAAATATTAGCACACAACAAATGGGGAGCACAGTCAGACATATTACTATATCTATATACGACCCTAATCAGATCGAAACTAGACTATGGATGCATAGCCTATTCAACTGCAAAAAAAACACATTTAAACAAATTAGAGGTGATACAAAATGCTGCAATCAGAATTGCAACAGGAGCACTGAGAACTAGCCCAACAGATAGCCTCCAGATTGAAAGTGGAATACCACCACTAACCCTCCGAAGAACCCAAATTACTCTAAATTACATAACTAATTTAACCCGAAATACGAACAACCCAGCATTCCATGTCTATTTCCAAACAACAGAAAACTACCAAATCCCTCTTAGCATAACTCCTCTACAAAAAAATATTACCGAAACATTAAAAAAATTAAACCTAAAGTACCCAGATATCACACCAAACTACCAATATGAAATTCCTCCCTGGCAAATTATCCCGCCACAATTCAACACAGACCTTACCCGATATACAAAAAACGATACTTGTTCCGAACTATACCAGAAAGCTTTCCTGGAGATATGCGACAATAATAAAGATGCAGTAAAAATTTTCACTGATGGTTCCAAAAGTGAAAATGGCACCGGCGCAGCTATCATTGTGGACAACAACAGCCACAAATACCATCTGCCGAATATGGCAACGATCTACACCGCAGAAATTTATGGTTTATGGAAGGCATCTGACATAGCGAAGGAAGAGGCTAGAGAAGGTAAACAAATAGTCATTTGCACCGACTCCCTTAGTGCAATACAAGACCTCAAAAAACAATACAGAAGGAATCCATTAATTCAGAAAACCCAAGAAAACCTGCACAAAGCCATCGAGAAGAAAACCAAGGTTCAAATTGTCTGGATACCGTCCCACAAAGACATAACCGGCAACGAGAAAGCTGATGAAGCGGCGAAATCAGCTCTGCAACTTCCCATCACAGAGACCACCATCGCAGCAGATGACTTCAAAACCATAGTAAAACAGAAAATCAGAAACTATTGGAGCAACATATGGGAGAAAACTACCGGAAACAAATTAAAAATCACGAAACCAGACATTGGAAAATGGCCAACAATCGGTGCAAGACGGGACCAGATTGTCATAACGAGGGCACGTATAGGACACACCATCTACACACACAAACATTTATTTGATAAAGAAACCGCTCCAACATGTGATACATGCCACACTCAAATAACTGTTGAACATCTCATCACCCAATGCATCAAATACAGACAAGAAAGAATAAAACACAATATACCTAACGATATTAAAACTGCTCTCCAAAACAACATCACAACTATCACAAACACATTAAACTATCTTAAAGACATTAACCTGTACCAGCAAATCTAAATTTAAATACTTGTTACCATATTTTATACATATATATCATGTAAATACTATAGAAATACTCAATATGTAAATACTGTAATTAGAATTAAGAAGTGCTAATGACACCACAGTTGAAGCACTATAATTTAAATAAAAAAAAAAAAAATAAAAAAAAAAAAGTATAACTGTAAGACTTTTTTTTTTTTGTCGACAAATGTATTCTAATGTAAAGTTTTGAGTTCACATTAAATGTATGGACCATATGAAGCAGCCCAATTAAAACGCTACGAAATATTTTATATTGTCAACTCACGGCGCCCCACTTGTATAGCGCCTTTGTGAGGCGCATAACTTGGGGCATCCCAGCTTAGGATTAAGAAAGTAATAATAATAATAATATTTTTATTTAAGTTGAGGTACAAAATATACATAACTTATGTCATAATATGATCACTAATCAAACTTTACAGAATATGGTCTGCTACCCCTTTTAAATCTAAGTCCATGTATTCCTGTATACTATAGACAGCTTTTTTTATAAGAATCATTTTTAAACACTTCTTAAATTTTGCTGTGTTTAGCCTTTGTATACATTCGGGCAATTTATTGAAAAGTTTTGCTCCAATATAGCTAGGAAAATTTTTTGTCACCTTGTATTTCACTAGTTGAATACGAATATCATTTTTATGTCTAGTATTGTGATCATGCAGGGAATTATTTTTTGGGAACATTCTGATATTTTCTTTGATATATATTAGTAAATTTAAGATGTATAGCGATGGAAAAGTTAAAATATCAAGCTCCGAAAATAATTTCCTACAGGATTCCCTTCTACCGATTTTGCAAATAATTCGTATCGACCGTTTTTGTAGTTTGAAAATTCTGATCCAATCCACAGAATTTCCCCGTAAGTAAGTAAGTAAGTAAGAAATATCTTCCCATTAAATAAGTTTCTTGCATATTTATAAAATTGCATCGCAATAATGGATTGTTCCTACGTTAGTTCATACAACGCTTGAATATTAAATTTCACATATGATATGTACCTATAATTTTGAAGTTATAGAAGTTTTTTATGTTTTATATCACAATGTTGAATCATGGTACCTGGATAATGATTTTGTTTGTCTACAATGATTTTCTTTCTACACTTATAAGGAAAAATCAACTTTTCTGAACTCATGGATATTTAAATAATAAACAATTTCAAGAGATAGTAGCAAAAGGCTATTTACCAAACTAAAAATTGTTTGAAATTGACAAAGGAACTCTCTCAATCAATAGACAATTGGCACAAGTGGCACAGGACAGCCAGAAGTGGAGATGTGAAGTGGAAGCCTATGTCAATATTGGACGTGAAGTGCTGATGGATGATGAATTCATGGTACAGTAAGTATGAAGGCAATCTGGGATATTTTCAATTACAATACAGAATAAATTCGGGACGGTCCCGCCTGATCCAGGACGTCGGGTCACTTTGGTAAAGAAAATTTAATTATGAAAACTGAGCAATACACTACTCATATAAATTATATCAGATAAATTTGATTAGTGTCAGTCCAAGTGCGAAACTAAAAAATAAATGATGTGAAGAGTGAATTTTCACACATTTTCAGTTTTCTAAGTATCTAGCAAGTGCCAATAAATTGTGGGTAGGTACATGAAAATCATAAATTTCGATATATTTTGAGAAAATAATCCACGCACTTCTATCTAGGAACTTACAAGCGTGCTTAAATACAAGATACGCACGCATCAAAATAGCTGCTTAGTTCTTCAGTTAGACAATTAAATATAGCTATAACTTTCGAAATAATAATAATATCAAAAATTCCTGTTGTACTATTCCGGTTCACACATTAATGTGCTTTACTTAGATTTTTAGAAGATTAACTCCCCTGGATTATAGAGTCTTGGACAAAACATTTTTAGCACATTTTTGGATAAAATGTTAAAATAAAGAAATATCAAAAACTACTTTTTCCACGACTATATAGATATACGTTAATTACAGGCGTGTCAGTGATTAGTAAATGTAGCACGTTCCCCACTCCTTTTTATACACACCGCTGACCTGATACGTAATAAACTCATTACGTAACAGGTTGAGCTCAGCTCATTACATATCAGGTTAAAACAGCAATGGCCGACCGTTGCTAGGCAACGTAATAAATAGATTGAAAGCATATGTCACATTATTGTTAGTTTGTAAAGGAAACCGGATTAAAATTAAATAATATACAGGCTATTCCAAACGTTTAGGCGGAACTAAATGGGAATTTACTTCTTTTAGATTGTCACGAGAAGGGACTTTCCTATAAAGGGTGCTACCGGGTAAAATTGGTATTGAATATTTTAAATTTCATTTTCGTTCTTGAACAGAGAACAAAATCTCTTGTTTCTGTGATTTAAAAAATTCTGGTAATATGGTTATTTTGCTTTCGTTTTCGATTTGTTCTCATCCTTAATAAAAATTAAATTAAAAAATCGGGAGTCGATAACTGTTTCTGACTCCTCCGAACACACAGATACATGAGTGTTGGTATAGACTTTTTTGTCATACCTACAAAAGCTTCCATCTCCTTGATTCACTACAACTTGAATTTCGAAAGTTTTTTATTTAAGTTTTCTACTTAAACTTTCTTTCTAATTTTTTGATGATGTAGAAATTATTTTAAGCGCCCATTATTTGCAACATTAAATAGAGTTAAATATAAAATATTTTAAAATATGAATTAAAATTCAAGATAATCATAAAAATTTTAATTACAAAAGTTGTAGGAAATTGAATTTTAAAATTTCTCATTAACTAAGTTTTTCCCATTCTCTTTAAATATTAATTTGCCAAAGTAAAAAGATTCTATCGCTACTTTTTTTTTTATCTGACAAAAAACCAAATCTTTTTGTATCTGGTGTATTCAGACCGGCCAACACATTATCTAACATCTCTTTATTCGGAGTTTCTCAGCCTTGCATTTTCAGAATGCTGTTGTACAAAAATTAAATATATATTTTGATGGTAACTCTTCTGTGAAAGTTACAGATAAGTGTAATTAATGTTCTAGATTTCTCTAAACACTTTGTTTATTACAGATTAAGAGTTTATGATGCAAAATTTTTGCGATTTCCATATGTTATAGATCCGGTACTTAAAATCTGTTTGGTATAAAAATGTTAAATTATTATATGTCATTTTAATTACAAATATAAAATTTCTATTGAAGAAAAAGAGGTAAGAGACATTAAAATATCACAATTAACTGACAAAGAGAAGTTTTAAATCAGTGATTCCCAAGGTGGGAGTGTGAGAGCTCTCTAGGGGCGCTAGCAGAATAAAATATTTGGGGGCTTGGGGCGACACATTTTTGATCTATACACTGCAATGGTGTCCAGTCTACCAAAGCACCAAATCAGGCTCATAAATAAGTTTCAAATGGCTCCCACGGTATATCTGCCACTTATTTTTGGAATCGCTCCACTCCCTCTTAATTGATTTTCCGAATTTCTTTCCCACGTTCTCAAATAGAATAGTATAGAATATTGATATAATAATAATTTATTGACAGTTAGAACATACATAATATATATGCATACTGCATGTCATAAGTTACAATGTGGAGTAGTCGTGTCCGTAGATACTAATGGAAGAAGGAGGTTTTACGGGTTGCGGACAGCAATGAAAACTAATCAAATCAGCTGACAAGTTTCGAATAAGTTTTATTCTTTATCGGAGCTACAATAGGATAATTAATATAAGTGTATATAACAATAGTATGTAGTGTAACAATAATATATATATAACAGCATGAATGAGAGTATAATGTATAATGCAGAATGTAGAAACTGAGTAAGTATAACGTGAAATAAAAAAAAAATCCTATAATATAATACGCCTGTTTGTATGTTCGTATGTTCGACTGGTCGTTTCTTCATTCCCCGATAGAGGCGCGCATATATTAATTATTTATGTCAAAATTGTTTAAAATATATTGTTGATGCAATAATAGTGAATTTTCTACGAACACTTTTTATAATTATTATAAGATGTAATAATAGTGAATATTCTACGAACACTTTTTATAATTTCTGATTTTAGAGTTATTATATATTAATTTGTGTATTGGACAGTAGTGTGCTGTGATTTTTTGTGTTGAGTGTTGACAATAAATTAGTAAAAATGAAAGTTGTTTTTTTCATAAAAAAATCACTTCACAATTATTGTTGTTAAAACATTATTGTATTAAAGTTGTGAAATACACGGATCGGTTTTTTTACGAAACAAAACACAGAAAAACGTTATCCTTCCGTGATATTCGACATTTTTGATTAAAATTATTATTAGCAGAAAAATAATTATTTTAAAAAATATTTGGTTTTAATGAAAGTAAGTAAGAAAAATGTGATTTTTTTTTCTTTATTATTATTTTTTCAATGCTTTATTATTTTATTATACCTCTGAGCTGGCCCTATTTCTACGATTTCTAGGACAAGATTTACAATATCGCACTGCAAACTCTATACAGATGGCAGCACATAACGACTACACTAAATAATTCTAAAATTATCAGTGGCTCTAAAACAATGGTTTCTGTTTATTTATCACATTAAAATATCATTTACCTTTTAGTTAAGGTTAGATTCACCTTAAAAGCTCTATCTTAGGTTATGGTTGATAACTGTTTTTTTTTTTATAAACCACCTGAAAATAAATTGTATTTTAACTGTTCTGTGCAGGGCCAGGGACAGTGATTCACCTTACACTATCTTAGGTTATGGTTGATAACTGTTTATTTAATTTTTTTATAATTCACCTAAAAATAAATTGTGTTTTAAAAGTTCTGCACAGTCCCACCTGTTTAGAATCTCTGTATATTGAACAAATGACGTGTGTGGGACGCATGCGCAGTGTTCAGTGGGATATTGTAAATCTACCCCATACTCATTATTTGTCCAGTTTTTAATAATACGCGAAGAGTTGATTCAATTTATTTTTTTTTGGATGAAGTTAGGCGTATGGATAGAGAAAGAAGTCTGAGGTGTCGAGCAAGTTCCACATTAAGGTAATGATTTGTTTGCCAACACAGTTGGCAACGGGTGCACTAGTAAATAAATAAATAAATAATTAATGCATAAGAAATATAAAATTTTATATTTTTTATATTTATTATTGTTACACTACATACTATTGTTATATACACTTATATTAATTATCCTATTGTAGCTCCGATGAAGAATAAAACTTATTCGAAACTTGTCAGCTGATTTAATTAGTTTTCATTGCTGTCCGCAACCCGTACAACCTCCTTATTCCATAAGTTACAATGTACATTATTTTTATAAAGTAAACAAAATATATAGGAAACAAACAAAAGGAAAAAAAGGAAATAATTTTCAGAATTTCTACAACCCGTCCTGTGCGGTTTTTAAATATCTGACTCGATTTAGCCCGTAAAACATATTTAGAATTGATATACACGATGTATCAAGGTAGAGGAAATATGATTTTTCTAGAAAACGCGATGTGCAATGTTGACCATGATAAAAATAAAAATAATTAAAAATATTTCGCTTTCAAATCATACTCTCACATAAATCAGAAAGAAGGGAATCTACAAAGGCTTTGCACAGTGATGGCGCTAGCGATGGGTCAAGGGGCGGGCGGTCCCTCCAAAAATTACTTTGGCTCCCAGTTGCCCTCACCCCCAGAATTGCTTGGAGATAAATGTATTTTAGAAGTGAGGACCGTTTTTTAGGTTATCACTTGTATTTTCATGTGTAAACGATAAAAAAAAATTATTTCAAATATTTCCTGCCCCCCCCCCAGATTTTAGGAGCTAGTTTTGCAATAATTCGTTTCATTTGTCTTTGAGAAAAGTATTCTTTTCCCTGCATTAGCAAATCTTGCAAAAATAATATTAGCTGTACCAGCTACACAAGTTAGTGTAGAAAGACATTTTTCGGTACTAAAACTTCTATTGACTGATAAAAGAAATAATCTATTAATGTGTCGATTAAACATGGGTTATTAATTTTATTTTCATTTCAAATTTCAAATATTATTTTTTCAACTGAATGAAGTGCGATTATTATTATTATTATTATTTTTTTTTGTAACAAAAAAAGTTTGTGTTTTTCCGTTTTATTATTTATAATATTGCGATTCTACGACTGTTATTTATTATTTTGGAAGAAAAAAGTTCATATTATTTATTAACGTTTTTCTTCTCTAATTGTGATTATACCTTGCGATCGTAATTTCTTGTCATAACAGTAAACAATGAGTTCAAAAATATCAAAACTGTATTCTAATCCACAGCTGAAAATCCCAATTTAACAAAGAACCAGCCAGATTACTTCGTTTGCCCAAACTCACCTGAGAAACAACGAAAATATGTGTTCCTAACTTAATACCTGTTGTCAACTCATTGGCGTGTAGAGAAAAATAGTGTTCATTTAACAATCAATTCGTATAAGGTACTAAAATTCGTATAAGGAAATAAGTTTGATAACTAAATGTTTCTGTCAAGTATTGCATAACGGACAAGAATTATTGATCGCACTCTATAAACTGTATGTGATCAGGATCAGACTAAAATATTTCTGCATCCCGGGCAGACACTTCATAGGGCACCCCCAGATATGCATAATTACGGAAAAATTAGGCTGATGTAAATAGCCAGCTGAACAAAAATTTTTAGGGGCTCTGAAAATTAAGTTGAAGACGGTTTTGTTCAGCGGCGGCCGGTGAAGCATGTTTAGGAGGGCAATTGCATTATCGGACACGCTCGTGCTTTGTCGTTGCTATACTACTGTTGAGCGATATAGTACGAGCTTGTCCGATCATACCAATTGCCCTCCCAAACATGCTTCACTGGCTGCAGCTGGTTTTGTTCATTGCTGTCAAAAATATTTGTTGAGCAAAAAATAAGTCTTCAACCAAAATTTTCAGCACCCCTTGCATCTGGCGCCCCAGGAAACTGACTTTCTTGACATCCCCTTAATCCGGCACCGTATCTTATTAATTATTTTTGTAATATTCTTCTAATTTGTTAGAATTTTATTTTATTTATGTACGTGCAATAGGTTTTGTATTTTCAATTTTATAATTGAAAAACAAGAATAAGAAGGGAATTTGGTAAATAAAATTAAACCAAAATTTATACCGGTAGACTGATGATTAGACCGGTAGTTTGATGTTCGACTTGATATTAATTTGTTATTCGAACCGGAACCGAAACGATACTGAACCGGAATTTTTAGACGAACCGAAACTGGAACGAAAAACATTTACTTGGAACGTAACCGTAAACCGGAACGAAATAAATTTGGATTCAACTGTAAAGGTGCGTACTGACTTGAGCATTGGTATGCGCACGGATTATGTGCGCGCACAAATGCTCAGGTGAGTACGAGGTACAATTTGTGTGCGCGTACAGTAATCCTCCCACGAATGCTATCCGTAGCTTGTCAGTCCCACCGATAAGATCAAAGAACTTGTGCGCTCAATGTGTACGGATTTATGCAGTCATATAATTGTGCGCGTAAATTTAAGTAAACACCAGTAAATATTCAATATGGAATGGAGTAAAACGGTATTGCATGCTGGTAAACGAATCCCCAGTTGAAAACGTAGGGTTATGGCTAATCGTTCTTTCGCGGGAACAGCCCTTATAAATCTTGTCTTTATCCCAATTTTGTGACCAAATTTATTAACGAGTAGTTCAAAATCTGCCGCTGACATTCGAACAAAATTTTGAAATTGTCCACTAACCTCTTCCATTTTCAGTTCTGCTAGCATACTTGATCTATTGTATATTTCCCTGCTTCTATATAGTTGTGTCATCCACCACCGTTTGTTTTGTTTTTCTTTTTTTTTTACTAAGTATACTATGGCCACATTCAACAGACTCACCAGTGAGTTACCGGTTGGTAAATTTTTTCCTGCATGCATACGTTGATCTATCAGTGAGTTACCGTACTTACTCACCGATCGCCATTTTATTAACCGGATTTCATTAACGAACAGTTGCTCACCGGTGGACATTTTGACAGTTATATCTGTAGTAACAAAGAATCAAGCACAAAGCAAGTAAAAAATGATGGAATTGAGTGTTAAGTCAGTTTACTTAGATATTGAGGAGACGTATATAAAGCACATGTACTCTTAAAATTACTGTAAAAGCTTACATTCAAAATTTACTGTCATTACAATCTGTCATTGTTTAGATATTGTAGTTTTCATATACGCCGTTCGACAACGCTGCCAAAAAATGTGCATTTAGTCAAATTCACCGGTAAGTTTGTACCGGTAAGTCACCGATGAGTCTGCTGAATGCGACGTATGTATGCTGCACTTGTTAAGGCAACAACATTACTTTCCGCTATCGTTGACACTACTTACTTTAAATAAATATGTGCGTGGATATAACTGAAATACGCGGAGCGAGATGTTACGCGCACAAATTAGAAATTTGTGTGTGCAAATTTTTTTACCCGCACGAAAATCAGTGCGCGTACAAATACCCAAGTCAGTACGAACGTTTAGACGTAAACGCTTAATAATTCTCTAATGATGTCCTGAATTTTCATGAGAAAATGAGCAACGAAGCCCATTTCGACCTCAACGTTTATAGCTAACAAACAAATTAACCGTTATAGGGGCGCTGAAAATACACGTGCTTTATTAGATAGCATTAGATCTTCAGAGGGTGACAGTATAAAGTGTAATTTGGTCAGGAGGTGTAGTTGAACTAAATTTGATTTCTACTATTGGAGGGTTGAAAATCTGAAGAAACACAATTCACATCAACCATAGGTCACCTGCTTCATTGCTCTCACCCTAATATGACACGGTAATCAAAACTCTACCCTTCACCCTCCTGCTTCATCATCACATTCCGAGAGCTCAGACTGGGAATGATTCAAAATTATTAGTACAAGAAAGTGCACTAGATCTGGATGTGAAATACTGTTCAGAGCACTCAGCGAGTTCGTTAAGATAATGCTTGAACGACATCTCTCGGTACAAATACTATTAACTAAGTTTTACTCTTTTTTTTATCATTGCACTTGTTAATTAAAACAAATGAAAGTTACATTTGTATCTGCTCTTGACTTGATTAAATGAAAAGGAGACAAATTTATGTAGCTCAAACAATTTCATTAAAATTTTAACAAAAATAAGAGTAATGAAGCAAATAGAAATTATAGCACATGAGAATATATGTCTAAGAGTTACTGCAACCACAGTAACATAAAATGCACTTTGTGAGTTAAAACTTTTAGACCATGCTTCCCTTTAATGGATAAGTTTTTAGTTAAACTATTAAAATTTAAGTTATGACATTATGCATTTCCATAAAATTTTAATCTGTAATGCCCGGTTGCATAAAAATCTAAAAACTAGTTATAAGACTAGACATTCCGTTTTTAGGCAATTTTCTGTTTTATATATAAATTTAAGACTTTTATGTAACCGGGCATAAATGTAGTCTCACAAAAGACTATGTAGTAATATTTGTGAATGGCACCTAGACAGGAATATGACAAAATCAAAGGTCCTTTAATACAGGCAAGTGTGGTACCAATATTAGGACAGATGCATTATCTGGATATACTACTTATCACAGGGTCAAATAAATACCGAGACGATTTCAATATCCTTAGAGGTCCTTTGAGGCAAGCGACTGCCCTTGAACGACCCGAGAAGTTGCAGATAAAATCACTTCTATAACCAATGCCTTATATAGCTCGCCAAATCAAGGCTTCTGATCGATGAACTGAATTGGCAATTGTTTCCCCATCCACCGTACTCACCAGATCTCAGAAAATTTCAAACAAAATCACTTCGAGGACAGCGTTGTATTTCACTGGTGACAACAGCAATGAAAAAATTTATTCGAAATCTCCATCAATTCTCTGAAGATGGTGTTAATAAATTAATTTATAGGTGAAATAGACTTAAGAAGGTCTAGTGCAGTGATTCCAAATGGGTTCGTATGATATTTTCTATTGGTATGCGATAAAATTGTAAAAATTACGGTTTTTGAGGTTAATAAGAAGATTTTTAATTCATACGTAATACATTTCATACTAAAGGTCAGAAGCGGATTTAACGGCGGGCGCACCGGGCGCGCGCCCGGAGCCCCGACCGGGGCCCCGCAAAAACCTAATTTTACACTTTTTTCTAATTGAGGGGCCCAATATTCTTACTGCGCCCGGGGCCTTAATTGACCTAAATCCGCCACTGCTAAAGGTGACGACGATCTGCTATCGCCTGCACTGTACTGCCATCTCTGCAGACGGCGTTTGCATACTTTTGTTCAATAGTACTTTTTTTTAACAATTTTTAGATATACGGGGTGTTTGTTTGAAACGGGCCACCCCGAAAATCTCCCTTATTTGTAAAGATACAAAAAATCTTCAGAACAAAACTAGACAAAGAGGCCCATCTAAAGGTTACTATAAGAATTCTGAGGCACTTCCGGTTTAACCGGAAATGATTTCAACTTTTGATCTAGCATAGGGAATCGATAATTTTATATTTTTTTCCTAAAAGTACATTAAATTAGCTTTACAATGACACCAAAGAATCATATTTTTATGTTAACCATTTCAAAATGGCGACCATTTATTTACAAAATAATAATCAACACAAGTATTACAAAGTTGAACGTAGCAAGCTTTGAAAACAATAAAAAAAGAAACAAAATATATATCTCTAAAATAAATTCGGATTTTTTCGTTTGGGGGTATTTAAAAGATAGAGTGTATCGGACAACACCAACAACGATAGAAGATTTAGAAGAAAATGTTAGAAGTGCATATCCAAGAGTGTACTCTTATAAGAGCGATGAAAGAGTTTTTATTAAGAATGAGAAAATGTGTGGACAATAATGGTGGTTTGATCGAACATTTGTATTTTTTTTTTTTTTTTGTAAAATAATTGTAAAAAGTAATAGTTTTTTTTTCTAAATAGTCAAATAGTTTATTAAAGAGATATTTTGTTTCTTTTTTTATTGTTTTCAAAGCTTGCTACGTTCAACTTTGTAAAACTTATGTTGATTAAATTAATAAATGTATTATTATTATTATTATTATTATTATTATTTTGTAAATAAATGGTCGCCATTTTGAAATGGTTAACATAAAAATATGACTTTTTGGTGTCATTGTAAAGCTAATTTAATGTACTTTTAGGAAAAAAATATAAAATTATCGATTCCCTATGCTAGATCAAAAGTTGACATCATTTCCGGTGAAACCGGAAGTGCCTCAGAATTCTTTAGTAACCTTTAGATGGGCCTTCTTGTCTAGTTTAACTTTTGTTCTGAAGATGTTTTGTATCTTTACAAATAAAGGAGATTTTCGGGGTGCCCCGCTTCAAACAAACACCCTGTATAGGACCGATGGCTGCATTGATCAATGGTCATACATGCTGTCTCTAAACATTTCTATCAAAACTACGAATATTCTACTAAGACTTGAAGGAAAATTGGTGTTTCATCAGATATGCATTTGTCCAATTGTTCTTCACCACGGGATAGATCTGGACAAAAATTGGGTACATTTGGCCAATTGCATAATGATTTTATTGAAACCTTAATTTATAAAAAACTGTAAAACAACTAAGTACCTACGAATAATATTGTCACGTGGGTGGTTTAATTGAAAGGCAACTCCTGGTTTCAACAATACAATTTATCAAATATATATCAAATTTATAATGATAAAACATTGTTGTCAATGTAATTGTATGAATCTGTCCATGCAGTTTGGCCATGATCGGCTTGGACCTATCTCCGAGGCGGGGGCTACCCGTCAGAGACTCGAGGAGCCTGGAGAAGCCTTCTCCCACTCACATGGTACCGCTTGGCTCACCAGCGGTACGAGTATCTGGCGTCGGTGTCTCGGTCGTCACCGTGTGGTCTGGAAAGTGTAGAGGAGTTGGGTAGGTTCCTCTGTCCCGATACCGTGCGAGGTCCATGCATTTGTACTACTGGTTGACCTAGTTCCAATATTCATTCGTCGTGACAAATATTTCCATATTACGAAAATGCGGCGTATGCATTTCGTAATCAGGTAACATATGCTAGACCAGAGCTGGGATGTACTCGAGTACAAAAGTATTCGAGTACAGTAATTAAGTACTTTTACACTACTGTGTACTCGTATTCGAGTACATATTTTACCCAGTACTTTGTACTTGTACTCCTGTCAAATTTTTGGAATGTACTCGAGTACCTATTATGTATGTACTTGAGTACAATGAAAAGTACACGAATACAGTAAAAGTACTTGAATACTTTCAATAAATTTGAGTACATCACTATTTGAAGTTATGTTAAGTTTATTTTCGTAAAATTCGTTTCATAGTTGTTAACTTTGTGTTCTAATAAGAGGTAGGTATTTTACAAAATATTACTAGAAACTTGTCACAATTCAATAAAAAATGAAAGTAATGAAAATGTAACTATTCAAATTATAAAGAAAATGATTTTGATGGAAGGAGAAAAAGAATTATTGGATGTTGAGGAAGAAAAAGATAAATATTCTTCTGATGATTTAGATAGCTTTTTCGATTCTTCTGAAAACGATGATAATATGACTTCTACAATACAGAAAAACAATAATTCTCATAATCAAATTGAATTAGAATTATTGAAATATTTGGAAGATAGAAGAACAAATATCCATATGCTGAATGATTACAAGATCTTAAAAAAACTTTTCTTTAAAAGCAATACATGTTTGCCCTCTTCTGCGGCCGTCGAGAGGTTATTTTCCTTTGCATCTATAATATATTCCCTAAGAAGAAATGCACTAAGTGACGATAATTTTGAAAAAAAAAAATCTTGTTCTCTTAAAGGCTAATTCTAAATTCACATCTTAATCTCGTATATTTCACAGTATTCGTTTTTGTTCTAATTCTAATTATATATGTATGTACTTATGTAATAAATAAAATTTTTGTTCTTTATATTACAAATAACCAGTTGTTTTTATATCATGTAACTATAACCTATAAGTAAAATATATACGAGTATGTATACATATCACGTTTTTAATTATCCGGATAAACGACCGGATGACGTATTAGTACTTGTACTTGTACTCGAAAATAAGTACTTGAAGTACATGAGTATTGTACTCGTACGTGTACTCAAGTCCAGTTTTTCCAAAGTACTTAGTACTCAGTACTTAAGTACATTTTAGTTGTACTCGTCCCAACTCTGTGCTAGACGCTGACAAATAGTTTTGAAATCAAACAGATGAGCGTCACAATGTCTAGATGTCTCAATCATGACCTAGGACCTAGGATTAGCTTTGTGACAATATTTATTGGTAAGAAAACATTATTTTATTACTTAGTATTTCATATTAGTTAATTACTGAATAAACATATAGAGTATAATAATGAAAAAATTAAACAAAGGAATTTATGTAAGACGCTTGTCTAGACATCTTCTTGCTTTCTTGAGGTTGAGGAAGTTTTTCCACAATGTCAGCCTTAAATATTGTACTGTCATTCTCTGAAACCTCTATTCTGTGCTTTTCCAGCAGATTTTGACTAATTAAATTCTCATAACATTTTGAACGCTCCTCGTGCATTGTTCATCGTTTCATAGTTATATTTTCTTTTCTAGCTACTATTTTAGTACCTACGGTTTTTATTATTCCGCATTCAATTCCTTCAAGTACAAATTTGTATTTTTCAAAACTAAAATATTTACAAATCTATCTTCTTGAAACATCGAGGTATATCGAAATGTTAAATTTTCAGGGCTCCATTACTTTCTCTCTCCATCCCATGGAGAAGTAATTGAATGGATCTAAAGGAAAGAGAAATCACCCGCTCAACAGCACTGATATCCCTGTTTTCTGGATAAAATATTAACAGTGAATTGAAACCGAAATATTGACCTCCATGTCCGCCCCAATACACCATATTGGCCTGCTAACAAAGCCAATCATGTATTTATAGGATTTATACGAAAAACTTGGCTGAAAAGTTCATTTTCTAAATCGTATATTTCTAGAGTTTTGCTATAAATTTTGTTCTTACCATATTTTATGTTTTACAAAAGTTCCAGATTGCTCTGCAGTAAATATTTGTTTTCTAAACAAATATTTATTGTAACTAATATGCACAGCAATCTAGTGCATATTAGTTTGTTTATTGCAGTGCAATAAATATAAACAGGTTATTTGAAAGTATAATTATTTTATAAGTATAAGTATTTGAACATTTTGACGCACAACATAGCTATTAGTGACTATCATAGTTCATTTACATACTGTAAAACAGAGAGTTTTTATTAGTAGATAAGATTATTTAAAACTTATTAAGAATTTATTTTGAACATATGGAAGTGCGCAACTATCGTCTAGTGCAGCGTTTCTCAACCGGGAGGCCGCAGAATACAAGATCGAAACATGAAAATATAATAAAAATGCACTCATTCTTACAAGATATAAATTTTATTCATATTTATAAACACGAGTATCTTATATTGATATTCATAAAAATATACCTTTCTCAACATAAATAAAATAAATATTCTATTTATTTTTATACTTAATATACTTATTTTGACAACTAATTTAAACTACAGGCTATTTCAAATGTTTAAGTTGTCACTAGCTAACTGTATAATGAGTTAATGGGCTTTTACTAAACAAAATGATCAAAAGCTTCATTTAATCGATAACAATTACTAGATTTGAAAATCTAGTTCCGCTTTAACAAAAGAAACAGACTATATCAAGGTCAAATAAATTGTATGTGTCGGTTAGTGGGTTTCTCTGACAATGGTTCGCGTTAGAGGTACTTCAAGTACTGAAGTAGGTACGATTTGAAAGTACAATATTTGTTATTATATATTTTTTTAATTGCTCTCCGAACTACAGGTAACTCAAGAGTAAGGATGCGAATGTGTTTAAATTAAAATGGAAGGCACTTTAAACACTTGTAAATAAAAAAACTTTACTTTCAAGTCGTTATAGGGAATATAATCGTCATTTAAAAATGTCAGTTTTTTTGTCTACCGTAAAAGATATTAATAAAATGTTTAAGGAAAAGTTGTTGAAAAGCTCTATCCAAAGATATCCAATATGACATACGTTCCCATTTAAAAATTGGAAATTGTCCTTGATATCCTGTAATTCCGTTTTTTTCCAGAAAATTTCAATACTACCATTCAATTTTGTGAATAAATTTTAGTTCAAAATTTTTGACGCGTGAGCGACGTGTGAGCAACGTCGCCTTTTCGAAAAAACTATATATATATATATATATATATATAAAACTCTATATATATAGGGGGGCCGCAGACAATATTTATATAATTTGGGGGGTCCCAGGCCATGAAAGGTTGAGAAGCACTGGTCTAGTGGTTCCCAATATTTTTTCTCTCTTTTATTCCAACAAATCACCTTCGTGACAAACTGATGTGAATTCTGTATTTCAAAATGGTAGGTATTAATTTCGATTCCGCAAAGCTCCACCTGAAAATATTAAAAGGTCACGTATTTGAGAACCACTGCGTCAATAATAATGACAAAGTATTATGTCACTATTTGTGTCATTACTTGTAACTACCTAATTTGCAATATTCTAAAAGCAATATTTCCGAGAAAATAAGCCATTAGGTGAATATTATATTCTTTTCCATTTCCACGAAAAGAGATGTTTGAAATATTTATCCACTTCACATTAAAGGAACGATCTGAAAGAATAACTAATGACAAACTGATGAAAAACAGCAATCAAAAAAGTTAAGAACGTAGCGAATTATACATGAATACGTACTTGTGAATATTCATGAGAATATAATGGAGGATAATAACAGGCGGAAAATGGAGAAAATGTATGCAGATTACGAATCGTATGCATTTATACATATGACCATATTTTCATGCACTTCTCTGATAAATTTGAAAAAAGGTTGTTATTTTAATAACATCCGCGATATTAACATTGTCCACCAGTATTTTTTAAAATTATTTACTTTGTTAAACCCATGGAACTATTATGCAGAGATTAAAATTAATTAAAGGTAACAATAAAAAGTTTTCAGTTAGCAAATTTAAATATCTAGGATGCACTATCCATGACATGAATAGAAATTCGATGCCGTATTGAAGCAGCAAGTTCAGCTTTCATCAAAATGAAAAAAGTTTCTGCAGGCATAACCTTAATATCATAAGTTCAAAAATAAATTACATATGGGTTGGCTATGGAAAATAAAAGTAATGTCAACAACTAGTTTTAAAATTAATTAACTGTCATCACTGTTGCTGTTGTTATAAGTTTATATTATAAATTCAATTAAGCTACAATTATAATGGTTTTTACAATAGAACCCAAAAAATTTATGATTGAATCATATTTTAGAAATGGTGTTATGTTTAGAGGAATTACGGCTACAATTTCCAGATATTGCTTTCCTTGAAAGAGATTTTTACAGCGCACTTAGAAGATGTGTTGATTTATTCTGAGATACAGGGCGCATTACTCATAGAGGTAGAAGTGGAAGGCCAAGAGTTCGTACTCAAAATACAGTTTATGATGTTCGTCAACGTATGAACGAGCAACCCACTACATCAGTACGTACACTTTCGCAAGAGACTGGTCTATCATTAGGAACTTGCCATACTATTGTCAAAAAAGATTTACAGCTGTTCCCATACAAAATTCTTGTTTTACATGAGTTGCTGCCAGCAGATCACAATGGGCGAATTGTGTATTGCCACTGGTTCCAACAAAATTTAATTAATAATGATGATTTGTTAAATTCAACGTTTTTTTCTGACGAGGCCTGGTTCGCTCTTCCGGGGTATATAAATTCACAAAATATGAGGTTATGGAGTGCTTAAAATCCTCATACTTTTCGTGAAACTCCTTGACCAGTTAAAAGTTGGTGTTTGGATTGCTGTGTTTCGAAGACGTATTATCGGACCTATATTTTTCCACGAAACTGTTACTGCTCAGAGATACCGGAATATTGTACGTGAATTTATTAATCAACTTCATGAGGATGAGCTCCAGCAAGGCTACTTTCAACAGGATGACGCGGCTGCCCGCACTGCTCAAGAGACCATCAGTTACCTTCGTGAATTTTTTGACGATCGAATAATTAGACCTGACTATTTTAGATTACTTTATATTCCCTTATCTGAAAAATAATGTGTGCAAAACCCCTATTAACAATATTGAGGAACTGCAACACAGAATTACCATACAGTGTGCCAATATAACTCCTCAAATTCTTATAAATGCTTTTAATAGTATGATAAGACGAGTAAATTTGTGTCTGCAGGAAAACGGTGGTCATTTTCAACAGTCTCTTTAGTTTTGTATGTTTATTTTTCTGTACTTGTGAAATCAAAAAATTATAATTTCCAATTTTAATTATTACAAAGGCAGTGTCTAAACGTAAGTCAATTGTTATATAAAGCTTGCAGTAGACATTATTTTATTTTTCTATAGACAACCCTTAAGTAATTTCTTTTTGAACACATGGTGTAAACATCAACTAGGATTACTGGGATGCTATGTATTTTTAGTGCTCCTTTATGGTGTTGAAGTATGAGCATTAACGGTAACATCTAGTAAAAAAATGTACAAGGTACAGGCTTTTGGAAATATAGCCGAATCCTCAGTATTCCTTGGAAAGACAATGAGCCGTAAGAATAAAAATAAGCATAACCTTTTACTTTCACATTATGAAGCAAATCCTCGAAACAATATGAATAAAAATGCAAGCAAAACCTTCTAAATATTAGTAAGAAGCAAATGCTTTTTTTTTGTTGATCTTTTGCTCACGATAGAAGTAAATGGTTATGAATAAAACAGACCTTATACTTTCAATTATAAGCAAATGCTTTGAAAAACATGCATCTATTTATTCATATACTCACTTGTGAAAAAGTATTGTAATGTGAATAAGTTTTGTTGAATAAGTACCTGGAATGTTACTTATAGTTGGGTTAGTGTCACCTTGCATCACTGCAAACATACAGTTCTCCCATTTCGTCAACTTAATACGATTAATTCCCGTTTTTAGTATGTCTGTTTTCTGCTTGAGTCGTGTTTTCATATTGTTTATTATTTTCAATTATTTGCAATTATTTCCTTCCTAAAAAGTCCTTGATATTTAAGAAGTATTTTAGCAATAGCTACTTCCTTAATTTTTTTAATTCTTGGAATCTAACATTTTCCTAAAATCTCTGGATAAGAGCATAGTTCTTTAGCAATCAATTTTAGACCAGTACTCATATCTTGTTGTTCATTGCTACTTGAAGACGACATGATTGAATAAAAAGTTTGAAATTATTGCAAAAAAAAAAAGAAGAAAAAAATTATTTTACCTAAACCAATAAAAATAAACTGAAATGTCAAACATGGAACTCAGTACAGCACTAGTACATTGTTAATAGTGTTTATGGACTATTTTCAACATGACAGCAATCGGAAAGGAGTAGTACGATTTTGATAAATACTGATTCAGATTTCAGGTTTCAACATTAACGCATTCTCTTGACCTTTTACTTACCGGTAGAAGCATTGACTTGTAAGTAAAAGGTAATCATTATTCATATAAAAAGAAGCAAATGCTTTTATTCCGACCTTTTACTCGAAGCGAATGCTTTTACTTCTACCTTCACCTTATGAGCATTTACTTCAACTTTATTCATACGGCTGCATGTCTACAACAACAGAGTATTAGAGAAGCTCAAGAAGGAAGCAGGAATCATTTATACGGTTAAACGTTAAAAACTTGAATATCTCGGACACTTTATGCAAAACAGTGATATATATTGATTTTTGCAAGGAAAAGTGCTCGGCAAGAGAGTTCCAGACAGAAGACGTATTTCATGGTTGAAAAACTTGAGGGATTGGTTCTCTGAGACAATTACATAGTTTTTCCGGGCAGCCATTAACAAGGCCAAGATTTCCATTACAATATCCAACATCCGGAACGGGTAGACTCTAGAAGAAGAAGACTAAGTTTTCGGCAATAATTGTTTTTGTAAAATATACGTATCTTTTGGCCCGATAAAATCATAAACACAGAGTAGAACTAAACTCAAAACTAATAATAGACATTTGACAATTTTCTATAATTTTTAAAATATATTTGTCGGTTCCAAATAATTTTATATTTATATAATTTTGAGACGAAATGTACTGAAATGAATGAAATAATACGTCAACATGTAAAAGTAATTGTGCTACTTTCCACTAAAATTAATATAGGCATTTAGTAAATCTAGCTGTTTACCAAATGCTAATGCCTGTAGTACACAATGCGATTTCGTTTTGACTTTCTTACCATTTATCGTACAAGAATTATGGACTCACGATCTTTATGTCGCGAAAAAACGCAACATAAAGCGAATGGACTTTATTGGGTGCATTCTTACGAGATTGTAGAATTCTGGAGATGGGATTAGATATATACAGGTTGAGAGTCTTACCTAGTGGTTGAAATGTCACGTAGCAATGGGGCCTTTGAGATGCTGTAGTCTTCGTAATACACCAGGTCTGGAATAGAGAGATTGGACACACAGCCACGATTGATTTCACAACTCCACACCGTATATTCGCGAAATGTACTAACACACATGAATGTGAATGCATACGTAAAATGCATTCACGACAACAAAGGAGAGTAAACGAATTGAGGACAAAACTAATTCTACCTCTGCTTAAAGAAGCACGATACTAAGAGCTCAGAGACGAATGTATATAACATACATTTGTGAACTGCAACAGTGCAGGTACAGATGGTTCGAATGTTATTCGGTAACTAAACTAAAAATAATGTTGGACAGAGGACCCCCCCCCCTCCCACTTAAATATTAATAATTCGCGCTACTGGCACGAACATCAACAAAAATTGTTAAACTATCTTTCCTGTCTAAGTTAAGTACAATTATTTGAATTCTGTCACCTTACAGAAATAGACGTAGTGCGCATCACATGGTACAGATTCAAAGCGATAAATATTTGATGGTATAATACAATAATTTTACATCGGTTTTTTGAGCTATATTCGCAATGCAATAATTATCGTACAACAAATCATACAAGTTTCTAAACGAGAAATTGCATCATATACTACAGGCTTAAGAAATTCAGTGAGTCAAAGGTTAAATTCTCTCAAAACTTCAATTCTTCTCAATACTTTTTCTGTTTTTCACTAGTCCCTTCAGAATTGTTTTAAAGTCACTGGTGTGATAAGCAATCTGCGTGGGTCACCATAAAATAGTATTGACTTGTGAACTTTTTGCATTTTCACGATTGCGCGATCTTTTATTCACTTTTTTTTTAAAGCATGTGTGTTAAAAGTTTTTTTCACTGAAAGCAAACAGCGGGTCTTCGCCCTATTCAACTCTCTAATAGGCCATTTACCCAGGAAAATATTACGACTTTAATACCTAAGGGCTGTAGGAAAAGTTTATAAAAAATCACCTCAATGGGATATTTCTGAAGTTTGAAGATAAGGTTTTTAATTAAAAAAATAATAATAATTATAAATAATTTATCTTTGTATACAGGGTATTTTTGGGAACTATTTCAACACAGCTAACATCTTTATTATAAGAGATACAAAGGAGTTTAAATTAGAAAAGGTATTTTACTTACAATCTATATAATGAAAAAAGTGATGACGGCGATTTATGTGTCGTTCGGTCTTTGGTTAAAGTATTTTTTTCGGTACGACGGGGACCGAAAGTTAAAAGGCATCTGATTCGGAAGGATTTACGCTATTATTAAGGTGTATTTTTATCATTTTGGGAAGATTAGTTTAATTTAACAAAAAACATGCATTTTTTAGACAGTTTAACTATATGTTTTTTATATGTAGGCGCATAATAACGTATGACCTGCAGAAATAAGTGAATACTTCACGCGCCTCGAATAGAATTTTTAGTGTAAAACCATGTTAATGACCAAGAATGAATCGATTTTACAACATTAAAATTATTTTTAAACAATCGGGGTCCATATTATACATCATAAATGTTGAAATTATTTCAAGATCACAACTATCAAATATTTATAAAAGTAAAATGCCAAACTGCTATGACAGTTGTCAACTTTTTATTGTTGTCTAAAACAGGGGGGGTATGAAACTCATATACACGGCCTTGAAACGGTTTTAAGTTATATTCCATCCACCAACAGCGCTAAAAGCGTTCTTTTTAAACCAACATTTTGGAGAACACTTCATTATCGGCAATTTGCGGCAATTGTTTTTGATGTTGTAACGATAGGTGACAGTAAATTGTGATTGTCACAATCACAATTTAGTGATGAATTTTATAAGAAATTTTAAATATTAGCACCACATTTTTTATTTTCAAATGGTGTAGTGTAATTAATAATATTTTAAATGGTAAATGCAAAAGAAATATAAATAGTGTAATAAAAAAAATGGCACAGACTAAATTTAATATGTACAATAAAAGTAAATATAAAAGTAAAAAATAAATACTTGTTTATTTATTTCATATGCTTGCTTGCAAATAAAATAATAAAACTTAATGCTTACTGAAGTATTAACTTTTAACAATTGTAATTAATTTTAATTTTAGGAAATTAATTAGGAGAGTTGTAAATAAATTCATCATAATTTTCGGTTCAAGGCAATCTTTAATTTTCTACCAAAATTACATTTTATTTTTCAATTTTGGTAGAAAATTAATGATCAATGGTCAATTCATAGCAGTTTAAAATATAAAAATATATTTGTGTGCACTGCGGGTTGCATACTATCTAATCCTAGTTCATATTACAACCACGAATGTCGCAACTATCGCTGTCCAAAGCCGTAACGTGGGAGTTTGCTATCTTCCTTGTTTTATAATTTGTGGTCTAAAACCTTGGTTCTCAAAGCGTGTTCCGCGATGCACCTTCAAGTGTTCCGCGAAAAAAAAAAAAACAAATGTACAATTCAATTAAAAATTGTTTGAAAATAAAAATCAATTCAATGTAAAATTTACACGTAGCATTCGGCTTTGTATGAATAAAAATATCTTTCGGGTTAAAATTACTTCTTGGAATATTATTGCAGTTATCAAAATTCTGCTTAAGCCGATGCTACAATTAAAGTCTGATGTCGGGCGCATGCGGGTTCCTCTACTCTTTCGCTAGGGGGAGTCCCCTCTGGCGAATGAGTTGAGAAACGCGCCCAACATCCGTAATTGTAGAATCGGTATTAGACGAAGATCTCTCTACATATAATTTAATTAAATCTCTTTCAATATATTTGCATGTTAATGTGACTCATCATATGCAGTTCAAATTTTAATTCTGTCAATTTGCATTTTTTGAATTAAATAAATTTAGGTAAGTTTTGCACCATATTATAAATTATCTAAAAAATGATGATAGGTGCAATAATTTGGCGTATTTGGCTGATATTTTTGATTACTTTAATACTGTCAATATAAGTATGCAAGGAAAGGATGAAAACATTCTTACATCGACTGACAAATTATGTGCAATGAAAAAAAGAGTTTTACTATGGAAAAGACAAGTAAGAGAGAGAAACACAGAAATTTACCCTCTGTGCAAAATACCAACGAGGCAATCATTTCTTTAATAATGGTACATTTATCAACAATAGAAGAAAAATTTGATAAATATTTTCCATTCTTAAACACAGAACAACATGATTGGATAAGAAACCCGTTTCTTTCTTCCGAATTTTCTAGTTCTACTTTAAAAGAAGAAGAAGAACTGACATAGCTTTCTTTAGATTGTGGATTAAAATTACAGTTCCATGAAAACACTCCTGAAAATGTTTGAATCTCTGTTAAAAATGAATACCCGTGTATAAGCAAAAAAGCCCTGAACATATTATTGTTATTTTCCACGTCATATTTTTGCGAAGCAGGATTTTCAACTATGGTTAATATAAAGACAAACAAACGAGAAAGACTAGGGAATTTAGAATTAGAAATGCGTGTGGCTTTATCATTTATTCGTCCCAATATCGCAGGGATTTGTAAAGATCATCAAGCTCATGTATCGAATTAAGTTTGAGATTTTTTAGAAGTATTGTAATTTTAATTGTGATTTCAATAAATATATTTGCATCAATTAATATCGGTACATATTTTATTTATATACATATTATTTTCTAAAAGTAGCATTTTTAAGCAGGGGGATGCCAAACACACGCTGTGACACGATTCAGTTTCTTTTTTGCTCTATAATAATGAAGTGTTTTTGCGAACATTATTCTGTTTTTTATTGCTCTTTTGGTTTCAAAAAGGTTAGCTACTCGCGCCCTCGGTTTAAAAGTTTATGTTGTATTGTAGATGTTCCGCCTAAAAATATATCAGAGTTTAGTGTTCCTCGACTTCGAAAAATTTGAGAACCAAGGGTCTAAAGAAATAACGTGTATCTATTGTGATTTTATGAAATATAACAGGCCGGGGGAGAAGCTTCCGGCGCCGGTCGACTTCGCCCTTTGTAATTTGTTGTAAGTGAGCTGAATCATGGTTTGGTCACTCCCGCGCAACTCTCTCTCATCCTACGACGCAATATTCTAACGGACTGTTACTATTACAAATAGACATGGTGGATCTTTTTACCCGACAACCTTATAGCCCCACCCTACCCTACTACTTAAATTTATATATTACGTTGTAACTTTGAATGTGTTACTATTACTATGTACCTGTCCGTATTTGGATTCTTTCCATAGGACAGAAGTAATTTAAATAAATAAATTATCCTAACCTCACAAATTCTAAAACGTTGTGCAGGAACGATAATGCCCTTATTTTACCGTATTATATGTATTTATACTAAGTATTTTTACATATGTAAACGTAACGCCATTCCTTGTAACGTCATTATCTTTAAAAAATCAGACTGTAGTTTTTTTTCTCAACATGTTTCTTTAAATTTTAATTTTCATCAGAACATTTATTTTAAAAATAATCTCTTGTAACAAAACTAAAAATTAAATATTAAAACAGGCAAATTTATGTAAATAATTCTAAATCCTAAGTACACTCAATTAAGTTTGCAAAGTGTAATTTTTGCAGGAAACCCCTTAAACCGTCTCTGTAACTATTTACTCACTGCTATTTCTGGTCTTATCCGACATTTTATTCAATTAAGTTATTACGTTTGTGATTACAATTTACATAAAATTAAACCAAGTTTAACCATTTCTTAGCTAACAACTATTTTTGGTATACGACTTATTTAAAATTCCACCACGCCTTATTACCGAGTTGCTATAAACTAGCAAATAAATACAATCGTGTATTGAATGTATTTGATTTACATTAAGTTAGGTTAGGTTTCATGAGAATTGGGACATTTTGCAACCTTCAAGTTTATTACTGTCTTTTTATTTTGATGAGTATTCATTTTACTGTGAGAATTTTTATAGATTTACAACTGTAATTAATTTTAGTGTAACCTTGAGAGTTTATAGTCTTTAATTATTATTATATCTTTTGTTGAATACAAGCGAATAATAAGTTATTTCAAGTCATGGACAAAAGACGCAGAACAATGTAATATTACTTTCATTCGACATGGCTATAGAATATATTTTAAACGAATCCAAAACAAAAAAATGCATCAATAAAGTAGATATTAAATACTGAGATAATAAAAAAAAAAACATTTAGTAAGGGATACCAAATTATGAGCACATATAGACTGAATAATAGTCTTCAGTGGTATTTTGTATATTTTTCAATTAACTTTATTGTATTTATTTTTATATGTATATTATTATTTTTTATATATACACACCTTTTGTATTTGCAAAAAAAAAAATAAGAAACAAATATTATAATATAGTCAGAATCCTCTACTACTGTTCGGTGTAGAGGTTATTCTTCTAAATCTTTCTCTTTAATGAAGTTGCCCGATAACAAAAAAGTAAGTGATAACAAATTGTGGGTGCATATTAAAAATCATAATTTTCGATAACTTTTGAAAAAATTATACACATGCTTCTATCTAAAGACTTACAAGCGCATCAACACTCAATTATAGCTACCCAGTTCTAAAGTCAATCAGATAAATATTGTAAGCACAGAATTGCAAAAAATCGATAATTTTCGAAATAATCAAAAATTCATGTTATACTATTCTGGTTCACATTAATATGCATTACTCAGAATTTATTCAGATTTTTAGATTAATCCTTCTGTATTGCAGGGTTTGGGACAAAAGGTTTAGCATGTTTTTAGCACATATATTAATTATATATAATACAATATATATTATTATTTTTACCATACAAATCTTTATTTTTTTGTTGAATACATATTCTAACATATTCTTTCCGCGATGCTTTTAATTCTCAATAGTTTTCTATGCATAGGTCAAAGAGTTGTACAAGCATGCCAAATTTAACTCTCTAGGTCCAACTATTTGGCCACAATTTCTGCCGAACAGAGACACATGAGTGACGGTAAAAAGGTTTTTTACTCATACCTACAAAACCTTTAATTATTTAACAATTCACGAAATAATAGCTTTATTTAGAAGTTTAGCTACAGTTTCTGAAAAAGTTGAAACCTATTGAGACCTATTAGATATTCTTGTCACTATGGACGCTAAATTTGTCTGGTTAACAAGGTTGTAATAACTGTAGTAATTTAGAGTACTCAACGCGCAATTGTCTGAATAGGAATTCTCACTCTAATCTATAAATACATTTGATTTGCTACGAACATGTTAGGTAATTGTCTGAAGGCTGTGGCAAACAATACACATCTACTCAGAAACAATAAATCATCCGCGAACAGTAAATGGATTATAGCACATGCGCATGGTGATACAACCCGTCAGA
Organism: Liopterus haemorrhoidalis; assembly: GCA_963971575.1. NCBI lineage: Eukaryota > Metazoa > Arthropoda > Insecta > Coleoptera > Dytiscidae > Liopterus > Liopterus haemorrhoidalis. Next base: position 29,747,075 of record OZ020619.1, on the reverse strand, counting down.
AACTCGGCGGACGAACCTAACCACAAGACTAATATTGTCACAAAGGTAATCCTAGGTCAGGATTGCGACACCTAGACATTGTGACGTTTAACTGTTCGATTAAAAATCTATTTTTCAGCTTCTAGCATGTTTTACCTGATTACGTAATGCATACACTGCATTTTCGTAATAAGGTAAAATTTGTCATGACGAATGAATATCGGAAATAGGTCAATCAGAGGTATAAGCACAAGGACGTCGTACAGAATTCGGGCAGAGGAACCTAGACAACTCCTCTACAAGTTCCATTCAACATAGATGAGGACTAAGATAACTACGCCATATACAAATACATCTGTTCAACCAAGCAGCAATACTATGTGAGTGGGAGAAGGCTTCTCCAGGCTCCTCGACTCCCTGATGGGAAACACCCACCTCGGAGATAAGTCCAAGTCGATCCCGGCCAACACGGGGTGGACTGAAGACTTCCCCAACTCCATGGACAAATTCTATCATACAATTACATGGTAAATTTAATAATAATAATAATAATAATAATGCTCGGGTCGCTCCGCATTGTGCGGGCACTGGATCTGGCGTAATTTCCGCAGCTGCATATCGCCAGGGTTTGGGATGCAGTCGTGTGTATTTAGCTCCACTAGTCTCTAGTATGACGCGGCTCAAAAGGTTGCTGAAGTTTGAGATTAGTGGACGCTTGTCAAGACCTGACAAACCCCATAATAATAATAATAATCCTTTATTAATCTACAAACATATAAAATGTATAAGACCACTCACAATAAAAAGGTACAATACAGGTACAATAAAATCACTGTGTACTATCAGCAAAATATTCGTTAATAGAATAGTAGCTTTTAGAAATCAAATGCTTTTTGAGCTGATTTTTTAATTTTTTCTCAATTGATGTAATGCCCTTCGGTAACGCATTGTATAGCGTTATTTGTAGCGTCACATTCGTCTTACAGTAAATTATATTTCATCCACATCGGGTTGGATAAGTTACTGGTTAGGTAGAATACCTGGTTCGAAGAATCTTGTAATCAGGGTGGCCAACTTTTCAACAGTCAATTTCTAAACATCAACCTTAAAAAATTGGGACACAACCAAAAATATGGGAACATTTTCATTACCACATACGATTACAGAATGCTTTATAATATTATGAAATATTCGAGGTTTAGTAAAAAATGCACAGACTGAGAGCGTAGCCCAATACCTAATAAATGCAGAAGAGGAATAGAGACTTGATATGATGTATCTATCATTATGCACCCGCAGTTTACTGCTAAGTTATATCGAATTGTATGGTGTTTTTTTTTTCTATTTCGCTTTACTCTAGAGATTTTTAAAATAGAACTTTCGAAGATCATGCTTGATCATGAGGCGAACTGGGTAAAACACCCAGTTCGACTCATGGTTAGGGCGTTTTAAAGATGGAAAAATTGAACCAAACATGATGATACATCAGGTAGGCTTTCAATTTGTAAAATGGTCAATAAAGTTTTTGTCTAAAACTCACAGAAGAGATAGAATATACAATGAAAAATTTAACATGGGAAAGCTCTAAGTTGCAAGTCGAAAAAGGACATACGGCCGCTGAAGAACAGTATTTCGAAGGTGATAATTTACATTTAATTTTAAATAATGCCTTATTAATAATTTAATGACGCTAGCCCATGATTTTCTTTTTTTTTTAATCAAAACTCATAAACCTGTCCTACTATTTACTCTTAGTAATTTCTTTACTTACAGAGAGCATAAAATATAACAACTTCCTTTATAAATCCTCTTTTATAAAAAACTGTGTCATCGATTTTCCAATCCATTTAAAAAAGTAAATAAAATCAAATATAAATAGATATTAAAGGAAGATATCAATCTCCAAAGAGGAAACACTAATTTCTTGCTGTTCCTTTTCAAATAAAAAACCAATTTACTTTACAATGTATAAATTTATAGTACATTTTCAGGTTGTTCATTCGCCTTCTTTTAACTTTACTATACCACGCAAACTAAGAATTAGATACAACGTTTTTCGTGATAATCCTCTTATCAAGCTTTCTCACTCCTGCCATCGTAATATTTTCGTATCGTCGCCTCTTAAGAAATGGTGGCGTTAAGTTGAAAATACAGAAATCTCTTTCTATTAATCTACAATTACGTAAGTAATTTTCTGTCGCTTATTTAAGACTCTATGAAAATGTAATTTAATGCCTCAACAGTTTATTGAAGTATTAAAAGAAGCTAAAAGTTAAATATTTAAATTGAGGTTTTATAAAGTTTTTATGTTTCTTGTTAGGAGTTTTAATAATCATTACATTTATTATTTATTGCAGTTTATGAAGTAGCATTTTTGTGGTTTCAGCTGGGAGGTTTTTTTAATGAACAATTGTCGATTTTGATAAAACTTGATGAGGAGTTTAGATGTCTAGATTAGAGGTTCGGTAACCTACGGATTTATTTTAGATGGGACGCTGACTGTATTTAAGTAACTGTCTGTCTGTCTGACTTATGAAGAAATTGAATTTTTAATTAAAATGAGTATATAATTCTTTTGAACGTATTACTGTTCTTCCTTTCACATGAAAGTTATAAGTAGAGTGCGGCCAATCTCGGAGTTAATACTTTTCAATCCTCTTAAATTAGATTAGAATTGCTGTGAACTGTGCCTTTCACACATTTCAGGATTTTGTAGGTATTTAATAAGTGATACTCATTTTTATTCGTTATTTGAGTGCTAAGAACTTCCATTTAATTTTCTTAAACTAAATTTAATTAAAAAATTCCAGCGATTTTGTCTGCATTGCTTCATATCTAAGTCTTCATTAAATTGATAAGAAATATATTGATAAATGGCTTCTTTTCTCAATTTCAAAAACGAATTTCTCACTAATAACAATGTGCTATTTTATTTATAAATATTTCACTACAAAAAATTTATGTGTAATGTGAATTTTCCCCCTTTTCAGGGTTTCGCAGGTATTTAGTAAGTGAATGATGATTATTTGGGATGCCAAAACAAATTTTATGTTAAAATATTTTTTTGTTAATTTTAATTCGAGTGCCTAATACCATTATTTAGGTTCCTAAATATGTGCAGTATTTTTTTTATATAGCAAGGTTCATTAAGATTTTAAAATTGCGCCAATGACTTCCAGTGGTTGTTTTAAGTCATAAGCTCCGCCCTTCTGTTTCGTATACATTGAAACATAAAATTAAATTATAATTTCAACAATTGCCACTGGTTATTAAATTTACGCTTTTAAAAATTAAATGCAACATTTGCCAAAATATAATTAGAATTTAAAAAAAATAATTTAGAAAAAAATAAAAAAAAAACAGAAAAAATAAAATTGTCTCAGACTGGAAGCGAACCCTAGTTTTCAATTTAGAAAGCGAGAATGCTAACCATTACACCATGAAAGCGTATTGGTTTACTGTGATACATAATATATTACATATTTACATCGTCAACAAAAAAAAAAAAAACACAAAAAATGCGTTATTTTCCGAAAACATAATTTAATCAAAAATTCCTGTTGTACTATTACTCACAATTTTTTTAGATTTTTAGTTTAAACCATCTGAGCTACAATGTGGTACAAAAAATTTTTTGCACAATTTTGACAAAAATCGCCTCCAAATAATTTATCTTGCAAAAATAAAATTTTGATTGTTAATCCACGTACTAAGGGCTTTCATTTGATACCCTACACAGAATTTAAATATATATATATATATATATATATATATATATATATATATATATTTATCTGACCGACGTTGTCAAGCCATGTACATGCAACAGACAACCACAGACCCACCGAATCTAATGGGATTTCAGGAGTATATGTATCAAAAATAGAAAGAGCGTACTTTGCACTCCTGGAGCAACCTTCAAGGGGTAACGAATTATGAAAAAAACATTTTTGCTATATTTGATAACCGGTATTAAACCCCATACATGTTTACGTCGTAATCAGGTCATTTGTGTATAATTTGTATATGCTGACGACGTACTCAATCCCGTACAGTGTTGTCGGTATTTACATCGTTTCTGTAAACAAATATCCTCATGTTGACCTTCATTTGACGATTGTCTAGCGATAGTAATAAAATTTACGTATATTTCAATATGACATAATTTTTATTTTAGGATTAATAGTTCATTTATAAGGTTTCTCGGTTAATCTAATGTTTACTATTGACATTCAATGAATGTCCATAACAATTAATAGTATTTAAAAATTTATATGAGGCTAAAAAATTTCATTTTTGATCGGTTGCAGTGGTAATAATAAAATTATTTTTTTACTTGCATTCCGCTACATCCTCAGAACTGTCTGTGTACTTCCTATGATTCTTTTCACTTACGAATTTTTAAAATTATTTAACTTCAACTTCGAAACTATTTTTCAAGAATGAAAGTGAATCTAATTTTTCTATTTCTTGATACGTTTTCCATTTACCATGTACGCCATAAAAACTTATACAGTCTGTTTCAAATGGTTAAGCGGAACTAGATTTTGCAATCTAGTTACTTTCATCGCTTAAATCGTGCTTTTCGGTCGTTTTGTTTAAGCTTTGTAAATCATACTTACAATTAACATTTTTTGGTTAAGGTTAATATCATTTTAAAATGTCATTTTCTTTATATTTTGATATTTTGTGCATTCTTAATACAAATTTCCCATTTATTTATTTTTTTGTCATTAAAATTTGTAAAAAAAAATAATTTAATTTTGACATGTCATTCGTTTCTATGGTTTCATTGTTGTAATTTTAAATTTTGACATTCCAACGTTAAAAATGAAATAACCCCAGCAAGGTCCCTTCTCGTGACAACCTTAAAGAACGAAAATCCCATTTAGTCCCGCTTAACCGTTTGGAACAGACTGTAGTATAATAAAACAATGATTCAAAACATTTTACTGTACGACCAACACAGAGCGTGTCATAATAGTTTTTTTTTATATATATAATAGTAATTTTATTTATGGGTGCTCCAACATCTAGGTTATTAGCACCCTGTTACACTAAGGAATTTCATATTTAAATTTACCACTGACCAACTGTCTTTTTAGGGTTTTGTAGGTATGACCAAAGAACCCTTATACCGTCATTTTGTCGTCTGTCTGTCTGTCTGTCTGTCTGTTCGGTAAAAATTGTAGCCAAACGGCTAAACCTAGAGAGTTGAAATTTGGCATGCTTATACAACTCTTTGACCCGCACATAGGAAAAATACTAAAACATCTAAAAAACATACCCCCCTAAAAATATAAACAAATATGTGCTCTTTGAAAACAAAAATATTTTTTTTAAATTCTGAGTAGGGTATCAAATGAAAACCCTTAGTACGTGGATTAACGATCAAATTTTTATTTTTGCAAAATAAATTATTTTGATGCGATTTTTGCCAAAATTGTGCAAAAAAATTTTTGTCCCACACCCTGTAGCCCAGATGGTTTAAACTAAAAATCTAAAAAAATTCTAAGAAATGTATATTGGTGTGAACCGAAATAGTACAACAGGAATTTTTGATCAGATTATGTTTTTGGAAAATAACGCATTTTTTGTGGTTTTTGGTTCACAAAGTACAAAAGTTATACCAATGTAAGACACTCACATGCATAGCGTGCGATGGCTACATGCGTTAGAGCGCTCTTAAACTGGCTGGAAAACGAAGGGTTTCGAGTTCGAGTAACGGAGTGAATTTTATTTTTTCCTGTTTTTTTTTTGCATTTTTATTATGTTGAAATTATTTTGTCAAAATTCTAGTTATATTTTGACAAATGTTGTATTTAATTTTTATGAGCGTAAATTTAATAACCAGTCTTATTATATGATTAACAGACGATAAATTATTTTAAAAATATCGTTCATTTTGCCGTGATTACTACAAAGTAAAATTTGTCCTACACACTCAGCATACCGCCTTCACTTATTATATACCTGCGAAACCCTGAAATGTGTGAATATTCACACTTCACATCAATTTTTTATTTAAACACGATGTCTTAGTAATTTGGGGAAAAAATTATGATAACCCGAGTCTGCCCAAAGAATCGAATGGTAGTATTGAAATTTTCCGGAACAAACCGGAAGTACTGGATATCAAGGACAACTTTGATTTTTTAAATAGTAACGTATGCCGAGTTGGGTGTCTTTGGAGCTTTTGAGCGCTTTAACCTCTTAATCCGTGAATAAACAAACACATTTTTATTTTTGTAAAATCATTTAAAAGATTTTCGCCAAAAAGTGTTAGTTTCCCACCTTATCTCCTAGAGAGGTTGATCTAAAAATCTGAAAAAATCTCCATTATGTACATTGTTGGAAACCGGATTAGTTCAACAAGAATTTTTTATCTGATAAGTTTTTCGAAAATATCGATTTTTTGTGTCGTTGAAAAATGTAATTATTTAAAATTTTTTTTATTGTGATATCAAAAGAAAGTTCTTAAATAATTACACAGGTCCGGGGCCCTGATAAAATAGGGTTCCTAAAATGGTCTGCCATAAAATTTAAATTAACATAATATTTTCGAAAAACGGATTACATTTGTTATTGAATAATTACGGAATAACATTCTTGAATGAAAATATATATTCACAGAAAAAATATTTTGTTTGTAGTGATATAAAATATTTTTTTCACTGTCCGTTACAAAACAGATCACAGAAATAATATTGTTCTAAAACGGGAATGTAATCAAATAAATATATAACACCCAGCAATGATGAAAAGTTAAATACGTAAGATCCACAGATGCAAAAGTTTAATCTTAACAATTTACATATAAATGAAAGAATTGTATTAATGGTTTATCAGTCAGAGAGTTGAACTGTTAATGAGAGCGGCCCAAGTGCCTAAAGATGCGCGCGGGTGGCCAAAATATGTTATGGGGATCAAAATAAGTTAGGGGGCCCAAAATATGTTAGGGGTCCCAAAATATGTTAAGGGGCCCAAACTATAAAATCTTACCCAGGACCAGAAAAAAGATAGTTACGGCACTGTTTATCACTATTAAGAATGTGCTATTTTATTTGTAAATATTTCACTACTATAAATGTTTTTGTTAATTTGAAAAAAGATATACACTACCTTAGTCATAAATACAAAAAAACCATAACAGTATTAGCGATAATTTCGCCATGCATTAAAAAAATAATTAATTTAGTCAAAAACATCAAAACTGCAATATTTTTCAGAAACGAATTCTGATTCAAAAATTCCTCTTGACCGTATCCGGTTAAGAACTATGTACATTACTTAGAATTTGTTTCAGTTTTTTTAGTTTAACCCCTTTCGATTAAAGGGGAAAACTTTCTACGAGGAAATATGGCTACAGCTATAGTCCCGATAAAATCCGTAGAACCTTCCATTAAATTTAAATAATTTACTAAAAGTCCTATCATTTTTTTCTACATTTGCTTTGTCTTCAAGTCTTCAGTAGATTAATAAGAAATATATTATATAAGGCTTCATTTATTTATATTTATCAGTATTTATAAATGGCATAATTTTTCTCAATTTCATAAACGTATTTCTCACTATTAACAATGTGTTATTTGTTTTTCATTATTTTCAAGTATTTCATTACTAAAAATGATTTAATCCTCTTTGATACCTTAAAAATAAAAGGTTGAATCACAACGTATAATAGTATAATAGTGTGGTGTTAAAAACTCGGTCCTCAGCTGTTAATTTTTTTTTTATATATATTTTTAAATTCAAAAAAAGGCACACTATCTTAGCCATAAATACAAACAATCCATACATTATTATCTATAATTTAGCCACGAATTAAAAAAATAATTAATTTTGTCAAAAACGCAAATACTGCAATAATTTTCAAAAACGCAAGCTGGTCAAAAAATCCTCTCGTACGTTCCCGGTTCACATCATTGTAAATTACTTATAATATTTACAGATTTTTAGTTTAACCCCGTTGGGTAAAAGGGGGCGGGAAAAGATCTTTTTTAGCACATTTTTGGCTAAATTCGTGTTAAAAAAAAACGAATTTTTAAAAACTACTTTTCGTTCCCTAATTTACTTCTAAAAGGCTTTCTTTTGACACCACACAATAAATTTTAAAAAAATAATTGAAAAAACTTATTAAAAATTCCCGTAAAACTATTCGGGTTCCCATCAATGTTCATTATGGAGATTTTTTTCAAATAATTTAATTTTTATTATAGTTGAAGGTAATGGGATTCGGACCAGTCAGAAAATAAAAACAAATTTATTAACTTCGCTAACGTTTCGATTTTATTTAAATCTTCATCAGAGCTTAGTTAATAGTCACGATATAAAATAAAAGTTTTAAAATTAATAACGAACACATCATATTGTCCGGTTATTGAACTCAGAGATAAGTAATTACTTATCTGATAATTTTCTAAAAATTGTAATTTGAAATTTTTGACACAAAGATTAAAATGAATAAATAAATAGACAAGTAATTAGTGATACTATTTTTATTAATAAGGACCTATATTTCCTGCATTCCAAATTAATAACCATAATTAAATGGTTTATTGACAAGTGAAGACACATTTCCCCTGAAGTGAGATAGTTCTTTTTTAATTTTACTTATATATTAGATTTTATTTACTCTTTGTCTTGCAACATACACAGATATTTTCACCTTTTTACCTTAATCCATTCAAATTTTAAATAGTAACCGTTTCGACTAGAATATTTTTGTACATTAGGTAATATAAAGCTTACTTTAATCTAAAATAACAAAGAATGTGTAGGTGTCGTGAGTATATATAATATGTGATAGCCATATTACTTTTACAGACCCGGTATGTATCTTGACAGACCCAAACAGTGTTGCCAAGTTTCGGGTCTGTGAAGGTATATAGTGTATAGCGGGTCTGTATAAGTCGTATGGATTACAAATATTTTATACAAGCCCGACACGCGCACCATCTTCACAGAAATTTCGTGAACTAAATTTGTATAAAAAAACACGTTCTACCGCTTTCCCAGACCCACCTGAAACTCATTGCTAAAGTTTGTTTGAGGCCTAATTCGTACTTCTAGCATAGAAAACGTTGTCAGACCCGATGCCGGGTCTGAGCTTGTCACTTTTGGTCTGGTAACGCCTGCAGAGTATAGCGAGTTGGGTCTGTATAAGCGGTGAAACAAATATATATATATATATATATATATATATATATATATAGATGTAAATTCTTGACGAGTAATATACAGATATAAAATGTTCTTCTTTAATCGTCAGTATTAGTTAGGAAAATTAAAAAACAAGTATCATGGTACGTTTCGCGTTTTATTAGTTAACGCATCTTCAGCCTAAAATAATTATATACATTGAATTACAATTTTATATTAATATAAAAAATGGTATAAAAGGATTTTAACAATATAATCAAGTTTACGTAGATGTGATAGTAGTTTTGTAAATATATTGATAATAGAATTAAAAACTCACCAGTAGATAGAAGCAATCATGGTACACAGTGGTCAGATGGTAAAAGTCCAAAAATTTTTGTCAAAAGTTAAAAAAATGGAAGTCAAGATTTAAAATAATAAAATTCACTGTGTACGTGTAATGTATGTCAGGTGACTGTGATAAAAATTCTATTGCAATATCGTAATCTGGTAATCAAGGTACGTTTAAACTTGTTGAAAAAATGTATCATAGGAAATATAGGGTCAATGACTGCTGTCTGAATTTGAATATATACGGGAAGTTAAATTGAATGGATATATATTGAAATATGTATTATAAGATTTAGTGTAAATTTTTGAATAAGGGGTGGTAAATTTTGCTCAAATCGTCAATGTCGGTCTTTTTGTTAACATTTTGTCCTAGTGTGTCGAGTATATGTAACATTTCAGATGTAAGTCTTAACGTACCTTGATTACCAGATTACGATATTGCAATAGAATTTTTATCACAGTCACCTGACATACATTACACGTACACAGTGAATTTTATTATTTTAAATCTTGACTTCCATTTTTTTAACTTTTGACAAAAATTTTTGGACTTTTACCATCTGACCACTGTGTACCATGATTGCTTCTATCTACTGGTGAGTTTTTAATTCTATTATCAATATATTTACAAAACTACTATCACATCTACGTAAACTTGATTATATTGTTAAAATCCTTTTATACCATTTTTTATATTAATATAAAATTGTAATTCAATGTATATAATTATTTTAGGCTGAAGATGCGTTAACTAATAAAACGCGAAACGTACCATGATACTTGTTTTTTAATTTTCCTAACTAATACTGACGATTAAAGAAGAACATTTTATATCTATATATATATATATATTTTTTTTTTTTTTTTTTTTTTCGATGACCATATATTTGTTTATATTTTTAGGGGGATATGTTTTTTAGATGTTTTAGTATTTTTCCTATGTGCGGGTCAAAGAGTTGTATAAGTATGCCATATTTCAAATCTGTAAGTTGACTGAACAGACAGACGACAAAATGACGGTATAAGGGTTTTTTGGTCATACCTACAAAATCCTGAAAATGATTAATTTTTGTTTGATACCTTAAAAACAATAATTAAACTGATTCAGCAACACTGACTGAACAATAGGTGGAATCAAGGCGTAAAACAGTAGGCGCTCCTTATACCCATTCACTCGATTTTCAGCTGTTAAAATTCGTTTATTATATTTTTAATTTCAAAATAAATATGCTGCTACCTTAGCCATAAATACAAAAAATCCATAACATTATTAGCCATAATTTAGCCATTAACTAAAAAAATAATTAATTTTGTTAAAAACACAAAATCTGCAATATTTTCCAAAAACGAAATCAGATAAAAAAATCTTCTCGTACGTTTCCGGCTAAGATCAATGTACAATACCTATAATTTCAAAAAAAAAAAAAACACACACACACACACATAGCGAAGAAAATATAAATATATATGTAGTCAATGAAAGAATAAATATTTGTTTAAATTGTTGAGTGGGGTTTTAAATGAAACCTTTTGATGCATCTTCATTTTAAAAATCCAGATTTTTATGGGATTATCGCAAAAAATGTGTTCTAACTTTTGTCCCATAGGGCAGTGGTCTCCAAACTTTTTTGACCGCGTACCCTTATGACGAAAATAATCATAAATTGTACTTATAATACAAGGTGTCTCAAAAGAAATTTTATATTTAGTGGATCGATTAAAAAAAAAGTAAGCCGTATATAGAAAAAATGTTTATTAATTATTAAAATACACTTTTTGGGGATTTATTTCTTAAAAATAATATCGTCTAAATGTAGACCCTCGCGTTCTAGGCACTCATTTAATCGAACAGTAAAATTACTTATGACGTCTCGGCAGGTGGACTCAGGGTTGGCTTCCATTTCGTGACGGATATTTTCTTTCAAATGCGCCAGTGAAGCCGGTTTATTGGCGTAAACTTTAGATTTAAGATAACCCCATAGGAAAAAGTCCATAGGGGTTAAATCTGGACTGCGTGGAGGCCAATTTATGTCACCTCTCCGGGAGATCAATTTGCCTGAGAAAATTTCACGAACACGTGGCAGAGACATATTGGACGTGTGTGAAGTTGCTCCGTCCTGTTGGAACCATGTTCTTTGGTTATAGCCAGGAAAGTTTTGCAGTTCAGGTACCAAGAAGTTGTCTAACATCTCCACATAACGCTCTGAATTCACTGTAACTGCACGCCCCCTTTCGTCTTCAAAAAAGTAAGGGCCGATAATTTAGGCGATTTAGGCGAATGTAGGGGTTTCTGATGTTTGCGTTTCGGATTCGTTGCACTCCAGTAGCGGCAGTTCTGCTTATTTACGTGGCCATTAAGATGAAAATGAGCTTCATCCGAAAACAAAATGTTGGTAAACGTTGAAAATCGCTCAATCACCTGATTTACGAAATTAAGCCTCTGACTGGCATCTTGGGGCTTTAATTCTTGCACCAATTGAATTTTGTAGGGGTGCAGCTTTAGGTCTTTGTGCATAATGCGATGTAATGATGATCTATGCACATTTAAAGCACTTGCGCGCTTCCGAATTGAAAGATTCGGGTCGTCACGAACAGACTGATTAACATCCTCCACGTTTTCTACCGTTCTTGATGACCTAGGTCGCCCGGATTTTGATTTATCCAGCGTTGTACCAGTCTCTTCAAACTTTTTAACCCAATGTCGAATGAGAGGAATGCTTGGCGCATCATTTAAGTGGCGAAAACCTCGAATACTGCAGAATTTTCTACGCGCTACAGTCGCCGAATCACCGTTTTTGTAAAACTCTCGCACGCATAACGCGCGGTCTGCTCCCGAGAAACGCTCCATAGCGACTGAAATCCCAAGAGCCAGGCTACCGATTGACATAACCCCCGCGCCCCTCGGATACGTTGCGTTCACGCAGTAAGCTAAATAAATATAAAATTTCTTTTGAGACACCTTGTATATTAACCCACTAATTATTAGGGGGTTAATATATATATATTAGGGCCTAAACAAATAAATAAATAGATTTAAAAAAACACAGTTTGCGAGTGACCGTGCTGGTAAAAATAATTAAAAGTTCAATGAATTTATGAATGATATGTAGATAAATTGTTTATTTTGGCAGTTAGGTTTCTGTAAATTTAGCTTCAGTTCAGAATTATTTAGGTTTGTTTGCGTTTGGTTAAAATGCTTGATTTGATACTATGCACAAATATCAACAATCCGCACTAACATACATAATTCTACATCAATTAATTTGTTTTGATAACATTTCCGCATTATGTGAAACACCGGAAATCACAGTATTGAAATAATTTAACACAATTCAATTAAAATCACATACTAAACATATATACGAAAAGGGAAGAAAATTTGATGTGAATTGAAGAATTTCACACATTTCTGAGTTTTGTAGGTATTTAGTGTGTATAACAAATTAAAAATCATAAATTATAATTATCCTCGATAATATTTGAAAGAATATCACGTCTTCCATCTAGAGACTTTCAGTCAGATAAATATTATGAGTACGTTGTTGCAAAAATTCGAAACTTTCTAAATAATTATTAGATCAAAAATTCCTGTTGTACTATTTCGCTTCACATTAATGTACCTTACTCAGATTTTTTGATAAGTTCCCCTGAATTATAGGGTGTGGGACAAAAGTTGTTTTAGCACATTTTTGGTAAAAATCGAGTTAAAAAAAAATTAAAAAACTACATGTTGTTCCTTAATGTGTTAAGCTTTCTTAAGAC